>CP106733.1:164998402-166365069 GCA_025506655.1 Gossypium rotundifolium
AAGATTTCTGCCAAAAACCCAAAATATCATTCTTCATCACATAATTGTGCAACGGCTTCTTTCTTCGGCTGGTGGTGGCACCACCTGCTGGTACCTGTTTGACTCTGCGGGGTTGTATGTGAACTCAGATGTATCCAGCCCATACTGATTCAATACATAACCAGTGAAAAACAAAGTTAGAGCTACAAATTAAGCAAAAGGTTAAGAGAACAATAAGGAGAGCTAAACATTGGGGGTTAGAGGGAGGGGTTCTCCATTCTGATAATCTAAATATGCATTTTGGCCCACCGGCAACCAAAATACGTTCAGTCCAAAATATATACGGAGAATTGCAGAATATTTTAGAATTTTAGCAAAAGTAGTAGTTTGAGATTTTCTTATTGTTATTTACTGTCAGGTAGGATGTGTTGGCCAGAGAAAGAACATTCATTTAACACAAGCATTTGATTCAAGATTTTAGTATACAAATTTACATAATAATCTTAAACCCTTAATGTTAGCACTTATCAGATTATTAATTCAACAGAACCCCAGTCTCCAGAAAATCAAGTTATGATGTGAGAATTGGTGCAAGCAAAACGTTACAAGAGAAGACAATTATATGTCAGTCTATCAAAGAGAAAGAAAGCACCTTTTCTCTCATACGTGCACTCCAAGCATCATTTCTGCTGGGCCGTTGATCAAGGCTGACAGAAACAGGTACACCTGAAGCTGGAACTGAGGGTGGCCTGCTAATTAAAGGCTGCCTTTGTTCCCTTGGTGCAATGAACTCATCATCACTGTCATAATCAGCAGGAATATTGGCAGCCCTGACCATAAGTGCTAACAAGAAAATGAAAGCCTGCAAGTTCAAGTGGTTATCACTTATCACACCCAATCTGTAATATTAGTGCCCACAGAAATTAAAGCAGCCTGGATGTTATTCTAGGAGACATCAGTGTCAGTTTTCAATTGATTCAAGGCTTCATTTTGACGCATAAACAGCACCAAAGCAATAAATATTCATTTTTCTGTGCCATTATCATCCAGCACGGGAAAAAAAGGGTCATAAAGCACAACTCCATCTGGTTTCATGCATACAGAATATACAAGGCAACTTATCAACTTACCTTTGCTTTTGATAAATATAACACAGATTTCTCCAAGTGACAGTCTCTTATAACTGAAATAATTTCGTTTACAATCAGCTTATAATCCACACAGAAAAGAACAGAACAGAAAATGTCCCCATTAATGATAGATGATGAAGTTTTCAACTTCCCTTCATTATGATAAAATTAAATGCATTTTGACTTTAATCTTTGATTACAGCCTTTAAATATGATCATATCTATTTGTGTATGCAGGATATATTCGCCACAGATAGACATCCAAGGCCAAACCCTATCTACTTAGTAAGAACAAGGAATCGTAGGTTATTATGGGTATTGTCATCCCAAAGCATCCTGCCATATTTCCAAAAGCTAACGGAAAGTACAAAGAAACAAACTGCAAATGCCATGAATAAAAAATGAAGTTTGCATGTTTTAAATTAATAGGAAGTCCAAGGGGAATCCTTGTGCTGGAATTAACTTCCTTCAACGACTCTCAATCTATCCACTGAAGCTCAGTATTCAGCATTAGAATGAACATGAGGGTACTTGCATGTGAAGTAATCTATAAGTCCTAGGGATTAGCAGCACAGTCACATTACTCTTACCTCTAGGACAACAATTCCGAGAGCAACCCATTTGACAATAGTCCAGTTTTCTTCCAGAAATTCATATATCATGTCAAAATCTCCTGTCTTATCCGCAGGGATCTCCTAAAGAAATTAGCACAGATTAGATAAACAAGCAGACCATCTTCAATTGAATAAGGGTGCAGGAAGGGACCAAAAAGTTAACACAAAACTTACATCTTTCCAGCTTTTGTCAAAAAAAATGAAAGCTGCACATCCCAGTTCCACCAAGATCAACAAGAATACGAGCAGTGAATACTATGTTGCCTTAAGGAAACCAATCATCGTGAAAGAGAACAAAAATGATTGGAGAAGGAGGATTAACCAATTAGCTATCCGTGAACAACTAGATTATAACTTTGCTATGATGTTACATGATATCCACGTGACATCATTATTGCCAGTTTGGAAAACATCAAATGAGTAATTAGGATACACAAGTCAAGCAACATAAATTCCTTGTTGCAGTGCCAATACAACCAAAACAGGATATAATGAAGAGAACCACACCTACTCCAATAAATAAATATAAAAACCTGCAAAATTAGAAATTGGACGGTCAAAACTCGAGAGAACATGCAGACAATTCTACTCAAATGAGCACTTGAAAACAAGCATATAAATAAATAAATCAGCACTATATCCTTCAATAATACACATGACCATGAGAAATCAGAGAACAAATAGTTGACAAGTCATGAACCAGAATGGTGGATACAAATTGCAGCTGCTCAAACTCAGCCTAGCTAGCCTCGGACTTTAAATCAAGATCAACACAATCTGAGCCCAAAATGATGAAAGCATGATTGAGTTCTTCTCTTTCTTGAGTGAATCATAGATAACCAAGGGGGAAAAAAGGAAGAATAGTTAGCAATGCTATCTCACTGCCTTGGAACTACCCTAGCTATTACCTACTTTGCAGGAATCATCAAGAGTCAAGACTAGCAAGCCTACGAGGTATCACCAAATCACATTCCAAATATTAACTGCCGACAAGCCAACGGTAACATTGTATAACAAGTAAAATGACCCCACCACCAAGCATCAGGGGGATCTTGGAAGAAGAAACCATTAAAGCTAGTATGATTGGAATTCAAGGGCAGTGAATGAAGGGCAATTTTACATATTCTACATAGCCATATTTTGAAATAAGACAAAAAATATCTAATTATAAGGAAATATTGTGAACTCATACCATGCTTTTGGTAGATTATCAAATATACTAGACGAAAGAGACACAGCCATGAGCATTGGCCGACCAAGCTGTATCAAGTCTTGATCACTGCCCACAGGTGACAAAAGCATGACTGTATCAGCAGCATCTTTGTACTTAACAAACAAGTAGATTCCATATCCAGCCATTGCCAAACCAGCAACAGTCATCAAAAAGTTCAAGAGCTTCAGCAAGCATTCTAAGCATCCTCTACAAGCCATCCTCAATAATGATCTTCGTTGATTTTATTAAAGTTCTAATAAGTATCTCCTATTTCACCAACTTGTAAAATTACCTTAAAAAAAAAAAAAAAAAAACTCACATTTACACATTACATCTATAATTGAATCATCAAAATGGGTATCTCAAATTGTAGAAGAAAATAGAATAATGTGAACTATTACAAACTCCTTTCATTATTTTAGAACTTTTTGCAGATAAAAAGAAAGCAGCAAAAAAACCTAGCTTCCTTCACATACAAAAGGAAAAGCATAACATTCTTTAAGAGCGTAAATTTCTGAAGATACAGATTTTTTAACTTACAATGTTATATACACACACACATACATAAATATCAGGTTTTTCTCCTGATTTTTCTGAGGAATCAAATTGGGTTTTCAGAATTCTTGGTTCCAATGAGATCCCAGAAAAAAACGCTTTAATAAAATCATATTATTTATGCAATGTAAAAAAGACATTAATCAATAATAAACAAAATTTCTACCTAACTTCACAAGTAAAATCAAAACCAATAAAATACTTAATATATAATTTCTAGTTTAAATCGCACGAAAAAAGATAAATTGATTCGAGCACTTACAGTTTTCGAGTGAGGAATTCGATTATGAAAAGTACTCAAGGGTTAGGAAAAAATAACGACAGTTTTTTTCTCAAAATTTTAGCTTATTTCTGGCATATTGATTTTTGTTTGCTCTTGTCAAAATCAAAATACCGTTGTTGCCCCTCTTGTAAGGATGCTGGATATTTAAATATTAAATATCAAACTGTTACAAACTTCGAGGAAATCACAATCCAAAATCAAATCATTATATTTTAAACAAATTAAGAACTAATGGAAACAGAAACAACAAATTGATTGCACTAATCGGACTAAAACCCATTCATTGCAGCTACATATGAGAGGATTCGAAAACCTACATATAATATTATAGACTATAAATTTCAAACTTAAACACTTAAGACTCGAAGCATTCATCTTTTCCATCAAATATATATTAAATGGATTATATAGGCCTATCAAATATATGTATATAAATCATTACATGGATGGTATTTAAAAAAAAAAAAGAATGTATTTTATTTAAGGAAAAAATAGTTTTAAAGATATGATTTTAAAAGAGTGAGTTAAGTTATTTTATTTTAAAATATCATATAAAATCTAAAAATAAAAACCACTTATTTTCTGATTTATGAAATGGGATTTTATCAAATTTTATATAAATAAATATAAATATAGCTAATATTTTATAGGGCAAATGAGACTAGAGATCCAAACCATTAGCAAAGAAATTGCAATAATTAGTTCAATAAATAGATTGATTTACATCTCATTCTTAATGATTTAATATATTTTGGGAGTGAGGGCTTCTAATAATCCGGAGAAATATTTGAGATTGCCGACTATGATATGTAGAAGGAAGAATTATGCATTCGTGGAAATAAAGGAAGGAACGTTTTCTGAAGGCATTACAAAATTGGAGTTTGCGACTACTATCAGCAGGAGGCAAGGAGGTATTCTTAAAGTCTATTTTACAAGCTATTCCAATTTATGCTATGCAGTGCTTTAAATTTCCAATTTCAGTATACCGAGATTTAGAGAATCTAATGAGCAAATTCTGGTGGCGAAATTTCAAGACAAACAAGGGAATTCATTGGTGCAGATGGCGAGATATGTGTATCCCCAAAGCGAAGGGAGGGTTAGGATTCAAAGATTTAGAATTTTTTAATTTGGCCATTTTAGCTAAACAGGGATGGAAAATTTTAATGCAATTGAATTGTCTTTTTGCTCGTGTAATGAAATCGAAGTATTTTCCAAGGGATTTTATGAGTGCTAGGTTAGGTTCACTCTTTTTACAGGTAGCATTTTTGGGGCTAGACACATTTTGGAGGAGGGACTTGGTTGGAGGGTTGGCAATGGGGAGGAGATAAGCATTTGGAATGATGCTTGGATACCAGAACCTGGAAATAGAATAGTATAGTGTCAGGCAATTGATATCAGATTTTCAAAAGTCGCTGATTTAATTGACAAAGAAGCCACTACATGGAAACAAGACATCATCAGTTCTCTGTTTGCTGAAAAGCAGTCGAGATGCATCCTAGCAATCCCTTTGGTGAGTAGTAGGCCTCCGGACGCTCTCATATGGCGAGGTGATAATACAGGATGTTACACGGTCAAAAGTGGATACAAAAGAATCATTACAGCAGTAAATCTTAGTGTACAGAATGAAGATAGTGATATTTTCTTTACAAAGTTGTGGGCACTCAAAATTCCTAGTAAAATTCGCATTTTCATTTGGAAGCTGGTACATAATTTTCCACCCATGAAAGCCAACCTAAATACACGACAATTGATGGCGAGCACAGTCTGCCCAGTGTGTCAAGGAGGAGTTGAAACGGTTGACCACCTATTTCGTGACTGTAGTTTCACAAAACAGATCTTGCAGGGGATGGATGTTGCAGACTCAGAAGACAATAGAGAGCCAACATGGAAAGATTGGTTAGTCAAGGAATTCAACATCCAGAATACAAAAACATGCGAAGTCAAAGCTATTGTCTATTGGGCTATATGGTATAATCGCAACAAGATCCATCATGAAGGGTTAAGGGGTCATGTATGCGATATCTTGGCATTCATAAAAGCATACCTTGCAGAAATTTTAGTTTTGAGAGTGCTAACGACACAGACAACGGGTATTCATAACGAAAGGTGGTTACAATCGGATGGAAATATTATAAAGATCAATTTTGATGCATCTTTTAATCTAGTTACGAAAAGATCGATCTCAGGCATTATTGCGAGGAATAAAGATGGACTGGTGATGGCTGCATGTACGTGTCCTGGGATAATATTCCCGATCCGACTACGGCAGAAGCAAGGGCATGTCTTCAAGCTATTGATATGGCGGAGGGAATGGGGTTCCATGAGATTTGTGTGGAAGGGGATTCTCTGACTGTAATAAACAAAATAAACTCAGAAATGGAAGACGGATCCACTATAAGCAGTCTGATTAAGGAGATAAGGGGGAGACTTCCCAAGTTCCGAGTTTTGAGTTTTAAACACATACCTAGAGAAGCAAACAAAGTGGCACACGAAATGGCGTGTGAGGGCAAAAAATATGCTGAACCCAGGTACTGGGTTGAAAAGGCGCCGCCGTCGGTGGAAAGACTGGTCGCTCAAGATAGAAGAGAAAGCGTAGGGCGCGTTTAAGGGAAGTTTGGAGTCCGGACGGTCTGGTAGGGTGTGGTCCGATGAACTCTTTTTTATCAAGGGACTGAGAAAATAGGAAGAATCATTTGAGGGGCAGATCAGTTCCTTTGGCTGATAAGATTTGGTGCTGCAAGGTCAAGGAAGGAGATGAAAAGGAGTGGATTGATTACAGGTGTTGGTTCATTTTTTAATTGTTTTTAGCATAGTGGTAACTGATTAATTTTGTTTTGTTATTGCTTTGTTTACATGCGCCATTTGTGTGGCCAATAGGAATTAGGCGGTTGTTTTTTTCTTTTCTTTTTTGCTTTTCACAGCTGTAATCAAGTCCTCTTTTCTCCTCTATCAATGCATCAGTCGGAAATTTTCAAAAAAAAAATTTTGATCTTTTCATTAATACTTTGTTTTTTCATTTATAATATAATTTATCACAAAAATTGTTTTTTTTTAAGAATTGTAATTTTTATCTACATTCACTAATTAATAATTAAAATTAAATTAAAACTAAGTATAAAATAGAATTTCACAACATTTACTATTATAATATTTATATTTTAAAAATAATTTCAGAAGATTATTTATTTAAATTTAGTCTAATATCAATTATCATGTTTCTAAAATTGAATTTATATATTATTATGTTTCAATTTTGTCAATCATATAGCTCAATTGGCATGAATATTATTGTTAATTTAGGAGGACGCGAGCTCAAGTATGTTTAAGTGTATTATCTTCTTATTTATAAGTTGGAAATAAATTATAAGTAGTTTTAAGTATTGTATCAAAAAGAGAAATACTTTACATTTTTTTTAATGATAGAATGAACTTAATTGTAAAGAGACACACGTCATAATTTAGAAAGAATTTATTAAAATGAATGACTCTGATATAAGAACAAGAATTTGGGGTTGAGAAATTTGAATAGAAAGCAGCAATGTTGTGGTGGAATAGCAATTTTAATAAAATCTTTTTACTTTTTTACATTTTGGTCCGCCTTTATTATCTTATAACTTCTATTTTTATTGAATCGAGTTACACATACGATAAAAAGATGTGCGAATAAAATACTTTAATGACTGTTTTCGTTGATATTATTTTATAATAATTATCATTTTTATATATTAGAGAGGAAAGTAGGGGCGGGAGAATAATAGAATACGTTTGGAATTTGGAGGGACAGTAACCGTCGTTCAAAACACCAACTAACGGTCCATATTTTATTCCCAACTAATCCCATCGGATACTTCCATATTTATTTAATGAATACATATTTCTTATAGGTATTAACATCCTATATTAGAAGTTCAAATTGTATTTTACTTATTTTATTTAAAAATGAATAAATTAATTATTTATATTAAATTAAAGAGTAAATTAATTATTTCGTTAAATTTTTTATCTATTTTTACTATTAAGTGATGATGAGGTGAACGGGAGTAAGTAGGCAGCGACATGTGAAGTGACATGTGCATCAAATATTGAAAAATTTTTAAAAACTTAAAATAAATATTTTAAATTATTATTTAAAAAACCACTTTCAATATGAACCTAGACAAATAATGATTAAAATATATATAATTATTTTTCATAATTTTAAATCATTTTAAAATAATTTTCTATATTAGAGTGTAGGTTGGAGTTAGACTCCACACTCAAAATTTTAAAGAGTTCTACACATTTATCACATGTTATCAGCATGGAAGAAACAAAAATAAGAGAAAGTCTTGTTAAGTTAAACAATTATTTTATGAATCATCTGGTGACTCAATCGGTAACTCAAGAGTGTAACATAAATTTTTTTATTGTGCCAATAGGTTGGATCGCATTCACCTTTGACTTTTGTTTCCTTGTATGCCATGATGTCAGCAACAACTTAAAAAGCATCTTATGACTGACACCATTTGAATCCATATCAATGAATTACTCTGTTAGTTCAACTTGACTTCATCGAAAAAAAGAACCCTATAAATCAAGTGCACTGTGTGTATCTATAAAAAAATTTTCCCAACTTGATAAAAATGATGGCATGGGAGTCTGAAATAGTTAAAAGTGCAACAAAGAAGGGTGGTCCAAAACTATTGGAATAAATTCAACCTATTGGAATAAAAATTTTGTTGTAACTTAAAATAAAGAAAGATAAAGGGTAGGAGAAAAGAAATATGGAAATAATTGTTGGTTGATTCACATTTTTATTGAGATGAAGTGTTATTTAAATACATAAAAAAATAACAACCACATCCTAGTGTTACATGATTAGACCTTTAGTCTCGCAATCCGTGCAGTCTTAAGCGATTCCTTTAACTCAAATGTGCCTAAGCTAGCCGAACTTTCATAAAGTAAGGATTCTCGCAGAATTCCTTCAAGGCACTAATTTATATAACAAAAGCAACACAAGCCAAAAAAAAAAAAATGCTCAAAAGAACAGAATAACCATAGAAAAACAATACACAAGAGGTGTTTGAGTAAATGCTCTCAATTTAGTATTCACAATTAAAGAATGAAATACAATGGGTGATTTACAATTAAGGGGGAGGCTTCCTATTTATAGTTGAGCTCCCCAAGATCCAACGGTCTAGCTAAATTTATATCGATAGACGAGATGAAGCTTATCCCTACAATTAAGGTATTTATAAGATTTACACAATCAAATCAAATCAAATCTTATCATATATTATTCATTTCCCCTATTTACCAAGGTAGCCTAATTTTCCATATATGCTTCATTGGTCACTCAGGCTTCAAATAAACAGGCTTCTCCATCAATGAGACTAATTTTTGTAGGTCAAATAATCCCCATCCAACTGATAGACCTCCATGGGATGCATTTTGTGCGATGGTCATGAACTTTGAATTGCGGCCCGTGACACTAGAATCAAATAATTACCATATTTTATGATCAACAATCCCCTAAATTAGCAAGAATAATGGAATAGAAAATCATCAAGGTTGTTTTGACTAAATCTAGAGCAGTTGAAGCACAACTTGAACACTCCTTCTTGCTTTGGTTGCTGCAAACTCCAAATTTCTCTAAGAAACTCAAACTTGCTTCTTGGTAAGAGCTTTGTAAATATATCAGCTAATTGAAATTTAGATTTGCAATACTTTAAACCAATTAAACCTTTCTTCAACACTTCTTTAAGAGAAAATAATTTGATATTGAAATGCTTCATTTTCCCATGAAAAATAGGATTGTCAGAGATAGAAATTGCAGCTTGATTATCAATGAACACTTTTGTGCATCCTTCTTGCTTCAAATCCGTTAAAAAAAATTAACCACAAAGGTTGATTGATAGTAGCACTAGTTGAAATAAATTCAACTTCTACTATAATTTAAACCAAACTTGAAACAGTAACTTGAAATGCTTTTCAAATCATCAAGCGAACCTCCCCAATCACTATCTGAATAACCTTGCAAAACATAATCCTAATTTGCACAAAATTTGATTCCATAATCCAGTGTCCCTCTCACATATCTAAGGACTCTTTTAGCAGTTGTAAGATGTGTTTCAGTTGCACAATTCATAAATCTAGATAATAGACTTACAGAATGTAAGATATAGTCTTATAGTCGTTAGATACATCAGGCAACCAACTAGACTTCTGTAAAAGGTTTTATCGACTTTTTCAGCTTCATTTTTTTACTCAGTTTATCTTTTTGACACATTGGAGTATCTATCCATTTTGAAATTTTTCAAATTTTTCTTAGCATACTTCTTCTGACAGATAAACACTCCTTCATTTTTCTACTTTATTTCCATTCTTAGATAGCAAGTCATTTCTCTCAAATTCGTCATCTTGAAAGTTTGCTTCATATCTTCTTTGGACTTTCTCACAAGTTCTTCATTGCTTCCTGTGACCAGCAAATCATCCACATATAAGGAAACAACAACAAAATTGATTTCATCACCTTTGATGTAGAGGGTAGCTTCATTGAGACTTCTTTTGAAATCCAATTGCATTAAGTGCTCATCAATTTTGTTGTATCATACTCTCGACGCCTGTTTTAGACCATACAAGCCTTCTTGAGCAAGTACACATCATTTCATTGTCCTTTCATAGTAAAACCTTTAGGTTGCTCAAAGTAAATTTCTTCCTCCAAGAAGCCATTCAAGTATGTTGATTTAACATCAAGTTGATAGACTTTCCAGCTCTTTTGTGCAACTGCCACAGGCAATAACCTAATTATATCTAGTTTAGCGACAAGAGCAAAAGTCTCAGAAAAATAAACACAAAGAATCTAAGCATACCCTTTTACAACAAGTCTAGCTTTATGCTTGTTGATCGAGTTATCGAGATTCAATTGGTTCTAATTACCTATTTCACTCCAATCAATTTTCTATTTGCATGTCTTTTTACCAACTTCCATGTATCATTTTCTTTTATCATCATGAGTTCCTCCTTCGTTGCTTAAATCCATTTTGGTTCCTTCTCAACTTCCTAGAAATTTGTTGGTTTGAGTACAATCAAGTTGCATCTTTAGTACATATGTTGGTGTTATAATTCGCTAGCAGCAACAAACAGCGGAAGCTTAAGCAACAAGGCTCGAGACTTGCAAAAGAAGAAAGAAACAAAACTAACAAAAATTTGCTAAGAAACAAAACAGAAACAAGAAGTAAAGAAAAATGAAGCTTGAGTGAATGAAATCTAATGATTTTTCATTAACAAAGACATTGGCATACTGCCATTACATATATTAGATGATGTCAAAGGAAATTAAAACAAGTCTTCACCTAATGTCTACCTAATGCCACTAATTTACATGGAAACTTGAAACATTAGCTTGCACACATTGTATTGCTGATATAATCAGCTCAATCACCATCAAGTCAACATAAAATACCAACCTAACATAGTTCTAAATCAACTAAAATACATTACATTGACTGAACATTACAAAATAAACAAAATGGTTGAATTTTGCACATGTGATAGTAGCTTCTGCATGGCTTGACAGCATGGCCACCTTTTCTGCTGCATGTGGTGCTCCCTTGTAGTTGCATGGGCTGCATGGAAGGCCATCTTCTAACATTCCTTCTTGGTCTCCATACTACTGACTCCTAGCTCCTTCCTAACTTTAATGAACCTTGTTGCATTGAGGGCTTTTATGAAAATATCAGCAATCTGATCTTCAGAATTGAAATGAATCAGCTCTACCTCTTGAGCTTGTTCATCTCCCTTACAACATGTAGCTTGATGCTAAAGTGCTTCGTTCTACCATGGAAGACAGGGTTCTTTGCAATTGCAACAGCAGACTTGTTGTCACAAAAGATCTCTAGTGCTCCCTCTTGATGTAGGTTTAAGTTAGCTAGAATTTTTCTTAGTCATATGGCTTGATTCACTGCAGCAGCAACATATTCAGCTTCTGCTGTTGATTGTGCCACCAAACTTTGCTTCCTCGAGCTCCAACAAAATATGTTTGAACCAAGGGTGAAAGCATATCCAAAAGTACTCTTCATGTAACACCCCTAACCCGTATCCGTCGCTGGATTAAGGTTACGAGGCATTACTGTAATAATTATCAAGTCATAGCACTCCATCCAAACAAACACTTGATAATTTCATATCATTTCATGCTATCACAAATGAATATATATAAATGAATTCTATCAGGTCTTAATACAACAACTTGCATTATACGAATCATATGGTCATTTAAAAACAATGACTGAATAGGTATATAATGTTTAACATTTATTTAATTTCTATTATCAACCATACATTCATCATACACCATTATTAAACATATAAAACATTTGTTTCTTTAACTATAAACATGCAAGCTCATTTGTAGCAATATCACATATGAAAAATACCATTTACTCACCTATAACCAAATATAAAATAAAACCTAATAGTCACTTACATATCCAATCAAACAAAATTTCAAAGCATTCCATATATATATATATATATATGTAATATTTGCAACTACCTAGTTAGCATATACCATTTTCGAAATCAACTTATGCACAAATATGTTCATGTACCACTTTATTACTTACCATTATCCACCGAGTCCCTATAGCAAAATATACTAGTAAATTACCATTATAAATATACATATATATACATCAAACGGCTGCACATAAAAAAAAACTATGAAACATTATACATGACTTGAACATATATTTAAACCGAATATACATTATCAGACATTATCTTAGCCCAAAATGACATCAACCACAAAACCAAACTATACCTATTATATAAATATGTACCATGGCGAAATATATTCTAACTAAAACCCCCCACAACCCATGCACAATAATGACATAAACATATACACCATTTGACCATTAAAACCATATGTCTCAATACCAAATTAACAAAGGAGATAAGCCATATTCGCATGGCTTTTAATATATATATATATAAGTACAAAATTCATGGCTCATAACATAGTTTAGCCTTTACATGCCTTTAATCCAAAACCAAACTCAAAAAGGTACCAACATAGATTGATAGTGTGGATGACTTCGTTGACGAACCCCTGAGCTCGAAGCTTGATCAAAATCTATAAAACAGAACGATGAACACACAGAGTAAGCTAATTTAGCTTAGTAAGTCTTAAGCAAATATAATATACCAATTGAACATTTAAGCATTTTAAAACAATCAAGAAATGACATTAAATAAGATAGCTTAACTTGAAAGTCCTTCTAACTAAATACTTTACCCCACTTAACCTAACATTTATCACTTACTTACCATTAGCATACAATTTACCAACTCAACATCAAATTCAAAGTATAAAACATCATCTCTTTATAATCTATTCATAATACACATACATGTAACTCAATAATTTCACATAAATATTTAAACAAGTAAAGGCCATGTACATACGAATTTCACCTCATAATCAAATAAACATATGTCCATTTATTCTCACATTTTACATTTACACATATGGCCGAATTTCAAAGACACAACCAAAATCAAATTCCAATATCATCATTTGTAAAGCCAAATACACACATTAAAATCTTACAAATATACCTCAACTATATCACATATTACTAGCATCGAATAGTAATATATCAACTAACCTTATTCCTTGCAAATATGAGGCTTATACATACCTGAACATCTAGCTTATATGCTATAATTAAATTCCACATTGATAATAATAATCCTTGAACCCATCTTATTTATAAAAGAAATCATCGGCATTAAGCCTGCTAGGCAACAAGGCCTGAAACACACACCGGCACTAAGCCTGCTAGACCCGGGTCTAAAATTTAATCACCGACATTTAGCCTGCTAGGCAATAAGCCCGATACATTTCACCAGCACAAGGCCTGTTAGGCAATAAGCCCGATACATTTCACCGGCACAAGGTCTGCTAGGCAATAAGCCCGAATATCGATATAATTAAATCATCTCATATACATTACTTAGGACCAATATCACATATATCACACATAATTTAAATCATTGTAACATATCAAACTCAATTAAATATAACTACACTTCATTATTAAATAACTTACCACATTCGGCCTTGGCCAAATTCACATTTATAATTTTATAATTCAGCATGTAATCAAGGTTATAATCGATATTAATGGTATTAAATTGCTTAAAGACTTACCTCGACTATCGACAGACGACGAAGACCGGCTATTCGTTAACTTTCATTTTTCCCCGACCCAAGTCCGTTTTTCTTTGTTCTTATCTAAACATATTCAAAATAAACTCATTCAAGCACATTTCTTTTCAATTTGATCCAAAAGCACCTAAATGGGTAAATTACCATTTTGCCCTTAAATTTCACACTTTGACAATCTAGTCCTATTTGCACAAAACACAAAATACGCAAAATTTGATTTCACAACCTAAGGGTCGAATATTCATAGAGTTTATACAAGTCCATTCATTTTATTTTTTTTCACATTTTAGTCCTCAAAAATTTATTTTTGCAATATAGCCCAAAATACTCAGAATCACCAAAAATCTCAATACAAAACATGTTAATCTAAAACATATATCTCATATTTCATCAATTAACAACAAAAATCACAACTAACCATCAATGGCATATCACAAAATCTTCATTAAATTCTAAAATTAGGGTATGGGTTTGATAGTATACTAAGCAACGATATTAAAAACGTAAAAATTATCGAAAATTAAACAAAGTACATACCCTAATTAAGATTTCCTTATTGCCGAAACCTTGAGCTTCAACAATTGTGTTTTTCTCATCTCATATTCGGCCAAAGGAGAAAGATAATGCATGTGTCTTTTATTTTATAACGTTTTATAATTTTAACATATAATATAATATAAAAGTTAACTTATAATATAAATAAATAAATAAATAAAACATTTTAATGCTCACTTAAACAACCATGCCAACCACTAAGGTTCTAAATGGATAATTTGCATCATAAGGCCTTATACAAAAGAAGACAAATCAATTTAACCTCTTAATTGAATAATTGACCACTTTTACCACTTATGCGATTTAGTCCTTTTTTCTAATTAAACACACAAACAATAAAATTTTTATACGAAACTTTCACACATGCTAATTCACATATAATTTACACAAAAAATAATATTTAAATATTTTTAGACTCAAATTCGTGGTCCCAAAACCACCGTTCTGATTAGGGTCAAATTCGGACTATTACACTTCATATCATCACTCGAACCAACCCAATCACTGTTAGTGTAGCCTTTTAACTTCAAGTTTTCAGCTTTGTTGTATAACACTCCATAGTTGAGAATACCTTTGATGTACCTTAGCACCCTTTTTGCTGCTTGTAGATGCTGCTCATTGCAGCAATGCATAAATCTTGATAACATACTAACAGCAAACATGATATCAGGCCTAGTGGCTGTTAAATACAATAGACAACCAACTAAACTCCTATAGGAAGGCTCACTGACTTGTTCATAAGCTTCTTGGCTTGACAGCTTCATTCCAACAACCATAGGTGTGCTTGTTGGCTTACAATTCTCCACAGAGATTTTGCTTAGGATTTGTGCAGCAAATGTCTTCTGTCCCAAGAAGATTCCACTTTGAGTTTGCAACACTTCCATTCCAAGGAAGTATGTCATCTACCTCAAGTCATACATTTCAAACATATCTTTCATTTTGGCCTTGAAGTCAGCCAATATGGCTTGGTCTTCTCCTGTCATCAAGAGGTTATCAACATAAAGGGACACAATATGTCACATCCTGAATTTGTGGGGCTTTGCATTTGATGTAATGTGATGTGTTGTTGTGCTTAATATGCTAGTTAAAGTGTTTTAGGGGTTCAGAATGGGCTCGGAGGTGGGCCGATGCCTTAGCAAAAATTTGTTGTTGGGCACTCTAGTGGAGAGCCAGCAGGGTTAGGACTTAAAAGATATAATATGTTCTTTAAGACACAAAATGAGCTTGTAGCCCAGTGGAAGGTGGCCTCACACAGGGGCTATAAGGTGGCGTGAAGAGGTCCAAGGTTCGAGTCGCATATTACCCATTCATTTTAATTAATTTTGGCATTAGTAGGGAGCAGTAGTGGAGTTCAACTTGAATGCTTGAAATTAGGGAATTGATTGAGGTGGATAATGCGGATAATGTGGTTCATAATGTACTGATAAAGGGAGGAAGAGATGGCGTTATCCATGTCACTTGTGGATGAAGAATCAGGTGATGATAATGGAGAAAATTTAGGAGTTATCGGCTGATCAGGGTGGTGGCCGAATTTCTAACTCTAAGGGGGAGGGGAATCAATTTTAGTGGCTTAGGGGTGTCGAAATTTCCCTATTGATAGAATAGGCTTTTAGTTTCCAAAATAGGCATTTTTTGCATTTGTTTAGTAAGTGCTGAAATTCTATTTAAGTGAGGGGAGTACTTCTTCATCTTCGTTACTTGGGTTCTTATTCTCTTAATCTCTTCTCTCATTTTCTTTTAAAGCCTAAAACCCCTAATCCCATTCTCTCATCTTCACTTCTATGCTTAAGCCGAAAGTCCCCTGTCCGTTCTTTTTCTCTTTACCGAATTCTTCATTAAGCCGAATCTCCATAGATCTCTTTATATCATCTTCTCTTTTGGATTTTCTCAGAAGCCGAAATCTGTTGGGAGTAGCCGAATCTTTTGGTGTTAAGGTAAGTGACAATTTCTTTCATATGTCACCTTCCTCTTTCAGTTTTTATTTTTTTGGAGGCCAAAGCCGAAAGGCTAATTAGTGTGGCGAGGTTATCTTTTGCGTAACGTTTTGACTGTTCTTGTGTTCTCATCTTGGGGCGACATTTCGGGAAACGAAGTAGATCGAATCATTTAGATCCCAAAAGTCGAAAACCACTAGTCTCTGAGTCCCATATCTCTTTTAGAGATTTCGAGGTAAGGGTTCTCTTTAGATGTTCATTAGGTTCGTTTATCGTATTCATGATCTTAACCCTGTGTTATGGATTAACAACCATATGTTATGATGGTAGCAACTGATAAGGTCTTTTGATGGAATCAAATGTCGATCAGTGAAGGAGGGATTAGACCCGTAAATCCAACCCCTAAGTTTAAAAAGCATTTGGTGTCTGTCATCGTCAGAAATTGGCCACCGGGTTGTGGATCGACTACAGAACAAAATCGTAGGCAGTTAGTAGTCGTATCGGCTACTGACAGTGTCTACATAAAAAGTATCATCTTGTCTGTAATCAGGTGTGTAGATCTTTATCACATTAGTTTCTGTATTATACATTATAAATGAAAAGCGAAAAAGGTCAGATGGACAATCGAATAACCCGTAGGGGTTAGGCAAGGGATGCCAGGTATGAAAACATAGTAAATTCTCTATGTATATCGATATATGTGATAACATGTTATCTTGTAGATGGTATATTGTTCTTGCTTTTGCATGTATGTATGCATGGGATGGGGTTAATATGATGAAGGGGAAGAGCATGCTTAATAGGTCACTTAGTGATTGGTGGCTCTGCCATATTTGATTATAAGGTCACATGGTGATCGGTGGCTCTGCCACATTTAATTTTAAGGTTACATAGTGATCGGCATTATAACTGACAGTACGACTGTCAAGATGGCGTGTAGCGGATGGAGGGTTGATTGTAGAAATCCCCGCGGTGTGATGGTTGGTAAGGGTTGGCGTGTAGAGGATGGAATTTTAAGTTGGGTTGGGTCATATCGCATGTACTTGTTCTGCTGTCATTATGTGTGGGCTAAGGCCCAGTATGCGATTGTGGGCCTCAAGTCGTTTATGTGTTTCAGGGATTTGCACACTGAGTCTTGGTGACTCACCCTTTATTTTTTTCTCACCCTTTCAGATGAGCAGTAGATCGTGGATACGGGAGCCGAGGCGGACTAAAGGGGCCATAAAGTCTTTTAATTAAGTAAACTTATTTTCGGTTTTTCTTTAGTTTTTAATTTTGGGTTTATTTTTGTTAGCATGTAATAAGGCCTCTTAGCTTAAATTTTCAGTTTCTAGTGGTTAATGATTATGGATTATAAATTTATATTTCAAGGACTTAATTATAAGAGGTAATAAAAATGGGAGTTTCAAACACGCTTTATGCATAACAACGGTTTCCATAAAAAATCACTTATTTAACGGATATCAGAATAAGATAAACTGAGATTTTCAAACCCAACAAAGTAAAGTTTTCAACACAACGTGCTACCGAAAAGTTATTTTTTTTCAAATCCATGTTTTCTCCAAAGTAAACAGAGAATTTGAACTTTAACATTCAACCTGTAGCATGCCAGATCTGGTCGTAGCGTTTGGGTCGGGTTTGGGGGTTACATTTTGGTATCAGAGCCCGGTTGCAAAGCTCGGGATGTGAAATGGGTCCAGTAGTGTTTTATAGATTGATGTGAATTTAAGAAAAATGCTTTGGGTTGAGATATGGCCTTCGAGTCTACCGGCACTTGATCTACGCAGGTAAGTATTCTAACTCTTGATAAAGTATGCATGTTGGGTTTGATGGGCTTTATGGGGACATAGACTAGCATGTTAGGAATTAATGGACCTTAGTCCTAGTTTAAACAACTCTTTAAATTCATAAGACTTAATTTTTCTAACTAAACATGTCCGTGAACAAGTCGCTAGGGTTAGGGTGTGGCAACAGGCATACGCATGTCTAGAATTGGATCCAGGGAGAGCTTGGTACTTAAGCGGTCCTAGTGGCCCACCTCTTCTTCACTAGAATCCTACCTAGTGCGTAGTGTTTGTTCACTTTAGCCGCGAGGACTTGTTAACGGGCCAAAGTTCATAACTAAAACCCGAAAGGGACCCAATACCTATCTTTGTAAAAATACCAGTAATTTTATAAATTACTAAAATATCCTTAGTTTGTTAAAATTACCAAAATACCCTTGCTTTATAAAAATACCAAAATACCCCTATTTTGTAAAATCACCAAGATACCTTATTTTGTGAGATTACAAAAATACCCCTATAGGGTAAAATTACGAAAATACCCTTGGGTAGTGAAATGACGAAGATACTCTAGTGTGACAAAAGTGAGTTTATGGATGTTACTCGTATGTTTGATGCATATATGTGATACTCTGCTTGGGATGCATATAGATGTTGAAGGTATGTGGTTCCTAGAACTAGGAGATACAGACTTGAGACTGAACATTGTAGATATAATTTCAAATTCGAAAGAACTACTATTGAAACTACTTTTCATAAGATTGTTCGTTATTAATTAGTGAAAAAAATTATTAATCCATAAAACTTCTAATCAGATAAAAGTAAATCGATAGTATGAGTACAAGGGGACGAGGACGTCCTGCGCATGGCCGTAGTAGGGGCAGGATGGCCGTGTCAGAACCAGTAAGATCTAGCCATAGGTCAGGAGATGAGATGCCGTTCCACCATTCTGACGGCGAAATTCGAGGATCGAAGGCGGAGATGATGCGGTATCTCAGGCGATGTTACGGGTTTTAGAGAGAGTTGCTGGGGCAGGCATGGGTATGAGAGCTCGAAAATTTATGTCGGAGTGACTTAAGGACAATGGGGTAGAAATGTTTAGGGAAATTTCTGGTATAGCCCCAAGTACAGTTGAGTATTGGTTGGAGGCGATTGAACACATAATAGATGATCTTAATTTCACGAAAGAGGAAAAATTGAAAGGGGTTGTATCTCTCCTGCGGGACGATGCATATCAATGGTGGCTTACGGTTAAGGATGGTACGGTGGCTGACTGTATCACCTGGGATTTCTTTAGAATAGCGTTTTAGAGTAAATACATCGAGTCGAGTTATATGGATGCGCAGCGCAGGGCATTTTGAATCTGGTTCAGGGAAGTAGGTCGGTGGCTGCGTATGAAGTGAAATTCTTATGCCTTAGCCGTTATGCCCGAGGGATAGTGGCCACAGACCATGAACGTTGTATTCGATTTGAAGATGGTTTGAGGGATGATCTGCGTGTATTGATAGCCCCGCAGTGGGAGAGAGAATTTACTTTCCTTGTGGAAAAAGCTAAGATAGCTGAGGAGGTGACAGCAGACAGAAAAACTGAATCAGGATAGAGATGGGGGTGAAAGTAAGAGGAATTTTGGATCGTCAGAGGCAGCTGGGCATACTCAGAAAAGACCTAGGTCAGATGGGCCGAGTCGGGGTGAGAGACCTACTGCTGCTAGCCAGGCACAGAGGTGTGCTTGATGTGGTAAATTCCATTCAGGTGAGTGTTGGTCGAGCAATGGGAAGTGTTTCAGGTGTGAATCTACGGACCATCAGTTAGAGATCCTGACCACGCCCACCGGTCAGGCAGGCCCGTAAGTCAGGGGAATGCTCAGCCGGGTAGAGGAGGTTAGCAGTCGCAGAAAGGTCGTGGCCCAGCCAGGGGTGGTAACCATTCCGGTCGGGGCCGTGGAGTACCAGACCGAGGGATAAGTAACACTGAGGCGAGACAGTCGGGGTTAGTCTATGCTGCTAGACGTCGAGAGGAGGCCGACGCACCGGATGTCATAACTGGTACATTTTTAATTTTTGGTTTGCCTTACACTGCATTGATTGATATTGGGTCAACACATTCATATGTTGCTAGTAGGGTGTCTAGAACTTTAAGCATATATTTTGAGATTTCCTCTAGGGAGATGACTGTAATTAGCCTATTAGGACACTCTGTGGTGGTAAATAAGCTTTATCGGGAGGTACCTTTAGAAGTTCAGGGAATAGTTTTCTTGACTAATCTGATGGAATTACCGTTCGGGAAGTTTGATTTAATCTTAGGCATGGATTGGCTGGTGAGGTATCAATCTAATGTAGATTGTGCAGCCAAGCGTATGGTGTTAAAAACTCCTGATGGTGGCGAAGTGTTGGTGATGGGTGAAAGGGAGAATTATTTGTCGAATGTGGTGACCGCCTTAAGAGCAGAAAGGATGGTGAGGAAAGGATGCGAGGCAATTTTAATGTTTGTTTGGGCCCTGGAAGCCAACGAACTAACTGTCGGAGATGTTAGAACTGTGAAAGAATTTCCTGATATTTTCCTAAAAGAGCTTCCAAGATTACCTCCGGACCGTGAAGTGGAGTTTGGTATTGATCTTCTTCCGGGAACAGCGCCGGTATCTATCGTCCCATACAAAATGGCGTCGAAGGAGTTGGTAGAGTTAAAAGAACAGATACAAGAGTTGCTGGATAGAGGGTTTATTCGACCAAGTGTGTCGCCTTGGGGAGCGCCGGTGTTATTCATTAAGAAGAAGGATGGATCAATGCGTATGTGCATTGACTATCGCTAGTTGAATAAGTTGACAATCAAGAACAAATACCCATTGCCGAGGATCGACGACTTGTTCGATCAGTTGAAGGGGGCTTCAGTCTTTTCAAAGATAGATCTGAGGTCAGGGTACCATCAGCTTAAGGTCAAGGAGGTAGATATTCATAAGATGGCTTTTAGGACTCGCTATGGTCACTACAAATTCATGGTGATGCCATTTGGATTGACCAATGTGCCAACAACGTTTATGGACATGATGAACCGAGTGTTCCAACCCTACTTGGATCGGTTTGTCGTGGTATTTATAGATGACATCTTGGTTTATTCAAGATCGGAGGAGGAGCATGATTCACACCTTCGAGTGATTTTGCAGATTCTGAGGGAGAAGCAGTTGTATGCCAACTTCAGTAAGTGCGAATTTTGGCTAAGAGAAGTTACTTTTCTATGCCACGTTGTGTCGGCAGAGGGGGTTAGGGTTGACCCTCGAAAAATTGAAGCGGTGTTGGATTGGAAGCCGCCTAAGTCGGTAGTGGAAATCTGGAGTTTTTTTAGTCTGGCCGGGTATTACAGAAGGTTTGTTGAAGGATTTTCATTGATTGTGGCATCGTTGACTAAGTTGCTATGGAAAGGGGTTCCGTTTGCTTGGTCTGATAAGCAGCAAGAAAGTTTCGAGAGGTTAAAAAGGATATTGATGGAGGCTCCGGTGTTGATTCTGCCAAAGGCCGGAAAGGAGTTCATGATTTATTATGATGCTTCACACATGAGGCTAGGATGCGTATTGATGCAAGGAGGAAAGGTTGTTGCGTATGCATCTCGGTAGTTAAGATTACACGAACCAAATTATCCTACCCATGATTTGGAATTGGCGGCAGTGGTTTTTGCCTTGAAGATCTGGAGACATTATCTGTACGGGGAGAAATCCGTCATTTATACCGATCATAAGAGCTTAAAATACCTTTTGACCCAGAAGAGTTGAATCTAAGGCAAAGGAGGTGGATCGAGTTGTTAAAGGACTATGACTACTCGATTGAGTATCATCCGTAAAGCTAACGTGGTGGCGGATGCTCTAAGTTGAAAAATAATCTCTGACTTGAGGGCAATGTTTGCTTACCTCAGTTTATACGATAATGGGAGTTTATTAGCTAAACTTCAAGTGAAACCCTCTTGGGTCAGTCAGGTTAAGGAGAAGCAGCAGACTGATGAGTTGCTAAAGGAGAAGTTTCAGGTAGGATCAAGTGATGGATTAATAGAATTCGGTATGTATGAGGAAGGGCTATTATGTTTTCGATAAAAAATTTACATGCTGAAAGATCCTGAGTTGACGCGTCAGATTTTGCTAGAAGCGCATGGTAGTCCATACGCTATGCACCCTAGGGGGAGTAAGATGTATCGGGATTTGCAAAAATAGTTCTGGTGGCCAGGCCTGAAGTGAGAGGTGACCGAATTTGTGAGTAAGTGTTTGACCTGTCAGCAGATAAAGGCAGAGCACTAGTTACCATTAGGGTTGTTGCAGCCGGTGAAGATTCCACAGTGGAAATGAGAAAGAATTACAATAGACTTTGTTAGTGGGCTACCCCTCAAGCCTACTAAGAAAGATTTGGTTTGGGTGATTGTTGACCGCTTGACGAAGTCTGCTCATTTTATACCTGTATGTGTCGATTACTCTCTGCAGAGATTGGCTAGGTTATATATAGCGGAGGTAGTGAGGCTACATGGAGTACCGGTATCAATCATATCGGACAGGGACCCGAGGTTTACATCACAATTTTGAAAGGCGTTACATCAAGCATTGGGTACGAAATTAGATTTTAGTACAGCGTTTCATCCTCAGACAGATGGTCAGTCTGAGCGGGTAATTCAGATCTTAAAAGACATGTTGAGAGGTTGTGTTATTGATTTCAAGGGTAGTTGGGAAGAGTTTTTACCTTTGGCGAAGTTTGCTTACAACAACAGCTACCAGTTTAGTATTCAGATGGCACCCTATGAAGTATTGTACGGGCGGAAGTGTCGTACTCCTACCTGTTGGATGGAGTTAGGGGAACGTCAGATTTTGGGGCTAGAATTGGTTACTGAGACAGAGGAGGAGGTAGAGTTAATTTGGGCTCGATTAAAGGAAGCGTCGGACAGACAGAAGCCCTATACTGATTTGAAGCGTAAGGACATAGAGTTTGCAGTAGGTGACAGGGTGTTCTTAAAAGTGTCGCCGTGGAAGAAAGTGCTAAGGTTTGGACGGAAAGGTAAATTAAGTCCCAGATTCATCGGACCTTATCGGGTGTTGAAACGAATGAGACCGATAGCCTATCAGCTTCAGCTACCTTCAGAATTAAGCCAGATTCACGACGTATTTCATGTCTCGATGTTAAGACGCTATCGTTCAGATCCATCTCATGTGGTGCCTGTGGAGGAAATCAAAGTAAGACCTGACCTATCCTTTGAGGAGGAACCAGTGGAAATTCTGGATCATGATGTCAAAGTATTGCAAAGTAAAACGGTTCCGTTGGTTAAGGTTCTGTGGCAGAATCACGTTTCTAAGGAGGCTACTTAGGAACTAGAGGAAGCAATGCAACAAAGAATACCGTGATCTGTTACGACCGGTAATTTTGAGTAGAAATTCCTTTAAGGGGGTAGAACTGTCACATCTTGAATTTGTGGGGCTTTGCATTTGATGTGCTATGATGTGTTGTTGTGCTTAATATGCTAGTTAGAGTGTTTTAGGGGTCTAGAATGGGCTCAGAGTTGGGCCGAGGCCTTAGCAAAAATTTGTTGTTGGGCACTCCAGTGAGAGCCAACAGGGTTAGGACTTAAAAGATATAATTTGTTCTTTAAGACACAAAATGGGCTTGTAGCCCAGTGGAAGGCGGCGTCACACAGGGGCTATAAGGTGGCATGAAGAGGTCCAAGGTTCGAGTCGCATGTTACCCATTCATTTTAATTAATTTTGGCATTAGCAGGGAGCAGTAGTGGAGTTCGGCTTGAATGCTTGAAATTAGGGAATTGATTGAGGTGGATAATGCGGATAGTGTGGTTGATAATGTGCTGATAAAGGGAGGAAGAGATGGCGTTATCCATGTCACTTGTGGATGAAGGATCAGGTGATGATAAGGGAGAAAGTTTAGGAGTTATCGACTAATCAGGGTGGTGGCCGAATTTCCAACTCTAAGGGGGAGGAGGAATCGATTTTGAGTAGCTTAGGGGTGCCGAAATTTCCCTATTGATAGGATGGGCTTTTAGTTTTCAAAATAGGCATTTTAGGCATTTGTTTAGTAAGTGTCGAAATTCTGTTTAAGTGAGGGGTGTAACATCCTGAATTAATGGGTCTACGCGTTTAGTGTGGGGATATGTTTAAAATGTTAATTTAAGTAAAAGGGGTCTAAATTTGGGCTTAGAATTAGGTAAAGGTCCAGATTAAATTATTTTAAGATGGAATCATTAATAATTAAAAAGGAACAAGTTTTGGGTCGTAAGGAGCCCATGTTTTTAGGCTAATTTTCGGCACTTAAAATGGAGCAAGGGTTGACGCCACACACAAGGAGTAAGGGGCCCAAATTTAAGTTTCATGGGGCCCAATTCTTTTAATTTAAGTTAGCTAAATTTTGGGCATTAGGATTAGGTGGAGTGGATGGCAACAAGGCTAAAACTTAAGGATTTTAATGTTTAAAATATGTGGATAATAAGCAGATAAAGGCTATTATTTAGAATTTTATTTTATGTGGATAATAAGCGAGATAAAGGCTAAGATTTAGGGATTTTAATGATTAAAATATGTGGATAATATCTTGATAAAGGAGGAGGAGTTATAGATAATTAAGTCTCTTTTAGATGAGCTAGTAGATTAAGATAAAGAAAAGTTAGAATTTATCTACAAAGAGAGTGATGGCCAAGAATCCATCAACGAGAGGAGTAAAGAAACCACTACTACATGGCAAAGGGTTGCGAATTTCTTATAAATAGAGGGGCTTGCTTCTTGTTTCGACATTAAATCCTCTCACTTTTGTGCCGAAATTCCCAGCTTCTTTTCTCCAAATTTTTTCTCTAATTTCTTTAAAAATCTAAAATTTTCCCCACTTTCTTTTCCCTTGTGTCGATTTCTCTAAAAGTCAAGCATCCATCGCTTTTTTTCTTTTATTCATCCTATTTGAGAAATTGTTCTACACTTCTGGCATTTAAATCTTCCATCGGCATTATCGAATCCTCTCCCTAGTGCTAGCCGAATCTCCTAAGCTAATGTAAGAGTCAAATTTTGATTAGTTCTCATAATCTATTTTAGAAAGGCAAAAGCCGAAAGCTAATAGTTAATGGTTTTATGATGGGTGGCAATTTGGGATTTGAAGGAGGCTTAGTCGACTAGATCTAAAAGCGAAAATCATAAGTCTCTAATTTCGAGATTTTAAGGTAAGAAGATTATCCTAGATTTTTATTAGATTAGTTCAATATATATATGATCTTAACTCTAAGGAGGATTAACGATTAAATATTGTTATAATAGCTCGATAAGGCTTTGATGGAATTAAATATGGATCGTGCAAAAGAAAGAATCCTAAGTTTAAGAAACGAGCGATGTCTGCATTGCTCAAATCGGCCAATTGGTTGTGGACCGCTTCGAACAACACTTTAGGTAGATAGCGGTTGTGTCGACTAAGGATAGCGTCGATATAGAAAGCCTCGTCTTATCAAGTGTCGGTGTGTAGATCTCTAACACACTACCAATAAACACGTAAGTAAATCTACTTATGCATGTTATGGGCTAAAAGCGGAATAAAATTTGTATAAGCAATCGAATGGAACCCTAAAAGGGCTAGGCAAGGATGCAGTGCGTAAACATAGAACTCCTATGTGTATCGAAAAATATATATGACCGCATGATATTTTCTTTATGTGTGTATGCATGGGATGGGATATTGATATGATGAAGGGGAAGTGCATGATAGGTGACGTAGTGATCGGTGGTAGAAAACCCACAAATATAAATGCTAGGTCACATTGTGATAGGTGGCTATGCCACGTTTAATGATTCCTACTTTATAGGAATAGGCAGTACGGTTGTCGTTTTGGTGTGTAGTGGATGGAGGGTTGATTGTAGAAATCCCCAAGGTGTGATGGTTGGTACGGGTTGGTGTGTAGAGGATGGAAACCTAGGATGGGTTGGGTTATTCATTCTTTATTGTTTATTATGTGATTATGATTGATGCCTTCCTGTATGGGCCAGGGCCCATAATGTGCTTGTAGGCTCAGGTCGATGTGTGTTTTGAGATTTATACACTGAGTCTTTGTGACTCACGCTTTCCTTTTCTCTATTCTTCCAGATAAACAGTAGATCGTGGACATAGGAGCCGAGACGAACTCGAGGGGCCATCAAGTCCTATTTCTACAAGTTAATTTCTTTTGGGATTTCTTAAAGTTTATTTTATTTCATTGTTATTTCGAGAATATTTATGTAATAAGGCCCCTAGCTTTCATTCAACTCAGCAGTTATCAATGTTAAGCAACTCATGAATTTTATGATAAGGTTTATTTATACTTAATAATAAAAATACAAAGAGGTTTATTTTCAAAAGTCTCTCCTTTATTCAAATTTAAATAATTTAACTTGTGTTTTCAAAATGCGATAAAATGTTATGTGTTCGATAACATGCCAGATCCGATCGAAACTATGGGCTTTTAGTTTTCAAAATAGGCATTTTCGGCATTTGTTTAGTAAGTGCTGAAATTCTGTTTAAGTGAGGGGAGTACTTCTTCATCTTCGGCACTTGGGTTCTTATTCTCTTAATCTCTTCTCTCATTTTCTACTAAAGCCGAAAACCTCTAACCCCATTCTCTTATCTTCACTTCTATGCTTAAGCCGAAAGTCTCCTGTCCATTCTTTTTCTCTTTGTCAAATTCTTCATTAAGTCGAATCTCCATAGATCTCTTTGCATCTCTTCTCTTTTGGATTTTCTCAGAAGCCGAAATCTGTTGGGAGTAGCTGAATCTTTTGGTGTTAAGGTAAGTGATGATTTCTTTCATATGTCATCTTTCTCTTTCGGTTTTTATTTTTTAGAGGCCAAAGTCGAAAGGCTAATTAGCGTGGCGAGGTTATCTTTTGCATAACGTTTTGACTGTTCTTGTATTCTCATCTTGGATGACATTTTGGGAAACAAAGTAGATCGAATCATTTAGATCCCAAAAGCTGGAAACCGCTAGTCTCTGAGTCCCATATCTCTTTTCGGGATTTCGAGGTAAAGGTTCTCTTTAGATGTTTGTTAGGTTCGTTCATCGTATTCATGATCTTAACCCTATGTTATGGATTAACAACCATATGTTATGATGGTAGCAACTGATAAGGTCTTTTGATGGAATCAAATGTCGATCAGGCGAAGGAGGGGATTGAACCCGTAAATCCAACCTCTAAGTTTAAGAAGCATTCGGTGTCTGTCGTCAAAGATTGGCCACCGGGTTGTGGACCGACTACAGAACCAAACCGTAGGCAGTTAGTATTCAGATATCGACTCTTGATAGTGTCGACATAGAAAGTATCATCTTATGCATGTCGGTGTAGATCTTTATCACATTTGTTTACGTATTATACATTATGGGCTAAAAAGCGAAAAAGGTCAGATGGACGATCAAATAACCCGTAGGGGTTAGGCAAGGATGTCAGGTACGAAAACATAACAAATTCTCTATGTGTATCGATGTATGTGATAACCTATTATCTTGTAGATGATATATTGTTCCTACTTTTGCATGTATGAAAGCATGGGATGGGGTTGATGAAGGGGAAGAGCATGCTTAATAGGTCACTTAGTGATCGGTGGCTCTGCCACATTTGATTATAAGGCCACATGGTGATCGGTGGCTCTGCCATATTTGATTTTAAGGTCACATAGTGATCGGCATTATAACTGATAGCACGACTGTCAAGATGGCGTATAGCGGATGGAGGGTTGATTGTAGAAATCCCCGCGGTGTGATGGCTGGTAAGGGTTGGCGTGTAGAGGATGAAATTTTAGGTTGGGTTGGGTCATATCGCATGTACTTGTTCTGCTATCATTATGTGTAGGCTGAGGCCCAGTATGCGATTGTGGGCCTCAAGTCGTTTATGTGGTTCAGGGATTTACACACTGAGTCTTGGTGACTCACCCTTTATTTTTTTCTCAACCTTTCAGATGAGCAGTAGATCGTGGATACGGGAGCTGAGGCTGACTCGAGGGGCCATAAGGTCTTTTAATTAAGTAAACTTATTTTTGGTTTTTCTTTAGTTTTTAATTTTGGGTTTATTTTTGTTAGCATGTAATAAGGCCTCTTAGCTTAAATTTTCGGTTTCTAGTGGTTAATAATTATGGATTATAAATTTATATTTCAAGGACTTAATTATAAGAGGTAATAAAAATGGGAGTTTCAAACACGCTTTACGCATAAACAATGGTTTCCATCAAAAATCACTTATTTAACGGATATCGAAATAAGATAAACTGAGATTTTCAAACCCAACAAAGTAAATATTTCAACACAACGTGCTACCAAAAAGTTATTTTTTTTCAAATCCATGCTTTCTCCAAAGTAAACAAAGAATTTGAACTTTAACATTCAACCTGTAGTATGCCAGATCTGGTCGTAGCGTTTGGGCCGGGTTTGGGGTGTTACACAATAAGTTGAGTTTCAACATGTTCCTTCTTGATATATAGTGTTGGCTCATGGATGCTCCTCTCGAATCCCAAACTGATCAAATAGTTATCAATTCGAGCATACCAGGCTCGAGGAGCTTGTTTTAGTCCATAGAGAGCCTTTTTGAGCCTATACACCATGTGTTCTTTGCCAAAAACAATAAATCCTTGTGGCTGGTCTATGTAAATTTCTTCTTCAAGGAAGCCATTGAGGAAAGCTGACTTAACATCAAGTTGATGTATGCACCATTGCCTTTGTGCTGCCAAGGCAACCAGCAACCTGATTGTGTCAAGTCTTGCTACTGGTGCAAAAGTCTCCATGTAGTCTAGGCCATACCTTTGACTGAACCCCTTGACAACTAGCCTAGCCTTCAACTTATTCAGACTCTGATAAACTGTAAAAGTAACATATTTTAATCCCACATTTAGTATGCTTTCGGATGATTTATCCCTGATTTATGTAAAAAGGTGCTCTTAATCCTTTCTTTTCATGTCTTATGCTTAGGAAAGCACCTAAGGATAAAAAAAACGTAAAACGGGCTTAAAACGGACCAAATTGGGCCAACCCAAGAAATCAACACGGCCTGGACTTCAAGCCAGACGGTCGTGCCTTAACATTTACTTCACACAGCCATGCCACGATTTACACGACCGTGCCCCAATCGACAGAATCGAGACACGGCCTGAAGACGACTTACACGGGCGTGTGCCATGGGCATGCCCCTGCTGCGGGAAAGAGCAATTTCACTCGGATTTGAATGCTTAGAGGCAAAGAAACACATTCTTAAGTCTACTGAAACATCCTAGGAGGAATTCTACTTGAATTAGGATACTTAGGAGCCAAGTAAAGCATCTCAAAGCCTATATAAACACCCAAGGTAGCAACTAAAAAGGGAGTTCTACAGGTTTAAACAGGATGACTTTTGGCGAGAGGCTTTTGTCGAGCTTTCATCTTTTAGGGAATCACTTGAAGATAGCAGTTGATCCATCTCAAGAAGTCGGAGCTCCATTCAAGGCGGAGGATCTCTCTTTAATTCCTTGAGGGTTTTAGGATTTCTTATGTTTTGTTTTATCTTTTCTCTTGAGATGTTTTCCTACTTTGTTATGAACTAACCTTCAAATACAGAAGGGATGAAACCTATGATGGATTTTGTTATTTGATTTCTAAATTTATATGAGAATTACTTAGTTTGTTCTTGATTATATTGCTTTATTTAATCTGATATGCTTAGGTGGAGGAGGAATAGACCCTGCCTAAGAGTAGATCTAGCATAATTGAGCGGAGTTGATCGGGCACCTAGAGATAGGGTTATGAGATTTTGCCGGATTAGGGTGAAACCTAATATAGGAATCCATTGATCGATTCTTGCTTTCTTAGGGGTTATTATAAGAGAATGAGAGTTTTACTAATTAACCTAAGGTTAGATGTTATTCGCCTCGAGAGAGGGTTTAATATAGGTTTGGGAGTCTCACGGATCAAGCGAAGTAAAGAAATCATATGATTTGGGGAATAAATAACAAGTGAAGACATAGGTGGATTCTTCCTGAGGGTATCGTCTTCATCAACTGAGTTTTCCTAAAGTCTTCCTCCAATTCATTCTTTTGTCTTTGCATCTAGTTTAGTTTTTCATTAGTTTCGTAAACCAACCACTCCATATTTCAAGCTAAATAATAGAAAGAAAGTGAGTAGTAGTACTTTTAGGTTCCCTTGGGTTCGATAAGATATTCTTGCCTAAACTATACTACTGTTCGATAGGTGCACTTGCCTCTATCGTTGTCATAGCTAGTCTACAGGTTCGATCATTCTTTTTATAAATTTTAAAACTCGACTGTTTGACACGATCAAGTTTTTGGCGCCGTTGCCGGGGAACACTAAAATATTAAGAAAACTCTATTTCTATTACTTTAGCCAAAAAAAATTTTATTTGCAATTTATTATTATATTATTCTTTATTATTATTTCTTTTTACTTTGCTAATTTTTTCCTCTATTTTGCTTTTGGCAAAAAATTTTAGTCTATGGAAAAGATGGCAATGAATAATTATCATTGACAAGGCATGGGGCAATTCCTACTAAAGCAACCAATGTTTTCAACCTCGACGTGGTCACCAAAGTTATCTAATCGATTAGAGATGATGAATAAAAGATTGATGATTGGTATAGTCCTCACAAGTACATCCGAAATACAATATGATTTGAATCTAGGAGGCATGGCGAATCCTGAGTACCTACCCTACAGATATGGCATGGAAAACGAGCAAGCTCACTATACAGATAACTATTCTAGATATCAAAATAATTTTTATAGTGACACTTCTAATGCAGGTTGGAAGTACCATCCCAATTTCTCGTGGAATTATCAAAATAGCCAAAGATCAGAACTTCCTCCAGATTTTCAACAACCACCTCACCAACAAGAAGAGGAGCCGAATCTTGAAGAGATGCTGACGAATTTCATGGCAGCCACAGATTCTCTTCTCCAAAAGACTGAAGAAGCACTTGATGAACAACAAAAATCAATCAAAGGGATCGAGAATCAAGTTGGAGAACTTACTAGGTCAGTGGGACATCTCGCAAAGCTAATACAACCGCTAAGACGTCTACCAAGTAACACCAAGGTTAACCCAAAGGAGCAAATTCAAGCCATCTCAGCTCAAGACAGTAAGGGGTTAAATGAACCAAACTCAATATAAGAAAATAAGGTAGACGAAGGTAAGATAGAGGTAACACAAGAAAAGCAAAAACCGGTAATCAAAGAGTACCAACCTCGCATACCTTATCCCGAAGCAATGAAAAGAGACGATTGGAGGAGCAGCCTGTAAGTTTTTAAACTCTTAAAGAAATTGCATATTAACTTCCCCCTCCTTAAAGCTCTTTTTCAGATACCAGACTCGATGAAATTTTTAAGACAACTCTTGACCAACAAACGCAAATTAGACAAAGAGCACCACGTGGAGCTAAACGCAATGTGCTCAACAATTCTACAAAATAAACTGCCACGAAAATTAAAAGATCCAGAGAGTTTTACAATTCCATGTTTAATTGGTAGTTTATCTATTGATAATGCGTTAGCGGATTTAGGGGCAAGCATCAATGTTATGCCTTACAAAATGTTTAAACAACTAGGTCTAGGGAAACCCAGACAAACTAGGATGAGCATTCAATTAACTGATAAAACTATAAGAATTACTAGGGGTATAATAGAAAATGTTCTAATCAAAATTGATAAATTTGTATTCCCGATGACTTTGTCATTTTAGACATGGATAAGGACAACACGATCCCTTAATTTTAGGAAGACCCTTTTAGCAATCGCCAGAGCTAAAATTGATATCTATGCAGAAGAACTCATACTTCGTGTAGGCGACAAGATAGTCACTCTTCAAGCTCTTGACTCGGCCAGAACATCAAGTGATAAAGGTGAGAAAGTAAATTCAGTTGATAACCAACTTGTTCAACCTTCATTGCAGGAAACACCACAAAGCTACAAACCTAAGCTGGATTATAGACCTCGTACTAATAAAGAAGAATTACATGAGGAACCAGAGCCACATGAAGTGAAACCGAAGGAAACCCTAGACGAGCTGATAGGAACAACAAATCACATCAAAATAGAGGATCAGGTATTGTTGAATAAGGAAGACCCTCGAATCACCAATTCAGAACTCAAGGCAAACGAAGAAATCACTTTTGAGGTACTTAATGTCTTCCTATACGGCACAGTCGAGGTAAGCAATCCTAAATTCAACACTTTTGAGGTAAACATTACTTGACTTAAACTTTATATCCATAACCGAGTTGATCGAATGAGAAAGGATTTCCACCTCCTCAAACCACCATGACCATACGAATGAGAGGTAAATTCTAGCTAAAACTATAAACGAGCGCTTCTCGGGAGGCAACCCGAGCACTAACCCTATTTTTACATTTTTTTATTTTTTATTTTTTTCTTTTTCTTTTTAGCACCTAACCATAAACTAACCAAAGAGCAGATTTCTAGGCCACACGGCCCTACACACGAGTGTGCCCGTGGCCGTGTGGAAGCTAGGGCCTGAACCATGGGCGTGTCGTTAGCCGTGCACAAACAGGGAATAAACTTCTTTCTCTAACACGGGCTGCGATACTAGTCCACGCCCATGCCGATGCCCCGTGCGAGGTTACTGAGTCATCAAACACGAGATAAACACGGCCGTGCCTCTCAACCGTGCCAACATTCTGACTTATCGAACACCGAAGAGCACGCCCGTACTGAATGACCGTGTGAAGAAAGACACGGGCGTGCCACGACACCCATGGCCATGCCCGAACACCCTGAATGCGTTCAAAATTCAAAATCCCAAAACACGGGCTACATCTCTATTTAAAACTCATTCCCCATTTTTCTAGTTGTCTTTCATTTTCCATTATTTATTTTTGTTTCTATTTTATTTCATCATTATTTTTTTTACTTTACTTTATTTTATTTTATTTTATTTTCTTCTTCTTATTCTTTATGATATTTAGATTTAGCTTAGGATACAATAAAACCAAGTCGGCTACTTTGAGGATTCAATTTCAAACGGTTCGAGACGCTTCCCACGTTCACCTCCAATCTTATCCGATTTTTTTCATAGACTTCATCCAAATATTCGGAAGTGTTACTTCTCCCTTCTCTTTGGTTTTATTATTAGATAATTGTTTATCTATCTTTGTACATTGAGGGCAATGTACATCTTAAGTGTGGGGGTAAAAGTACGAATTTTTGCATGATTCTCAAAATCCTAAATTTAGTCTTGTTCAAAGTATTTTCTCATATTACTAATTAGGATGAAATTTCTTATGATGTATGATTTTATTGATATGTTTTAGAGTAAGTCGAGTTAATTGTGCATTGATGATTAAATCTGAAGGATACTAGAGAATCGAGCATGATAAGTCTACTTTCTAAAAATTAAAAATTAATAGGTCGTTTAAATGAATTTGAGTATTACTTTGAAGTTTGAAATTTACAGGGATTGAGGTAAAAAAACACCCATAATTTTTGTGAGATTTTGAGCCTTATAGAGCATATATTCTTTTTCGTGCTCACATTAATTGATTATGAGTGTGTCAACTTTGAACTGTTATTCTAGAACTTGCCTCGTTTATGCATGTCGAGACCACATTAATGATTTGATACACTGAGATGATAAAGGCACCTAGGTTTTAACCCATTCACTCCACTAAAAAAGCCTACCCATACAAATTAACCCCTAGTAAACCCCATTGAATCCTAACAACCTCTTTATTGACTCACCCACTAATATTAACCCAAAATCCCTTTGTATTTGTTCTCAACATTCCTTTGACTACCCCTCTATCGAGAATTGAATTGATCAATTGCCGAATTGGGTTGTTTCAATCACCAAAGATCCTTCTATTATGTTTATTTTAGTTTGTTCTTAAAAAAAAAACTTAGAGCATTTAAAATCCAATTGTTGAAGAAAAAGCTCATATTCAAGTATTATCAATTTCAAGTGATGAAAACTCTTTATTATAGAGTAATTATTAATGGTGGTATTATTAGTTTTCATTCGAAGTAAATATTCATATTTACTTCAGTATTTCTAGTTAGATAATTTGTCAAGTCAATCTCGATTCTAACCTTCTAATTCAGCCTGTATCCACACCTTTAACCCTAGCCCCGTTACAACCCTGATAAAGACCTTTTGATCTGTGTATCATCTCATATACAGTGGTGGAGATTTGATTTCAGGCAAGCCTATGGGATTAACTTTTCAGGTTCGACTTAGAGTGCTTATTCTTGAACCTTAAACACCTTCGAGTGATTTAAGTGAATCTTTAGTGAGGATGTCAGTTCTTTTCGATTTTGAATTAAAGATAATCACTTAGATAATGGGTGACACCTATGTTTTCATGCTATAAAGGTATGACTTATCGTAATTGAATCTTTAGGGTTCTTTGAGTTAAATTATCCAAGTATAAATTATCTATGAATTATGATGAGACATTGTCAATAGAAATTATGAATTATAGAAAGTTCGTTTTGAGGACAAGCAAAAGCTTAAGTGTGGAGGTATTTGATAAACCGTAAAAGTAACATATTTTAGTCCCACATTTAGTATGCTTTTGGATGATTTATCCCTGATTTATGTAAAAAGGTGCTCTTAATCCTTTCTTTTCATGTCTTATGCTCAGGAAATCACCAAAGGATAAAAAGAACGTAAAACGAGCTTAAAACGGACCAAATTGGGCCAACCCAAGAAATCGACATGGCCTGGACTTCAAGCCACACGGTCGTGCCTTGCCATTTACTTCACACGGCCGTGCCGTGCCCCAATCGACAGAATCGAGACACGATCTGAAGATGACTTACACGGGCATGTGCCATGAGTGTAACACCCCGCACCCAAGACCGACACTGGGTCTGGATACGAGACATTACTATGCTTAAACTCACTGAACCATGTACTTTCAGGCTATAAAATTTAGTTCCAACTTAAAAACTACACTTTCTTAGTCAACACTTATAACAAGGGCCTATGAGGCCTTTAACTCATGTCCAAAACTTTCGGGATTAAAATCAAATAACTCATTTTTGAAGCAGGGTTCACACGCCCGTGTGACTTGGAACACGCCAGTATACCCTTAAGCACGCCCATGCCCTCAAACCGTGTAGGGCTACTGACTATTTCCACACGACTTAGACACACCTGTGGGCTTAAACCGTGTGCTAATCCTTGACATACTGACTAAATTAACACGGTCTGGGCACACGCCCATGTCCAAACCGTGTGTCTTACATGGCATATACACACGACCGTGGGATTTGCCCGTGGCCTATTATGGTCAATAATACTAAGGTGCGAGGTTAACACGGTCTTGACACACGCCCATGTGTCCAACAGGTGTGGTACTTACAGTGCTATTTACCAAGCCTTTAACCACCACAAATGAAGATCATAACCATACACAATTCAACGATGCAATAACAACCCAATTTTAAGAATAATACTACATGTTTCATTGATCTCAACAAACATACATGCTTAGTTAAATTTGGCCAATTACTTAGCCATACACAAAAGAATAATAAACTTGATAGCCTTTACAAAGGCCCTTCTTAAAACATGTCCACAAAATGAATGTTTCCTATACATGTCATACTTAGTAAAGTAACTTGGCTATACCAAAATAAGAGTTGATAGTGTGTTGCGAACTCTGACTTTAATGATCCACGAGTTAGCTTGGCAGGACTGCATAGAAAGAAAGAATCATAAAGTAAGCATACAACTTAGTAAGTTTGCATGTAACAACTCTTAGCAATCATCATTGCTTAATATAAACCATTTCACATAAACAATGGTATCATGAATTTCAGTAAAGAGCTTACTTACTCATATAGATTCTTACATGTCTCATGACACTTACTATTATCGTACTTGTAAGGTAACCATGATCCTGTATCACTTGATCACATTGATCAGTATACTATAATAACAATAATCATGATATCTACTTTCTCATTCACAACATGAATAATACTCAACTTCATCTAACTTCATCTTGATACTAACTTTACTTTCTTAGCTTTCTTGCTATCTTCTTTTAGCTTACTCATTTGCCTGATAAATTTTTGTGAATAACCGAGGATACTAAATCTCTTTCCACATAATATGATGCCAAAGCCATATCCTAGACATGGTCTTACATGGATTATCTCATCTTGGTTTCAAGGCCATGTCTTGACTTGGACTTACATGAAGTCTTGCTCTTGATAACATACTTAATGCCAAGCTTGTCTTGGACTTACATGATAACTTGCTTGCTAACTTGATTAATGCCAAGATTGCCTTGTACTTACATGATATCCTGATCAATGCCAAGCTTGCATTGGACTTACATGATATCTTGTGTGGTAGATCGAGTATCCTGGGAAATTCATCTTCAATCGGGACTTGCTTGTACTTATCATCATGATTTCTTGATTGAACATAACATGATCATTTCATATAATTATTGTACATCATATTAAGCAATTTAATGATAATAATCATAAAGCTCAAAAATCATACAAACTTACCTCAATATACAAAATGTATGTAGATGTGCAATTTAATCCTCGACTTTGTTCTTGCCTCGGTTTCGATCCAGGCTTCATTTTTCTTGATCTATAATCATAAATAGATCATTTAAAAACCATATTGACTAAATTGACTCATAACTCATACTTTGGCAAAATTACTATTTTGCCCTTATACTTTTTAATATTTACACCTTTGCCCCAATTCTCGTAAAATGATTTTCATGCAACTTTCTTAAACTTCATGCTCAACTAAATCATTTTCTCTTCTATAACAATCATCAATTCTCACTATTCCTAGTAGGTATGACCAATTTTATAAGCTCATACAAAATGGTCCCTACTACCCTTTTTCATGAAATTCATTAAGGAAAAGATGTTTATCTAACATCAAACTCTCTTAAACTTCTATAAAACATCATTTAACAAGCATGTCATTCAAGGGTATATTTTTGAACATGCATCTTGGCTCATTTTATAGCTAAAATTAGCTAATTCATAATACGGGAACTTCAAAAATACGAAGAACATTAAAAACGGGGCTAAGATGAACTTGTTATGAGCTTGAAAAAAAATGAAGAATCCCTAGCTATGGTTTCTCCAAATTTTCGACAGCTCAAGGAAGAAGATGAGTGGATTTTTCTCATCTTTTTCCCACTTAAAACACTAATTAGGCCAAATGACAAAAATGCCCTTCCTCTTAAAAATTTCTATTTAACCATCTTAAAGCCAATTTTGTCCAAAATTTTATTTTTGGGCAATATGCTATTTAAGGTCTCATAATTATTATCCTAAAGCTATTTCATGCAAAAAGCTTCTAGAAACTCATACATTGCAACTTTTGCAATTTAGTCCTTTTTAGACCAATTGACCTCAACTTAATAAAATTGCTTTATAAAACTTTCATACTAGAATGCAAACATGGCATAAACCGGAAAAACTCATAATTTCACCTCGGGTTCGTGGTCTCACACCACTATCCGACTAGGCCCTAAATCGAAATCATTATAATTCTCCCCTTAGGGATTTTCGTCTCGAAAATCTTACCAAAGAAAAGGTTTGGGTCTTGATTTCTCATACTCTCTTCTAATTCCCATGTAGCTTCTTCGATTCCGTGCCTTTGCCACAACACCTTTACTAAGGCAATACTCTTATTTCTTAGTTGCTTAACTTCCCAAGCCAAAATCTTAACTGGTTCTTCACCATAAGTTATGTCGGGACGAATCTCTATTTTCGAAGGGGTAATTCAAAAACAGTAAGAGTGCTTACTCATTCAGCAGTCCTCGGCAAAAGAAGGAAGGGTCCCGGGGTCAAGAGTGCGGTCCGGCGGAAAAACAGAAGTCGTCCGTATCAAGTAATACGTGAATTGCTCAGTAGTGCTTCGCCACTACCGTAGCTGGCGGAAATAGCTTAATGGTAGAGCATAGCCTTGCCAAGGCTGAGGTTGAGGGTTCAAGTCCTCCTTCTGCTCTAATTACATGTGAAGGGTCTAATCTGTAGCGTCGTAATATTGACACGTAAAACACATTATGTATCTTCTCTAATTCTGATGGCAAAGCCAAACGGTAAGCTACAGCCCAATTTTCTCCGTAACCTCGTAAGGTCCAATGAAACGAGGACTTAACTTGCCTTTATGGCCAAATCTGAGAACTTTTCTCCACGGTGATACTTTCAAAAAGACTTTATCCCCAATTTGGTACTCGATCTCTTTTCTCTTTAAATTCGAATAGGATTTCTGTCTGTCCGAGGTAGCTTTTAAACATTCTCGAATTACTTTTATTTTCTCTTCAGCTTCCTTAACCAAATCAACCCCGTGAATTTGATTCTCCTTGAGTTCAGTCCAAAACAAGGGAGTTCTGCATTTACGCCTATATAGGGCCTTATAAGGAGCCATCTTTAAGCTCGACTGAAAGCTATTATTATAGGCGAATTCTACCAATGGGAGAAACTTTTCCCAACTGCCTTGGAATTCTAAAACACAACATCTGAGCATGTCCTCGAGCACTTGAATTAACCTTTCTAACTGACCGTCAGTCTGAGGGTGAAAAACTGTGCTAAAACTCAATTTTGTACCCAAAGCTTCTTGCAGCTTCTTCCAGAATCTGAATGTGAATCTCGGATCTCTATCCGATATGATCGATAAGGGAACTCCGTGAAGTCTTACTATTTCTGAAACATACAAGTTTGCCAACTTGTCTAGGGAGTAATCCACTCGTACAGGTATAAAATGGGCTAACTTTGTGAGTCTATTAACCACTACCCAAATAGCATCTTTCTTGCTCGGAGACAATGGTAAACTCGTTACAAAATCCATGGTGGTACGGTCCCATTTCCACTCGGGAATCAAGATAGGTTGAAGTAAACCCGAAGGCACTTGGTGTTCAGCCTTTACTTCTGACAATTCATACACTTGGTGATAAATTCTAAAATGTCTTTCTTCATTTTTGGCCACCAATACTGTTGCTTTAGATCATTATACATCTTGGTGCTATCCGGATGTACAGATAAACATCCGTTATGTGCCTCGTGCAAAAATTTTGAATAAGCTCCTCTTTTCTCGGAACACAAACTCTGTCTCTGAACATCAAATATCCATCTGAATTAATCCGATAGTTGGATTCAGCATCTGACTCGCATTGAGCTCTCTTGACTTGCAACTCACTATCTTCTTTCCGAGCTTCAAAGATCTCTTGAAGAAACATTGGTCTATCTCTCAACTCAGCTAAAATAGAACCATCATTTGATAAAGATATTTTTGAATTCAATGCTCTTAAAATAGACAGAGACTTCCTGCTCAAAGCTTCGGCGACTACATTCGCCTTTCCTGGATGGTAGTCGATGACCAACTCATAGTCCTTTATCAACTCTAACCATCTTCGTTGTCTTAAGTTCAACTCTTTCTGCGTCATCAAGTACTTTAAACTTTTGTGATCGGTGAAAATCGACATCGTTCACCATCTAAATGGTGTCTCCAAATCTTCAAAGCGAAGACTATGGCAGCCAATTCAAGATCATACGTCGGATAATTTTTCTCATGAGGCTTCAACTGTCTGGAGACATAAGCAATTACCTTGCCTTCTTGCATGAGTACACAGCCTAATCCATTTAAGGATGTATCACTGTAGACTACAAATTCTTTCCCTGATTCGGGTTGTACTAAGACTGGAGCTTCATCAGCATTGCTTTCAACTTCTCAAAACTTTGTTGGTATTTTTTTGACCACTCAAACTTTACATTCTTCTGTAACAATCTAGTCATCGGGGTTGCAGTCATAGAAAACCCCTTGACAAATCGTCTATAGTAGCCAGCTAAGCCCAGAAAACTTCTATTCTCTGTGATATTCTTCGGTGGTTTCCAGTCTATTATAGCTGAGATCTTACTTGGATCTACTCGAACTCCATCTCTCGAGATAATATGTCCCAGAAATCCCATTTTCTTGAGCCAAAATTCACTTTTACTGAATTTGGCATACAACTGATTTTCTCGAAGAGTCTGTAAAACTATCCGTAGATGATCAACATGTTCATTCTCGTCTCGAGAATAAATTAGTATGTCATCAATGAAAACGACTACAAACTTATCAAGGTATGGTCTAAAAATGCGGTTCATTAAGTCCATGAATACCGCAGGAGCTTTGGTCAGCCCAAAGGGCATGACTAAAAATTCATAATGCCCATATCTTGTTCGAAAGGCAGCTTGGATACATCTGAATCCTTCACTCTCAACTGGTAGTACCCTGATCTCAAGTCTATTTTGGAGAATACATCGCTCCTCTTAATTGATTAAACAAATCGTCGATCCTAGGCAATGGGTACTTGTTCTTTACTGTCACTTTAAGCTGACGGTAATCAATGCATAATCTCATGGTGCCATCTTTCTTTTTCACAAACAAAACCGGAGTGCCCTATGGTGAACAATTTAATCTTACAAAGCCTTTGTCTGTCAACTCTTGCAACTGTAACTTCAACTCTCTCAACTCTATTGGAGCCATTCTATAAGGAGTAATGAATATTGGTACCGTACCGGGAGTTAGCTCAATGCCGAACTCAACTTCTCTAATTGGTGGTAATTTCGGTAATTCCTCAGGAAAAACATCCATATACTCACATACTATCGGCACTGATTCAATCTTTAACTCTGTCTCTTTTTCATTCAATATAAAGGCCAAAAATGCCTCACACCCTTTTCTTATATATCTCTGCGCCATCATATGAGAAATTATTACCGACGATCTACCTTGCTCATCTGATTCTACATGAAGAGTATCCCCATTCTCACATCTCATCTCAATGTATTTCTTCCTACAATTTACAATTACATTATGAGTAGTCAACCAGTCCATACCAAGAATGAAGTCAAATTCATCAAAAGGTAACAACATAAGATTTGCTTTAAAGCAATGACCTCTAATCATTAATGGACAATCTTTACAAACTTTATCAACTAACATACTCTTGCCTAAAGGATTAGACACCTTAATCACAAATTATGTGGTATCTATGGGCACACCCAAACCGGGTACTAATTTCATGCAAATGTAAGAGTGTGTGGATCCAGGGTCTATTAAAGCGATAACTTTAGTATTGTAAAGAGAAAAGGCACCCGTAATAACATCAGGGGAAGATGCCTCTTCGGGAGTGCGAATGGCATAAGTCCTTGCAGGCGCTCTACCCTCAGGTCTCGCGGCCTGCTCTCTAGGGTTACCTCTTCCACTTGCCCTCCTTCTCGGGTTCCTCTGCGGTCTCCCTCTGACCATACTCCCAGATCTCGGGTTTGAGTTTTCTCTTATTTAGTCATCTCTGGACAACCCTTTATGAAATGGTCTTGGGAACCACATCTAAAACATGCATTTTCATGTGCTCGGCATTCTCCCAAATGGGGTCTGCCATATTATAGACATTCAGGTCTATCAAATCTAACATTTCCAACACTTACAACTGAAGTGGTCTGTGCTTTATTTCCCGAATACTGCTTATTCTTGTCTTTCCTTGAAAACCCAGTGGAAGTAGCTGGTCGAGCTGGAAAATCTCTTGACTTCTTGTATGACGATTGGAACGACTTGTTTTACTGTCTCTTTCTAGAATCACGAGACTCCATTTCAAATTTCTTCTTCTCTTTTATTAGTTCTTCGGCTTTGCAAGCCCTTTCCACTAGCACAATGAATTCTTTTAATTCGAGGACAGCAACAACCAACTTAATGTCCTCGTTTAAACCATCTTCAACCTTTTACTCATAATGGCCTCAGTGGACACACATTCCCGAATGTACTTGCTGAGTCGTACAAACTCTCGCTCATAATCGGTTACTGACATCTTACCTTGCTTCAGCTCTAGAAATTCTTTCCTCTTCTGGTCTACAAACCTCTGGCTAATATATTTTTTCTTAAACTCTTCTTGGAAGAATTCTCATGAGATCCTTTCCCTTGGTACCACCAAAACAAGGGTGTTCCACCATTGGTAAGCAGAATCTCTTAAGAGAGAGACTACACACTTCATGCATTCATTAGGAGTGTAGGACAGTTCGTTAAATACTCTGATAATATTTTCTAACCAGAACATAACTCTTTCTGGATCATCATCTTTTCTAGCTCGAAATTCTTACGCCCCATGCTTCCCGATCCTATCGATTGAGGTTTACCTCCTCTTCCCACCTCTACTACTTGAGGGCTCTTGAGTAGGTTATGGAACAGGCGGGGTGGAGGGTTGTGCATTCGGTTCGCTTCGAGCGAACTCCGTGTACCGGCATCCATCATATGGAGAAAGGCTTTTCTAGCCTCTTCTCCTCTTCCTTCTTGACTCACCGTAGTGGGTCTATTCTCATTCTCATACTGCAGACCGTCCCTTCTGCGGGAGTCAGTGCGTTACTTTCTACATCATCCGCCTCAGCTCCTTCGGGATCCATTTACTATATATATAAACATAATTTAAGTCGTCAGGAGTCATCACATTATCATTATAAAAACATTCTTACGTATGGCATGTATAGCTAGGCTCATGCTCGTGCTACGTTAGTCCTAGAATCGATTAAACCGTAGCACTGATACCACTAAATGAAAACCTCGCACCCAAGACCGACACTGGGTCTGGATACGAGACATTACTATGCTTAAACTCACTGAACCATGTACTTTCAGGCTATAAAATTTTGTTCCAACTTAAAAACTTCACTTTCTTAGTCAACACTTATAACAAGGGCCTACGAGGCCTTTAACTCATATCTGAAAACTTTCGGGATTAAAATCAAATAACTCATTTTTGAAGCAGGGCGTGTGACTTGGAACACGCCAGTGTACCCTTAGACACATTCAAACCGTGTAGGGCTACTGACTATTTCCACACGGCTTAGACACACTCGTGGGCTTAAACTGTGTACTAATCCTTGACATACTGACTAAATTAACATGATTTGGGCACACGCCCATGTCCAAATCGTGTGTCTTACACAGCATACACACACGGTCGTGGGATTTGCCCGTGGCCTATTATGGTCAATAATACTAAGGTGCAGGGTTAACACGGTCTTGACACATGCCCATGTGTCCAACCGTGTGGGTACTTACAGGCTATTTACCAAGCCTTTAACCACCCTGAAATGAAGATCATAACCATACACAATTCAACAATGCAATAACAACCCAAATTTAAGAATAATACTACATGCTTCATTGATCTCAACAAACATACATGCTTAGTCAAATTTGGCCAATTACTTAGCCATATACAAAAGAATAATAAACTTGATAGCCTTTAAAAAGGCCCTTCTTAAACATGTCCACAAAATGAATGTTTCCTATACATGCCATACTTAGTAAAGTAACTTGGCTATACCAAAATAAGAGTTGATAGTGTGTTGCGAACTCCGACTTTAATGATCCACGAGTTAGCTTGGCGGGACTGCATAGAAAGAAAGAATCATAAAGTAAGCATACAGCTTAGTAAGTTTGCATGTAACAACTCTTAGCAATCATCATTGCTTAATATAAACCATTTCACATAAACAATGGTATCATGAATTTTAGCTAAAGAGCTTACTTACTCATATAGATTCTTATATGTCTTATGACACTTACTATTATCATACTTGTAAGGTAACCATGATACCTGTATCACTTGATCACATTGATCAGTATACTATAATAACAATAATCATGATATCTACTTTCTCATTCATAACATGAATAATGCTCAACTTCATCTACTTCATCTTGATACTAACTTTACTTTCTTAGCTTTCTTGCTATTTTTTATTAGCTTACTCATTTGCCCGATGAATTTCTATGAATAACCGAGGATACTAAATCTCTTTCCACATAATATGATGCCAAAGCCATATCCTAAACATGGTCTTACATGGATTATCTCATCTTGGTTTCAAGGCCATGTCTTGACATGGACTTACATGAAGTCTTGCTCTTGATAACATACTCAATGTCAAGCTTGCCTTGGACTTACATGATAACTTACTTGCTAACTTGATCAATGTCAAGCTTGCCTTGGACTTACATGATATCCTAATCAATGCCAAGCTTGCCTTGGACTTACATGATAACTTGCTTGCTAACTTGATCAATGCCAAGCTTGCATTGGACTTACATGATATCCTGATCAATGCCAAGCTTGCCTTGGACTTACATGATAACTTGCTTGCTAGCTTGATCAATGCCAAGCTTGCCTTGGACTTACATGATATCTTGATCAATGCCAAGCTTGTCTTGGACTTACATGATATCTTGTGTGGTAGATCGAGTATCCTGGGAAATTCATCTTCAATCGGGACTTGCTTGTACTTATCATCATGATTTCTTGATTGAACATAACATGATCATTTTATACAATTATTGTACATCATATTAAGCAATTTAATGATAATAATCATAAAGCTTAAAAATCATACAAACTTACCTCAATATACAAAATGTATGTAGATGTACAATTTAGTCCTCGACTTTGTTCTTGCCTCGGTTTCGATCCGAGCTTCATTTTTCTTGATCTATAATCATAAATAGATCATTTAAAAACCATATTGACTAAATTGACTCATAACTCATACTTTGGCAAAATTACTATTTTGCCCTTATACTTTCTAATATTTGCACCTTTGCCCCAATTCTCGTAAAATGATTTTCATGCAACTTTCTTAAAATTCATGCTCAACTGAATCATTTTATCTTCTATAACAATCATCAATTCTCACTATTCCTAGTAGGTATGACCAATTTTATAACTATTACAAAATGATCCCTACTACTCTTTTTTCATGAAATTCATTAAGGAAAAGATGTTTATCTAACATCAAACTCTCTTAAACTTCCATAAAACATCATTTAACAAGCATGTCATTCAAGGGTATATTTTTGAACATGCATCTTGGCTCATTTTATAGCTAAAATTAGCTAATTCATAATACGGGAACTTCAAAAATACGAAGAATATTAAAAATGGGGCTAAGATGAACTAACTATGAGCTTGAAAAAATTGAAGAATCCCTAGCTATGGTGTCTCCAAATTTTCGGCAGCTCAAGGAAGAAGATGAGTGGATTTTTCTCATCTTTTTCCCACTTAAAACACTGATTAGGCCAAATGACCAAAATGCCTTCCTCTTAAAAATTTCTAACCATCTTAAGGCCAATTTTGTCCAAAATTTTATTTTTGGGCAATTTTCTATTTAAGGGCTCATAATTATTATCCTAAAGCTATTTCATGCAAAAAGCTTCTAGAAACTCATACATTGCAACTTTTGCAATTTAGTCCTTTTTGGACCAATTGACCTCAACTTAATAAAATTGCTTTACAAAACTTTCATACTAGCATGCAAACATGGAATAAACCTAAAAAACTCATAATTTCACCTCGGGTTCGTGGCCTCACACCGTTATCCCAACTAGGCCCTAAATCGAGTCATTATAATGGGCGTGCCCTCATCAGGGAAAGAGCAATTTCACTTTCGATTTGGATGCTTGGAGGCAAAAAACACATTCCTAAGTATATTTAAACATCCTAGGAGGAATTCTACTTGAATTAGGATACTTAGGAGCCAAGTAAAGCATCTCAAAGCCTATATAAACACCCAAGGTAGCAACTAAAAAGGAAGTTCGGTAGAAGCCAAAACAGGATGACTTTTTGGCAGAGGCTTTTGTCGAAGCTTTCATCTTTTAGGGAATCACTTGAAGATAGCCAGTTGATCTATCTCAAGAAGCCAAAGCTCCATTCAAGACGGATGATCTCTCCTTCAATTCTTTCAGGGGGTTTTAGGGATTTCTTATGTTTTGTTTTATCTTTTCTCTTGAGATGTTTTCCTACTTTGTTATGAACTAAACCCTTCAGATACCTGAAGGGGATGAAACCTATAATGGATTTTGTTATTTGATTTCTAAACTTATATGAGAAGTACTTAGTTTGTTCTTAATTATGTTGCTTAATTTAATCTGATGTGCTTAGGTGGAGGAGGAATAGACCCTGCCTAAGAATAGATCTAGCATAATTGAGCGGAGTTGATCAGCGCCTAGAGATAGGGTTACGAGATTTTGTCGATTAAGGTGAAACCTAATATGGGAATCTATTGATCGATTCTATCGCTTCCTCGGGGGTTATTATAAGAGAACGAGAGTTCCACTAATTAACCTAAGGCTAGACATTATTTGACTCGAGAGGGTTTAATATAGGTTAGGGAGTCTCACGGATCAAGCTAAGTAAAGAAATCATATGGTTTGGGGAATAAATAATAAGTGAAGTTATAGGTGGATTCTTCCTGAGGGTATCGTCTTCATCAACTAAGTTTTCCTAAATTCTTCCTCCAATTCATTCTTTTGTCTTTGCATCTAGTTTAGTTTTTTCATTAGTTTCATAAACCAATCACTCCATATTTCAAAGCTAAATAATAGAAAGAAAGTGAGTAGTAGTACTTTTAGGTTCCTTGGGTTCGATAAGATATTCTTGCCTAAACTATACTCTTGCTCGATAGGTGCACTTGCCTCTATCATTGTCATAGCTAGTCTACAGGTTCGATCATTCTTTTTATAAATTTTAAAACTCGACTGTTTGACACGATCAGACTCCCATCAGTATTCTGTTTGGCTCGATAGACCTATTTGACACCAATGGTCTTCCTGTTTGTAGGCCTTTCAACCAGCTCCCATGTCTGGTTCTTTTCAATCATGTGGATTTCATTAGCCATTGCTTGCTTCCAGCCTTGGTGACCTTCAGCTTCTTCAAAGCAGGTTGGTTCTACTATGGCCACTTGTGCCCTTTCATAAATTTCTGCCAAGGGCCTTGTTCCCCTAATTGGTTCATCATCAAAGTCCATTTCTAGACCAGCATGATCATCTTCAGGCTGACTTCCTATCAACTCTTTAGAAGGAGCCTCTGGTTCATTCTTCTCCCAATTCTATCTTGCTTTTTCATTGAACACCAGATCTCTGCTCACTAGAACTTTGTTTGTCGAGGGAACCAGAATTCTATCGCCCTTTTTGTTTAGGCTATAGCCAACCAGTATGCTGCTTGAGCTCTTTCATCCAGCTTGCTTCTTGTAACAGGTGGAACTTATGCATAACATAGGCAGCCAAAGGTTCTGAGATGAACCAAGCTTCAAATGGAGTTTTGTGAGTCAGAGCCTTGGTTGGGAGCCTGTTTTGTAAATAAATAGCAGTGTTCACAGCCTCTGCCCACAAGGTTTTTGGCATGTTCTTCTCAAACATAAGGCATCTGGCCATATCCATCAAGCTTCTATTCTTCCTTTCACTCACACCATTCTGTTAAGGTGTATACTCATTAGTCAACTGATGCTTGATGCCTGCATTTTCATAGTGAGCTTGAAACTGAGCTGAGGTGTACTCAGTCCCATTATCAGACCTGATGGTCTTGAGTTTGTAGCCTGTTTCAGTTTTAGCTGCAGCTTTAAACTTTAGGAACACTTGAGCTACTTCTGACTTGTGTTTCAAGAAGAATATCCAGCAATATCTTGTACAGTCATCAATGAAAAGAATGAAGTACCTATTTTCATTGAGTGGTTCAGTCTTCATAGGTCCACACACATTAGTGTGCACAAGCTGAAGCTTTTCTGAGGCTCTCTAGGCTTGATTCGAGGGAAATGGTTGCCTGGCCTGTTTTTCTAGCTAGCATATCTCACAAACATCATTATACTTCATTGAGTTAGTGAAGTTTTCAACCAAGTCTTCACAGACCAACTGAGCCATCGATCTGAAGTTGGCATGCCTAAGCCTTTGGTGCCAAAGCTTGGACTCATCAGTTGAGGCTGTGTAAGCTGAGTTTGAGCCACTTGACCAGTTTACTTCAAAATATTTATCAGTCATAGTGACTGTCATGAAGCTTGATCCACTTGGATCAGTAATTGGCACTCCTTACCCTTGAACACCACTGAGTAGCCCTTATCTAGTAGCTGAGCTATGCTGAGCAAGTTTCTATCAATTTCAGGTACAAGCAACACATTTGAGATGAGCTTGTTACCTGTGAAAGTGCATATCAACACATCCCCTTTGCCTTCAACCTTGATGAACTGACCATTGCCAACTTTAACCTTGGTTTGGCAGCTCCTGTCCAAAGTCTTGAAGATGGTTGTATCTGGTGACATGTGGTTGGTGCAGCCACTGTCTGAAGAGCCATCCTCTTGAGCTCTTCTTCTTTTTAGCTGAGCATGAGATTGCAAAGACATGTTTCTCATGGTCACTGCCTTCTTCAGCTACTCGAGCTTCAGCCTTTGGCTGTTGATGTTGAACCTGCCTTGGTCTGCCCTTGTTTTTGCAAACCCTTTCAACATGGCCCTTCTTTTTACAATGCTGGCATATTATATCTGGCTTGAACCAACATCTTTCTTTTGGATGACCAGGCTTCTTACAAAATCTGCAAAGTTGCTCACCACTCCTTGCAGCATCAAGCTTAGGCCTATTTTTCCAAGCCTTCTCGCTTTTATAGGCAGAGGTGTCGAGGCTGGCTTTATTTTGGCTTGGAAGGCACCTTCTTGGTGCTCTTCCATCCTACTAGCCCTTCTTTGCTCTTGAGCATATAGAGCATTAATGAGCTCTGTTAGGGAAATACTGGCCAAGTCCCTTGAGTCCTCGAGGGAGGATATCTTTGTTTCATACCTTTCTGGTAAAGTAGATAACACTTTCTCCACTATTCTTGCTTCACTGAATTGCTCTCCTAGCAACCTTATGCTATTGACCACAACTGTTATTCTGTCTGAGTACTGCTTCACTGTCTCTTCTTCCTTCATCTTCAAATTCTCAAAGTCTCTTCTCAAATTCAATAACTGCTGCTGCCTTGTTCTCTCAGTGCCTTGGAACTCCTCTTTCAACTTGTCCTAGGCCTGCTTTGGTGTCTCACAGGCCATGATCTTGGTAAAAATAACATCAGACACACAGTTTTGAATCCATGACATGGCCTTGTGCCTTTAGGTCCTCTCATCAGCATGCTGCCTAATCTGAGCCAATGTTGGGTTGGCTCGAAGTGGAGCTGGCTCAGCATTAGTATTGACCATTTCCCACAAATCAAAAGCTTGCAGATAAGTCTTCATCTTAACCTGCCATATGTGGAACCCTTCACCACTGAAAACTGGTGGTGCTGCTGGAGAAAATCTGAAGAAGCCATGTTTTGTAGTGTTGAACTATAACATGTCCTCTAAGACAATAGCTCTTGATACCAATTGTTGGTGTTATGATCCGTTAGTAGTAACAAACAGCTGAAGCTTGAGCAACAAGGCTCGAGATTTGCAAAAGAAGGAAGAAAGAAAACTAACAGAAATTTGCTAAGAAACAAAATAGAAACGAGAAGCAAAGAAAAATGAAGCTTGAGTGAATGAAATCTAATGATTTTTCATTAACAAAGACATTGGCATACTGCCATTACATATATTGGATGATAACAAAGGAAATTAAAACAAGTTTTCACCTAATGTCTACCTAATGCCACTAATTTACATGGAAACTTGAAACATTAGCTTGCACACATTGTATTGCTGATATAATCAGCTCAATCACCATCAAGTCAACATAAAATACTAACCTAACATAGTTCTAAATCAACTAAAATACATTACATTGACTGAACATTACAAAATAAACAAAATGGTTGAAGTTTGCACATGTGATAATAGCTTTTGTATGGCTCGACATCATGGCCACCTTTTCTGCTGCATGTGCTGCTCCCTTGTGGTTGCATGGGCTGCATGGAAGGCCATCTTCTAACAAAATATCAGAAAGTGATCTCATGCCTCTAACAGGGATATCATTAACCGACTCATCTTCCTTAAGTTGCAATTTTGAAACTTGATCAAGTACCACAACTATTTGTTTTCCTACTCAATTCCACTCATAATTCTCCATGAAATAGACATCTTTGCTTATCAAAATTTTATTAGTGCTTCGTTGGAAAATTTTATAAGCTTTTGAGATTGTACTGTAGCCAACAAAGATCTTTATTTCCATCTTTTTAGCCAATTTGTCCCTTTTAATTTGAGGAACATAAACAAAACACAAGCATCCGAATACTTTGAGATTTTTCAAAGAAGGTTTAAAACCATACCAGGCTTCATACGGAATTGTTATTGCAACAACTTTTGTAGGAAACCTATTGAGAAGGAAAACTGCAGTGTGTGCCGTTTCTACCCAATATTTTTTTGGCAAATTCTTTTCAAACATCAAACATCTAGCCATTTCCATTATGGTACGATTTTTTCTCTCGTTGACTCCATTTTGTTGTGGAGTGTATGGAGCAGTGAGTTTATGTTCAATCTTCTCTTCTTCACAGAAAAGATTAAATTAATTATAGGTGTACTCCTCGTCCTTATCATATCTCACAGCTTGAATTTTGTGTCCACTTTGCATTTCAATCCATTGCTTGAATTGCCAAAATATACCAGCTACATGATTGCTTGAATGGAAGTCTCAATTGCTTTCTTTGTTGGCAAGCTTTACAATTTGGAACTGCAAATTCAAGACAAGGGAGACCTTGAATCAATTCTTTTCTTTGCAAATTTACAACAGCTACATTATTGAAATGTCCAGGCCTCTAGTAAAAAACTTCAGCATGGACATTTGTTGTAGAGAATATGACTTTGTCCTCCTCCAATAAATTAACTGCAAAGCTCTTCCCTTTCATTTTTACTTTAAATACATCGTTGTCATCTGTATCTTTAATTAAACACTGATTTGTTTCAAAGATAACTTTGAGACCCTTTTGAATTTGACTGATGTTAGGTACAAATATCTTTGATAAATTTTGTACATAAATGCTTTCAATTGCAACTGCATTTTCCCTTGACCGCAATGTAGTCTCCATCGCCAATCTTTACTTGGAAAACTACCAAAATATCCAACTCTTTGATCACGATCAAAAGCTATATGGTTGGTGCAACCACTATCAATGAATCTTTTCTCACTTGAATGAGAGATTGCAAAGCAAGTGGCCACAAAGAAATGCTCCTCCTCTTCTCCGTCAGCAACTTGAGTAACATTCTTTTGCTGCAAATTCACTTATGCAACAGTCTTTTGCTGAGTATTACTTTTTCAATTTCTTTGATGATGTCCCATCTTCTGACATTTTTCAAATTGTTGGTCTAACTTTCTCCAGCATTTGAAAGGTGGATGACCCTTTCTTCCACAGTGTTTAGGAAGGAAATCAGATTTTGTTCCTGTATTTGTAATGGATGAATCAAAACCCGAATTTCCCTTCTTGTTCTTCTCATGTTTCCTTCCCTTCCCTCCTTGATTGTATTGAGCTTTCGTAGCTAACGTACTTTCAACAGACCCTTCAGATCTCATGAGCCTTCTTTGCTCTTATGGTTGCAAAACATTCATCAAATCTACCAAACTAACCTTTAACAGATCTTTAGTATTTTCCAACGAGGAAATGATTACTTCAAATTTTGTTGGATCAGTTAGAAGAATTTTTTTGAACTAATCTGGAACTAGAAAATTCAAATCAAAATAATCTTTGTTTGCGATTCCAAACAAAAGTACTCCTTCACCGTCTCAGAGTCATTCATCTTCTGGAGTTCAATTCAACATTTTCATTTCTTTAATCCTTACATCTCCTCAATACTCCTTCAAGAAATTCCAAACTTCAAAAGCTAACTTCATTGTCATGATTTTGAGAAAAAATTCATGTGAGACTACAGAAAATAACATAGCTCTTACCTTTAATTTTCTTTATTTCTTCTCCTTGTAATTCTTGATTTGCGCCATAGTTGGATTGACTGATAATGAAGGAAATGAAGGAACTCCTGTAATTCTTGATTTGCGCCATAGTTGGATTGACAGATAATGAAGGAACTCCGTAATCTTCCTCCACAACTTCCTAGAGATCATTTGCTTCTAAATGAGCCTTCATCCTTGCTGCCGAAACATGGTAAAGATTACCATGTGCAAGTGCAAAAGAAATTTCTGAATCCATAGAAGACAATTTTTTTCATGGCTCTTGATACCAATTTGTTGGAATAAATTCAATCTTTTAGAATAAAATTTTGCTGTAACTTGAAGAAAGAAAGATAAAAAGCTAGGAGAAAAGAAAGATGGAAATAATTGCTAGTTGATTCACACTTTTATTGAGCTGAAGTGCTGTTTAAATCATGAAGAAATAACCACATCCTAGAATCAAGCAACTACCAGATTTTAAGATCAACAATCTCCTAAAATTAGCAACAATAATGAAACAAAATACCAGCAAGGTAATTTTGACTAAATCTTGCAGCAGCTGAAGCACAACTTCAACAAAATCAAACCAGTCACTTGGTGCCATGGCATGATGAATTAGGGCCATTGATGTGAGGAGGGAAGGTGGAGATGCCTTGTTTACAGAGCTCAGCTAGCACAGTATCAGGGAAGGAGGCTTGAGGCCTAAAGGCAAAGGTAACCATGGCTTGTTTATTGCTTCTTTCACAACCTTGTCGATTACCTCCTCTGCCTGCAGTGCATTCAAACACAAATTAATCACAGGGTTAAAACACAATTAGTGAAAATAAAAGTGCAATATCAGATGAAGACACATTGTAGCATACCGGCTGATGTTCAACAGAATTTTGAGGCATGCCACTTCTGTTATCCATGGTGCCAGAACAATGAAATACAGATGCATTCTGCAGATTCGCAAAATATTAAAATTCATTCATATACTTATTTGCTTTTCTTTTTTTTTTTTTTTTAAATTCTAAAAAGGGTCATTGTATGTATACCTGATAACTACTCACTTGAGTGAATGCAGAACTATATCCAAGAGGTGGGGGCATAACAGGGCAGCCCCATGCATCGGCATGCACCTGAATAAAAAAAAATGATCATATATCAAATATGTAGCTGCATTTCATATCTCTGTTTATGCACAGTAACATACAGGTTAATCGAGTCAGCCAAGTAGTTAAAAAAGATGAAATTGTAGACCCTAATAAACTCACCCCTGGATATGGCTTCCAATGCCAACTTTCAGTTAGTTGCCACAAGGGGTAACCCTGTGAACCCCACATTTGGATGCTGGATGGATAAGGAGGTGCTCCCCACATGGGATAGAGTGGACCAACTGGGACAACATGATTTGAATAATGTGGTGAGAAGGCTATGATCGGTTTATGTGGATAACAACTCCTTTGGGTTTGATCTCTTTGTGGCCACCTTTGATCATCCTCCTTGGGCAAAATATGTTTTCTATGCATTCTATATTTCTGCTTCACAAACAAAAGGCGAATCATTTTATTCACCAGTGCTCAAGGCGAGGAGAAGAAAAAGAAAAGGGCAAAATCTAATCGTACTGCTATTTAAACAAGGTAAATTTCATGTATATTGCAATGTCTAATGATTACTATCTAAGCTTAGCTAGCAAAACAAAGGAAATCATTCTTTTGAGGCAAAACTGTAACCAGAACTAAATTTTCAACAGGAACAAGGCACTTTTATTATAGAATCAGATTGTGTATAAGGAAGGCAAAACTGCTACCAACCTGTAGATGACTAGCAACATTATGCCTAGTCAAGCCTTCTACTTTCATCAGCTCTAGTATTCGAGAAGGGATGGCTTGATCTATACCTAGTTGGTCCACCGCTTGTACAAATTTCTTGTGGAGTGCCGGTGTCCAGTCTACCTGAAAATTCAGACCAAAAAGAATGTACTTAATATCTACACCCATATTTTGTTCAAAAAAAAAAAAATATCTACACCCATATACAATTGTATGACAAAATTACTTAAACCATAAATATTCAAAGGAAAGTAGTAATCAAGAAAAGTTTGATGGGAGCTCTTTATCCAAGTCTATTTATGCTATAACCCATCCAACCTACTTGTTTCAACTTTTTCCTTGTTTACAAGAAAGTGTTAGCCCGAGGACTTGATCTTAGGCCTTATATAACAACGGAGTTAAGAAGAAAAAGACAACATAAGTGAATGCTATACTTCTTCCAAAACTTTGTGGTGTAATCTGAAGAAATGGATAATGATAGCAAATAGTGAGATGACAAAGCTGGAAGTAATGTCTTGAAATCTCAAAAGTAATCACCTAAAACTTCAGTTTTGAACAGAAACAAGATGGATTTTGGAATCAGGTGATGATAGAATAGTGATTATCAAATACTCTCAGTAAGCATGTTTCCTTTGCAGGTATCTGATGAAAGATAATGGCTGGACTACTGGAAAAGTGCAAGATATGCTGCAAGCTGAAGGGAATGTTACCGTAATTTTGAGTAAGGTTCTATGCATTTTAGAAACTTGTTAAATGTTGCCTATAAAAGATGACAGGGAATGACTTTTTAAGCTAGATTACCTTTGACTTTTTTCGATTAGCTTTGTTCAGACAAGAACTATGAATACCAGAAACTGTACTGGGTTTTTCAGCAACAGCTTGAGAATTTTTGCTATTTACTCCGTTTTCTGTTTGAGAATACTTGGTACTCTCACCCTTGGTACCATCAACTAAGTCAGCCTCCTCTGTCACCATGGTATCCCTTGGTCCCTGAGGTTGGCCAACTGGTATAGTTACTTCAGCAATTGTATTGTCACTGGTAGTTTCGACAGATTTGGATTCTCCATCCTGCTCACTGCTCTCTTTTTCTATCGAGCAGTTAGCTTGATCTTGGCAATCTCCATCGGCTGACAACCTCCCTCCCTGTTCTAGTTGTGGTGTTGATGGAGCTGGGTACTTATCACTTCCTGTTGATGGCTCAGGGTCATTTTCATGAATCACAGATGCATCTTGGGTTTTATCCAAGTCTTTATTCTTAGGTTCTCCGTTTTCCAATTGTAAGTACAACATTGAAACCAAGGATTCTTTAACAGGCTTTACTGATTCAGACAGGTCTGTCCCCACAGCATTGAATGCCTGTACATGACTAATAAAATGAGAATTTCTATAACAAAGTACTTAATGGACATTTACATGTAAATTCCATTGTCATTCAAGCAGTATCCAGATCAACCTTACGAACCACGGTTGCCATATATTCCTTAGTTTTTCCTCAGACAGCGGTTTCTTAAGAAACTCGACTGCGCCCAGCTGAAAATAAGTTGTCAAAACATGAGTTAGCGATTATGGCATGTGGCAAAGATTCAAAGAACCTAGGCACCACTATATGACTTCAGTCAAGAAGACTTGTACATGAAGGTTTAAAGTTTCTGAAAGCACTGAACTTCAACCAAAAAATCCAATGTTTCTCAACGGAGAGTAGAGTAAGAAGAAGAAAAGATTACGAAAATTAAGAGTCTAAAATTCTTTTGAATTGACAACTTGGACAAACATATATGTGCAGAAGAAAATGCATGTAAACTGCTCGGTGTATGGTAGGATGGAATAAATCTTACCGCTATGCACTTCATCATGGTGCTGATGCAATGAATGTTTGAAGTCACTGAAATAAAAATGATTTACAACATTATTAGGAACTAGAAAATACCCAACAACCATAATTACGATCACAGATGCTGATAAAAGTTTATGTCCAGGATGATTAAACAGAGTTTCATATGCTATAATTTGAAGATCTACAGCAAAACTAGGTAGGTGTAGTTTCTGAACTTACTAATGGTAGGCAAGTCCTTTGCAGTTTCAAGAAACTTAAAACTCCCATTCTTTTTGTTTGTATTAATCTGCATCATACATGCTGTTAGTATAAAGTTGCATGCAAATGACCAAAGCAGCGAAGGATTACACTATTTATCTTGATAATGAAAGGACTGAATAGATATTTATATTAAAGCTTTGGATGAAGCAATTAGTACCATGTTCATAGAAATGTGGTGGCTTGCTATAATTGAATTTTTATATATAACAAAGCAAGAATAGCATATAATATAAAATTTCTAGTAAGCAACTAGTACTAGTGCCAATACAACAATCAGATAATGCCAAAGATCTACCGTGTGCTTACTACAAATCATCAACATTTGAAATATGCATTTTAACTGCTTCTCCACCCCACCCACCAAAAAAAGAAACTTTTTGTAAAAAACCGTCAAAGTCCATCCATTACCTCTACAATGGCTACATGGAAGCTTTCAGGTCTACTTGAAACCGCAGAAAGAGCTTCATTTTCGTTGCAGAAGGTATAAACTGCAGAAGGTACAATAATTTTTATTATACATTCAATGAGACATATAGAGGGAGAAACAGAGAAAAAAGGAGATAGAACTAAAGGCCCCAATTATAGAAACTATGAGATTACTATGAAGATAGAGTAAAAACATAGCATTTAACCACCATTTACAAAAGGAAACTACAAAGAATATACTTGCATTTTCTTTTTATAATTTTATTTCACTGAAACAGGAGATCTTAAAGGGGGAGAAGATAACTGAACTGAAATGGGCATCCAGAACAACTTAAATCTGAAAACTGATATACCATTAAAAGAAAATTTTCTATATTTATGGGAGAGTGAAACTAATTCAAAAAATTGATTCCTTGTTATAGAGATCATGACCACAAAGTTTCCAAGGTTTACTTATGGTTTCAATCCAAAGCCAAACTTCCAGAAAAAAAAAATTTACTAATTTAAAGCAAAGGAGCAATAACAGTTAGAATATATGCTTTGAGGACAATGATGGGGACCAACATAGTTAAGAGAAAAAGAAGAATAATGTGAAGTGGATACCCCAAATGAACTAAAAACCTCTAATTCAAGTAAAAAAGGGTGGATTCTAACCAATATAGTCCATTGCCTCAAGCTTTGATTTTAACTCAGCAGCAGAATTACTGTCCTCATCAAGAAGAAGGACCTTGAGACCCTTTGGAAAATCCTTCCATGCTGATAAATCATTTGTAGTGCAAATCATAGCTTGGCATCCTTTCTTAGGCAACCGACAAGTAATGCAAATTGCTTCTTATTAAAATCAGATTATTTCTGCATAACCACAACAAATTTCCCATAAACAAAAGTCTTATCTTGATCTAATCATCAAAACTGGTTTTCATCAAAGAAAAACACAAATCCCTTCTTTTTTCTGTGAAGCAAGATTAAAGCAGACTATACTATAATAAACTTTAAGACAAAATTCAGACAAATTAAACAAGTTTATCGTGTAATATAGTTAATGAGAACGTATTTTTAAGACCCTAATGCAAATGCAAAGGTTTTTAACTGAAGATTGACTCATAAAAAGGGGTGTAGCGAACAGAAATACCTTATTTAAATTCTAATGCATGATCGGTTTACAGTTTACTATGCATGCAGTATTATATATTATTGATCATTTACCAAATCAAAACACTTCATTGAACAGATTATTATCTGTATAGCAGCTATGAAACGAGGATTAAGAAAGATCCTATCTTTTGTGCAATTACTAGTACTAGTATTTGAAGACAAGAAGTAGACAAAATAACCCATTTAAGATATCCTTAAATCCAGCAGAACATAGCAAAAACAACGGCCGAATTGGGAAAAGATAAACAATTTGTTAAAAAGGAATGGGAAGCATTTGAAAGTGAAAATACCCGAAAAATGATGAACACAACAATGTTAAAAGACCATTTCATGCATGCAAGAAGAAACATCAAATAAGCCCAATATTATTGCAAAAAGAAAAAGAAAGAAGGACCCACCCCTCTTAGTCTTTGACAACGAAGTAGCATGCAACAAAAGAAGAATATTACCAAAAAGAGAGGGAAGGAAAAAAAAAAAAAAACCCAGAAAGAAGCTACTGGAGAACGACTAAGTAGTTTAGGGGATAAACAAGATTTATGGAAGATAGATAACTTTCCATTTCTCCTCTCAAGTCTTGGTTTTTTCAACTATTACAAGCTCTTTCATTTGGCTCCATATAATTTCTGTTTGGCCCTACTGTTAAATTTGGCACCAACTTTTTATCGGTGAAAATCAAATCTTTTAAAATAGTAAAATAAGTATCAAATTTTAGGAAAACTTTTGGGAAAATAATCAAATAAGGTTAATCTTTTAAAATAAAAAGTGTTTAAAAAAATTATATATTATGTTTTAAATACATATATGGAAAACTCTGATTTGAATTATTTCATGAAGGTTCATCTTTTATAATTTTTTGGCAAATCTTTAAAATGTATTTTAAAATTTTAATATTGGGAGCAATTCTTAAAAAGATGTTTCAACTTTTTTTCAGAATTTTAGTGGAAAGTTGGAAATCATCCCGGTAAATAAAATTTAATTTAATTCAAAAAAATTATAAAAAATTTGAATTTTGAGTTATTTGATTTTTTTAGTCAACTCGAATAAGTTATTTGAGTTTCGAGTTTGAGTTGAGTTAAGTTTTATGATTCAATAATTAGAAGAATAGATTGATGTAAATACATCTTTGGTACCTATTAATTTTAAAAATGAGCAAATTAGTTTTCTCACACCAAAATTACAAAAAAATATCAAAATAATTTTAAAATTCAAACTAATTTTAAAATTCAAAATATTATAAAATTTCAAAATTTATATTTTTAAAATTATAAAATTTTAAATTTTCTAAAATAATAATTTTGAGAGTTGAATTCAAGTTTATTATACTAAAGTATTTTTTCTTATTTTGCTTTGAAAAGAATTTTGTTTTAAATTTGTGCTTTAACATGAAATTAGTTATTAGTTATACTGTAATAATATTTTAATTTGGCATGTTTAATTTTTAATTTGACTTAATTTGCCTCGACTTGAATTTTATTTCAAATCAATTAAAATAATAAAATAAGACTCATGAACTTAATTAATTCAAAAAAAATTCACTCATTCAATCCAATCCAACGCTCACCCTTAATTAGATATTAGTCTCCAATCTCTTATTTCCCATAATTGCATCCAAACTTCAAAATGGGAGGTTTATTTTTCTAAAGCATTTTTTTATAATAAAAATTTATTTGTATTAATATTTATATGTTTTAATAATTAAATTTAAGTATTTTTATTAAATATTTATTCGAGCTTTCAAATTACAAAACTCTTTATTCAAGACTTGGCTCTCGGACAATAAGCTCAGTCATTAGTATTATTTTTTCTTTAGCAGTTTTCTTGTGACCACCTCAAATTTAAAAAAAAAAAAAAAAACCTTCAATCTTTTCCACTTTATCTAATGAACCACCAAATGTTACCACATGTTGTGTTTCTTCTTGTCTTTTCTTATTGGAATTTTTGTTGGGTGCATGTAATCTAACATGATATTATCACAAAGTTTCTAATGTATTCTCCAGCATGTTTTCTAGTCCATGTTGGCACCAAATTAAAGTGAATATTCATGTTTATGGGCGTTTTAAAGTGAGAATCAAACCCCAAATATTAATTCAATCCATCTATTTTTTTATATATACACAAAAAAAAAAATCAAGTAAAATATCTAAATATATCAAAAAATAATAAAATTTAAGGAAAAGGCCAGTCTTAAAAAGATTTACGGAAAAGGGTCATTTCTCCTCAAAATGCGTCCACGTCAGCGCGTTTTGAGGAGATAAACTAGGAAATCGCGCCCTTAGGGAAGCGCTTTGTGCCACATCAGCAAAGCGCGCTGACGAGGACGCGCTTTGTGCTGATGTGGCAAAAGCGCGTCCTCAAGGGCGCGCTTTTGTTGTCTTTCCCGTCTTGACTTTTTAGCTATTTTTAGCGTTAGGGTATGAAATTTTAAGGTTTCTGGCTAGTGTTTATGATTTTTTAGGGTTAATTAGGGTCGTTAGATTTGGGATTTTTAGGGGAAATTTAATTAGGGTTAATTAGGCTTTAGTAAAAATATATTTAGGGTTTTGGGCAAAATATATTATCAAAAAAAATTATTTGAATTTTTTTGACAGTTGTATCTGACAAAATAATTTTGAGAAGACGTTTCGAACAAACAAAGGCCAAATCGCTTCAAGCGAGATGCACTTGTCGTGAGGTCTTGAAAAGAGCTCCCATGGACGCTTTTGCTACATAGTCTCCGTAAAATAATTTTGAGAAGACGTTTCGAGCAAATAGTGCCCAAAACGCTTCAAGCGATGCATCGTCGTGAGGGTATGAAAAGAGCTCCCACGTGGACGCTCTTTTGCTACAGTAGTCTTTGGTAAAATAATTTTGAGAAGACGCTTCTGAGCAAACAATTACCCAAAACGCTTCAAGCGTAATGCACTTGTCGTGAGGGTAATGAAAAGAGCTCCCACGTGGACGCTCTTTTGCTACAGTAGTCTCTGGTAAAATAATTTTGAGAAGACATTTCTGAGCAAACAGTGCCCAAAATGCTTCAAGCAAGATGCACTGTCAGCAGGGGTACTGAAAAGAGCTCCCACGTGGACGCTCTTTTGCTACAGTAGTTTATAGCAATCCTTAGACTATAAATTAGTCAAATTTCATTCTCAGGTTGCATAACAGAAATTGAGGCAAAAGAAAAATAGAAACTGAAAATGAAAATGAGTGAACGTAATAATGTCGTTATTTACTACGATGGTGAGGTTTGTGACACCGAAAATGGTGTTATTTTTTTATCGGAGAACACAGCGCGATTGGGTTTTAATCGGAACATAGATTTGTCAAAACTTCGCAAAAGAATTAGGCGCAAAATCTTTGAAACAATGCCAATGAAAGTTCAGTCTATTAAGTATAGATTTTGCGCTTCGGTTAATCCGGTGAGATATGAATCATTCGACATCAAAGGTCATCGGAGCTTGGAGGCAATGGTGGAGACTCATCTTGCCAGTGGATCACCCTATCTTAAGGTATATGTACAATTTTCATCGCCAAGTTATCTTTCTTTGACCTCAACATCTACTTCTGTTCGAGGGGAATACACGACCCCAAGCCGACACTCTGTTAGTGGGAGGCAGAATACAGAAGTGCTCGTGTTTGGTGGTATTATGGAAAACATAACCCCCACACGACGCTCGGTTGGTAGATGGGACATGCATATCCTTCCTTCGACGTCTGATGATAGAAATACGTATTGGGGAACATCATCAACTTCTAGTGGTTGGCAATCCACATATGATTGGGAACGTTACAAAAGATGTTTAAGGAGGGATAATGTACTCCCCACGACATCCACCGGCGAGGGGCCCTCGTTCGTTGCAGATTATGGTGGATCGGATGATGAGTCGGATGTGGATCCACCTCGAGAGCCCGGGCCCAATGGTGCAGAAGTTGGATTATTTTCTGAACTGGAGCCTGTTCCAATAGTACCTGAAGATGTTGAGGGCAGTTCAGATGAAAAAGAAGAAGATCCGCTACTCAGGGCGTACTCGCTTCCAGCCCACATGCATAATGTCGATCTATCCCAAGACGATGCATTGGAGTTTCCTGAACTACCACACCGGACACGTGCCCGTACGACTTCGTCGTTGAATTCGGGCGAATTAGAAGTTGGTAACGAGTTTTCCAACAAGGATGTTTTTCTTGCTGCATTGAAACAATACAGCATCAAGAATGGGGTAACTACATCGTGGTTAAATCTAAACTCAATAAGTACGAGGCGAGTGTGCAGTGCAAGACAGTACGTGTTCATGGAAAATCATGGCCTCGTTGAGGAAAAGGACAGGCTTATGGGAGATCAAAAAGTACAAAGGTTCACATACATGTCTTGCCGGTACAGTATCACGATGTGTTCAATGTTTTTGAATAATACTAATATTACGTAATGTTGCATTATTTAACGTACTTCGTTAACAGGTGTTACATAAGATCATCCGAAGATGGATTCAGACATGTTGGCTGACTTAATAATGCCGACGGTGAAGGCCGATCCCAAGACTACAGTGTCAGCCTTAATTGGCAATATTCGTAGCCAATTGGGGTACATGCCCTCTTACAGAAAGGCTTGGATAGCCAAGCAGATGGCATTGGAAAAGTTGCATGGTCGGTGAGACGCTTCATATAATGAAGTGTGGCAGTGGTGTCAGATGCTGGAGAGATATGTCCCAGGCAGCATAACAGACCTTGAAACGGAACCGGTGTACTACAACGATCGCTTGCTCCGTGGATGCGCAGTGTTTAAGCGTCTTTAATGGACATTTAAGCAATGTCGAGATGCATTTATATATTGCAAGCCATTAGTACAAATTGACGGTACCTTTATGTATGGCAGATATACGCATCGATTATTGCTAACTGTGGCACAAGACGGCAGTGGGAGAATCCTCTCGATTGCGTTCGCAATAACACCGGGGGAGTTAATTGATGACTGGGATTTCTTCCTATCTAGGCTAAGGAGGCATGTCTGCCCTCAACCTGATATATGTGTTATATCGGATCGGGACCCTGGAATACTAGCCGAAATAGAGCGCCGGGAAGCCTGTGGCATCACACACACCATCGATATTGTCTAAGGCATGTTGCATCCAACTACTACGGGCAATATCGATCTAAAAGTCAGCGACGACAAGTGATCGATATGGGTATGTAATATTTATTAATATAATTTCGTTTGTAATATTCAATTTATTCTTAATTGAAGAGTGGTATGTAATATTTGCTATCAACGTATATTGGTAGGGTACGAGATCAATAACGACCGTTTTCAGGAGATGTTGGCGAGTTTGCGATCAAATAACGAAGAAGGCGCAAACTACCTGTGCAATATTCCTTTCGAACAGTGGACACAAGCATACGACGGCGGCCTATGATATGGTCATATGACCTCAAACCTGGCAGAATGCATAAATTCTGTTCTAAAAGGTACGCGTCATCTGCCGATAACATCAATTGTGCGAGAGACATATTTTCGTTTAGCGGCACTATTTCCGAAGCGAGCAGTGAGTTATAAAGGCCAGATGCAAGGAGGCCATGTATGGAGCGCGAAGGTCTTGCGAGAAATTAACAGGGGGAAGGCACGGGCCAACATCATGCACACAGTGTGTCACGATCCCGACAACCTATGGTTTTGTGTGACGGAGTTTGACAGACTGAACCAAGGTATTGTTAGCAGGCAGTATCGTGTGCACTTGAGGAATAGGACCTGCGACTGTGGGATATTTGATGCACTTCGTTACCCATGCGCTCATGTACTTGCGGCTTGTCAGAATCTCCGTCTTGATCCCATGAGCTATGTCGACGAAGTGTATAAAATAGAAAACATGTACAACGTGTGAAGACACGTATTCCCACCAGTTCCAAATGAATGTAAGTGGCCGTCGATATTGCTTGCACCGTATAAGCTGTTGCTAGATAGACAACTGAGGCGCAAACCAAAAGGTCGACCTTGCTCGACTAGAATACGCAACAATATGGATATCCGAGAAACGTCCAACCAACGTAGGTTGTGCGGATGGTGTAGGAACCCAGGCCATACATATCGCTCGTGTCCTAATCGGAATAGTTGATAGTCTGCTTAACTTTTTTCGTCTCTTGGTATCAATGTAAATTCTATTTATTTGTTGATGAAAACGGTGAACTTTTGTAGAAGGACTAATTTGGAAAAAAAAAACCTTTAAGTTACAATAAAATTACAAAGGTTGGACTTTTATTTTTAAATTTAAATTTAAAAAATTAAACAAATTCTATTTTATTAAAGATATTAAAATTAAATTACAAAAACATATAAGCAACTATTATTTTATTAAATATATTAAAACTAAAATACAAAAAATAAAAATAAAAACTTCTTATTTTATTAAATATATTAAAATTAAATTATAAAAATAAAATAAAAACTCCTTATTTATTAAATATATTAAAACTAAATTAAAAAATATATTAAAAAATTAGAAAAGGACTTTTTGTAAATATTAAAGGACTATTTTGAAATTTCAAAGAAAGTTTCAAAGACTTAAAGAGAAATTTGAGAGGAATTTGAGAGAAGAATGAGTAAAGACTAAAGTGTAAAAGAAATAAAAGGGTTGGGGGTTTTTATAGCCTTAATTTTTTAACCGGGCAAAAGCGTGTCCTTGGGGACGCGCTTTTGCCACATCAGCACAAAGCGCGTCCTCGTCAGCGTGCTTTGCTGATGTGGCACAAAACGCATCCCCAGAGGCTCGCTTTCCTAGTTTATCTCCTCAAAACGCGCTGACGTGGACGCGTTTTGAGGGGAAATGACTCTTTTCTGTAAATTTTCTTAAAACCGGCTATTTTCCGTAAATTTTGTTATTTTTTAGTATATTTGAATATTTTGCCAAAAAAATCTATTATGATTTAACATGCAGAAATCTTGTCATTTAAAAGGTTTGCCCCATCTTGATTCCACGTTACCTACTATGTATCCTCTTCTAGTTACCTCTTCAATCCAAATTTATATAATAATAATAATAATAATAATAATAATAATAATAATAATAATAATAATGAGTCATATTATACTATTAGTCACTAAATTATGGATAAATTTTCATTATGATCTCTTAATTAATAAAGTTACGGTTTAGTTATTGAAACTATTCAAAAAATTTCATTTAACTCACTGAACTTTTCAAAATAATTTATTTAAATAACTAAGTTGTTAAGTTTATTTTTTAAAAAGTTCTGCTAATGAGTTCTAAGCGACGGTTCGATGACTGGTACACATCGACGAGTAGAAAAATATATCTTAGATCCAAGTTGATCTGACCGTTAGTATTGAATATCGAAGATAAAAACTATTTAAATTTTGGTCTGTAAATTTGTGACTGTTTTATGAAAAAAATCTGAACTATAGAAGATAATAGAAAAAAAAGCTTTTAATTGGTGTAGATAATGTGAACAGAAAATACTATATAAGATCGATTTTAATAATTCAGTGACTTAAATAAAAAAATTTAAATAATTTAATGATGAAATTATAACTTTAAATACACAATATTGTGGGTAGGTCAGCCAAGGATTTCATTTGATGGAAATTCTTGGAATTATGGAACTGAATAATCTGAGAAAACCTTATTTTTCTTAAAGGATCAGCTAGTATCCATCATTAAATTGGTGAATTGCATTGTCTCTAGGTGTGTCGGTTCAAGCTAGGAAAGGTCACCAAAGTTCGTAACACATGTAGGAGAGAGATGGGGTGAATGGGAAACAACATATATTGCCCAAATCCTTTGCCTACTTAATCAATTGTTCACCACACGATCGTCATTTTTCTCTTGCTATATGGGTCATTGGACACTGTTGAAGCTCGGGTAGTCGGCAAAGAGGAGCAAACTTGTGAAGAAGCCCACAGATTTAGAGGAGATGATGATGATAAAGTCTGGGTTTTAATCACGACCACAGATTTGATTCAAATGTCAAAGTGGAATTCATGTAAATATTGTTTACATGGTGTGTTTCAACACTGTTGTAGTTGTTGGGGATACTTTTTTCCTCGATGAAAGGACACAACAAAGAGTGACTTGTTAAAGTTTGTCTTAACATTAAACTTTTCTCTCTACTTTTCCACTTTATGTCTTGTTCTAATTGGTAGCTAAATCTTTTTGGGAAGAAAAATGCAGTTTAACTGCTTTAAATCTCTTTATTAAATACAGATAAAACTTATTTACTAATCAATCATTCACTTACCATGAAAGGGGGTGCAACGTGTATTGGTGCAGAGAGATGGATGGTCAAAATCAGAGGTTGATTACCAGTAAAATCATGTGATTGCTTGCATTGATCATACATAGCTGAAACGGACTTCTTTAGATGAACATGAAGTGGCCTACCATTAGCCAATTGAACAACAGCAGACACTAAAAAGTGGCCACCATTCACCAACTCACACCGAGAACAAAGATGGATTATCCATTTTATGCTCGTGGAGTGGTCGGTGTAGCTGTCGGCCACCGGAAACTAATTGGTTGGGCCCAATGACATAGACCAATCGGGTTATATAACTTATCTCTAATCAGTGTTCAGGCAAAGTGGGATGCTGATTGTTCAGTACTTAGCCAAGGTCAGTAGGAAAACTTCATTTTGCTTTGCCTAGCACCATTATGAAAGTCTCTTTCAGCATCATTAAAGACAACATTTTATCAACATAATAATAAAACACATTACATTTTTAAAAAGAAAATTCAAATTTAAATATACCTTGTTCCATAAAATAACAAAGTATGTGCAGTTCTTGCAATCGTGAAGTTACTAGAAGCAGAAGCTGAGATCAACTAATTGATTCATACAATTATCTTTAAATCGAGTATCAAATTCAAATGAAAGCATGTGCTGAGAAGTAAAATGATGATAAATAGAATTGTTTATTGTCATTCATCACTATGCTTTCTTGTATCTTGACATAATTATTTGGGCAGCTACACAAATAATGTAAAAAAACACTATTTCCTCCCAAAATCACACAGGATTACAAGCTAACATAATTGTGTATATTCTCTACATAGTGAATAACACAATGTAGCAACTTAGGTATCTTTTTGAGGGTGGTTGATCGGAACTCTTCAGTCCCTCTGTCTGAACCAACTTCATCATCAGTTCGAGATTTTAACCTTTGCTTTTTAGTTTTACCTTGAACTACTTCACCTGTTGATGTTGGTTTATTCAGCACTGGATGTACTGTTTCCTTTGATACCACCAACCCAGTACTGTTTCACTGCAACTAGAATTTTCTCTGGCACAAGGGGACCATCCTCGTGATCATTCATCTTGGTGTCCCATCTCATGCCTCCAGCAATTTTCCTAACCTTGTTTAGGACATCGACATCATCCCGGAATATCACAGCCCCTTCAGGCCGTAAAATGCGATCCATTTCCAGAAGGATGTCTTCAAAGCTACACCTGTATAATCATTTACCATACCATATAATTGATTAGAAACTATATATAATGGCATCCCAAGAACGCATTCAGCATACAAAGACTTCCCTATTCCACATAATGCCACTGAAATATAACTCTTCACTTCATAAAAACTACCATTTATTATTTTTTAATTTTAAAAGGCTTAAATGATGCAGCATGGCTACAGTGGATGATTGTATTGAATTATATGCTGAATGACAACTTTGATTCCTAATGAAACATGGCACACTGGAAAAATATGGATAAGAAACTTACTTATCTTGATACAAGCTAAAGACACCATTAGCATGAATAAGGTCATATGTTCTTGGATACGTAGAGAAACCTTCACACCTGTCACAAATAAATGAAAATGTCACAAACAGTGCCAGTGGGGTTCGTTTCTGAAGTTTCTGAAGTTATATTCAATGGAAACAGGAGTAACTAAGAAATATGATATGACCAATTATTTCCAATGCCTGAAACTGTCACTAGCTCTGCACGTGCAAAGTGTTCGAGAGTGTCTTACCTAAGCTACTTCCAAGCTTCTCCTTTTGTGATAACAGTATCAATTTAAGAAAGGCCTTAATTGATGTGCATTGAGTTAAACTCTATAGTAATTTATTTAACAACTAACAACACGTCCAATATCAGGATGGTACCAGATGTTAATAAATTATGATTGGAGTAGATACAAAAGTCCTAAAATATATTTCCCCGAAAAAGTGTCGAGATTTTCTAAGAGAAGTCTCATAATCAGGCTGTCTACTTTCCATTGGTTTCCATACCACAAGAAATAAAATATTTGAGGTAACCCTCCTTAATCTACTTCCCTATGATAACGGCATTGCATTTAGGATGACAAAAAAGAAAAGGAAATCCAATAACTACAGATCATTAGAAGAATGATTGAGACATACCAGTCATGATATATTCCAATTAGACCTCTCTCATAGATCACACCTAAGGTGTCCTTGCCAATTGTGGGCACAACATTCATCACCCAAGACTTGGGTGATTCGAGAGCTGCTGCAAATCCTCCAAGACCAGCATTCATGTCCATCACGTTTCTGTATCTTGCAGTACCAATCAATCTATTTATCCTTTTGTAAGCATTTACATGCTTCTTCCAAAGCTTATTGTCCTCTTGGTAAGATTCAACTGAGACCCCCTCAACAAGTCCTTTGGATATACGAGGAGGGACAGCAAAAAGCCTAGCCGGGAACTTCTTCAGTTCCCCTCCTGCCACTTCACTTGCACTACTTACCTTAGGGAAAGGGGTTATGCATGTTTCCATTTTCTTGTACCTAAAACATGCCAAATAAAAGTGACAATACAAAAAGAAAGTAAGAATAAGTTTAGATATAGATGAGTCAGTGGAAATGAAATGAAACATAATGGTGCACATGCAGTTAATAAACACCCATAACACATTTAACCCAATACAATTTCTAAGAGATGATAATTTGAAGCAATGAAGAAATAGCAAAACTCTTATTGACTAGCAAATCAATATTAAATAGGAAATGCAAATATAAATAAATGAAACTATCACACAAGTTAACTCACCAAACATCATCTGAACCCCTAGGTTTACACATATTGGCAGAATTCCTGCGGCACGATTTGTCATTAACTTTTTTCCTAAAAATAGCAATATCTCCCTTCTCATATTTTTTCTCCCAGCAAAGTTGTTCAGCTAACTCTTCAATCTTTTTTTGCTCAGCCTTAAGATCTTCCTTAGTTCGCTTCCAAACTTGGTAGTAGGTCTTCCAATTAATTGGAGGGCCAGACAACACCCAGTATCCACCAGGCCTCAGGACTCTATCAACTTCCATTAAGTACATCCCATCTGAGTAAACAGGTACACATGTAGAAAGGTTATCAATTTCCTGGTAGTGTTGAAGTTCAACGTTGGTTTTAGAGCATTTAATTCCAACCTCTAAACATACTTGATTAATTAATTAATTACGTGTAAGCAAATTTCAACGGCTAACATGTTCACTACTACCACTTACCATTTGCAGTCCATGGTATTAGGCATCGAGAACACTGAGCCATATCAAATGCTCTTGATGGATATGGAAGATTAATGGATCCAAGAACACCAATTACAGCAGGCACACCTCGCTCCAGTGCAAATTGAACCTGTGCTTCATGATTGTCCCGAGGTGCAAAAGACATAGCCAGAACATTTCTCTTCAACATGTAGGCACCCCAACTTGCAACCTACATTAAAATTTGTTGTATTAGTGCAGGTGGCTTATATTGAATAAAAATGCCAAAATGAATGCCCTGATGATGATTGTTAGCATAAAGACATAAAAGAGTTTTGATACAGGCAGGCTGTTTTGAACAAGATACCACTCCAATAGGATAAACATTATATGTGGTGACTAAAACATAACAAAAGATGAAAGAATAAATTATAAGAGAAATGGAAATTAATTCGAAAAAACTTACATGATCCTAAACAACAATTCCGTTCCTATGGGGCATAACATCTATGGGGAGGTTTTATTAAGTGGGGAATAAGACTTTTTTTCTTTTTTAGGTGATGAGAGTACTAAGCCAAGCTGGTTGAATATTCCATGCCTCACTATGGTATATCCAATGACTAAAAACATTGCTCATATAAACTATTTTATGGGATTCAAATAATTAATAAGCTCACAGTTCTACAATCAGTAACAAAAAATAAACTACATTGTAAATTACAAAACACCTTCTAACCATCAATCCTAGAACATCCCCCCCCTGGCACATGGCACAGAAGTAAACACATGGGTAATGGCATCATTAATTCTGAAAAGGAAAGCTGTATAACAGATTCTTGAAAATCAACTTACTCCACAACCGGTATCCAATGCTGTTCTGACAGAACCGTCTGCTATCGGGATGACAGAGGCAAGCTCATCAATATACGCATCTGCACCTTGAGGGAACATAGTTCCTCCTCCCGGAAATTTGAACACATTTCCTTTGAACTGTACCCAGTTCTGGACAGCCTTCTCAACTGTTAGGCTTTTGTGAGGAACATTGGCATAATGGACATAGTCACGACTCTTTGGCCATTCAAATGGTGTCATATACCCTTTGGGTGCTGGAATGAGACAGTGTAGTTTTTCTTCTTCGGGGGGGCAGTGTCTTTCCCGGTAAATCATGTTATCCCTGGGAAACTTCATGGCTCGGTCTTGCTCTTGGCAAGGGGTGTAATCAGTGTATTTTACATCACACGGCTTAAACACCTGAGCTTTTGGTTTGGAAGGCTCAACAATCTCTACATCGTTGTGATGTGTTTCAAAGTTCAAATTTGTGAAGATACTGCAGTCTGCCTGCTTTGTCACTTCCAATGCTATGCTATCTCCTTTGCCGAAACCACTTCGCTGCCATGCTCCCAGAATGTAGAAGAAACAGCACAAACCAATAACAGCAAATATAGATAGTGGGCTCCGTTTTTTGTTGCCCGATGGATTGTGCTTGGATACCATGACTAGAGTGGGAACCCAAAGTACGCTGTAATAGAAAGTAAGTACAAGTAATGCAAAGTTAAACGTGTAAGAGAAACTAATTATAGAGTTCCAATTCTGCAAGTATCATTATTAGACACAGTACACTTGCTTCAACCAATAACGACCAAAAAAATGTAAAGCCAAATATGAAAAGGTGGCAGGAGATCAAATATTTTCAAAATCCTATGAGTCCAGATAAATTCTAATCTCAAGCAATGACAGATATAAGCAAAAGTAGTAAATAAAGTAATCAGAATTTCAACTTTGCCACTGATAACTTTTCAAAATAACCAAAACCAACTGAAACAAAGGGTTTCGTGTGAAGCTCATCAGCAGCAGTTAGGCACATTCAGAATTGAAGGGCCTTAATTTATGATCTTTGATATATATATATATATATATAAAGCCAATATATAAGTATGATTCTAATCATTTAGTAACTTCGACAAAGAGAGCAGTGAAACCTAATCTCAAGAACTTAACTATACAATCAAAGGGTTTTTTTTTTTTTTTTTCTTTTAAAGCTCTTAGACTTACCTACTGTACTTCCAACAAGCTAAAAGTTCTCTTACACTTACCGATCTACTAATGAACAGTACAAAATTTCAGTTGTTTATAAATTTCCATAACATAGACCCTTAGAAATCAACTAAACAACAGGCATTTTCATCTAACCGATCTTAACAAATTCACCTTTATCTTTCAGCTGAAAACACAGACAGAAAAAAGAAAACAGAAGATGGAGTTAACGACACAGATCCATTCATTAAAAGAAACAACATTTGATAGGTCTACGCAGAACAAACAATGAAAAAGGCAATAAAAGTAGAACAAAAACTTAAAAAGCTTAGAATTTTGAAGTAAAAAAGAAGAAATTTGGATCAAAGAAAAATACCCAGAAGAAAAGAAGAAAGAAAGAACTCCAAAGCAGAGCCCTTTTGGCTAAGTATGTGAATCTAGATCTCTGAAATACAAAATGAGTGGGAGACTATTATAGTGAGAAAGTGTAAAGATTAATAGAAGACGTTGGCTTTACAGTGATGGGAGTCTTTCCTTTCCCTACCCCCTAAAAAAACAAAGGTCAAATTAAGATCTAAATTATTACTTATTTTAAATATCGTATAATAATCATATTTTAACCCTAACATATTAAATTACATTGGCAAATATGAAGAAAAATTAGATAAACAGTTTGGATCATAATAGTTGTAAATCTTTCCTTATGCCTTGACCATATAAGTTAAGTTAGTACAAGCACACAAGTCGGTGGAGACCAGTACATCATGTATTTATATCTATTTATTATGATACTATATTTTTATTTTACCAAATTTAAGTCTGATATGCATATATTTATTCCTTGCCGACACTAAAAGAGCACAAGATGTATGCATACACAAAAAGTACAGAATTTGTGATTTATAATCTGTGGATTGAGATCTAGATTGAAACATGTATACACAAACATTTTCCTTAGATTTTTGTTCAACTAAAAAATTTATTAGGCAGCTTTGGATTGGACCCATTTTTGTCACTATGACCGACAGCTGATAATCATTAAAAATGGAAACGGTGCTTGGTGCACATGGCCGCATTGGTGACCACTTTGTCTTGGGAATCTCTACTGAAACTAAGAAACTTTACTTACTTTGGTTCGATCATGTTTTCAAGTAATTTGCTTCTTCTCTTTTAGTTGAAACTGAAATATAGATGACTGTTTTTAAATTTAAAAATAGTGAATAGGATAAATTAAGTTAATTATTTAATTTAGATAGATTTTATTTCAGTTAATTTTTTTAAGTTATTGATTAGGATAAACCCTAAGATTTTTTAGATAAATTTTATTCCAGTGATAAGAATAGAAAGATAATTACTCTTTTACTGATTAGGTTTCTTTGATGGAGTTTTAACTCTAATCAATTTTCTAATGAAAGAAATAATTTGAAATTTCTAAAATATAGGCATTTTCTTGATCAAGGATGGTTGAAGATAAGCTTTAAGCTATTTTGCGCCTGTTCAATTTTTACAGTATGTTACCTGTTTGATCTCAGGCCCGTGCAATGAGTGCCAGTATGGTGTTTGATGATTTGTCACGCCGAGAAATGAGAAAACCGTGTTTATGAGATTCTGATCTTTGCATTTGAAGATGACGGGTGGAATGAAACATTCGCCGAGATTCTTAAATTATAAAAAAAAAAAAAAGGCAACGCGCATAAGAATAATGATGTCTTTTTCTCATTAGCTAAAATTGCAATAATCACTAAAGAAGAGTCTAATGTGAACATTCGACATGCTTGCAATCGATTTTTCATCGTCAAAAGACGACACGAAACTGGGGAGCGTCGGATCCCTTGGCGGACAGAATCTCCCAGCGGCAAGGCTCGAGCTCGTCGGACACGGGGCAGAATCCGGCTAACGTAACCTTATCTGCAGTAGCGGCTACGGACCCGAACTCGAATACCGTAACACTCTCGGATCGGGGAATTTCAACTGCGCCGTTCATTCCCGGAACGGGTTTCGGGGTCTCATCGGACTTGGGTGCTGTTTGGGTTTGAGGTTTGGAGTCACCTCTGAACCAAGATAGAAGACCCATAACTGTGTTGTGCGTGCTTTTCGATGGCCTGTAGGGAATTTTGGAAGACGCGAGGATTTTATTCCAAGATGAAATTGGAAACTCCGTAAAACGCAGCGTTCTATTTTAATATCATCTTCGGCCTTTTTATTAAACTAACCCAAAAAAATTAATTAATTATCAAAATAACCCACCTTTTTAATTAAATACCAAAATAACCCAAAAGCTACAGTAAATTTAGGTGGAGCCAAATTAAATGGCTCCACAAGTTGCCACGTCAGCATAGGGGATTAAAAAATAATTTTTTGGTGGAGTTATTTTGAATGGCTCTACCTGTATAAAATGCAAGGAAAATACTATAAATTTTAAAAAATTGGGGCCTTTAAAATAATTTTTCAATTTTTGGTGGAGCCATTTGAAATGGCGCCACCACCTTTACAGCTTTTTTTTTTAATTTTGTCGTTTTTTTTACTTTTTCATGTATTTAAAAAGTTAATGGCCTAAAAAGTAATTTTTCCTTTTTTGGTGGTGCCATTTGAAATGGCGCCACCACCCTCTGAAACTTTTTTTTTTACTTTTATATTAATTTCTTATTTTATTTTATTTATTAAATTTATATTATTAATTTTAAAAAATTTTAGATATATATTTTTTAATTATTTTAAATATTATATTTTTACTTTTTTCAAGTTTTTGAAAAGTTTGAGACTTAAAAGTAATTTATTCTTTTTTGGTGGTGCCATTTGAAATGGCGCCACCCCTACTGACACTATTTTTTTTGTCTTTTCTTTTTCTTTTATATTACTTTATTGTTTTATATTAGTTATTTATTTTATTTTATTTTATTAATTTTAAAAATTTGTAATGTATATTTAAAATGTTGTATAATATATTATTTAAAATTTTAAATAATTTTTTAACTTTAGATATATATATTTGAAATTATTTCTTTATAAATTTTAAATTTATTGTTCAAATTGCTTTTGAAATTATTAGTTTTATAATAATTAAAATGTATGTTTAATCTTATATTAAATTTACATAGAATTTTTTAAATTAAAATTTTTAATTTTTTCTTAATTTATTTGAAGTTTTATATATTTTCTTATTTTAGTTGTTTATTTAACTTGGTTGTCAGACTCGAAAACGGGTGGATTTGGCAGACTCGAAAATGGTAAAATTACTATAGGGCCCCTTATAATCTCAAAAATCACAGTTTTTGGTGGAGCCATTATAATCTCAAAAATCACAGTTTTTGGTGGAGCCATTCTTTATGGCTCCACCTCTTGGTTTTCTTCTATATATAGAGTGGAGTAACTGATGTCTTTGAGTAAGGAAGTTAAAATATCTATTAAAATGAGTAATGAGGTGTTTTTGGTGTATGTTGTTTTTATGGTGAAATTGTAGAAGGTGATATTGGTCATGTATTTCAAGGTGGGCAAATAGTAGGTTTGCGATTCAAAAAAATGTGAAGCTAGTAGAAATGAAAAGGAAGATCATCCAAAATAGCTATCCGTTGTGGAAGGTCCGATGTCCAAATTATTTTACAAATTCCCAATCTCTACAGATCCGTTCAAATTTTGTGCGATGCAAATTGTTAGATGATGATGACTTGTGCACTATGATGGAAATATGGTGGTCGGAGAGTGAGAACCCCAACCGCTTGAATTATTTATGAGCCAGCAGACTCGAGCCTATTGAGAATGTTAGTCCAATAAGTCAACATCACGAATTTGACTTTGATCTTAATGTTGGATGGATGGACCAATTAGAATGCGGTGGAACCTCGAGATACCAAATTCCTAATTATGGTGGGAGTTCATACAGCAACCCTACCATCAGTCCCCATCTACAAATACATCCGGAGGTGATAATAAGCACAGAGGCTGTAACATCCTAGATTAGGGGTTATGCGTTCGTGCATAATTCATGAGATAGTGGGATCAGTGGGTGTGTTGGATGTGTTCTGAAGAGTTTCAGGAACCCTAAGATGAAAGAAAATGAAAGGAAATGTAAGGAAATGTAAGGAAATGAAGGGAAATGTAAGGAAAGGTAAGGAAATGAAAGGAAATGAAAGGAAATGAAAGGAAATGTAAGGAAATGAAAGGAAATGTAAGGAAATGTATGGAAATGTATGGAAATGTATGGAAATATATGGAAATGTAAGGAAATGTATAGAAATGTATGGAAATGTGTGGAAATGTAAGGAGATGTATGGAAATGTAAGGAAATGCTTTAGAAATGTTAAGTTTTGGAAACTAAACTAAAATAGGAAAGTGACCATTTTGGGAAACCGAAGTAAATTAGGAAAGTGAACATTTTGGAAACCAAGCCAAAAGAGGAAACTAAACATTTTGGAAACCAAGCCAAAATAGGAAACTAAACATTTTGGAAACTTGGAAAATACAGAGTGCATGCTGAAATTTTTGGAAACTTAAAATGACCCTGAATGTCGAATTTTAGAGCCCAAAGGGAACTTAGGGCCAAGTGACCCTAAAATATAAAGTACATGAAATTTGACCCAATAACGGACTTGGAAAAGTGGCATGAAGATGCCACCTAAGGCCTTAGAAAATGGCCCACATGCAAAAGGTTTTGGGCTTGAGTTCGAGTCACATAAGAGGCAAATAAAATAAGTTTTATTTTGCTTCTAGAAGCCCAAGAGGTGGACGGCACAAGCTTGCAAAAGAGGAGTTTCGTTCTCTTTAAAACTCTGCTAATTAGAAGATCATAAGGACTCTTAAGGGAAGAGTTTAATTCTCTTTAAAATTGGCTAAATAGGTGGATAAATGAAGAATTATTCTTTAATTAGGAAAATAAGGAAGAGTGGTGGCCAAGTAAAGGATTCTTGGCCTAGTAAATTCGGCTATAAAAGGAGGGACTAGGGCCATTCATTATTCATTCTCCTCTCTTTTCCTCCGCCAAATATTCTTCTTGAGCATCCATTCTTTTCTTCTTTTCTTTTAGCCTCCTAGCCGATTTCCTTCTAAGCCTATTATTCCTCTCTTCTTTCATCTTTGAAACCAAATACATAAGGGAATCATAGCCGATTGTTCATCAAGTCTCTAAGCCGAATCTCTGAAGGTTGAAGTGAAGGTGCAATCAAATAAGGGTAAGATCCAAGTTTAGTTTTCCATTCTTTTATATTCTAGATTTATTGAAATTTAGAGACTAATTTCGATTATTAATCTTGGCCGAATCATGGAAGAAGAAATTCTTTTCCCGAAGGTACACCATAGGCCACGTGTTCCCTAGTTATTCGGTGAATTTCGGATTTAAGATCCACAAGGTAAGTACCTAAAAGTATTCTACCAAAGCTTGTATGATTATCTAGATCGCTTCTTTAATTATTAAAAAGCCTAAACTAACCCATATTGAAATACAAGGTTGGCGAATATCGGTAGAGGAAAACCAAACTTTCGGATTTGTATAAACACCAAATCGGCAAAGGTGAGTCTTTTACAAATCCTACTAGGATTTGGTTTTGTTTTAAGACAAAAGCGTTTATTAATGTGTTTTATTTGGTGGGCCGAATATAGGAATTATTAGATCTAAAGATTAGATTGGGATTTTCGAGATCTCAAGGAACTTTTATTTAAGCGAATAAGGTGTGTACCCTTACTATCCTTCGATATTATATGGCTAAATATTTTAATATATGATATGAATAATAATGTGAATGTGGTCATGTACCACAAATGTGGCAAAAAGTACCTGTGCACGCTTTCCTACTTCGATGGGATTGTGAAAATGTTATTTAATAACATGCGAATATATGAATATGAACTTGAAATTAAGTTATGCTATATATATGTTTTGGGGCATTCGGATTTATGTGAAAGGGGAGAACAGTGTTGACTTGGTCTCACCAACGAAATATGTTGACTACGGTCACATTATGTTGAAATTTTGGTAACTTTGTTACAATAGTGTCTAATGACACAACGTGGAGAGTAGCGGATGGAGGTTGACTTAGTAGTCCCCACTTGCAGCAGGTTGGTACGGGGAGAGTAGTGGATGGCTAATTAGGATTGGGTTTGGGTTGCATCATAATTTCATTATTGTATGGACTTAATGATTTGAACATGAATGCCTGATTTATTGAATGATAGTATTGTGTGCACATTGAGTCTGTTGACTCACCCCATTGTGGGAATTATTTTTCAGGTGATGAGCAGTGACGGACCGGGCCGGTGGACCAAGAGGAGGCCATGCTACATGCGAAAAAAAATTCATTTAGTTTGAACTTAAATTTTAATTTTTTTTAGTTACTTTTATTCTATTTTGGGTTTTACATGATGTAATAAGGCCTTAAGGCCCAGTGGATTATACTTTATGTTTGCTTATTGTTAAGTTTCATGCTAAGAACTTTATTGGATGTATTTCATTAAATGGGCTTACAAGATCAAATAAATGGGTTTCCAATCTAAGCCCAACTGAAAATAATAGTTTTTCCAAAAATTTACAATTTTCTAAGTATCGAAATGATTTTGAAATCGGTTTACTTTAGGAACATACCAGATCCTGCCTCAAGCTCGTGAGTAGGGTGTGGGTGTTCGATTTGGTATCGAGCCAGTTCAAACTCTCGGCCTGTGGCCTAAGGCCCAAAACGTTTTTAAAACAAGGCCAAATGAGTTTTATGAAAGTATTTTTACAAATGGACAGGTATAAAGACATGGCCCCTAAGTCTCCGACCCGCAGTCCACCAGGTAAGTACCCCTAACTATCTGTGTGATTATGTGAATTATAGAAGGGTAGAAAAGGAATGGAACGTAGAATAGCATGATAGGAACTTGAACCCTAGGATTAGTCTACTCAAACACAAATACATAAGACTTAATACACTAGACAAACCTATGATTAAGACACCGAGCTAGGGTGTGGTAATCAATTGTCGATGTCAGGAGTGGATTCAAGAAGAGCTTGGTATTTAAGCAGTCCTAGTGACTCACCTCCTCTTTACTCGAATCCTACCAGTGCGTAGTAACTGCTCACCCTAACCAAGAGGACTTAGTCACTGCTAAACCCAATAACTAAAACCCGAAAGAGACTAGTCGTATTTTTACTAAACCCTAATTTTAAAATTTCTAAATTACCTCTTGATTTGAAAAGAATATTTTTATAAATTTTCCTAAAATATTTTTGATTTACAAATTTACTAAAATACCCTTAATGGTAAAATTACAAAATGCCCTTGGTTTATAAAATGTTCAACTACTCAACAAATTTTACCAAAATTCCATTATTTTTCAAAACCCTAATTTGTAAAATATCAAAATACCTTGATTTTGGAAAATTACAAAATTGCCCCTAACTTACAAAATTACCAAAATGACCTCGATTTCCAAAATTTTTACAACTTCATCGTGCTGGAAAATAAATTTCTCAAAAAGAACCCTCAAAGTTTTGTAACTTCTGAAATATCCCTGATTTATTAAAATTTTACAATTTACCCCGATTTATGGAAAAATTACCCCCAATGTCCAAAAATTTCTGAAATACCCTCGGATTTCAAAAATTTTCCAAAATACCCCAGGAACTTAAAAGGACCAAAAATACCTTGTGACAAAATCACCAAGGAACCTTATTTTGACAAATTATGAAAATACCCCTGTAGGACAAATTACGAAAATACCCCGGGTAGTGGAAAAATAACAACAAATGAAAACTACAACGTTTCTCTGAATGAACTAAGGTTCATAATTGTTTGATGGATGTGTGAATGAATGAAAAGATCTGTGCATGTATGAATACTGAAAGAACCACTTCTAAAATTCTTTTCATAAAATTTCTTCATGAGTAATCAAGTAAAACAAGGACTAATTCATAAAACTTTTAATTAAATCGCGACGTTAGAAATGAGTTCTAAGGAACGTGAACTTAGAGAATGTGCCTAGAAAGTATGATAGTTCTTTAAGATCGAGTCTTGCAACAATAGCGTAGTGTGGTGAGTTAGACTGCATGCGGATGAACGATAGTAAGTAATTTCGAGGACGAAATTATTTTTAAGGGGTAGAATCAGAACATCCTAGATTAGGGGTTATGCATTCGTGCATAATTCATGAGATAGTGGGATCAATGGGTGTGTTGGATGTGTTCAAGAGTTTCAGAACCCTAAGATGAAAGAAAATGAAAGGAAATGTAAGGAAATGTAAGGAAATGAAGGAAATGTAAGGAAAGGTAAGGAAATGAAAGGAAATGAAAGGAAATGTAAGGAAATAAAAGGAAATGTAAGGAAATGTATGGAAATGTATGGAAATATATGGAAATGTAAGGAAATGTATAGAAATGTATGGAAATGTGTGGAAATGTAAGGAGATGTATGGAAATGTAAGAAATGCTTTAGAAATGTTAAGTTTTGGAAACTAAACTAAAATAGGAAAGTGACCATTTTGGGAAACCAAGTAAATTAGGAAAGTGAACATTTTGGAAACCAAGCCAAAAGAGGAAACTAAACATTTTGGAAACCAAGCCAAAATAGGAAACTAAACATTTTGGAAACTTGGAAAATCTGAGCATGCTGAAATTTTTTGAAACTTAAAATGACCCCTAATGTCGAATTTTAGAGCCCAAAGGGAACTTAGGGCCAAGTGACCCTAAAATATAAAGTACATGAAATTTGACCCAATAACGGACTTGGAAAAGTGGCTGAAGATGCCATCTAAGGCCTTAGAAAATGGCCCACATGCAAAAGGTTTTGGGCTTGAGTTCGAGTCACATAGAAGCAAATAAAATAAGTTTTATTTTGCTTCTAGAAAGAGGTGGACGGCACAAGCTTGTAAAAGAGGAGTTTCGTTCTCTTTAAAACTCGGCTAATTAGAAGATCATAAGGACTCTTAAGGGAAGAGTTTAATTCTCTTTAAAATTCGCTAAATAGGTGGATAAATGAAGAATTATTCTTTAATTAGGAAAATAAGGAAGAGTGGTGGCCAAGTAAAGGATTCTTGGCCTAGTAAATTCGGCTATAAAAGGAGGGACTAGGGCCATTCATTATTCATTCTCCTCTCTTTCCTCCGCCAAATATTCTTCTTGAGCATCCATTCTTTTCTTCTTTTCTTTTAGCCTCCTAGCCGATTTCCTTCTAAGCCTATTATTCCTCTCTTCTTTCATCTTTGAAACCAAATACATAAGGAATCATAGCCGATTGTTCATCAAGTCTCTAAGTCAATCTCGAAGGTTGAAGTGAAGGTGCAATCAAATAAGGGTAAGATCCAAGTTTAGTTTTCCATTCTTTTATATTCTAGATTTATTGAAATTTAGAGACTAATTTCGATTATTAATCTTGGCGAATCATGGAAGAAGAAATTCTTTTCCGAAGGTACACATAGGCCACGTGTTCCCTAGTTATTCGGTGAATTTGGATTTAAGATCCACAAGGTAAGTATTAAAAGTATTCGCCAAAGCTTGTATGATTATCTAGATCAGTTCTTTAATTATTAAAAGCGAAAACTAACCCATATTGAAATACAAGGTTGGTCAATATCGGTGAGGAAAAACCAAACTTTCGAGATTTGTATAAACACCAAATCGGTAAAGGTGAGTCTTTTTACAAATCCTACTAGGATTTGGTTTTGTTTTAAGACAAAAGGGTTTATTAATGTGTTTTATTTGATGGGCCGAATATAGGAATTATTAGATCTAAAGATTAGATTGGGATTTTCGAGATCTCAAGGAACTTTTATTTAAGCGAATAAGGTGTGTACCCTTACTATCCTTCGATATTATATGGCTAAATATTTTAATATATGATATGAATAATAATGTGAATGTGGTCATGTACCACAAATGTGGCAAAAAGTACCTGTGCACGCTTTCCTACTTCGATGGGATTGTGAAAATGTTATTTAATAACATGCGAATATATGAATATGAACATGAAATTAAGTTATGCTATATATATGTTTTGGGGCATTCGGGATTTATGTGAAAGGGGAGAACAGTGTTGACTTGACCAACGAAGGTGTTGACTTGGTCTCACCAACTAAATATGTTGACTACGGTCACATTGCGAAATTTTGGTAACTTCGTTACAATAGTGTCTAATGACACAACGTGGAGAGTAGCGGATGGAGGTTGACTTAGTAGTCCCACTTGTGCAGTGTTGGTACGGGGAGAGTAGTGGATGGCTAATTAGGATTGGGTTTGGGTTGCATCATAATTTCATTATTGTATGGACTTAATGATTTGAACATGAATGCCCGATTTATTGAATGATAGTATTGTGTGCACATTGAGTCTGCTGACTCACCCCATTGTGGGAATTATTTTTCGTGTGATGAAGTGATTGTGACCGGGCGGTGGACCAAGAGGAGGCCATGTTACATGCGAAAAAAAATTCATTTAGTTTGAACTTAAATTTTAATTTTTTTAGTTACTTTTATTCTATTTTGGGTTTTACATGATGTAATAAGGCCTTAAGGCCCATGGATTATACTTTATGTTTGCTTATTGTTAAGTTTCATGCTAAGAACTTTATTGGATGTATTTCATTAAATGGGCTTACAAGATCAAATAAATGGGTTTCAATCTAAGCCCATCCGAAAATAATAGTTTTTCAAAATTTACAATTTTCTAAGTATCGAAATGATTTTGAAATCGATTTACTTTAGGAACATACCAGATCCGGTTCAGGCTCGTGGGCCGGGTGTGGGGTGTTTCAGAGGCAAATGTCAGAGAAATGACCAATAATGGTGAAGATTCTGATCAAGACGTTGAAGATTTTAGTGACCCGATGTTGATGAAGTTCGGACGATATCGATGATGAAGGCCCTAAGAGGTTGAAGATGTTCACTACCTTCATTAAGTAACCCAAGTCATGCCATTATCTTACGAAATGAACCTGGGGGCAACATGTTGAACGTAGATCCAGATGCAGCACATGCATCCGAGTTTCCTGAGTATGCCAATATAGTACATGCTCATAAATTGGCGATAAATTCACAGTTCGAGGAGTTATTTGTTGGGCAACTGTTCAAGAATAAGGCGACTGTGTGTTTGCCATCAAACAATACAGTATGAAGTTGTCGATTGATTACAAGGTTGTCAAATCTATACCGACATTATATGTTGGGGAATGTTGGAGAGCCAGCGATGGGTATGGTTGGCGAGTTCGAGCTGCATTTATATAGAGGACTCAACAATGACAAATACGTAACTAGAAGGGCATCATACATGTAGCATCGCACGTATGTCTCAAGACCACCAGAAATTAGATGCCAAAAGTATTTGCAACTGCATCATGCCACTAGTGAAAGATAGTCCAATCATTCTTGTGTCAACATTGATTGCAGACATGCAAGCTCGATTTCAGTACAGAGTTTCGTATAGGAAAGCGTGGTTGGCGAAACAAATGGCCATGCAACAATTGTACGGGTACTGGGATGAGTCATACAATGAACTTTAGGGTTGGATTTCAGCGATGGTTGAGTACATCCCAGGAACTATCGTGGACTTGCAAACATTACCTTATAGAGGCCGTACTGGACAATTGGAACTGGGGAGAAGAGTTTTTCGTCGACTGTTTTGGACTTTCGATCCATGTGTTAGAGCTTTCCCCCACTGCAAACCACTAGTGCAAGTTGATGGAACATGGCTTTATAGAAAATACACACAAATACTTTTGATTGCGGTTGCACAAGACGGTAATGGAAATGTACTACCGATCACTTTTGCCATCGTAGAGTCAGAGAACTCCAAATCGTGGGCGTATTTCATTCAGAACTTACGAAGACATGTTGTCAGGCAAGACAACATTTGCATTATATCCGACAGATCAAAGGGTCTTGTTGCTGCGATTCGACAATTTGAGGTTCTATGGAGGTCCGTCTATTGTATTCGTCACATCGCTGTCAACTTCCACAATTAGTATAAGAACAAAGACTGGCGCAAACGAATTGTGAACATGGGTAAATATATCGTATTTAAATTCGTATTTCTAATTATTTCGAGTCTATTTCCTAATTTAAATAGTAAAATAACTTAAAATTGGAATACATACATAGGATACGAGCTGGAAGCACACCGTTTCATACATAAGCTAGTGAGGTTAGAGACTGATATGGAGGGGTCCAATCCTTCTCTCAGACAGTGGTTAGGTAGCATGGAGCCGTGGCAATGGGCCCAATGTTTTGACGAGGGGTATCGATATGGTCAAATGACAACTAACCTCGTTGAGGCCATTAACTCCGTCTTGAGGTGTACACGTCACTTGTTGATTTCAGCCATTTTTTCACCACATTTTATAGGCTAGCAACCTTAATGCCAAAAATGGGGTTGAAACAAGCAAAACAGTTAGAGGCAAGACACGTATACGTCGAAAAAATTAAGGATGCCATAAAAGAGAACACTGAAAGGGCTAGGTCGATGAATGTAGAACTATATTCCCGAAATTTGGAAACTTTTTGAGTGACAGAGTATATCAGTTGTCGGTCGGGAATTTTGCCACGGTCATACGGAGTTGATCTCCTAAACAGGCGATGTAAGTGCGGGATGTTCCAAACACTACGTTATCCGTGTGCGCACGTGGTTGCAGCATGTTCTACCTACAATTTGAATACCAAACAATATATCGACAATGTGTACACACTTGAACGTACGTTGCGTATTTGGGGTAATGAGTTTCCCGTATTAAGGGATGTATCAACATGGGAAGTGCAACCGCCTGTGTTCGAGATGTTGCCAGATCGGTCACTACGTAGGAGAATCAAAGGTAGACTGACAACAACGAGGATTCGGAATGACGTGGATATAAGAGAACAAGTTGATCCAAAACGTTGCACCATATGTAGAACAGTTGGCCACAATAAAAACAAATGTCCTGATAGAAATGTCTACACTGGTCAATCTTCACGATTTGAAAGAATTAAATGTTCTACTTTATGTTTGCATTTTTTGATATCTTAGAATTAAAGTTTGTATTATTTAATGTTAAATTTTTACTTAAAATTAACAGTTGCAAATTTAAACACTTTAAAAGATATCATAAATTATATAAAAACAAGACTAATATATAAGTTGTGAAACTCTAGAGTAATACAAGAAATATGACATAACACTTAAAAATTAACATAACTTAAACTTAGAAAGAGCCGGGAGTGGTATCGTCGTTCGGGGTATAACGATTCACACGCTTTCGTTGACGAGGTGGATGTTGGGGTGTACGGTACACATCAGGAATATCGGCAGCTGGATCGAACGTGGCCTGAGGCGGAGTGGAGTTCATGTTATTACCAAATATATCAAATGATATCGGTGGTTGCTCTGGGTGAAATGAACTCGAACCGCCTATGTCTTGGTGAAATGAACTCGAACCGCCTATGTCTGGGTGAAATGAACTCGAACCGCCTATGTCTGGGTGAAATGAACTCGAACCGCCTATGTCTTGGTGAAATGAACTCGAACCGCCTATGTCTGAGTGATATGAACTTGAACCACTTATGTCTGGGTGATATGAACTTGAACGGCAATGTTCGAGTGATATGAACGGCTATGCAACTCATCACAAAAAGTGCCAACCCATTGGTCCGATGTGTTCAAAGGTTGGTTCTCCGAGTTGGGCTCCACCATATGTTGATCCTCTGGCTCCCCCATAGGTTGATTTCCACGTCTGTAGCCATGACCTGGTACTATCATAAACTGTCCACCATATAAATAAACACGCCATCGAGTCATGTACCACTGCATGTATTCAGTCGAGGGACTAAAGTCAAACATGCACGAGTGCATATCATGCCGTCTGTCATACCGGGTATTCCATAGTGCTACAAAAGATTGATGTTTCACGCGCCAATCTATTGTATGTTTCCCCCTCATGGTCTTACCGTGGACCTCATCAAATTGTTCTGGCTCGACCGGCACAAATTGTCTACACCCAAATTGTCACAAAACTCAATCACCGTTGTACCACTCAACGGTTGAGAAGTTGAGCACCGGCGTGTTAATGCACCACGCATGGGCTTCAGCATGAACCCTCTGAGGAATAAGGGTTGCAACGTTCAGTGCAGAATACGGCATCCACAAGAACTGCACAATATAACATAATGAGTCAATTTACATAACATACTATAATTGGATAAGTTAAATAAAGGTTACTTAAACTATATTAATATATATTACTTTCTCTCTAGCGTACGCCTCTATCATTTGACGGTAAATGATTAATGTTTGGCTCGCACCAATTCCCGGAGACATCGCCCATCTGAAATCGCAACAAACACGTTGGCAGTTAAACTTTGAAAAATGTTATCCACACTTATAAGTCGTTAAATGTTAAGTATAATTCTATTTTACCTATTCATAAGTGGCCACGAATATGGTTGGTGCCTAACGTACCGCTAGAAACGGATTCTCAGATAAAGCCCAAGACCGATGAGACCAGACAACCAGCCATATTACCACCCACAACCACCATATTACTAACCCCATGTTTTGTTGCTCGACAAAGCTCATAGTATAATGCGGCCAACACTGCTGATCCCCAGCTGTAACTACCGGCACGAGAAAAATCCTCCAATAGAGGCAAATACTTTAAGTGGACTCTATTAGACGTGTTGTTCGCAAGATAAGTACCCCCAATCACCGTGATAATATAGGCTCGAGCAACATACATCACCTCCTCGCCAGCGGGCAAAGCGGTTCAATAACCGCTTAAAATTTGCTCTTAACCATGACAATCTCAAGCATGTGAAATTTTCTTTCTCATCAAGAGGAACCGTCCAAGCAGTCTGTGGCATACTACTGAAGGTTCTAACACTTTGCTTCGACCCGAGACCACATCACCATCAATTTTTAACCCAAGTTGCATAGCGACGTCTTTTAATGTGATAGTGCACTCCCCACACGGCATAATGAAGGTGTGGGTCTCCGTACACCACCGCTCAACTAAGGCGGATATTAAGTTTGCCCTCAGGTCAAACCTCCGGATCAATGCGACGTCCCCAAATCCTGCCATCTGTAAGTATGGCATGATCCGCTCGTCCGGATCATACTTGGGAAAATGAAACCGCGACCTCAAAACCCGATAACCATCCCGTATGGTAATTTTTTAAAAATTTGATAAATCAATTATCTATATAATTTAAACATAAAAAAAATATATTGAAGAGTAAAATTGAAAGGTTGAAAAAACAAAAACATCATACTTATACTATACCAACATAGCCATTCTAAATATTTTTTTATTTCACTTAAATTAAATAAGTAATAATATATTAATAATAGAAACATAAGAAAGACCTCAACATCATGACCACCACTTGAATCTTAAGTTAACTTTCAATAGGATATTTATTTAGTTCAAGGTTTAAGTTGTGGAATTTAACAACATTTTTTCAGATATTTATGCTCTTTGTACTTAGATTGTTATTTGGATTATTATAAAGTTAAGTGTCTTGAAATTTTTTTTCTTATTTAAGGTTAAAATTTAAGAGGAATTATAAATAATTTTAGATATTGAATATACTAACATTATAACCCTACTACATCGTGATTTTTAAAATTTTATTTCATTATGTTAAAATTTTAATTTTAAAATAAATTTTATTAAATTATAATATTATTTTACTATAAATAATTAAACATATTATAATTATTTCAGAGTTGTGAAGTTAAGCACTCCTTTTTCCTTTTAAAATTTTAAAGTAGTTAAAAAGAAATAATAACAACTAAATAGAGATTAATATCATGCAATAAAATAGTTAAAATAAATAATAACAACTAATTAGAGATTAATATCATGTAAGAAAATAGTTAAAATGAATAATAACAACTAAATAGAGATAAATATTTTAAAGCGGTCAAAATACGCTCAACAGAGTAGCGATTAGCAAGAAAAATAAGTAACTAAAACGATTTTTATTTCAATTATAAATAATTTTATTGTTTAACGATCATCGATGATGTGTGATCCGTATTTGCTCCGTAAGACATTTTAATATCTATACAAAAAAAATATAAATACAACAATTATTTTTAATATAACATTAACTATAAAAAATACAAATAAAACAATAAAATACATAACTTTTCTCTCAATTACCAATTTCAATCGGTGGGGGACCAAGCCTCACCCTATATATAATACAAAATTTTAATTATTTATTTTTTAGTTTATTAACAATCACATCATTGACATGATGTGACTAGTTATAATATATATATTTATTTTTTAATTCATTCTTTAAATAAAATAAGAATAAAATTAAAATTTTTAATTTAAACAATTCTATGTAAAATTAATATAAGATTAAACATACATTTTAAATATTATAAAACTAATAATTTCAAAAATAATTTGAACAATAAATTTAAAATTTATAAAGAAATAATTTCAAATATATATATCTAAAACTTAAAAAAATAAAATAAAACAATAAAATAATATAAAAGAAAAAAAGAAAAAGACAAAAAACCAAAAAATTGTCTGCAGGGTGGTGGCGTCATTTCAAATGGCTCTACCAAAAAAAGAAAAAATTACTTTTAATGCCCCCAAACTTTTCAAAAACTTGAAAAAAGTAAGAAATATAATATTTAAAATAATTACAAAAATATATCTAAAGTTAAAAAAATTTATTAAAAATAATATTTAAAATTTTTAAAAATATATTATAAAACGTTTTAAATACACATTAAAAATTTTTAAATTTAATAATATAAATTAAATAAATAAAATAAAATAATAAAATAATAAAAAGTAAAAAAAAAAAGAAAAAGGGTAAGAGGGTGGTGGCGCCATTTCAAATGGCACCAAAAAAAGGAAAAATTACTTTTAAGTCCCCAAACTTTTCAAAAACTTGAAAAAGTAAAAATATAATATTTAAAATAATTACTAAAATATATCTAAAGTTAAAAATTTTATTTAAAATACTATTTAAAATTTTTAAAAATATATTATAAAATATTTTAAATACACATTACATTTTTTTAAAATTAATAATATAAATTTAATAAATAAAATAAAATAAGAAATTAATATAAAAGTAAAAAAAAAAGTTTCAGGAGGGTGGTAGCGTCATTTCAAATGACACCACCAAAAAAGAGAAAATTACTTTTTAGGTCCTTAACTTTTTAAATACATGAAAAGGTCAAAAAAAGACAAAATTAAAAAAAAAAAAAGCTGTAAACGTGGTGGCGCCATTTCAAATGGCTCCACCAAAAATTGGAAAATTATTTTAAAGGCCTCCAATTTTTTAGATTTTACAATATTTCCCTTATATTTTATACAGGTGGAGCCATTCAAAATGGCTCCACAAAAAAATTATTTTTTAATCTCCTATGCTGACGTGACAACTTGGTGGAGCCATTTAATTTGGCTCCACCTAAATTTACTGTAACTTTTGGGTCATTTTGGTATTTAATTAAAAAGACGAGTTATTTTGATAATTAATTAATTTTTTTAGGTTAGTTTAATAAAAAGGCCCATCATCTTATTTATTTTCATTATTTTTTTGTGCATCATAAAACGGCAAACATGCTTTCCTTTGTTGGGTTTTATTTTGTTTCTTTCTAAGTTAATAATAATTCAATGTTTATTTTTTTTAAAAAAGGCAAACATGCTTTTTATTAAATTTGTGTGATTAAATATTTATTTCCATGTTTTATATGGATGACATAATAATAAATTTTAAAATTGTGTCATTAAATTTTATTTTGATGGTTTTATAGGGTAAATATCTTAAATATATCAAAAAATAAAAAATTATGAAATTGGGTCGTTTTCTAGAAAATTTACAAAAATGGCGTTTTCCTCAAAACGCCCCGCGTCAAGCTTTTGAGGGAAATGCCACGCTTTCTTGTAACGGTCAAAATAACGGTCAACTTTTCCCCTATAAAACCCCCAACCCTTTTATTTTTTTCACACTTTAATCCTTCTCTATATTTTCTCTCAAATTTCTCTCAAATTTCTCTTAAAGTCCTTGAAATATATCTTCAAATTTCAAAATAGTCCTTTACTATTTACAAAAAGCCCTTTTAAATTTTTAATATATTTTTTAGAAAATTTTAAAATTTTCGATCAGATTACAATGGTCGGGAATTACTTCGCCTAGACAACAAGCACATCTCCGTCGAGCAAATAAAAATGGTAAGTTTTAATTTTAATTTTTAATATTATTTAATATTTTTACAATTATGCAATTTTAATTAATTTTTATTTTATAATTTTTAAACAATCGTAGATCGGTGTTGGAATGTTATATTCGCAACATGCATGGTCCCCATCGCCGTTGATCGAGAATTACTTATGGAAGCGGGTTTTGACACCGCCACGATAGGTAGGGGTTCAAGTTGGAGCCGCCTTTGATCGGTGCGTTGATAGAGAGGTGGAGACCCGAGATGCACACTTTCCATCTTCCATGCGGAGAGTGTACCATCACTCTGGAAAATGTGCAGTTGCAGTTGGGATTGCCGATGGACGGGTCGGTAGTCACCGGGTCCGCAACTTCTGGTGATTGAATGGTCGTATGCTACGAGCTTCTGGGTGTCATTCCGGATAAAATTCATAGAGGTCGGATCGAGATGGCCTGGTTACAAGACACATTCCCGGAGCCGAATGAGGGTTCGACTGAAATAGAGTGAATACGGCATGCTCGGGCATACATTTTTTAGATAATTGGAGGCTATCTGATGCCGGACTTTTCTAGAAACCTCGTATACTTGAGATGGCTGCTGAAACTTGTTGATTTTAGAGCAGCCGGTGAATTGAGTTGGGGGTCTGCCTTGCTATCGAGGTTGTATCGGGAGATGTACGGGGCGACGCGGCCGAGTAAAACGAAAATCGGAGGTTGCCTATCACTATTGCAGTCATGGGCATGGTTTCGATTTTCATTTTTACGTCCTCGACTCGACCACCATATTCATTCCCACTGATAACGAGGTAAATTTAATGTTATATTTTACTATTATTACGTAGATTTATAGTATAATTGTATGCTAAAATTTATTTAATTAGGTGGAACCATTCATGAGTCATGCCGAATACCTACCTCGCTTGAAGATATACTATTTATTGGACCAACTACGGAATCACAAATAAGTTTTGAATTTCAGATTTATAATTTAGTATTTCGTATTTAGTGTCTAGTATTATGTACATAACTAATAATTTGGTAATGTTAATATAGTTTCAATGGACACCGTACGAGGATCCAAAAATTCGGGCAGTAATTCCGGAGGAGTTCTTACAGAATCCGAACAGTTGACAGGTGAAGGTCCCATTGATCACCTATGCGACCGGGGTGATGCATCAGTCAGATCGGGTTCTGCGACAATTTGGATTTCGGCAACCGATTCCCGTGCCACCTGAGGTGCTCGATGATGAGCACAAAGTAGACTTACGGCAGTTGCACATGGATTGGCCAAGATTTTGGTCAGCACATATCGAGACGTAGGAGAACCAGTATGACTATTTACCTGACCGAGAATCGATCGTCGTTCCGGAGTTAGCGTGCGTGCCGAAATACATGCTATGGTTTAGGATCCATGGTAAGTCGTATTTGTTGTCAGAAGAAGAGAGATGACGACAACTTCGTCAACAAAGGGAACGTCGGGGCCCCTTAAATCCAAGGAGAAGGGGTAATGAGACGGGGCCATCAACAGCGCCGACACAGTCACCAGGCCCATCAGTTCAGCCGACGACACCAACATCACAGCCTTTACCCTTTATGCCAGGTGCGTACCCTACCCTTATATGTATCCTAACCCATATATGTTTCCTTTTCCCAGTCCCAGCCCAGGTTGGAATGCATGGCCGGGTTCGAGTCCGTTCCCGACTACTCTGGCTGGCCAGCCGATTTTGAGGCCGTCGTCACGTGAGGGATCACAGGAGGCGCCGTCAGGGAGCACTTCTTTCTACCAGCTTCCTTCGCCATACGGGATTCAGACACCCCGCCGTGGTTTATGCAAACACCTCCAGGGTCGTTGCTTTATCAAGGTGGGTCATCCTCGCAACACTCACAACTGCACCTAGTGTCTCGAGGAACTGAATCCCGTCCCGAGGTTCCACGACCCCGCGAAGCTAGAAGAAGGAGGAATCCAACAGAATCGCCGAATCGCCCTGTGGCACTGATTCAACCGACATCAACATTGATTCGGATGAACTTTTTATTTTTAAATTATAATAAATTTTTTATTTTTAAAAAAGTTATTTTTATTTGTGTTTGTAATTTAATTTTAATATCTTCACTAAAATAGAAGTTGTTTATTTTTTGTATGTAATTTAATTTGAATTTTTAATAAAATAAAAAGTTATTTTTATTTTTGTAATTTAGTTTTAATATATTTAATAAAATAATAGTTGTTTAATTTTTATTGTAATTTAATTTTAATATCTTTAATAAAATAGAAATTGTTTAATTTTTTATTGTAATTTAATTTTAATATATGTAATAAAATAAGAAGTTATTTTTATTTTTATTTTATTGTAATTTAGTTTTAATATATTTAATAAATAAGAAGTTTTCTTTATTTTTTATTTTTGTAATTTAGTTTTAATATATTGAATAAATAAGAAGTTTTTTATTTTTTGTAATTTAGTTTTAATATATTTAATAAATAAGAAGTTTTCTTTATTTTTATTTTTTTTGTAATTTAGTTTTAATATATTTAATAAATAAGAAGTTTTTATTTTTTGTAATTTAGTTTTAATATATTTAATAAATAAGAAGTTTTATTTATTTTTATTTTTTGTAATTTAGTTTTAATATATTTAATAAATAAGAAGTTTCTTTATTTTTTATTTTTTGTAATTTAGTTTTAATATATTTAATAAATAAGAAGTTTTTATTTTTTGTAATTTAGTTTTAGTATATTTAATAAATAAGAAGTTTTATTTATTTTTATTTTTTGTAATTTAGTTTTAATATATTTAATAAATAAGAAGTTTCTTTATTTTTTTTTTATTTTTTGTAATTTAGTTTTAATATATTTAATAAATAAGAAGTTTTCTTTATTTTTATTTTTTGTAATTTAGTTTTAATATATTTAATAAATAAGAAGTTTTCTTTATTTTTTATTTTTTGTAATTTAGTTTTAATATATTTAATAAATAAGAAGTTTTCTTTATTTTTATTTTTTTGTAATTTAGTTTTAATATATTTAATAAATAAGAAGTTTTCTTTATTTTTTATTTTTTGTAATTTAGTTTTAATATATTTAATAAATAAGAAATTTTCTTTATTTTTATTTTTTGTAATTTAGTTTTAATATATTTAATAAATTAGAAGTTTTCTTTATTTTTATTTTTTGTAATTTAGTTTTAATATATTTAATAAATAAGAATTTTTTAATTTAGTTTTAATATATTTAATAAAAAATTTTGATTATTGCTAGCAAAGCGCATCCCTAGGGGCTGCTTTTTTGGATTTCCTCAAAACGCTACTGATGTGGATGCGTTTTGAGGGGAAACAACTATTTTCCGTAAATTTTCTAGAAAACAGCCCAATTCCGTAATTTTTTTTATTTTTTGGTATATTTAAGATATTTACCCAATTTTATATGCATTGCATAATAATAATAATAATAATAATAATAATAATAATAATAATAATAATAAATTTAAATTTAAATTGATAATTATAATGAATATTTTTATAATGATCTTGTCAACTCAAGATAATGGAAATATGATAGGTTACATGAGAAGTCACCACCACCCGCTATAAATTGGGTGGTTATTAGAAGATTCGTCTCTTAGATTAATTCATTAATCAAGTAAGATGTATCTCATCGAAAAAGTTGAAAGATACTATTATTCGTTCCTTAGGCATTCAATTTAGAGGATGACACTTTAGGTAATCAAATCTCACGCAGGTTTAATTAGTTCGTACCTTGATTCATAATGAATGATAATGCATTTTATCACAAGCATTATTTCTGTGCACCCCATAATGATGACCTGATAGCAGATCCATCACATTAATGCCACCTGACATGAAATTTCGCATATAAAAAATCCCTAAAACAATGAAAGAAGAGTCAACTCTCCAATATTATAGCTCACATTCTGCCACCTTGCTCTCAGCCTATCTCCACCACCACTACCTTCATGCTCAATGTCTTTCGACTTTTTGTCCAAATAGAGTGAATCGACATCCATCAACTCCACCACTCCCATCCTTACATCTCATGTAAGATTTTAACCCAATTATGTGATTAGAAATTTATCATTATAAATTGAAAATCTATTAGGGTTACAAACATAAAAGTTACACATAACATTAGAGTCATCATCATTTAAGGTTTGCGTAATTAAGGAAAAATGTCTAACGGGAGAAATCAATTTATTGAATGTTTTTTTTGTCAAGTCTAATGGTTAACTTCAATTCGAATCAAATATGTATTAAACTTACGAAAATCATGTTATCCTAAAACCTTGATATCAATTTTATGCAATGTTAAAGATTTAATTTGTATAATATTTAAATTTTAAAGATTTTACATCTTATGTTCATGCCACACAAAAAAATATGGTAATCAATTCATTTCCATAAAATGAAATTATACTTTTAGAGTTTTTTTTTTTCTTTAGAAGCAAACATTTGGATGTAGAAATGTTTGTTTTTTTTTTTTTTTAACTTCGGATGTATAAATGTTGTAACTGAATTAGAAAAAAGGCCTCAATTAGACATGTATGTATGAATTTCAATATCAATTAGTTAAAATGTGAATACAATAACATTAGACATGCAATTACTTTTAAAACACCACTTGTTACACGTAAGACAAAGCAAATACTTGTCACAATATCCATCGGACACCAAAAGACCAAAGCAGTCACCTCAACACCCACTACAAATTAAACAGTATGAGGATGAATAGATGGTAGTCCATCACCTCTCAAAACCTTGATTAAAGAGAATGGAGGTGCACGCACCCAATCTCCCATTCTCATGCCCTTTTCAGCTTGACCAGCAGTTCAATCTGACGCTTTATTAGCTTCTCTCTTGACTTTTTCTAAACAAAATCTCTTCCAGCTTTCTACCATTGTTCTCAATAGATTTAACAAAAGGTAGCAACTTCAAATTTGTACTCCCACCAACCCCTTTAATCTCTTTACACACTATATCAGTGTCAGTTTCCACAATAACTTTGTTCATCTGCTCCTTAACTGCCCACTTTACTCCCCCCCCCTCCATAACTGCAATTGCTTCAGCTTCCTCAGCCGAATCAACATCAATCTTCTTGGCCAAGCCTGCAATCAATTCTGCTCTATCATTTCTCATTACCACTCCTATAGCAGCTCCACTCGTGCAAGAGAAAGCACCATCATTATTCATTATTAAATGTTACTATATTCATTATTTACTTAGGTAGTGTTCTTTTTCTTCTTAAATTATTTTATTAGAAAAAATTAATTAGTTACTTTCATTTATTAAATTAATAAGATTAATAAAATATTTGCTTCCAAAATAAGAAAGGAAATGAAATGTAGATTGTAAGTTATTATCTTTTTATGGAATTGTTGCTTTGACGTCTATTAATTTAGTTATGATGGCTGTCATTATGATTACCACCGATTTATTCCTGTGATACAATAGAATGCAAGAAATTTGTTATCTGTGGTTTAAAAATCCGAACATGAAGTATTAAGGACAAACACAATATCATAAGCATAGACATTCAACAGAAGTGCAAAATAAGAAATATTTGAATACACAACATGATCATCTCATATATATGAACCCTGAAAAAGAGGAAAACAAGTAGATGGTAGCATTAAACTTTTATTCACCCAAGGAATCCAAATTCCAAGACAGGAGGATTCCAGTTTATTGATAAGCAAAACAATTGAGCTTCTACAATGGAGTTTTTTAATTACTTCATGCCCATCCAAGCACTCCCAGTTTCAGCTTCCAAGCTCTCAACCAACCCTGCAAAAGGAAAAGACAATTAACAAAAAGGAATTGATGTATAAAAAAAGATAATTTTTCCACTTCATAAGAAGGTTTTACGTACTTGGAACAATCGACATTTGGTGAAATGGTGACGGGCAAAGTGATTCCACAATTAGAAGGAAGAGCCTGAGCTAACTGGTTATTGGGTTTAATATTCTTAGACGCTGATTTGATGCATTCACAAGCAGCCTTCTTGTCGGCAGACGAGGAGGCGGCGGATGCCAGAGCGGAGGCTCCCGCACAACAAGCGGACGGTGGTTTTCCGCTCCCTTTCGTAAGATAGTTCACGCAAGGCCTCAGGTCCTTTATCACAACACTGCACGAAATGGCAGCGTTGGAAGCTGGGGCAATCAACAGCAGAAGCATAATAACACCCAGAGCTGAGATTTTGATTCTCGAACCCATCATTGTTCTTCTGTAAAAAAGAAACCTTTGGCTTTAATCAATGACTGCTACTTCTGATTTACCTGCATTTATAGGAAGCTTTGAAGGGCTATACTCATCGATCCAAGAAAATGAGTGAAAATATTTTAAGCTAATTGTTTCTTACACCCAAGTAAGTAGGTGTGTGCTTGATGAAAGTTTTAAGTAAACCAAAGAAGCCTCGCCATGTCGGTTCATGCAGTCCCATACGAAATGAGCAACCAGCATTATGATTTTAGCTTCTTATTTTTCTTAACAAAAAGGGTTTCGTGAATTGATATAAAATTTATAAATTATTTACGATTTAATTAAGTAGAATTGATGTTGTAGTAACCAAATCAATTGATAGCTTTGTGAAATTAGCTTTTATACATTTTATGGTGAAGTGAGTGTCTGGTTAAGATTTAAGAATTCAAAGCTGGTGGAATTTATACATTAATTCAAAGACAGGAAGATTACTTCCATTACAAGACTACAACAAGGCTAAAGTTTTGCCATGAATGAACATCTTAACCAAACTCCATATTAAATTATATATAATACTAAAACTACCACCATACAAGTTTACTTCGGTATATCAAAGTAGAATAAATGTTCACTTCTATAACAAGCATATGTATTTATATTAATGACTCACTAACAATAAAAACAATTTATCATTATTCATAAAAAATATCGGTGCATGTTTTTAGGTGTTCATATATACTACACTGTTCTAGACTATTTTAAATACAATTTTTCAGATTCACAACTAAATGAAGTGAAAATATATATTTACTTTTTTCATATTTCTCTTGTACCTATCTTATTGAGAGTTTTGTTGTAAATTTTTATACAAGCTTTATTCATTTTTCTTAAGGGCTTACACTTACACTTCATAAAACAACCACTGGAGGTGTTATTTGTTTATCCAATTTTTCATTGTAAATTAAGAGGGTTATTATTAGATATATGGAAGAGGTTTTTAAGTCCTAAAAAATAATGTCTTGAATAGATAAGAATTATAAAGATTATACATTGAATTCAAAGTAGTGATTTTTAAAAGGGTGAGCAGAAATCTTTTAGTAAGTTAAGTTAATAATAAATTGCAGATAAAGTTGTGAAAATATGTCAAAAACTTTCTTTTTCTTCTTTTAGAAATGAATTTTAAATTTTAGTTCATATCCTTGTAGTTTTGAACTCACAAACAATATTTTATACGTAGACATGGTATTTTTGAGCCAACAATCAAAATTTTTTAAGTAAGCAAAGGAAAGAAGAAGAAAAATTGACTTTGCCAATAGAATGTCCTTTCAACATTTTTTAGTTATTAAACTACGAGTAAGTATTTGTTTTGATCACCTAATTTAAAAAGTTACAATTTGGTCATTAAATTATTTAAAAGTTTTTATTCAGGTTATTGAACTATGCAAAAATTTTTATTTAAATTACTAAGCTGTTAGTGTTTTTTTAAAGTTCTGCCAGCAAGCTCCAAGTGATGATTCGATGATCGGTACAATAGATCAGTACCTATCAACAAGTAAAAGAACATACCTCATATCCAAGTCAATCTGACGATCAGTGTCGAAGATCTAAGAAACAAGTTGTTTGAATTTTGATTCGCAGATTCTTGATGTCCTAGGTTATTTTATTGAAAAAACTGAACTATAGAAGAGAAGAGAAAAGAGATCTTTCGATCGGTGCAAGCAACGCAAACATGAAAAGCCATATAGCATTGATTTTAACAGTCTAGTGGCTTAAATTAAAAGTTTTAAATAGTTTAATGATCAAATTGTAACTTTTTAGTTAAGTGACCAAAACAAAAATTTATCAATAATTTAGTGACTATTGTTGTAGTTTACCCTAAACTTTTTAAAATAAATAAGTTTTTATGTAAATGAAAAAATTATTATTTTTACACTTAAAAAATTAAACAAGTTTTAGAAGTTTAAAAACTCCGCTATGTGCTAATGATGTTATATTTATAGTCTTAAAACTGTCATTTTAAGTCATTAATAACTGCTTTTCAAAACAAAGGCTAATGCGCGCCATCACTTTGTCAAAAGCCTCACATTCTCTTCTTCGCTACTATCTCATCCATGTTCGTTCCCAACCCATTTTCTCAACCCATTTCCTCTATGTTCGTTCCTTTGAATCTCAATCCATTTTTTTAAATACTCATCACTCAAAACTCACGTTCAATGATTCACAACTCCTCCCTTTGCTATCCAATCACCGTCTCTGTGAAGCTCGTAACCTGCTCGACAGAATGCCCCAAAGAAGCAACCATGGCCGCGTTATTCACTTAACTTCTCTTATCTCGAAGTTCTCAAGAAATGGTTTTGTTAATGAAGCCAAAGCGCTGTTTGAAATTATGCCTGAGAGGAATATTGTTAGTTATAATGCTATGTTGTCGAGTTTTATAAACTGTGGGAGGATTGGTGAAGCGAGAAGGTTTTTTGAGGAAATGCCCGAGAGGAATGTGGTTTCGTGGACTTCGATGTTATGTGGGTTGCTGGAAAGCGGTAGAGTTCTTGAGGGAAAGATATTTTTTGATAATATGCCTGAAAAGAATGTTGTGTCGTGGAATTCTATGATAGGTGGGCTGATTAAGAACGGGGAGTTGGACGAGGCAAGGTTGATTTTTGATGCAATGCCGGTCCGTAACATAATTTCATCAAACACTATGATATATGGGTATGCTGAGAACTGTAGGATGAAAGAAGCTAGAGATTTGTTTGAGGTAATGGAGGATAGAAATGTGGTTACTTGGACTAGTATGATAGCAGGTTATTGCAGAGCTGGTGAAGTGAATGAAGGGTATTGTTTGTTTTGTAGAATGCCTGAGAGGAATATTGTTTCTTGGACTGCCATGATTGGAGGGTTTACTTGGAATGGTTTCTATGAAGAAGCCCTGTTTCTCTTTCTTGAAATGACTAACTATGAAATAAGACCAAATACTGAGACTTTTGTATCACTTGCTTATGCTTGTGCTGGAACGGGATTTCCTTGTCTTGGAAAGCAGTTACATGCTCAAGTAATTGTTGCTGGACTGGAGTATGATGATTATGATGGCAGGTTATCCAGGAGCCTCATTCAGATGTATTCAGTATTTGGTATCATGGACTTTGCATATTATATATTTAACAAGAACTTGAATAACTCTTCAGTTCAATCTTGTAATGCTATGATCACTGGCTATGTTCGCACTGGACAGTTGGAAAAGGCTCAATATGTGTTTGATATATCACCTATTAGAGATAAGATCTCGTGGACTTCAATGATTGATGGTTATTTAAGCATTGGACAAGTTTTTCAGGCTAGTCATTTATTTAACAACATGCCAGAAAAGGATGCAGTTGCATGGACAACAATGATTTCAGGCTATGTCCAAAATGAACTTTTTATAGAAGCTACCGCTTTATTTTTGGAGATGCGGGCGCAAGGTGTTTTCCCTTTGAATGCTACATATTCTGTTCTTCTTGGAGCTTCTGGAGCAACCGCAAATCTTGATATGGGGAGACAAATCCATTGCATGCTTGAGAAAACACGATATGAATTTGATTTGATTCTTGAGAATTCCCTTATCTCCATGTATGCCAAATGTGGGTTAATAGATGATGCATATAACATATTCTCAACTATGGTGTCTCGGGATCTGATTTCATGGAATTCAATGATCATGGGATTTTCTCATCATGGACTAGCAAATGAAACTCTAAAAGTTTTTGAAGCCATGCTGGAATCTGGATGTCACCCAAATTCTATTACCTTTTTGGGTATTCTATCGGCATGTAGTCATGTAGGCCTTATCAGTAAAGCATTGGAATTATTTAGATCAATGAGTGATATTTATCGAATTGAACCTGATTTAGAGCATTATGTTAGTATAGTCAATCTGTTGGGCAGAGCAGGGAGAGTAAAGGAAGCAGAAGAGTTTGTCAGGAGTCTACCTTTTGAACCAGATCGTGCTATTTGGGGGGCATTACTCGGCGTATGTGGGCTCAGTGAGACAGGTGCTAAGATCGCTAAACATGCTGCCAGGAAACTGCTTGAGCTGGATCCAATGAATGCACCTGCCCACGTGGTTCTCTGCAATATATATGCAGCAAGAGGTCTGCACATGGCAGAGCAGAAATTGAGAAAAGAAATGGGATTGAAAGGAGTAAGAAAAGCCCCTGGGTGTAGTTGGATACAGTTGAATGGGAGAGTTCATGTCTTCAAGTCTGGAGATAAACTTCATCAACAAGCAGATGAAGTTTTATCACTTTTATTTGGGAGTTCTGACAAATCATGCAAAAGTATTTCACCCAGGCTTTGATGTTGTTTGATAGGATGATGGAAAAAGGCGATATTAGACCTAACAATGCTTCTCTTGTTAGTACCTTCACAGCATGTGCGGAACATAAAATTAAAGGTCTTTTCCTTGACTATATGGATAGTACTGTTTTCTACAATGACTGCTTCAAGAAATTTAAATCTTTATTAAGAAACATAAAATTTCATTAGTCAAAGATTACATAAGAATTTTACTCGCTAAAATTTGTCACTCCTTCCTTGACACAAAATACTAAAATATATATCCTAACCAATTAAACATAATGAAAGAACATATTTGAAGAAACCTAGAAACTTATTCTTTTAGGTGTGTTGCTAAAACAAAGAAATGAATGACTCTGGTGCAGATATCTAGATATCAATTTGTACTCCTGTGTCATATGTCTCTCCAGCTTTCCAATTTTCCGGTATGTTGTTAACAGGAACAATCCAAGATTCATCTCCGTCCTCTCTGCTCAATAACATCCTCAAAGACAATGGACCACTTGGTGGTGAAGTGGTTGTCCATACTGCTCCATAACTCCTATCCAAGAGCTTGCACACAAAGTTTTGGGTCTGCAGATATTAGGAGTACCCGATTTTGTAAGTATTTTATTCGCTTTATTAAATTGAAATTTATGGTCTGAAAGAGCATATTACCTCACATAGCTGCACAGCTGTGATATCCTTATCCCCTTGTTGATACCATAGGACAAATGCTAAATAGTAAGGGTAGTTGCTGTTCTCATCTATCTTGATAGTAATATTTTTGTTGGGGTAGCTGCATGAAACACTGAATAAACAGAGCGGAGGAACGAGTAAGAGATCCATGATTTTGTATATATGATACACTTCTAGATTATTGAGAGTAAGGTGGATTAAAAGGGGAAAAATGACATGCTCCTCAATATAGAGATGTCTTACCGCCTATATTCAATGTCAACAACTCCAAGGGCTAATAGAGATGCAGCTGCATCTTTTGTCTGAGCCATCCTACCAAAGGCTCGTCTGCTCAGGATAAAGTCAGTATTGGGGCCTGAGCCTTGATCAGTTATAACCACAGTCACACCTTTGTCTGAGCAATAGTGGCTGTTGGTGCACCTCACCTATTATAGCAATAATGGAAGAGCAGGTTAGGTGCTATTTAAGCATGTGAAAAGATATCTATGTTATGTTTCATGACATATCAAGGCATGCCTTTCTTTAATACCTGGTAGCAATCACCACAGCCTACACCATTACGGTAGAGATCAGATGCTGCTGATACATCTCCACCGTTTATCGTTGCTCCAAAAGAACCAAAACCGCATGCACCCACTGCAATTCAGTAAAGAAAATAAATGAGCATGTATGTTTGTATTATGCACGAGCACAACACAAGTACAGATTCCTTGCATTCGCTTACCATCTGTTCCATGTTCATCAGAGTTTGGGTAGTAAGCTGCTTGCGAATGGATGAAAGTCGTTGCCTCTGTTGTGAGAAGCAAAGTTGTTAAAAGGATCAGAAGGGATGGAAGAGAGAGAGCCATAGAGGATTCAATGAACAAAGATTACAATAAAAGCAAAGAAGACAAGGTGGTAGTGCATGGAACAAAGGGGTCTGCAGGCTGGTATTTATAGTGAAGCAAGCAACCGAAATATCCTAGTTTGGCAAGCCTTGTCAACTTTGACATTCTTTAAATTATTATATTGAGTGGAATTCTGTTAGGATTTTATTTCATCTATCTTTATACTTGTTATGTTATTATTTGAAAACATCCCTCTGACTTCTCAAATTCTAAAGAACTTTTCCTTCCCTGAATGAAATTTCTTACAAGCATTTAGACAATAGTGTCATACAGGTAGACTTTATTATGGTGTGAAAGATGCTAGTATATACATGAACATGTACATGTACATAGTCATAAACATATATCATATTAATTAAAGTTCTCCCGAACCATCATTTGTAATGAAGATTTTGTTTAGCTTGTAATCGTCAAATGATGCCCTAATATTCTCATTCACATCAAAGGAAATCTTATCTATAAAACCAATGTGCACATTTTGTTTGATTCTCAAAACATTTTCTAATTTGTACATGCAAAGCTTATTTGACCATGACAGCAGGTTATTTATCTTATTGACCTTTACTTGCCTAACAAAAGAAATAGGGGGCTGAAAGTTGAAAAGATGACTTTAAGTACTTTGAATGAGAATATAGGATGGAGGAGAGTTCGGTGCTTTTCCATAGTTTAAGAACCGTAGCTATTTTAGCCACTATTTTATTTCATGGGGTTCTCATTGGCTAATGACCACATGGTTTGTGATTTCTTGAAGGAGGGTGGAAGATGTAAAGCAAACACCCCCATCTCTCTACGTTTTGTCTCCCAGCGTGTTGCTAAAACTATGAAGGGTTGTCTTCAAAAGAATGTAAAGAAATAATATATTGTTTATATAATATAAAAGAACTATAGCATATATGTATATAATATGCTTAGAAAACACACCACTAAAGTTTATTCATGATTTTATATTAGTCTTTGTAAATCCTTTATCAAACCTTTAATCTTGCAAGAGATTGTAAATAATTGGATTCGATTTAAGAATGATTACACTAACTAGTTAAATAGAGGTTAAGGTTTGGATTGGTAGCTGGACTGAAAATAAAAGGTATATTATAATATATATAACTTGTTTTCATAGGAAGGAATGTAGGCCAAGCTGGAAATTGAAAGTGTGATGAGAGAAGGGAGGAAGAAATGATGCTGACACAGCACGCCAAAATAGACCCAACGTGAAGATATCCATTGAACCCCCCACCCACATCAGCTGTGACATGTAATCCATTTTGTTAAAAAAAAAAATCCTTAGTATAAATCAGCAAGTTGTAATATATATTGCAGTTGCTTGTCATACATCATTCAATTGAAAGCTAAAACCTTATAGGTCAGTCCAACAATCTTATGCAAGGGTTTCTTTAATCATATCCTAAATGTACTTTATGACTAATGTTTGTTAAACGACACTGCAATACGCTATGTTATGCTCAAATCAGTCCAACATTACATTATTTGCCATAAAGTATATTATAAGCATTAATTTGGTGGAAAGTTTTTTAATGATCCCAAGCCTTGTTTATTTTATGTGTTGTGTGTAAATAATAGTAGCATGAAAAGTAAATAGAATATATTATCTCCCATTTGCAGGTTCGAAATTAGAGTATGATGTGATGCTGCCGAATACCGATCTTTAATTAATATACTTTTCTCTTCTTTCTTTTTCTATTAATTTATTTGGATTTGGAAGGAGACTGATTTCAGCTTTTGCATATATATAGTGAAAAGAATAGAGTTAAACCTTCTAGGCAAATAGGTCACTGCACAAATATATAGATGTATACAGACATGCATGCATGCATGCATGATGTTGAGGTATGTTATTTCTTTGATTCTTCCACGTTAATTATTTGTATATTTATAAAAGAATACAATGATATAACTAAAAGACAAAAAAGTTTAGTAGAGGAAAAACTAAAGTAATTGTACTTGTATTTTATTTTATCGAAAGTTAAATTTATTTTATATGGAAAATGTACAAAAGTCGTGTACAGACAAAGGTTAAAAAATCACAGACTCAATTATAAAGAACAAAGAAAATGGTTGAGCAACTTAATTCTGTACCGGACTAAGCACCAAAAGGCAGGAAATGTAAAACTTTATAACAGAAGAAAAGAGCTTCCATTGCTTGAATTAGTCCTACACCCCAACAATTAATCTAAGCTAAACATAATCCCCATAATTTTTTTTGTCCTTTTCTCTCATTTAATCTAAAACTTACATTTCTCATCCCTTAAATTGCCAGTGTGTTTAATTGCTAGTTTGTGGTTTTGTATGTAAGTTCCCAAAATGATCTAATGTGCATTTTCTAGGAAACCAAACATTAGAACAAAATGTTTTCCCCACAATATCAACACAAGTTCTAAGACCAACGGCTGTCAGACGAAAATAGTTAAAATTTGTTAAAATTCAACTTAGCAAACAAGCATTATTTAAGGTCAATTACAAGGGATTTTCAGGAAAAAAGACAAGATGAATTCAATTTTTTTTTATATATTTTCTTTTCCCTTCGAATTATATGAGAAATTAAGAAAAGCCCATCCAATCCAATCCGTACAAAACAAAAATCGATTCAACTGTGCAGGGCCCGGTCTTAATGTTGGCTAAAGCCCAAACCAATGGACTTTTAAGCCTCACCTTGTCAAAATTATAAAAAGATACCATCTAAAATTTTGCTATACTGACTTAATTCACCTTCAACCCTTTTCTTCTTACAATTTTGCCGGTTTCTTAATAGAATAAAATGTGAGGCCATCACAAGGCCATCACAAGTAGTAGTAGTCTATCATTTCTTATTCATAAAATAAATTAATTCTAAAATTTTTTAATTAACAACAAATCTCAAATTTATATAAAATATTAATTCAATCTATAATTTGATACATGAACTTCGTTTTACTATAATTATATAAATAAAATTTTAATTGTGATTCAAATTTGATTCAACTACATATATCAATTTATTTTTTATATTAAATAAATATAATTATTTATGTATATAATATATAAACATAAAATAATATTTTATTCATATTTGTTTTAAAATTTATGAAAATTAGATAAATCAAAATTTTATGTATAAGATTATACATTAAACAAATATTCATGTGTAATTTTGAGATTTATTTCCTATTATTTTTATTAAACAAAATTATATGTTCATAAAATAAAAAATAATTTTCTAATGGAAGCTAAAAAGAGTAGAATAAGCAGAAACGTGTTAAAAAGTGAAACAAAAAGTAATACTTATAAATAAATAATAAATATAAATATAAATATAATATTGATGTGTGCCACGTGGCAAATATATATTGATGTGTGTGGTAGGCAGCCCTCAGGTAAGTGGCGAGCTGGTTGGTTTGATTTTGAGGATCCCAAATTTCCAGGAAAGTTCAAAACTAATAGGTGGTGCCGAGTTGCTCATTCAAATGTGACTTTTCCATCTATTCTAACTAAAAGTGAAGAACCCGAACCCGAACACGAACCCGAACCCGAACCTGGTGCTCTTTCCAAATACCGAAAACACCTTCCCACTCCTTATTTTATTCCCCTTGCCCATTTCTCGATTCCTTGGTACATTCCCTCTCAAATTTTCGTCTTTATATATTCATCACCACCTTCACTTCGATCTCCAATTCTAAACCCATCTTTTTCCAAAAACCTGATCCCCCCAACTATAACAATGACGTCTGGTGAAATTTCTCTTCAGAGGTATGCAAATTCTGTTTCCTTCTTTCTTCTCTTGTTTGTGTGCTTTCATTCGATATATATATATTGGATTTGAGATCGGTTGTTTTCAGTTTTTCGTTTTAACATTGATCCAACGCAGCAATCTGGGTTCTTGTTGTTCTTTTTATTAGGCCGAAAATGATCTTTGTTTTTATTTGATTGTTTGTTCTGCTATTCTGGTCATTTTAAATCTTACGTTTCACTACCCTGAGGACAAGATCTCTTTTCTCTCTATATATATTTTTAATTTTTTTAATGTGTTTGTGGTTGTTTACATATGCATGCATTTTCAATAAGGTTGTTTAATTTTGTTACTTTTTGAAATGCAGCAATAAATCTATTCCTGATCTTGCTCCTTTGGAAGCAGTATTATTTGATGTTGATGGAACTTTATGTGACTCGGATCCTATCCACCACCAAGCCTTTCAAGAAATGCTCCTAGAGGTAAAGCATTGTTTTTTTTCTGTAAAGCATAGTTTTCTAAACAATTTCAAGCATGCTCTCTGCCTGAATTGGACTTTTACAAACCTGAGAATTGTTTGGGTTACTTTTAGTAATTCCTATTGTGTTATAACAGATTGGTTTCAACAATGGAGTTCCAATTGATGAAGAATTCTTTATCAAAAACATTGCTGGGAGGCACAATGACGATATTGCTGCTACTCTCTTCCCTTATGATTTACCGAGGGGCAAAAAGTTCTTGGAAGATAAGGAAGCCATGTTTCGGAGGTAAAATGCATTTGCTTCTTCTGCGACAGTATTCAAGTTTTCCAGTTTGCCACGTAGCATTAGTAGTGTTAATACTTTGTGTGGATGAACAGGTTGGCCTCAGACAACTTGCCATCTATAAACGGATTATATAAACTAACGAAATGGATTGAAGATCATGGGTTGAAGAAAGCTGCTGTTACTAATGCTCCAAGACCTAATGCTGAACTCATGATCTCAAAACTTGGGCTCAAGGATTTCTTTGATGTTGTTATTGTAGGAAGCGAGTGCGAGCGTGCCAAACCATACCCAGACCCTTACTTGAAGGCACTTGAACTACTCAAGGTGTCAAAGGATCACACATTTATATGTGAGGTATGCGTTCAGTTTCCCAACTATGTTTTCAGTATAAAAAAACTAACAAATACGAACTCAGAATTTGAAAACTTGCTCTGTTTTTTTTCATCTCCAGGACTCTGCATCAGGGATAAGAGCAGGAGTTGCAGCTGGAATGCCTGTTGTGGGGTTGACAACCAGAAATCCTGAAAATGTACTTATGGAAGCCAATCCTACTATGCTTGTAAAGGATTATGAGGATCCGAAGTTATGGTCGGCCTTAGAGGAGCTTGATAAGAAGGGAGATTCTTTGAAAACAGCAGCTTGAGCGTGAATATGAAAGCAATTTAGGAGCAAGAACTTTATTTGGTTAATAATTTTGCCCCACATGTACCCAAATTAGATTTGATGAACAATATACATCGATTACTTCTGTTGCCTTTGTTCATTTCATTACTGCAATAGTATGTATTTTTACTCGTTCATTCTTTAACACCGTACTTTCAGGAAAAGGACTAAAATTTCAGATTCACTATGGAGATACTACTTACTTAACATTTCTACAAAAGGATTTAGAACGGATGACTCTGGTTTAAGAAAACAGTAACCAAGCATAGACCAATCTTTTAGAAATGTTTAGTTTTGGCTGGGTGAAACAGAAGCTGCACAAGAAAATGCAACAAATGAAAGCTGAAAATTCAAGAACTTACCTTCTCCAGCATCTCCCTTGTTTTTTAGCTGTGATGCAAACGGTTTCTTCGCAGGCAGTCAGGTGGGTTTCATCTGGCCCACAAGACTGAATCAATCTCATCCCTCGCAGATTTGTATAACTCAAGCCTCTTGACACATTGTTGCCTCCTTTCCATCAATGCAGGATCTTCATCCAGTAACTGTGCCAGCTGCTTGCCCTTCAAGAAAATAATGAAAACTAATCAACAACAGTTTGAATGGAACCCGTTCCAATCAAATTACGAGCGGATGACACATGGATGTGTCGAAATGAATGTATGTGCATGTGAAGGGAAAATGCAGGAGTAAAGATTATTGGTACCTCCTTTTTGCCCAGTTGTATATAGAAGTGATCGAGCAATGACTGCTTGGCCTCCTTCACTTGGCAATAAACCACAGCCTTAGGAATGGTATTTCTCAGCGTATCAGACACCATCCCCACATAAGAATAAACATTTGATCCTATTCTGCGGAAGTGACTTTCAGCATATCTATCAACAGATGAGGAAGTTGGGTTTCCACCTTTCTCCACTTCTTGGGGGAGCTTCCGAAAGAAATCCACTGTCAAGTATGATGACTCCATGTCCACCATCCGCAAAGTTGTCTTCTTACTCTCTTCACGAAACCTCTCCAATGCTTCACTTGCAGCCGCTGCAATTTCAGCTTGGAGAGTTGGAAAGCGTTTCAACTCCTGTTGAACTCCGAAAGATGAAATTATGTTCATCCATTATGCCTAAATTATCAATATTTCATCCAAGAAGCTGGTAAAGTTACAAACTCCTAACCTGAGTTTCTGCAATTGACCTTCTTACAAGCTCTTTTAAAAGAAAGTGAACCTGCAACGAAGATCACCAATCAATGCAGATGAATGATGTTTTAAAGAATGAAAATGCAAGAAATAATTAATTTTTATTTTAAATCCAGCAAACAGCATTCCATGAACCCTTGGTAAAGAAAACACCTACAAGACTGCAACACCCCCTCCATTCTACACACCTTCAAGAAACAGTGGGCGCCCTATTCCAATTACAGAAAACTAGCTGAAATGGCAAGAAAATGCCACCTTGAAAAGGGAACTTACAGCATCTACAGAAGCCTCCGCTGGGCCTCTGAAGTAATTAAGTGCACCATCAATGAGACGTCGATAACCTTGCTCAGGAGCAATTAAATGAGGTTGGTACCCATCTGCCTCTGAGACCACTTTCCTTATGTTTTGCAGTGACAAATGACGGTCAAATGGAAGCTTCCTTAAAGCAGCTGGCAGCTGATGGTCAAAAACTCCATAAATGCGATCTCCACCTGGCCGCCTAGAGAAAGATTGGAAACAGGATGATAAAGAATCATGACTGTATCATTTTATATCTTTAATTTGTGCTGCAATTTTTCACCAAATGAAAGTGAAAAGAAAGGAGCTAAAATATAGTACCCGCCATCCAAATGCTCCTTGAATATTCGATCAAATGCTCGACATAACTCTAAGATGGTGTATAATTGGGCCTGATATATGATAGGAATAAAATAAAAATTGAAAAACAGAACCTATGGATATCCCAATATCAAGAAATAAAACAGCAGTTTAGAGACTAGTCACCCCAGCATCAACAGCTACAGATCTACCAAGATGGGACAACTCTGCTTCAAGTTCTTCGATGCTTTTGTTAATTAAAGAAGTAATGCCAGGAAGGCGAGCTCGAATTACAGATTCCAAATGCTGACACCAAAGAAATGATCTAATAAGTAAACATACATGCTAGCATACAGAAATGCAAATAGATAGAAAACAAAACCTTTGAGAGAACTTTTGCAAGATATTCTGAGCCCATTTTGCTAGCTAAATGTCCATAATCAGGACTAGAGGCAAAGAACTCGCGCTCCTTCCGCCTAGAAGCAATCATGTCGACATTTTTTTTAATATCAGCTTGTGAACGGTTTACAATTCCAACCCAAGGGTGTTGAAGTGGATAGGCTCTTCCCTCAAGAACCTGCGTTAAAAAAAAGAAATATATTTACTTAGGTTCTTGCCACAAGAACATCTGTATCGGGTAAGGGGAAATAAGTCATGTGTATGAATCCTATTCAATGTTTAACTAACAAGAAATATATTTAGTTAGGTTTTATGCCACAGAAGATTCCCAGTCAGGTCATGAACCCACTATTAGTGCATATTAAAAATTTAAGAAAGCTTACATCTATTGCATTTGTTCCCTTGTCCATCAAATCAAGCTTGGTTAATACACCAAATGTCCTTTCACCTAGTACAGTTAACAATGACTTTGATAAATATATTCTTACAAGACTATCGAATTACACTGTAACCAGAGATGATAAGCAGAGAGATACCTGTTGGATCAACTTCTCTAGAGAGCTTCATAGCATCAGATGTCGCTATATCTTGATTAGCTGGAGTTATGGCCAGGATGATGCAGTTTGGCTGCAATCATTGGAGAATAGAAACCAATCATTTGAACCCCCAAGGGTCTAATAAATTGTATCTTAGATAGTATAAACTGATTAGATGGATTATCAAAAAGATACTTCTAGCAATTGGGTTCTAGGGGCCCAGAAAACATCAAATACAGTCACAAGGATGATTTATAGTTATAAATAATATTGCATTATTCTTCTAGCTGCCATCCAGCACAAATTGTGAAAATGGAAGATTTCCATTACCTTCTCAACATATGAGCGAACCATGCTTTCTATGTCTTGAACAATACTCTCAGGCTGTCCCTCTACCAAAAACAAAGACATCAATTACAGTATAATAAATGAAAAGAAAGAGGAATGGCTTTAGGACAAAACCAGGAGGAAAGCAGGAGGTATACCTACGGCAACCTTAGTTAAACCAGGCAGATCTATTAATGTTAAGTTGACAACTGCAAAACCATAAACCAGAGTTATCAGATAACAGAAAGCAATATTACAAATAGTACAAGGACACCATAGAATGAAACTAAGCACACTGCTTTGCAACTTCTGCAACAAAAATCAAATTCTAAATGCTGTTACCATTTGGTGAGTAGATACTGAGGTGAATCGGTACAGGAGAAATCTGTTTGGATTTCCCAGTCATTCTATCAGTTTCATCTTGGATTTCCTTCCGAACCATAGCTGCATTATGAAACAAGTAAACCAGACAAATCAACTCCAGCTGGATATTCTATTTTGAATCGCGACCAAGAAATGGATCATTAGTTCCTTACAAATACTTGCAAACAAGTAGTAATAGCAAGCACATGAAGTTAAGAAATCATTGTAATAAAGTTTCTAACAATGATGACCTACAACTTAAAGAACAAATTAATAGGTTGCCTGATAATTTGCATAACAAGAAACTGGCATCAAATCCGGAGAAAGGTGAACAAAATACGAAAGTCAATAATAAATAGGTTTATAGAAGAAATTACTTACAGAAGTCAGTGAATTTTTTCTTGGGCAAGTGAAGGAACTCTCCATATTCTTGTAGCCCTCGTTCTGTTTTATGTAGCTGCAAAACTAGTGGTCTCCTCGTCACAATGCCTGAAATTTCAAAGGCAGACGTAAAAATATAGATAGCATTTAGCTTTTTCTCGGCTTAGCAACAAAATCAAGGGAATTATACAAAAAAGTTTATGTATCCGTCTCCCGAATGAAACAGAATGAAGCATCAAGCATGCCACACCAGTTTTGACTTGGTTTGACTTTTGTTTGAAGGATTAATTAGAAAAAAAATTTAAATTAGTTTGACTTTAATTTGACTTTTAAAAAAAAAAATTCCCGGTGTAGTAATCAATAACTTTAGAGACAAAATCGACGCACGTAACGTGGTTCGCCTTCCATTATTTTATCATTTAAGCTTTTCTTTTCGATTTTCTCAGCCGCCAAACAGAAGTCAAAACGGACTAACGGAGAATTCATCATACAAGAATAAAAAGAAAAAAGGAAAAAGAACCATAACCTGATCCCCTAGGAAGGAAGTCGCGTCCTACAATGCTCTCCAACACCGATGACTTTCCAGAACTCTACATTCACAGCAAATTAATACATCAACAGATAAGCACAGCAAAGCCACGACAAGTAATACGCAAGACACACTGAAAAGAAAGACAGAGAACCTGGCCTCCGACGACGACAACAGAGGGAAGAGCTTCCCAAAGAGTAGGCAAATTAGTGTCGCCACCGTGATCACCGAGCACCGTACAAGCTCTCTGAATCCTATTCACCGTCACAATCAAGCTCTCCATTGTCGCCATTTCACCTCCTTCCTCTTCTTCTTGTTTGAAAACACTAACAGATGAAGAATTAATATTGGATTTCGTTTTCGAACGGATAGAAATTGCTATAACGAACGAGATTGAGAGGAAACAGCAGAGGAAGAAAACGAGGAAGTGAAGTAGAAAAGCTATTTTCGCTTCTTCTTTTTTTTTGGAAAATAATTAATTTGGTTATTTTGAAGTGTGGAGTTCTTTGTGGGCATAAGATGGTATGATGGGATATCGGTTGGAGGGTATATAAATGCGCCACGTAAGCAGATATTTATTTAATATTTATTGGTTTTATTTCAAGTATTGTTACCGTTTCAGGAATTTGTTGGTTTCTTCGGTTGTGGGAAGACGCCACCACGCCATTTGGATGGGTAACTGAAAAGAAGAAAAACGGAAGGTGGGCCTGCATTGTAATTTGAATAATTTTGAATTTTGGCGGACTTCTTATCCATTCCACCCTAAACTCTCATTCATTTGATTCAATACCTTACTCCTTAGTCGGTTTGTAAGAGCCCAAATAAATGAATTTGAATATTTTACCATCACATTTTCAAGAATGATTAAGGTGGATTTTATTATAGTAAATTTTTTCAAATTTAACAGATGTGGTTAAAATAAATAAAGAAATTGTAATTTTTGATGAAGAGTTCAAGTGATATTAAAACTTGAGAAATCATATTGATGATATGAAACTTGTTAAAAGTTATTATATATGTTACTTTTCTTTAAAATAAATACAAATCTTACGTGATATGATTATCGTTTAATTAATTTTTTTCTCTTTATTTTGTATCCCACGGGTTCTCACTATAATTAGATTTTTAAATAAATTCCACCAACTTTCATACTAAAAAATATGCAATTTATAATTTTATGTATAAATTTCAATATTTTTAGTGTGATTGAGCTTCAATAGTTGGCAAAGTTGATCATTTTATTACGAGGATCAAGATGAGATAATAAAAATTTAAAAGGTCAATGTTAAAAATAAATTGTTATCGTTAAAAGATCTTAAATTGATTTTTTAGAGAAATAAAGTTATAACTTTTTAGAGAAAAAACTTCAAAATGAATTTAAAATGATGTCAAGTATCTTTTTTTAATTTAATTATTATTTTATTATATCCTAAAATAAACAAGATCAAACTAAACTCTCTTGTAATGATAATGTATAAGATAATTATTCTTGATCAAATGGTTAAAAAATTTAAATTGAATGCTTAATATTACAGAGAATTGGTTGAAATTATCCCATCTAATCAAAGGGTTAAGATCCCTATTCGCTTGTCAACCCACTTTGAATCCTCAACGTACGTGTACAAAAAGACCAACAAAATAGCTTTTGCAGTGCCTTGTTAACTAAGGCCAAAGAGATTAATCATTCCATCCCTTTCGTCTACGTCTACAAATTAAAGATATTTTTTAAGAGTATCTCCACTTAAAAAATCTTCGACAATACTAATCTAACTTACGAGCCGAGTTACTACACTTCCACGCCAACTCTTTACCAAAACGTAAACAAAACTTTCATATCAAATATAGTGCTGTAGAAACCTAAATTTGTCCGGGTTTTTTAACAAAAGAAATAAGATACACAATAAACCAAAAAATAACAATAGTCCATTAAAGTCCAGTTTCACGACATAATACCTACACTAAACAGCAGGCCCAACTCTACCACTACCCAACATACGACCCAAATTACTAAGCCCAAATGTAAAAAACCGGATAGCCCAATAATTTCAACAATCAGAAAACCCTAGCAGAGTTTCCAGAATATTCCAAGTTGCATACAGCCCCAGCCAGACGCTTGGGTTTCCTTGTCCCATGCGCGCGTCGCCACGCTAGTGATCCTTCCTCACGCATGCACTGCCTCCGCTTAACGCAGCCTCAGACGAGCCACGCCCACCTCCACGGTGGCGGTCGACTTGCAAAAACAAGGACAAACAACAGTAAAGCAAAAACAAAAAAAAAGGAAAAACAGTTGTATTTTTTTTATTTTCGGCTTTTAAAAGCCCGAAAAAATAATTGTAAGAGGGGAATTTTTGGTATACACACAGAAAACACTGTAAACACACTATTTTCTACGCACACAAAATATATCAACAGAGATCAAAAACAGAGAGGTTTCTCTTTTCTTCCGATTGCATTTTTTTCTTTATTGCTCATTCCTTTTAGAATCTATTTCGAGCACCCTTTTTATTTCGACACGTTAGCAAAAAGAGAGGGAGAAGGGAGCTACCTTCGCGTGGTTCTGTCAATATCCCCTCCGTCGCGATCGGAGTTCGGATAAGGACGGACTTCAAGGCCGATGCAAAAGGGCCTCCTTCGGACCTTCGTGTACCACCAGGCGCCGTTTATAGTGACGCTCTGGTGGTCGGAAGGAAGGGCTTTCCTTAGTTGCGACTGGGGGCAGAGTAGAAAAGGGGATTTTAGGGTTTAAAAAAAAAGAGAGGCGTCTCATGGTTCTAATTGGGTTAAAAGGGGGGTTATAGGCTATTAAAGAAACGGCGCCGTTTGGGGCTCATTACAATAGCCTCAATTCGACGTCGTAGAGGGCGACCCAGTGACCCGACCCGATTTCGACTTAGATCCGCGCGTTTCAGTCCAAAAAGGGATATTTTCACTTTCAATCCTTCCCCGTTTCGTAGAATTTTTAATTAAGTCCTATATGTTTTTTTTTATTTTCCTAATTTCGCACTCAAATTTTGCGCGCTTTTTAATTTAGTCCAATTTCAATGCAGCGTTTTGGCCAACTGAAATATTTGTGATTTTAATCCCTTTAATTTACGTGCATTGTATTTTAGTCCTTTCTTCGAATTTCATTTTAATTTATTATTTTAGCTCTGTAATTTTGTTCTGATTTCAATGCAGCCCTTTAATTATTTATTTAATTATTTGTTTATTGATCTCTTTAATTATTCTTTTAATTAATATTTAATATTATATATTTTAAATTGTTTTAGCTATTATTTATTTTTATATGATATTTTCATTAATTCTATATATATATATTTTTATATATACATATCATTTATATTAAATTATTTTTATGTATATATTATTGATTTTATATTATATATATATATATACATATATATGTTATGCATATACTTTATTCCTTCTAAATTATATTTACTTATTCTATGTATGTTTATATGTTATCATTATTCTTATATGTACATTATTTTATATTAAGTTTCTTATTTATTTATATATATTTCATGATTAATGTTTACGCATATTATCCTTATATTGTATTTCAAATTCCAACATATTCAAACATTTTCTAAATATTTTATTACATCAAAATGAATGTTGAACCAATTTTAAAAAGACAAGGCAATATTTGTGTGTTTAGAAGTATGGAAAATTACATTCTAACGTGCTGGGTGTTGATTTTTCATTCAACTAAATAACCAAATATCCTTTTCATATGTTTTGAAGATCAAAGATAATCTCGATGTCAAATTATAAAGGTATGATATCCTAACGTGCTGGGTATGGTACTTTTATTCCTTTGAAACGAGTTAATCTTGAGGTTCAATTCGATATTTAATAAAATTTTAAATTATTTACTTTAGATATTTTCAAGTTTTTGACATTAGGACAACATTAATCAATTTGGTACCAACTTTGGGCATTGCAAGGGTGCTAACCTTCCTTGCACGTGAATCAATTCTCCGAACCTATTTTCTTGAATTTCGCAGACCAAAATATTTTTATAGGTGACCTGATCACACCTAAATAAAAAAGATCGATGGCGACTCCGTATTTTTAAAAGTCGATCCCTATTTTTTCAAATACGGATAAAAATAGTTTCGACAAATGCCATATATATACTTCCTCTCAAAATTTCAATCCTTAATTTAATTCATCCGAGCCATAGAGATAGAGGGTAATAGATTTCAACATAGAAGAGCTAGAGACTACTAAAAGTCTTAAGAGTATGGCGCAGTTTACATTAACTGGTGGCTGTGTTGCCAAAATGGCGAAAAGTTATTTATATTTAATTAATAATAAATCTAAATTTAAAGTTAATGTAAATATATAATCAAAGAATACTTGTTAAAAAATGAAATTAACAAGGGAAAGAAGTGGTGATTTATATTGTGATTCAAATTTCAAAAAGACGAAGACACTAACAATAAATTTAGTATTCAAATAAAAAAATCTTTGAAAAAGAATACGAAAAACGGAAAAGTACCTCACAACAGCTTCACTGGAGAGAGAGAAATACATTTTTCTCTCTTGTTATTGTGAGTGTATATATAAGAAATTTTTTTATGAAATGTATGCAATGATACCCTATTATTAGTGTAAGGTTATGTGGATGAAATGGAAATACACGTGTAGCAGTTGTCCCCTTTAATCAAAAGCAAAGGTACAAAGTCACATTATATAAGACAAAAATATTCACAAATCTCTATATCATTATGTGTTAGTAACTTAAACAGTAAAATAAAATTCGTAACATAAGCGTAGATTTCGAATGTTGTATCTTTGTAAAAATTTACAAATGTGTATGTAAATATTTAATAATTTATTATTATTATTTAAGAATTCATTCCCACGTCAGCAACTTGTACTAACCATAAATGCTCCCCTCTCATCCACAACTAATATGCATAGATTTACTATACTCGTATATATACATATACTGTATCACTAATGACAGCCAACGATATGAGCAAATTATAAGCACCAAGAGTATGTATACTGCCAAGCTTCAATGATATATACCAAAATAAAAAGAAAATGGGGAGGCATGCACATAATAAAATGGATAACAGCTGGCGAGGCTTGCCATTAAAGTGTATAATAAATTTGATTGCCCAAATTCTTTTTTTTATATAGAAAAATGGTGAGTTGCTTACCGATTCACAATTATGAAGCGTGACTAATTTGTATTGGCGAAGTATGTATAGCTTACCAAGTTGAGAAGAAATACATATCTCTTGTCACACACCGTGGTTAAAATTTTGAGAAGTGTTTTCCACCAAAAAAAAAAAAAAATTTGAGAAGTGTACCAGCTTTTTTGAGGGTTTCAAGAGTCATTTCAACTAATTTTAAAGATGGCAATTGGTCTACGTTTACCGTACTAATTATGAACTGAAGAAATTAAAGGAAAAAAAATGGTGATTTAGACTATAATTCAACTTTTAAGATTGTAAAGAGCCATTAACTGTAGATTTAGTATTATGATAAAAAGATCTTAGAAGAAAATAATGAGAAATAAAAAGATATATAATGGGGCTTACGAAAAAAAGATTCTATGGTAAATAAACAATTTAATTAAATGCAAATTCACATTATTTAACCTAAAAAAGTCGTAATTATATTTTTAAAATTGATCTTTGGAAGATTATAGTATATTAAAATTATATGAATCAATTTCATAAGTTAATCTAACATAAGTTAAATTAATGGAATTAAATTTACATATATAAATTTAAAATTATTTATATATTGTTTCTATAAAACTATCGATTAATTGTTTTTTATCCATAATATTATTGATTTTATTTAATTAATCGAAACGCGCTTTGAGTAGTTGGAGAATGTCGTCTGTTAATGGATCATAAAAACAAAAACAATTGGTGTCGTCAGTTACGTCGGCGTCGTTTTCTCCCAAGCGCGCCAACTCCGCGGCCCTTACATACACTCCCGTGCAAATTCCTTCGTCAATACAAAAAATCTTCAAATTAACGATTCAGCTCTTAAAATTTCTTTGTATGGAATCTCAATTCGAGACGGCCTCGCAACCTGATCCTACCACTGACGCTCACACCTTCCTCGAATTCAACACCCAAGCCGAATCCGAGTTCTAGTATACGGATATCCCACGCGACCCTATTTGTTCTTTGCCGACACCCTCCGGTGCCACCACAGCTGACTGCCACTTAGACGCTGTTGCATCCTTTCTCCTTTTAGCGCTTTCAAAGGCGCTAGCCGTGGCGTAATGAGTAATAACAAGAGTAATAGCAACGGTATTAGCAATAATGAGGCCATGGTTGATGCTTTAGTGACGGGGATTAGTGGATTATTTTTTTAGGAGACCGTTGGCGATGAGAATGGCGGTTATGAGTATGGAAATGGGGGTTTTTGTCGGGCATGCTGTCAGTATTGCCGAGTTTCAAACCCGGTTTGCGTGGTCCGCTGTAATGTTCCTTCGTGTAGAAAATGGTTTCGTAACTCTAGAGGGAATACATCAGGCTTGCATATTGTTAATCATCTCGTGAGTTCTCTCCTTTGTATTCTTTAGTGATCTTTTTTAACATGTCGACTAAGTTAATAAACTTTACTTTGAGATGCATTTGTATGTTATAGATTTAAACTGAAATATGGAATGCATGTATTAGACAGAGGAAGCGTTAGTTAGGAATGGTGCTTTTGTTTTAAAGGGGTGAGACCTTGGGATTTTTGAACGGTTAGGTTTTCCTTCCAAGTTAGTCTATGCGGTATTGTAGGATTAAACTAGGTAATTGTGCTAGGAGTTTTGACACAAAAATGAATGCAAACTTCTTGATCAGATATTTCAGTTATGCTTGTACTGGTTCATGAAAAGGTAGCATCATTGGGTGCTTCTCCTTCATCTTATTCCGAGATTAAGATAACAGAGCTTCATTTGAATGAATCGAAGCCAACTTTTGTCCTTCATTTCTTTTGAGCTTGTTAGGAAGCTATTACACTAAGTATTACCCCTTTCTGATATTGGTACTTAGAGAAAATCTTTCTCATAAATCATAATGGAATTGGAAGTCAAACATTCCTCTAATATCTACTAGGTTGCATTTTTTAAGTGATCAGAAAAAAAGTTGTTTGCTGGTTGTTTCAGTCTAGGGATAATAATTCTTCGAGAAATTTGGTTTAACAGAATTGGGTCTAAATTGGAAGTCAAACATTCCTCTAATATCCAAAGGTTCTTTCTTGTTGCATGTAGACATGGTATTACTCTGTTTGAAAAGTTCCAATTTAGTTGCGTACTTGCCATGGTTCATTGCACATCTGTTTGTACGCAGAAACCACTACTGCATCTGAATTGATTATAGTATGGGATTTGCCTTTTGATATGGTTAATTACTGAGTCCATTTTTTGTTTGTTTTAGGTGCAAAAACACGAGGAAGAACCTTTCTTTTTCTTCCTTTAAATGATGTCTCTCATTTGCATTCATTGCTAGTTGTAGTTTTCTAGCCTTATAAGTTGATTATGTAAGTTACCCTCTTCTCTAACCTAATTTCAGCATCAACAAATTAATTTGATTTCCACAAGTGGATGGCTGTTGTCTCCTTCAGGTTTCACATTTGTTGGAAAGGAGAATAATGGATTTGCAACAAAATGCGATGGTATGAATGAAGTTAGGACAACTTACGTGTAACTGCTGCTAGAAGCTAACAACCGTTAGAAACATTGCACTCCTGTTCTTATTTCTTCGAAGGTGTAGCTTATGATGCATTGGTTTATATGCTGGGAAACTATGAATAAATATGTTTGAGATTTTACGTGTATTTATCTGTAAATTGATGTATTTACTAATGTGTTTTTCTGTAGGTTGTAAAACTTTGTGCAAAATCAAAAGAAGCTGTTAGTTCTCCTATTGAACATTTGACCCTGTATTATCAGGTTTGCGGTGTCTTATTCTGCTATCTACATCTATTGTTGTTCTGTATTTGTTGTTCATATTCACAAGAACTTCACAAAAACTAAATGCAGGTACGACATTTTGACACATTTGAGAAGAGTGAACTTCACAAGTTACAGCAATCGAAAGATGAACAAGGTTGGGATATGCCCTTTGTCAGCAATGACAAACAATTAATTAAATGAATTTTTCCAATGAAAATCTTAACAGATTGTGCTTACCGAGTGTAGAGGGTTCTTTTGGTAAGGTGAAGAGACGTTACAATCTAGCAAAACGAGTTGTCATAGAGAGATAGTGAAGAGAAAGCTCGGAGTAGACTTTGGAAAACAAGTGCAATAGCAGGTGGCAGTGATTGACACAATAAAGGACTGAGAAAGATAGAGAGCTACTGTGGTTCTTATGATTGTAGAAAGAGTTGCAGAAAGAATTTTACGGTGTTGAGTTTGTTAGAAGATCAAAAAGTCCCCCTAAATGAGACGTTCAAACCTCTCTTTTAGACCTTGAAAAAGGAAGTTAAAAGGGAAACGGTTATAGAAAGGAAGTGGGCTTGAATCTGCTAAAATGGTGGGTAGTGGGATTGGAAGCGATTAGTTGACTGTGAGAAAATGGAAGGTAACTTAAATAGATAAGGGGTATAATGAGGGTTAATGAGAGTTGCACTCACTTAAAGTCTTTTAGCAACGCTTGTTCATTAAAGAAATAAAGAGGAAGTGCTTGCATTCCCAAAGAAAGGTTAAGAAGAGATTCTTCACAATTTCCTTATATAAGCCTCCAAGCCGTACTTTACAGGACATTCCAAAAGCGGAATAATCTAGCAATCTTACCAACCTTCTAAGGTTATTCCCAAAAAGTTGTCCCCAATATGATATTGTTCCCAACATAGAGTTGTTCATGAAGGTAGTCATTTCACTACATGGAGTTGTTCCCAAAAGGTGCTCTTGCAGTGAACGATATTTACGGAACTACTATTTACAGAACAGTTAGTAACAAAAGAACAAGCATCTACACTGAGACTTTACCTCTTGCCTGAAATTGAAAATTCTAACTTCCCCTCAAATTTATCAGATGATACAACGGCTTGTTATTGTGACCTTAAATTTACAGGTGAGTAATCAAGCAGTGATGAGAAAAAGTACAAAGTACTGGAACGTGCAACAGAGAGGGAAATATCTCAAAGTGCTGATGTCATTTGTTGCACTTGTGTCGGAGCTGGACATCCTAGGTTCCACCAGGTTGAATACATTAGATACGTGATATTCTATGATCAGATCAGTGAACAAATATAAGAACATTGTATTGCCCATCTTTTTTCCTTCAGGTAACTAATTGATGAGTCTACTCAGGCAACGGAGCCTGTGTATCTCATTCCTTTGGTTCTTGGAGCGAAGCAGGTAATGGACCGACAAATACCTGCTTGGTAGTTTATTGATTGGGGAGAGCATTACAAGATAAGGTATTGTCGAAGTAGGCCATTTATCTGACACACGGGATGAATCCCATTATAGATATAGAGCAGCAGTTACAAGTGCAAACTTTTGTACAGCTGGGGAAAATGACTCCCACCCTTTCACCCCTTCCTCGCATGTAATTAATACCCTTCAGACTTGATACTAGATATAATCGAATGAGGTGTCTAATAATCAAGTCCTAGATTCAAATTAGCACTGCCAATGGCTCATATCAATCGAGTCACTGGGCATGTCAATGTCGTTTTTGTATAAAGGAAAAGCTCTGCCCACTCTCCCCTGGCCCCAAGCAGGAACGACATTCATATTTCATCATATGCTTGGACATCTGGGACCCACCTACTCTACAACATAAAAAGTAAGGCAGCAGGCTGGGGATTAAAAAACGGTTCGAACTGTTTTTCAATGCTCCCCGAGGTGTAAAACTAAAGCACCCCGGCTTTTATCTTAAATTTCAGTTTTACCCTTGCATTTCTCTGCCTTTAGGCTTTATCACGGTGGCAGTGTCTTTTTGGCGGGGGATTTCATTCGTAACATCACAATCAATCAGGTAGAAAAGAGGTTGCAGTTCATGAGGTACAGTCAGAGGAACATGTCCTGTCCCTTGTTTCCTCCCCTAACAACAACATTCATGAAATGATAACAACTGCAACCATACACCAAATGAGAAAACAAACATCGTACACAAAAGCAACAATCTCCCACGCTGCCAGCTCAGCCCCGCAACTGATAAAATAAAAGACCCAAAATCAGGCAAAATATAATAGTGATGATCCTCATCCACCAATCAAACAAGTTAGAGAACCCCATTCAGTCAGTCGATAATGACTAATTTAATGTTCATCCATTTATAAAATTTTTATGTTTTTTTTTTTTTTTTTTGTTGGTGTTATGAACAGCAAGCAACAAATTCAGTTGAAACTTGAGCAGCAAGTCTCGTGACTTGTAGGAGAAATAAAAGCAGAAACAAATAAAAAAAAAGTAAAGTTAAGAACTATGAAGCATATGGAAGAAAAATTTCATAATATTTCATTTAAATTTGAAAAATGGCATAATGCCAATACATAAACCAAGCTATCAGCTTGTCAAAACCAGTATGGTAACCTAACCAATACCTATTACCACTAATCAAACTTTGATACAAGTAAAAACTTAACTTGTACATTGAATAAAATTAAAATAATAAGCTCAATCACTACAAAAAATACATAAAATATCATCTTAACATAGTTCAAAAGAAACTAGATTACATTATATTAACTAAAAGTTACAAAACAAACAAAACATCTTGTGCTGCACATGCAATAATAGCTTCAATATGGCTCGACTGCATGGCATGTCTGTTGCTGAATGCGTTGCATGGAAACTAACTTCAACACTTTTATTACTTGAAATAAATTGAGTTAGATAGAATGTTTAAATGAAAATAAATTTTTTTCAATATTATTTTTTTATTCATAATATTTAAACCCAAGACTTCACCTCCTTATATTTTCCTTTTTGGAACCTCAAATATCAAACTCCTTACTAATGTTGTCGAATTGTTGTTTATCCTAATAAATAATTATTAGTTATCAAGTAGTGTTTTCAATTCTTAAGGATCAATAACTTATAAGCAAGTGTTTAATAAAATATTTATGATATATGAACTAGTGCCAAATCATTTTCAAAATCAACATTCATATGTATGCTAATAATGTTTTTTCCATGAATAATAGCAATGAAAATACATTACAAGCAAGATACAAGATAAGAGTCTCCTATTAAAAAAAAAAAAAAAAAAAAAACAGTCACCACATTTTCATCTTTCGGATAGGTCATGATAACGAATAAATGATAACATTTAAAATTTTGTTAGCTTTTATCTTCACTTAATGATGTTAGGAAAAAATGCATTATAATTTTTTTTTTTTTTTCGGTGTCAAGGATGAAATTAAATTTGAAGTTGAATCAGGTGAAATTAAATTTTGAAAATTAAATTTTAGTGTTTTTTGTTCTATTTATAAGATTTGAACTCCAACTTTACTTAAAAGAACTTAATATAATGTTAGTTAACAAGTCAGGTAAACCCAAAGATTTTAAATATTATTATCTAAATTTAGTCTGAATTACGTAATATTATTTTTAAAAAGACTAAAATGTCAATTTTTTATCTATATTATTCTAGCTAACTATGATGTGATTTGGATGTTTGATAGACCAAAATATTAAGCATTAAAAATAGGTGAATATATCTGAAAACCCTCTATTATAGGAATTTGATCAAATTAATTCTTTTACTATTAAATGGATCAATTTAATATCTGTATTATTAAAAGAATCAAATAATGTTAATTGGAGCAGTGTTTACATTTATTATTTAAAAAATTATTTACTGTTTGATAGAGTTAATATATTTTTTTTTTGTGGTCATGTAAATGAAATATTTTGTTTTGAATTGTACTACAACTGAAAAAAAAATTCAAGACGTTTTTATACAGTAAATTTTTGCTTTATTACAAATTGAACTTATTTGAAATTTTTGCTTTATTACAAATTGAACTTATTTGATTCTTTTAATAGTATAAGGACTAAATTGATCCATGTAATAATAGAGAAATTAATTTGATTCGGTCCCTATAATACAAAAACTTCCCAAATAATTTTTTTTTTAGTAAAATGCCGACACTTCCCAAGTACATTAACCTAAAAATAAGTGTTGAATATAAATATATTATTTAATAAATACAATGTTAAATTTTAAAATTTTATTTTATATTTTTACCAGAATATAAAGAAAATATATGTGGTAAAACTGAAAAGGATAAATATAGCAGAATCATAAAACTAAAAAATGAACTTTAACGATATCAAAACTTCTAATAAAAACAATTAACTTAAATTATTGTGAATTGATGCAATTTAAAGGATAATACATAATATAAAAATAATAATAATAAAGTATAAATGGGGAATATATTTCTTTATTAAGACTATCTTTTCAATGGTTTTCATTGAAAAAATTGTCAAATGGTTGTTGGTATTATCAAAACATGTTTGAAAATGGTAAACGATTGAAAATATTTTGGTTAAATTCTGCTATTTGTCCTTATATTTGTGAAAGTTATTGATTTAGTTCCTTTATGTTAATTTTGTCATTTTTAACCTTTATATTTTTTAAAATTTAAAATTTCAATCCTACCAAATGATAATTATTAAATTTGTTAAGTTTTGTTGTTTCAAAAACCTGATGCAATAAATATATTGTAGAGCCCAATTTTGGCCCGGGCCTATACAAAAAAAAAAATCAAACCAAACTCAATTAACCAAGCCTAAATAACCCTAACCCAACTAGACCTAAACCAACTACTAAGCCGACCACTAAACCAATCACTAACTCCATCACCCCACTAAACCAACCACTAACTTCATCAGCCCACTAACTCTATCACCCTACTTGCTTGCAAACAAATTATAAAATTTGACTATAAAAGCCATTCAAAACAATTGTAGAGGGGGATGGTTTTTTTTTTTTTTTTTGGAGAAAAAAAAGAGATTCGAATACAAGAAAAAGAGAGACTTTCAATACAAGAGATACACGAAATTAATCAAAAATCTAAACAAAAGAGGTGATTTTCGTCTATTCTCGTTTTAAGTTCTTTGTTTATTTTATTCTATCTTTCAATTTTATTTTGTTCTTACATACGAAAATAAAAATAAAGTGGAAGGAGCTTACCTATTTTGAAATTGCCAAAAAAAGGTTCTTTTTTTTAGGTCCGGCTGCTGTGTACAATGGCGCCACAATGGCTCGTGGAGGTCCGGTGACCGGAATAAGGCCGGACCAATGGCCGAATTTAGAAAGGAGGGGAAGAGTGTTTTTTTTTTAGATATTATTATTACTATTTTCGTATTACTATTATTGTCATCTTGTTATTACCATTATTGTTTTTATTAACATTACTATTGTCGGAATCATTTTTTGTTTGAAAACGGGCCGACTTTGAAAAAGGAAAACGGAGTCGCCACCAATCTTTTTTGAAGTGCAATTGGGCCACTTTTGAAAACGTTCTGGTCTACGAATTTTAAAAAACGGGTCCGGGAGTCGGTTACGCACGAGGAAGGATTAGCACCCTCGCAACTCCCAAAAATTGATACCGTGTTGATTGATTAATGTCCTTAATATCGAAAATTAAAAAAAAAATTCGAAGTATGAATCTTTAAAAATATTTGGATAACTCGAATTGATATCGAAACTCTCTTGTTCAAAAGCGAAATACCACATCCAAGACGATAGGACACAATGTTTCAAACTCGATACCAAGATCATTTCATGATTTTCAAAATGTGTTGCAATTTCAAAAGGGTATTTCACTATTTGGCCAAACTAAAAAACCGAAACCCAGCACGATTGGGCACGATTCCTTGAATTTCCAATCATGAAATATTGCCTTTATTTCAGAAAATCCGATCAAAATCTCTGAAGGATATTTAGTTATCTAGACGAACGAAAAAATCGAAACCCAGCACGATTGGGCACGATTTCTCGAACTTCTAAACACGAAATATTACCTTCGTAAAAGCCCCTTTTTTATGAATTTTTTTAAAAAGCAAAAATAAAAATATTGAAATGTGAACACGATAATAATAAGGGAGAATAGTAGATGCAAAAAGCGGAAAAACAATAATATTACGGTAAAGAAAAAATGTGACAAATAAAACAATTGGTAATAATAATAATACTACTAATGAAACTAATAAATATAGTAAAAATAAATAAATATAACACTACAATATAAATATGATAATAGGATAGTAACAACAATAAGTAAAAAAAACCAATAAGAAAATAATAATAATATTAGAATAATAGTATTAAAAAATAGTAATAATAAAAAGAAAATAAAAGTATTTGATAACAATAAAATAATGGGTATAATCATAATATAAAAAAATTAAGTAAACAAGGATATATACATATAAAGATGGTAATAAAAAATAAAAAATAATTAATTTAATGGTAAAATAGCAAAATAATCGAAAAGGACTAAATTGGGTTGAAAATGTAATATTTAAATAATTTAAAACAAATAATGATAAAGGAGTAAATTGAAATACGCGTGCAACTTAGAGGGACCAAAATTGAAATAAACCCCACTCTTTGAAACGCAACGCTCAACTGAGGACTCGATTGAAATGAGGAGCGAACTTTTGGGTCAAATCTGGAATAAAAAAACAAATTATAAAGCCATGGAAAAGAGGAGGGGCTAAATGCATGATTAGCCCTCCCAAGAAAAACACGCGGATCCTTGGTGGATTGGGTCGGGTCAGTCCGACCCATCTCAAAACGACGTCGTTTTTGTGTTAAATGGCCCAGGATGAAACGACGTCGTTTCACCCTTCCTATATAAGTAAAATTTTTGACAAAAAAAATCATTTTTCTTTCTTTTTCTTCAAAAAACAAAAACTTTCCTCTCCCCCTGTCTCTCCCTTGCGATTTTCGGTGGGTCCATCCATGAGTCTCTGCCATCACTGCCCTGTCATCCGCCACCACCAACGAATTTTAAAAGTAAGTTTTTAGCCCTTTTTATGTATTTTACTTATATATTATATATATGGTTTCAAAAAAAATATATAAATATAAATATAAAAACTGTATTCAAATGAAAATAAAAGTAAAAACAAAACCTCTGCTGATTGGGTTATTTCTTGCTTTTGTATTTCTCTGAATCGGTATGTGTATTCTCCCCTATATTTGACTTTCTTCTTTCCCTCCAAAAAAAAAACCCCATTTACATGTTTGATTTCGGCTTTTAAAGCCTCTTTTACAAACGGTTTTTCTATTTCGTAGGTACGTGGGCGACTATATCTCTGACGTGGCGTGGTGGAGAGGCGCACATCGTGAGGTGGTGGCGTCCGGCGCACAAGGGTGCTGCTGGTGCGTGAAAGGTGGTTGCGGCTAGGGTTTCTAACTTTGTGTTTAAGTAGGTTTTGGGCTAAAGATTTGGGCTAGGGTTTAGGTGTTGGGTTTTGGGCCTATTTTGTATTTTGGACTCTTATTTTTTCTGGTTTGGTTAATTGGTACTGGGCATAAATTGGGCTCTACAGCTGCCCCTCTTTGCTCGTTATCGTGTAACGAGAATGGAGCAAAGACTTTGATAGGACCAATTTTGCCCAGTTTTTCTGAGTCTCGGTGCTTCCTTTCTTCAGGTAACTTCATTTCATCCACTGCATCTTCAGGGGTATAAGAGTTTTGTTTAAATCTGCTCCGCTACTGCTCGGTGGAGATTAGATCTGCTTCTTTAGCTTGTTATCCTACTACTTAGAGAATTAAGGCTGGTGGCTTAAATTTGCTCCATCGCTGATACATGGAGATAAGATTTGTCATTTTTTTATCTGCCCACTCCTGCTCAGTGGGGATAAGATCTGCACTCTTCAGTCTGCTCCATTGCCGATACATGAAGATAAGACTTGTTGTATTCGATCTGCTCCACTCCTACTCAGTGAAGATAAGATCTGTAATATTTAGCCTGGTACCCTACTGATTAGGGAATTAAGGTTTACTGTCTTCGATTTGCTCCACTCCTGCTCAGTAGAGATAAGATCTGCTATCTTTAGTCTGCTTCTATTGCCGATACATGGAGATAAGACTTGCTTGCTTTTGATCTGCTCCACTCTCGCGGTGGAATAAGATCTCGCTTTTTAGCATGTTACCCTACCGCTAGGGAATTAAGGCTTATCGTCTTGATGCATTCCACTCCTTTCGATGGGATAAGATATGTAACTTTTAGCTGTTACCCTACTTGCTAGGGAATTAATGCTCATCGTCTTCGATCTATTCCACTCCTTTCGCTGGGATAAGATTTGCTTCTTTAGCTTTGTTACTCTCTGCTTAGGGAATTAAGGCTCATCGTCTTGATCTGCTCCACTCCTGCGCCGGTGGGATAAGATCTACTTTTTAGCATGTTACCCTACTACTTAGGGAATTAAGGCTCATCGTCTTCGATCTGTTCCACTCCTCGCCATGGGATAAAATCGCTTCTTTAGCACTGTTACCCTCACCGCTAGGGAATTAAGGTTCATCGTCTTCGATTTGTTCCACTCTCTTTCGGTGGGATAAGATCTGCTTTTTAGCCTGTTACCCTACCGCTAGGGAATTAAGGCTCATCGTCTTCGATCCGTTCCACTCACTCCTCGGTGGGATCAGATCTGCTTCTTTAACTCCCATTAACTTTGCTACATTGTCCTCTAGGAACCTACCGAGAATTAATTTCATGGCGTATATACTTATGCCAAATGATTAGGATGTCATGAAAAATGCTCCTAACCATATGTACTATGAATGTTATGAATGAATGCAAAATATCATGAGAATGATCCAATTTTAACACTTGGGCTGTCGTTGCTTGCCATTTATTAAGGTGACATCTCTGACGTATGTCTTTTTGTTCATCTGATACTTCCAACAGAGAATCAAGATGTCGCCACCTTTAGGGCCCTTATCTCAAGTGCTTGAGCCTTTTAAGCCCGGTTAGTTCTAAACAATTGTCCTATTTGGAATCTTGTATTTTTTAGAGACTTTCAGAGTAATATGCAAAACTTCTTTTGTGAAAGCATTATTAGTTCAGTAATCACTATTTCAATGAAAATGCTTGAAAAAGACCATAATAATGGACAAGAAAGAAACTAATTAGGAGTATAGCTTAAAATAAATAAGATAGCAAAATACAATCAAAAGGAAATTTATTGGTAATGTATCTTGAAATGAACAAATTCGAATGGGTAAGATGGAAACTAGGTGCCCAGGATATCGCAACTGAGCTTCTTTATTCAAACTTCTTTAGGACCATTTAAGCATAATATATGTTTAGGGATTCGAGTACTTTGTCGATGCCCCAAGACGTAACATACTTCCTCATTGTTAATTCAAGCGCAATGAACTACTGTATGCCCCATCATGATTTGATCATAATTTGAGCCGCCCTTTTTTTGGGTTTTCGACTCAAAGTCCCTTTGGTCTCAAAGTGCCCTTTGCGAGTTTTCACCTTGGCCTCTCCGTTTTGTTTTTTTTTTTTGTGAAAAACTTCAAAACGCCCTTATGGGTTTTTGCCTTGGCCTATTTCCGTCATAAGCGAAGCGTTTCTTGACTGGGTCCGCATTAATTAGGTTTGACTGACTTTTGCCGTCCATCTCGGCTAGTATCCATGCTTCTTCAAAAAACCTTCTTTTCAACATAAGGTTCTTCCCAATTAGGCATCCACTTTCCCCTGAAGCCCTTTTGCATAGGGAGGATCTTTTCAATACCAAGTCTCTTTCATGAACCTCTCTAGGGTGGACTTTTTGTTGTAAGCCCACATTATTCGCTTCTGGTGCATTTGACTATGACGGATGGCTCTTAATCTTTTTCCCCGATCAGATTCAGTTGATCATACCAAGATTGAACCCATTCCGCTTTATCCAACTTCAGCTTTGACAGAATCTGAAGAAAAAGAATCTCAACTTCGATAGGCAAGACTGCATCTATCCCATAAATCAATGAGAAAGGCCTTGCCCCGGTGAGGGTTCTAGCCAACATTCGAGTAGCATAGAGGGTAAATGGTAACTAGTCTATGCCAATCTTTACAAGTTTCAACCATCTTTCAAAATCTTTGGATAGCTTCTTTCTTTTCCTTTCCCTTTTTTTTAAACTCGAACTTGCATTCAAAATTGAAATTGAATTTGATGACGGTTGTTTTTGTAACTTTGCCATAAGAATCGTCCTTCACCCTCTTAGTGAAATAATTGACAATCATGAAGATGAATAGGTGTCGACTAGATACTTTTGACGAGATCATCCCCGTAACATCTATGCTTCACGTATAGGAAAAAAATAGAGGAAGCACATAAGTCACGCTTTCTCAATTTGGCATTTACGACATAACTGATGTAACCTCCCTTTCATGGTAGACCAGCAATACCCGAACTTTATAATCAATCTGGCTATCGAAAATCTCCTAGCATGTGTCTTTCCAAACACTCCATAGCCTCCTCGTGCCTAGGCATATCTTGATGCGGTCGTGCAAAGACATCTTTGAATTCTTGGAATAACTAGATGGCGTCTTGCTTTGTTTCGGTGGAGGGCAAGGCTTCGATCTTCACTCCTTTCCTAGACTCACAATGTCCACTGACCCTTTGTACGATAGAGTCTATTTTCATTTTGTTTTACCATCCTTAACAGATCAATGGGTAAGTTGTAATCTCTGACATCTTTAAAATATTCGGATCCTTTTAGACCCATATTTCACTCAAAAGGGAGTCCGTAACAGCGTTGCTCATGTCTCGATATCTGGGTACCTATTGCAAGTACGAAGGCAAATTTCAAAGAATAAATGGTTCTGAAGATGATTATTTATAATCATGGATAAAAAATGAAAGAACATTCCAAAGAACAAAAGAATATATAGTATGACATGGAAAAAATGAGAAAATATTTGCTCGGCATGAAACATAAAATGCATTTTTATTGAAAATAAAGATGTTTGAATAGGAGCCTATTTCACAAAAGATTCTTATTGTTTCTAGGCTTAAAACATCAAGTGTGTTTTGAACATTACTCTGTGTTAGCTCTAAAAACTACAGGAGTTTCCTTCACAGTCCAGTTATTCAAAACACTTTCAAGCTCGTAGGGGCGAATGCCTCCTAGGTTTCCTTCATTCGATCTCTCCTCGAATACGGTGTTGATGCTCAAGGCTTTTAGCATGTCTTCGGCCATTTCTTCATTTGTCATCCTCAGTTTAGGAGGGATAATTCTTTCCGATATGAATGCCTTGGATATATATGGAAAAGTAATTGATCCCTATTTGACCTCGGCGTCTTTCTCTACCGACTCACTTCCTATGGTACACACGTTTTCCCTTCCGCAAAGTCAAAAAACTCTAGCTCTTTATTATCCATTAACCCTTGTACTAGGGCTCAAATTCATTTGCCTTTAGATCTCATGGCCTTACTTGTTATGGAACTTACAGTAGTTCCTCGTATCCTGGGATTTGCCCCTTACATCCTGTATGATTAAACCTATTTCCCCCATTCTTCTCTAGACCTCTCTCAACGGAGTTCTTATTTCTGCAACGTTCAACTTGGTTCTTTTTCCTGCGCTCTCAATTATCGCATTCATCCCATTATCAATGTGACTGGGTAACGGATTTCCTACGACAAGCGCATCATTGAACTCCACAATACCCATTTTGATGAGCCTTTCGACTAGCTTTTTGAAAGGGAAGCAATTCTCCATCGGGTGCCCCACTATCCCTGCATGGTATTCACATTGAGTGCTTGCATCATACCATTTAGGATATGGGGGTTGCAATAGTTCTGAGTAGACAGGGGCTACCACGTGTGAGTCTAATAAAGTTTTATACAACTCCCTATACGTCACAGGTATGAGAGTAAACTAAAATTTCTCGATCTTCTGCCTCATGTTGGGCTCTTGTCTTGGTAGGGCCTGTTGGCCTGCAGCTACTGCTTTCGATTGACTGATAGTAATGGGTTTGGGATAACTCGAGCTTACATTACCTACTTCATTCTCTATTTTCTTTGGAACTGATCTTCTCATGCTCTCTTCAGTTTCTATTTTCCCACACCTTATCACGTTCTCTATCATTTCACCGAACATCACTATGTCTGTAAAACTCTTAGTCGCGCTTCCCAACATATGATTGATGAAAGGTGTTTTCAGGGTATTAATGAAGAGCATGGTTATTTCTTTTTCTAGTAGAGGTGGCTGGACTTGTGTAGTGACTTCCCTCCACCTCTGGGCATACTTCCTGAAACTTTCGCCCGACTTTTTTTCCATGTTTTGCAACGTGATCCTGTCAGGCGTAATGTCAGTCACATGGCCATAATGCTTCATGAAGGCCTGTGCTAAATCCTTCCATGATTTGATTTGAGTGCAACTCAGCTGGTTGTACCATTTAGCCCGCGGCTCCAGTCAGGTTATCCTGGAAACAGTGGATCAACAACTGGTCGTTGTTGGCATATCCCGTCATTCTCAGACAGAATATTGTAATGTGGGCCTCAGGGCAGCTGGTCCCGTTATATTTTTCAAATTCTGGCATTTTGAACTTCGGTGGAAGTACCAGATCAGGGACCAAACTCAACTTCTTAGCATCTACCTCGTATTGGTAATCAACACTTTCCAACGCTCTGAACTTCTCTTCTAGCCATTTGCATTAATTCTCAAACCCTTTTGGGTGTTCTGCCTTTACTTTTTCCCCCTCTACTACATCATCGAAGTCAAAGACCATTGGTTTTACCAAATTGACTTCTGGGTTGGAGCTCGAACCTACCGGGAAGTTTACCGGTGCTGGGGTGCCAGATTGGTACTGGGGTTTGATGTTGACTGACACTCTTGGTGGTTGAATCTGGGAATTTACTAGGGCCGAGCCTGAAGGATAAGTAGAATCTTCATTATTATCTCTAGTATCAACCATAGGGCCCTTCTCTTTATTATGCCCTTTAGCTAGTAAATGTGTCAACTGGCTCATCATGCTCCTCTAAGACTCCAGCATTTGATCCCTCATGTCCTGTTAGATTTTAGCCAACTGTTCTTGCATCTGAGTCTGCAGTTGGTCTTGCATCTCTTTCTGCATCTGCTCTAACCTCTCTGACCTTTGATCCATAGCTTTCATTTTTTTCTGGTGTAGTAGCGGTGTTCCAGGATAACTATAATAAGATCTCTAGTTAATAGGGTTCTTTTATGATATTATATGCATATGATGCGATGTGATGCAAATGGATGAAATGCAATACAAATGAACTAAATGAATGCAAAAAGAAATAGAGGTGTTGATTGTGAATCCAATTCCATTAGAAGAACTTTTCTAGAAAGTAAATTTCTTTACATAAAACGGATTACATATGCGGCTTCGTCCTTATAGTCCAGGTGAAAACACCAATCTCTTTCTTTGTACTCGGATGTTACGATCGTGTCCCATTAACTTTCTCAACAGATGCCTCCTTCAGCTCCTTGTTACTTGATCCAGGCCGTAACTCTTCACTCACTTATCCTCCGCGATGCTAATTGAAATGTGATGGCTCTCGAATAATTTTTGTTGGCTTGAATCTCCGGGCAAAGTATTGTATTCTTCTGCTACTATCAGCCTTCTCTCATTGTTTACCTGGACTATATTCGAGTGACCGTATTATAACCCACTTTATCAAGTAATCCATTTCCTTATGACAAGCTCTTCTATTTAGCAATCAAATATGAATCAACACCTTTTTTCTATGATGATGAAATGCAATGTAGCCAAAACAAAAGAAAACATGTTAGTATCATATACAGAGGGTAAAAATCAAACACCTATCCAGGTGACTGCTAGGGTTCAACATAGTTCTACCTAATGTGGGATCATAGGGTTCACTATATGTGGTTCAACTCTAAGTTGAGGTACCCAAACCAGTAGATTCCTCAATCCTCACCCATTATAGGCTCATACAGATTGAGTTCGGTTCAAGGGAATACATTTCCTTATGGCCATGCGGAGGTGAAGACCTCACGGAACCATAGGTACGGATGTATCCAGGAAGCGATCCCCAGCTCATGTGGAGGTGAAAACCTCACGAAAGCATAGCTTCTCGCTCCCATTTAGAGGGTGTGACCACAACGGTCATGCAATATGAATGCAAAGATATCTCATGTGTCTCAAACCAAAACACATATATGACGCGACACAAACTCATGCAAATGAAAAACGGAAAAAAATTATTTTCGATAAAAAGAACATTAATCAACCAATTTTATGGCTTGACTCTCTTATTGGTCCCCAGCGGAGTCGCCAAGCTACCGAACCATTTTTTGTTTGAAAACGGGCCGACTTTGAAAAAGGAAGACGGAGTCGCCACCAATCTTTTTTGAAGTGCAATTGGGCCACTTTTGAAAACGTTCTGCTCTACGAATTTTAAAAAAAGGGTCCGAAAGTCGGTTACGCACGAGGAAGGATTAGCACCTTCGCAACTCCCAAAAATTGGTACCGTGTTGATTGATTAATGTCCTTAATATCGAAAATTAGAAAAAAAATTCGAAGTATGAATCTTTAAAAAATATTTGGATAACTCAAATTGGATATCGAAACTCTCTTATTCCCAAAAGCCGAAATACCACATCCAGCACGATAGGACACGATGTTTCAAACTCTCGATACCAAGATCATTTCATGATTTCCAAAATGTGTTGCAATTTCAAAAGGGTATTTCACTATTTGGCCAAACTAAAAAACTGAAACCCAGCACGATTGGGCACGATTCCTTGAATTTCCAATCATGAAATACTGCCTTTATTTCAAAAAATTCGATCAAAATCTCTGAAGGATATTTAGTTATCTAGACAAACAAAAAAATCGAAACCCAGCACGATTGGGCACGATTTCTCGAACTTCTAAACGCGAAATATTACCTTCGTAAAAGCCCCTTTTTTATGAATTTTTTAAAAAGTAAAAATAAAAATCTTGAAATGTGAACACGATAATAATAAGGGAGAATAGTATATGCAAAAAGCGGAAAAACAATAATATTACGGTAAAGAAAAAAATGTGACAAATAAAACAATTGGTAATAATAATACTACTAATGAAACTAATAAATATAGTAAAAATAAATAAATATAACACTACAATATAAATATGATAATAGGATAGTAACAAAAATAAGTAAAAAAAACCAATAAGAAAATAATAATAATATTAGAATAATAGTATTAAAAATAGTAATAATAAAAAGAAAATAAAAGTATTTGATAACAATAAAATAATGGGCATAATCATAATATATAAAAAAAATTAAGTAAACAAGGATATATACATATAAAGATGTTAATAAAAAATAAAAACAATTAATTTAATGGTAAAATAGCAAAATAATCAAAAGGGACTAAATTGGGTTGAAAACAAAATATTTAAATAATTTAAAACAAATAATGATAATGGAGTAAATTGAAATACGCAAGACAACTTAGAGGGACCAAAATGGAAATAAACCCCACTCTTTGAAACGCAGCGCTCAACTGAGGACTCGATTGAAATGAGGAGCGAACTTTTGGGTTAAATCTGGAATAAAAAAACAAATTATAAAGCCATGGAAAAGAGGAGGGGCTAAATGCGCAATTAGCCCCTCCCCAAGAAAAACACTCGAATCCTTGGTGGATTGGGTCGGGTCAGTCCGACCCATCTCAAAACGACGTCGTTTTTGTGTTAAATGGCCCAGGGTGAAACGACGCCGCTTCACCCTTCCTATATAAGTAAAATTTTTGACAAAAAAAAAACATTTTTCTTTCTTTTTCTTCAAAAAACAAAAACTTTTCTCTCCCCCTCTCTCTCCCTTGCGATTTTTGGTGAGTCCATCGACGAGTCTCCGGCCACTGCCTGTACTGCCTCCCACCCACCGAATTTTAAAAAGTAGTTTTAGCCCTTTTTTATGTATTTTACTTATATATTTTATATATGGTTTCAAAAATATATATAAATATAAATATAAAAGCGATTCGAATGAAAATAAAAGTAAAAACAAAACCTCTGCTGATTGGGTTATTTCTTGTTTTTGTATTTCTCTGAATCGGTATGTGTATTCTCCTCTATATTTAACAAAAATCCTCTCTTTTCTTCTCTCCCTCCAAAAAAAAAAAAAAACCCCATTTACATGTTTGATTTCGCTTTTAAAGCCTCTTTTACACACGGTTTTTCTATTTCGTAGGTATGTGGGCGACTACATCTCTGACGTGGCGTGGTGGAGAGGCGCACGTCTCGAGGTGGTGGAGTCCGGAGCGCAGGAGGTCTTCTTGGTGCAAAAAAGGTGGTTCTTGACTAGGGTTTCTAACTTTGTGTTTAGGTAGGTTTTGGGCTAAAGATTTGGGCTAGGGTTTAGGTGTTGGGTCTTTGGGCCTGTTTTGTATTTTGGACTCTTATTTTTTCTGGTTTGGTTAATTGGTACTGGGCATAAATTGGGCTCTACAGCTATTATTATTTCTTTTAACATTACTAGTATTATTAATCTACTTTTACTTTTATTACTACTATTTTTTATGGGTAAATATTCCATATATTCCAAAAAATTAAATTATTTACGAAAATGGGCCAGTTTGAAGAATATTTACGGAAAAGTACCATTTCCCCCAAAAACGCGTCCATGTCAAGACGCTTTTGGGGATATGTTAAAGAAGCGCCTCGAAGACGCTTTTGCCACATCAGCACAAAGCGCGCTGACGATAACGCGCTTTGCTAATGTGGCAAAAACGCTTCCTCAGGGACGCGTTTTAGCCCGTATTTTTTAAAAAAAAAACTATTCTCGAATTTTTTAAAAATTTACGAGAGTAAACCTTTATAAAGGCTCAAAGTGATAACACTATTTTTTTTAAGGTGTCATCAATTAATAAAAAATATAACTTATAAAAGAAATCTTTATATAGACCCAGAGTGTCATTTACCTTGTTTTCTTGAGCAAAGTAGATATGTGTATATATAGGCTCATGAATAGTTTTGCAGCTTATTCCTAAACAATGTGGGATTCCTTCCTCTTTTAACTAACAACATGAGATGACATGCTACACTATATTTGATTTTTTTTTTTTACAAAACAATTTCTCTTTTTTTATATTTTGTTAACATTTTTTTATATTATAAAAAACAAGAAATAAAACAACTCAAATATATTTTTTAATATATCAAGCAACCCCAAATTAACCTTGGGTTATTCTATTGATTGGATCTTTTGCTTGTATCTTGGGTTATGGTGTTCTTTGGCTTGCTGTTAGTAAAATTGTTCTATATCTGCCTTATTGGCTGGTAAGTTTATTTCTTTATATTGTTTCCAGATCCCTGCTATTATGGTTTTTTTAAATTAATGATTAGATTGATTTTTATATAGATCAAATCCTTATTTATCTGCACTTTAGGTTGGAAGTTAATTGCATCCTTAGATCAACCATGTCCTTTTATGGAGTTTTGGGAGATTAATTTAAGCTCTTCTAATCAGTACTTATAGATATGATCTACTGTAATGATTGATACAAATTGGTAAAGTTGGTTTTGAGCTGGCCTTCCTTTTTGCTTCAAAATATTAGGAAATTTGTTACAGTTATTCCATGGTGAAATAATGAGGTTTATTTGGGGTTGCTTGATATATTAAAAAATATATTTGAGTTGTTTTGTTTCTTGTTTTTTATAATATAGTAAAATGTTAACAAAATATAAAAAAAAAGAAATTGTTTTGTAAAAAAAAAATCAAATATAGTGTAGCATGTCATCTCATGTTGTTAGTTAAAAGATGAAGGAATCCTACATTGTTTAGGAACAAGCTGCAAAACTATTCATGAGTCTATATATACACATATCTCATATCCCACATTACTCAAGAAAACAAGGAAAATGAAACTTTGGGTCTATATAAAGATTTCTTTTGTAATTTATATTTTTTATTAATTGATGATGAGGGGACGTTTTTGCCACATCGAGCAAGCGTCCTCGTCGGCAAGGCTTTATCTTGATGTGGCAAAAGCGCGTCCTCAAGGGCGCTTTGTTGAGATATCCCCAAAAACGCTACCGACGTGGGCGCTTTTTGGGGAAACAGTACTTTTCCGTAAATATTCTTCAAACCGGCCTATTTCGTAAATAATCTAATTTTTGGTATATATGGGATATTTACCCATTTTTATTGTTACTATTATTTTAATATTATTACTACTATAGTTTTTTTATCTTTAATTAACTTTCTTATTATTATTATATCCTTTGTATTATTATTATTATTTTATTATTACCATTATTGTTTTTATATATAATATTATTATTACTATAATCATATTTCTTATATTTATTATATTTATTATATTTATTATTATCGTTATTTTTATTACTAATATTATTATTACTTTCAATACTATTTATTATTTCTATTTTCATTATTATTTCTATTTATCCTATTAACTCTAATATTATTACTATTATTTTATTATTAATTCTATTTTTATTTTTACTAGTACTACTATTACCACTTTTATTATTTTTAATATTATTTTTCTTTCGATTTTAAAATTTTTTCCGTTATTACTATTATTACTATTTATCATTATTGTTACTATTATTTTATTTTATTAATATTATTGTTTATTTTAATTTTTTTCCTATTATATTTATTACTATCATTCTTTACTATTATCGTGTTTATATTACCGTTAGTCGCTTAGTAGAACTTTTTTTTTACGTTTTAACTGGTTTGCAATTTTAAAGGTTACATCGACTTTTCTTTTTACCACTTTTTTACCCAATTTCATAAAAAGTATTTTTAAACAAGGCAATGTTTCGTGTTTGGAAGTTCGAGGAATCGTGCCCAATCGTGCTGGGTTTCGATTTTCTGTTCGTCCAAATGACTAAATATCCTTTTAAGATTTTGACCGTGTTTTCTTAAATAAGGCAATATTTCATGTTTGGAAATTCGAGGAATCGTGCCCAATCGTGCTGGGTTTCGATTTTTTTGGTTTGGCCAAATAGTGGAATACCCTTTTAAAATTGCAATGCATGAATTTTTGAAATCATGAAATGATATTGGTATCGAGAATGTGCTGGATTTGGTATTTCATCTTTTCGGACCAAGAGAATTTCGATATCCAATTGGAATTGTCTAAACATTTTCTAAAGGATTCGTATTTTAAAATCTTTTCTAATTTTTGGCATTAGGACATTAATCAATCAGTAAGGTACATTTTGAGCGTTGCGAGGGTGCTAATCCTTCCTCGTGCGTAATCGACTCCCGGACCTATTTTCTTAAAATTTGTAGACCAAATGTTTTATAAGGTGGCCAAATCACAGTTCAAAAAAGATTGATGGCGACTCCATTTTCCTTTTTAAAGTCGGCTTGTTTTCCAAACATAAAAAAATGGTTTCGACAGCATGACGACTCCACTGGGGACCAATAAGATAGTCAAGCTATAGAATTGATTGATTAATGTCCTTTTATCTAAAATTAAAATTTGATTTTGATTCTTCCACCACCTGAGTTTGTGTGTGTTTTATGTTGGTTGTGATTGGAGTGTCTAGGGTACTCTTGCATCATATTGCATGACCATTATGGTCACACCTTTTAAGTGGGAGTGAGAAACTATGCCTTCGTGAGGTTTTCACCTCCGTATAGGCTAGTGGACTGCTTTCGGGATACATCCGTACCTATGTCTTCGTGAGGTTTTCACCTCCGCATGGCTATAAGAAAATGTATTCCCCTTAACCGAACTCGATCCATATGAGCCTATAATGGGTGAAGATTGAGGAATCTGCTGGTTCAGGTACTTTTTTCCTTAGAACCAAACCACATATAGTGAACCCTAGTAGCCTACTTTAGGTAGAACTATGTTGAACCCTAGCATTTACCTAGATAGGTGTTTGATTTTTACCATCTGCATATGATACTAGCGTGCTTTCTTTTGTTTATAACTAAATTGCATTTCATCATCATAGAAATGAGGTGTTGATTCATATTCGATTGCTAAATAGAAGAGTTTGTCATAAGAAAATGAATTTCTTGATAAAGTGGGTTATAATATGTTCGTCCAAATATAGTCCAAGTGAACACAACGAGAAAATATTGATAGTATATGACTTTGCCTCGTTGCCCGGGGATTCAAGCCAACAAGGATTATTCGAGAACCATCACATCTCAATTTTTTTAAAGAAGCTTATGAGCATCGTGGAGGACAAGTGAGTGAAGAGTTACGGCTTGGATCAAGCAACAATGAGCTAGAAGAGGCATTTATTGAGAAAGTTCATGGGGACATGACCATAACATCCTGATACAAAGAAAAAGATTAGCGTCTTCACCTAGACTATGATGACAAAATCGCATATGTAATCCGTTTTATGTAAAGAGATTCATTTTCTAGAAAAGTTCTTCTAATGGAATTGAGTTCGGAATCAACGCCTCTCTTTCTTTTTGCATTCATTCTTTTGCATTGCATTTCATGCATTTGCATTACATCGCATCATATGCATTAAATATCACAAAAGAAACCTATTAACTAGAGATCGTATTATAGTTACCCTAGAACATCGCTACTACACTCGAAGAAAAACGAAAGCTATGGATCAAATGATAGAAAAGTTAGAGCAGATGTAGAAGGAGATGCAAGACCAACTGCAAACTCATATGCAATAACAGTTGGCTAAGATCCAACAGGACATGAGGGATCAAATGCTAGAATCCCAAAAAGTATGATGGGCCAGTTAACAGAGCTATTGACTGGATGGCCTGGTAAAGGAAAGAGCCTTATGGTCGATACCGGAGATGATAATGAAGATTCTATTTATCTTCCAGGCTTTCCCCCGGTAAATTCCTAGATACAACCACCAAAAGTGTCCGTCAACATCAAACCCTAGTATCAATCCGGTACCTCAGAATCGGTAAACCTCCCGACAGGCTCGAGCTCCAACCCTAGAGATAATTTGGCAAAACCAATAGTTCCTGACTTCGATGATGCGGCAGAAGGAGAAAAAGTAAAGACGGAGCTCCCAAAAGATTTTGAGGATCGATGCAAATGGTTGGAGGAGAAGTTCAAAACATTGGAAATCACTGATTACCAATACGAAGTAGATGCTAAGAAATTGAGTCTGGTCCTAGATTTGGTACTCCCTCCAAAGTTTAAGATACCAGAGTTTGAAAAATACAACGGGACCAGTTGCCCTGAGGCCCATATTATAATTTTCTGTCGGAGAATGACGGGTCATGTCAGCAACGATCAGTTGTTGATTCACTATTTCCAGGATAGCTTGACTGAGGCTGCGGCCAAATGGTACAATCAGTTGAGTCGTACCCAAGTCAAATCATGGAAGGATTTAGCACAGGCCTTCATGAAGCATTATGGCCATGTGACAGATATAGCGCCTGACAGGATCACATTACGAAACATGGAGAAAAAGTCAGGCGAAAGTTTCTGACAGTATGCCCAAAATGGAGGGAAGTCGCTACACAGGTCCAACCACCACTGCTGGAGAAAGAGCCCTATGGTCGATACCGGAGATGGTAATGAAGATTTTACTTATCTTCCAGGTTTTCCCCCGGTAAATTCTTAGATATTTCCCCAATAAATTCCTAGATACAACCACAAAAGTGTCCGTCAACGTCAAACCCCAATATCAATCTGGTACCTCAACACCGGTAAACCTTTCGACAGGCTCGAGCTCTAACCCTAGAGATAATTTGGCAAAACCAATGGTTCCCGACTTCGATGATGCGGCAGAAGGAGAAAAAGCAAAGGCGGAGCTCCCAAAGGATTTTGAGGATCGATGTAAATGGTTGGAGGAGAAGTTCAAAGCATTGGAAATCGCTGATTACTAATACGAAGTGGATGCTAAGAAATTGAGTCTGGTCCCAGATCTGGTACTCTCTCCAAAGTTTAAGATGCCATAGTTTGAAAAATACAATGGGACCAGTTGCCTTGAGGCCCATATTACAATTTTTGTTGGAGAATGATGGGTCATGTCAGCAACGATCAGTTGTTGATTCACTGTTTCTAGGATAGCTTGATTGGGGCTGCGGCCAAATGGTACAATCAGTTGAGTCGTATCCAAGTCAAATCATGGAAGGATTTAGCACAGGCCTTCATGAAGCGTTATGGCCATATGTCAGATATAGCGTCTGACAGGATCACGTTACAGAACATGGAGAAAAAGTCAGTCGAAAGTTTCAGACAGTATGCCCAAAATGGAGGGAAGTCGCTACACAGGTCCAACCACCACTGCTGGAGAAAAAAATGACCATGCTTTTCATTAATACTCTGAAAGCACCTTTTATCAATCATATATTGGGAAGCGCTACTAGTAGTTTCGCAAACATAGTGGTGTCTGGTGAAATGATTGAGAATGCAATAAGGTGTGGAAAAATAGAAGCCGGAGAAAGCACAAAAAGATCAGCTCCGAAGAAAAGGGAGAATGGAGTAAGTGTTAAGATAGATGGACTAGTCCTACTTAAATTCCTAAAGATAATTACAAATAATCAAAGATAAATAAAGATAAATAAAATAAATCCTAAATTAAATAATCCTTAATAATTATCTTAATATTAATTATCCTAATATAAACAAAATAGAGTCTAAAAGAATAAAAACTCTTTTTTTTGCATTTCAACCCTTCTGTCCTCCATGCTAGCACTTTTGGCACCAATCTTTTCCTTGTATCGCACATTGGTCCATTTTATCTTTAATTTTACACTTTTGGCCTTTAATTTCTCTTTTGCTTCTAATTTAGTCCCTATAAAATAAAATATCATAAATAGCCCAAATTAGTAGAATCATACTCAAAATAAATATATAATTAGCACATAAAAACATGACATTCTAGAGTATTATCAGTAAGTAATGTGAGCTCGGGTTATTCAAAACCCGTTACCGTTAGTCAACCGAGAGCAGTAGTCGCTGGCCAGCAAGCATCACTCAGGCAGAACCCAACACGAAGTAGAATACCGAGAAATTCTAATTTACTCCCATACCAATGACGTATAAGGAGTTGTACAAAAATCTGTTCGATGCGCACGTTGTAACCCCTTTCTATTTGAAACCGTTGTAACCCCCATATCCTAAGTGGTATGACACAAACGCTCAGTGTGAATACCATGTGGGAATAGTAGGGCACTTGATAGAAAACTGTACCTCATTCAAAAGGTTAGTCGAAAGGCTTATTGAAGCGGATGTTGTGAAATTCGACGACGCACCTAGTGTGGAAAATCTGTTACCCAATCATACGGATAAAGGGGTAAACGCGATAGTCGAGAACATGGGGAGGAGAATCAAACGGAATGTTGCTGAAGAAAGAGCCCTATTGAGAGAGGTTTGGAAGGAAATGCTTGAAAGATGTTTAGTTCCGCAAGGGTTAGGGAGCAAATCCCGTGATGGGAGGAACTACTATGAATTCCACAATAAGAAGGACCATGATATCCAACAATGTAGAGAATTCAGGGTCCTAATGCAATGGTTAATAGATAACAAAGAGCTGGAGTTCTTTGACTCTTCTGAAGGAGAAAACGTATGCACCATAGGAGGAGAGTTGGTAGACAATGAGCTGAGGTCAAATGGGGATCAATGACTTTTCCCTATATATCCAATGCATTCGTATCGGAAGAAATTGTCCATCCAGGATCGGAGAACATGAATAAAGAAACGGTTGAAGACATGTTGAAAACTGTGAGCATTAATGCCGTATTTGAAGAGGGATCGAAGGAAGGAAACTTAGCAGGCATACACCCCTATGAGCCTGGAAGTGTTTTGAATAACTGGACTGCGGAGGAAATTCCTATAGTTTTTAGAGCTAACACAAAGTAATGTTCAAAACACACTTGTTGTTTTAAGCCTAGAAACAATAAGAATCTTTTGTGAAATAGGCTCATGTTCAAACATCTTCATTTTAAATAAAAAATGCATTTTTGTGTTTCATGCCGGGCAATTTTTTTTTTTATTCTCTTATTTCATTTATAATCATACCATATAAATAATTATCCTTAGAATCATTTATTATTTGGAATTTACCTTCGTACCTACAATAGGTCTCCAGATATCAACGACATGAGCAACGCTGTTACTGACTCCCTTTTGAGTGAGATATGGGTCTAAAAGGATTTGAGGATTTTAAAGGATGACAGAGATTGTAACTTATCTTTTGATTTGTTAAGGATTGTAGAACTAAATGAATATAGAATCTATCGTACAAAGGGTCAGTGGACATTGCGAATCTAGGAAAGGAGTGAAGATCGAAGCCTAGCCCACAACAGAAATAAAGTGAGACGTCATTGAGTTATTCCAAGAATTCAAAGATGTCTTTACATGATCGCATCAAGATATGCCTAGGCGAGAGGATACTGTAGAGTGTTTGAAAAGGCACATGCTAATAGTTTTCCGAAAGCCAGGCCAATTATAAGGTTCGGGTATTGCTGGTCTACCATGAAAAGGAGATTGCATCAGTTATGCCATAAATGCCAAGTTGAGGAAGACAAGACTTATGTGCTTCCTCTATTTTTTCCTATATGTGGGGCATAGATGTTACGGGGACGATCTCGTCAAAAGCTTCTAAGAGACATCGTCATCTTTGCGGTTGTCAATTACTTCACTAAGAGGGTGAAGGTCACTTTATATGCCAAAGTTACATGTCTAACATAATGTCAAAGTTGACAGTCTATTCAAAGATCAGACGCCATATCAGTGCAGAAAAAAAAAACATCCAAAAAGATTTTTAAAGATGAATGAGACTTGTAAATATTGGCATAGAGAAGTTACCATTTACCTTCTTTGCTTCTCGAATATTGGCCAGGACCTTCGTTGGAGCAACACCTTAATTTATGGAAGTAAATAATTTTTGGAAGTTGAGATTCCTTTTTTTCGAGCTTTAATTGAATTAAGAATTGGATGAAGTAGAACGCCTCCAGTAAGCTTGATTGAAAGTATTCATCATGGTCGAATGCACCAAAAATGTATGATACAAGCTTATGACAAAAGGTTCACCCAAGAGAATTTCATAATGGTAAAAAAGATCCTTCTCATGCAAAAGGGGACTTCAGAGAAAGTGGGTGTCGAACTGGGAAGGGCCTTATGTTGTGAAGAAGGTCTTTTCTGGAGGAGCATTGATACTAGCTGAGATGGACGGCAAGAGTCAGCTAAACCTAGTTAATACGGACTCAATCAAGAAATACTTCGCTTAAGAAGGAAAATGGGCCAAGGCGAAAACCCGCAAAAGGCGTCTTGAGTTCAAAAAAAAAAGGAGAGGCCAAGGTGAAAACCCGCAAAGGGCACTTTGAGACCAAATGAGCTTTGAATTGAAAACCCATAAAGGACAATTCAAATTTTTTGAGGAGAAATAGGGCATGCGCTAGCCATTCTATACTTGAGTTAACAATGAGGAGATATGCTACATCTTCGGGGCATCGACAAAGTACTCCGGATCCCCTAAATACATTTTGAGCTTAAAATGGTCCTCAAGAAGTTAGAACAGAGAAGCTCAGGCTGCGATATCTGGGGGCACCTAGTTCCCATCTTACCCATTCTGAATTTACCATCTTTCATTATTCTATTTTACACTACCAATAAATTTTCTTCTTGATTGCATTTGTTATCTTTGCTTAACTTATTTGTTTTGAGCTATGCTCTTAATTAATTTCCTTATTGTCCATAGGGGTGAGCAAAACTCGATTCGACTCGAAAAATCGAAAAAATTCAATTTCGAGTTAAGCGAATCAATTATTCGAAAGTTAATCGAGTTATTCGAGTCAACTCGAATTTTTTCTCAATTTCGAGTTCAATCGAGTTGAGTTTTCAATTGAATAACTCAATAATTCAATAATTCAATATTAAAATATAATATTTTATATTTTACCCCAAACTCCCAAACCTTTTACTTTTCCTCAAAATTTTACTCCTTCCCACTTTTCCCCACAACTTTTATTCCTCCCATCCCAACCTCCAATCTACCCAAAATCCATTTCCCACCAAAATTTTACTCTCCCATTTACTTTTTCTCAAAATTTTACTCCAAAAACCCTCAAAACTTTTATTTCCTCCCAAATTTTTACTCCTCCCACTTTTCCCTAAAACTTTTACTCCTTCCCATCCCACCTCCCATCTACCCCAAACCCATCCCACCCCAAATTTTTTTTTATATTTTCCTTCCAAAATTTTACTCCCTATTTACTTTTCCTCAAACTTTTATTCCCCAAAATTTTATTTTCCCCTAAACGCTTACTTCTCACCTTTTACTCTCAAATAAAAATCAAAATTATCCAAAAAATCACTAAACATAAATAGCAATAATTTTATTTATATCTACTATTTATATTATTAAATTAAATTTCACATTTTATATTATTTATATTCTTGAATTGTTTAGTCATATTGAATATTTATATTAAAATTGAATTATTAATTATGCCATAAAATATTCGTATTAAAATTTTATATTGGTATCAATTTCATATTTTATCTTTAAAATAACTTTTATTAAAAATCACATTTTACATTTAATATATATTTTAATTCCAAAATACATAGTGACAAGAATCAAGATAATTGAAATAACTAAGCAAGCAAAAGAAGCTAACCCGTATATAAAAGATTAATAAATAAATTATGAGGTGATGAAAGTTAATAAAATTTAATTAAGGTGGACAAATTTTATTACGATGGGTGATAGTGGTTACAAGGACCCAAAATTATTTTTAAAATTTAACTTGAACAAATATATTCGATTCGATTCGATTCAATTCCATCTCACTCGACTCGATTAGAGAAAATTTCAAATTAAATTAGGATGATAAAATATGATTCGTCAACTCGATTAACTCGAAATTTTTTCATTCGATTCGATTCGATTCGATCGAACGCTCACCCCTAATTGTCCATGGTTATGATCTTTTTCAAGCATTTTTGCATTGAAATAACGATTAGTGAACTAATAATGCTTTCATAAAAGAAGTTCTGCGATATTACTCTGAAGGTCTCTAAATAATAAAAGAATCCAAAACAGGACAATTATTTAGAATTTATTAGGCTTAAAGGGCTCGGAGCACTTAAGAGAAAGGTCTAAGCGGTAACGACATCTTCAGATTCTCTGTTAGAAGTATCAATTGAACAAGAAGACATACGCCAGGGATATCACCTTAACAAATGGCGAGCAATGATCGCCCAAATGTTAAAAAATTGGATCACCCTCATGAAATTTTGCATTTATTCATTCGTAATACATATGGTTAGGAGCATTTTTGTTTCATGACATCCTAATAACAAAATTTATTAGAATTACAGATTTTGGCGAATCTTATCTCCATGTATCGGCAATAGAGCAGATTCAGACCAATAGCCTTATCTCCCTGAGCAGGAGCGGAGCAGGCTAATGATAGCAGATCTTGTCTCCACTGAGCAAGAGTGGAGCAGATCAAGATAGCAAATCTTATCTCCGTGTATCGGCAATGGAGCAGACTAAAAATTGTAGATCTTATCTTCACTGAGCAGGAATGGAGCAGATCGAAAATTACAAGTCTTATCTCCATGTATCGACAATGGAGCAGACTGAAGATTATAGCCTTATCTCCACTGAGCAGGAGTGGATCAGACTAAAGATAGCAGATCTTATCTCCCTAAGAAGTAGTGGAGCAGATTAAATTTCAACGAATCTTATTTCCATGAAGCAGCATTGGAGCAGATCGATGACGATGAGCCTTAATCCCCTAAGCAGTAGGGTAACAGGCTAAAAATTACAGATTTTATCTCTCTAAGCAGTAGTAGAGCAGATCGATGACGATAAGCCTTAATCCCCTAAGCAGTAGGGTAACAGGATAAAAATTACAGATCTTATCTCCCTAAGCAGTAGTAGAGCAGATCGATGATGAGCCTTAATCCCTAAACAATAGGGTAACAGGCTGAAAATTACAGATCTTATTTCCCTAAGCAGTAGTGGAGTAGATCGATGACGATGAGCCTTAATCTCCTAAGTAGTAGGGTAACAGGCTAAAAATTACAAATCTTATCTCCCTAAGCAGTAGTGGAGCAAATCGAAGACGGTGATCCTTAATCCCCTAAGCAGTAGGGTAACAGGTTAAAAATGGCAGATCTTATCTCCACTGAGCAGGAGTGGAGCAGATCGAAGATAGCAAGTCTTATCTCTATGTATCGGCAATGGAGCAGACTAAAGATTGCAGATCTTATCTCCACTGAGCAGGAGTGGAGCAGATCGAAGACAGCAAGTCTTATCTCCATGTATTGGTAATGGAGCAGACTAAAGATAGCAGATCTTATCTCCACTGAGCAGAGTGGAGTAGATCAAGACAGTAAATCTTATATCCATGTATCGACAATGGAGCAGGCTAAAAATAGCAGATCTTATCTCCACTGAGCAGGAGTGGAGCAGATCGAAGACATCAAGTCTTATCTCCATGTATCGACAATGGAGCAGACTGAATGATAGCAGATCTTATCTCCACTGAGAAGGAGTGGAGTAGATCGAAGACAACAAGTCTTATCTCCATGTATCGGCAATGGAGCAGACTGAAAATTATAGATTTTATCTCCACTGAGCAGGAGTGGAGCAGATTGAGACGAAAATTCCTATACCCCTAAATATGCAGTGGATGGAATGAAGCTACCTGAAGAAAGGAAGCATCAATAAATCAAGACTCAGCAAGACCGGGCAAAATTGGTCCTCTTAAAGTCTTTGCTCCATTCTCGTTAAACGACAACGGGCAAAGAAGGGCAGTTGTAGAGCCCAATTTTGGCCCGGGCCTATACAAAAAAATCAAACCAAACCCAATTAACTAAACCCAAGTAACCCTAACCCAACTAGACTTAAACCAACTACTAAACCGACCATTAAACCAATCACTAACTCCATCACCCCACTAAACCAACCACTAACTCCATCACCTCACTTGCTTGCAAACAAATTGTAAAATTTGGCTATAAAAGCCATTCAAAACAATTGTAGAGGGGGACGATTTTTTTTGGAGAAAAAAGAGAGATTCGAATACAAGAAAAAGAGAGGCTTTCAATACAAGAGATACACGAAATTAATCAAAAATCTAAACAAAAGAGGTGATTTTCGTCTATTCTCGTTTTAAGTTCTTTGTTTATTTTATTCTATCTTTCAATTTTATTTTGTTTTTACATACGAAAATAAAAATAAAGTGGAAGGAGCTTACCAATTTTGAAATTGCAGAAAAAATGTTCCTTTTTTTTTGAGGTTCGGCCGCTGTGTACAGTGGCGTCACAGCTGCACATGGAGGTCCGGTGACCGAAATAAGGCCGGACCAATGGCTGGATTTAGAAAGGAGGGGAAGAGTGTTTTATTAAATATTATTATTACTATTTTCGTATTACTATTATTATCATCTTGTTATTACCATTATTGTTTTTATTAATATTAATATTATTTCTTTTAACATTACTAGTATTATTAATGTACTTTTATTTTTATTACTACTATTTTTATTGTTACTATTATTTTAATATTATTACTACTATAATTTTTTATCTTTAATTAACTTTCCTATTATTATTATATTTCTTTGCATTATTATTATTATTTTATTATTACCATTATTATTTTTATATATAATATTATTATTACTATAGTCATATTTCTTATATTTATTATATTTATAATTATCGTTATTTTTATTACTAATATTATTATTATTACTTTCAATAGTACTATTTATTATTTCTATTTTCATTATTATTTCTATTTATCCTATTAATTCTAATATTATTACTATTATTTTATTACAAATATTATTTTATTTTTACTAGTACTATTATTACCACTTTTATTATTTTTAATATTATTTTTCTTCCTATTTTAAATTTTTTCCGTTATTACTATTATTACTATTTATCATTATTGTTTCTATTATTTTATTATTATTAATATTATTGTTTATTTTAAAATTTTTTCCTATTATATTTATCACTATCATTCTTTATTATTATCGTGTTTACATTACCGTTAGTCGCAGTCGCTTAATAGAAATTTTTTTTACATTTTAACTAGTTTGCAATTTTAAAGGTTATATCGACTTTTCTTTTTATCACTTTTTTACCCAAATTCATAAAAAAATTTTAAACAAGGCAATGTTTCGTGTTTGGAAGTTCGAGGAATCGTGCCCAATCGTGCTGGGTTTTAATTTTCTGTTCGTTCAAATGACTAAATATCCTTTTAAGATTTTGACCGTGTTTTCTTAAATAATGCAATATTTCATGTTTTGAAATTCGAGGAATCGTGCCCAATCGTGCTAGGTTTCGATTTTTTTGGTTTGGCCAAATAGTGGAATACCCTTTTAAAATTGCAATGCATGAATTTTGGAAATCATGAAATAATCTTAGTATCGAGGGTTGAAACATCGTGTCCTAACGTGCTGGATGTGATATTTCATCTTTTCGGAACAAGAGAATTTCAATATCCAATTCGAATTGTCCAAATATTTTCTAAAGGATTCGTATTTTAAAATCTTTTTCAATTTTTGGCATTAGGACATTAATCAATCAGTAAGGTACCAATTTTGGGCGTTGCGAGGGTGCTAATTTTTCCTCGTGCGTAACCAACTCCCGGACCTGTTTTCTTAAAATTCGCGTAGACCAAATGTTTTATAAGGTGACCCAATTACACTTCAAAAAAGATTGGTGACGACTCCATTTTCCTTTTTAAAGTCGGCCCATTTTCCAAACATAAAAAAATGGTTTTGACATATATTATCATATGTGTAATGTTATGTCAGGTTGTTACTTTCACATATTAATCAATAAAAATTTAGTAACTGTTATTTACGTTAAAATTGAAATTTTAAAATTCACAAAATATAGTGAATTAAAAATTTTAAATTGGAGAATGTAAACTAAATTCACAACTGTACACGTAATATAAGACTAGTATGTTTGATTTTCTAAAATAAATTTGTAATGTATTATTTTCATATTTAAAAAATAACGACTTCATATTTGATGTTTGATTTTCCGATAATCGATTTTATAATTTATATATTGCTAATCAAAATTTAAATTTAAATGTATAAAACATTAATAACAATTAATATGAAATTATGATATTTTTCTAATGCTGCCTAGAGGTGTGCATGGGTAGGCTGACTGGCTTTGGCCAAGGCCCTTAGAAATGTGAGAGTTTGGACAAAATATAGGCTCGAAAAATAGGCTTGGGCAAAAAATGAGGCCCGTTTAGAAAATGGGCGGGTCTCGGTATGATTTTTTTGGCCGGCCCTACCAAAATATTTTTATTTGTTATATTTTAATTGTATTTGATTTATTTTAAATGTTTTTTTATTTGTATTTGATTTATTATATTTTTCATTTATTTTTTGTTTTAATATTTATTTTATTTTTAAAATGTATTGAATTTATTATATTTTATGTTTTAATAAAATAAAAATTTTATACTAGTCGGGCAGGACTTGGGTGGGCTCAGCCTACCAATTTTAAAGCGGGCCGAGCCTAGACAAATTTTCAGGCCCATATTTCGGGCCGGGCCGGGCTCGGGCCTACCAATCGGGTCGAAAAAATTTTTATGTCAACTCAAACCCGGCCCGGCCCGGCCCATGCACACCTCTAATGCTGCCTTTGAAGTTCCTTTCTTGACATATAATTTATTTTATACGTTACAATAATAATAGAACACATTATCTAGAATTTATTTGAATAATTTTTGGAAAAAGAAACATTCAAATAATTAGAATAATGTTTTTCCTACTAATTTTATTAAAATTACATTTTCTTGAAAAATATATAATATTTATAAATATTTTGTGATTGGAATTTTGAGAAGCATGACCCCACATCACGAGTTGCAATCCATAAATTAAAAATTTCAACTCCACAAATAATTAAAAAAGTCATATTTTAATTGATTTTATATTTAAATAAATAAAAAACACGTATCTATCCTTAACGTCATTTAAAAAATCCAAAAAAAAAAGAGAGAAATGCTACTCCATATTCTTTTGCATCAGTTGGATTCAAATTCACAAAATCAGGCTTTCAGTTACGATTTTCTTTTAAAATTAATAGAATTTTTAGTTAGTTTATAAAACTGGTAATACCGAATTAAAAGAGAAAAAGAGAGGGCAAAATGGGAAGAAAGTCTGATACAGTCATAATACGAAAGGCACACGCGTACATTTCCATCGGTATGGAGGAGTCCAGCTAAGCTTGAATCGTAGCTTGAAATCATATCAGAGTTTCGTCTTCCTTTTTCCATCTACTTCACTCTTTTCTTCGTTTCCAAATTTATTTACGTAATTTAATTTTCTTATTAAACAAAACAAAAAGGGAAACAGAGATCATTCTGACCTAAAAAAAGAGTTTCGTTAGAGGAGGAGAGAGAAATTGCGACTAACATCGAAGCTTTCACTCAAGTTTTGACTGAGAAATCTCTCCACTGTATTTCTTCTCACTTTCTCCATTACTTATATAACTGCATTACTTATAAAATACAATTAAATTTTTTTCTTATGAATAAGGTTCGCTGGTCTGTAAATCCTTGTATGCCAGGAAGGAAGATAGCAAGTTAAAAATTATGTGTCAGTACAGGAAACATCTGCTTAACAGGATTTTGCTCTCTTTGTTTTCTAAGCTATCAAAGATCTTTTTAAGTTAATCTTATTTAGTCTGGTCTAGATATGTATCTTGTTCTTCGTGTTGTCTATGTAATCTTTCATTATTACGTCTTTTGTGAAATCATGTCTAAATGAGTGGTCTTTCTGGCAGGATACGTTGAGGCATTGTTGGCAATGCAAATTTTGGTGGTAAGAAAAGGGGATATTCTATAAAGTTGGATAAGAAGATGCTTTCAAGTACATAATTTTCTACTGATAAGCATCAGATGATAAACATGTCTGGTAGAGTGAGAAGCTAAGACTTGCTTGCAGTATTACATGCATGCAACTTTATCTAATGGTCAGCTGCAGTGGATGGCAAAACTTACATTGCTAATGCGGCAGTACCTCTGCTGGAGCATTCTGTTTGGGTATCTTTACACATCTGTCCTTTGTCTTGGTTTGAAACAGTCAGAGAATCTTTTCCAGAAACATAGATTGGTTTTGAGTGATGAATCTGTTAGCGACTCCTCTATCCACTTTGAGAATTCAGCTTCGCTACCACTAAATGATTCTCTATCTTGTGAGGACCTGGGAGGAGTTGGATCATTCAGCTCTACTTGCTTGTTAAACTCAAACTTGTATTTGAGTTCCAATCTTTACATACATGGTACGGGAAACTTGGAGATACTTCCCCATGTTTCAATCGAATGCCCTAAAGAAGGGTGTATGATTACCTTTAACATGTCTGGCAATGTAAATCTGGGTCAATATGTTGCTGTTGTTGCTGGTTCAGTAGTAATTTATGCTGCCAATTTGACTGTTGGTCAGAATTCTGCTATCAACACAACATCTTTGGCGGGTTCACCACCTCCACAAACTAGTGGTACGCCTGTTGGCTTTGATGGAGCTGGTGGAGGACATGGGGGTCGGGGAGCGTCATGTTTGAAAAATAATAAGACAAGCTTTTGGGGAGGTGATGTTTATGCTTGGTCAACTTTGTCTGAACCATGGAGTTATGGGAGCAAAGGTGGTAGTAAGGTTGATAGTGCTTCTGGTGGACATAGGCTTGGAGGGGAAGGTGGAGGACGAGTTAAGCTTATTGCAGAGGACATGCTGTATTTGAATGGATCTATAACTGCTGAAGGTGGAGATGAAGGTCTAAATGGGGGAGGAGGTTCTGGTGGAAGTATCTATATAAGAGCTGTGAAGCTGTAAGTAATGCTCCTGAACAAACCAATTTCCATATTTCAAGTTTTCTGCATTATAGGGTGTTTGTTAGCATTTGATGCTAATTCCTATTGCTTGAGCACTTGTACAAAAGTATGTTAACTGTACCTATCATTTCTGGCTTTCAATGCAAACTCAAATATGCTTTGCCCTTCCTGCTCACGTACAAACATCATATAAAAGGGTTGTACTATAAGAGCTTTTATGTTACTTCTAGCAAATGCTTGTAATAATGATTCGCTAGTGAATTACTGCATTCTAGTCATTCCCCATTGTCAGTGATTTAATGTTTCTGTTGCTGCATTTTATTGAATATAAATAAATATATTGGAAAGGGCAGTTGCATCGGCGATAGTGACAATTTATACTGGAGTTATCTTTACAATGATAAAGTTGGTACATCAGTTGACTAAATCCTGAGTTAGTTTTGTAATATTTTTCATCGATAATATTTAGGATTTTATCCAAAAATTTTATTCTTCTTTGTCAATTTCCATTTTGGCCAGTTTCTCACCGTGTACTATGGTTAGCATCTACAGTAGGCTTTTCTGTTTTAAATTCAAGAAGATGGGAGTCTATTATTTGTTAGAATGACATTCTATTTGCTTGATTAGTTTACAGAGAATACCGAAATATCTTATACTAAAAACTCTAAAACCAATCACATGTAGTTTACTTCTGTTTTGACTTTTTTTTTTCTTGGTTTGAAGAGACTGAGATGCTCTCTGATAGGTGCTTTTTCTTTTACAATGACTCTTCAAGATGCTACAATTTTTTAGTACTGAAGAAGATGCTTATGAATGACCAAGCAATGGTGTCTTAGTCTGTTGGCCACTTGGAGGCATTAATGTTGAACATCCTACAAATTTAAAAACAATGAATTAGATTTTAAATCTTGACTAAATGTTTGCATCCTGTTTTGTTTACATAGGAAGGGATATGGTATTATAAGTGCAGCTGGTGGGATGGGATGGGGTGGTGGTGGTGGCGGAAGAATATCTCTGCATTGTTACAGCATACAAGAAGATGTTAAGGTTTCTGTACATGGTTTGTACTTACCACACCCATAAAGGCTAAGAATTTAGTACGCAATTGTAAATGAAAATTTTCTGTGGTAAGATGGGCTGATTTATATGTTTCAATTTTTGGCAGGTGGTTTTAGTTTTGGCTGTCCTGGAAATTCTGGAGCAGCTGGGACATATTTCAATGCTGATTTACTCAGTCTAAGAGTTGGCAATGATAATGTTATCACTGAAACTGAAACTCCTTTGCTTGATTTCCCTACTAGACCACTTTGGTCGAATGTTTTTGTGGAGAATAATGCAAAAGTTTTGGTTCCTCTTCTTTGGTCCAGAGTTCAGGTTTTAACCTCTATCTTCTTCCATGCTATACTCCATTTTCATAGATTTATCATATTTTTTAATGTTTTCTTATATTTCATAGCTTACCGGTTCAATTTCTTTTGTCGATATACATTGCCTTTAGGAGCATCTGTTCTTCTAGAATAGTGGTCATTTTCCAAATTTCCAAAGTCATGCTGTTTTCTTAGTATTCTTTTTTATTGTGAAGGTGAGAGGTCAAATCAGTCTATATCATGGAGGAACAATTGTCTTTGGGTTGTCTGCATACCCAATATCAGAATTTGAGCTTGTTGCAGAAGAACTTTTAATGAGTGATTCCACAATAAAGGTATTTTATAATAAAGGTATTTTACATTGGTTTTGATTATTTAGATAGAGGTGAACTATATAATGTAGTGGCTGTATCAGGTGGTAGGTAGTTGGGGTGCGAGTGTTTTTTTTAACAAGGTTGAGTACATCCGGAAGATGAGCATTTATCGTTTGACTTACTATGAATTCATGACCAAGATTTTTGTCCCGACCTTTCCGGCAGGTTAAAGAACTGTGTGTGCATGGTGAGGGGAGTAATAATAGATTTTGCTTTGTTAACTTTTCTTTGTGCCATTCCCTTCCAAAGCATGTATCGGGACAATAACTAGTTTCAAGTTTTCAGATCAGAATTTCTTTCTTAACTATTTCTCCTTGTAATGCAATTGTTGTTTATTTACCTTGTTAAGGTAGTGTGATGATATTCTGATGAACTAATTTATTACTTACCTGCAATTTTCATTTCATTATGTTATGAGAGGTGACCACTGTTGTGTAGCCCTCTTAGTGAAGCTTGAAAGATTTATGTTTTTCATTTTATTTTTTATTTTTTTTCATTTTATCATTACTCTAAATAAGTCCTTTTCAAAAATGAAGGTATTTGGTGCATTTAGGGTGTCTGTCAAAATGTTGCTTATGTGGAACTCCAAAATTCAAATAGATGGTGGTGGAAATACAGTTGTCACTGCATCTATCCTTGAAGTAAGGAATCTGGTTGTTCTGAGGGTATGATGCTTGAACTTCTCATAAATTTCATTGTTATTTCTTATTCTTATTTCTCAATCTTCACCCTGGTTGATTAAAAGCGTTAGATATTTATGTGGATCCATTCTCTTTGCAGGAGAAGTCTGTCATTAATTCAAATGCAAACTTGGGTGTATATGGTCAAGGACTGCTGATGTTAACTGGTCAGGGTGATGAAATTCAAGGACAGCGGCTTTCCTTGTCTCTGTTTTATAACATAACAGTAAGCCATTACTACATGATTACTGCTTTTCTGCTGTCTATACTTATTAGAGGCATGTGATAGCTTAACTGTGCTGCAATTTGTGTGTAAAAGTATCCTCATGTATGCTTAGCTGTGTGTCTATATATATACCTGTATGAATTCTGCATGGATGGCTCTAGAGAAATACTATGATATTGTGGTATTTGTGAATGCATGGATGATTCAACAACTTAATGTCTAATATTCTGTGTAATAACTGAGATTCTTTAAGATAAGCCTTTCTTCATACATGCGAGGACCTTATGCAACATCCCTATATTCTGCTTGTATACCTTAAGAAAGCATATGACATGATTACATTCTATAAAGAATCTTGATATCCACATGTCTAGTAGAATTGAGGTAATAGTTTGTGAGAATCTGTCTGGGTCAATGTTTCTGCAAAAATGTATTGACCAATACTACTGCAGAAAATAAAGTTTTCGCCAGGTTACACCTTTAGTCCTTTGGAATCTGATTAAGAAACTTTCTAGTATTTTACTTAGTTTTTTGAAACTATTTCCTTCTTTTTCCCCTTTCTTTTTATTTGTCTCCTCCTCCCCAACTTTTCTATTATGTCCGACATCCTTTTATGTTTGTTGAGCTAAATTTATCTTATTTTATCCATTTGTTATCCTCTGTTTTAAGTCCTTGCATGTTATAGGTTGGGCCAGGTTCTTTACTCCAAGCTCCAATGGGTGATGAAGCTAGCAGAAGTGTGTGAGTATGAATTTCAATTCTTTTTAATGGTTTTTTCAGAACATTGGGTGGCAGAATTAAATATCTGAGGTTTCTTTCAACTATCATCCTTATGTGTTTTTGTAGGGTTACAAATTCCCTTTGTGAGAGCCAAACATGCCCAATTGATTTGATAACTCCTCCAGATGATTGCCATGTTAATTATACACTGTCCTTTTCTCTTCAGGTAGAAATATATTTAAATTCAAATTATTTGCTGATGCCAAATTAATTTGTGTTCACTTTTTTTTCCTTGTGAGAATTGTCCTAATCTATCCCATGGATGTTATTTTAATGAATTAATTGATATAATTCTAAAAGAGTATTAAGAAGTCTTGCTTAACAAAATAATGTACTTGAAATGCTAACTTCCATCATGTCAAGCACATATAAGTTTGAAAAAAAATAATGTGTTGAATTATTTTGGGAAAGTGACAATCTTCAGTGTTCAAGAAGAGAATGACATCAATATACAGGTAACCATGCTGTCCATAAGGGGAAAGCATATAGGTCCAGAATAATCCATCTGTTTTTCTTGTTGCAAGGTTTGAATTGATTTTGCAACAATGAGAATATATAGTAAATGAGAAGTAGCATCTTGTCATCTCACTCCAGTTTATCACCAAAAGAGAAAGACATGCTTTCTTAAATGGATTGTTTTCATACCTTGGAAAAGGGTTAGGAAGAACATGCACCATATTGTTTTATGTGGACTTCTTCCTGGTTCACTTCGTAGCATTAGGGTGCTATTATGATGTGGCATAGTTAAATTTCTAAATGGTTATATTTGATCAATTTTCAGATTTGTCGAGTTGAGGACCTACTTGTTAATGGGATCATTAAGGGAAGTATAATTCACATTCACAGGGCAAGAACAGTTACTGTTGATGCTGATGGTTTGATTACTGCATCTGAATTAGGTAACAGAGAGTATAATCTGCAGTGTTCATATTTTTCCATTTTTGTCTATTATATTTCTCCAATTTCCACGTTTATACTCTACAAGGCAGTCATGCTAAATAATCAATTGATTTCTATGAATTATGAATCATGCTTTTCTTAACATTTCTAATTTTATAGACCCTAATTTTAGGTTGCAGCAAAGGTATAGGAAAAGGAAACTATCTTGATGGAGCTGGTAGTGGTGCTGGGCATGGTGGACGTGGGGGTGCTGGATATTTCAATGGAAGAGTTAGCAATGGTGGTCATGAATATGGTGATGCTGATCTTCCTTGTGAATTGGGAAGTGGAACAGAGGGTCCTACTCATTCATTTGGACATGTATTTGGAGGAGGAATGATTGGTGAGTTTTCAGTTGAAGAATTGCCAAAATATTCTGTCTGAATAGGTTGTTCATTTAGGAATTTAACATGTAATGCGAGCTACTAATCTTTCAAGAATTAATGTGGTAGCAAATTTTATACATAATATTCTGCTCATCATTTTTAATATTCTCTGACATTGTGCATTGATTATTTGACTGACTTATTGTTGTGTCTTTGCTAGTAATGGGATCAACGCATTGGCCTCTGCTAAGACTTAGCATTTATGGCTCTTTGACGGCTGATGGCCAGAGCTTTGGTGAAGCAACAATAAATGATAATGGCTCATTAATCGGTGGGCTTGGTGGAGGTTCTGGTGGAACGGTTCTTCTATTCCTTCAAGAGCTTATACTTGCAGTAAATTCATCTTTATCAACTGTTGGGGGAAATGGTGGTCCTGTTGGTGGTGGTGGTGGTGGTGGTGGAAGAGTGCATTTTGACTGGTCTATGATAGGCATTGGGGATGAGTATGTTCCAGTTGCTACTACCAGTGGTTTCATTAATAGTAGGTATGACTCTTTAGTGCAAAAAATGCCATTATTTCTTATAATGCTCAAGTAAATTGACCAGTAGCTAAAGAATTTTTTGATTATTTAACTCTTATATGGATCAATAATACCACAAACATTTTAGGATACTCCTGATTTTCGCTATTTGCACTAGCTGTTTGATATTTAGTGTCAGATAAAGGAGTCCACCAACAGCTAATACCGCAGATATTAGGTGGAGTTCTTTTCCACTATGACTATCTGCACTTGCTATTTATTTTGTATCATCAGATTATTAGGAAAACACTATCATATGACAGGAGTTCTTTTCAAGTAAAGCTTTGAAAGGTTTAATACTTAATATCTTCTCTGCTGCATGGACCAATAATGGGTAGTGTCATATTTTCTGTTGTCTTAAGAAATTATTACAATTCCTACATAGAAGCCTTTCCAAAAGAAAATTTGTTGAATGCCAGCTGACTACTTCAATCATGATGGTTGACAGTGGAGGTGCTGGAGATAATGGTGGACTCTTTGGGGACAAGGGCACAGTAACTGGGAAAAAGTGTCCGAAAGGCCTCTATGGTACATTCTGCAGGGTAAGGTTTCACTTTATTTTAAAGCTGTTACACATTTTTTAAAATTTGTGTTTCAAGATGTTATGTGTTGTAGCAAAAGCCTTATGCTGTTATGCATCACACTGATGGGGTCATGTTACGGGAATACTTACAGATAATTGTTTCAGTTTGCACTATATGCTGATTCCCTCTAAAAGTTCTTTAAATCCTTGTGCTACTGCAACCTCCATCCTAAATCAAAATTTCTTTTGAAATTATTTTATGATAGTATTTCTTTGTAGGTTGCAATTGAAGGATATTAGACTTCTACATGTTTTTTTCTTTCATTCCTAATGTCATCATTTTTCTTTCTTCTATGATGATGGACACCAAATTTGAGTTACTGGTGTTTGCTCCAAGAGAAATATTACTTCCCATACTATAATCTGATTTGTCTAATGCTACCCAGTGTACTACTAGATTATAACGAGAAATTGGTCACCATTAATCAATTAGGGGCTTGGCTTGCTTTGCTAATTGGCTATGTTTATTCATGTAAAAATAACTTAATTTGTGCATTCACATATTGGTATGAACCGTTCAACTCTTCTAACTTATTCACTTGACATCAATATAGATGCAATGCCATTGTCTTTTTCTTCTAGATTTAGAATTTTGGTATCAGTTCTGTATGGCATCTAGCTATTAACTAAGAAACTTTTGATGTTTTAACTAATCTGTTTTTCCTTAAAACTATTATTCACAGGAATGCCCCATTGGCACTTATAAAGATATTGATGGCTCTGATGAAGATCTTTGCACTCCTTGCTCTCTGGAGCTTCTTCCAGATCGTGCTAATTTCATATATGTTCGAGGTACATGTTTACAGCACGATTTACATTTTATACTTCATCTCTATTTACACAGTCTTCCATATGGTATGTTCTCACTTTAGGGTGTCTATTTTGTGCAGGAGGAGTCCGTGAGCCGTTTTGCCCCTATAAATGCATATCTGAAAAGTATAGAATGCCAAATTGCTATACCCCTCTTGAGGAGTTGATGTATATATTTGGAGGTCCTTGGCCTTTTGCACTTCTTCTGTCTGGAGTTTTGTTGCTTCTTTCTGTATTGTTAAGCACTTTAAGGATAAAATTGCTTGAATCGAGCTCATATTGTGCTAATATTGAACATCCGAGCAGCCATCATTTCCCATACCTTCTTTCCCTATCAGAGGTATATTGTTGAAAGCCATATTTCATCTTCCTGGCTTAGCTTTTTTGAGTGTGGTGAGGTCTTGAGAGGTAGAATATGCACAGCTATAATGGATCCAGTTTCATCACTGTATGACATTGCTTTGTGGACTGTATATACTTTCTCATTCTAGGTACGGGGAACCCGAGCTGAAGAGACTCAGTGTCATGCATACAGAATGTACTTCATGGGTCCCAATACTTTTAGAGAACCATGGCATCTTCCTTACTCTCCTCCTGATACCATCATTGAGATAGTGTAAGAAAATATTTTAGTACCATACAGATCAAATGATGGCACTTTCTTTATGCTGATGTAGTAGTATGGTTCGCTATGTAAATTACATGCAAGTAGTAATGCTTTTTGGTTGAATTGATAATTGCTGAACTCAAATTTTATAACCCCTTAACCCCCACCCCCAAAAAAAAAACTCCAAAAAAGTATTATGCTATTTCTGAAACTTTCGTTCTTTGCACGGTAAACCAACAGTTTAACACCCTGCTGGTCACATTAGAATAGTAGCCTTCTTATTTTTGCAGGGTTGGGTTGTGACGGTGGTAGGAGAGTTAATTTGCAGTGAAGTAGAGTGCTAAAGGACCCTTAACAAACAATCCATGAGAGAATAGCAATCATCTAGCTAGTGCCACCCTGTTTTGCTCGGTGTTGATGCAAGATACACTTCATCTTGAAGCTTTCTAGTTATAGGGGTGCAATGGATATTGTCTGTTGTACTAGAATTCATTTATTGAACCCCATCTTTTTTGTATGTTAGAATCCACCTTTTTTTTCCGGTTTGGGCCTAAAATAGTATCCATAATAATAACAAACCTCATTGAGCTGTAGGTATGAAGATGCTTTTAATAGATTCATTGGTGAGATCAACTCGGTTGCCGCATATGATTGGTGGGAAGGTTCAGTGCACAGTATACTGTCATTGCTTGCATATCCTTGTGCCTGGTCATGGAAACAGTGGCGGCGCAGGAAAAAAGTACATCGAATTCAAGAATATGTCAGATCGGAATATGACCATTCATGTCTCCGCTCTTGCAGATCACGTGCTCTCTACAAAGGGATGAAGGTTATGCTTCTCATATTTTATTATTTTGTAGCCATCTTAAGGATCCCAGAGTGCTAAGCTTTGTCTACTCAATCATTTCCTTATTGTTAGTTTGAGATATAGTTCTGAAATTATTCTGATGCCATGTTTTATTACCTGGATGTTGCTTATGATTTTGAAGAAGATACTTGGTTCTATATCATCAGGATTTAACTACCATAAGATGTTTACCAAGTAAAACATTTCCTTTACGCAAATTGCGTGGATAGACATCAAACCTGTGCATGCCTTCCTTGGCTTATATTTTCAGTTATATAATACATTTATAGCTATATTTAAAGGACTCTATACATTTTATCTTCTTTATCATGTCTTTATATTGGTGCCTAATTTGTGCAGGTTGGAGCAACGCCTGATTTGATGGTTGCATACATAGACTTTTCCGTTGGTGGCGATGAGAAGCAAGTGGACATGGTATCAATCATAGAAAAGAGATTCCCCATGTGTATAATATTTGGTGGGGATGGAAGTTATATGTCACCCTACAATCTTCATAGTGATACATTGTTGACTAATCTTGTCGGCCAGGTGTCCTGGATGTTTTATAAATTTTCACTAGCTTTGTCATAACTTGATTTAATATCATCTGACTGAAAGAACTATGCCCTTCCCAGTATGTGCCATCAACTGTTTGGAATCGCTTGGTGGATGGTTTGAATGCCCAGTTGAGGACTGTGAGACATGGATCCATCCGTTCTGCATTAGTTCCTGTTATGAATTGGATAGCTAGTCATGGAAATCGTCAGCTTAGATTCCATGGGGTTAAAATTGAGCTAGGCTGGTTTCAAGCAACAGCTTCTGGGTACTTTCAACTCGGCATCTTGGTAGTGCGTCATGACTATATCTTTCAGAATTTGCACCAACCTGATTTGTCTGACAGAAGCAATGATGAATACCCAAGGTAGCCCAAGTAACAGTGCCTCTTAGATTTTCTATCAGTCCAAATAAAACACAAGAATCTGATCAAATATGAGTTGGATCTACTTTTGGCCAGGCAATTTGCAGAGTGGTTCTAATTTATATACCCTGCCCTTCATTACCAATAATATTTTGTTGTCAGGAACTTATGTTACTGACTGAATGTATGAAGAAAATTTCCTTTTAGCACTTCAGTTAATGCCCATGATAAGGTTCCAATATTTGAATGGTTGTTTTTTTATCTCTGTAAATTATTATTTGCTTATTGGCTGTTTGTGTGTCAATGGTTCAGGAAAGATGCTGCATCTGCAGGCAAAAGCCTCGAACATCTTCAGCAGAGTTGGCCATATCCGACTCATGCATTATCTCGTAGAAAGATCATAGGGGGAATAAATGGAGGTCTTATAAATGATGCTACCGTGAAATCTTTGGAATTTAAAAGAGACATTTTCTTCCCGTTTTCTCTCTTAGTGCACAATACCATGCCTATTGGTCATCAGGTTATGTAGAGATTTTTCTTGTATAACCTCACTCATATGGCTGGTTTTATGAATTGTTCATCACCTTATGCTTGAATTTTGTGTTTCAGGACTCCCTTCAGTTCCTATTTACTACCATGCTTTTGGCAGATCTTGTCGTTACCCTTCTTACTTTGATTCAGTTCTACTGGATATCTCTTGGGGCATTCCTTGCTGTCTTACTTATTCTTCCTTTATCACTACTTTCTCCATCCCCAGCTGGTTTGAATGCCTTGTTCAGTAAAGAGCCTCGGAGAGCTTCGCATACCCGTATATATTCCTTGTGGAATGCTACATCTCTGACAAACATCGTAAGCAGCTCTAAATTCCGGGTTTCTGTTACTTTCTTGTTGTGTGAAATATACTGATGCAAAGAAATAATGTGTAATCACCCAAAATTTTATAAAGATGATATTTTTGTCTACAAAGCACTAAACAGTTTAGAGAAAAGGTAGATTCTTTGCCATGGTTTTTTATATTGATATGTATTTCTGTAGAATTTTAGAGAAAATATTGATACATCCTCCTGCTAGTTAGCTTACAGTTTATAAGGAGAGGAATTAACCTAATGAAGGAAATAATCCCTAAAAAATAGTAACTTCCTAAGAATTAGTAACTGAGATTAGTTTCTATTTACAAGAGATCTCCTAGTGATAAGGTAAGTAATCTGTCATTAATCTTAGGAATTCCAACACTCCCCCTCAAGCTGGAGTGTAGATGTTTATCAAACCCAGCTTGCCAACAAGTTCCTCAAACATGTTCTTGTTCAAACTTTTAGTTAACTTGTTGCCTAGTAGGTAGGTAGGTAGGTGACGCACACTTCTCCTGAGTGTATTTTTTCTTTTATAAAGTGGCGATCAATTTCCACATGTTTGGTACCATCGTGATGCACAAGATTATGTGCTATGCTGACAGTTGTCTGGTTGTCAAAATACATTTTCATAGGCTTAGTGTAAGGAATTTTTAGTTCTCCATAAGTCTTTGTATCCAAACTCCTTCGCATATACCATGAGCCAGTGCTCGATACTCGCTTCCTCTGACTCATCAAGGTGCCACAACAGACTGTTTTTTACTTCTCCATGTCACGAGGTTACCCCAAACATAACTACAATAACCACTTGTAGAGCATCTATCGTTGATAGAACACCTTGATCGACATCGATAGACTTCTACATTTTGGTTGACATTTTTCTTGAAGTATAGGCCTTTACCAGGAGTCCCTTTTAAATACCTTAATATTCAATATGCAGCTTCCAGGTGCTTCTCCCTCGGGGCATGTATATATTGACTGATAACACTCACATTGAAGGCTATGCTTGGACGGGTGTGAGATAGGTAGATGAGTCTTCCTACTAGACATTGATATCTCTCCCTGTCGATTTCTTTTCTATCCTCATTAGTTCCCAACTTAAGATTAAACTCCATAGGAGTTTTAGCTGGTTTACAGCCCATCAAACTAACTTTTAATAGCAAATCAAGAACATATTTTCTTTGGGAGATGAAAATACCTGTTTGAGACATTGCTACCTCCATACCAAGAAAATGCTTAAGATTCCCCAAGTCTTTAAGTTCGAATTCTGTACCAAGGAATTCTTTCAATCTCACAATTTCGCTTGTGTCATCTCCTGTTACTATTTTATCATCCACATAAACAATGAGGATGCAGCACTTTCCTTTTTTTCGAGTGCTTGTAGAACATGGTGTGGTCTGCCTGTCCTTGAATGTAATTTCTACTAGCCTTAACTTTTGCAAATCGGCTGAACCATGCCCGTGGAGATTGTTTCAGCCCATACAATGACTTATTCAACTTACACACTTGGACCTTGCTTTCTTCGAACCCCGGTGGGAAATCCATGTACACTTCCACATTTAATTCCCCATTGAGGAAAGTATTTTTTACATCCAATTGAGTCAAGTGCCAATCAAGATTGGCAGCAAGAGATAGGAGGACTCGAATGGTGTTTAGTTTGGCAACTGGAGCAAATATCTCCTCATAGTCAAGACCATAGGTTTAGGTGAAGCCCTTAGCCACAAGTCGAGCCTTGGATCGGTCAATATGGCCATTGGGTTTGAATTTTGTAGTAAAAATCCATTTGCAACCTACTTTTTTTTTTTTTTCCTTTAGGTAGATCTGAAACTTCCCACGTTTCATTGTTTTTGAGGGCCTTCATTTCTTCCATCACAGCTTGTCTCCACTCAGCTGATTCAAGTGCTTCTTCTATATTTTTTGGAGTTTTGACAGAATCAACATTAGTCACAAAAGCTTTGTAAGACTTAGATAAATTTCCATAGGATACAAACCGAGAAATAGGGTGCTGAGTGCAGCTCATTGTGCCTTTTCTCACCGCAATTGGAAGATAGATGGAGGGTGACAGAGATGAGACTTCTGTTTCAGAACAGTCCTCGGTTGGAGATGCAATTGGCACTGTTGTATCAATTTCAGGAAAGTGATTCTGTCGGGAGTAAACCTGCATTTCAGGCACTTGCTTTTGCTGTTTTCCTTGATCAGGAGGCTGTTCGGTGGTGGTATTGTTATCGGGTAGGATTGTACTAACTTCTTGCTGCATAGGAGAAACAGTATCTAAATTGAGAGTAGCACCTTGGTTGTTAGTTTGTTTGTGTTTGTGATAGTAGTGGTAGGATCATGAGGTATGATGAGGAGAGTATTAAGGGTCTCATCTTCATTGAAAGTCTCCCCCTAAAGATAAGAAGCTCTAAAGTATGGTTCATTTTCAAAGAAGGTAACATCCCGAGAGACAAACATTCGGCGCAAGACTAGTGAGTAACATTTATAGCCTTTTTGAGTGGGGGAATACCTAATGAAGATGCAGGTGTGGGCTCGAGGATCAAGTTTGGATTGATTTGGTTGATGATTATGGACAAAGGCTTTGCAACCGAATATTTTTGCTGGAAGATTATGAACATGAAATAGGGGAAAGGATTTTAGAAGAGTATTTAGAGGTGTTTGGAAATTTAGGACTTTTGATGGCATTCGATTTATGATGTAGCAGGCAGTAAGGACAGCTTCTCCCCACAAGTATTTTGGGACATTCATGGTGAACATTATGGCTCGAGCCATAGCAAGGAGATGTCGATTTTTTCTCTCGGGAATCCCGTTTTGTTGTGGAGTGTCAGGACAAGAGCTTTGGTGTATGATGCCTTGGTCAGAAAGGTATGGGCTTAGGACAGAGTTAAAGTATTCTCTCCCATTGTCAGTGTGGAGAGTATATATGGTAGAGTTGAACTGGGTTCGAACCATTGAGTGTAAATTTTGGAATACTTTGGGTGTTTCAGATTTTTCTTTTAGTAAATAGACCCAACAGACCCTTGTGTGATCATCAATGAATGTTATAAACCATTTAGCCCCTGTAATATTTTTCACTCGACTAGCTCCCCATAGGTCACTGTGAATTAATGAAAATGGTTGGGACTGGATATATGGTTTTAAAGGGTATGGTACACGGGTATGTTTGGAAAATTGACAAATTTCATACTTCAAAGAATTTATACTTTTATTTTGAAATAACAGCGGAAGATGTTTTTTCAAATACAAGGGATTTGAATGCCTTAACCTATGGTGCCATAGCATAATCGTGTCCTCTTTTGAAGTGGATAGAGTCAATCCCCCTTGTGTGCTGTCTTTATTCCAAACATATAGTCCATCATCAACTTTAGCAGTGCCAATCATCCTCCCGATTTTTGTTCCTATATCACACAACCAATTTCAGAAAATTCAGCAAGCATTTTTCCATCCTTAGTAAGTTTACTTATTGAAAGTAAATTACAGGACAAGTTTGGGACATGTAGAACTTTATCAAGGGAAAAATTCTCTGTTATTTGTACTTTTCTTACTCCAGCCACAGGTGAGTATGAACCATCAGCTATGCGGATTCGGGACTTATTATGACAAATGGTGTAGGTTTAAAACAGAGTGGAGTTACCTGTCTTGTGATCCGAGGCACCCGAATCGAGTATCCAAGAGGATTGGTTATTAGTTTCAAGGGCAATGTTGAGAGCAGTACCTTGAGTGGCTAGAGATTCATAAGCAGTAGAAGTACCAAGCATCTTATGGAGAGTTTCAAGTTGAGTTTTGATTAGGCGAACATCGAGTACATCATCTGCAGCATTGGAGGATAACAGGGCAGTCTTCTAATCTTTCTGTTTTTTATCTGGATAACCATGGAGTTTGAAACACTTTTCCTTTGTGTGACCAGCACGGTTGTAGTGGTTACACCATGGTTTGGTTGATCCAGAATCATTTCCAGCACGTGTTTTTTTGTGTCTGTGGACCTTTGGATATGAGAGCAGCGGATTCAGTAGGTTGGTTTCCAGAAGATATCATCGGTTTAGGTTCTCCCATCATGACAAGACGACGCTTTTCTTCTCTTCTCACTTCTGCAAAAGCTTCACCAATGGTTGGGAGAGGTGATCTGTCCAGAATTCTGCCCGGACCTCATCTAACTCACGGTTCAGTCCTGCTAGAAACTCATAAAGACGCTCATTGTTGATGTGAGTCATAAATTTAGTGCGTTCTAAGCCTTCACCCCAATTTGCCTCATAGTACATATCCAGTTCCTGCCACAAAATTTTCAGATTGTTGTAGTAGTGAGTTACTTCGAGTGTCCCTTGTCGGATATCTTTTAACTTAAGTTTGATCTCAAATACTTGGGAGGCGTTTCCAAGATCCGAGTAGTGTTCTTTTACTGCATCCCACATGTCTTTTGCAGTTTTGAAGAGGAGATAGGTTCGGCTTATGTGGCCTTTCATCGAATTAATTAGCCACGCCATTACGAGGGAGTTGTTGAGTTCCCAAGTGGCATAAGTAGGGTCGACTGTGTTTGGTCGTGGAATTTCTCCATTGATGTATCCTAATTTGCCACGACCACGAATCACCATAAGGACAGATTGAGACCATTGTAAGAAGTTTTTCCCATCTAGTCGATGACTAGTGATTATCAGTGAGGAATTGAGGTCACTTTCAGTGATTCCCTGATTGCCATTCTGAGATATTTGTGAGGTCTCAGTTTCGGACAGGGTTTCATTGAGATCACCCATGGGAGGAAAAAAACTAAATTGGAGGGATTTTTAGGAAGAGATTTTTCGAGATGAATGAGAGGGATCGAATGATTCCTAGAGCTCCGATACCATGTAGAATTTTAGAGAAAATATTGATACATCCTCCTGCTAGTTAGCTTACAGTTTATAAGGAGAGGAATTAACCTAATAAAGGAAATAATTCCTAAAAATGGTAACTTCTTAAGAATTAGTAACTGAGATTTGTTTCAATTTACAAGAGATCTCCTAGTGATAAGGTAAGTAATTTGTCCTTAATCTTAGGAATTCCAACAATTTCCAATATGGAAAAAGGAGGAATTTTGCAATATACCATAAAGCACTAAATCTGATATTACTTACTAGTCAAGGAGAAAACCTCTACACCCTCAAGGTAGATTTTTCTCCGCATTTTCTTAAAATGATATGCAGTAGCAATATAACAAAGGGGAGGAATGTGCATTTTATGTATTTCATAAAGCACTGAGTCTTGCATTACGTTACCATGTGAATAGGACATCAATAGTTTATTTAACATATGCCTATTTTATTTTGTGCAGGCTGTGGCTTTCATCTGTGGCATGATACATTATGGAATCTCTGCTTTCCAGCCACCTGACCAGGAAAATTCTTGGAACACGAGAAGGTGAAGATTTTGTCATTTTAACTCCTATTGATCTAACAGAATTCTTGGAACCTTAACTAAATATTAGGTGACACTGCAACTTTTTTGGAGTCCACGTTTCTTCCTAAGGAAATGGATATAGAAGATTATTTACAAGCTTAGTTTATGTAGATGTTAGTGGTATACCTTGTGAAGTGATAGGATGGATAGGTTGATAAAGTCTTTTTAAGATATTTATATATGGAATTTGGCAACAGGGAAGATGACAAATGGTGGCTTTTTCCAACCATACTTGTACTGTTGAAGTCAACACAAGCTCGTTTAGTTGATTGGCACATAGCTAATCTAGAAATCCAAGATTTCTCCCTCTTCTGTCCGGATCCAGATGGTTTTTGGGCCTATGAACCTATTTCTTGACTTCAAAGGATATCACTACGCTCTCACTTGCATCAATCAGCCTGAGGCCTTTCTAACTTCAGCTGCTACGGCTCCAACAACTGCTTTCCGGTTTCCACTGTAAATTTTGTTCAAAGTTGTACAGAGCATCAAGTGCAGTAGGCTTTTTTTTTCAACCTTTTTGAGTTTTGTTTCAGAAACACATTTGAGATTTTTGTGAATTCGAAGTCACAGACAATTTCATTTTTTTTCCCTAATATAATAAGATGCGGAAAGTTTTGTGTCCCTCTGTCTCCACTTACAAGAATTGAGTTCCGAGTTCATGTGAAACCCAACTTTCGTTGGATTAGTGATTCACCAGAAAAAAAAAACAATTGTTAAAGCAAACATTTAATTTGGGATCAAATTTGTTCTTCCTTCTTCAAAGACGATTAAATTTGCAGCACTGCATGGGATTCATTATCGTATGTTACATAAACAATAGTATTATAAAACATTATTCAATAAAAAATTAGAAAATCAGAGTGGCGCAGCGGAAGCGTGGTGGGCCCATAACCCACAGGTCCCAGGATCGAAACCTGGCTCTGATATTCTTCAAGCTTTCCTATATAATTTTTAAATTTATTTTTTATTCCGTTTTCACGATGTGGGCTGAGCTGAGAGCTCAAGTTATACGGGCTTATCCATATAAAAATTTTGGGCCGACTTATCGATTTACTCGATTTATCACAAGTAAATGTAATTTATTTTTAAAAAAGCAGAAAAACTCTGGCAAAGCAAAGAAGTGAACAGTAAAAAAGCCAGAAAAAACAAAATCCAAATAAACGCCCAAAACATTTCCCCAATCTCCAAACCCCCAAAAATCCATCGCCACCAAGAGGAAAAAAGCAAAAGAACCCTACCGACGATGTTCCGGCAAGCGTCACGCCTCTTGGCTCGAACTACCACCCCATGGAGGAGAAGTCGAGCATTCTCGTCAGATGTACCAGCCACACCCGCTCAAGATTCGAACTTCATCGAATCATGGTCCAAAGTCATACGCAACATAGACCCTCCAAAGACACCATCTTCTTTCATGACCCCTCGCCCCGCCACCCCTTCTGCTATCCCTTCTAAACTCACCGTTAACTTTGTTCTTCCTTATGCATCTGAGCTCTCCGCTAAAGAGGTTTCTTTTCTCTTCTTTTTAGTTTAACCTAATGGGTTTTTTTTTTGCTCCTCCTATCGTGATTTGGATGGATCTTTGACGTGTGATTGATCGTTGTGGGTTTGGCGTCTGGGTTTTGCTCCGATTTAGATTTTGTTGGATTGATTTATGGTTTCTTTTTAAATTGATTGGCCTTTTTGAAACCCTCTTTCGCTTGAATCAAGACTTTTATTGATAATAGTCAGTAAAAAATCATGTAGTTGATCTATTTTCATTATGATTTTTTTTAAAAAGGGTAGCTTCTTCAATTTGTTCTATTTTCATTATTGATGATGAATTTTATGCATTTACTGAGGATTTGTAGCTTCTTCAATTTGTTCTATTTTGAATGTTTAATTTGATAATTTTAGTCGATTTTATCAAAGCATATATGATGGAAACACTGAATCAATTATCTTTCAAGCATTCTAGAGAGAACTAATAGCCTTCTGTGCTTAAGTTTCATGGGTAACAGGATTGCCTGTTATTTTGCTTGATTATTCTTTTTCAGAGACATCATATGTGTGAGAGTGTTGCAGCTCTTGACTATTGAATCAAGGAATGTCTTTAGCATGGTGACCATTATTGCTTTGATTATGCATGAAAATTATGGAAAATGATATCGTTCATTAAATTTATCAAAATGCAGCTAGAAAGTCATTTAGACTGAAGAATGCTTATAAACCAAAGCATTTTTAGATCCTTTATGGATAGAGTTGGGCGTCATCTTCAAAGAAATCTTGTGCTGTTTAATCTTATGGAATTTTTTAATATGAGCATTTTGAATCCATGAAACTATTATACCCTTTTATATATTTTTCTCTTCCTTTTCTCTTTGGTAGGTAGAAGATGGATAAAGAAGTGAACTGAATAAACCGATTGACATTATATTCTCAAGGTTCTGACTTTGTAGTGCATCTAATATTTATCAGGTTGACATGGTAATAGTTCCAGCAACAACTGGACAGATGGGTGTTTTGCCTGGACATGTCCCTACAATTGCTGAACTGAAACCTGGGATCTTGTCGGTGCATGAAGGAAATGATGTCACAAAATATTTCCTTAGCAGTGGTTTTGCTCTTATCCATGCCAACTCTGTTGCGGATATTATTGCTGTGGAAGCAGTGCCAGTCGACCGCCTCGACCCAGCCTTGGTCCAGAAGGGTCTGGCCGACTTTACCCAAAAGCTTGGCTCGGCTACAACTGATCTGGAGAAAGCTGAAGCCCAAATAGGTGTTGACGTTCACAGTGCTATGAATTCTGCTATCACAGGTTAATTATTTTCTTAATCAGCTTTGGTTCAATCCTAAGACTTTTTTTCTCATATTGCTTCCCTTTTTTGTATGTGTTCATGATCAACAAATGACTGAGATATCTCAAGATGCCTAAATTGTTGGTTTTCAGAGTTTGGAATAAAATTTTCTGAAACAAGAAGCTTGTACTTGCTATCTCTTTGCTGTTTATTGTTTTATCCATTTCAAGTTTATTTGACTTTGATTATACAAATTAAAAATGGAGTGCTCCATTATAGTTTATGCATGTACCAGAACATGTTGACTTTTTTTCAAGACATTTGAATATGCTAAACAAAGGAAATCAAAGCACATTTTTAGACACAAATCAAGAGATGTGTGGTTGGAAAGTGTGATGGATGAGTTCAGGCAGAGTAGGATCTGCAATCAAATAACAAGGTTAGAGGGGTGCTGAAGATAGTTGTTCATTGCCTGCTTCTATGTTTTAAGTCGGCAGAAATCAATGGGGGTATCTTTGCTGAATATCAATCAACAAATTCTTAGAATCACAAATCAGAGGATGAAGCGGTTTATTGTTAATAGCAGCGTCAGGAATATGAGGTAGCATCCAATTCGTTTGGTAAAGATCAGTGATCTGTATCTGTCTAACGAGGAGCAGGTCTTTGCTATTATCATGTTGGTAGCTTGTGACCAATGAACTTGTTTGATCTCTTTTCCCGATGATGGTTCGCACACACGTCTGTTCAGGGTTACCATACCAATTTAAGAACCGTCTAAAGACGGGAGAGACCAGTCATTTAAATGGCGTTATTAACAATGGAGTCAAAGTTGAGAGGCTTCCCAAATGTGATGTTATTCTTAGCTGACCATGTATCCTTGAGACAATGGTGAAAGTTGCTGCCATACTGATTTATAGTGAAAGGGCAATCACGAGATAAGACGTGTTTTATGGATTCAGCGTCCAACTCGCAGAATGGACAACTTGCATCCCTCCTGTTTGAACCAAGAGTCCTGGTGAGGAGGACAAAGGAAGAAGGAAAGCTTGGTTTTCAGTTTTTAGATCTAATTCCAGCAGGTTTTGTAATTTTTGGGCCTCATTTTTCTTTTATTTCTTCGCTTCATTTTGATCCATTTGATGATTGTGTTACGCCTTATCTAAAAAACTTAACACTTCGTTTTACTTGAAATGCGAGAAAGTTATAAACTTGAGATATCAAAGGTGAGAGAATGGCCCAAAAATAAAACCATTAGAGTAGCCCATATCCCATCCCATCCCCTAACCAATCTAATCCATTCTCTTTGATTTTTTTCAGCAAGAGCCCTTGTTTGACGATCACGTCTGAAAATTTAATTTTTAAAAATAACTACTTTTGTTATTTGGATGGTAATGTGTAAATTCCTTTTTTTTTTAAAATTATATTTTTCTCAGAATATAAAAGATATAGGTATAACAATCAAAAGATCAATAGTTGTTTGTTTTAATTGAGTTCTTATTCTTAGGCAGTAATCCATTTATGCTATATATTATATCACTAATTAATTGACTACTAATTCAATTAAATAATAATTGAAATATTATTACTTTATAAAATATATAATATTATTTTGAGAATATTTTTATCTTTTATATCTTTTGTATAAAAATATAAAAAAATTAAACTTGCATTCCATATTAATTTTTATAAATGATTTTATTTTTACTCACTAACCATAATTTAGAATTTTATATTTACATTATTTTTCGAGAAATTAATATAAAAACTACGAAAATCATTTTTACTAGGTAACCAATTAGTAATCACTACATTTTTACTAAGATGTGTATTTTTACATTATTTGTTTGGACAGGTGGTGTGCTTATGTGAAGTTAAAAATAATAGTGACTGTAAAATTAATTACTGTAACGATAAGATTAAATATTGTAATAGTAAAATTAAAATTAATGGGGTGTATGGATTCAAACGTAACTTTAACGATAAGGTGAGAATAAAAAATAACTATTAAGAATATTATATTAAAAATTTATTTTTTATTGGACTTGAATAAGAACAAGAATGTTATAGTGGAAAAATGGCTTTCCACTGTAGGTATTTTTTTCTTTACCAGTACCTTTAGTTCCGGACCAAAATGAAACCAACAGTGAGATAATAATTTTTAACCGCACCTCACCATTAGTTATCCAAACATTAAAATAATGCAGTGAAAAGAATATTCTCTTAACATTCTATCTCACCATGGCTTATTTTGCATCCAAAGGGAGCCTAAGATTGCATCGATGGCTGTTAGCTTTTCATTTGCCGTCGCTTCTGGACTTGTTCTATGATAGTTGACAACACTTTTTTAAGAGCTTCGGTGTCGCATGGTCTTCTATAAAAGGCATTCATGCTGACAACGAGTGCCGTAGCCTAACCCTCTTGCATCTCTCTCCCTCCTCTTTCGATGACAGCCACGGTTGAATTTATGACTAGGGTTTGTTGTTGTTTATGGCTGGTTTTGCCCAATTTTGGACCCATGGTTCTGGCATTGAGAATTTTTTGGGCTTCTGCTATACTAGTTTTGTTTTTTTTTCTTTCTAGAATGGAAGTTCTTTACCATTAAGAAAGAAAAAAAAAACCAAATAGAACATCTGGATGGATTGAGAAGAAAATACTTACTATTTTTTAAAATGATATTGTTGTGATAATGGCAGCACTAAAGTTTAGTTGAGTCAGTCCTCCAAAATTGACATCCAGGCCTGAGTTTGATTTTATGTAAGACTTGAGGCATTTACGTCCAGGTCAAGGTGGCTTCCAACACATGGACCAGCTGGGCCTATCCCACCCTACAACCTTCCATTTTTTTTCTTTGCTTCCAAACAGCCGCCTATGGCTCTTGCCTTCATTTATATAATGGCACTCAATTTTCATTGCTAATATATATTGTAAATAGTCAACGGCCGACCACCCTCATCACTCATCGTATTGAAGAAATTGGGTCAACAAAGCCTTCAATTATTTATCATTCACTTTCTTCATATCCCATCTTACCCTTTGTCAAACCATTGTGTTTATAACTTTGAATATTATGATTGATTTTGAGATTACATCATGTTGGTGCAATATATTATTTTAGATTTCATGTTTATATAAACAGTTACCTTTTAACAAGTCAAAATAGATTTCAAAATTTTTTTAATAATTTTATTTTAGGTTCCGATCATATCTATTTTTTTTAACACAATACCTATAACTAACTATAGTCCCTCCTCAACCTATAAATAAGAGTATAATTCGCTTCAACGCACTTAAACTCACGTCTTCCTACATTAATAACAATATTCATACTAATCAAGTTAAAAGGCTCAATCTACTTTAACATTTTTTTTTTATTGTGAATGAACCTAGCTCCAAATTTTGTGATTTCAAGTCCTTGAGGCAAGAAGTTTTGTGTGTTTTTCTTAGATCATGATTTGCGGTTTGTTTGGACGCAAGGGTTTAAGCCCAAAAGAGGCTGATCTCATATGGGTAATGACTAATAAGATTGAAAATGAGACAAACCAATATTTAATAATTAACCAAATGTCTCCTTTTTCATTATTTATCTTTGATTCAAAGTCAGGTTGCTTAAGATATGATAGGAGCCTTCTAAGAAACAATCCTAATTATTATTTATCATAAATAAATTACCCACACATGTAGATGAATATATTCTCCTTTTTTTTAAAAAGCCATCCCACGTGTAAGTGCAACCAAGAATCATAGGTTAGAAAGTATTGTTAACACTAGATTCCATTTGAATGCCACTAGTTCAACTTGTGTTTGCTTTTGTCAAAGTCCCACACCACATGCCGTTCCTATTTCAACATTGTTACCAAACTTGCACTTTACTTCGTCACCCATGGATGCTTGTGGCGGAGGCACTATATCAAAAGTGTGGTTGGATAGTTTGAGAAGTGGCTCTTGGATGAATTGGTGATGAGAATGCCAAATGTATTGATTTCTTTTTTAAAGTGTTGTGAGGAAGTTTATATACGGGGGACATTATCCTTGCAGTAGCAGTAACGTGATGGCTTAGGTCAAGGATATGACCTCTTAGGATAGTTAGGTAATGAATGAGTTTGAGACCCCACATGAACTCTACGAAAATGATCTTGAAAGAGTTTACTATGATAGTGATTATGGTTCAAGATTTACAGAAACATGTATGTAGCATATAATTCACCCACTGATAACACGTAGAAGAGTATAACAATGCTCTGTCTCAACCAATATATCAACTACTATGGCCTTCATTGGGATTGTAGAAAAAAACAAATCATTTGAGGCAGGTTTAGTCTAATGTGATTCCAAATCAAACATTAAAACATGTTTCACTTAGTTGTCAAATTATATTGAAGGTACAAAAATCCAATGATCCAAAACTCAAACCACCCAATTTTTGTCACATGCTTTACCCCAAATAGTTACCTGATTTGATGATGAACTTCGAGATTTGTTTATTTTATCATTTTTCATTTACCCTTTTCTTTTTCCCTTCATTTCTTGAAATATTTCAATTGATGAATAGGAAAACAGATAAGGATTTCAATTTCAATCAACATTTAAGTAGACTTCCACTATTAAATTGACCATATTCTTATAGGGGGGAAATAGCAATACATGCTAACATTTGAACTTATATACAAAATTACCATTAGTCCAATAGTTTAGTGGTACAAAAGAAAGAAGAAAGAAAAAATACACAAGTGTGTGTGGCCAAAATAGCTGTCCACAACAGCTGAGAAATTGGGTTTTTTGTTTTATATATATATATATTCGGGTTGAAAACGTAAATTTAAGACTTAGAAATCATATTATATTCAATTCAAATTTTACTATGTAAGTTTAAATTGTTTTTATAAATTTTAAATAAAAAGTCAAAAATATAGTCATAATAATATTTATTATTTTATAAATAAAAATAATATTCTTAATTAAATTAAGTGGTGTGGATTTAAATATAGTATGTGTCAAAGCTGAAGTGGTAGGAGGGATTGATGGAAATGATATAAAAGCTTATACTGATAGCGTAGACTTGGGAGTATTAATGGTGTCATGGCCAAAGTCACATGTGGAGCACATGATGTGCTTGATTTCAACTGTCATAATTGAATAGAAAAGAGTTGGGGCCCTTTTTGTTGGTGGATATATTAGAGGACAATTTTTATTTTAGCCCTAATTTCTGCTGTGCTATTATGGGTCGGCTAGTGATGTTGCTGCCCTGATATTTACTACTATTAGTTTAGCCCAACAGTTGTAGCTGTGGGCCCAAATCTGCTTTCCCTTTCTCACTACTTCATCACTATAATGTAATTTAATAACATTTTTCGCTTCTGTCACAGCTGTATGGTTTATACATTTATCTTGTGTCCATTTTTTACTTTTTACCAAGTACAAATTAAAGAATAATCTTCAAAATTGTAATTTTTGGAATTCAAAGTTTTAGCTTAGATGGTTATGTAATCAAATATTTTATATATATATATATATATATATATATAAAAAAGTGATATTTAATTATGTATGGCTTCAAATCCAACACCTATATAGTCTTACACTTACTTTTAGATTATTAATTGTTTTTGCCATAAAAGAAAGAAATGGGTGGTTGGATTGAGATAGCTAGAGATTAGATTCATCTACCCTTTAGTTGAAATATCACTAACCTTGGAATTACTAGATTTTGAATTTTTACATGTTTAAGAAAGTAAAGGAGTTGCAATGAAAATTAAGATAAAATGAAGGACAATTCTGCAAAAAAAGAAAAATCAAGCCGTAAAATTCTACTAATTGAAATTTTGAAGAAAATGAGGAAGCGTTTATTTTTATGTATGTATGTATTTACAGGTCAATTTGTGCGTGTTTCTCTCACAAATTAAACAGTCTCTCTTGATTAGTATTGAAATCAAGTTTTCAATGTCTGCCACTGCCACCTTTGCTCTACAATAAAGCAAGAAAAGTTTGAAGGCGATGAAAGCAAATTTAATTATTAATTAATTAATTAGGATTCATTCAATCTAAATTATTCATATGTTCCAAACCACACACTTGTTTAATTAAATCACATAAAGCAGCAGTAATATTGGTTATTTATTGTGTGTGGGACATAGGCAATTTTTGTTTCACACAAGTGTACCTCCAACTTAAAGTAGATAGAAAAGGAGGTTTGAAATTTGAACTTTGGAAAAAAAAAAATTAATTAGATGAGGAAAATAATAATAATGCATGGTGCATCATGTGATGGGGAGTTGGAGCTGCCTCAGAAAACCCATAAGAAAGTTGAAACATGAGAACCCCATTTAATTAATAACCCCTCATGAGGCGTATGTATGAACAACACAAGATTTAGAAAGAAAAAAAAAAAAGATTCCAAGTGTTAAATCTATTCAAGTTATATCTTTATTTTTCTCAAAAAATTTCTCTTGTTTTTTTGTCCAATTCAAGAGATTATGTAGGTAGGAGAGTGATTTGAAATGGGGATATATGCCCCCCAAAAAACCAAGTGCCATAGATGAGAAGGAAAAGCATGAATCATAGCATGAAAGTGACAGTCAAGGAGATCATGACGTGGAGGCAAAGGAAACAAATATTTTAAATTATTCAAGCAATTTGATAACCTCTTAAGACTTTAATACATGTATCCTTATAGAAGGTATGAGAAATGGGGCGGTGGGCGGTGAGGGGTAGTGTTAGTAAGGGGAGGAGCCTTCTGTTTTGATATGTGGAATTTGGCCAAACACACCCATAATTCTCACATCACCTCTATCATTATATTGCTCATAAGAAAACAAGTGAAATTAATAAAAAGAAAACAACCATCTTTGTCTCCAAAAGTTTGTATGCCCGCTTCCTTTCTGTTCAAAATCTTAATGAATCTATCTTTTAGCTCAAGTTTCTCTCCACCTAAGAGGCACTACAGCAAAACAGACTTTTAGCGGCGTTTTTTTAGGCTTTTAGCGGCGTTTTTAAGCGCCACTAATAGAGCTTGCAGCGCTTTAAAAACGCCACAAAAAACGCCGCTAAAAGAGGCGCCACAAAATTTAGCGGCGTTTTTGTGATAAAAACGCCGCTACAAACCATGACTTTTAGCGGCGCTTTTTTCTAAAGCGCCGCTAAAAACATGACTTTTAGCGGCGCTTTTTTCTAAAACGCCGCTAAAAACATGACTTTTAGCGGCGCTTTTTCTAAAACGCCGCTAAAAACATGACTTTTAGCGGCGCTTTTTTCTAAAACGCCGCTAAAAACATGACTTTTAGCGGCGCTTTTTTTTAAAACGCCGCTAAAAACATGACTTTTAGCGGCGCTTTTTTCTAAAACGCCGCTAAAAACATGACTTTTAGCGGCGCTTTTTTCTAAAACGCCGCTAAATGTGACGACTTTTAGCGGCGCGTTTTCTGAAAATGCCGCTAAAAACAATAACTTTTTACCGACGCTTATTTCACAAACGCCGCTACAGGTCACGACTTTTAGCGGCGCTTTTTCTAAAAACGCTAAAAAGTCGTGAAAAATAAAAAAATTACAAAAAAAGAATAAGATTAAAATATTAAAAAAATTAAGGGAAAATTAGTAAAATTAAACATTTTTCAACCCATAACATTTAAACCAGAAAAAAAATTAAGCCAATCAATACTAAAATTTTAATTAACAAATTAAGCCACACCGTAAAACCAGCCAATAAAAGAAGCAGGGAAAAGAAACTAGTTACAGACAGTTTCTAGATTACTCTCATTTTTTTGGAACTGCAACTATCAACGAACATTTCACTAATTCTGAATATATACATAGTTTAAAATGTAAAATCCAATATGAATAACACAAGGTGAGTGTGTTTGTAATGAGACATTAAAGGTTATCATAATTTAATGCATAAAATGACATAACCTCATCCCAAAACCAATAGTAACAAATCAATATGTAAAATATATTTACTTTCAAATAGTAAAGTGTTAAAATAAGGCATCAAACAGTTATTAATTCATGTATCTAAAAGCTTTGCCACGCAATACTCTATCCCCCAGCAGATGCTCTTCTATGTTACTTGGATTTGGGAGCAAATGTCATCTACCACTTTACTTGATTCATGTACATATCTAAGTGATAAAAGAAAGCTACATCAGGTGCATGATAAACAGATATCAATGAAACAGCCACTGTAGTAGTATAAAAGGGAATACCTGTGTTTCATTGCACCACAAAACTTTGAGGCAGTCACGCATGAAAAATGCTAAGATACAAAGTAAATATATGTCAGCCAGCTACACTCCGTCATCCACTTACCTTTGCTCATGCTAACCTTTAATTTGAGGACATGAGGTATATTAAACTGTTTCTTCTAATGTATACCAAAACAGTAAGATTTGGGAGCATCATATACCAAAACAGTAAGATTTGGGAGCATCATTAGTTTCAAATCTAACAAATGCCTCATATAAGTAGTCATACAGGTAATTAAAGCTTCCTATTAGTCAAGGCCAAGAAATTGTAAGTGGTTCAACACATATAAGACTACAAATTGTACCTTCTCAGTGAGTCTCAGTATCATAGTTTCAACTGCAGCAGCATCAGCTGACGATTTATATGTTGCCTCAAGAGTACATATTGCAACGGCAGTATCCATGTTCACAGCTGAGAAGTCTCCATTATCATCCTGTCACAATATAGTAGCTCATATTATTAGTAATTACTCCAAAGTAGCAACATTAAGGTCTAGAAGCCATTGATAAATGTAAAATATTAAACCATAGAAATAGTCAAGATCGATAAGGCCTCCATTTTGGTAGAATCAAACTCGCCATTGGCAATTTTTCTAATTTAGAAGACATAAAAGGTGCAGCCACAAATAATGGGCAAGGTCAAGTTCGTGGTAGTACCAAATATAGTATAGTTGTAAAACAAAATAATAAGATGCACTTCACAAGCACTTTAATCCTCTTAATTTATCATCTAGCCAACATGGACCAACAGCTTTTGAGATCTGATCCAAGTTTGAGGCATTTTTCGTACTCTATTATTTTGGGGCTTTACTTGTTCCAAGTGCAGTAAGGCTTTGAACGAAGAATGAGAATCATTAAATACCTGCCAATTTTTGCACATCGCAATGATCCTGTCAAAATCTGTATTTATGGCACGGAGAAAGTGATCAGAAGGACTTTGCATTATTGGGCAAGGGAATCCAGCATTTGAGAAGTGCTTCATTGGGAAAAGGGAGATAAATTAGAATAAACAGAAGCCACATCAGGTACTCAAATGAAAAGTTCAAATATATATAAAATATATTCAAATCTTTATAAACGTATTCTATCTTATTTTACTTGCTATATGTTATCTTTAAATGGAGTTTCTTTTCTTCCTCATCAAATGATGCCTACATGATGAAGTCACAACTGATAAGCATCAAAACAATGACAGGATTAGCAAAAATAATCAGATTATATTATTAATTACCTGCAAGCAAGCTAATGTTTCCCCAAAAAACAAGGTGTTTCCATTTGAAAGCAGACAGATACGATCAAAGAGACCAAAAACTTCTGTACTGCTCTGATTAAGCGTGAAAATGAGAGTACATCCTGTGCTTGTAAGTTTCTTCAGTGTTACCATCATCAACAGGGCAGAGACACTGAGAAAAACAGAATATTATCTATAACAAAATAAATAATGTTGATTTTCTGGAAAGTAGATGGCAAGCCAATCAGAGAGTAAAACATTGTAGGGCATGCAGGAGACAGGGAAAAAAAAATAAAACACTGTTAAGAGTTGAATTAAGAATACCAATAAATAAATAAGCTACCTATCAAGATGATAAAGAGGCTCATCTATAAATAAGATACGTGGCCTCATCACAAGCTCCCGAGCAATAGCAACACGCCTTCTTTCACCACTAGGAAGTCCTTTCATAAAACAATGACCACCAATCAGTTTGTTCAAAAGTCACCCAATGACATGGCATGGATGGCTTCCTCTACAACACTCTTTTCTGACTGAAAAATCCGGGAAGTTGGAGCACAGCAGAGTAGTATAGATACTCCCGGACTGTGAGTGAACCAATTAGAGTGGTTTCCAAGTCAACAAATCCCTGTAGATTGGATGTTTCAATTAAAAAAAAAACTAACCCAGAATGGTTCCTTGCAATTTCTGTTCAACGAAAATTGAATAAACTTTTAGAAGGAAAAGAACTAAAACTAGCACAGCTCAAAAGCAGGGAAATCATAGAATCCAAACTCATGAGGCTTGAGTAGGAGTGATTAATCACTTAAGAGTTAAGAGTATTTACACAATGAGATTTTCCTATAATCTATGATACAAAAGTGGACTGAGACTTGGCTAGAAATTTCAGGTATATTTCAACTTCTGTACGGCCAGTTGGGCATAATATAATTCCAAAATGCCAAATGTAATTTTTTACTAGAGGCAAACTAAATAAATAATGAACATAATTTTGACAAGAAAGATGTTATGTAGTCACTTTTACCAGTAAAGACTGACCCCTGTCAACCTAAGGACCATAGGAAGCAACGAAAGTAACATGAAAAAGTTTCACCCTTCATGAAAATGCAACAAAAACTCACATATGAACCATAAGGCATGTGCATTTTCGCCCCATTCACGAATATTTCGCCATACATTTTAGCTGCAGGAGGTAATCTTCCTAAACTCAACAGAAAATAGAATTTCAGTCATAAACATCAGAAATAGAGCAGGGGTAACAACATAAAAAGATCAAAATCATCATTCAGTGAGTAGCCAACATAAGATACATGACCTGCAATAGCCCTCAGGAGTGTGGACTTCCCAGATTTTGCAGGACCCATGATTACAGTCATTGTACCAGGTAATGCATAACCATTTGAACCCTTCACAACATTATCAGAATATTTCCTTTTCCCCTCTATAGTAACAGTCAAGTCTTTCCATGCAACCGATGCACCAGCAATTTTTCTTGCAACAGCTGCACCCTCAGGCAGTTGAGGTGAAGGCAAGGACCCACTATTGAGCTTTGAGAGAGATGGCGACACTGATGTGGTTGCAGCATTGATGGAGTCACCACATCCTTCCTCCACTCTCACATCAGCATCAGTATCCTCCCACTCAGGTGAATCCTCAAATGAGATAGGTTGTCCGAGAGAACCAGGTTTCCGTAAATAGAAAAAATTAAATGCAGGCACCCTACCTGCAAGACTACTGGCTGAGGAAGATGAAGACCTATAATGCTCTGATTGAGACTGTATTTCTTCCATTTACACCACTAGTGATTTCCAAAAGTTCAGATTGTAGAAAAAGCAATTGCAATTGAACTGGAAACTTCCTACAACCTCACTTAGGAAATTAAGGGATCACATCAATCTGAAACTGCAGGCAATATTTAACCATCCACACATTGAATGCTTTCACGACTCCTAGTTAAAACACCATGTATTCATTATTGCGGGATTAATAAAACAAAGGATTGTCCATATCCTGTCAAACAAACTCAGGATATGAACTTTCATGGAGATAATAAATGACGCAATTAATGAAGCACACAAATAAAACCAAAAATACCCAACATCATATAATTACAGATAACAGACCAATCCACATCAACCTTATCTATTCGCCAGGAAATCAAAGTAAAATACAGTCCACTGATGCAACTCAAACTACCCGGTGCTCCATTTCATTGACAAAACAAAATAAAGCAGGAAAATACTCCAAAAAAAATAAAACTTCAGCATAAAAAAAAAAAACCCTTTCTACTTACTAAAGGAAACCCATAACTTTGTCCGCTTTAGGGGAAAAAATAAAAACTTTGAACAGAAACCATCATTTCTTCGTGCAATTACTGATTATTGATGAAACTGATGCAGAACAACATATAAGCAACTAAAAAAGGAGCATAAAGCTTTAAATTTATTGTCTCTTCTTAGTAACTTAAACACAGCAGACAAAATAAGCTAAGCTCCCATGTCAAACAAACTAAATTAGAAATTAATAGTAGGGGGAGGCAAAAGCTAAAGAGGAGTGAAAGAAAGAGACAAACCTGGATCTGAGTAAGAGAAAGAACTTCAATATGAGAGAGAGAGAGAGAGAGAGAGAGAGTTGAATGTGAAAATAGTGAAGACTGAAGACGGTGATAGAGGGAAATTTTGGGGACTTCAAAAAATTAGGGTTTGGGAAAAAAATCGGGGTTATAGGGTTGAGCAGAGAAAATATAAGACCGTGTATGAATTTTTGCGGCGTTTTTAATAAAAATGCCACTATATCTTTATTTTTTGCGGCGTTTTTTTTAAAAACGCCACTAAATTTTTTTTTATTTTCTTTTTTCTTTTTTATTTTTTGTCTATATTTTTTTAGTTTTTTTTAAATTTGTACTGAGATTATTATTTTTTTGAATTTTTATTATATTTTGAGTATTAAAAATTTTAACTATAATATTAATATTAAATATTTTAATTTTTTATTATTAAATTTTAAAAATTTTAAAATACATCAATATATTTTTATATTGAATAAATATAAATTTTTATGTATGCAATATATAAATAAAAAATGATGTTAATTATATCAATAATTGTGTTAATATTTTACAAGATCTAGATCAAATTAAAGTTCATGTATACAATTGCACACTAAACCATTGTTCATGTATGCTTTTGGGATTTAACCCATTTTGATATATATTTTTTAAAATAATAATTTACATTTATCTTATTTTGATTTATATTCTAAAAAAATTCTGATAAAACAGCTGCGTTTTCAATCTCGGAGAACATATTTGCGGCGGTTTTTATGAAAACGCCACTATTCTCAATTTTAATTTTTTTTCCATTTTTCCATTTTAATTTTAATTCTAATTTTAACCTAAATTTTTCTAAGTTTTTCCTTTCAAAATTTTCTTAATTTTAATTCTAATTTTGTTATCATATATTTATGGAAAAGATAAATATAAAATATTTATAAAACAAATGTACAATTAAAAGTGTGGAAAGTTTATAAAAAATAAATTTAAAATATTTAAAATTAATATTTAATATTTAATTAAATATTATTTTGATACTACATATTTAGAAAATTAAATTATAAATTGCGTGTATAATTATATTGCGTAAAACCCAATAAATTATGCTTATTTTGATTTATATTCTAAAAACAATAAAACCCAATATTCCAATAAATAATAATTTACATTTATCTTATTTTGATTTATATTCTAAAAATCCAATATCAATCCCTAAACAATAAACCTTAGACCTTAAGCACTAACCCACAAATAGCTAGCCTTAAACCCCAAACCCAAAACCCCAAACCTTAAATACTAGACCATAAAACTCAAACCCTAAATTACTCTAAACTACAAACCCTAAACCATAATCCGAGACCAACTTTTTGGGAATTCATGTAGCTAATGTTAGTGTAGTACAAAGCATATATTTTAATATCTAACACATTAGCCATAAATCCCTCATGAGGGATTTCGATTTCGGGATTTTGGGTCATATAGATAACACCCTAAACCCTAAAATCCTAAACTAAAATCATAAACCCTAACTTAGAAACCTAACACATTAACCATTTCCCCTCAAACCCCTAACCCTAAACCTATAAACCATAAACTATAAACCCTAACCCTAAAACCCTAATCCATTAACCATTCCATTCTAAACCCCTAACCCTAACCCTAAACCTTAACCCTTAACCACTAACACTTAAACCTTAATATCAGTAAACACTAACATATTAAACACTATACAATAAACCCAAACAACAAACTTTAAAACACTAAACCCATACACCAAAATAACAAACCCTAAACCATGAAATTAATATACTAAACATTAAACCCTAAATCAATTTTAATAGCTTAATTTATAACTTAAACGAAAACTTCTATATTGTTTAGTTAACAATTTGTAACTTTTCATAATTAAGTAACTAAAATGAAACTTTCTCATAGCTTATAAGTGAATGTATCAAAATAAAATATAATTCAAAGCGAGAAAAGGAAAAATATGAAAACTTTTAGCGCGTTTTCCCAAAAGCGCCGCTTAAAGCTCAAACTTTTAGCGGCGTTTTCCCAAAAGCGCCGCTAAAGCTCAGACTTTTAGCGGCGTTTTCCCAAAAGCGCCGCTAAAGCTCAGACTTTAGCGGCGTTTTCCCAAAAGCGCCGCTTAGCTCGAACTTTAGCGGCGTTTTCCAAAAGCGCCATTAAAGTCAGATTTTAGCGGCGTTTTCCAAAAGCGCCGCTAAAGCTCAGACTTTAGCGTTTTCCAAAAGCGCCTAAGTCAACTTTAGCGGCGTTTTCCAAAAGCGCCGCTAAAGCTCGAACTTTAGCGGCGTTTCCCAAAGCGCCGCTAAAGCTCAGACTTTAGCGGCGTTTTCCCAAAAGCGCTAAAGATCGAACTTTAGCGGCGTTTTCCCAAAGCGCTTAAAGTCAGACTTTAATGCGTTTTCCCAAAAGCGCCGCTAAAGCTCGACTTTAGCGGCGTTTTATAAATAAACGCATAATATATTTTAGCGGCGTTTTGCTAATAAACGCCGCTATTATCTTTTTTGGCGTTTTCCTTCAAACGCCACTAATGTATAATATTTGCGCGTTTTCTTTAAAACGCCACTAAAAACGCCGCTAAAAGTGCTTTTGGTGTAGTGAGGTTATATTTATTATAAGATTTAAGAAAAAATGAAAGATGAATGTTACCATTATCTTTCCTCAATCACACAATGAATAGTTCAGTATCTCTGAGTTAGATCACCAAATAATTCTTACAATTATTTTCCAACTATTGCAACTTTCTTTTACTATTGGAATGTGAGAGAGCGGTTGAGGTATTCCCCCACTTTTTCCCAAGGGGCCACACCACAAAGTGTTGATAACCTTTTCTTTATCAACTTATACTTTCTTTATAATTAAGATATATATATATATATTGTGCCCCTAAATATGATGAGCATCGATCCTAGCATGTAAAAGTATTATGAAAGTCCCTGTATTAGAAGTCAGATTACATTTTATTTTCTCTACTTAAAAAATATGTAAATCAGTCCTCATACACTAAATCAAACAGTAACATGTGTATCTCATGCTGATGTATAGGAACCAAATTTTAACAATAAAAATGGATGAAATTTTTAATAGAAAGATCAACTTACTCTTTGATGTAATGTATAGAGGTTAATTTACCCCCTTTTTTTAATAAAGGGGACAAAATGTAATTTGACTCCTAATACAATGGCATCTATGGTACTTTTACCATCCTAGCATGTAATCTTTGGGGCAGAATATAGTGTTCTACCTCTCCCCCTTTTTATATTTCACAGTGTTAAATCAAGATTTGGGAGAGGGAGAAATCAATATTGTCAATCTTCTAGGAAACTATACTAGATTCAACATTTTACACAATATATTTAATTCGGACATTTAGAAGGTGATGTTTCCTTGCACTGCAAGAAATTTGATGATTTGCTAGCAGCAAATGTTTTACGTAATGTTGCATATATTATCATATTGAGAAATATTTGTAACAATTTTAATATTATATATAGTTGTGGAAAATATTATGTAACAGAACACCTAAGTGTAACATAAAATTTCTATTTTGAATTAAAAAAACATTTATAATACAAAAATAGGGTTTTGCTTGTTATAATATATATGTTGCAACATTATTAGAGTCATTGAAAAGATATCATGCATGATGTTTTACATGAATAAAATAATTTAAACCATAAGAAATTTAATGGTATGTCAAAATCTAAGCTAACTTGTTTGAATCACACTCTTTTCATATTTGCTTCTAACTTTCTTCTCAAAATTTATATTTGATGTTTCAAAGACGACACAACCAGTATTTGGTATTGCTCCAAATGGCTCAAATCAATTCCATTTGAAGATTAGAATTGTTGTGTGTGTATCAATGAAAATTTAGTTTCAGCTCCCATATATATAGATTAGGGTAATTAATTTGATTTAGTCAAATTTTGGGTTATCAGATTCATCACTCACACCATTGAAAATGGAATTGGGTGTCATAAAATCATATATATATATATATATATAGCTTTCAAGCATTATTCACACACAAACATACATATATATATATATATATCGAAAGTAATCACATTAATAGAAGTTGGGTGGATGTGGCTTTTGCTTTTGCAAAAAGATTTAAGGAAAAAGGTTAAGATTATAAGGAAATTGCATCATCTTTGGGGTTTAATTATCTGCTGAAAAACCATACATATTTACTCAAATATAATTGTATACACAGAAAAAATAATATTTTCTAGAGAAAGTGACAATAAACCAAACATGACACTCTTAGAGAATTACACCAGCTTGAAAATGTCTTGAAGAATATAATATATATATATATATACACCATTTTTTCCCAATTAATGAAGCCAAAATCTTTGAAAGAATCGAACAAATTAAGGCCAGAAATTAGAACCAAAGCAAAGAAAAAAAAAAACAAGGTGGAATTGGAGATATACATGCCCTTGTTTTATATTCCACCCACCAACTATACCATAAATTAATTAACTTTTTTCACTTTCATGCATGCATATGCTTCCCTAGCGATTATTGTTATTTTTTTGCCGAGCTGATTTTATTTTGTTGGTTTTTTTTTTTTTTTGGCCAAGTGTATAAAATTGTACTTGCATTATTTGCATGTACGTAAGTTTGACACGTGAACGTTATAAAAAAAATAAACGCTTCCAATTAAGTGGTTATATAGAATTAAGAAAGTTGATAAAATTATTATGGAGATTCTTATATTTGTAAGTTAGATTATATTTTATTTTGTTCATTTGAAAAATAGATAAGTTATTCTCTATACATTAGATTAAAGAGTAAAGTAATTCTTTTTGTTAAAATTTCATTAATTATTACGGTTAAAAACTAGTATTATTAACAAAACAATTAAATAATGACATGTGACATGCCACATGTAGCTTATGTCGATGTACATATATTAATTTTACCAATAGAATTGGATGAAAATTTTAACAAAAAATTAATTTATTTTTGATCTAATCATAATGATTAATTTATCTATTTTTTAATAAAAAATATAATTCTTAATATAAAAACCTTAATAATAATTTTACCGAAAAAAGTGATAAGTGAGTAAAGATCCAAAGGGTGTGAGTTTCATGACCAACATTGCACGTCACTCTGCTCTCACAATTCATTTCCACTAACCATTACCTTTTATTCATTATTACTTTATCTATCTACTTTTAGGAAAATTATTTTATGGATAATTTTCAATATATTATTATGGTCCTGTGAACATATTATTATTATTTACATTATATGTATATTTGAATTAAATTTTCAAATCAAAATTAATGTATTCTTTTTAATTGAATAAAATTATGAATGATATAATTGAAAGAGTCCATAAAATAATTTCTTTTATTTAATTTATTAACTAATAATTTCATCCACCTCTCTGCTAATTCCTTGTCCTTCCAAATTTCAAATGATATTTACATTCAAAACTTTGGAATTAGAATTTTGGAGGCTATTTGCTGATTTTGGGTTTAATATTTAGGGTCAATTTTGGAACTTTTATAAATTAACTTTTCAAGAGAAAATTAAATCTTTATTTTTATTTTATAGTTTAGTAAGAGAGGAAAAATAAAAGGTTCAAAGTTGATTTTATGTGGAAGAAAAGGGCAGTACGTACGTATACATGGAAACGTAAGGCAGTACAAATGAAAATTACTTTTATTAAATATGTACCAAAAAAAAGTACTTACAAGTACATCTTAGTTATAATTTTCGTTTTCCTAATAGCCGATTATTTTGGGACTACTTTTTATAAAACATTTTTAAAGGAAAACCTTTATAAAAAAAAAACTGCTGCCAAATTCACTAAATGAATTTTAATTAGGTTGTCATTAATATCTTTTTTACTTCTATACCGTTTTCATTTAGTTAAATTTTACTTATTATTGAATTATTTTTGTTTTTATTTTGTAATTTTTATTTTTAAAATTCCAACCCTAACGTAAACAATAGTTGTTAGATTCTATTGTTTTAAAAATATTATATGACAAATATATTATATTATTTATAATGCAATTTTAATTTACAATTTAACATAATAATTACAAAAAGGTCTCATAATTTTAATTTATGAATTTAACTATTATCATTTAAATTATTATCAAAATTCAAGAAAGTATATAGATTAAAAAGGATCAAAATTGATAACCTGGACTAAATTCATAACTTACGCATAGTATGAGACTTATAGCAAATTTTGACCTAACCAATTCAACTCCTACCATTTGGGTTAGGACTAAATTTTTGGAACTCAAAAAGTATATGGCCTAAATCCATAATTTAGGCCGGAGTAATAACAAAATTTAACTTTTTTGTTTTATTTATATTTACAAATTTGAATTTTAACAAAATATTTATGTATTATTATCTACCAAAGAGGACAAGTAAAAATATATATCTAATCATTTATTTACTACCCTTGCTTTCTATTTAAAATTAATTAAAACGAATTGAAGAAAAGTTTTAATGTAACTAACCATTATAAAAGGAAAATAGATGGCAGATATTTTTAATCTTTTTTCCCCTTTTTTAAAAGAAAAATATAGAAGAGTATCAATTACAAAAAGGTCAACAATTTTTGAAGGAGCTGCATGGAATATTTTAGGACCAACAGGCAATTTCTTCATCAATCCGGTCAGAATATAAAGAGCAAAATTTACATCTTTTAGTATTTGTTGAATTTCCACAAACCAAATGACATCTGCATAGTTATTAAATTCTTAAAATGAAATCTCTGTCCTTAAATTTCCTTGATGACTAGAGCATAATCAATCTCGAGAATAACTATATTCCAATTAACATCCGAAAGTCATCATAGATAGTCTAAAATTTTGTTTGTTCTGCACTATATCTTTCAATGTTACATCCTATCCCCAAATCTATTTATTGTGCTCATCTCTTGTTACTACTGTCGAAAAAGCTAATCTTTAAAACGGAATGTGAGCTCCATCAGCATTCAACTTCAAACAACCAAATATATGGGGTCGACTGAACATACAGTGATGCTTCGACCAAAAAAATATATGTCAAAGAAATTTAATTTACCCTTTGACGACATATTGCTCCATAAATATTTATTTTTTCAACAGTTTCTTTTATGTTAATTTCCATGACATAAGGGTGATGAAATACATTGCCTTCATTTGACAATTTGCAAGGTCTTCTCTGTCTTCTTCGTTTTTTTTCGAATTTCATCTTGTAATTACAGATTTTATTAGTATATGCCACAAATCGACCAGTGTGGTTAAAAATGCTTATATTATCAAGAATTAGGTACCATAATTGAAAAGGACCATTCTTTTAAACAATTACATTATATATACACATAAAGAGGTTTTTTTTTTTTTTTAAATGCAACTTTAGGAGAAAAATCGCAAAACAATTATTTTTTAGGTTAATAAAGTTGGTGATTAATTGGTCTTGTGCTGTAATGAAAGGGCAGCTTACAAGTAGAACAAATCTGAGTTCATTTTAGTTGTCTTCGCATCATAAGCAAATGCTAAAACCCATTATTTCTTTAATTATGTTTAATTAACTTAATATTAGTTTGTTTACCCAAAATCGCTTTGTGGCGTCTGTGTTTTACATTTGCCTTCTTTTTCTTTTTTATTTAAAGAATAATTACCTCTTTAGCATAAGTATTCAGAATGATTATGTTTGATGCCCTCAATATAGTTTTTAAATACCATGTCGGTATGGGAAATATGGGCTTTATACTTTTTAATTTTTTAATTTACTCCAACATAGATTATATAGTGGGAAAAGGATGGGATTAAATTTAAATAAAATTGGGTTGTAATTTTGATAATGCTTAATATTTTATTTCTATTTTTTAATTTGAGTAAATACACCATTAGTCACTAAATTATGAGTAAATTTTATTTTGATCTTTTAATTAAAATTTTACAATTTGGTCACTAAACTATTCGAAAAGTTTTTATATAAATCATTGAACTATTTAAAAGTTTTTATTTAAGCCACTGAACTAAAAAAAAAGCTCTACTAGCAAGCTCCAATGGATGAATATCCATCGATGAGTAGAAGAACATACTTTAGATCTAAGTCGATCTGACAATCAATGTTAGAGATCAGAGAAAAAAATAGCTCGAATTTTAATTTTGTAAATTCATGACATCTAAAGCTATTTCATTAAAAAAAATTAAACTATAGAAGTGAAGGGGAAAGAAAGTTTTCTATTGGTGTAGACAATGCAAATAGAGAAAACTATATACAACCAATTTTAATAGCCAGTGATTTAAATAAAAAGTTTTGAAAGTTCAGTGGCCAAATTATAACTTTTTTAGTTAAGAAACTAAAATGAAAATTTATACAAAATTTAGTGATTAATTGTAGAATTTTACCCTAAAATTTTAAAGGGATAATCAGACTCATTACAAGGAACTGACAGAAAAACTCTAAAAATATTGCAAAAATCTTAATTGCAGTTGACTGGCAAAAACTGAAAGTGAAATGGGCTGATCCAAACCCTTCTCTGAAATCAGTAAAAGTCATTATTCCTGAAAGTTGGTCCCAAAATTCGCCCCTAAATGAGGGCTAAAGTGTCAGACTATAGCTGCCATGAAGGAAAAGGGCAAACCAAAGCTAAAAATTATATAATATATATATATTGGTAATATAGCCCTATGGCTATACCAATATACAGATACTGACCACTGCACAGTGAACCTCAACTATACCATGACTTTGAAAATTTATTATTCTATGTTGGATTAAGGGACCACTGTTTCAATATTTATGACTTCTGTTCTTTAACCAAACTTGCTCGACATTCATTATGGATGGTGCAACATTTTCTTTCTTTTTGGATTTTTAAAATATATTGATTTTCCATTGCATACCAATATTGTGAATTTTGTTTGGGTGGGGCACTAAAGATTTGGAAGAAAATTTTCAAATATTTGGAATTGAGTTTAAAATTATGACTTAGCATTATGTGAAAAATTTTCAAAGCTTTAACCTTATTTAAAAAATTTCACCTTCAAAATAACAAACATAAGAATGCAAAAGAAAGAAAAGGAAAATTGGATTCAATGATTTAATTTTTGTATTTTAATTATTTTAGTTTTGAAATTTTAATTTTGATCTTAACCGTAGTTATTAAATTAATTAAGTAAAAATTTTATATAACAAATATATTATCACTTATGTAGAATCACATTAGCTATCTACATTCATTACTTGCAAAAAAAAATATTTTATTTAGTTAATGGATTTAACTGCTATAATTCAAATGAAGATTACAATTTCAAATTTAAAAAGCATGAAACCTAAAAATAATGAAATTAGAGAACATGGATTGGATTCAATACTCAACTTACACATAGTACGTGATTAATAGTATATTTTGACACGAAAGAACTTAATTGCTATTATTCTAGTCAAAATTAAAATTTTAAATTTTGAAAATATAGTGATTAAATCCATAATTTACGTATAATATAAAAATTAAATATACAACTTACAAATAATAAAATGAGTAATAACAGAATTTGACTTAATCTTATCCGCATAACATATTTCTTAAATTCCATTTTCCCACCACAATTGAGGATTGTGGTGTATCTAAATCAAAAGAAGTAAAACTACTCTTTATTAGTGAGTGGCAAATTGAAAACATACTATATAACCATTCTTAATTAAAAATGATAAATAATCTTGGATTTAAAAAAAAAAAAAGGGAAGAAGAAGCTAAAACCAATATATATGTGAAAACAAATAGTGATATATATATATATAAAATAGAATCCCATACGAATGGGGCCTAGAGTGGATTAGATATGACACTGAAAGTGTGCCCACAATGGATGTAGAGAGCTGAAGAAGTTTGGTTTTGCAGTGAAAGTTTTGATTCTTTCGCAGCAAATGCAAAAGCCCCCACTCCTATCGTATGTTATCGCTTCCCTCATTTCCCTTTTTTTCTTGTGAGTGCCATTATACCTCCAAACAAGAGATGCCGTTGTCCTTTCATCACTCTCTTAAATTATTGCACCATCCCCTTACCCAGCTCCTTCCTAGCTACTCACTTTATCATCAAGTATAATATCCATTCTTTTTATACATCAAAATGAGAATCCAACTTTGGCATTTAACGAATACTTAATCAATTGAATCAAAACTCCATAGCATAGAGAATAAGCCTAAAATAGTTTTTAAGTATGCCGCCACAATCCCTTTACCTCTTCTTGTGTGGGTTTAAATTAGCTTGGAAATTGTTTATTTTCTAAGTCAGTCTCTCTCTCTCTCTCTTTCCCCTTTACAATAATCTCATCAACCAATTAAAGATGGGTGATTCAATTAGCTTGAGTTAGGTGTCAATTCATGACAATAAACATTAGATCACTAATCCTCCATAAATAATAAGATAATATACTATATTGTTTTATTGCATGTTATGCTGATCTTGTAATTATTGTGGTAGGTTATAGATTACTAGCACTTATTCAAAACTTTTTCATCCCTTTTAATAAAGTTACATCCAATTACCCATGTTTAGAATTCAATGAAAAGTAAAATGAAATTCATTTTACTTTTGGTGAAGGCATTAAGGTAGATCACTAAATTAATTAAGAGTGTAAGGGTTAATTATTGCACATATAGGGACATGAAAAATGACAAATAAAATAACGGAGAATATATATAGTTGAAGGGTTGAAATATTTGTAGGATGGAATTGGGCAGTGATTTAGATGGTGAAGAAAGGCATGGAGTAGTGGGTAAGACTGTTGGGAAGTGGTGGAGTTGATGGTGCCAAATGCCAATGTAAAAAAGGAAACAATGTCCAAGGAATTATGTTTGTTAAGTGCAAAGAAAGTATGGGAAAGGGAGGAAAATAATCAAGAAAACCTTTTCTTTTTTTTTTTAATAAAAAATAAATTAGTTTTTGTGTGGGACAAGGGGAAAATGAATGGGAATGGTTGAATCAGCATTAAAGAAAGTAAAGTTGGCATTGTCTTGAAGCCAAGAAAATGTGCCTGAATTCATGATACTTCTTGGAAATGATTATTCACATCAAAGCTTGCCAAGTTTTTATCCCATGAATACCACAATACGGAAACTGCCCCCATTTTAATATTCATACGGGAGCTGTTTAAGGGGTAGATCCAAACTGTTGTTAATGGAAAATTTTGAATTTAGGTTCTTAGTCATGTCAGTCCATCTTCTATTTTAATATTAATTGTAGATGATTCTACTCAATTTAGGTGGATTTTTGATGAAATTCTCTACATCATTAATGAGTTGATTGGTTGTAAAAATAGAAGAAAATAAAATGGGGTTTAGAGTAAATTTGAACCTACTACAAAAATATATAACAAAACAAGGTGTGAGGTCTCAAATGATTTGGCCTGCTGCTCTAATTTGACTTAATGAAGACATTGGTTTCATACAATTCCATCCAAATCAAACCGGTTGGGTTCGATTAAGTCTTCAGTAACCTCGAAAGCCCCATTTTATCTGTAACTCTATATTTCACTCATTTCCTGCATATCAAAAACAATAAACAAAAAACTTATTCTAATGGTATGATAAAAGGATATACTCTGTATTAATATCACTCAATATTTAATAATTAAGATTTTAATATTTCAATTACATTAATAATTTTATTTCGTAATTTAAACATACAAACCGACACCGTACTGTTGAGAAGGAAGAAGAAAACAATGAGTAATGAGTTGGATGTGAGATGCAAATGCGGTGCCGGTAGAGAAGGGAATTGGAAAGAGTTTCTTCTATTGAGAGAACAATTGGAATTTTCATTTTCATTTTCGTTTTTATCTTTATCTTTCACCTCCTGATTTAAATTAAATAAATATTTTTAATATTAATAAAATTTAAAAGTGTGACAGTATTTAAAAAACAGGAAGCTTTTTACTAATAGACCAAACAAAGGTAAGAATAAAAAGAAAAACCCATAGGAATATTAAGATGATTGGAAGATAATGAGTAGCCGACTATGGTGACCAAAGGGCAAATACAAATATACAACATCCGAGTGATTCCCAAGCACTCTCCTTCACATTTTCCTTTTCTTTCTTTTGTAAATCCAATGCCTTCTTTTTAGCCTTTCATTGTCACTTCCTCCATCAATTAAAGTTAAAATACCCTTCTTGGTTTTGGAGAAGATCGCCCATTCCAGAATATCTTTTGTTTTCATTTTTCTTTTACATTACCTAGGCTGTATGTATACACTTTTTGCTAACCTATTTTAAATAAATAAAAATTGGGGTTATATTTCTGTTCCTAAAAATGAAAATGAGTGTTGTGTTTCTTTAATGGAATCGGATTAATTGTTTTATATAATATATTGAATTGATAGAGATCTCCACTAATATATTGGGAAATTTGTAATGATTTTATGGTGTTTTAAAATTATAAGAACTTGTTGGGAGACTATGACATGGCCGCGTTTAAAGAAACTCGTGATTTAACACCAACATATTTATCACAACAAAATAAAGAAAACCCAACCAACACCCCCCCTCCCCAATCAATTAGGTTAGTGATGATATATCTTCCATTTTCTTTTCTCTTCTCTATTTGATAAGCAAAAAGAAATATTCATAATTGAAATTAGGTGTTCAAAGTTTGAATCCTATTAAAGAAAATGGAAAAAGTTGGTTGAGTTTTTAACTCTCTCTCAAACGGGGAAAATATATAAAATATTGACAAGTAAAAGTTGAAAATGGGTGGGAAAATAAAAATGGAAAATGTGGAAATGTAAAAAATAGAGGGAAAATGAAAAAGAAAGGCTGACGAAAAAACAGATGGATGGGCCATCTATAAACAAACATAACCAATCCCAGCGGCAGCGGTAGCGGCAGAGACCTGCAGTCCCCTCTACTGCTCTGCCCTCACCAACTTTCAACTTACTACTTAATACATATATATATATATATATATATTCCTTTTACCAATGTCATTTTTTTCCTAATTGAATGGGTTTTAATTAAAAAATGTTATTAGTAATTAGTGATTTAATTAGGAATAACAATAAAGGGGAAAAGAGTATTAAGTGGGAAGTGTGAAATAGAAATGAAAGACAAACAGGAGAGGGTGAGAGTGAGAAGAAAAGCCAAACCCCACGCGAAGAACAAGCGAAAGCAAAGCCCACCAAAAAAACAAAAGAAAAAAAAAAGAAGAAAAAAAGAAAGAGCAGAATAAGGTGTCCCTCTCTTGGACTGATTCTTTTTCATTTCCATTTCCATCTCTCTTCACCCTATATATCAAAAGAAAAGAAACCATATCAAACAAAGGCAAAGGCAAAGGCAAAGGCAAGATGTTGTTGGTGAGAAACCAAATTAAAGAAACAAGAAAATTAGAAGAAGGGTGATCTATTCTCTTGTTGTTGATCAGCTTTTATCATCCATTCTTTGATTGCTTCATTCTTTCTTTCTTTCTTATCTTCTTCAAACTTGATTGCTTTCCCTTCACAATCACATTGCTGTAATGGCCGTTCAAGCTCAGTATCCTTCCAATGTCCTCCTCTTAAACAGGTTTGTCTTTTTATCTCTCTGCCTCTTCATCATGATTTCTCATCTATTTATTTATCTTTTCTGGGGTATTTTTTTTATAGAAGTGGACAAGAAGGGCATGAGTTTTCGTTGCAACAACAAGGGGGAGGGGTTTATGTTGATCAATCCCATATGTTCTTTAACAGCAACAACAACAATAATAATCCAAGGAAAAGAGGAAGAGAAATGGCAGCGGTAGCAACAACAGCGCCCATGAATTCATTTTCTTTGCAAACGCAACCGCCTCAATTCATAGAGCTTTCTCAACTCCAAAGACCAAATGTAGTCTCCACTGGGCTCCGCTTATCTTTTGGCGACCAACAACACTTGCACCAAAATCAAAACCAAAACCAAAGTTATGAACACCAACATCAAAATCTCGTTTCCAGCTCCACTGCTTTTCTGTCTATAATATCTGATGAATTGGCTACCCAAATCAAACGCCAGAGAGAAGAACTAGACCAATTTCTTCAAGCCCAGGTACCAGATTTTTCTTTCTTGATTTGGTTTTCTTTTGTTAGGGAAAAATGTAGTGACATGTTATTTTTTTGGGGGGTCGTTTGTTATGGATTAAAGGGGGAGGCATTGCGGCGTACGTTAGCGGAGAAAAGGCATAGGCACTTCCGTGAGCTACTGGGGGCAGCGGAAGAATCGGTGGCGAGGAGATTAAGGGATAAAGAAGCGGAAGTTGAGAAAGCAGAGCGGCGGAACGCAGAGTTGGAGGCACGCGTGGCGCAACTTAACGTGGAGGCGCAGGTTTGGCAGGCGAAAGCCAGGGCACAGGAGGCTACGGCGGCTTCATTACAAGCGCAGCTTCAACAGGCTATAATGAGCGGAGGGGCTGCCGCCTCGATGCACGACAGCAGGAGAGGGGAGGAGGGGGTGAAGTGCGGTGAAGGGCAAGCGGTGGACGCCGAGTCGGCTTACGTGGACCCGGACCGGATGGTGGCTTCATGGGGTCCGGCATGCAAGGCGTGTCGGAAACGTCTGGCGTCGGTGGTGCTGCTGCCGTGTCGGCATCTATGCTTGTGTACAGAGTGTGATCGAGTGGCGCAAGCCTGCCCGCTTTGCCTCACCGCCAGGAATTCTAGCGTCGAGGCTTTTCTTTCTTGAATTTTTTTTTTTTTTAAAGTCCAGATTAAAAAAAAGGGGAAAAACAATTTGGAAAAAAGAAGGAAAATCAAATAGTATAAATCTTGATTATAATAATAAGTTTTACATTTTTAATCAAAGTTTATATTTGGTTCATAAAGAAATTTCAATAAATCAAGATAAATTTTTGTATATGAACAAATGGTAGAACAAGTTCAGAGGTTATACATAGATAATATCACTAATTTCGTCTGACAAATTATTGAAACTGAAATATTAGCATCATTTATTCATAAACGAAAAGAATATTAAAAATGTCACTATTTTCTTTAAATAATTGCTTACAAAATTAAGTAAAATTTAAAATTTTTACATTGTAAACTCAATTATGTTGGTTTTTTTTTCATTTTTCTTCAATGTTGGGAACAGGATAAATAATATCTAGAAACATTAAGAAGTCAAAACGCAAAAGAGTAAAATGTATAAATAATTAGGTTAAATTATATTATTAGTCCTTGTGCTATACGTAAGATGATTTTTATGAATTAAAATTTCAATCTTAATTAGACCGATTATATTCATAAAATTAAGCTATGTTTTTTCTAAAAAGAATTATACAGCAAATAAATTATCACATATGTAATGCGATATCTAGGGGAAGGGAAGTAAAAGGAGAAAAGTAAGGGAAGTAAAAGGAGAAAAGTTTTGACGGGTTTGGGGGAAGGGAAGTAAAAGACTTTGATATTTGGTTTATTTGACTTTTTTGAATTCGAATATTTAACTCAATTCGAACTCAAAATGAGAAAAAAAATTGAGTTTATTCGATTAATTTGAAATTCTAACTTTTTTCGGATCAAATTAAATTTTGCTTATTCCTGACGATATCACCTTGCTATTGGATTAAGATCTACATATTACTTAAAAAAGGACTATAAACTAATTTAATGGTGGTTGTTTACATCAAGACTAAAACTTTCAAGTTCAAAAAGTACAGGGACTAAGAATGATCGAATTGGATAGCATGGACTGAATCTAGAATCTTATGCATAGTACAAACTAATGATAGAATTTAACCAAATGAATTGAGCTACAACTGATTCGGTCAAGACTAATATTAAAAAATTGAAAATATAGGAGCTAAAATCAATCAATTCAAAAAATACATGGACTAACATTGACCAAATTAGAGTATAGGGATTAAATTTATAATTTCTGCAAAAGAACAGGGACTAATAATAAAATTTGACCAAACAATAACATATGATTCAAAATTGAAGCACAATCGTGGATGGAATCACTGTAGTCTGTGGGAGTGGCAAGGCGTCAAAGATTAAGTAACCTTTGGCGAGATGTGGAGGTTGGTATCATGTTATATGTTTCCTTGTAATCTCAAATTGTTAACATCAATTTAGTTCTAATTAGATTTGTCAATTAGGCGAGTCGAGTTGATTTTGGATCTAATCAATTGATTTTAAAACTTCTTAGAACATTTCGGGTCTAGGTTATTGTGGGATCAAATTTTGCTAGTTGGGTCATCTTGGGTTAAAATCATTTCACGTTCCTTGTTTAGGTTTCGATTGTTGCCTTCTTATGATCAAATAGGGTTGGATCGAGGCTCGATTTGGGTTAGACTTCAACATGTCTAGTTCTAATCGTATCTCATCGATTGAATTTTGCGATCTTCGTGAGTCGATTGTTTTGTTAAGTAGTTCTCATTTGTCGGGGCTTGATGAAAGGTTGAACCATAACTTAACAAAAGGTGTATTGATGTAATGGCATCAATTAGATTATGCAATGATGAAGCGAGCAACAAAATGCAGTTAATTACCACTCTTGCTTCCCTTTGGCCAATTACAAAAGGTCATATTTTGCAATCTTCATATGATCAAATGGTGAGTTGCATCATTTATTAGATGATAAAACTCTTCCATGCATTTCGGTTATCAAGCCATGCTAGGATTTCTTTTCTAATTTTTTTCATTTTATTTATCAAACATGCCTTTTACAAGGCAAACAATTTCATAAACGAGAAATAACCCCCAAAAAAAAACACATAATAAAATGTGGGTCATTTAGTATTGAATTATTCAAGCTTTGGAGCCTCGCGATGCCCAATTGGCTTCGCTACCAACTCTGGGCATCCTATTTGTTCTCGATTGAGCATCGGCCATGAAATTGGCACCACACATCACCCTTCACTGTCAATTCTTGGCATTGCCTTCATTTTGCTCCTCGGATGCTCAAAACTCATCAATCCTTGCTCACATGGAACATACACCTGTATTCACACACACACAAAATGTTAATAAAATTGTTTTTGTACGAAATCTTTTAGAATTATAATATAATACTAGTAAAAATAATCAATATGAAGCACACATTACCGGTGGAAATGGTGCAAATGATTTAGCACAACTTTCTTTTATAAGCTTTAAGTTATCTCAAACAACTCTTGATCCATCATTTGCTACACCCCAATAGAGTTTAACCTTTCATCACCCTACACACCATTAAATAAAACCAATTAATTAATTTAATAAGAAAATATACATTTGAATCATCCCAATTATATTGAGAAGTTGGCTTTGAAAATGGTCTTACCAATGCAACAAATACACTTCGACTTTGCTATCATACACCACAAATCCATAAGCGCCTTCAAGATCCTTAAGGACACAGTCGGTAGGAGTACGGACCACGGTCTCGGAGGGTTCGATATGCTTCGATGATAAACATGGCTTCATTGGTGCCCTTTGACACCCATACCGCTTTAGCAGTTTGCTCAAATTATTCAAATCCCCAAGAATATGCAAGATATTTCATCCGATCCACAAGGTGTCGAGTCCGATGCCAGTGCCACCCAGTCCTTCAAATTTGTTGTAATAAAAAGGATTAAAATCTACAATTAGATCATCTAGCATAAGTAATTCGTAGATTTTAGTATTTATTCTTTAATATTATTAATTTTATCCATATATTTTTCAAATAATAGCGGTTAAATTTATTAAATTGAATTATACTATTTTTAAAATATTATGTTACAAATTTATTATCATATATGTAATGATATGTTAAGTTGTTATCACGTTAAAATTTATCAAATTAGAGAATATCAACTAAATTCATGACTTCCATCAATAGCAAATCTAGAAATATTTTTAGTGGTAAAATTGAATAATAAAATTTTGAAAAATCAAAACATAATTTTATAATGTATTAATTTATTATTTCATCCTTTTTAAGAGATTAAATATATTCTTTTTCATTTTTAGGTCGTTAGTTAATTTTTGATTTAATCATCTTATCGAAAACTTAGATAGCAATTTTTCATTTGAGGAGGGTCCAAGGCCCTATATGTCTCTTTCAGATTTGCCTTGGATTTACAAATGTACGAGACTAATAGCAAAATTTCACTTAATGAATTTAATTACTACGATTTAAATCATGATTAAAATTTTAAAATTTTAAAAATATACAAACTAAAATTAACCGAATTAAAGTTGTAGATATTAAATCTGCAAAGTAAAAAATTAACAACAAATTTTGACAGCCAACGAAGAGGCCTTGATTCTGTTGACAATGATAGATATTTTGGATCTTAAGTATTCAAATTAAAGATCCATCATATGTAATTATATAGGTGAGTCTTTGAATTTTATCATATCTTTAGGTTGAATTGTATCAATACTTGTAATTTTTTAATTCTTTGTATTTTACTTGATAGAAATAAAATATTGAAGCACCATGGTATGATGGGATCCAATTGAAAGAAGAGAAGAGGGGAATGGTGTCAGTCCATGTGTTGCTGAGCTAGCTGCTCAATGTCTCCATGACACACATCAACTACCACTATATATGATACTGCCTGTCATTATTGCCTTTTGGAGGCAAATCCATACATATAAATAATATTTGCCAGTATGACTGTAGCTTTCTAAGAGGGAGGAATTTGTGTCAAAAATTACTGCCGGATGAAGTAAAAGTTAAAAGAGTAAATGCAATTAACCATATGCAAAATTGCGGATGCAGTCCCTTCTTTTCAATTTATATGGCATTTTGCTACATGAAGTTGAAGTGTATGCCATGCAACCACAGTGCTCCAACATTAAAGGTAATGATGTACATTAATTACATTCTATAAACTGCTTGTGAAATTTAAGAAAGAAGCAAAATTATTTTTATTATATTAATTTTTAAAGTATATATTGTGGAGTTCTAAATTTATAGTAGCAGTAGATCACACAATAATCATATACATGGACAATTGATAATGCAGAAGAATAGTTTAGATAGTTATATATCTTAAAACTAGAGGTACCATTAAAAGAAACTCATAAATTACATGAACTATATAAGATATTAACCCAAATAAAATCAATAAAAGTTAATTGATTTAGTTTCAAGCTAAACCTGTTAAGGAATTGGAGGAATCAGGATTCATTTGTTCAATAACCTTCCCTAATCTAATAATTAGGCAACACCTCCTGGTTAAAATTTTACACAAGTCTTCTTCAGATATTTAAAATTTAATCCTTTTATTTCTCAAATTTTAAAATTTTAAAATTTTAGATCCATTGTTAACATAATTAGAGTTTCTTTTTATTAAATTCACTAGTATAACATTTTGATTAATATATTACGGTTTGGTAGGTATGTAACAAAAATAATAACATTACAATGAATCTAAATTTAACATAAAAATTTAACGGTGTTATGTGTTAACAATTAAACTTATATTTTTACATCCGAAAAAGTAGAGTTGATAAATTCTTTAAAATAAAAATAGGGTTAAATTTCAAATGTGAAAAAAATTCCAAGTTCATGAATGGAGAAATTATCTCTTTTTTGCCTTTGAAATTCTTGCAGAGCAGATGCTTTCTTACAATATGATGAACTTATGATAGACCCAAACTTTTACCTTATTACCAACTACTATATATATATATATATATATATGAGAATTATCAAAGTGAATTTGATATTTTGGAAGTAATTAAACTTTGAATATAATAATGAAGCTAAGTGCAGTTTAAGATTGGATCAGAGGCAACTTTGACTGCGTATCTAACAAGCAGAAGATAAGCTGGAATCTGGTTGTGCCTCATCACATGCCCATCACATTGCATTGTCCGATGCAAAATGGGGGTATTTTTCAGGGCTGTTTGAACTTTGAAGTGAATAAAAGAGAAAATTTTAATTAATCAATTAATTCCCCTCAACTACACCAAAAAACAAGTTTCCTTTGCCTTGATTTTTCACTACTTTAAACACCCCCTTCTTTATTTTTTATCCATATGATTCCAACTTGTGAATGAAACTCAAGGGCTGTCAAATGGGGGCAAAACGTAGGGGACAATGAAATTATAAGAGCTGCAGCAGTGCCCCCAAAAAAGCCTTGTTAAAGAAGGCTACATGGTCCTCACTCAACAACCACACCCTGCAAAATGATAAAAAAGACTTGATATATACAAAGCGTAGTGAGTGACCCAGCTCATTGAAATATAGGCAGTCCATGAAAGGAACACACATACCTCGTTTTCAATTAATTTTTATTTTTATTTATTGAAGTGGGAACGCAAACAAATTTGTCCCTTGTTCTGGACGGTTTTGATCACTATATATGAAATGTCATTGGCATCGTTTGTCCCATTCTTGTTGTCATAAACCAGCACAGTCATCTTTGATGGAGTAAATGTACTTTTCTATTGTTTCATTTTTGCTGTAAATATGCAAGGAAAATACATACGAAGCTTCTTCTTTTTTTTTATTAAAGCAACTAAACGAGTATGCTCAATGGGGATGGCAGTTTGACAAAAAAACAGGGACATGAAGGAACGATCCATTTTGCATATTTTGGAACCCTTTATGACTAGGGATGCATGCTTTTCAGTACAGAATTTGGCACCTTACTTCAATTTTGTTAGCTGTGGGGAAACCCCATTTACGGATTTAAACTTTCAAGACCTCACAAACGAAAACGTATGTTTACCACTCCAAGGTTCAACGTTATTATCCCACGTACAATGGCTCACTAACAATAAGCACACAACAGCCCCATTTTTACCTATAACTAGCCATAACACCTTCCAAACCCTTAAATAGGAGGATAAATGTGTTTCAGCACACTTGAACTCATACCAGGAACTGTAACACCCTCGTCCGACCCGATTGCCGAGTCTGAGCTACGAAATGTTACAATCGTTGCCGGAGCAACTACCGCCTCCAAACATTCAACCATATCTTAAACACATTCACATCTTGAAACACAATTAAATCCGAGCCTTAATCGAGTTTACGAAAATTTTTTTATTCACTCAAGCATGAAATAGGACCAAATTGTAAAGTTTCAAAATCTTAGGGTCGACGTCGTGATGTCACTTCCTCCACGTCGAGACATCGCCAAACAATTTGTCACATTGTGACCTCAGACCACTCGACACCATGATGTGACACATTATCGACCGACGTTGCGATGAGAAAGGTTGCTCTTTGGGACATGAATTCTATTTTGATAAAAATAAACCATTTGGTACCTATTTCAAGTCTTCCAACCAAACTATACCAATTATGCAATAAGTATTGACTTAATCCAATCTTTAAACTAATCATTCAATTCAAAATCATCAACTAAGTTTAAACATTTCGATACCATTAGGGCATACCAATTCAACAATCCATTCACCAACATTAAATGTACCAAGTCAACTCATCAACATGATATTTCCTGTCCCATATGTCAACCACAATATGCCATTTCGTTAGGTATCAACCATTGCTAAATCAAGCATATCAAACCATATATCAAGACAACATCTGCTTACATATACCAAGTTCTAACATAATATTTTTTACACATCAAGGCACCTAGACACATGCCACAACATTAAAGGTCCAAAACGATTAAATATCTATGTAACAGTCTGATTTTGACCCTAATCGAAAAAGTAGTTTCGGGACTATAAATTCGAGTTAGAAAAAAATAATTATATATTATTTTCTGTGTTTATAATGTGTGAATTGATATATGTTAAATTTTTGTGATTTAATTTTATCGTTTGAGTGTCCGATTTAATAAAAGGACTTAATCGCGTAAATGGTAAAAGTTACTAACTATTTGTTAAAGTACTAAATTGCTTTGTTCTTTTAATGGGAGGTTTTTATGTTGCAATTTTGCCATAAAAATAGTGATGGACGGTTATGTACATATTATATAAGATATTTATGTTAAATAATAAATGTTAATTTAGTAATTTTGAAATATATGTTAATTAAATAAAATATAAAACAAAAACCATGCATGTTCATCTTATTGTTTTTGCCGAAACTAAAAGAAAAAGAAAGAAAGAAGAACAAGCTTCATTCGGCCATATTTAAGCTTGATTAATGTATGTAACTAGTTCGATTTTTGATAATTTTTATGTTTTTGAGATCGTTGCTATGAAATTTACAAAGCCCATGCTTTAATTTTTGAATTTGGTGAATATTTTGAGTTAAGCCATTGATGAATTTATGACCTTTGTGATGTTAGATTATGGATTATGAAAGATGTAACACCCCTACCCGTTGTCGGAATAGGGTACAAGACATTACCGAAATTTATTGAATATTTTCGAATAATTTCGAGTCATTTTTTTTGTATTTTGAAACTAATCATAACGCCCCTCTATTTGGCCCTCAAAGCCCAAAACATACATTAGGAATCAACCGGAATTAAATCGGGATCATAGGGAATTTTTCGCAAAATCCTAAAATTTTCCTACATTAGTTAGCGTAATTTAATATTGACAAACTTATTTTCTCGACATGTCTCACTTGAATTTATTACTTGTCCTAATATACATAATTTTCCTTGTATCAGCGTATAAAAGATAATCTTATATTTACATGTCATGATACATATCATTCTCTTGTTGTTTCTTCATAAATATAAATTATTCAATTCATTATGACAATATTTCATGTACCATCATTTTCATGAGTTTAGTGTATATTTATTCCAGTAGCAGCTTATAATCTTGAATATGCATAATTATCAGACAAGTTTCATATACATGTATTTTCCATGTCATATTTCAATGTAACAAATAATTATCATTTCTATGTATTTCAAGTTTAATTTCATGATTTCAAGTACTTGCCATTTTCTATATTTATCCCGTTGAATTTCTCGAAATTTCGATGGATTTTCTAATAGTACACTTATAGTGTACAATCCCGGGTCCGTCAATTCGTACACATATGGGTATACCCTTTTTCCAAAGAGCACACTCCCGCAAACCTCATTTCTTATAGCAGGATTACCAGTCCAGGCTAAATCCCCTGTAAGAGAGCACACTCCCGCTAACCTCATTTCTTACAATAGGATTACGATCGAGCTAAATCCCTTGTAACATATGCTCAAAAGGTATTGTCGGGATTACCGGTCCAGCTAAATCCCAGCGACAATTACTCCAATGAGCTTAGATCTAAATTACAGTCCAAGCTAAATTGAGACCTAATTGGATTACCGTCCGGCTAAATCCATTTTCCACATATTCTTGGGAAGGCTATATCGGATCACCAATCCGGCTAGATCCTTTTACACATATTCTTGGAAGGGCTATATCAGGATAGGATCACCCATCCGGGCTAGATCCCTTTTTACCGTCAATTCCTTTTCAGAGATCTATCGAATTTTCCTTTCACTCAACCGGGATTTCTTCCCCTTTTATCAAATATATAAATGTTTCATCAATTTTCATACAATGAACATTCAAATTATATTCACATCAATAATATACATTTCAAGCATTTAAGAATATAATTCAAGTTACACGAACTTACTTCGTTGCTTGTTCATGTTTATAATTTCACTAATCCGATGTCTATTCTTTTTCACGTTCAAGTCTTGTATTTGAGTTATCCGGATCTTTATAAATAAATTTGATCATCATTTTCATTCATTTCAGGTTATGATACATTCAATTAATGCTCTAGGTAAAATTACCATTTTGCCCCTAAGCTTTTAATTAATGACGATTTCATCTCTAGGTTTAGAAAAAATAAAATTATTGTAATTTAATTCATGTTTAGAACAAAAGCTTTCAAATTTTCAGCTATTACAAGTTTAAATCAAAGGTTAGTTTTGATCCGTTCTTGATAATTTTTACGTTTTTATAATGTTGCTTTGAGAGCTACAAAACCCATGTTTTAATTTTGTGAATTGATGATGTTTGTGTGAGTTGCCATGGATGATAAGTTAAGCTTTTTGATGATTTTTGGTGTTAAATGAAAGGTATGAGTTAGATAAACATACTTTGTTCTTGGAGTTTTGATGAATTTAGCTAAATAGGGCTAAATTGTGAAATAGAAAATTGAAGGACTAAATTGATGATTTCATGGAAAATATGGGCTTGTATGATATATATGTGTATTCGGTTAAGTATGTGTTTGTAATGATTTTGTGAAATTGATGTTTTGAGAAAAAATAGACTATATTGATAAAATGTGCAAATATGAGGGTTAATTTGCAAATAGCCCTAAATGTGTATTCATGGATTAAATTGAATTAATTAGTGAATAAAAGGGTTAATTCTGAATATGTTTAGATTAAGAACCGAAGAAAACGGACTTAGATCGTGGAAAGGCGAAAGTAATCGAGTAGTCGTTTTTATTCTGATAAACCGAATCCGAGGTAAGTCACTATGCAAATAAACGTATTTGTATGATATTATATTTGTTCTTATGACTATTATTGAATATGGATATTCATGAGAAGATATGCAAATGAAATCTGGGATAAGTTTGATATAGTGACTAAGTCCGAGAAGTCCCATACGAACCTAGGAATTGATAGGATTAGATATGTCATGACATAGGTGTCTGTTCTGTTTTATCATGTAAGACCACGTCTGGGACATTGGCATTGATCTAAGACTCGTGTAAGACCACATTTGGGATGTTGGCATCAATATGACTTTATGAATAAGACCACGTGTAAGACCATGTAAGACCATGGGGACATCGGCATCGTATTGATTCGTGTAAGACCATCATGGGACGACGAGTGTCGATATCCGAGTGCATGTAAGACCTCGTCAGGGGCGTTGGCATTGTACAACTATTTTGAGCTTTCTGAGTGTCCTACTAGTTTCCTATTGGTTCAACGGGCAAGATTGTGATCTGAAATACAAATCGAGCTATGAACAAATATGTGATATTAAATCCTATTCGGTATATTGATTATACACTAGTTGTGTATGTAAGGTAAGCATTTAAGTGATCTTACTATGATGACATGTATATGGGGTTAATGATATGATATGAATTGTTTTGGCTTAATGAGTTATGTGTTTATATGGTTTTTGAGTGATAAATATTGAAAATGTGATTAAAATGTATGAATCAAAGCAAACAAGTGAAGGTTTGCTAAATGAATGATATGTGCTAATATTTATTTGCATATAAGCCTTCCGATCATTTGCAAAATAGTCTAGTTTTAATATTTATAAAAGAGTGATCGAACACAGAGTATTGCGACAACGATAGAGGCAAGCGCACCTATCGAGCGATAGTATAGCTCGGGAAGAATATCTTATCGAACCCAAGAAACCTAAAAGTACTACTACTCACTTTCTTTCTATTATTTAGCCTAAAATATGGGCGATTGGTTTATTAAACTAAAACAAATGAAATATTTAAACTAAATGCAAAGACAAAAGAAATGAAACTTTGGGAAAAGACGTTGAAGAAAACTCAATTGATAAAGATGATACCTTCGGGAAGAATCCACCTATGACTTCACTTATTATCTACCTTTTCAATTCATATGATTTCTTTACTTAGCTTGATCCGTGAGACTCCCTAACCTATATTAAACCTTCTCTCGAAGTGAATAATGTCTAACCTTAGGTTAATTAGTGGAACTCTCGTTCTCTTATAATAACCCCCTAAGGAAGCAGTAAATCAATCAATGGACTCCCATATTAGGTTTCACCCTAATCGACAAAATCTCGTAACCCTATCTTTAGGCACCGATCAACTCCGCTTAATTATGCTAGATCTACTCTTGGCGAGGTCTATTCCTCCTCCACCTAAGCACATTAGATTAAATTAAGCCACATAATTAAGAACAAACTAAGTATTTATCATATAAACCAATAAATCAAATAACAAAATCCATCATAGGTTTCATCCCCTTCAGGTATCTGAAGGATCTAGTTCATAATAAAATAAGAAAACATCTCAAGAGAAAAGATAAAACAAAACATAAGAAATCCGTAAAACCCCCTAAATGAATTAAAGGAGAGATCCTCCGTCTTGAGTAGAATTTTGACTCTTCGAGATGGATCAACTGGCTATCTTCGAGTAATTCCCTAAACGAGTAAAGCTCTGGCAGAAAACTCTGCTAAAACCTTGATGATCTTGAATTGCTGCCTTGGATTATTTATATAGACGTTTGGGATGCTTTACTTGGCTCCTAAGTACTCGTAATTCAAGTGAAATTCGTCCTAAATGTTTGAGCGGACTTAGGATTGCGTTTCTTGGGCTCCAAGCATCCAATTCCGAGTGAAATTGCTCTTTTCCGCGATAGGGCTAAGGCACGCCCGTGTAAATCTTGGTCCAGCCCGTGTCTTCATTCTATTGATTTAGGTACGGCTATGACACGCCCGTGCAATATCTAGGTAAAGGCCGTGCTTCGGGTCTGCCAATTGGGGCATGGCCGTGTACATCAAGGTCAGGCCGTGTTGGGCTTTTTTTTGACGAGGCACAATCGTGTAAATCAGGGTGTAACCGTGTGCAAATCTAAATATTGGGGCACGGACGTGTGGCATGAAGTCCAGGCTGTGCCAACTTATTGGGTTGGCCTATTTTGGTCCGTTTTAAACCCGTTTTGCATCCTTTTTATCCTTGGGTGCTTTCCTGAGTATAAGACATGAAAAGAAAGAATTAAAAGCACATTTTTACATAAATTAAGGATAAATTCATCTAAAAGCATACTTAATATGGGGTTAAAATGTGTTACTTTTACGGTTTATCACCTTCCATATTTAGTTAGTTTGTATATGACTTACTAAGCTTTCGAAAAGCTTACTCTGTATGTGTTTTCTCTGTTTTATAGGTCGTCAAAGCTACTGAAGGCTCGGGACTGTCAAGGATTGTCATCACACTTCTAAACTCTTTTGGGTACCCTTTTTGAAAAAGTATTTAGCTAAATATGGCATATATAGGCTAGATATGTGTATATGATTTTGAAGTAAACTTAGTCATGTGTTTGACAAGTTTTTGAGTTGATAAATGCTTGAATGAATGAGCTTTGTGATACAAATTTTGATATGAGTTGATGCCTATGAAATGGTTAAGTTTTGTTTAAACAATGGATGATTTTGATTGTGTATGAATTAGGTGTTTTTGGTGTGTTTTAATAGCCTAAAAATGGTGAAAATAGCAGTTTCCACACGGCCTAGACACATGGGCGTGTGCCCAGGCCGTGTGGTAAAAGTCAGAATCAAAAGAATCGCCTACGGGCTAGTCCCACGGTCGTGTGTAGTAAGTCAGAATCTGCCCACGGGCTACCCACATCCATGTGATTTCACACGGGCAGGCCACACGGCCATGTGCCCCTATTTTTAAGAAAAAGTTTCTAAAGTTTTTATTTTAGTCCTAAATCATTTCCTAATCATATTTCGGGTCTTGTAGGGCCATATTAGGGTCGTAAAGATGAAATTTGAAAAATTTTAAATTGTGTATCGGGATTATATCCCAATTTACTCGTTTATTTATGTTTAACTCTAGTAATACCTCGTAACCAGTTCCGACGATAGTTTAGGGTTAAGGGGTGTTACATTTGATTGGTATCAGAGTTACGATTTAGTTGATTCTCGGACTAATGTAGCGTGTCAGAGTCTAGCTATATATGCCATATATTTGAATTGTGATAGTGTGATGAATCCTGACGTATAAAATGTGATTTTTGTATAGTAATGGATCCCAAAAGAGCCGTAGCTGACGACGTAGAAAGTAATGCTCCTGATCCCGCGCAAGGGACATCACCTTCTGATTTGAGACCAGTTACGAGCGGTCATGAGGGAGAAGCTAAACAAGCTTTCTTCCAGATGATGAATGAGTGGTTCACTCAATTCATAAGAAATAACCCGACTGTTTCACAACCCCTGCCCCCGGTTAATCTCCCTCAGACTACAGGTATGCCACCAGTTATGCATCCAAATCTGTTGAATAAGCCTCCTGTTGACAAGATCCGTAAATATGAGGCCAAAGAGTTCTGGGCAACTAAGGATGATGATGCTGAAAAAGCTAAATTCTGGATTGAAAATACTATCCGGGTATTTGATGAGATGTCTCTGACTCCGGAAGAATGCATAAAGTGTGTTGTATCGTTACTTCGAGATGCAGCATATCAATAATGGAAAACTTTAATTTCAGTCGTTCTGAAAGAGCGAGTCACGTGGGACTTCTTTCAGATTGAATTCCAGAAGAAGTGTATCAGTGAGAGATTTGTCGATAAAAAATGGAAGGAATTTTTAGAACTAAAACAGGGCCGAATGATTGTTTCTGAGTATGAACGAGAGTTTGTGAGATTGAGTCAATATGCTCGAGAATGTGTATCTTCTGAAGCTATAATGTGCAAAAGATTTGAAGATGGCCTTAATGAACACATTCGTTTACTGGTCGAGATTTTAGAAATAAAAGAGTTCGTTGTACTCATTGACTGAGCTTGCAAAGCTGAGGCACTCGAAAAGGATAAAAGAAAAGCTGAGTTTGAAGCTCGTGATATGAAAAAGAGATTTCAAAGTAAATCATTTCAGTCTACTCCGAAAAGATTCCAAGATGATCAAAGTCGTTCTAGAGATAATGTGGGACATTTGAACAGAAATCGAGCCAGATCGCAATTGAGTTCCAAAATTCCAGCAACTTCAGTGGCCAGCGTTGAAAACGTTCGATCCGAGAGACCCGAATGTAAACATTATAGAAAAAGACATCCGAGAAGCTGCAGATTAAACGACAGAGCTTGCTTCAGATGTGGATCGCTTGATCATTTTATCCGAGATTGTCCTGAGACTGTTGAGCCAGAAACTGTTCAGAATTCGAGATCTGATAGTGCACCTGTGAGAGGTAGATCTTCCAAGAATGTAACAAATATCGGTGGTAGTCTGAGAACTACGAGAGACAATGTTATCAAATCCGAAGCTAGAGCACCTGTCAGAGCATATGCTATCCGAGCTCGTGAGAAAGCTTTATCACCTGATGTGATAACTGGCACTTTTACTCTTTACGATACTACTGTGATTGCTTTAATAGACCCTGGTTCTACACATTCATATATATGCATTAATTTAGTATTCAGCAAGACTTTACCTGTAGAGTCTACTGAGTTTACTATAAAAGTATCGAATCCCTTAGGTAAAAGTGTCCTTGTTGACAAAGTATGCAAGAACTGTCTGTTAATATTTTGAGATATCTGTTTCGTACTGATCTGATGCTTTTGCCATTTGATGAATTCGATATTATTCTAGGTATGGATTGGTTGTTTATGCATAATACTGTTGTGAACTGTAAAAGAAAATCTATTGATTTGAGAAGTCCGAATGATGAGATTATAAGAATTAAGTCTGATGATTTGAATGGATTGCCTGATGTGATATCTGTTTTGAAAGCTCAAAGTTATGTAAAAAAGGGCTACGAGGCATATTTTGCTTATGTGATTGATTCGAAAGTATCTGAGAAGAAAGTTGAATCAGTGCCTATTGTTTGTGAGTTTATTGATGTGTTTCCTGAAGAGTTACCGGGTTTACCTCCAATTCGTGAAGTCGAGTTTGGTATAGAATTGTTGCCTGGTACTACACCGATTTCGATAGCTCCATATAGAATGACACCCATTGAGTTGAAAGAATTAAAGTCACAGTTGCAAGAATTGATCGATAGAGTGTTTGCTAGACCGAGCTTTTCATCTTGAGGTGCTCATGTTCTGTTTGTGAAAAAGAAAGATAGCACGATGAAAATGTGTATCGATTATCGTCAGTTGAATAAAGTGACAATAAAAAATAAATATCCGTTACCCCGAATAGACGATTTGTTTGATCAGTTAAAAAGGAGCTACTGTGTTTTTCAAAATTGATCTGAGATCGGGATACTACCAGTTGAGAGTTAAAGATTTAGACATTCCGAAGACTGCTTTCAGAACGAGGTACGGGCATTATGAGTTTTTAGCTATGCCATTTGGACTAACCAATGCTCCTGCTATTTTTATGGATCTGATGAATAGAATTTTTAGACCGTATTTAGATCGATTTGTTGTAGTATTCATAGATGACATATTGATTTATTCACGTAATGAAAGTGAGCATGCTGAACATTTGAGAATTGTGTTGCAAACTCTGAGAGAAAAGCAATTGTACGCGAAATTTAGCAAATGTGAATTATGGTTGCACGAGGTTAGTTTTCTAGGACATATAGTGTCGGCTTCTGGAATCCAAGTGGATCCGAGTAAGATTTCTGCTATTTTGAATTGGTAACCTCCTAGAAATGTATCTGAAGTCCGTAGTTTTCTGGGCTTGGCTGGTTATTATCGTCGATTTGTAAAAGGATTTTCAGCGATAGCTACTCCGTTGACTAGACTACTTCAGAAAGATGTCAGATTTGAATAGTCAGATAAGTGTCAGAAAAGTTTTGATCAGTTAAAAACTCTGTTAGCAGAAGCCCCAGTGTTGGTACAGCCAGAATCAGAAAAAGAATTTGTTGTATACAGTGATGCCTCGCTAAACGGTCTGAGATGTGTTTTGATGCAAGAAGGCAAAGTTTTAGCTTATGCCTCGAGACAATTGAAGTCTCATGAAAAGAATTATCCAACACACGACCTTGAATTGGCTGTAATTGTGTGGCACTTAAGATTTGGCGTCATTATCTATACGGTGAGAAATGCCATGTATTTTTAGATCATAAAAGTTTGAAATATCTGATGACTCAGAAAGATTTGAATTTGCATCAGAGAAGATGGCTTGAGTTATTAAAAGATTACGAGCTTGCGATAGATTATCATCCGGGTAAAGCGAACGTTATTACTGATGCATTGAGTAGAAAGTCATTGTTTACACTACATGCTTTGAATGCTCAGTTAGACTTATCTGATGATAGTTCTGTGATAGCGGAATTAAAAGCAAAATCGTTGTTTTTACAACAGAGTTGTGATGCTTAGAAATTTGATAATGAATTGCTAGCGAAGCGGGCTCAATGTGAATCGAGTTCTGAATCTGAATTTTGAATTGTTGATGATTGTTTGAGATTTTGAGATCGTATTTATGTTCCAAAAATCCGGAGTTGATTTTGAATGAAGCCCATAATAGTCGTTTATCTGTTCATCCTGGAAGTACTAAAATGCACCATGATTTGAAGCAACACTACTGGTGGTCTGGCATGAAACGAGACATTTCTGACATTGTTTCGAAATGTTTAGTCTGCCAACAAGTGAAAGCAGAACATCAAGTTCCCTCTGGTTTGTTACAACCAATTTTAATTCCCGAATGGAAATGGGATAGAGTAACAATTGATTTTATTTTTGGATTGCCTCTGACTCTGAGAAAGAAAGATGCGATTTGGGTCGTAGTTGACTGATTAACTAAATCCGTCCATTTTATTTCGATAAGATCTGACTTTTCACTTGAGAGATTAGCCGAGCTTTATATTTCTGAGATTGTGAAATTACACAGGGTACCACTATCCATTGTGTCAGACAGAGATCCGAGATTTACATCGCGATTCTGGAAGAAGTTACAAGAAGCTTTAGGCACGAAATTGTATTTCAGTATAGCTTTTCATCTGCAAACAGATGGTCAGAACGGACTATTCAGATTCTTAAAGACATGTTAAGATGCTGTGTACTTGCGTTTTATGGTTCATGGGAACAGTATTTGCCACTGATTGAATTTGCTTATAAAAATAGTTTTCAGACGAGCATTAAAATGGCACCATATGAAGCTTTGTACGGACGTAAATGTCGTACACCTCTATATTGGACTGAACTCAGTGAGAATAAGTTACAGGGTTGATTTGATAAAGGATACAGAACAGAAAGTGAAACTGATCCGAGATTGTTTGATAGCAGCATCCGATCGTCAGAAGTCCTATGCAGATTTGAAGCGAAAAGATATAGAATTTGAGATTGGCGACAAAGTATTTCTGAAGGTGTCACCGTGGAAGAAAGTACTCTGATTCGGATGAAAAGGCAAGTTAAGTCCGAGATTCATCGGACCTTATGAAATCATTGAACGAGTTGGGCCTGTTGCATATAGATTAAAATTGCCCTATGAGTTAGAAAAGATACATAATGTATTTCAAATTTTGATGCTCATAAATATCGATCCGATCCATCACATGTGATTGCTTCGTCCGAAATTAAAATCCGATCTGATATGACATATGAAGAGGAACCGATTCGTATCTTAGCTCGTGAAGTGAAAGAGTTGAGAAACAAGAGAATTCTGCTAGTGAAAGTATTGTGGAATCGGCACGGAATTGAAGAGGCTACGTGGGAGCCTGAGGATTCAATGAGACAGCAATATCCTAATCTGTTTAACGGTAAGATTTTCGGGGACGAAAATCCCTAAGAGGGGAGAATTGTAACGATCAGATTTATACCTAGTCGAGCAGTGGGCTTGAGACCCCAAATCTGAGTCCGTATAATATTTTTAATATTATATTCTGTGCTGTTGATATGAGGTTTAGCATGTGTTAAATTTCCGTGAGTAAATTTGATTGTCTAAGTGGTTAATTTGAAAAAAAGATTAAATTGCATGAAATGTGAAAGTTGCTTGCTATTTGCTAAAGAACCTATGTGTTGTGGTTTTATAAATGTGAGGACTTATGTGGCAAATAAGCCAATTCTATGATAGTGGATGGCAATAAATATGGCACATGCATTTTTTTTATGATGATTGTCGGAACCCTTTTTTTTGTTTGAAAACGGGCCGACTTTAAAATACAAAAACGGAGTCGCCACCAATCTCTTTTGAAGTGTGATTGGGCCACTTAAAAAGATTTTGGTCTTCGAATTGTAAGAAAATGGGCTCGGGAGTCGGTTACGCACGAGGAAGGGTTAGCACCCTCGCAATGCCCAAAATTTGTACCGCATTGATTGATTAATGTCTTTAATATCAAAAATTAAAAAAAATATTTTATAATATGAATCTTTAAAAATGTTTGGATAACTCACATTGGATATCGAAACTCTCTTGTTTCGAAAAGTTGAAATACCACATCCAGCACGATAGGACACGATGTTTCAAACTATCGATACTAAGATCATTTCATGATTTCCAACACTCTTGTCTTGCAATTTTAAAAGGATATTTCACTATTTGGCCAAACCAAAAACCGAAACCCAGCACGATTGGGCACGATTCCTTGAATTTCCAATCATGAAATATTACCTTTATTTAAGAAACACAATAAAAGAATCTTTGAAGGATATTTAGTTGTTTGGATGAATGGAAAATCGAAACCCAGCACGATTGGGCTCAAATCTCTCGAGCTTTCAAACATGAAACATTGCCTTATCTAAAAAATAATCGAAATCTTTAAAGGATATTTAGTGATCTAGATTTAGCGAAAAATCGAAGCCCGCACGATTGGGCGCGATTTCCGAACTTCAAACACACGAATTCCCTTTTGAAACATTTTTAAGTTTTGGAGAAAAGCAAAAATAAAAGCGTGGAAATGTAGACACGATGATAATAGGGAATGACAATAAATACAAAAAAGAAAAAGACAATAGTATTACAATTATAAAAGCGATATATAATAAATAAAGTAGTGATAATAATGAAATGTAAAACTAATAATAAATAATTAATAACGAATATATGGCAAAAAGTAATGATATTAATAGTAATAACGAGTAAAAAAAAAAGGGTTCTTGCTATAATAAAAATAATAGATGTAAAAGTAATAATATATAATAAGACACTAAAGTAGATCATAATATATATAATATGAGATATAATAGTATGTAATAAAAATAATATGGTGATAAATATAATAATAAATATAGTATAGTAATAATGATATATAGATGTAAAATAATAGGGATAATAATAAAAGGATAGTAGTAATGATAACATAAAATAAAAGTAAGATTTAATAATAAAAATAATAAAACAACAATAAAATTAATAGCAATAATAATAAACTAATAGTAGTAAAGCAATAGTATATATATATATAATAATAATAATATATAATAATATAATAACAGAAATAATATGATTATAATAATAATAACGGGTATAAAACAAAGTAATAAAAAAAATTAAAAAACTAATCCAATGGTAAAATAGCCAACATAAACGAAAAGGGACTAAATCGTATCAAAATCACAAGTTTTGGGGTAAAATCAGAGGTAAAATAAAGGGGAGGGACCGAATTGCGAGGCATGCGCAACCTATAGGGATCAAAACAGCAATAAAACCCCCACAAGCAGTATGCAACGCGGATAAAATTGCGTTGGCGTGCGAAATTGGGGCCAAATTTTAAAATATAGAAAAAGCAAGGGGCGCAATTAAAACATCGGCCAAAATGGAGGCTAATAGCGCAATTTACCCATTTAGGGTGAAATTAGCATATCCACCGCGAAGCAAGTAATTGCGGGGCCCATCTTTTTAATGCTTAAAACCTAAAAACAAAATTTTTCATTCATTTCTTTCTTTGTTTCAAAACCGAGAAAAAAAAACCCCTTTCCTTCTTTTTTTTTGGGTTTCAACCCTTTTCTTTGATGCCATTTCTGTGTTAGAAACAAAACCAAGACCCCAATCGCGAATCAACGGTGGCGGCCAAGGAGTCCGGTGAGATCTTTTCGACTTCTCCTCTTTTTTACTTTGTTTATTTTGCTTGAAAACTTTAATATACATACATATATATTGTAATTTTCTTGAAAAAACGAACAAGAATTTAGGGGAAAAAAAAGTGAAATAAAATAAAATAAAGAAGAAACAACAGTATTTGGATTCAACAAAAAAAAATCGAAGCGAGGAAAACCTCTATTGATTCTTAAATCTGATTTCGTATCAATCCTCTTTTGATATCGATGTATATCGATGTACTCTTCTTCTCTCTTCTTTTGTGTAAAAAAAAAAAACCCTTACATCATGTATTTTTTGCTTTTATAGCCTAAAAAACCTCTAAAAAAGAACAAAACCTAATCCGAATCCCCCTTCTCGCTTTCTTGCTTCGCTTTGTAGGTCTTGTGGCGCACGACTTGGAGTTGGAGGCGCACGTTCTTGGGGTGAACTTGAGGCGCCTGATTCGCTAGGGTTACATTTACATTGGGTTTTTCCCATTTTTCCTTTTTTTTACTAAACTTTGGATTAAAATTCTTGTAAAATTTTGGGTTTTGCTTGTTGGGCTCGGGTAAAAAAGTATTGGGTCCGGATTTGAAATTGGGCCTTACACTACCCTCTTTGCTCATTGTAATAGTGCAACAAGAATAGAGCAAAGACTTTAAAAGGGCCAATTTTGCCCCATCTTGTTCGATCTCGACTTCTTGATACTTCTTTTTTCGGGTAGCTTTATTCCACCCACTGTATTCTCATGGGTATAGGGATTTTGTTTCGATCTGCTCCACTCCTGCTTAGTAAGGATAAGATCTATATTCCTCAGTCTGCTCCATTGCTGAGACATGGAAATAAGACTTGCTACTTTCGATCTGTTCCACTCCTACTCAGTGGAGATAAGATCTGTATTATTCAGTCTACTCTATTGCCGATGCATGGAGATAAGACTTGCTACTTTCGATCTGCTCTACTCCTGCTCAGTAGAGATAAGATCTATACTTTCAACCTGCTCCACTCCTGTTCAGTGAAGATAAGGCTAATGGTTTAAATCTACTCCATTGCCGATATATGGAGATAAGATTCGCCATTTTTTATCGCCCCTCTCCTCGATGGGGATAAGATCTGTAATTTTCGATTCGCTCCATCCCAGCTTAGTAGAGATAAGATCATTATCTTTAATCCGCTCCACTCTTTCGGTGGAGATAGGATCTACTATCTTTAACTGCTCCTCACCTTTCGATGAGATAAGGCTTGATCTTGATCTGCTCCACTCTTGCTTTCGGTAGAGATAAGATCTCTTGCTTTTGATCTCGCTTACTCTCTGCTTTCGAGAGAGATAAGATCTGTTGTCTTCAATCCACTCCACTCCCCCCGGTGGAGATAGGATCTACTATCTTTAGCTTTGCCCACCACTACTCAGTGGAGATAAGGCTTCAGTCTTTCGATCTGCTCTACTCCTACTCAGTAGAGATAAGATCTGTTATCTTCAATCTGCTACACTCGCCTTTCGGTGGAATAGGATCTACTATCTTTAGCTGCTCCACTCCTCTTTCCGGTGGAGATAAGGCTTGATCTTCGATCGCTCTCTACCTCGCCAGTAGAGATAAGATCATTATCTTTGATCTGCTCCACCTCGCCAGGTGGAGATAAGATATACTAACTTTAGCCTTGCTCCACCTCGCCGGTGGAGATAAGGCTTCGATCTTCGATCCGCTCTACTCACCTTTCGGTAGAGATAAGATCATTATCTTCGATCCGCTCCATTCACCTTTCGGTGGAGATAGGATCTACTATCTTTAGCCGCTCCACTCTGCTTCGATAGAGATAAGGCTTGATCTTTCGATCGCTCTACTCTGCTTTCAGGTAGAGATAAGATCATTATCTTCGATCCGCTCCACTCCACCTTTCGGTGGAGATAGGATCTACTATCTTCTTTGCTCCTCACCTTTCGGTGGAGATAAGGCTTCGATCTTCGATCTGCTCTACTCACCTTTCAAGAAAGATAAGATCTGTTATCTTCAATCCGCTCCACTCCTGCTCAGTGGAGATAGGATCTACTATCTTTAGCCTACTCCACTCCTGCTCAGTGAAGATAAGGCTTCGGTCTTTCGATCTACTCTACTCCTGCTCAGTAGAGATAGGATTTGTACTCTTTTGTAACTCCCATCAACTTTGCTACATTGTCCTCTGGGGAACCTACCTGTAGAAGTGATTTCATGGGGTCTATGCATATGTCAAATGATTAGGATGTCATGAAAGATGCTCCTAACCATATGTATCATGAATGTTATGAATGGATGCAAAATGTCATGAGAATGATCCATTTTTAACACTTGAAATGTTATTGCTTGTCGCTTATTAAGGTGACCCCGGCGTATCTCTTCTGCATTCATTGATACTTCTAACAACTAATCGAAGATGCCAATCACGCTTAAACCCTTATCTCAAGTCTCGAGCCCTTTTAAGCTGGTTAGTTCTAAACAATTGTCCTGTTTGATTCTTGTATTTTTTAGAAACTTTCGAGTAGTGCATAAAACTTCTTTTGTGAAAGTATTATTAGTTCAGTAATCATTATTTCAAAGAAAAATGCTTGAAACAATACTATAAAAATGAATAAAACTGAAATTTATTCGGGATAAAAACCCATGAAAAATAGGTTGAACAAGGGAAACAAATTCCATTAAAGTGCAATATGAGTAAGAATGGTATTGATGCCCCGGATATCACAGTCTGAGCTTCTCTGTATGCACTTTTTAAAGACCACTCTGAGTTCAACATGTGTCTAGAAGATCCATGGTACTTCGTAGATGCCCCAAGACGTAACATATCTCCTCATTGTTAATTTAAGTATAGCGAAACTACTGTATGCCCCCTTACGAGTTGATCATAACTTGAGCCGCCCTTTTTGGGTTTTCAACTCAAAGCCCCTTTGGTCTCAAAGCGCCCTTTGCGGGTTTTCACTTTGGCCTCTTCGGTTTTTTTTTAACCGCAAGATGCCCTTTATGGGTTTTCATCTTGGTCCACTTTCAAGCGAAGTACTTCTTGACTGAGTCTACGTTAATTGGATTTGGCAGACTTTTGCCATCCATCTCGGTTAGTATCAAAGCTCCTCCAGAAAAGGCCTTCTTTACAACATAGGGTCCTTCCCAATTAGGCATCCACTTTCCCCTGAAGTCCTTTTGTATAGGGAGGATCTGTTTCAACACCAAGTCTCCTTCATGGAATACTCTGGGGCGGACTTTCTTATTGTAAGCTCGCATTATCCGTTCTGGTACAATTGACCATGGTGAATAGCTCTTACCCTCTTTTTCTCAATTAGATTCAGTTGATCATATCGAGATTGAACCCATTCTGTTTCGTCCAACTTCAACTCTGAAAAAACCCGGAGTGAAGGGATCTCAACTTCAATAGGCAAAACTGCCTCCATCCCATAAACCAACGAGAAAGGAGTTGCCCCAGTAGAGGTTCTAACCGATGTTCGATAGGCGTAGAGGGCAAGCGGTAACTTTTCATGCCAGTCCTTGTAGGTCTCAACCATTTTCCCCACAATTCTCTTGATATTTTTATTAGCCGCCTCGACTGCTCTATTCATTTTCGGGCGATATGGCGACGAGTTATGATGCTTAATGTTGAACTGACTGCAGACTTTCGCTATCGCTTTATTGTTCAAGTTTAGTGCATTGTCAGACACGATCCTTTCTAGCATACCGTAGCGACATATGATCTCCTTCTTCAAAAACTTGCTAACTACCGTCTTCGTGATATTGGCATATGAAGCTGCCTCTACCCATTTGGAAAAGTAATCAATGACCACGAAGATGAAACGATGTCCATTAGAAGCTTTCGATGAGATCGGCCCAATGACATCCATGCCTCACATTGAGAAACGCCATGGAGAAGTCATAACATGAAGAGATGAATGAGGCACATGGATCTTGTCTCCATAAACCTGGCACTTATGGCACTTCTTGGCATAACGGATGCAGTCTCCTTCCATCGTGGACCAGTAATACCCAAATCTCATGATTTGCCTGGCCATCGTAAACCCATTGGCATGTGTTCCACAGACACCCTCATGGACTTCTTCCAGGATTTTCCTAGCTTCAACAGCATCCACACATCTGAGCAACACTTGATCCCTCCTCTTTTTATACAGAATCTATCCATCTAAGACATAGTCGCTAGTAAGTCTTCTCAATGTTTTCTTATCATTTTCGATTAAACTTGATCGGGATATTCACTTTTCACATATTGCGAAATATCATAGTACCAAGGATGATCATCTCTCTCTTCCTCTTCGTCAATATTGAAACAATGAGTAGGAGCCCAAATACTCATTTGGATAGGCTTCATACCCTCCTGCTCATTCACTTTAATCATAGAAGCTAGAGTGGCCAAAGCATCAGCCATCTGGTTTTCATCACATGAGAGGTAAAAGAATGTGATATCATCAAACTCCTCAATTAGTTCTAAAACTAACTTTCGATAGCTGATCAGTTTGGGATCTCTTATTTCCCATTCTCCTTTGAGCTGATATATTACAAGGCCAGAGTCTCCAGTATACCTCTAGCACCTTAACTTTGTGGTCTATGGTCGCTCGGATCCCCATGATACACGCTTCAGATACGCCATGTTATTTGTACAATCGAAGTCTAACTTGCAAGTGAATGGATAATGCTCTCCCTTTGGGGATACCAGGACTGCCCCAATTCCATTACCAATGGCATTTGACGCTCCATCAAAGTTCATCTTCCAAGGATGATCTTCTAGGATACCTTCCTCAGTCGCTGCTACAAACATCAACTTTTCATTAGAAAAATCGAAATTAAGGGGCTCATAATCATCTAGCGCCCTGCTGGCTAAGAAATCTGCTATTGCACTCCCCTTCACCGCCTATACGGTTCACATAGACAATGTCAAACTCAGAGAGTAAAATTTTCCATCGGGCCATCCTTCTATTTAGGGCGATTGACTCTATCATGTATTTCAGAGGGTCCAATTTCGAGATTAACCAAGTCGTGTGGTACAACATGTACTGCCTCAACCTCCGAGTTGTCCAGACCAATGCACAACACAATTTCTCAATTGGCGAATATCTCATTTCACACTCGGTGAATTTCTTACTGAGGTAGTATATCGCTCTTTCTTTCTTTCCTGTCTCATCGTGTTGGCCTAGCACACATCTCATTGAATTATCGAACACTGTCAGATACAAAATCAAGGGTCTATCAGGACGGGAGGCATTAACACTGGGGTATCGGACAAATATTGTTTAATCTTGTCAAACTCCCTCTGGCATTCATCATCCCAAATGCCTAGATTGTGCTTCTTAAGAAGACGGAATATTGGATCACATTTCTCAGTCAATTGCGAAATAAACCGAGTGATGTAATTCAATCTCCCTAGAAAACCTCGGACTTCCTTCTGAGTGCGCGGCGGAGGTAATTTTTGTACGGCCTTAACTTTATCCGGATCTACTTCGATTTCTTTTGCACTGACCACGAAACCCAATAGCTTCCCTGATCGAGCCCCGAAAGTGCATTTGGCTGGATTGAGCTTCAGTTGAAATTTCCTCAATCTCAAGAACAGCTTCCTCAATATTTGCACATGCTCCCCTTCCGTTCGAGACTTTGCGATCATGTCGTCGACGTAAACCTCAATCTCCTTATGTATCATGTCATGAAACAAGGTTACCATAGCCCTTTGGTATGTTGCTCCGCATTCTTTAACCCAAATGGCATCACTTGGTAACAAAAGTCCCCATAAGGTTATGAAGGTGGTCTTTACCATGTCCTCGGGATGCATCTTTATTTGATTGTATCCCGAGAAACCGAATCCATGAAGGAGAAAAATGAAAACCCGTAGTGTTATCCACTAAAGTGTCAATGTGAGGTAGTGGGAAGTTGTCTTTCGGTGGCCTTATTTAGGTCCCTGTAATCGACACACATCCGGACTTTTCTATCCTTTTTAGGGACAAGAACCACGTTGGCTACCCATTCTGAGTAATTTACTACTCGTAAGAACCTAGCATCAAATTGCTTCTTGACTTCTTCCCTTATCTTTACTGTGACATCGGGTCTCATCCTTCGAAGCTTCTGTTGGATTGGCTTACATTCTCCTTTTATGGGGATACGGTGTACCGCAATATCAGCACTCAACCCTGGCATGTCTTGATATGACCACGCGAAGATATCTTTGAACTCTAGTAGAAGTCTAATGAGGTCCTGCCTCGTTTCATGGGTTATGTATGTACCGATTTTCACTTCTTTTCCATCCTCTGAAGCACATTTTCAATTGTCTCTTCGTGAGGTAGAATCGCTTCTCCTCCGCTCTACCATCCTTAACAAATCCGGGATAAATCATAATCTTAAGTCATCTGTAAGTCCCGAGATCCCTCAGGCACGTGTCTTGCTCATAAGGGAATTACGAGTTCATAGCGTTGTCACTTTCGGGCGTCGATATCTGGGGACCTATGGTAGGTATAAAGAATATTCAATGAAAATAAATTTAAGGACAACTTATTTATGCGTTATGATTATGAATGGAGTGGAACAGAAGTAGAAGAATAATTGCACGAAATGGAAAGAAAAATGCACTTCTTATTGAAAATAATGATGCGTGAACATGCCTATTTCACAAAAGATTCTTATTGTTCCTAGGCTTGAAACAACAAGTGTGTTTTGAACATTACTCTGTTTTAGCCCTAAAAATTACAGGAATTTCTTCTACAGTCCAGTTGTCCAGAACACTTCCAGGCTCGTAATGGCGAATACCCGCCAAGTTTCCTCTCCTCGAACTTCCTTCAGACACAACGTTGATGTTCAAAGTTCTCATCATATCTTCAGTTGTTTCCTTATTCATGTCCTCCTGTCCTGAATGGATAATTCCTCCTGACATTAATGTATTAGATATATAGGGAAAAGTCATTGAACCCCACTCAATCTCAGCACCATTCAATCGTGCCCTTCGTCTTTCACGTTTCCTCTCCAGCTCTTCCTTTCTCTGTCCAACATCTGGCATGTGGCCCAGACCGAAGCGATCCTGCTTGTCAACCAATCCTGGCACTCTGACTGGACCCTGGAGATATTTTCTAAGTCCCCTCCCGGGCAGTGCTCCTTTTCCCATTGTCAATTATAGGCCCATCCTTGTTGCTTCAGAGAGTTTGGGCACCGGGATCTTGCTTCCTTCACTGATGAAAGTTGAATTTACAAATTCCAACGATCTAAAGGAACACTCTATAGCCTCCATATCATTCTAATGCACGCGATAATATCCTCTTCCGTATTTGTGGTGATCAACCGGCCCTCTATCACCAACTTTACCTTTTGGTGTAACGATACTGGCACGGCCCCTGCTGAGTGGATCCAGGGCCTCCCTAATAAACAGTTATAGGAAGGCTTGATGTCTATTACGAGGAAGTCTACCTCGTACGTGTTTGGCCCGATTAGGAGGGGTATCTCAATCCTCCCCATTACTTTTATCTCGGTACCATCGAATGCTCTCACTATATTTTGGCATGTTTTCATATGAGAGCTGTCTACGGGCAACCTATTTAGTGTAGATAGGGGCAAGACATTCAGTGCTGACCCGTTGTCAATTAATATCTCCGGTAATGTATACCATTTGCATCAGGTAGTAATGTGTAAAGCCTTGGTGGACCCCATGCCCCCTGGCAAAATTTTATCATCACTAAAAGAAATGAAATTGTCTGCGCTTATGTTACTAACGAGGCGGTTTAGTTTGTTTACCGAAATGTCTTTAGCAACATAAATTTCATTCAATACTCTCATTAGTGCGCTGCGATGTACCTCTGAGTTTAAAATCAAAGCCAGTACTGATGTGCGTGCCGGCTGCTTGTGTAATTGTTCCACCACACTGTACTCACTGTGCTTTAGGAACTTCAAAAATTCTCTAGTATCACTCTACATCTCTTGGCTCATTAACGGTGACCTGCTTTCTCATCTCCCTTCTCATCACGTAAGACTCGACACGGGTGGGTATCTTGGTGAATTTTCTTTCAAACTGTCACAAGTGCAATTGTAATTCCAAGGTACCTCTTGTCATTTTATAAGGAAAAGTCACAGGTTTCTGGATTACAATCCTCGTAGGAGGAGTTACGGGTCTAACCATCGGTGCACCCTTATAAGGAGAAGTCGCGAGTTTTTTAATTTCGACCCTCAGTGCCACCTTCACTCCGGCCTCGTCGACCACGGCGTGATAATCACACGGGTGATTGACTTTAAGGATCCTTTCTGACCCCTCCTACATGGAACATACATCCTCTCTTTCCATCAAGTCAAAGAACTCCAGCTCTTTATTATCCATTAGCCCTTGTACTAGGGCTCTAAATTCATTACATTACTGGATTTCATAGCCTTTCTTATCATGGAACTCACAGTAGTTCCTTGTATCTTGAGATCTGCTCACATTCTCTTGTAGAACTAACCCAACTTTCTGTATTTCTTTCCAAACCATTCTCAATGGGGTTCTGACCTCAGGAATCTCCTGTTTGAACCTCCTTCCCCTGTTTTCAACTATCACGTTTACCCCATTATCAGCATGACTGGGTAACGGATTTCCTCCACCTGGTGGGTCATTGAAGTCTACCACCCCTGCCTTGATAAGTCTCTCGACTAGTCTTTTGAATGAAGTGCAATTCTCTATCGAGTGACCTACTACATCCGCATGGTACTCACACTGAGCGTTTGTGTCATACCACTTAGGATATGGAGGTTGTAGCGGTTTCAAATAAAACGGTGACACGACGTGCGCATCGAATAAAGTCTTATACAACTCCTTATACATCACCAGTATGGGAGTAAATTGGAATTTCTCAGTCCTCTGCCTTGTGTTGGGCTCTTATCTTGGTCGGGCCTGCTGGCCCACAGCTATCGCTCTCGGTTGGGTAATAGTAATGGGTTTAGGATAGCCCGAGCTTATATTCCCTACTTCAGCTTCCCTTTTCTTCGGCGTTGCTCTTCTTGTGCTCTCTCCTGCCTCTATCTTCCCACACCTGGTCGCGTTCTCTATCATTTCGCCTGACATCACCATGTCTGCGAAACTCTTAGTCGTGCCTCCTAACATGTGGTTAATGAAAGGTGTCTTCAGGGTATTGATGAAGAGCATGGTCATTTCCTTTTCTAGTAATGGTGGCTGGACCTACGTAGCGACCTCCCTCCATCTTTGAGCCTACTTTCTGAAGCTTTCACTTGGCTTTTTCTCTATGTTTTGCATTGTGATTCTGTCAGGTGCTATATCGGTCACATGGCCGTAATGCTTGATGAAAGCCTGTGCCAAATCTCTCCACGATTTGATTTGGGTACAACTCAACTGGTTGTACCATTTTCCTGCAGCCCCAATCAGACTATCCTGAAAGAAATGGATCAACAACTGGTCATTGTTGACATATCCTGTCATTCTCCGACAGAACATCGTAATATGGGCCTCAGGGCAGCTAGTCCCGTTGTACTTTTCAAACTCTGGCATCTTGAACTTTGGAGGAAGTACTAAATCTGGGACTAGACTTAGCTTCTTAGCATCCACTTTGCATTGGTGATCAGCACTTTCCAATGCTCGAAACTTCTCCTCCAGCCATTTGCATCGATCTTCAAATTCTTTTGGAAGCTCTGCTTTTACTTTCTCCCCTTCTGCCACCTCATCGAAGTCTGGGACTATTGGTTTTGCCAAGTTGACTTCGGGGTTAGAGCTCGAGCCTGCGGGGAAGTTTCCCAGTACCGGAGCATCGGATTGGTGCTGAGGTTTGATATTGACCGATACTCTTGGTGGTTGCACTTGGGAACTTGTTGGGGCCAGGCCCGGAGGGCAAGCAAAATCTTCATTATCTTCTCCAGTATCGACCATAGGCCTTTTTCCGTTTCGAGCCCTCCACCAACAAGCGTGTTGGTGGCTCATCATGCTTCTCTCGATTCTAGCATTTGATCCCTCATATCCTGTTGGATCTTGGCTAACTGCTCTTGCATCTGAGCCTGCAGTTAGTCTTGCATCTCTTTCTGCATCTGTTCTAACCTCTCCATCCTTTGATCCATTGCTCTCGTCTTTTTTCGAGTGTAATAGCGGTGTTCCAGGATAACTATAGTATGACCTCTAGTTAATAGGGTTGTCTTATAATATTTAATGCAAATATGGTGATGCAATGCCAATGCATGAAATTTAATGCAAATGAATGAATGCAAAAATAAAAGAAGTAGATTCTGATTCAATTTCTTTTGGAATACTTATTGAAAAAAACAAAATCTTTTACATAAAAGAGTCACATATACGACCTAGCCCTTATGCCCAAAGTTTTAACTTTCTCAAGAAGTGAGGCTAACTCTCGACCACAGTCCGACTTTGACTCATAAAATATACTTAACACATCACTGAACCGCTAAAGTCGTAAATAATCGCCACTTCTCGATTCGAACCACGGCCGCCCATAAGGTAGTCTCTTTCTCGACTTGGTTCGAGATCGTTGAAGTTGTTCTTTCCTCATTGGTTGTCTACCTCCAATAGTTGGATCCGGAGCTCACTGTTTTGCAGCACCGTTTTGAGATCCACTACCTTTGACATAATGCCTTCTCTAATTCTGCTACTCGAGCTCTTAACATCCTATTTTTTCTTTGGCTCTCCCCCACAGTCTTTTTCAAGGCATCCTTTTGCGCTTGAACCCCATGGAATCTCTTCTTCCACTGGTCGACCTTGGTTTTCTCCTCCTGGACTTCTTGACGCCATTGTTCTGAGGTTTTACCCATTAAGAAATCCTCATCGATAGATGCAACTTCTTGTAATCGGTCTTCAAGCTATCCAAATCTTCTTCGGCCTTCTTTTTTCCTTTCCTCAGCTTCTCAGCCTCTGATTTCTGGATATCAGATTCATTTTTTCCTCTTCCAGTTGTTCTATCTTTTTCCCTAACTCTGAATTTTTATTTTCAAAGTCGTGCTTCATGATCTCCAACTCAGAAGGGACTACTCGCAGGTATTCTTCTATCGATCGAGCCGGCACTTCACTCTCCTGCTCCACCATGTGTTATATTCGAGGGTTACCATTAGATTTATAGCAACTCTTTTCATTCGGTGAATCTGCTTCCACGCATCCGAAACTTCTCGAACTCTTTTCTTATAATTATTCCCACTATACGAGAATTCAAACTGAGCTAACCCATGCGTTACCGGTATAAACAGTCTCGATTGGTATTGCCTTAGCACGAGCAAAAGAGCATACCCAATAGCTCCCCAGATCCCTAATAGAGGAACCCAATCATAACTCCCACACCGGTAGAAGATTTCATCGGAAACGAACCAAGGAGCTCTCCATTCCACATCCTTTTCACGAAGATTCGAAGAAGCGCGATCCAGTTCTCTTCCGATATGTCATCTCTCTGGTATGGCGATAACTCCTTTAATGGAGAGTAATTAGTAAAAAGACCCGACAAGAATTTCTATCTACTTTCCAGAAATGGCTATGGAACTACCCCAACAACAGTTGTGCTCATCCCATGAATCTTCCCTCACCGCCTCTCAAGACGAGTTCAAAGATCTAAATGTTTGGCGAGAATCGTTGGTACCGCAGAACCCTTTGTCAAGACGATCGAACAAATCAATAAGCGCTTCATCTACATGCCTCAAAGCCTTGGGAAAAATTACCAAACCATAGATACTTAAGGCAAAATGTCGACTTTCCTCTTAACATCTGGGTGTGCCGCTATCAGGTCCCTCAAGCTTACCCAAGGAATGTATTTCCCTTCACCTTCTCTTGAATTCGTGCCATGACCCATTGTTCGCTTATCCCAAAGTGATACTCATCACTTTACACAAAAGTCGATGTATTAAGCGTACTGAAGTAAATCTTGTCGACCAGAGCCCTTTGATGCGAAGCAAAGTCGTATATTCCTCCACAGTGAGCACCAAGTCTACTTCCCCAAATGTAAAACAGCTATAAGCGGGATTCCAATATTGAGTCATAGCCCGAAACAAGTGTTTGTCCACTCTGATGTCTAGTAAGTAAGGTAGATCACCATAATTAATGTAGAAAAGTTGCCTAGTTGCTTCATCCCAACCAGCCCATATATCTCTTAGTTCTTGGAGCTCATTCACATGTCACACCGATGCGAGTGAAGTCCAATAATTCGATGTGTAGCCTTCGTTAGGCTATCCCCTTCTCAAGTGCGTCTTCTCGACCATATACGCATTACCGCATTATCCTCTACTTTATCAAGGAATCAGTCCCCATAACAAGTATTCTAACTTAGTAATTAAAACAGAATCGGCGCCTTTTAAATATGAGATGACATGCCAATATGACTAAAATAAAACAAGTTAGTATCACATAAAAGTAACCAAAGCAAGTGAAAAAATGTCTAACCACTACATAGGTAGCCACTAAGGTTTAGCATGGCTCTACCTAGGGTAAGTTCTTAGGGTTCACTATATGTGGTTTAGTCCTAAAGGAAGGGTACCTGAACCAGCAGATTCCTCAATCCTCACCCATTATAGGCTCATATGGATCGAGTTCAGTTCAGGGGGATACATTTCCCTATGGCCATGCGGAGGTGAAAACCTCACGGAACCATAGGTACAGATGTATCCCGGAAGCAGTCCCCTAGCCCATGCGGAGGTGAAAACCTCACGAAGGCATAGATTTTTGCTCCCACTTAAGGGTGTGACCACAACGGTCATGCAATATGAATGCAAAAATATTCTATGTGTCTCAAACCAAAGCGAGATATATGACGCACACGACTCATGCAAATGAAAAACAAAAAAAAATTATTTTGATAAAAGGACATTAATCAACCAATTTTACTACTTGACTCTCTTATGGTCCCCGAGGAGTCGCCAAGTTGTCGGAACCCTTTTTTGTTTGAAAACAGCCGACTTTAAAATACAAAAGCGAGTCGCCACCAATCTCTTTTGAAGTGTGATTGGGCCACTTAAAAATATTTGGTCTACGAATTTTAAGAAAATGGGCTCGGAAGTCGGTTCGCATACGAGGAAGGGTTAACACCTCATAGCGCCCAAAATTGGTACCGCATTGATTGATTAATGTCCTTAATATCAAAATTAAAAAAATATTTTAAAATATGAATCTTTAAAATGTTTGGATAACTCACATTGGATATCGAAACTCTCTTGTTTCGAAAAGTTGAAATACCACATCCAGCACGATAGGACACGATGTTTCAAACTATCGATACTAAGATCATTTCATGATTTCCAACACTCTTGTCTTGCAAGTTTAAAAGGATATTTCACTATTTGGCCAAACCAAAAACCGAAACCCAGCACGATTGGGCACAATTCTTTGAATTTCCGATCATGAAATATTGCCTTTATTTAAGAAACACAATAAAAGAATCTTTGAAGGATATTTAGTTGTTTGGATGAATGGAAAATCGAAACCCAGCACGATTGGGCACAAATCTCTCGAACTTCCAAACATGAAACATTGCCTTATCTAAAAAACAATCGAAATCTTTAAAGGATATTTAGTGATCTAGATTTAACGAAAAATCGAAGCCAGCACAATTGGGCACGATTTCCGAACTTCAAACACACAAAATTCCTTTTGAAACATTTTAAGTTTTTGGAGAAAAGCAAAAATAAAACGTGAAAATGTAGACACGATGATAATAGGAATGACAATAAATACAAAAAAGAAAAATACAATAGTATTACAATTATAAAAGCGATATATAACAAATAAAGTAGTGATAATAATGAAATGTAAAACTAATAATAAATAATTAATAACGAATATATGGCAAAAAGTAATGATATTAATAGTAATAACGAGTAAAAAAAAAAGGGTTCTTGCTATAATAAAAATAATAGATGTAAAAGTAATAATATATAATAAGACACTAAAGTAAATCATAATATATATAATAATGAGATATAATAGTATGTAATAAAAATAATATGGTGATAAATATAATAATAAATATAGTATAGTAATAATAATATATAGATGTAAAATAATAGGGATAATAATAAAAGGATAGTAATAATTGATAACATAAAATAAAAGTAAGATTTAATAATAAAAATAATAAAACAACAATAAAATTAATAGCAATAATAATAAACTAAAAGTAGTAAAGCAATAGTATATATATATATAATAATAATATATAATAATATAATAATGAAAATAATATGATTATAATAATAATAACGGGTATAAAACAAAGTAATAAAAAATTAAAAACTAATCCAATGGTAAAATAGCCAACATAAGCGAAAAGGACTAAATCGTATCAAAATCACAAGTTTTGGGGTAAAATCAGAGGTAAAAAAGGGAGGGACCGAATTGCGAGGCATGCGCAACTTATAGGGACAAAACAACAATAAAACCCCACAAGCGATGACGCTGAACGCGGATAAAATTGCGTTAGCCTTGAAATTGAGGCCAAATTTTAAAATATAGAAAAAGCAAGGGACACAATTAAAACATCGAAAAAAAAGGAGGGCTAATAGCGCAATTTACCCATTTAGGGTGAAATTATGCATATCCACTTGCAGAAGCAAGTAATTGCGCGGGGCCATCCTTTTTAATGCTTAAAACCTAAAAACAAAATTTTTCATTCATTTCTTTCTCTGTTTCAAAACCAGAAAAAAAAACCCCTCTTTCCTTTTTTTTTTTAGGGTTTCAACCCCTTTTTCTTTGATGCCATTTCCTGTGCCGAAACAAAACCAAGACCCCCAATGCGCGAATCAACGGTGGCGGCCAAGGGAGTCCGGTGAGATCTTTTCGACTTCTCCCTCTTTTTTTTACTTTGTTTATTTTGCTTGAAAACTTTAATATGCATACATATATATTGTAATTTTCTTGAAAAAAGTAACAAGAATTTAGGGAAAAAAAGAGAAATAAAAAAATAAAGAAGAAACAACAGATTTGGATTCAACAAAAAAAAAATCAAGCGAGGAAAACCTCTATTGATTCTTAAATCGATTTAGTATCAATCCTCTTTTGATATCCGATGTATATCGATGTACTCTTCTTCTCTCTTCTTTTGTGTAAAAAAAAAAAAACCCTTACATCATGTATTTTTTGCTTTTATAGCCTAAAAACCTCTAAAAATAGAACAAAACCTAATCCAGAATCCCTTACTACTTTATCGCTTCACCTTTGTAGGTACTTGTGGCGTGCACGACTTGAGTTGGAGGCGCACGTTGCGGGTGAACTTGAGGCTACTTCTGCTAGGGTTCTGTTTTTTTGGGTTTTTCCTTTTTTCCTTTTTTTTTTACTAAACTTTGGATTAAAATTGCTGTAAAATTTTGGGTTTTGCTTGTTGGGCTCGGGTAAAAAAAGTATTGGGTCCGGGATTTGAAATTGGGCCTTACAATGATTATTAGGTTATTTTATATGTTATAAATATCTTATTACTTATTTATTAAGTTATAATTATTTTATAATAAAAGAAATTTAGTGGATGGTGGAATGACATGATAACCATTGTTTATGTTTGTCCTATATGATTATTTTAAGGCTAAATTAGTAAATAGATTATTATGTATGATATATTTGATAAAAGCATTAAAATGGACATTTATCTCATCCATTTTCCATCGAATTTGGGAAAGAAAAGAAAGAATAAAAGCTTTCAAATTTTCAGCTATTACAAGTTTAAATCAAAGGTTAGTTTTTTATCCGTTCTTGATAATTTTTACGTTTTTGTAATCATTGCTTTGAGAGCTACAAAACCCATGTTTTAATTTTGTGAATTATGATGTTTGTGTGAGTTGCCATGGATGATAAGTTAAGCTTTTTGATGATTTTTGATGTTAAATGAAAGGTATGAGTTAGATAAACATACTTTGTTCTTGGAGTTTTGATGAATTTAGCTAAATAGGGCTAAATTGTGAAATAGCAAATTGAAGGACTAAATTGATGATTTGATGGAAAATATGGGCTTGTATGATATATATGTGTATTCGGTTAAGTATGTGTTCGTAACGATTTTGTGAAATTGATGTTTTGAGAAAAAATGGACTATATTGATAAAATGTGCAAATATAAGGGTTAATTTGCAAATAGCCCTAAATGTGTATTCATGGATTAAATTGAATGAATTAGTGAATAAAAGGGTTAATTCTGAATATGTTTAGATCAAGAACCGAAGAAAACGGACTTAGATCGTGGGAAGGCGAAAGTAATCGAGTAGCCGTTTTCATTCCGATAAACCAAATCTGAGGTAAGTCACTATGCAAATAAACGTATTCGTATGATATTATATTTGTTCTTATGACTATTATTGAATATGGATATTCATGAGAAGATATACAAATGAAATCTTGGATAAGTTCGATATAGTGACTAAGTCCGAGAAGTCCCGTACGAACCTAGGAATTGATAAGATTAGATATGTCATGACTAGGGGTGAGCGTTCGATCGAATCGAATCGAATCGAATGAAAAAATTTCGAGTTAATCGATTTGACGAATCATATTTTATCATCCTAATTTGATTTGAAATTTTCTCGAATCGAGTCGAGTGAGATGGAATTCGAATCGAATCGAATCGAATATATTTGTTCGAGTTAAATTTTAAAAATAATTTTGGGTCCTTGTAACCACTATCACCCATCGTAATAAAATTTGTCCACCTTAATCAAATTTTATTAACTTTCATCACCTCATAATTTATTTATTAATCTTTTATATACGGGTTAGCTTCTTTTGCTTGCTTCGTTATTTTAATTATCTTGATTCTTGTCACTATGTATTTTGGAATTAAAATATATATTAAATATAAAATGTGATTTTTAATAAAAGTTATTTTAAAGATAAAATATGAAATTGATACCAATATAAAATTTTAATACAAATATTTTATGGCATAATTAATAATTTAATTTTAATATAAATATTCAATGATGACTAAACAATTCAATAATATAAATAATATAAAATGTGAAATTTAATTTAATAATATAAATAGTAGATATAAATAAAATTATTGCTATTTATGTTTAGTGATTTTTTTGGATAATTTTGATTTTTTATTTGAGGGTAAAAGGTGAGAAGTAAAAGTTTAGGGGAAAATAAAAAGTTTTGGGGAATAAAAGTTTGAGGGAAAGTAAATAGGGGAGTAAAATTTTGGAAGGAAAATATAAAAAAAAAATTGGGGGGATGGGTTTGGGGTAGATGGGGAGTGGGATGGGAAGGGAGTAAAAGTTTTAGGGGAAAAGTGGGAGGGAGTAAAAATTTGGGGGGGAAATAAAAAGTTTTGAGGGTTTTTTGGAGTAAAATTTTGAGAAAAAGTAAATGGGAGAGTAAAATTTTGGTGGGAAATAGATTTTGGGTAGATTGGAGGGTTGGGATGGGAGGGGAATAAAAGTTTTGGGGAAAAGTGGGAAGGAGTAAAAATTTTGAGGGAAAAGTAAAAAGGTTTGGGAGTTTAGGGTAAAAATATAAAATATTATATTTTAATATTCGAATTATTCGAATTATTCGAGTTATTCGAACTCGAAAACTTAACTCGATTCGAACTCGAAATTCGAAAAAAAAATTCGAGTTGACTCGAATAACTCGAATAATTCGATTCGTTTAACTCGAAATTCGAATTTTTTTTCGATTTTTTCGAGTCGAATCGAGTTTTGCTCACCCCTAGTCATGACATAGGTGTCTGTTATGTTTTATCATGTAAGGCCACGTCTGGGACATTGGCATTGATCTAAGACTCGTGTAAGACCACGTTTGGGATGTTGGCATCAATATCAGCTTTATGAATAAGATCACGTCTGGGACGTTGGCATCAATATGACTTTTACGTGTAAGACCATGTCAGGGACATCTGCATCGTATTGATTCATGTAAGACCCTATCTGGGATAGTGGCACTGATATCCGAGTGCATGTAAGACCTCGTCTGGGACGTTGGCATTGTACAACTATTCCGAGCTTTCTGAGTATCCTACTAGTTTCCTGTTGGTTCAACGGGCAAGATTGTGATACGAAATACAAATCTGAGCTATGAACAAACATGTGATATTAAATCCTATTCAGGTACACTGATTATACACTATTTGTGTATGTAAGGTAAGCATATAAGTGATCTTACTATGATGACATGTATATGGGGTTAATGATATGATATGAATTATTTTGGCTTAATGAGTTATGTGTTTATATGGTTTTTGAGTGATGAACATTGAAAATGTGATTAAAAGTGTATGGATCAAAGCAAACAAGTGAAGGTTTGCTAAATGAATGATATGTGCTAATATTTATTTGCATATAAGCCTTCCATATTTAGTTAGTTTGTATATGACTTACTAAGCTTTCGAAAAGCTTACTCGGATGTGTTTTCTCTGTTTTAGAGGCCATCAAAGCTACTGAAGGCTCGGGACTGTCAAGGATTGTCATCGCACTTCTAAACTCTTTTGGGTACCCTTTTTGAAAATGTATTTAGCTAAATATGGCATGTATAGGCTAGATATGTGTATATGATTTTGAAGTAAACTTAGTCATGTGTTTGACAAGTTTTTGAGTTGATAAATGCTTGAATGAATGAGCTTTGTGATACAAATTTTGATATGAGTTGATGCTTATGAAATGGTTAAGTTTTGTTTAAACAATGGATGATTTTGATTGTGTATGAATTAGGTGTTTTTGGTGTGTTTTAATAGCCTAAAAATGGTGAAAATAGCAGTTTTCACACGGCCTAGACACATGGGCATGTGCCCAGGCCGTGTGGTAAAAGTCAGAATCAAAAGAAACGCCCACGGGTTAGTCCCTCGGTTGTGTGTAGTAAGTCAGAATCTGCCCACGGCTATGTGATTTCACACGGGCAGGCCACACGGCCATGTGCCCCTATTTTCAAGAAAAAGTTTCTAAAGCTTTTATTTTAGTCCCAAATCATTTCCTAATCATATTTTGGGTCTTGTAGGGCCATATTAGGGTCGTAAAGATGAAATTTGAAAAATTTTAAATTGTACCTCGGGATTATATCCCAATTTACTCATTTATTTATGTTTAACTCTGGTAATACCTCGTAACCCTGTTTCGGTGACGGTTTAGGGTTATGGGGTGTTACATACTCATGAATTTAATTCAATACCACAATACCAACGCTCACCTCAATTTCACTTACCATTCATATTAAATAATAAATACAACAAATAATTATTAGATTCGGATTATAGAAATACAAACCAGAATTATCGAGCTACTCCTCGTTAACTTTGTCTTTTCCTTTCCTCGCTGAGGTCTCCGACTCAACGTTATCTACAGAATTTAAAATAATTAAAAATCATCAATACAACACAATTTAATATTAAATATTTCAATGTATACACAACTTTTGTCTAAATTTCAATTTAGTCCTTAACCTATACTAACTTTATTTATACAAAACTAATTCCATATCTTTATTAAATTTTCACTTTAAACTAATTTCAACTCCTAATTTCTTCATAAAACCCTAATTTCAATTTTTTTCAATTTAGTCCCTATTACTCAAAACTTATGATTTGTTTTACAATTCAATCCTTTATTCAATTCTAACTTGAAATTCTATCAATTTAACCCCTAATTCTTCAATTTATTCAACATGAACAACTTCTAAAAATTCACTATCTTTCAAATTTTCAACTTAAATCAAGTAATATTTTGTTCTAAGATTCCCAAAACATCTAAATTACAAGAAAAATGGCTAAATTGACTTACCAAATTAAACTTGAACCTTAAAACCCGAATTTCTCCCTTTCTTTTTCTTTCTTTCTTTTTTTTCTTTCTTTCCTTTGTTTTCGTTTCAAATTCTGTTTCTTTTCTATCCTTTGTTTCCTTTATTTCTTTTATTTAATTTATATAATATAATATAATATCATATAATATAATATAATATAATATAATATAATAGTTTAATAATATAATAATATAATAATAAATAACATTTACTTATATAATAAGTAAATGTATAATAATTACTAATATATGAATGTTAATTTACCACTTGTCATCATCTACACCAACACTTGTCACTTTTTGATTTATTTACTAATTTAATTCTTCAACTTTTTTAATCTATAATTAAACTTTCACACTTAATTCAATTTAATCCTTATACCTATTTGACCTTAATTCTAGCTAATTCAACTAACCAAAACTTAATTAATCACACAACCAACTTCGTAAATATTTCTAATAAATATTGAAGAATCTATTTTACGGAAACAATGACCCAAAATGTACTTTTTCGATACCCGTAAATTTTGGGTCGTTACAAAAAATATACTATAAGGTTACTAGTCCAGGCTAAACCTATAACACAACATCAGGTTACTAGTCTAGCCTAAATCTATAAAATGGCATCAAGTTACCAGTCCATGCTAAACATGTGTCACATATATCTTTGAGTCCGCAACAAATGCTAGATCTCGGTTATCATCGGTAAACAATCCATACAAATGTGTACAAAACCTTTACTAAGTTCACCAAGACATTTTCAATACACACACACACACACACACACACACACACACACACACACATATATATATATACATTTCATTACAATTTAGTCGAAATCTTATATTTTGTACCAAATCACAAACAATCCAAATTTCAACCAAACATACACATATTCATAATCCAAATACATAATAATTTAATACAATCATGCCATATAACCTTTCCTGGTCAAAACAACAAATAACTAAATCTTTAAGGATAAATCAATAATTTTATCTTTTCCACAATTATCTCCGGTTTTGTTCAATTCCTAATCTATACAATTATTCAATTTGATTTATCAACATCAAACACTTTTATATCATCCCATAATATGAATGACCCGATTTAATTTTATTTTTCGAATGCCCATAAGTTTTGCATTTTTTTTTTAATTTAGTCCCTAAAACTGAAATAAGAATCTTTCAATTTTCAACTTCAATTTTGAATCTATCTCAATTACATCTTTTTAGGACCTTCTATTATCGAAAATTACAGAAATTTCACATTAAATACTTAATTTTTACACTTTGATCCTTTTAGACAAAAACTGAAAATTTACGCTTTACAATCTAGTCATTTTTCACATCTAAGCTTAAAATCTATCAATTTAAAACCTATTTCTTCAAGAACTTATCAATGGCAAGTTTTAAAAACTTTAACAGTTTTACAAATTGGTACATGGGCTAGTTAAATCAAAGCTCCAATAACCTCAAAAACATAAAAGTTGCAAAAAAAAAAAAAAAAAGACTAAATTCAAATTACCTATTAAAAACCGAATAGCTTGAATTTCACTTAGGTTTTCCTTTCTTTATTATTTTAGCTTTTATACTTGTAATTAAAGTTTAATTAATCATAATAATGAATTAAATCTTAATTAACTAAACAATTAACTTAGTGGATTTTGAATACCATCCACCACCGTTTGAATAATTTAAAATGTTCTATTTACTTAATTGATCCTTTGGCTACTTAAAATCTATAATGATAAACTTTTACAATTTAATCCTTATACCTTAATTAATTATTAATTCGACAAAATTAAGTGGTCAAACTTTAATAAACTTTAACACTAACCTCATAAATATATTAAATATAATATTTAAGGACTTGTACTACGAAAATGGATTTCAAAACTGTCGTTTCCAACACCACTGAAAATCGGGCTATTACGGGGTGGAGCTAAAGGCTGACAGGGGTCTCGGCCCCCTAAAATGAAAAAAATTCCATTTAGGCCCTTTAGAATTGATAAAATTTTAAATTATTAATGGTAAAATTGCACTTTGACTCCCCAAAAATAATTTCAAAATTTAATTTAATCTTTTAAATCTTATAAAGATATAGATCATTAAAATTGTAAAATTATATTTTTACTATCATAAAAATATACAATTTAATTTCACCCCAAAATAAATTTTCTACTTTGCCCTAGCTCATATTCTATTGTACGAATAACAATATTGATACCGGTCAATTAAGACTTCATCAACAAAATAAAAAGAGTTTAAATTACACAAAATATTATATTATAGATAAGTATAAATCTTAATTATTAATATAATTCAATTTAAACTGTTAATCTTAAAACTCAAATCGTTGAGCCACAATTGTCTTATAAATCATTTAATAATCAAATGCAAGTGAGAACATTTATTCTAATTAATTTCTATGGTTCAATGTCTTTACGACTATGTTATATATATATATATAAATATATATATATTGTATTTTCTATGTCGAAATTTATGTCTATTTCTTTTAACAATATTATCTCTAACAATTAAGCCTTCATTTTCTTTAATAAATAATATGTCTTACTATTAATCTCAATATTTTGATAGTAACTATGTTAAAAGTTATAACTTTGAATATAAAACGCTTATTAGCTAGAGCTAGCCTAATCAGCCTTTGGGCCAAAAGGATAGGCCATTATGGTGAATTTCGTGCGTACTTTTAAGAACCACTTGCTTTGAAAAATGGGCTCTTCGTGAGTAAAAGTGGCCTGTGGGCTTCACCACATGCCTACTCAAAAGCAAAAAACAAGAGAGAGACTTTTTTTTGTTTTTTGTTTTTTTTTTTTTTTTTTGCTTTATTGAAGAACAGAAGCAAAAGCCGCCCCCCAAACTCAAAACATACTTGCAAAAATAATACATAAAAAAAATCAAGCTTAGTTAAAAATAAACCCTTACTTTTACATATTATATGTAAGAGTCCTTAAAAAAGCAGGCCGACAAATTAAAATATTGCAAGAAAACAAGAGGCAAAAGGACTTACTTTCGGATGCCACCTTAAAGTTATACAAAACAAAGAACAATGAAAGTGAAAAAGAATAGCTTCACGTTTCAGAACATGCCTGATGCATTGGAAGCACACGTGGGACTATTTTATCGTTCCACGCGGTTAGATCTTTGTCGTTGTTAGAGCCTAGAATCAGATTTTTTACGCTCTACAAATAATAAATCACATGCCTAAATGTTAACCACTACCTTACTATTATACTGTTTTTTTTTTTTTTTTAAGATTTTGTATGTTACATATAGTTGATTGTTATATACTTATAATAATATTTTATTACAAAATTTATAATCAAATAAAAAAATGAGAATCAAATTAACAAAATTTAAAGGCTTATAACAGATATATATATTATTGCTATTTTACACTCTTTTACATGATTAATTATAAAATTCATAAATTAATCAATATGAATTACCAAATTAAATTCATTAATTCATAGCGAGTTACTAAATTAAAATAATCAACTTATAAGTTTATAATGTTTCAAAATCATGGTAAAATATTTAATTAGAGAACTTAATAGTTTCTTGAATTCTACTTATTAAATATTAGTTTCAATTAATAAAATATGATTATTATATTTCTTCACGTGAAATTTAATCTTTTAGTGAAACAACATTTTAATTAAGATCATTTTATTTAATAAATGATAATTAATAGGTTTGCTTATAAGATATAACTATAATTTTAATTAAAAATTTAGACTATAATAAATAGTATATTTCATAACTATGGATGTTACTGTTATAAGTAAAAAGTTATTATAGAGGATTAAAATAAAACATAAAAATTATTTCTTCTATAAACTTGATTGTTATAACAAAATGTTGTTATATCAAATGATTGTTATAGAGAAATTTCAGTATATAAAAGGTCTCGGTAGAGAAAAATATTAACAATTACAACAAAGGTTTTGTTTCATAAATTGAAAAATTCAAGTGCTAAAAATTAGATATTAAATTTAAGTAATAAAATTTGGTTGGTATATTTCTTAAAATTAAATATAAAAATATGATTAAACTATTTGATAAATATAACTTTTAAAATTTTAAAGGTAAAATAAATAAAAAGAATTGAGAATTTTTTCTCTATTTTTCACATTTGTTGTATATGATTTTATTTAAAAAAATTAATGTAGATATTTGTTTTACACCAGACCCTGATTATGCATATTATTCTTTTAAAATTTAGTGACATTGATGTGTTAAATGAAAAACTCAATTGATAATTTCATAAACTGTATAAGTTTTCCATTATATGTAAACTCAAATAAGAGAAAGAAGCACTGTGTTCATTTAACATGCAATTTTTCCTGGAAATAAATTTAGTAATTTATAAAACCATGCTTCGTTAATTGAAAAAGACGCTTTACTTTTTATTTGTTTTAGTACAAAACATTATTGATTATTGATTTTCAATAAATGCTAATAAATAAACAAAAAGCAAACAAGTCAACTTTACTATTTTTTTTCCCTGAAAGAGACATTGGGAATTCATTGAGAAGCACTATATTTGTCACTAATAATTATTTTTATATGACAAAGAATCTTCTTCCAAAAATATCATTTCAATTTTAAATAACTTAATTGTGTACTTTTAAATAAAAATAAAATTATTTATGTTTCATTATACGAGTTAGCAGTAAATTAATTTCAATCGGTAATTCTTAATTAGTTGCATGACTTATTTTAAGAAAAGTTATTATATATATATTAAACCTTAAAAAAATAATAGTATTAATCATAAGAATTGACTTGTGTAACGGATACTAACCTTGAGATCAATGTGATCCAAATAAAATATTAATGGCCAATTTAAGAGCTAATTTATATAGAAAGGTAAAGATTTCACTATGCACCTCGTTTAGTTTCACGCTTAAAACAATATAAGGGATAATAATAATATAAAAAATAAAATAAAGGGAGAATATTTGATGCATTATTAGTACATAAGTCTCACGGATAAAGGTTTTCATGGGCCAGGCTGTGCCCAACTAAAAAGTTAGACCCGTTTGTTAGGCCCTGGTCCAAAAAATAGGTTTAAAATTTTCCTAAACCTCGTCCAGATAAAAATGTTAAAATTTGGGCTCGGTCTAACTGTATTAATTTTATATAATTTTAAAATATATGTAATAAATCAAAATACTAAAACATCAAAATAAATATTTTCAACAATTTGAAAATAAATTTTAAAAATATGTATACTTAAATAACACTAGGATAAATGCAACTTAACAAGCAAATGCCTCTACAATAATAAAAAATTAACAATAAAACAAGTTTTATACAATATTCAAACAATAATATCAAAATTTAACAACATAATAGTAAAATGGTAGCAAAATAAATATAAAACAATAAAAAAAATTAAAAATTCAATTTTTTTTCTTTTAGTGAATTCGGGCCCAGGGCCAAAAATGCATTACCCGAGGCCTAATCCGTTTTTTTAACGGACCTTATTTTCTGTCCAAGCCCATTTTTCGGGCCTATATTTTTACCAAACTCTCCCACATTTCAAGCGGGCCTTTAGGTCAGGCCGAGTGGCCCTACCCATGAACAGGTCTACTCACGAACTATTAGTGAATAATAATATAATATTTTATCATTAAATAAAATAAAAAATAATGAAGGGCTTATAAATAAATATTAATATTCTATTTAAACATAATTAGGTAATAATTAATTATAAATAATTATTAAAATCTTAAACTTAAACCCTTAAATCTAATATTCTAAATTAGAGAGTTATTAATATTTATTTATAATAATTATGATTAATGTTTAATTATGTTTAAAAATTATTATAATTTATTAAAAGTCTTCCATATTTTTGTTTTATTTAATAATGATGTGTTGTATTATTATTCATTGATGATGATGATACTTATACACCCAAAACTAGAGACAAACTTAAAATCACATAAAGTTTTATTAAAAATAAAAATAAGCTAATTTTAAAATCTTCTTATTATGGGTTAAACTCGAGCTCTTGTGTCAAATAATTTGTACAATCCGCTTATTTTTCAACACATTAGACAGCATTTGTAATTACATAGAAATTGATCAATTAAGTACTAAATTAAGTAAAATAAGTAATTAATAAAAAACATGTTGATTAAGCGCATTATCAACTAAATTTTTAAAAATAAAAACATAAGAACTAAATTTCAAAATTTGAAAAAGAATAGGAACTGATTACATATTTTAACCTAAATATCCATATTAGCTCTCTTTTCAATTTAGGGCTTTCATTTATCTTCATGTGACTCTCTTTGCTACCAAACTCTCGTTTTTTTTTTCTCCATTACATAGTCTTTGCCCTGGTTTAAGCTTGAGAAAGCGTTTTAAAACATACGTTTTTTTTTTAATAAATAATAAAAATTTTAAATAAAAATAAATACAAAAAAATATTAGAAGAGTATCGAAAATGGTAGAATCAAAGCCAGATTTGGTAAAGTTTGATTAGGTGGCCCTACTATCAACTACAATCTAGGGGTTGTTCACTCACAATTGAGTCTCTTTGGATATAAAAGAATTCATGTTATTATTGTTTTTGGTCAATTTACCCCTACAAGACAAATGAGATTTTGAATATATCTGGTGAGTGGGGCAAATTTTTAACATAATTAATTTATTAAAAAGTAACTGGTTTCCATAATTATTTTTTATTAGTCAATGTGAGGGGGGATTTAATTATGATGCACAAAGTCGAACAAGAAAAAGACGAGTCCACTTTATCATAAAGTCTTTGATTTAAAATATGGGAGATTGTCATGTCATTAGAATCAAATCCCCTTTGTATCTTAATGCACTTGGGATAATATCCGCACTTCCTATGCACGTGAGGGTTGCTCAATCTTCAATCTTAATACTCACAACCTAAGCTTCTATATATTTATGTTATTCAACTTTGTTTCAATAATTGGAAAATCAATATAAATAACCACCAACACCTAATTGTTTTGTAATCTAATAATTATTTTATTTGTTATACAAACACAATTAACTTAAACTATCTTGTAATTTAAAAGATAATACATAATATAAAAGAAAAAATGAATGTTTAAATAAATAGAATGTATTCTTCATTAAACGATAACTTATCGTATGATTTTCAATGAAAAAATTCTATTAAATATTTATTATTATTATTATTATTATTATTAAACACATTTAAATAATCAAATTGCTGAAATTATTGGTTTTCAAAGAATTGAAAATCTTTTCAATACATTACCAAACAAGGCTTAAATTGCATACTTTGTTATTTATTAATGAAAATAGTTAATATTTATATTTACTCATTTAATAAGGTGTGTTTGATTTGTCGAATTTTAAATTACGTTTCATAATAAATTTATGATAATATAAAAGTACATGTTTAGCTTATTTGATTGAAATGTAAATTTCATGTGTTTAGTTGACAAAATATATAATTATTTAAGAGCAAATTTTATTAAATTTCATATTATAGAATTTTTATTTTATAAGTTCAACATATTTTAGTCTTAAATTCTTCATAAAATTATAATAACTTAAAGAAACTAAATTTTATTACACATTGATTTTCAATTCAACAACCATTGAACTTAGTTTATTTATATGGTTTGTAAGTGTTTTTTTTAGAGAATTTAGTAACCTAAAATTTACAATATAAACCTCTAAGTTTTCTTTTGTTTTACTTAATGCGGTTTGGGCCTCCCAACAACTAAGAATTTTGAGTTGTAAAAGAAAAACCAGTTTGAGTTTGTTTCTTAAAATAAAAATAATCAATGTTTTGTTTCGTAATGGAAATTTTAAATCAGAAAAATTATACTCTATATTATATCTTAATACGATTTAGGAATTTGAGATTACAAGGCGTTCGAAATATTAAAATTCAAATATTGTAATCTCATTTTAATTATATAGATTGTAATGTATGATTTGGTTAATAAAAAGTTATCTTAATTTTAAAAGATTTATATTCTTTAAAAGAAAATTAAATTATTTTTGACTCTAGAAGCACATCTTTGATATTGATTCTATAGTATCATAGGGTTAGATCTTTTATCTTACGATCCGTGTGACTTTAGGCGATCCATTCACTCAAAACTCGCCTAAATCAGTCTTTACTCTCAAAAGTGAGGATTCCTTTAGAATCTCTCTAAGACACCAATTTGTATAGCGGAAGGAATTATGCCAAAAGAAACTACAAAATAACAATAAAAAGCTACAGAAAGAACACACACAAAATGTTTGAGTAAATACTCAAAGAATTCTATTACTCTTAAGAATACAACTTATAATTGATGATTTACAACTAAGGGGGAGACTCTTTATTTATAGTTGAGCTCCCCCAAAACTGACGGTTAATATTAAATTACATTGACAGACGAGATTAATCTATACCTTTATTTTAAAGATTTATAAGATTATATCATATCAAATCAAATTTATAAAATACGATTCTTATATTTACTAAAAATAGTCTATGTTGTCATATCTTCATTATCGAGCCAACCAGAGTTTAATTTGACAGGTTTCTCCAATAATTTTAAAATTAAACTAATTATCGTGAATTAAATGATATCCATCTAATCGATAGACTTCTATAAGCACGTCCTAGCAACTTTGGCCCATGACATTAAATTAGTCTAACAGTGAACGTTGAAAGCTAAACTGTGAGATGGAGAGTAAAAATTAAGGAAGATTTGAAACATTTAAGTAAAAATCAGAAGAAAGTCGTCTCAAATTGAATGCAAGGAAACCTAAAGGTATGGGAACCCTATTTCTCTTGCTCCATGATCCTCTCTACTGCTGTTTTTGTTTTTTCAATTAGAAGTCAAGTTCTGGAAACCTATCCCCTGCCCCTTTTCTCTTACCAAAATCTGTGCTTTCCTTTTTCAATACTTGTGTCTTAAATTCACATTAAATACTCACCTCTATTTTGATTTTTAAATTTCATTTGACTCCATAAATGTAAAATCAATTAACTTCTTCGATTAATCTAAAATTTCATCTTTGAATAAATCTTACCTTGGGTACCTTATAAAAGAAAATGCGAATCATATGATAATGTAACAGTAATATCTGTGTCATGATGTCTCAAAATGTTACTTCACCATAAATTTGAAATAATCATATTTTTCTTTGATTTAAATTTAAATATGTTTATGGGTATTATACTATTTAAATTTAAAAAAACTTATATTTGAAAAATTAAAGTTTAATAGATAATATTAATAAATCTTATTAAATTTAAATATATAATATTTTAATATTTCGAGTTTTGATTTAAAAATTAAAATGGTCTAACTCAAATAAATAAAAAATTAATTTTTAAATCAGATAATAAAAATAAAATTATGAAATTAAAAAGCACTAGGTAATTCCTCTTCCTTTTATCGGGGTCTAAAGGTTTCAGGTCAGCCCATTGAAAACGAAAACCCTATCGTCATCGATGAGTAAGTTGTCCGGTTCGGCATTTATCGTTGATGCAATCTGAACCCCGTCATGCTTTTTAGAATTCACGAAGCGATAACATAACATTATGGCGTAGCAGATCACTGCTCTTGGCACCGTCAAAAATTGAATACTAATCAGCCTCTGCATACTGATTACTGGTAGGCAAAAAAAAAAAAAGTTGCGTATTGAGTGCCACGTGGAAGGAAAGAGGAGATGTTAGTGGTGTGGTGGTGAGAATCATATGGCACACGTGTACAGTACAAAATAACGGGCAGAGTGGCGGGGCTAACCGGGATATTCGGGCACTACCTGTGGTTGGAGAAACAAAAACCTCGGAACAAGTGCCGACGTTAAAGTAATGACCCACATCATGCATTCCTTTTCTTGTTGTTTAGCACTTTTTTTCTTGTTTTTATTATTTTCACCTTTTATTTTTCGTCGTGTACCGAACAAATTTAATAAAATTCTTACAATATCTTTTTAAAAGCTAACCAGTAATAATAAAATTTTAAATTTTAAATTACTGATATCATCTTCTACTTTATTTTACATTTGTAATCTATGTTATTTCCATTGAATTTATGTCATTAAAATAAGTTTTTAAATGTATATATTGATACTTATTATCAAAATTATTATTTAAAGTAATTTTTCTATAATTTTTTATTAATATTTTAATAAATTAATTATTAAATTTATCGATAGATTTATATTTATTATGCATGAAAATTTTGAATTGATTATATATTATTATCATATCGATCTAAAAAAAATATACATATGAATATTCATTGAATGATTGAAAGGTTCTTTTATAGAAACCAAAATTAAAATTTTTGAATTTATGTCAAATTGAGATGAATGATCTACACAAATAAGATATAAAATATGAAAGTTAAATTATTAAAATTAATAATTACAAAAATTGTAAAATCATTTTAATTTTACACGATATAAGTGAGTCTCTTCCCATTACAAATACTTAATTAATTAAATGATAATTCAAATTAATTTATTCATATAATTACCCAAGTGAAACTCAATCATCAAGGTTTAAAATTCCAAAAGTTCTACTTAACATTTCAATCAAACAGTGTCAAATAAGGTTTAAACTCAAATTTTTTAATAATAATATAGATATAATAAGGGTAAATTAGTAATATATGCTAATTTTAGAAGATAACGGAGAAACAAATCAATCTTGTAGAGAGAAATAAAAATACATCCTGCACGCACATGCTTAAAAATGTAATTTATAAAATGCCTTTTCTTTAATAACTTGACATATTAACTTCTTTAATCGAATGGTTAAATGTTAATGACAGTATCCTTGACTCTTGGGTTTAATATCTCTTCTACTCACATTTATTTTTTTAAAGTTGTTTTAAAATTTTTAAATTTAATTAATAATTAATTAAATATACTATTTTCAAATTTTTAATTCAATAACTCTTTTATTTATATAAATAAAATAATAAACATATAATAATTTAATAAATATATATTTTATATATATCATTGCGTTAACAATATTTTTAATATTTATAGCTATAAAAATTTCAGCCACGTCAAGAGAATATGCTTATTGCAAAATGCCTTTTTTATTTCTCTAAAAATTAACTGATTTTCCTAAACTACATTTTCTTCAAATTTATCCGATATGTTAAATGTAAATAAAATAAGTAAATTTTAAAAATGTAAATAAATAACGTTTGAGTTTGACCGGTGAGATAAATAAGGGGTAAAATACCCGGAAAACACCTGTCCATACGATTAGACTTATTAGCGTTTAAAATAATAGTGGTCTATTCTTCTTTACTAGAAAAAAAACTATTTTCAATGTACAATTGATTGCAGAGGAAATGTATATATGACTTTGTTTATGAGTGATTTGCTCTTTTTCTTATGAAATGGTATTAAATATTTTGTAAGATTCTTTTGGGTTCAATTTTTATGTAAATTAATTGGTATTGATTTTGCTATATAACATAAAAAGAAATCAACAATAATTGATTCCAAATGAAAACGAAAATGGAAAACAACTGGCAATTAAATAATTTAACTTTTAAAAAAAAAATTATTTCAAGGAGAGGCTCCTGTCACAATAGGACATCAAAGGCCAAAAAAAACCATGGCATGGATGGCATCATTCATAATCATCATTATCAATGATAAAAAGAAAAAGGCGTGGTCCCTACTTTCGATGGGTTTTTGGGAGGTGGGTCCCGCCGTGAAGTTGGAAAGAGAAAGGGTCATGAAAGCGACAAAATAATTATGAACCAAAAAATTAATATAAATAAAATAATTTAAGTAAAAGGCCAAATAATGACGTTATTAAGAGGTTGAGTGAAGGGAGAGGCGGTGAGGATACCGTGAAATTCCCCTTCTTTTTAGTAAAATAAATTAACTATAATTATTTTATTTTTAAGAAATTATTTTAAAAATTAGTGTGTAGTTCAAATTACAGTTGGAGGGCTCCTTGGAAGTTAAAGACAAGTCATATTCTCATTTATGGCGCGTCGGTCTAACCCACTACTCATTACTTGCAAGTTGCAATGCTTTCTTCTTCTTTTTTTCTTAATGATTAGATTGTACTCTTTTAAACTTTAAGACTTCTTTTTCGATTTTGCCCAAAAAATAAAAGTTGAAATGTTATGAATTTTCCCAACTTTAGTGAAAGTGGGGCATGTTACATTTTGGATTATAGTTTTAATGTTGCAACTAATTATGATACGAAACAAATTCAAAATAGTTTTTGTTCAAGGGATTAAACTTGGCATACAATTACAGTATATTACATGATCAAGGCTTAAAAATAAACTATAAGATCATACCCTTTTAAGTAACCTTTGCTTGGAATCCAAAAATTGCCCTACATCCACTCCCCCCCGCCAAAGATATTTTGTTTCTTCACCTTTGCCCTACATGGCATGCTTGCCCCCCTCAAAAAACAAGTGAGATTTATCAACAATTAATTAAAATAATATTTTTCTAACTCAATTTTTGAGAGCATTTTGCTATTTACCAAAAGGGAACTAAATGAAAAATTATTGATCTTTTAATGAAGAGGGACAAACAGGAAAAAAATTAAAAAAAGCAAAATTCAAGTTTGGACCTTTTGAAGTAGTGTTTGGAGAGAGAGAGAGAGCACCCACAATGTAGAGCAAAAGTGGAGCCGAGAATATGGCGGTGTAGTCGTTACGTTAACGCGCAGTGGACTAGCGTGGTGTCTGCCTCAGATATTGACGTAACGTTAGAATATGGAGTGTGGGGCTTTGTCTTCGAAGATTTAGTCCATAACACGAGACTACCCATTTTCTTCTTCTACCCCTCTCTTCTTCCCCAAATCACCCATTTGCCATTTTGCTTCATATTAATTTCACCGCAAACTTGCACTACTATTTAAGTAAAATTTACTTTTCTAATATTTTTATTGTATATTTATACAAGCATTTTAAAAAAATTTAAGATATGATGTCTTTATTAAAAACAATAACATTATATTGGGGAATGGGAGATGATTATATGAAAAATAATAATTCTTAACCGTTAAGAAAAATCTGAAAATTATATGTATATATATTTAAATTAAAGAAAGTGAAATTATGATTAATATTTAATATTTTATGTAATAAACCTATTTAATTATGTATTATTAGATCAAATTCTTTTAATTGGCTTTACCAGAAAATTTTAAATTTTCATAAAATATTTTCATAATTCTATGATTTATTGCAGTCGTGTATTGTTTCCCTAGTATCTAACTATTTATAGAAAATTTTTAGGATTTTTTAAATTCTTTTCTCAACCCAATGGCATCGTAGTAATTATGAATCTAAATGAATGGCAATGACCGGAAATAATCACAAACTTGGAGATGCAGGTATTTTGAGCCAATGGATTCACTTGCACGGACTCCTAAAACCTGCCGCTGTTTATAATTTCTGTTTAAGGTATTTTCCCTCCCAACAAAGATCAAAGCCTTCCCCTATAAAACTCAACCCTTAATTTCTTCCCCCACTCGTCTTCTTCCTTCTCTTCACCCCTTCATTTTCCGATTTCCTTCAAGGATCCCTAAAGGCCAAGCCGTTCTTTCTCCAACAGAGAGAAAATACAAATGGAGTCTTCAGGACCTTCAAGGAGGAATTGTTTCATCCAAGAAGATGATGGATTGGCTTCCATTGTAGATATGGAGGCTGGATATTCAGGAAGCCATTACCAAAATTAACCAAAATGGGTTTCTTTCAAGACCTCTTTGTTACTCTAGAAGGAGTAGTTTGAGGAATCTATCTTCTTTTTCTTCGTCTTCTTTTTCTGGTTCAGTTTCTTCTCCGAGGCCTGCTCGCTTTTATGATGCCAGATTTGAAGGCGTTCATCAACCCTATTTCTTGGATGCTTGCTTTCTTTGCAAGAAGCCTCTTGGGTGTAACCGTGACATCTTCATGTACAGGTTCGTCCTTAATTTTCAGTCTCTTAGAAAGAAAGATCAGAATTTCGGGAAGGTCGATTGGATCCTTCTATGCATATTTGCTTAGTGAATTTTCCCCTTTAAGATTTTTCTTACAAGTCTAGTAGGCAGATTTGGTTTTTGCTAATTGGTGATTGGTTTTTTTTGCAGAGGGGACACGCCTTTCTGCAGTGAAGATTGCAGACAAGAACAAATCGAGATAGATGAAGCTAAAGAAAAGAACATGAACCTTTCTTCCTCAGTGAAAGCTATGAGAAAGAAGGGCCAAAGGGAGTCTACATCTCCGAATGAAGCTCAAGGTTACTCTATTCGAACTAGCACAGTTGCAGCTGCTTAAATCACACCACAAAGGAAATAAACAAAAACATATCTACCATATATATATATATATATATATGAATAGTTCAAAAAAAAAAAAAAAAGAGAAGAGAAAGGTGATGGAGATCATCAATGAAGAAAAGGGCCAAGGAGAGAGGAGAGGATGAAGAAATCTATATTTTTAGTGGTTTGTTATCCCCTTTATAAAACATACTGCTATAGTTTTAGCTCTGTGAATGTTATATCTATATGAGGATATGAAATTAGCCTGTCCAGGATCTACTCTATGATATGGCTCCCTTTTTCTTTTTGGGGTATTTTGGGGGTTAATTAGTGATTAGATTTTTTTTTTTTTTGGTTCTTAAGAAATGTTAATGCATCACGAAGAATGATGAGAACTGTTTTTTTTTTTTTTTCCCATTTCTATTTTCAGTATCACTAATGTTTAATGAAAATGACATAAATGGAACTTACTGAAAAAGCTGTTAATTTTGTTTTTCTATTTCATTGTTATGCTTATTTGTTATTGCACTTGCTCATCTTTTTTTACCTATTAAGGCATCTTGAGTTGAAAGGGTGAAGTGGGAATATGGAGAAAGAAGGAAAAAGTGGGTTACTTTTTCTGGTAAAAAAGCATTGCTTCCTATATCAGAACTGGTGGGTGTCACTGCTACAGCCAGAGTTCCCACCAGGGAAACAATGGCTGAGGCTTCATCATCAATTGGAATTTCTTCTTTCTACATTTTGGGACCATTTTGGACCTAATTGTATTGAATTTATAAAGCACATTTTTTTCCTTTTATGCTGGAATGTTGAAGAATAGGGAAATGGGTTGGTGGATGGTTGAGATTTCTAGAGACTACTACCCAAGATCTGTGTGGGAACTGATGAACTGAAGGCCAGAAGTCGAGATGATTATTGAACAAGGCTAAAGGGGTAAATGGTGATGATTTTTAAGTAATCCCAGTTCAACCAGAAGTGATTGGAGCCATTTTTGAGTGATGGACATAAGACAACATTTAATATCATCACTGAGCTGAGTGAGGAATTTAGGGTTGGGCTTTACATTTAGGAGGGTCTAAACTGAACACTAAAAGCCTTGCTCTTAGGTAAAAATAGCAAGGATTTTTGTAGGGGCCAACCCAAGGGATTAATGATATACAAGTTCATGAATCCAAAGGGTTTGCCATGATGCCTTTATTTTCATAGTAAATCTAGTCGAAAACCATGTAGCTAGAATTATTTTAATTGGATCTCGCAATTCATTCATTTATTTGATTTAATTTTAATCTAATCAAGTTTAACGTGTCATGTGAGGTAATGGAAATACTCTTTTAAGTTTCAAGACAATGCGAGGATGTACAAAATGGTTTTATCATGTGGAAGAAAATTTACGATGTACTATGATTTTTAGTTGGCTTTGGTATGAATTAGATGGATTTATACTATAATAAAGATTTTAACTAAATTTAGTGTCATTTGACTAGATGACTTAATTCAATTGATTTTTCTAGATGGATTTAAACTATAATAGAATAAGAAGTCTACTTAAATCCAAGCCATTAGGCTTATTCAATATAATCTCTCATCATAAACAATACTAACAATAGTAGAAGGACAAGTAGTAATCCATGTAGTTTATTATCAATAAAACCTCCTTGTCAAAACATGAGCAGTCTTATTAGCATCCCTACAAATCGAAAAGAAGGAAAAGAATTGAAAGGCAGAGTCGAATCCGATCTTTTAATAATAATCCAGAATTAGAGGCATCCACATAACCATGATGAAAAGTTCGTCAAAGCCCTTGACTATCAGTCTCTATTACAATATTGTCCAAACGCAAAGACCAGAGGCAAGAAAGGGCCTCCCTCACAACAAGAACTTTTGACAAAAAAGGATCAAGAGTACTCTCCATGAAACCGAAATACATTGCATGAAGTCACTTGCATCATTTCGCACAACCACCACCCATCCCATACACTCATTGTGAGCAAAAGTGGCCCATCAACATTAAATTTTATCTTTCCCTTTCCGACCTAAGACAACAAACATCGCTCACGACCATCGCATGCGGACTCGATTAAAAAGTATGAATCAAATATAAATATCTATTTACTTTAAAAACCCCGTGTACATCTATATTTCAAAAGGAATTTTTTAATTATCACATATATTGTTTTTCTTAACACAAGTTTATAAGTATAAACACAATTATATATTATCCAAATAACTACAACTACAACTACAAATACAAATACAAATAAAAAAAAAAACAATACAAAGTATAGTTGAGTTGAAAATAAAATATATTCTAATATAAACTAAAATAAATATAAAATAAGATAATAAAGTACAATTAAATACCAATAAATTTTTAGTGGAGTGATTAGACACATTACATTGATATATATATATATAAAAAAAGTAGATTTACATGGGCGACGCGTTTACCTATTATTACTTTATAAATAACGGTGATAATAAAATTAAATAGTATAACATAAAATAAAAATAAATTAAATATATCCCATCACCTATTCAAATCCATGCTAAGACCATTTTAAATATATATCATAAAACAAAAATAAAAAAATACTAAAAAAAAAGGTACACGCGGTTAAGCAAAGACGTGATTAGCTTAGACATGATCTCTGTCTCAAACATTAATTGTTTACTTAATTTTTTTTTAATAAATGGGCTGTTGTGCTGGCATCTCTTCTATAAAACAAATCTTATCTTGTGAAAATTATTTTGCAAAACCAATAAAAGGTAAAAGTACTTTATAATATTTTACATTAAGATTCAAATTATTGTATTTTATTCATTCATTAAAAATAATAAATTAGTTATTGTAAATTAAATTAAAAAGTAAATTAATCATTTCATTAAAAATTTTATCAATTTTACTTTTAAAACCGACATTACTAATGAAATAAGCAGACAATTACACATAACATATACATATATATCTCTGACATATAAAAATTAATTTTAATAATAAAAATAGATAAATTTTTAATAAAAAATAATTTATTCTTTAATATAATATATAAATATTATTTTATTTATTTTTTAGTAAAGAGATAAAATATAATCCAACTAGAAAAATAAGGGTCTATGAGAATTTTACCACTAATAAAATATTTACAAGCTTGTAAAATATATGTGGGGAAGCTGGTGAGAATTTAAGAGAATGGTCACAAAATAACAGTTGAAACAGTTAAAGCCATCCACGTGGCATGAGGTGTATGGTGGAAACTCGTCGGCAAACTTGAAGTTTACATTACCCGCTTAACAACGGAAGTTAGAAAAAATCTTCTACCTTCTCAGATCAGATCACATCGCAGTTTCTCATTTCCTTGCTTCACTTATTTTGTTCACATATGGACGGACTGATCAAGGGTTTACTGGACGTCGCTATTGGCCACGAGGGAGATAACGAGTCTCAAGATGAACGCCCCAGATCCAATTCGGCGCAGGTTAGTTTGGATTTCTTCTTCTCATCTTTTGATTTCTTATGTTATATCTTAGTTAAAAAGGAAAAAAATTGCTGATTGAGTTTGATAATGTTCGCAGGCGGTGTCAGGGGATCAGGATCACCAACGAGATGAACGCTCCAGATCCAGTTGGGCGCAGGTTAGTTTGGATTTCTTCCTCTGATCTTTTGATTTCTTATGTTATATCATAGTTAAAAAAGAAAAAAAAATTTGCTGATTGAGTTTGATAATGTTCGCAGGTGGTGTCAGGGGATCAGGATCACGAAAAACAGGTTTTCCGTTTATTTTGATGAATATTGTCTCTTGTATCTGAAATTGGAGCACGTTGAAGTGGTGGTTCGTTGTTTTATTGTTAATTTGGGAATTTTATTGATTTCGTAGGTGCAGAGTCAATGGCAGGGTTCGGGTTCAAGGCCTTCGGGGAGGACCCACAAGGTAAATTTCGAAAATTTCATGGGTACAATTCTTGAGAGTTGTATAGATTCATTTGCTCTTTGTTCTTTTGGGTTGGATATTTGAAATTTTGATCGTTACCCTAAATCTGAATGCGGTTTATTATCAAATATCTACAAACGTCTAATGCAGACCGAGTATGGGGGATATGAAAAAAATGAAGGTGATGAGCGACGACATGGTTATAACCAAAATAAGTGGAACAGAAAGGTTGCCTCTTGCTTTTGATTTACTGGTCTATACTTTTTTCTTTGTTTTAGTAAAATCTATATTTGTGTGTGCACTGACTTACCCCAAATTTCGCATACAGGAGCAAGAAGAGGAGAATAATGATGGCTGGGAAACTGTTGGCAAAAAGCCTCGAAGACGGCCACAAAAGGTGCATCACTATTCTTTCTCTGTTTTTTGATATCTCAAGTTTTAAACTGACAAATACTAATGCAGTTGCCATCTTGGTGTCGTTTCCCTCATTTCAATCTATTATATGGTTTTAGATTTACATTTCTTTTAAGTTGAACGAATTGTGTTATATTTTTGTTAGAAACGTTTAGATGTTTGATGTATAATATAGCAGTAGCACAATGACATTAGATTTATTTGCATTAGGTAGGTTAGTATTTACTTCATTCCTTACTGGTTTTTCTCTCCAATATTTTTAACCATTATCAACTTTGTGAGGGCGAGCCTTGGTTGCAATGTGAACTTGATCCTTGGTAACTGGAAGGTCATGGATCCAAGTAGTGGAAAAAGCAGGGAAATGCTGCGTAAGATAAATGACTGCCCCAACCCTCACAAAGCAGGGAGCCTTGTGCACTGGAAAATACCTTTTTGTCAGCTATGGCCTTTGTAGATGACTTCTATTTGTTTTATCTGGGGGTTCTGTGATCATTCTCTGTTTTGTTCTGTTTGTACCACCGTGTTTAATATTTTTATGAATGAAACATTTGCAGGTTAATATGGATCACTGGCAAGGGTATAAACGACCTCCTAGTGAGCAAGAGTACTCTGATGAGGTTGGAACTGGTACTAGCATCGAACCTTCAGAAGAGGAACTTGCTGACTTTTCACAAGCTTGCAACAGGCTGTGGCAACTTGATTTGAACCGTCTGGAACCTGGAAAGGATTATCAAATTGATTGTGGTGAAGGGAAGAAGGTTTTCCAGAAGGAGGATATGGCAGAAGGAAGCCTATTTTGTTATGTTGATGAGGACATTTTTAGAACAAAACCTACATTTGCTCGTTTTTGTTCTCTCTTGGATAATTACAACCCAAATGCTGGGTGCAAGGAAGTTGTTACATCTGAGGAGAAACAAGAGCAGGCTGCATTTATAGAAGAAATCAGTAGAACTGCGCCTATTAAATATCTTCACAAGTACCTGTCTCAGAAGGGCATTGTATCTGAAAACTATCAAGATTTCAAAAGAATGTTGACAAGCCTATGGTTTGATCTTTATGGTCGAGGAGGTACATCTGGTTCCTCTTCTGCTTTTGAACATGTTTTTGTTGGGGAAATCAAGCAACATTGTGAGCAAGAAGTTAGTGGCTTCCACAATTGGCTTCAGGTGTGTTAATGTATCTTTTAATTGTTTGTCAATTCAACTAGGTTACTGCAATCATTAGTTCATGACCTGGTTTATTTTATACCATCGAGTTGTCTGGAAGCAATACTGAAATATAATAATTTTCTTATAAAAACTTTTCATTTACATCTGATGGAGCAAAATGGAAAAGGTTCATTAAATTTTTGAAGTGTTGGTTGCAATGCGTTGGTGATAATTATATCCTCTTTACGTCTGAAGTATTGAAAATATCAATTTGTACTTGCAGTATTTTAATATGTTGCCAACCCTTGTCACAAGCATACCTTAATACAATTTTGTTTTCAGAAGTTGATATTTAGGTGCCATGTAGTAGATGTGTATTGCTAATCCTATATTACGATTTCCAGTTTTACCTAGAAGAAGCGAAAGGATGTGTTGATTATCATGGCTATATATTACCCCGAAGACGTGGGGAAACTGTAAGTCTCAGTTTGACTTGTTTCTGTTTCTCTCTGCATCTACTGCATTTTATGCACTCTTCTAAGTTTTGCAATACATGGAAGAAAAGAAGAAAGTTCTTTGTAATCAAATTTGATAAAGAATTGAAGTTCTAGATCATTGTAGTTAATAATATTAGGTTGAGCTAGGAGGAAAACGTTGTTCACACCCACTTTCAATATTTAATATCACTCTGCATGTGTTTCTTTTGCAGCCTGACTCCGAGACACAGTTGCTTACAGTTCAGTTCGAATGGAATGGGGTTCTTAAATCCGTGTCAAGTACATTGATTGGGGTGAGCCCTGAGTTTGAAATTGCTCTCTATACTCTGTGTTTCTTCGTGGGTGGAGAGAATAACTATGTACAGCTGGGTCCATACTCTATTAACATCAAGTGCTACCGATTTGGAAATAAAATTGGTTCTGTATTTCCAATAGCAGAATGATGATTTTCAGCTCTGTGTGTTATTATTATTATTATTATTATTATTATTATCCAGAAGCTACAGAAACACTGTAGACATCATGTTCATGTTCCTGTCTAACATTAGTTTATGATATATCATAACATATCTTTTACTTGGATCTTTTAACTTACAAAATTGATAATAATGATATGTGTAAAACTTACATGCTATGTTGATATGCATTCCCCTATAGCTTAATCTTTATGATGATTGAGGAATCGAAATCTGCATATAGTTCTGAACTAGTGAGTTTACGATGTGTTAAGTTACTGGTTTGGAGAATTTCTGCCCAAGATTTCAACGAAATTGCTTCGAGCAAAACAAATTTCGAGCTTGGTCTTGACAGTGTTCCACCCTTAGGCTTAGAAGTTAATGGCCAAAGAACTGATTGTTGGTAAAATGGAAATAACTAAAGGAGACTTTGGCCTCACCCTTTCACACGCATTTGTAGTCATCAGCTGCACCTATTTGTTTCTTCTTCTTCTTCATTCTTCTTCATTGTTGTTTTCATTTTTCATTCAAATGATGATTCTCAAATTTGTGTTGGTGAAGATTGATTAGAGAAGGGCTTTAAGGCTTTAAGGTGAAGATCAAGTGGGGGGAGGGGGGGAATTGACTTGTGAAAGTGATGTCATGGATTCTTTCTGTATCATTAAAAGGAATCAATCGTTCAGTGCCGTCAATATATTACATGCAGATGGAAAAATATCCTAAGCAGCCATTATCAACGTTGGTTGAAAATATCTTTTTGAGGGTTCATCAGAAATTTATAAAGGAACCCCACTTTTCCAGAGCTATGTGCTACGAGACAATACATAGAGCTAAGATAAAAAGATCAAATTGCTAGCTTCTTGAGAACCCAAAACTTAAAATGGAAATATCTAACATGAAAGAGAGGACAGCAACTCTCTTCTTATCACCAACATGTTCATAGGTCAATTGTCTGCTTATAATATTTCACAGAAAACTATCCCTCTTTTTCTATTGATATCTTGATAAGAGTGTACTATGCCACAAGAAGTTATGGCCATTAGATGAACACACACACACGCACACAAAGTTGCAACGATTGACACAAAATAATCACAAAATAATCAAAAAGAGATGAACATCAGTATGACAATTTCAAACTGGTGTAATTTCATTAAATCGTCAATTTTGCTTTAATATGTTTCTGAAATAGTTGACTTCTGAGACATTCCAATTAAAGATGGTCTGTTCAATGTCTTAAATCTATACCTAATAAAACTGTCCTCTACGAGGAAAGAAATTAGGTAACCAATTTATGTTACTTAATTATCTAAAGCTACTGGAAAGGACAGCACACTGGCGTATCCAACATGTACTAAGAGATGAAAATAAAGTTGCGGATTTTCTTGCAAAAATGAATTGTAGTAAGGAAGACGTTTTAGTTTTGTTTGAACAACCTCTATTAGGGGTTTTAGTTTAAGTCTCTGCAAACTCTATGTATTATTTTATATTCAACAAAAAAAAAAATCCAAAGCTGATCACATATTAAAAAAAAAGGGAAATTTTTTGTTTTTGGGGGGGGGGTTCTTGTTGGCATTGATCGTGAAAGAAGAGAGCAATGTCCCTACTTGAAATTTGAAATGTGAAAACAGTAGGGAAATGGGATCGTTTTTTCCCTCTTTCTTTTGTCCAAAACACTCACATGTATATGAATATCTATCAATTTGCTCCACAAAACACACGTAAATGGTGAGCATGAGAATTGAACCTGATTGGCTCAAAATAGCTAAACCTCAATAGTCAATAGTCTTACCCCCATGCAAAACGCCAAACTTTTAATCAGCCATTGACGTGTCTCGTCTTTGGCACCGACAACTCTGAAACCTCATTGCTTGCTTTTGCATCTTCATTTATTTCCTTCCTCAAATCTCAAACCCACACATGGATGCTAAACCAGCTAGCCAACACGTATTGATGACATGGACGAATTTTGTTCCTATCTGCACCATTTAACATTTCTGATTCAACTGCTTGATTAAAGTTCTGTTTAGCATATGATATATTAGTATAAATCATTTGGATATATCAATGTAAATGGAAAGAAAATTCCAACAAAAAATGAAAGCACAGACTTCAACTACAGCCACATGCATTTCCAAATGAAAACGGATTCTCCAATCTTCTTATCCTGAACCAACCAAAGCCAATGAAAATTGAAATCCTATTAACTTGTCAGCCACTAAAATTCTCATATGCAAATTAGAGGTTAACTGGTTTGCAAGTTGCTAGATCATTTGGTTGTCAACCAAGCTAATAATTTTAATGTAAAGAGTTACTTATTATCACCAGCATGATTATTTTACATAGCCGAAGAAAATATATAGAAAATTCACTTCATTCCCATGAATAAGTGAATAAAATATTGATTAAGGCCTGTTTTTATTCACCATGAGTTGTGACATTAACAAGATTCAAAATATCTCTTCTGAAGATATTTCAATGTGTGTTTTAGTGTATGCCATTGCTACTTACCATTGCACATAACACTTGTTGGTAACTATATTCTTTTTTTATCCTATAACAAGAACAACCAAATTGTGGATATATCCACCTTTAATAAGCAAATAATCAACAAAACCTACACCCAAAGGCATTCAGTTGTTCCAAAAGAGGGTATTCGTGACCTTTAAAAACTTAAAACTTTTAGGATCTTCATTTTGTGAAGTATGGACATGGAATGACCGCGTTTTAGATAATGACCTTTGAAAAGTTGAGGTGACTAGTTTGATCTTATGCACTTTTTCTCCTTTAAACGGAGCCCACCAATATTGTCTCCTTCTAAAGCTATGACCCAAGGTTCATTTTATAAATGGATGTAACCCATCTTCATTCATTCCAATATCTGTTTTCCCTCTCTTCATTTACCAAAAAAACATGGCCTTAACATTACGTTCTTCTACTTCTTTCATCAAACTCAAAGAAACCAACAGCTTCAAAACTCCTGATGACTTCTTAGGCTCCATTTCTTTTGCTCAAATGAAGCCATCCTGCCGAATCCGAGCAAGGAATTCGATGTTGATGCAGGAAGCACCGCTGGTGCACGGGAAAATCTCGACCAAGGAAACCGAGAAGTTATACGGTCTAACAATTTCCCATGCTGAAAATAACTCAAAGGTACCTGTTTATGTGATGTTGCCACTAGACACAATAACTCTAGGGGGTAGCTTGAATAAGCCACGGGCAATGAACGCCAGTTTGATGGCCTTAAAGAGTGCAGGTGTCGAAGGGGTTATGGTTGATGCTTGGTGGGGCTTAGTAGAGAAAGATGGACCTTTAAACTACAACTGGGAAGGGTATGCTGAGCTCGTGAAAATGGTTGAAAAACATGGTCTAAAGCTTCAAGTTGTCATGTCTTTTCATCAGTGTGGCGGCAATGTTGGAGACTCTTGCAGGTATTATTTTAACATCCTGTGTTTCTGGTTTTTCTTCTACTGACAAAATTTATGTACATAAACCTGAAATTTTATCTGCTTGAATGTTTAGTATCCCATTGCTCCATGGGTGCTTGAAGAAATCAGCAAAAACCCAGACCTTGTCTACACAGATAGATTGGGACGGAGGAATCCCGAGTGCATTTCCTTGGGATGTGACTCAGTTCCTGTTCTCAGAGGAAGAACACCTATTCAAGCTTACACAGATTACATGAGGAGCTTCCGTGAGAAGTTTAGAGATTACTTGGGACGAGTTATTGTGGTATAGCATCTATAAAACTCAAACTACTACTGCTAGTTTGGCACAGGATACCTTAGTTTTATCCAAAATCTTATGAAATTCTAGTTATTTTCTTTACTGGAAGATCTAGGACAGGCAAAACAGAAAATAAAGATAAATTTTAAGTTTTATATGATCCAATCATACACAAAGGTAACTGTTATAAAAATGATTGTGCTTATTCTGGGGAGAAAAAGAAAACAAGTAAACTTTGTAGCTAAATATCACAAGCAACAAGATGAATGAATATGAATGGATGTAAGGAGATAGATTTAGATTAAAGAAAATAGATACTACAAAAGCGTCGTTATCTTTTCGTATTCATGTTATTTTTCAGTGTAGAATCCATCCAAATAATGGACCACAGACGCCTACCCAACATGTTTAAAATATCAAAATATGTCAAATATAAAAGTTTTGGCACTTTTGTTTCTTTACTCAAGTGGTGGATGATGATACTCATTTTTATTTTTATTTTATTTTTTGGAAGCTCTAGAAATCTAAATGTAATTTCTATTTCAGGAAATTCAAGTGGGGATGGGACCATGTGGGGAACTGAGATACCCATCTTATCCAGAAAGTAATGGAACGTGGAAATTTCCTGGAATTGGAGAGTTTCAGTGCTATGATAAGGTAAATTTTATGAACTAAAAGAAGTTTCTCTTTTATTTATGTTTTCAGATATAGCACATAACATGAATGATCAAAACTTAGATATGGTTGATTCCTAATTCCTAAACAAGATTAAATGTTTTAACTTACAGTATATGAGAGCTTCCATGGAAGCAGCGGCGGAAGCCATCGGGCAAAAAGACTGGGGAAAAGGTGGTCCACATGATTCTGGTCATTACAAGCAAGTTCCTGAAGAAACTGGCTTTTTCAAAAGGGATGGAACATGGAACACCAAGTACGGACAGTTCTTCCTAGAATGGTACTCCAGGAAGCTACTCGAGCATGGAGACCGAATACTTGCGGCTGCAAAAGGAACATTCCATGGAACAGGAGCAAAACTATCAGCAAAGGTTGCTGGAATTCATTGGCATTACAGAACAAGGTCACATGCTGCTGAACTAACAGCTGGTTACTATAACACCAGACATCATGATGGTTACCTCCCAATAGCACAAATGTTCGGTAAACATGGAGTTGTTTTCAATTTCACTTGCATGGAAATGAGAGATGGGGAACAACCTGAATATGCAAACTGTTCACCCGAGGGATTAGTCCGGCAAGTAAAAATGGCAACAAAGATATCCAGGGTCGAACTTGCCGGAGAAAATGCACTAGAGAGGTATGATGCTGGTTCATATGCACAGGTTTTGGCAACGAGTAGATCGGATTCAGGCAACGGATTGAGTGCATTTACATACTTAAGGATGAACAAAAGGTTGTTTGAAGGGGACAATTGGAGGCATTTGGTGGACTTTGTGAAGAGCATGTCGGAAGGAGGTAGAAAGATTTCGGAGTGTGACAGCCGAGGAACAAACCTTTACATTGGGTATATCAAAGACAAGACTGTTGAGAAAAAGGAGGTTGCTCTTGTATAGAAACGATGTACAGAGTCCATGAACAACAGTATATAATTAGTGTATCATGTATAAGCTAGAAAAAAAGGAAAAGCAAAACAGAGCAAAGATTATATCCATATACAATATAATTTTTTGCATCATATGTCAAACTAACTAGCAGATAGGTGAAAAACATAATAGAGAATATAGCATCTCCATAGATTATATGGAGGATTTCATTCAATTTAAATCCATGCATCCAAAATCAGTAAATGATGGCAATCATGCCATTATTAATACTTGATATTCAACTTTAAGAGAAACATATTCAATTATTGCCAGATAAATGAGTTAAATAAGGAAATCAAACCACCTCAGGCTACGGTTGCGCAAAGGAAACAGAAACAGACTATCCTAATTAGCAGTTAATAGCTAATATATAAAAGTACAAATACATGCCTATACTGTGTCCACCTAGAAGCATCCTCAAATCGGATCTCTCACCAAGAAGAAGAAGGAGAAACAAATATCAAACACGGCGAAGACTTTCGATCAAGTCCCCGAGTTCTTTACGACCCGAGTCTCTGCCAAACATGAATCCATACCAGAATAAAAGTTTTTTTTTTCCAAAAACACAAAAAAGAAAATATCAAACTTTAACAGAGGAGATTCTAGAGCAAGTGAATAGAAAGAAAGGAAGAAGCAATCGATACCAGTAAGACACCGGCGGTGGCAATGTTTTGAACTTTGAATGAGACGTTTTTTTCTCCGTTTTCTATTTCTTTCCCGCTACTGTACGGAACAAATTTTTATTTTCTTTTGGCTTAATTCACGATTTGCCCTTAAAATATACTCACTTTTTCACTTTGATGTTTAATTTTTTTATCTCAATTTGATACTTAAAATATCAATTTTCTCTATTTTTGATCCATTTTGTAGCCACTCAAATGCCCGTTAGCCAATTTTTGGCCAATGACAAAGCCTCATATAGCATGTTTTGGCCCATAAAAAAAAATCACTGAACAATTAAATTTATTAAAATATTAAAAAACATTATTAACTTTAATTGACTGACCATAATAAAATGAGCAATGATCATTTCCTAAAATAATTTTCTAAATTAATACCGTAGTGGCCGCCGCCCGAAATGTTGGATAAAAGCCTTTTTTTTTTTTTTTTACCAACGGAGAATCCAACCAACAAAAAAGATATCAGCAAACGCCGCCTTTTTGATCAACAAAGAAATTTAAATATCAATTTAATGCATAACAATTTATAATGGCTGCTATAATTTACAAGCATACATTATGCTAAAAAATTTCTTCAAATGGCCAATACCTCAATGAAGAAAAGGGCTCTCATTCACAGTGAAATATCCACGGATTCATAGTTCAAACCAGTGAAACAAAATCAAAAGACATCTTAGTCGCTAATATATGCTTTCTTGATTGGTTATATGCTAAAACATCAGATCAGAAGTATGTTTATTTCCCCCCGTTTCTCGATGAGGGTGTAAGAGGAGGAGCCTTGTTGGCTGAAGAGCTTCCTCCTAATTCTTGTATTGCTTGCTTCAAGCTCTCTACCACTTCGCTCATTGTTGGTCTTTCCTTGGCATTTTTGTTCAGGCAGCTATTAGCCAACTTTCCTACCTTTTGAGCTGAACTCAAAGAGTAACTGTTACCAAGTCGAGGGTCTATTAGCAACCTGAACTTTTTACCATCAGGAGGGAACTCTTTCACCCAATCTAACAGCTTCTGCTCCAATGGTGGCCGGTTCCTTTCCACTGCTCGCCTCCCTGTGAGGATCTCATAAAGTACCACCCCAAAAGTCCATATATCACTTTGAATTGTGAGATGGCCTGTTTTCACATATTCTGGGGCAGCATATCCGTATGTTCCGACCACCTTTAACAAAAGAAAACAAACCATTTATTTAGTATCCTAGTGATAATGAGTGCCTAATGCGCTAAAGAGCTATGTTAGTGCTACTAATGCATGACTTAAAAAGATATTGACAGTCAGTGAAAAGCGGAACAGTGGAGCCAACCAAGAAGGATGTAATGAAGATGCTTTGCGGACATTGAATTAAGTCCGAATTCAGTATCTATTTACCGCAGTGGATACGTGAGTACGATCACCCGTTGGTCCTTCCCTTGCAAGCCCAAAGTCTGAGAGCTTTGGCTTAAAACTTTCATCCAAGAGCACATTTGAGGACTTGAAATCTCGATATATCACCTTTGCAAATAGCCACAAGGCAGATCAGAGATAACCATCGTTAATGAAGTGATATGAATAAAAGAGGAATGTACCTTGACTTCCAATCCCTCATGTAGATAAGCCAAGCCTTGTGCTGCACCAAGCATAATCTCTAACCTTGTTTTCCAAGGTAAAGTTGGTGTCCTCTTAAAAAGATGATCTTCTAAGCTCCGGTTAGGCATGTATTCGTACACCAGCAACCTATGAATCCCTCTTTCCCCGTCTACCGAACAATATCCTAAAAGTTTTACCAGGTTTGGATGGTTAACGACTCCGAGAAATTGAACCTCCGCAAGCCATTCCTTATGACCCTACATGTGGTTACTCCAAAATACCATAAGAAACAGAAACGATTCTCAAAATAAAGTGATATTGGAAGCTACTAGACAGACAAACAGACAGAGAAACATCTCATGGTCCAAAGCAAGAATGGCTGATGGTATCTTTGTCTGAGATCAAAATATTTTGGATCATTACAAGATTATTATTAGTATCATGGTCCAATCATTGTTGCAATCAGCCTTACAGCACATGAACAGTACTTATTCACTAGATTTATTGTCATTATCCACGTTCAATTTTCAGATCACCATTACAGTGTTGAATTTTCAGACAAATTTAAAGGAAGAAAATGGTTTTGCAGCAAATACCTGTAAACCCTGGGTGTTGAGCTTCTTGATAGCAACAACTATAGGATCACCTCGACCATTTGGAGGAGTAATACTTCCCTTATAAACACCCCCAAAACCACCCTCACCGATCTTTAACAACTTGTTGAAACCATGTGTGGCATCCCTCAACTCTTGTAAAGAGAAAACTCTCAAATTATGCTCTTTTTCTTTGTACAGCTCTGGTATGCTCCTTGGAGATGGCAAAGACCTTGATGATGTCCGAGTCTGACTCAGGGCTGAATTATCCGATTTACTATGGTTTCTCAGTTCAGGAGCAGTTCTTGATTCTCTTTTCTTCTTCTTTGATTTGTCCTTGATGAAGATAGAAAAACACTTCATGTCTAAGTTTTTATCAAAATCAAAAAATTTTCCTGTTACCCTCAAATTTGTTCTATCAAGTTGCTACCTTTCCTTCACATTTGACTTATGAACCCAAGGAGAAAAGCTGAAATTTGAACGAGGAACGAGTAAAAGTAGGAAGAAAACAGAGAAAGAAAATGGACCCAGAAAAGTCTTGGTGCCTAGGAGTGGAAAATGGAGAAGAAAAAGCAAACTATATAACAAATGAAGATAAAGAGATGGAATTTTAATACAACAAAGGGTAGAAACAATCAATGAAAAGTGAAACCCAGACAAGAAACAGTAAAAAGAAACCCCGTCCGGACAAATATACACCTGAATCCTCCTTTACCTCATGAGAGAAGATGGGATCAAGAAATATAGGAAGACCCACTCAAGAAAAATACGCTAATGTTCTAAAGCACTACCGTCTTGACATTTCTAAAATGGAGAAAAGTGGCGCTAGAAATAAAATAATCCTACTCTATAACGCGTTTTGTTTGGTTTCTTCGTAAATGTTGTATGGACTTATTAATTAGCATCCAGTAACAATTAAAAACTAGTGGACCATCTTCGCGCTTGTTTACATTGTTGTTGTTTGAATGGAGCAGTGTCCGAAAACCAAAGAAAACAACATCCAAATTTCCATTTATTTTCTGCTTAGGAAAGTAGGATATGATTATAATTTTCAACAATATGCCGCATACCTTTTTCATTCATTTCAACATGGCTGACGCAACTATGTCAAACGTGAAGATTTCACTTCTTTAGTTCTTTATTACTTTCCTCCACATTTTCTGACTACTTTAACATTTAGAGGCAATTGCTACTAAAACAATTTTCTACTTTTTTATGGGACTGTCTTCAACCATTGACCTTATTTCTTTTTCATGTTTATTCAACTGTTAAATTTGTGGTGGATTCTAGCCTAATATTTTGATCATGATGACACTGAAGAATGTTGGCAAAGCAAAGATATCGGCAAATGATTATGGATGCTGGTTTATAGTTATCATATGTCAGATTTGACCCATGGATTGTGTCATTGTGGTATTTTCATTTAAATTATGGTAGGTGGACTACTGTCATTTTCATATAAACAGGATTTCATGTTATCTGAATACAATTCATTTTCATATTCTTACTATCATCTTCAACTAATTTCTAAACCTACCATAAGATAATAACTCTAAACCATATGGGTTTAGGTTGTTCCTCCCCAACTAAGATAAATTATTAGTTATAATATAGCTATGTTTTATATTTGACTAGAAATATCTTACTTACGTAATATTAGAAAATATTTTAACATAAATATTTCAGTAAAAGGATAATACAAAAGTGTATAAATTATAAAAATGGGTCAAAACGGATTGTGCCACACTAGCACTTTCACATAGTAACTCTATCAGAGATAATCTTATTACTAGAATAATTTTCGAAATACATGTTAGGCTTTTGAACTACTCAATAATCAATTTAATCCCAAGTAAGGAGTAATCTATTACGCCAAAAGATGCGATTAATACAATTAAAATTACGCTTGTAACTCAAGTTAATTCACGAGATTTTTTTAAAACCACGAAAGAATCGTTATGTCCACACCTAAAAGTAAAGATTTGACTGAAAGATACAATATTAGTTGCAAGCAAGTTAGTTCATCAATGTATTGTTGATGCCAGAAGAGAACACCGATTAGTGAGGAAGGAAGTGTACCTATGTGGCTATAAGTGACAGTTTTTACACGAAAATTTGACTTGAACTTCAGCATAACTCAATCAGCTAAAATCATATAAGTACATATACTTACCTACACGAAGCTCGCAAGACGGTTTATTCCCCAAAGCCTTCATTAGGCCCATCAGAGAGATGTATCTTTTGTTCCGCAACACAAGAACAATGTCAAACCGAGGTCCGAGCCAAACCACAACTGAATGAAGCAGAACATTTAACAAATAATAATTAGATTGGTGACAAAGTTCAGTGATTTTTAAGTATGGCCAAATTCTCATATTAATCTTTATATTGTGTATAAGTTGTGATTTTGATTCTTTTATTTTAATTTGATAATTTTTTCCTCAAGTTTTTCAATTATGGAATTTTAATTTTGGGTAATTGCTAAATTCATTAAATTATATTATTTATAAAATTATATGCGATAAATATATTATCATATATGTTACGATAATTTACTATTTCTACACATTGCTCTAAAAAAGGTGAGTTAATGGGAAAACTATTATTTGCGTGAATGCCAAAATATCAAAACCAAAAGTATAGGAATTAAGAATGGTCAAATTGGAGAATATAGATTAAATCAAGACTAATAGCAAAATTTAACCAAATAAATTTAAGTGCTACTATTTGGGTCAAGACTGTAATTTGAAAATACAAAAAATACAAGTACTAAAATTGACCGAATTAAAATATAATGTCTAAATCCACAACTTATGAAACACCCCAAACCCGGCCCACGAGCCTTGACCGGATCTCAGTATGTTCCCTGTAAACTGCTTCAAATTCTTTTGTTACTTAGGAAAAACTTGTGTGTTTTGAAAGAAAGGTTATTATTGGGTTGGGCTCGAGTTGAAAACAAGTTTAATTCATTGTTAAGAATCCTTTACTTTAGGTGACAAAACATTTGGGCTTTGTTTTTTTTTTTTTAAAATAAATTTACTTAATCCTTTAATAAATAAAAGGTTTGTAAGCTTAACAAATAAAGACAGAATAAAATATTCTACTAAGGCCTTATTACATCAAATAATTCCCAAAATTTAAATTCAAAATACTTAAAGTAAAATAGTCCAAATAAAAGAAATCAACTTCACATGGCCTCCACTAATCATCCGTACCCGGCCCATCACCGGTCGTCACCGAAAAGTAACAACGGGTGAGTCAATGACTCAATGTGTAACCAACACTAAAATTTAATATTTCAGCATACAATGTCATACATGTTCATAAAGCATTTAAACAATATGATGCAACCCGAACCCAAACCTATATGCCATCCGCTACACACCACCCGCACCATCCTCGCACACACCGGGGACTACTAAGTCAACCCTCCATCCGCTACATTCCATATCGCGGTCTTAGGTCACCGCATTTGTGGTCTTAGGTCACCACGTTCAGATTTCTTTGGTCTTAGGTCACCACATTCAGACATCGTGGTCTTAGGTCACCACATTCAGATATCACGGTCTTAGGTCACCTTGTTTGTGGTCTTAGGTCACCACATTCACTTCCCCTTTTCATATAACCCATATGCCCCATATTTCATACACAATATGCAAAATCATGCCTTAATTCACATTCTTATCACTTTTCACATGTTAAAAATAACATATATTCATATTCCTAGTAGGAGTAGGAAACGTGCCTTTTAGTACTTTGTACCATAGTATGGTACCTTAGCCATATTCACAATCTTATAAACATGCACATTTAATTTAAAACATAGCCATGAACATATTAAAACTTAGAGTAGGTACACACAAGATTTTAGCCATATTCTTACACTTTCATATTAACACATATAATGAATTAAAACCAGAAATTTATTGAGATTTAGTGTGGGGTACACACGGCACCTTAGCCATGCTTTTCACATTCTTAATAACACATTTAATTTAAAACATAGCCATGAACATATTAAAACTTAGGGTAGGGTACACACCGATTCGCTTAACGATTTCACTTAAAATCCCGAATTTTCGATCTTAGATCTTTAACTCCCTACATTCACCCATGTTAAATATTTAATGACAAACTCATTCGACCATAAAACCAAATCCTAGTAGGATTTGTGCACTAAAACTTACCTTAATGCCGATTTGCTTATCACTCAAATCCAAAACTTTGCTTTTCTCCTCATTGTATTCTGCCAAATCCTAAATCTCTACATAGGTTAGTTTTCGCTTTTAAGATAATAAGAAATAGATCTATGTTCTAAAATAAGGCTTTGGCGAATATACCTATCTCGCTTACCTTCCAAATCTTAAATCCTAAAAGTCGATACTTGTTCCTTGAGTAGTCGAAATTCTATAACCATATGTTAGATTTAATCTAACATTTAAAAATAAAACATGGCCTTTGGCCGAATGCTATGGACATTTACCTTGTGGATTTTAAATCCCAAAACTCACCGAATAATTAGGGAACACGCAACCTATGGTGTACCTTCGGGAAAAGAACTTCTCCTTCCTTGTAGTCGACACTTAGTAAATCCCAAGAGCCTTCTTTCCAAGTTTCGACTAACACAATAATTGGGTTAGATTTCTAGTTTCGCTTTAATCTTAGAAGAAAAGAATGGAAATCGATAACTACCGACCTTACCCTTAATCTTTGTAATCGATTACCTTTCTTGAGTCCTCAAAGATTCTGGCTTAAGACCTAGAGAATAGTCACACAAGTTTCGCTTTTGGAATATTGAGAGGAGAAGAATGAAGAAGAAAAGAATAGTTGCTTAAGAGAATTCGGCAGAGGTTATCAAGGAAGAGAAAATAATGCTGAATGGCCTTTCTTTTCCTTTTATAGCCGAATTTACTACTCAGAATCCCTTACTTGGCCACCACTCTTCTATTTTGATAACTTTATCCTTTGAATTATCACTTTATTAAAATAATTAATCCAACAATTATCTCCTAAAAATAATGATAATTAAATCATCATTTATCCACCTATTTAGCCGAGTTTTAAGGAGAATTAAACTCTTCCCTTAAGAGTCCCTATTACCGTCCATTGTTTCCTCTTTAAGTAATTAAATAAAAATCACTTAAAGTCTTAGCTAGATGCCGTCCACCCCCTTCCCTTGATGAGCCGAATTTAAACTTATTCTATTGGACTCCTTGTGGCCATACGAGGCCCAAATTATCCACCTAAGTGGCGCCTCCCTATGATTAGTTTAGCTTTAATAACGAATTGGGCTGCAAGCCCAATTCAGACGCAAAAACACTCTCAGAAATGCTCTCATTGCTGCTCGAACTAAGCTTGCACACATGCTGGTGGCGTCATTTACTGGGCTTTAAGTGGTATTTTCAGGCCACTTTTCCAAGCCTATTTGTGTGTCAAATTTCACATACTTTTTCTCTTAAGGCCACCTTGCCTTAATTTCCTCTTTTAAACTTTAAAACTCGACATTTCTAAGTCATTTCTAAGTTTCCAAAAATTTTCGCTTTGGCTCTTTAAACTTGACATTTCTTACATTTCCTAGTTTCGAAAATGTTCACTTTCCTCTTTGAATCATTTCTAAATCATTTTCCTAGTTTCCATAAATGTTCACTTTCTTCTTTTGAATCATTTCTAAATCATTTTCCTAGTTTCCATAAATGTTCACTTTCCTCTTTTTAACTTAGCATTTCCAAAATGTTCACTTTCCTCTTTTAACTTAACATTTCCAAGTTTTCAAAATGTTCACTTTCCTCTTTTGAAACTTCACATAGTAAACAGAACTACATTTCCTTACATAGCATTTCCAAATTTGACAAATTTTTTCAAGCCATTAAACTTTTTATTAACTCATTTTCTTCCCTCATATTATTAACTTTGCACCTTAGTGTTACTTTTTCATAATCAACTAACCAAAGCTTATTATAGTTTGATAATGGCCAAAACCTAACTCATGAATTATGCACACATTGCAACTTTTAATAGAAGAATACAAATTTAAACTTTATAAGAACGATGTTGTTAGGAGCCACATTGCATTTTTAATAGATCACAAAACTAACAATAAAAAACTAATATTCATAAATCATAAAATAGATATAAAAAATATTTTAATTATAAAAAAAATTCTCCTCTATTAACAATAATAACCATACCAATCTAAACTCAATCCACAAAAATTATTCTCTTATCATTGTACAAACCCATTTTGCCCTACCTAAATCCAAATCCAATTAACCCTAAACCCAAAACCAACCCTAGCCCAAAACCTAACCAGCCCAAACAAAAAAAAAAAAAAACAAACTGAAAAGAAAAACAAAACCCTAATGCAAGTGGCGGGCCACTTGCCTCGACTTTCTGACGCCGCCTCTTGTCCACCGCCCTTCCACCGCCTCGACCGCAAACATTAAAAGAGAATAGATGAAAAGTAGCAAAAAATGGCTATATAAGTTTAATTAAACACCAAAGTAGGGGTTCCTTTTTTCGATCAATAATAAAAATAGAGATTCAAACGCAAAAAAAAAAAAAAAGATCTGCAAATACAAAAACAGAGGCAAACATAAAACCAACGAGATCCAACACCAAAGGATGATATTTAAACACAAACAGATCGAAAAGGTGATTTTTTTTTTAACTTTTAAATTTTTATTTTTTTACTACAAATCCTTTTATTCGTGCAAGTACACAAAAATATATATATAAACTTGTGAAATATAAAATGTAAAAAAAAAGGGAAAAAAAATACCTTTTGCGAAATTTCACCACAGTATGGTGGTTTACGACAATAGCCGGCATGACGGAGAGGACCATGACTGGACAGTAAAAAATCGCACCACCCTCCGGCTCTGCAGAGAAAAAAAGAGAAAATAATTTTTTTTTTAAAACTCAGCACAAAATGATTTTTTTTCAGGGTTTTGGGCCTTATATAGCCCCTTAAAACGACGTCATTTTGGGGCTGGCTTTTAACCCCCAAAACGACATCGTTTCACCTAGTCCGACCCGAACCCAACCCGCTCCAGATAGGATCCGAGTGTTTTTTAAGCCAAAGGGCAAATTTCCCTTTTGGTCCTTCCGCATTTTCAGTATTTAAAATCAATTTTTTAATTATTGAGATATTAGCCCAGAAATTTTACGCGGTTTACGATCCCGTCCCTCCCTCAAACGCTGCGTTTTATTCACTGGGGAAAATTACCTCTTTGGCCCCCCTTCTTTTGTACACATGTTTTTTAGCCCCTGAACCTCTACTTTATTTGCAATTTGACCCAAAACTTCTATTTTAATGCAATTTAGCCCCTTTTTAATTATTTTGCAATTTTTGTCATTATTACCATTATTTAATATTTTATTTTATCATCATTATTATATTCATTATCACTATTATCATTATATTTACTATTATTATTATTTATTATTATTGTTTACATTATTATACCATTATAATCATTTTCACATTATTATTATTTTACTACCTTATTATTATTCTTATTATTTATTATTCGACGTATATATACCTTTTCTTTCTCGCTTTGTTTATCGATTGTTACTATTATCATATTATTATTATCATTATTATTATATTACTACTACTACTAGTATATTATTATTATTATTATTATTATTATTATTATTATTATTATTATTATTATTATTATTATTTACCTTTTTACCATCATTGTTACTATTATTACTATCTTATTGTTATTTCTATTACTCTTATTATTGTATTACTATATACTTACTATTATTATTAGTATTATTATTATTAGTATTATTATTATTATTATCATTATTATTATTATTGTTATTACTAGTGTGCTAATATTACTATTATCTATTCTATTATTGTATGACCCAATTTTACCCCAACCAAAGCCCAAACAACAAACCAAAAAAATCAAACCAAACCCAATTAACCGAGCCCAAGTAACCCTAACCCAACTAGACCACTAAACCGACCACTAACTCCACCACCCCACTAAACCGACCACTAACTCCACCACTCCACTAACTCCACCATCCCACTAACTCTATCACCCCACTTGCATGCATAAGTTGTAGAATTTGGCTATAAAAGCCATTCAAAACCATTGTAAAGGGGTTTTTTTTCTTCTATTTTTGGATAGTTACTCTGACACGAGAAATCAAGTACACAAAAGAAAAGAATTTTGAGATGATTCAAAATATTCAAGGTGTTCTTTTATTTTGTTCTTTTATTCATTTTTTGCACTTGTTTTTAAGAATAAACGCGAAAATACTAAAAAGAGGTAGAAGCGTACCCATTTTGAGATCGTCGAAAAAAAAGCTTTTTAGTTTCGATCATTGTATCGTCTTTCAATTGCAGAAACTGACGCTTTTGGAGGGTGGGGATATTTTCCTTTAGCCCCTCTTTGTTTCTCGTAAGTTCTAATTGGTCCATCTTTTAATTTTATTTCTAATTTTGCCCTAGATGCTTGTTTTAAATTCAATTTAGTCCCTATTCGCTTTACTTTCAAATCAACTATCTCTAAATATATATTATTGTACTTCTTGTTTTAATGAGGCCATTACCACTATTGTTTTTAATATTTTTTTCCTTTTACTTTATTACTATTACTAGGTTCGTTAGCATTATTAGCATCATTTTATTATTGCCACTATTTTACATGTATTATTATTATAAAATCGTCTTTTTATATTACTATTTATTATTCCTATTTTTCATTACTATTATTTTTATCACTATTATTACATATATATTATTACAACAATTATACTTATTATAATTACATTTATTTTTACTACTACCATTATTTTTTATTACCAATATTAATTCTAATATTATTACTATTATTTTCTTATTGATATTTTTATTTTGCTTTTTTCAAAATTCATAAAAAGGGTTTCACAAAGGTAATATTTCGTGTTTGGAAGTTCGAGAAATTGTGCCCAATCGTCTTTGGGCTTCGATTTTTCGTTCGTCTCGATCACTAAATATTCTTTAAATATTTTGATCATGTTTTTGAAAATAAGGCAATGTTTCGTGTTTGGAAGTTCGAGATTCGTGCCCAATCGTCTTTGGTCTCGATTTTCTATTCATCCAAACAACTAAATATCCTTCAAAGATTCTTTATCGTGTTTTCTTAAATAAGGCAATATTTCATGTTTGGAAATTCGAGGATCGTGCCCAATCTTCTTTGGTTTCGATTTTTAGTTTGACCAAATAGCGGAATACCCTTTTTAAATCGGATGCATGGATTTTGGAAATCATGGAACGATCTTGGTATTAAGGGTTTGAAACATCGTGTCCTATCGTCTTTGGATGTGGTATTTCATCTTTTCGAACAAGAGAGTTTCGATATCCAATGCGAGTTATCCAAACATTTTAAAGATTCATATTTTAAAATATTTTCTAATTTTCGATATTAAGGACATTAATCAATCAACACGATACCAATTTTGGGCGTTGTGAGAGTGCTAATCCTTCCTTGTGCGTAACCGACTCCCGAGCCCGTTTTCTTAAAATTCGTAGACCAAAATATTTTCTAAAGTGACCCAATCACACTTCAAAAATGATTGGTGGCGACTCCGTTTTTCTTTTTGAAGTCGGCCCGTTTTCCAAACAAAAAAATGGTTTCGACAATTATGTCTAATTATTAATTCGTCAATATTACTGTTATTTCTTTTCCCGCACAACATTGATTTGTCGTATCAGTTTACCCAATGCATCAAGTTTTTAAATAATCGATATTTTGTATTAAGGGTTTGAGAAAATCGTGCCCTAACTTACTGGGTTCCGATTTTTCTTGTTCAATATTAATAACGAAATACCTTTTCTTAAAATTTTAATACAAATTTTAAATAAAATACTTGTTCCCGGAAATTCGAAATGTCGTGCCCTAACTTACTGGACTCGACATCTAGATACTTCGAGATAAGTTTCTTTTCCTAAAATAGAGGCAACGTCCCTAATTTGGCTTTTCGAGAAAACAAACCCTAACTTATTGGGTTCTATTTTCTCGTTGGACAAATGACGGAAATCCTTTTCAAATATAAAACCAAGTTTTGAAAGGCGAGCTTAGTTTCGGGAGTCTAAAGTATTGTGCCCTAACTTATTGAACATGATACTTTATCTCTTCGAAAATAAGATAACCTTAACGTCCCTTCTAATTCCTTCAATTTTGTGGAAATAAAAAGTATCGTTTTTTTCGAACCATTTTGAAGTTTTCAATATTAGGACATTGATCAATCAATTTGGTACCAATTGTGGGCGTATCGAGAGTGCTAACTCTTCCTCGTGCGTAACCAACTTTCGAACTCATTTTTCGGATTTCGTAGACCAAAATCATTGTTTTGATAAATCAAACTGTTTATTAAAAATAACTATTTTACGAGGTGGCCCGATCACACCTCATCAATAAAGATCGGTGGCGACTCCCTTCTTTTTATTTTTTAAAAAACCCGAGTCGACCGCATCGTTTACTGTTTTATCCAAAAAAATGGTTACGACAGCTTGGCGACTCCACTGAGGACTCGAGGGTCAGGCCATAGATTGATTGATTTCTTTCCTTTTGATTAAAATTGGAAAATGGTTTCGAAAAATCATGCTTCTTTTAATGCACTTTTAATATTGGGTCTCGTAAATACTTTGGCATTGCCTTGCATGACCGTTGCGGTCACACCTTTAAGTGGGAGCGAGAAGCTATGCCTTCGTGAGGTTTTCACCTCCGCATGGGCTAGTGGACTACTTTCGGGATACATCCGTACCTATGTCTTCGTGAAGTTTTCACTTCCGCATGCCCATAGGGAAATGTATTCCCCTAAATCGAACTCGGTCCGTATGAGCCTATAATGGGTGAGGATCGAGAAATCTGCTGGTTCGGGTACCTTGAACTTTAGCACTCAACCACATGTAAAGAGCCTAAGAACCCACCCCGAGCCGAACTATGCCGAACCTTAGTAGTTACCCAGATAGGTGTTTGTGTATTTTACATGCTTTATATCTCATTCTGTGGTACTAATTGATGATGTTTTATTTCCTCTGCATGTCATTTCTATTTTTAAGAGGCATCGATTCACGGTCCGTTTCTGAGTTAGGAAGCTGGTTATGGAAAGCGAATTTCTTGATAAAGTGGAGGACAATGCGGCCGTCTGCACCTAGGCAGAGCAAAGCCAATTAGAAAGAGGGGACAACTTAGCTGAGGGATATGTGTCGAATTACGGATTTCACCAATATCGTTGTCACTCGTAATGAACCTAGGAGTTGAAAGAAATATGGACCCGATGGGATGACGAGGCAAAGCGCTTGTTCCATAATACCTATGGCGATCTACTATACCGCTGATGTCAAAATAGATAAGTACCTATTCCGAGCAATGACTCAGTTCTGGAATGCTGCTTATAGCTGTTTCTCATTCAGAAAAGTAGATTTGGTTCCCATGGTAGAGGAATACACGACCTTGCTACGTTGTCCCAGAATTCAAGTTGATAAAGCTTATTCCAAAGCAGTTAATAGCCCAACTTTTACGAGGAAATTGATAAATATCACGGGAATGAGCGAACAATGGGTTTTAGCTAAAATACAGAAGAAAGGCGGGGGTAAATGCATACCTTGGATATATTTGAGGGACCTGATCCTAACGCATTCTGATGCAAAAAAAAGGATTGACGTCTTGGCCTTGTGTATTTACGGTTTGGTAATCTTCCTAAAAGCTCCAAAACACATTGATGAAGCAGTTATTAATCTATTTGGCCGATTAGATAAAGGGGTCACGCCTGTTCTCGCTATCTTAGCTGAAACGTTCAGATCCTTGAATGCATGTCGGAGAATGGGTGAAGGCAGGTTTATTGGATGTGCGCAGTTGTTATTGGCCTGGTTCCATAGTCATTTCTGGAAGGTGGATAAAGTGTCTTATCAATTTTTATCAGAGAATTGTTACCCGTTGAAAGAAATAGTAGCTACGCCTATGAGAGAAGACGTGTCCGAAGAAAACTGGATAGCGCTCCTCCAAAACCTTCAAGAAGACGACATCGAGTGGAAGGCTCCTTGGATGATTCCCGATAAGGTCCTTTATCACTGTGGAAACTTCGACTGGGTTCCTCTATTGGGAATTTGGGATGCCACTGCATATGCCCTTTTGCTGGTCCTAAGACAGTATAGTTCAAGACAGTTTGTACCAACGACATACGGGCTAGCTCAATACCAGTTCTCATACGAAGGGTTAAGCTATAAGAAAAAGGTTAAAGAGATCTCTAGTGCCTGGAATCAGATTCACAGAATGAGAAGATTATCCGCAGGCCCGAGGATGGCCCCAAAATACAGTGAATGGAGGGCTAAGAGAATCAATGACAACATTCCCGAGCCAAATCCAGAAGGCGCCCGATCGAGAGAAGAATGCTTACAAGTGGTCCCGTTAGAATTAGAGATTATGAAACAAGATTTTGAACGGATGAGCTTGAAACTTGGAAAAAGGATAGAAAAGCTGGAAGAAGAAAAGATGCTCCTCCAATTAGAGGTGACGGTCAAAAATCAGAGGCTGAAAAACTCAGAAAAGAAAAATAAAAGGTAGAGAAAGACCGAGATAACTTGAAGACGGAATACAAGAAGATCGATTGACGATAAAAAATACGAGATTAGGGAAAACTTGAGCGATGGCGACAAGAGATCCGAGAAGAAAAAGCCGAGTTAGCAATTGGGAGAAAAGTTTCAAGAAATCTGACGCATAAAAGAAGACTTAGAGAAGGGCATGACGAAAATGAAAAGGAGAAAAGGGACTAAAAGCTAGAATAAATGAGCTTGGTGATCTACACCACTATCGAAGTCAAGACTCGGAAAGCCAACTGAAGTCAAGCATGAACAAAATCGAGGAAATGAAGGGTAAGGTTGAAGAGCTAGAATCGACATTACAAAGTAGTGAGCTCCGGATTGAGCTTCTGGAAATGAGAGAAAGGCGTTAGGAGGAGGAGCTTCGCCATTCTTACGAGCAAGTTAGAAGTCGGAACTACCTCATGGGTGAAGCGATAATCCAGATTAGAGAGGTGGCTGATCACCTGCAGACTTTGGCTGCGGAAGCTGACATATTGAGCATGAGATATGAGCTACCACCGGGTCATGATCAAGAGCTAATCTCTTTGCTTGGGAAAATCAAAACCTTAGGCCTTAGGGTGAAAGCATATTTGTAATCTACTTTATGTAAAGGGTTTTACACATCACCCTACCATCCTCGCAGTGGGGACTACAAAGCCAACCTCTTAAATTAATAAAATAAATCCATCAATTATCCCTTATCTAGCTGAATTTTAAAAGGATAAAACTCCTCTCTTTAGTGCCTTAATGTCATTCAACACGATCCACCTTGTAGCAAAAATAAAACTTCTTTTTGCTTCCCTTGTGGCTCGAACACAAGCCCGTTCCCCCTAGCATATGGCGCTACACACTAAAGCCCTAAGTGGTGCCTTGTAGCCACTTTGCTAAGCCCATGTTCATGTCTCATTTCCTTACATTTTCTCTTAAGGCCATATCAACTTAGCTTCCTCTTAAAACTTAAAACTTAACATTTTCTAAAGTATTTTCCTATTATTTTAAGTTTACAAACATTCATAAATACACATTCAAACTTACAATGACATGCTATTTCACACATTTTAACAATAATGCATAAGCCCAATTTCAGATATTATAGTTCTACCTCTTAAAATAATTTCGTCCTCGAAATTACCCGCTAGAATAGGTGGGGTATTGCTATCGACCGCTTCTTTCCGCTCCCAAGAAGCTTCTTCCGATCCATGATTACGCCACAACACTTTGACCAAAGGAACTGCTTTTGCTTCGAACATTTTCACATCCTGCTCCAAGATCTGAATCGCTCCTCCTCATAGGACAACTCCTTAGCTCCACCTCTTCAACCGGGACTACATGAGATGGGTCCGACGGAATTCGCAGAGTATGGACACATGGAATACATCGTGCATCTATGGTGGCAACTCCAACTGATATGCCATCGGGTCTAATTCACTTCAAAACCTTATAAGGTCCTATAAACCTTGACTTAACTTCCTTTTCCGACCAAATCTCATTACCTTTTTCCAAGGCGAAACCTTAAGAAACACTTGATCTCCCACATCAAATTCTATTTCCTTCCGCTTAAGATCCGTGATATGACTTACGCTCGTCTCGATGCTTCCTTCAATCGTGCACTAATTATCTCAACCTTCTCTTCGGATTCTGCCACAATCTCTAGACCCAAAACTCGACGTTCTCCTAACTCTGTCCAACACGTAGGAGTTCGACACTTCCAACCATACAATGCTTCATATGGTGCCATCCGAATACTGGCCTGATAGCTGTTATTATAGGCAAATTCCGCTAGAGGTAAATATTCCTCCCAACTACCTCTGAAATCCATCACATAGCCCCTCAACATATCCTCTAACACTTGGATTACCCGCTCGACTTCCCGTCCGATCGGGATGAAAAGCCGTAGTGAAATCCAACTTAGTGCCTAAAACCTAATGTAACACTTTCCAAAACCGGTAGTAAACCTTGGGTCCCTATCAGATAATCGACACCGCACTTCATGCAACCTTACGACTTTCGCCATATACAACTTTGCCAACTTCTAATCGACTCACAGAATAAAGCAGACTTGGTCAAACGGTCCACTATTACCCATACCGAGTCCTTCTTAGTAGGCGGCGGGAAGCTCACTAACGAAGTCCATGGTAATTCTCTCCCACTTCCATCGCGGAATCATGATTGGTCAAGCAAACTCGGAACTTGATGTTCAAATTTTAACTTGTCGACACGCCAAACACTTGTCGACCAATTTCAGAACTTTCTTTTTAGACCAGCCACCAAACTGCTTTTCTTAAGTCTCAGACAACTTAGGTTTCAGATGCATAGCATAGTGGTTGCTATGCGATTCTCAAGAATCTTTCGCCTAAGTTCCTTATCCTTAGCATACGAGACCTTGCTCTTGAAACACAACACCCCTTCGCCATTAATGCCATAATCTTCCAACTCTCCTTCAGACTTGTTGAAGCTTAGCTCTTAGGTCCTCATCACCAACCGTCCTCTTTCACCTTATTCAACCACGCCGACTTGACTTGCAACTCGCTAACAGTTTCCATCATCATACAAACTCAAGCGAACATCCCTCGGATCGACACAACCTTCCGACTTAGGCATCCGCCGCTACATTCGCCTTTGCTCGGATGGTACTCTATTAAACAATCATAGTCCTTCAAGAATTCCACCCACCTTCACGCTTTAAGTTTAACTCCTTCGAGTCAACAGACACTTAAGACTCTTGTGGTCTCAGATAGATCGTCGACTTTTCGCCATAAAGATAGTGCCTCCATACCTTAAGAGCGAAGACCATCGCCGCTAATTCCAAGTCATCGTCGGGTAGTTCACCTCATGTGGCCTCAATCGTCGGACGCATATACGACATATTGAGCATGAGATATGAGCTACCACTTGCTGAATTTGGCATAAAGCTTCTTATCCTCAACACTTGCAACACTATTCAAAATGCTCATCATGCTCCTCTTCAGACTTGAAATATACCAGAATATCGTCTATGAACACAACAACGAATAGGTCTAGATAGGGTTGGAAGACCAGGTTCATCATGTCCATAAACGCGGCTGGGGCATTTGTCAAACTGAACGGCATTACTACGAATTCAAAATACCCATACCTTGTCCGAAAAGCCGTCTTATGGATATCTACCTCCTTCACCTTCAACTGATGATATCCTAACCTTAAGTCGATCTTTGAGAAAATTGCGGCCCCCTTAAGCTGATCGAACAAGTCGTCTATCCTTGGTAACAGGTACTTGTTCTTGATGGTCAGCTTATTCAACTGACGGTAATCTATGCACATACGCATAGTTCCGTCCTTCTTCTTCACAAATAGGACTGGTGCTCCCCATGGAGACACACTGGGTCGAATAAACCCACGATTGAGTAATTCTTGAATTTGAGCCTTGAGTTTAACCAACTCCTTTGGTGCCATTCTGTATGGGGCAATGGACACAGGAGCTGTACTCGGCAACAAGTCAATTCCGAACTCAACCTCCCTGTCTAGGGGTATTCTAGGTAATTCCTTCGAAAAAATATCCGCAAAATTCTTTACAGCTCTTACTCCACTAACTCTCCTTATTTTCCATCCAACGCACTAATAAAGGTCAAAATGCCTTGCACCCTTTACTTAACCATCTTTGCCTTCTAATAAAGTTTTCTAAAATGAAGTTGACTTGCATTCATGCATTTGCATTGCATCATATTACATGCATTTAAGTTTATAAAAATGGGCCTAATTAGTTAAAATTATCAGAAAGAGAAAGAGAGAGAAAAATAAAGTGAAAGGAGAAAATCTGGAAGCGGAACATCACTACTGAACGCCGCTAAAACCAGAAAATGGATCAAAGGTTCGAACAATTCCGTAAAGAAATGCAGAACAAACGCAAGAGCAAATGTTAAAACTCCAGCAGAAATGAGGACCAAATGTTGGAGGCCCAGAGGAATATGGTGGCCCAAATGGCTCAAATGATGAACGGGCAATGGATAAGGGAAAGGTCCTATGCCTCCGGTAGAGAAAGTAGTGAAGGCATCCCCGGTTTTACCTCGCCACACGCAAGAACAAGGCCTGAGGAGTATGTCCTAAGGCCACCAATTCTGATCGAGCCCCAACAAGACCTCTAGACCTCCCATAAGCTTCCACGCAGTTCGATCCCAACCAGAGATAACCCGCCAATCCAATTGTACCCGATTTAGATATGGCGAGAAAATAGGGTCGAGAGAAGAATCTTCAAAGCGCTAGAGGATCGTTGCAAATGGTCGAAAGAAAATTCAAGGCGCTAGAAAATATCGATCATCATCATGGGATTGACGCAAAAGATTTAAGTCCGTTCGGATTTAATCGCCTCATAAGTTTAAAATGCCCGAATTTGAAAATACAAGGGGACTAGTCGTCCGGAGGCCCACATCACCATGTTCTGCAGCGAATGGTGGCTAAATGAACAATAATCAACTCTTAATCCACTGCTTTCTAAGAAAGTTTAGTGGTATGCAATTGCTAGATGGTATAACCAGCTTAGTCGGGCCAACATTAGTCCTTGGAGAAATTTGGCTCAAGCATTTCTAAAGCATTATAGCCACGTTACGGACATGGCACCGGATAGAATTACTTTGCAAAGCATGGAAAAAATACAAAATGAAAGTTTCAGACAATACACGCAAAGGTGGAGGGAGGTCGCCATGCAGGTCCAACCACCCCTCTTAGAAAAAGAGACTACCACGCTCTTCATTAACACCCTGAAGGCCCCTTTCATAACTCATATGATAGGGAGTACGACTAAAAGCTTTGCCGAAATAGTAATGGAGGGAGAGATGATCGAACATGCCATAAGGGGCGGCAAGACTGAGGCAGGAGAAAGCGCTAGAAGGGCCGCTCCTCAAAAAGAAGGACGGTGAAGTGAATAACGTGAGCACACACAAGGCGATCACGGTTAATCGGCCAAAGGCAGCCACCTCTGGACAACAAGGTCCGACAAGACAGGAATCGGGAACTAGACCGAATACTGAAAAAATTCAATTCATGTAACACCCCTTACCCGAGACCATTGTCGGAGTCGAGCACGAGGCATTACTAAACTTAACTTACTGATTCGGGGCATAAAATTTGAAATTGTCCATCTGCACCATGTTCAGTAAATTGACTATAACTCGAGTTACGAAACTCAAAATTTAGATCCATAAATTTTCCATGAAACTAGACTCATATATCTTCTTACTATAATTTTTCCAGAATTTTTGGTATGGCCAATTAGCACAGTTTATTAGTTAAAGTCTCCCCTATTACACAGACCAACAGTTCTAACACCTCTGTACTAAAAATCAATTATCTCATAATATACAATTATTTTGCCTACACTATTTCTTTCATATAAAAATAAACTCAATAAGATTTAATTATATATCTCATTCACAATATAATTCCATTTCTATTATTTTTGGTGATTTTTCAAAATCACGTCCCTCGTCTTGTCTAAACTGCTCTCGCATATAATTACATAATTTCTTTCTAATAACTACCAACTAGGCATTACAAAACATCCAAAACATGCTCTTATTTAGCCATTTTAATAGCTAATCATTACCATACATTTACAATCCAATCAAGCCATATCATAAGGTTATACACACAAGATAGCTAAGTCCCTATACATGCCATAACTTAAAACGTCGAGTCACAAAATACCAATATAATCCTTTGATAGTGTGTAACGATCTCCGACGTCCTTTCGATTCCACGAATTGGCTTGTAATACTATAAAAAAATAAAATAAAAATAGGCGTAAGCATAAAGCTTAGTAAGTTTACATGTAAATAAATAACAACATTCTTAATCAATTATCTTATTCTTTTCTTATCAAGATCACTTAAGCTTTTAACTCATTATACTTAAACTTGTATTCTTACTGAACCTTTAAACATGAATTTGCCTTACCTTACCTTTTTAGCTTGAACTTGTCTTACCTTTACTTTGGTATACTCTTTGAATTTTCCTGTTGAACCACTTGGAATACTAAGGATATGCGGGTACCTTTCCTTATGAAACTTAACCATTGCCATGTCTTGACATGGTCTTACGTGGTATCCTTGCCTTATGAACTCACTAATGCCATACCTTGGCATGGTCTATCCTTGCCTTATGAACTCACTAATGCCATACCTTGGCATGGTCTTACATGGGACCTTTGCCTTATAGTAACATATCAATGCCATGTCTTGACATGGTCTTACATGATTTCCTTAAACCCTAATGTCATGACATTTGTATCCTATACATTCCTAAGGTTCAACCGGAACTTCCTAGGATAGCTTTTCCGTCAATTCATACTTGAGTCTTTAAATAATACATTTACAGAATAAATATGTAAATGCTGGAATTTAACAATATTAAATATAAAATAATAGAATATTGCATTTATTTACTGCAAACTTACCTCGAAACAAAATACGATCAACTATATTGATTTAGTCTTCTATCTTTTTCTTTCCTCGATCTAACTCTAGATTTCATTCTTCTTAATCTATAATAGCAAATTTAGCTTATTTAATACTCACATTATTAAAACAATCCTTAACTCTTAACTTTGGCAATATTACAATTTTGCCCCTTAACTTTTACATATTTACACATTTGCCCCAAAGCTCAGAAATTAAACTTTATCCCTTATTCTTATGTTTTATGACATGCTGATCATTTTTTCCTTCTATGGCAACATCAAATTCTCACTCTAACTTGTACTTATGAACATTAGGTATTTTTACCGATTAAGCCGTTTTACTCGTTTTCACTTAAAATAACTTATCAAAAGTTGTTTAACAAAATTTCAGACTTCATATTCTATCATAAAACGTCAAAATAAACACATTTCACCTATGGGTATTTTTCCAAATATGAACCCTAGCATGAATTATTGATAGAATAAGCTAAATCGAGCTACGGGCTTCAAAATGTTAAGAACATTAAAACCGGGGCTTGGAATCACTTACTATGGAGCTTGGAAGCTTGAAGCAAACCCTAGCTATGGTGACCACTTGAAAATTCGGCCTAATGAAGAAGATGAGCATATTTTGCCATCTTTTTCCTTTTAATTCCTTTTATTACCAAATGACTAAATTACCCTTCATTAAAAACTTTGGTTATTTCCACCTATATATGTCCATTTTGTCCATGAAAATATAATGGTCTAATTACCATTTAAGGACTCCTACTTTAAACCCCCATTTCAATCAAGTACTCTATAAATTAGAACCCCTATTTAGCAACTTTTGCAAACAAGTCCTAATAGGCAATTTAAGCATGAAATTAATAAAATTTCTTATCAATACTCTAACACATGTATTTAATCACTCGATAAATCATAATAATTAATCATAATAAACTTTTATAGCTTGGATTCATGGTTTCGCAACCACTATTCCATTTAGGCCCTATTTCGGGATGTTACAATTCACACCAATTCCAATAACGTACAAGGAGATATATCAGACCTTGTTCAACGAGCATATCGTGTCCCTGTTCTATTTGCAACCATTACAACTGCCATACCCTAAGTGGTACGACCCTAACGCTCAATGCGATTACCATGCAGGGGTAGCGGGGCATTCGATAAAGAATTGCCTCGCCTTGAAAAAGGTAGTCGAGAGGCTAATAAAGATGGAGGTCATAACTCTCGACGATTTGATAAAAAAGGGGAACCCACTACCCAATCATGAGGGTAGAGGGGTAAACACGATTGGTGAGGAGGCAATGAAAAATATCAAAAAGGACGTCACGGAGGTAAAACCCCATTGAGAGTAGTCGGGAGGAAATGGCAAAGAGAGGATTGATGATTCGGATCCTGCGAAAAACCGGAGGTATACAAAGAACTACTGCGAACTCCATAAAACAAAAGGACACGAGATTCAAGAATGTGCCCGCTTTAGAATCTTGGTACAAAACCTTATGGACAACAAGAAACTGGAGTTTTATGAAGAAGTAGTAGAGAAAGGAATGTATGTGTGATGAGGAAGAATTGATGAAGCACAGAGTCAATTGCCCGAGAATCATCATCTCGCGAAACACAGAAAGTGGGGTGTAGAGAAGGCCGAAGATTATAATTCAGAGACCTGCTTCTTTTCCCTACAAAGACAATAAAAAGGTACCCTGAGACTACAATTGTAATGTGATGATACCAAGGGCGGAAAGCTCCACTAGCATTTCTGAGGAAGTCAAGAATGAAGGGTCCTATACGCGCAGTGGGAAGTGGTACAACCCTAAAAACAAAGGAACAGAACCAGTGAAACCAAAGACTGTGCTGATTGGGTAGAAAAAAGAACCCGAAGCCCCTGTCAACGAACCCGTAAAAGAGGAGGAGGCTAAAGAATTCTTGAAATTCTTGAAACACAGTGAGTACAGTGTGGTAGAACAGCTGCACAAATAACCAGATCGCATATTCGTGCTAGCCCTGCTGTTAAGCTCAGAAGTGCACCGTGAAACACTGATGAAAGTACTGAATGAAACTTATGTTACTAAGGATATATCTGTTAATAAATTGGACCGTCTAGTTAGTAACATAAGTGCTGACAATTTTATTTACTTCAGTGATGATGAAATCCCACCAAGGGCATGGTATCAATAAAAGCCTTGCACATAACTACTTGTTGTAAGGGATACACTCTGCCGAGTGTGTTAATAGATAATGGATCAGCTTTAAATGTCTTACCTTTGGATACACTGAGGAGGTTGCCTATAGACAGCTCTCACATGAAAGCATGCTAGAACATAGTGAGAGTATTTGATGGCACCGAAAGAAGAGTGATGGGAAGAATTGACGTGCCATTATTGATCGGGCCTAACACATATGAAGTAGATTTTCTAGTCATGGACATCAAGCCCTCTTACAACTGCTTGTTGGGAAGGCCCTGGATTCATTCGGCAGGTGCTGTGCCTTCGTCACTACACTAGAAATTGAAGCTGGTAACAAAAAACTGACTGGTAACTATAAACGCTGAAGAAGACATTATAGCAACTGTTACCAACGAAGTGCCATATCTAGAAACAAGTGAGGAGGCCGTTGAATGTTCTTTTCGATCCTTAGAGTTCGTAAATGATACTTTCATCTCAGAGGGAAATGAAGTCCCGGTGCCTAAGCTATCCAAGACCACGAGGATGGGCCTACGAATGATGATAGGAAAATGGGCTCTACCAGGAAAAAGATTGGGCAAACATCTCCAAGGAAAAGTTCAGATCCCGATGTTGAAAGAGAAGAAAGACCGTTTTGGCTTGGGTTTCAAACCAGATGCAAAACAAATGAGGACGGAAATAGAGAGGAAACAAGAAAGAAGAAGGGCAAGGTTGAACGGAGAGGACGTCAAGTAGGAATCAATGACATTCCCCCACATATCCCGTACCTTTGTGTCAGGAGGAATAATCTACTCGAGAATTTTCCTCACATCAATGCCATACACGACGAGGAAACTGATCAAGAAAACATGTTGGGAATTCACCCGTACGAACCTGGAAGCATTCTGAACAATTGGACTGCAGAGGAATTTCCTGTAGTTTTTAGAGATTATATAGAGTAATATTCAGAACGCACTCATTGTTTTAAGCCTAGAAACAATAAGATTTCTTTTGTGAAACAAGCTCATGTTCGGATATTTTGTTCCAATGAAATGTATCTTTAATTCCAACAAACATTTTCTCATTTTCTTGTTCTCATTCATATCATGTGAATAGTTATCCTTCAATTCATTTATTCTTTGTACATCCCTTGATACCCATCACAGGTCCCTAGCCATCAATGATATGAGCAACGATGCTACAGATTCAGAGGTCCGATTTGAGCAAGACATGTGTTTAGAGGAATCTCAATATTTTGAAAGTGACAAAGAATGTGACTTGCCTCCAGATTTGTTAAGAATGGTAGAGCAAGAAGAAAAACATATCCTACCCCATAAAGAGTCAGTGGAGGTGGTGAACCTGGGAGAAGGACAAGAAGTGAAGATCGGAGCTTGTATCATGGCAGAGACCAAGCGAGACCTCATCGAGTTACTCTAAGAATTCAAGGATGTATTCGCATGGTCGTATCAAGATATGCCCGGATTAAGCATCGATATCGCAGACACCACCGCCCATAAAAGAAGAATACAAGCCCGCCCAATGAAGCTTCAAGAATGAGACCGGTGTTTTGTTAAAAACAAAAGAAGTCGAGAAATAATTTAACGGATTCTTGCAAGTGATTAAGTATTCGAATTGGGTGGCTAATATCGTCTCTGTCCCTAAGAAAGATGGGAAAGTGCGAATGTGCGTAGACTACAAGGATCTAAACAAGGCTAGCCCGAAAGATAATTTCCCGTTGCCTCACATCGACACCTTAGTAGACAATACGGCGAGCTATTCGTTGTTCTCCTTCATGGATGGTTTCTTAGGATACAACTAAATAAAGATGCATCCTGAAGATATGGATAAGACAACATTTGTGACCATGTGGGGGACGTTTTGCTATAAGGTGATGCCGTTTGGGCTAAAAAATACGGGAGCGACATATCAGAGGGCCATGGTAACCCTATTTCACGACATGATGCATAGAAAAATTGAGGTTTACGTCGACGATATGATCGCCAAGTCTCGAACTGAAAAGGAACATGTGCAGGTCTTAAGGAAACTATTCTTGAGGTTGAAGAAATTCCAGCTAAAACTTAATCTAGCAAAATGTACCTTCGGAGCTCGGTCTGAGAAGTTGCTCGGATTCGTGGTCAGTAAAAAAGGGATTAAGGTTAACCCGGACGAAGTCAAGGCCATACAAGAGTTGCCTCCACTACGTACCCAAAGAGAAGTTAGAGGTTTCTTAGGAAGGCTAAATTACATCGCTCAGTTCATTTCACAACTGACTGAGAAATGTGACCCCATATTCCGTCTTCTTAAGAAACGCAATCCGGGCACGTGAGATGAAGAATGCCAGAAGACCTTCGACAAAGTAAAGCAATACTTGTCCAATGCCCCAGTATTGACACCGCTTCATCCAGGTAGGCCGTTAATCTTTTATTTGACAGTGCTCGATAATTCAATAGGATGTGTGCTTGGTCAGCATGACGGTTCGGGAAAAAGAGAGAAGGTAATATATTACCTTAGTAAAAAATTCACTGAGAGTAAAACAAGGTACTCGCCAATCGAGAAACTATGTTGTACCTTGATTTGGACAACTCAAAGATTGAGGCAGTATATGTTGTATCATACGACATGGCTCATCTCGAAGCTAGATCATCTGAAATACATGATGGAGTCTATCGCTTTGAACGGAAGGATGGCCAGATGGCAGATTCTACTTTTTGAATTCGACATAGTCTATGTGAACCAAAAGGCGAGAAAAGGAGTGTAATAGCGAACTTTTTAGCCAAGAGAGCCCTTGAAGATTACGAGCCTTTAGACTTCGATTTCCTAACGAAGATTTGATGTATGTGATGATAATCGGAGAGGTGCCTTAGAAGATTATCCTTAGAAGTGAATTTTGACGGAGCATCAAATGTCGTGAGCAATGGAATTGGGGCAGTTCTGATATCCCCAAAAGGAGACCATTACCCATTTGCTTGCAAACCGAATTTCGATTGCACTAATAACATAGCTGAATATGAAGCTTGCATCATGGGTCTCCGCACCGCTATCGAACGTAAAATCAGAGTATTGGAAGTGTATGGAGATTCTGCCCTCGTAATCTATCAACTTAAAGGGAAATTAGAAACCAGAGATCCAAAGCTGGCCATCTACAAAAGATTGGCCCAAGATTTGATCAGAGAGTTTGACGACGTCACTTTCCGTTATTTACCCAGAGACAAAAACCAGATGGTCGACGCCCGCCACCTTAGCCTCATGGTCCGAATAAACGAGAATGAGGATATAAAGCCTATCTGAATGAGCATTCATCGTGAACCCAACCCATTGCTACAATATTGAGGAAGAAGAAAAATCGGCCTACCATGGTACCACGATATATGCGGTATGTGAAAAATCGTGAGTACGGACCAAGCAATCGAGAACGATAAAAGGACGTTGAGAAGACTAGCTTGCAAATACGCCTTGGATGGAGAGGTCCTATACAAGAAAAGGAAAGATCAAGTCTTCTTTGAGATGTGTGGATCTGGCTGAAGCTAAGTTAATCCTGAAGAAGTCCATGAAGGCGTCATGAACTCACGCTAATGGTTTCACAATGGCGGACAAATAATGAGGTTTGGATATTATTGGTCCACTATGGAAGGAGATCGCATCAACTATGCCAAAAATGTCATAAATGCTAGATTTATGGAGACAAGATTCATGTGCCTCCGTCACCCTTACACGTTATGACTTCCCCATGGCCATTTTTCATGTGGGGCATGGATGTCATTGTACCAATCTCACCGAAAGCTTTAAATGGGCATCGGTTCATCTTCGTGGTCATCGACTACTTCACCAAGTGGGTAGAGGCCGCCTCATATGCTAACATCACTAAGTCAGCGATCAGTTAGTTCTTGAAGAAAGAAATCATTTGTCGATATGGAATGCCTGAGAGGATCATATCAAACAACGCATTGAACCTAAACAACAGTACGATAGCGGGAGTTTGTAGCCAATTCAACATTAAACACCATAATTCGTCTCCGTATCGTCCAAAAATGAATGGGGCAGTGGAAGCGGCCAACAAAAACATCAAAAAGATAGTAGGAAAGATGACCGAGATTTACAAGGTTTGGCATGAAAATTACCATTCGCGTTCTATGCTTATCGAACGTCTATCCGAATCTCTACTGGGGTAACGTCTTTCTCATTGGTCTATGGGATGGAGGCAGTTCTACCTATTGAAGTGGAAATACCTTCTCTTCGAGTATTGTCAGAAGTGAAGCTGGATGAAGCTGAATGGATCCAGGCTCGATATGATCAGTTGAACTTAATTGAAGAAAAGAGATTGAGAGCTATCCGTTACGATCAGATGTACCAAAAGCGAATGATGCGAGCTTACGACAAAAAGGTTCGCCCAAGAAAATTCTACGAGGGGGACCTCATGCTGAAAAAGATCCTTCCCATACAAAAGGATTACAGAGGAAAATGGATGTCAAACTGGGAAGGACCATATGTGGTAAAAAAAGTTTTCTCGGAAGGTGCACTGATTCTGACTAAGATGGACAGGAAAAGCTTGCCCAATCCCGTGAACTCAGATTCAGTTAAAAAGTACTTTGCTTGAAATGGAATAGGCCAAGGTGAAAACCCGTAAAGGGCACTTTGAGACTTCAAAAAAAAAATGGAGAGGCCAAGGTGAAAACCCGCAAAAGGGCATCTTAAGACCAAAAGGCTTTTTGAGTTGAAAACCCGAAAAGGGCGGCTCGAATTTTGAATGGACATGTCACGATCTTGCGGCGCTAGAATCAACAGAAGAGGAAGCACGTTGCATATCGGGGCATCGACAAAATATTTTGAGTTTTCTAAATACATGACAGGCTCAAAGTAGTCTTCTTGAAGTTTGTATATAGAAGCCCAATTGGCGATGTCTAGGGCATCTGATCCATGTTGTTTATTTTACTACTTTTAAGTTCTTTTTCTCCGTAAAAAAGGGATATGTCCCCAGTAAATTTTCTTTCGTTTCATAGATAATTCATTTTAACTCTCTGAAATCGACCTACTGTTACCCATCTGCATTGAAACAATAATTGTGAACTAACGATTTCACAAAGGAAAGTTCCACGTATCACTTTGAAAATCTCTAAATAAAACAGGAAACCGAAACAGGACAATTGTTTAGAATTTTCACGAACATATGATAAAGACATTGGATAAAGGGGGCCTTAATGGAGACCATTTCTTCAAAGTTCCTCGCCTGATTCAGTAATTGTGGCAGGGTGAATAATGTTACTTGGTCACTTAGAAAAAGTATGACAGGCCAATTTTCGATAAGGAAAGATTCAAAAACCCTAAATTATTGAGAAACGAATCCAAAACGAACCAAGTCGGGTATTCTTCAAGTAGGAGTTGTGACTCCCGGGGAAGACAGCTAGAAGTCAAGGAAGGCCCGTGTTCCCAGGCCTAAAATGGGCTTTAAAATTTCCATAGGGGCAAATCATTCATGCGAAAACGGTTACTACAAGGGAAACGAAGATAAAACCTTGACAGATAAATGAGTGATAACACATTGAATAGGAATCATACTCATAACATTTTTGACTCATTCCAATCATGGCATCCTAATCATTAGGCATGAGCATGTACTCATTCTGTAGGTTATGTCCTTAAAAGGACACTATAGGGACAGATGAGGGAATGGCGATCTTGTCTCCCCGAAGTTGCGAAGCGGATCGAAGATATCGGTCCGTGGTCCTTGAGTTTGCGAGGATCGATTGAAGATAGAGATTTGACCTTCCCGGTTGCGAAGCGGATCGAAGATATCACCGTGGTCCTTGAGTTTGCGGGATCGATTGAAGATAGTAGATTTGACCTTCCTAAAGTTGCGTGAAGCGGATCGAAGATATCACCGTGGTCCTTGAGTTTGCGAGGATCAGATTGAAGATAGTAGATTTGACCTCCCGAAGTTACGGGAAGCGGATCGAAGATATCACCGTGGTCCTTGAGTTTGCGGGGATCAGATTAAAAGTAGCGATTTGATATTCCCGATGTTGCGGGAGCGGATCAAGATTTGCAATGGAGCAGATCGAAGATAGAAAGTCTGGCATTCGATGTTGCAGGGAGTAGATTGAAAATAATAGATTTGGCGTTCCTGATGTTGCAGGAAGCAGATTGAAGAGGGCAGATCTTGTCTCCTTGGAGTTGCAAGAGCAGATTCAAAACAAACCTTATCTCCCTGAAGTTGCAGTGGAGCGGGTTGAAGTTGTAAGTCTTATCCCCCTGAAGCCATAGCGGAGCAAACTAAAAATAGCGGATCTTATTTCCCTGAAGTTGTAGTGGAACAGATGGAAGCTATAAATAAATAGATTTTATCTATCTAAAGCTACAGTAAAGCAGATCAAAACAAGTCTTATCTCCCTGAGGTTGCAGTGGAGTAGACTGAAGATAGTTAATCCTATCTCCCTGAAGTTGTAGGGAAGCGGATTAAAACAACGAATCCTATACCTCTGAAGTTGTAGTAGGTAGGTCTAAATCAATTACAACTACAAACTTCATCTTTCAAGGTTGCAATAAAGTGGATCAAAGCAACAAGATGCGGTGGACTGAATGAGGCTACCTGAAGGAAAGAGCACCAAAGAAATTAAAGCCCACCGAGACCGGGCAAAATGGGTCTTTCTTATGTCTTTGCTCTATTCCGTTACACGACATTGAGTAAAGAGGGGCAGCTGTACAAACCCATTTTGCCCGGCCCAAACCCAATTATACCTAAACCCAAAACCAACCCTAGCCCAAAACCTAACCAGCCCCCCCCAACAAAAAAAAAAAAAAAAACAAACTGAAAAGAAAACAAAAACCCTAATGCAAGTGGCGCCGCAACCTAGGGCCACTTGCCCTGACTTTCTGACGCCCCTCTGCCACATCGGTCTTGTCCACCGCCCTTCCACCGCCTCTGACCTGCAAACATTAAAAGAGAATAGATGAAGTAGCAAAAAATGGCTATATAAGCCGAATGAAACACCAGTGTAGGGGTTCCTTTTTTTCGATCAATAATAAAAACAGATTCAAACATAAAAAAAAGATCTGCAAATACAAAAACAGAGGCAAACATAAAACCAATGAGATCCAGAACACCAAAGGATGATATTTAAACACCAAACAGAGACCGAAAAGGTTATTTTTTTTACTTTTAAATTTTTATTTTTTTACTACAAATCCTTTTATTCGTGCAAGTACACAAATATATATATATATATATATATATATATATAAAATGTGAAATATAAAAAAAAAAAAGGAAAAAATACCTTTTATGAATTTTGGCCATCGATGCACGGTGGCTTGCATGACAGCCGACGACGCGACGGGAGGACTACTGAGACAGTAGAAAATCGCACCACCCTCAGGCTCTGCAGAGAAAAAAAGAGAAAATAAAATTTTTTTTAAAACTCAGCACAAAATAATTTTTTTCAGGGTTTTGGGCCTTATATAGCCCCTTAAAACGACGTCATTTTGGGGCTGGCTTTTAACCCCCAAAACGACGTCGTTTCACCTAGTCCGACCCAAACCCGACTCGCTTCAGATAGGATCCACGTGTTTTTTAAGCCAAAGGGCAAATTTCCCTTTTGGTCCTTCCGCATTTTCAGTATTTAAAATTAATTTTTTAATTATTGTGATATTGGCCCGAAAATTTTACGCGGTTTGCGATTCCGTCCCTCCCTCAAACGCTGCTTTTATTCATGGGAAAATTGCCTCTTTGGCCCCTTCTTTTGTACGCATGTTTTTAGCCCTGAACCTCTACTTTATTTGCAATTTGACCCAAAACTTCCATTTTAATGCAATTTAGCCCTTTTAATTATTTTGCAATTTTGTCATTATTACCATTATTTAATATTTTATTTTATCATCATTATTATATTCATTATCACTATTATCATTATATTTACTATTATTATTATTTATTATTATTGTTTACATTATTATACCATTATAATTATTTTCACATTATAATTATTTTACTACCTTATTATTATTATTATTATTTATTATTCGTATGTATATATACCTTTTCTTTATCGTTTTGTTTATCGATTGTTACTATTATCATATTATTATTATCATTATTATTATATTACTACTATTATTATTATTATTATTATTTACCTTTTTACCATCATTGTTACTATTATTACTATCTTATTATTATTTCTATTACTCTTATTATTGTATTATTACCGTATATACTTACTATTATTATTATTATTATTATTATTATTATTATTAATTATCATTATTATCATTATTGTTATTACTAGTGTGCTAATATTACTATTATCTATTTTATTATGTCTATTTATTAATTCAATCAATATTATCATTATTTCTTTTCCGCACAACATCGATTTGTCGTATCGGTTTACCCAATGCATCAAGTTTTCAAATAATCGATATTTCAGATTAAGGGTTTGAGAAAATCGTGCCCTAACTTCTCGGGTTCCGATTTTTCTTGTTCAATCTTAATAACGAAATACCTTTTCTTAAAATCTTAATACAAATTTTATATGAAATACTTGTTCCCGAAAATTTGAAATGTCACGCCTAACTTCTCGGACTCGACATCTAGATACTTGAGATAAGTTTCTTTTCTTAAAATAGAGGCAACGTCCCTAATTTGGCTTTTCGAGAAAACAAGCCCTAACTTCATCGGGTTCTTTTCTCGTTGGACAAATGATGAAATCCTTTTCAAATATAAAACCAAGTTTTAAAAGGCGAGCTTAGTTTGGAGTCTAAAGTATTGTGCCCTAACTTATCGGACATGATGCTTTATCTCTTGAAAATAAGATAACATTAACGCCCTTCTAATTCCTTCAATTTTGTGGAAATAAAAGTATCGTTTTTTCGAACCATTTCAAAGTTTTCAACATTAGGACATTGATCAATCAATTTGGTACCAATTGTGGGCGACGAGGGTGCTAACCCTTCCTCGTATGTAGTGACTTCCAAACTCGTTTTTGGATTTCGTAAACCAAAATCGTTGTTTTGATAAATCAAACTGTTTATTAAAAACAACTATTTTACGAGGTGGCCCGATCACACCTCATCAATAAAGATCGATGGTGACTCCCTTCTTTTCATTTTTTAAAAAATCTGAGTGGACCGCATTGTTTACTATTTTATCCAAAAAAATGGTTACGACAATCATAATACAAGATATTATGTGTTTTTTAAAGGAAAAAAAGTCAGCACAAAAATGGGAGAGGAAATGATAAACCGCTTTGGGCCTTATCGTCGTTAACATTAGAATGAGAAATGGGCCTAAAATTCAAAATTCCCGTTGACTTCAAGCTTCTATAAAAACCGAGCAAGAAAAAACCTAATTTCTTCTTTGATTTTGTTGCCCTCTCTGGACGAGCCGTTTCTCACTTCAGTGACCAGACAGTCAGAGATCCTCCCAATCAAACAACAATGGTATTTCTCTACTTCCTATGTTGGGAAAAAGATTCTTTCTCTTAGCTGTGTATATCTGTAGATATGTTTGTTTCTTGAGAAAATGCTTTCCATGGAAAGTTATATTCATTGAAGTAGTTGGTTAGCTAACGAAGAAAAAGAAGTTAAAGATGATGAAACCTCCTTTATTAGCTAAGTAGAAATTGCGTCCTGGTTGTGTTGTTGGTTGAATGGTTCAGCAATGTCGTCATGCTTTCTCTTCATATTTTCATTTTTTTTTGAAGTTATTTAATATTCCGACGGAGAAGTAGAAGGAAATCACTTGGAACTTGAGCTATTATATTACAAAATTTGGTAATAACTTTTGTTGATTACTCATAAAGTTACTTCAGTTTCAATTTCAGCCACTTGTTCTGATCTTTACTTACGTATTTTGATTCATTGTCAAATTTGGCTAGTAAGTCACTTAGGAATTGAACTATCCTATCATTTAGGATTGCTTTAGTTTATAGCCTCTTGCTGTGGTTGTGTGGAGAATTGAATAGGAAGAAATCAATAGGTGATGAATTTGTGTTAATTGTTTTATTTTGTTGTAATTAGTTAATTCCTTTCTTTCTCTGATGTTGCAGACAAAGAGAACCAAGAAGGCTGGAATTGTTGGAAAATATGGTAGGCAAAATTTTTTAAGTCTTACTTTATTATGGTTTGTTAAAGAGAGTTTCTAAGTAGAAAGCATTCACGGAATAGGAAAGATCAGTACTAATCGGTAGCTCTGTGATTTGATTTTGCTGGAAATTGTCACCATTATAAGATTCATCCGAATTCATTTCTTGTTCTTATTCATTGTAATAGACTCTTCAGTTAATTGAAATAACAATGGGATTTTGCCTCTTTAAAAATTCCCTAAGTTTCTGATTTCTTTCTCTTTTTTTTTTACCTTGTAATAAAGGTACTCGTTATGGTGCCAGTTTGAGGAAGCAAATTAAGAAGATGGAGGTTAGTCAACACAGCAAGTACTTCTGTGAGTTCTGCGGAAAGGTTGGTGCATTTCTTTTGATGCATTATCCATTTGATCCTATATTTTGAGGCCCTTGCTTTTTGCCTGTCCTTTTGGTGCATTTCTTTGTTTTAACTTTGAGAAAATTTTGTATCTATTGCACTTCTTTATTTGAGTAGAATGTATTTGTTCTAATAAACTCTGCTCCCACAGTATGCGGTGAAGAGAAAAGCTGTCGGTATCTGGGGCTGCAAGGATTGCGGGAAAGTCAAAGCAGGCGGTGCTTATACTTTGAAGTAAAGATACATTTTTTTACCTCTTCGTACTTCAATTTCATTTCTTTGGATGCCCAGTTAATTTACTGGTTGCTGCATTTGTTAATTTAACAGCACTGCTAGCGCTGTGACTGTGAGGAGTACCATCAGGAGGCTGAGGGAGCAAACTGAGAGCTGAGCCGCCACTGGTGATTGAATTATATTCTACTTTCATAGGATTTTGTTTTGCATGTTTTAGCTATGAGACTTAATTGAGACCTTTTTTTGACAATGATGTTCGTGCTATGTATTCTCATTTTTATATCTGAGTCTAGTTTTAGAACTTTATTTAAGTTCAATTATTTGCTCCATTCGACTTTATCTTGTTAACTTCACATCAAATTATGGCATTCTTGATTCTTTGTCTTGCTCATATTATTTGTCACTGTATTGTTTTGAGAATGCTGCAATAGTGGCCGAACCCTCCATAAATCTCTTCAGAATTTCAGAACTGACCCCACCATGAACAGAATGATGAGCCTATCACCAAGTTCCAACCCGAGTTGATCTCTAGATTAGCTATTGAACTTTGGCTTGAACAACTTATGCCCTTTTTTTTTGAATCATGAATGACTTCTGTTGAATAAATTTAGGTGATCTTTTCTGCATAGATACTTCTACATGCGTGTGTTAAGTACGGCACTTATTTTGTTCTCTTTCTTTCTATCACTTTATGTCAACTTTTACCAGTGCTAGCTTCTTTATCGTTTTTGGGTCGGCAGGATTGTCCTTATTCTCATCTGTGTGTGATGTATGCGTCACACTATGTATAAGAATAGGGGAGGCGGGCTCTCTAAACTCATCGTCATTGTAACCAAGGTATGGGAGGTAGTTCATTATAGGCAGAAGCAGGTATCCAGTTTTGTTCCATTAAAAGCTATGGCACTGCAAAATGCAGAAGTCTCTTCACCCTCTGATTGTTCAAAAAATTTATTCTACATTCCTCCCCCTTCTCTGAAAAAATCAACAACCTCCAAGTTGCTATGCAAGCATTTTCAAATGAGGATATCCACGATATATTACTTCCTGATCTTAATCTTTATAAGGATTTAGCTAAGCCTGCAACAACCTTTTTCAAATTTATTAAAACTTGCCTTAGTCCTCCTAAAATGCCCGAAGAATCTATCTAAGTCGCACAGTTTTTTCCACATCCGGTGAGCAAGAGATGTTTCACTCTCGACAATCCACATCAATTTCCACTATTCGGCTTCAGCTACAATTATGTTCGTGTCGGAGCCATTCAGCTGGTTTTAACTTTTCTTAACAGAAGAGGTCTCCCTGTGACCACTAGAATGGCCCTGCTTGATTCTAGATACAAAAATTATCAGCATGGTTGTTTGGGGATGGTGGAGACAACGCCCAACTCTGGAGCAGTGTTCCTGACTCTGTTCCCCAATTTCACCATGTCCATGAGAGAAAAATTGGTCCACCGCCTTCCTGTTCAAATCCATATCACCTGAGCCCTGATGGACTCAGGCTTTGTTCAAGGCACACTTTATTCTCAAATGGCTTGTAGATTCCAGTATCATGCTATCGGCTTGGGATTAGCCTCTTCTGGGGACATTCCTCTCTTTAAAAATCGACTCTCGAAATGAGCCCACCACCGTTGCCAACGTTACCATCAATTTTCATCGCAAAAAATGACTTTCAAGCCCAATATCTTTTCCCACTCAAATGCTTGCTGCATCCACCTTTGATATTTGCATATTAGTTCGTGTATGTATGTATTTAGCTTGGACCTGTTAAGTTCTTTTATAAGCATTCCATGGGAATGAGCCTGTAATGTGAACTGCAGATTTGGTTGAGTGGGCTAATTTTATATCTTTGGATGTTCTCAGAACCTTCCCAATCCCAATGTTGTTCATCGAAATACAGTTGGGAGTGGAGGAGTAATTGAGGTTCTTCGAAAATCAGTACCTTCCTATTGATTTAAAAGTTAAATTTTAGTATTGCTATTAAAAACTGTTTTTGAAAAATAAAATATTTATTTTAGACTTAATATTGTGAAGTAAAATATGTATTTAAATAATTTTAAATTCATTAATAGTATTACATTTTAGTAAGAATATAAAAATAATTTATTGTAATTCATTATTTATATTTCAATATATGAAATATAAATTTTAAATATTTGTAAGCCATCAATATTAGTTATTTGTATAATTTATATTTTAAATATTATTAAAATGTAATTATTATAAATCTAAGTATATAATGTTATATATTTAAAATAAATTTAAATAGAAAAAATTATATACTCAATATATATTAGATAAAATATAATAGATTATAAATAAGGGTTAAAGAAATCATTTAGTTTAAAAGTGTTTTTCAAAACTGAAACTAAAAACTTGTTCACTTTTGGGTTCAAATGCAAAATTATTTGTTTAATATTATTTATAGTTCCAAAATTCTAAAAAGTGATTTTGAAAAATAATGAGGAATAAAACCTTAATGTCTTTTAATTTTCTTCTTATTGGATAAATACTTTGAGATCATTGTTCTATCCACCCATCTTTGGACAGTATTTGTTAGTCTTGTTGGATCGGTAAGTAGGACTGATAAAGATAAAATTGGTCAATATATCAATTTAGAAAAAAGTTAAATTAATCTTTGAAGGAACACTAAAAAATTTGAAACAAAAATTTGACCATTAAATTAGTTTATAATTTTTATTTTAATTAATTATTCAATTATTATGATTTTATTGTTAAACTGAAAACCAATAGTTTATTTTGTTCAACCATCAATCCGATTTTCAAAAGATTATCACGTATTGAATATAAAAATATAATACAATTATACAATCGCATCAAATTTTATAGGTTAATATGTAATTTATCCCTTAAACTTGTCTAAAAATACTTAATTAATATCTAAACTTTTTTATACCTAATTGGTACTTGAACTTATATTCCGTCTCACATTACCCTAATTTGATAATAGTATTAATTTTTAAGGGTTAACATGTAACTTACCAGCTAAACTTGTCCAAAAAGTACCTAAATTTATGTAAAAAATTATATTTTTAAAAGACCTAATTTTTTTAATTTATATCCGTTATGTACCATACTAAGAGACACACATGTCACTATAAGATTGGTAACTAATATCACATTAGCACAAACTAGTAATGTTAGTGTGACCAACCTGAATGACTGAAAAAAATTCAGGTACCAACATTTGGATAAATTCAAAGGGCTAAACTACTTATTAACTCAAACTTTCATAATACATAACACTCCGCACACGATTATGACCAAAAAAGAAAACACAAAACGAGACACATCCGTTTGTCCAAAATATGCTTCAGAAGTCGAATCACTTGTAAGCAGAGGGTTGAGTCCAAAAAAAATTGTTGAGGGGTTTAAAACTTTGAAATGCAGCTGTTTGAACTAAGAGCCCATAAGCCACATTGATCTCTTCCTATCGCGTGTACGTGCAAAGAAATGTATGAACTAAAAAGCCTAGCAAATTGTTCCACTATGTCAATGCTGATACCATGTAACAGACGTTTTAAGTACAAGGAAATACACAGAGAAAACACTGATAAATCAATCGATCCCGGATGGTATTAATGGTTACTCTACCTAGAATCAATTCAAATGAATATAACCACATGAAAGGCTCTTCTGAATTAAGAATTAAACATTTGCTGTTTGTAAATAAGCCTTGTGGTAATCCATTTAGAATTTAGAACATACAAAAAAGGACAGTAAACTTGATTATGAAAGACTACTCAACTATCCCTCATCTTTCAAAACCATTACTTCCAGATTAGAAGGCAGAATATCATGAAGGATGTTTTAGTTCCAGCATTATGACTTGTGGATCTTGTACCCAAATACTCTTGGAACATAGCTTTGAGTTGCCTTTTGGGGCTTCAAGTGCCCATGTGTCATCAGGAACAGGTTTGGAAATGTGGTCCCAAAATAGGCTCCATCAATGTCTAGATAGAATAAAGGTAACTTCATTACATACTCCAACCACAACATTCCTAGCACAAATTTTGGAAATAGAAACACTGATCTCATGATGATGTATCAGGACCTTTATGTGACACATACTACGATGTAAGAGTGATATCCACTTCATATTTATTAAAGATTGTATTTATTCCAATAGATCCTATATCCTAATGAACTCATTATCATCATATGAGGTCCTTCCAATAATATTTAATAATACCATTACTTCATGGAAGTTTAAAAGATTCCTAGAAAAGGAACTTAAGACCCAATGCAGGAACAACAAGGAAATGTCCAAAATGATAGAGGGATATCATAAATGCATGGGAGTGGTAGAAATGAAAGCCTATTCATGATATGCATGTTATCTTCCTACCAAATGAATGCAACAAAAAGTAGCAAACAAATTCAATGGCTAAAAGGATACTGCCTTGATACTTGGACCGAGGGTAGTATATATCTTCACACCTAGGGCAGTATATTTTTACGGTGCTTGCACGAGGAATATCTGATTGACCAACTGGAAGACAAGGTTGTCCGCAGCAGTAAACTCTCGGGCATCTTCCAAAATCATAGTTCTTGTACTTGTCTAGCTGTAAAAGTTTAAAAATTTCCATTGTAATAAACTGCCCAATTTACATGTATAAGAAAATAAGGAACTATCACAATGAATATCTTGGGAAACATCTTACCATAGCTGCCATTCCTTTGCTTGTCAATATGTATCGAGCATGAATCAAACCATAAAGCATCTCTGCCGCAGATTCAACTAATTCATTTTGCTCTTCTGTAAACATATCCCCTATCAATTTCAACCCAAGACAAATTTACTCATTGCAAGAAAAATAAAATAGACACTTGTCACGTTGCTAAATGACATAAATAACATGCTGCCCTTAAATTTAAGTGTTATATAAAGAATATCAAATTCGAAAAAAATAAACTGTATTTGATTTAACACGGTAAGAATAAAACCGTATCACAAAACTAGCTGCTTCAAAGAACATAAATAGACAAATTTTAACACTTTCAATTCTCAAACTAATAACAGAACAAGGGCACAGAAAGACTTCACCAAGAACAAGAAGTAATGATTTGACATGTGAAGAAACGAACTGCAAGCTTACCATGGGACTCGACGTCCAAAATCAAATCAAGTGCATAATCATAATAAGGAACTTGACTGCTTAGCCCACAAAGGTTAAAGTCATCTTGAATGTAGTCATCATCGACTTCACAAAAGAATTCATTTCCACGTAGGTTGCAAAACCAAAAAATCCAAGATGAGTCATCCCCATCAGAACCACTAACATCTGATTCTTCACTGTCTGTTTCAGATTCATCTGCAGTCAATCCAATGAAAATTTGCATCAGCATATGTCCATAACAAGAGAAATAGGAAACCAATGTTACCAAACACCAAAAATGTAACAACCCTCACTTAGAAAACATGATTCAGAAAAAGAAACTAGATAATGCAGTGAAAAATGTAAAGGAAATCACAGAAACACCACAAGTCTTGCAATACTTTTGCAATCAAAAGAAATCCACTTGATGCATAGTCATGAATAAATAGAAATATAATTTTACAAAACAGTATATGAAGAGGTTTTAAAACATAAATTACTTGATTTTGGAAATTGAACACTTTCAAAAAAAATGGCAAAATAGGAAAAGCTAAAACCAACTTGCTTTCAGTACTGACACTTCATTTGAGTGTATAAACACAAATATTGAGCAAAACTTGTCCATTCAAATACAGAGTCTGGCCAATATAACATATAATCTTATGGCACCAAAATAACATACAGCGTGATTAATTGTCTGGTGCAAACCTAGATACAAATTTAAATAAAGAAAAAATACTCCATTCTTGTAATTTCTCATACGAAACAAGGGAAAAAATCCATCTTTAAAAAATAAATGGCATCTAATTTAACTATTGAAAGAGGGAGATGTGATTATGCATATACCTTCGGAGGCCTTTGCTTTAGGTAGAGAAGCGGAGCGAGAGTCGCGATGATGATCAGGTGGATGCTTCCCCATGAGATGGGCGTTTGCAGACTTATCTTTGCCGTTGATCGCTCTCAAAGTTGACGGCGATGATCGCTCCAGTTGCTTATCAAGCGTCTCGTTGATACGCATCCGATCCACCGACCCCACCTCTCCCTTAGAGCCAACGGCCGCTCTCTCTCCTCTGTACATCTTCCCTTTTTATCTATCCCTCCTTTATTTGTCGATGATAATAATCGCTTCCGTTCTCGCGAAATGACGCAAATGGCCCTAGGCCCAAAAATCTAGGATTCTCTCTATTTTCTTCTTTATTATTTCAGAAAGATGGAGCTGGAGTGCTAAAATGTTTAAGCTAAACCCAATTTAATTAATTTTTAAAAATTTTTTTGCCAAAGAGAGAAAGAGAAATGGTGCAGAGGAGTTTTTAGAGAGAGAAAGGCTAAAATCGGGATAAACTTAATAGGTCCGGCGACATGGCCGATAAATCGGCGGGGTAGCTTAGCTTAGGCTTACCTTTGAGTTTAAAGGGTGGGGGCGGGGATTCGGTGTCTTTGCTTTTCTAATATTCTTTCAAGTATCTGGCCTACACGTGGCATGTGATCAACTAGTTTCATGGTAAAGATTTTTTATGTTATAACTAGAGTTATTGCAATAAAAGTCCCCAAACTATAATCTAAATTCCAAATTAATCCTTAAACTTCAAAGTATCAGTATCACGTTAATCTAGTGTTTCCTTAAACCTAATATCACTTTGGTGTTAAAATGTCAACTTGAATATAATGTTAAACATTTTTACAATATGTGGATCCAAATTTTAAGTACAAGTACACGACCACATAAATAATTTGGATATAACGTATTAAAAAAGGCAAACTCATTAAAATTTAGGAGGATTATTTTAGTACGTCAAATTTAAGTTGTCCACATAGTAAGTATGAACTTGTTTAAATATGACCTATGTGTTCTAAATATGCTCAATGTCAAATTCGATTTAACATTTAATGAGTAAGTTAATGGCTAAATTGATAGAAGGACCTTATTGATATGATGTTGATACTTTAAAGATTCAATTAGGACTTTTTTTTTAAGTTTGTGATTAATTTAAAGTTTGAGCCATATTTTAAGGATGTTGAATTAAATTAACCTTGATAATTATTTTTCCCCTTTAATATAGTCTTTATTTGCCAATGTAAAGTATTTACGAATGATGCTTGTTTGAACTGAACTGGACCAGATCGAGAACCGATTGAGGTATCGATCGATTTGAAAAATGATAATAAATTGATTTAACCATAAAATATTTAAAAATAGGTCGGATCAAGTTTTTTTTATTATAAATTTTTAATGATTTTTGATTTGAACTACCAGACGAGAAAAAATCAGAGCTTTGATTAATTTCACTGTCGATCCAATTCTAAACATACATATTTAAAAAAAATCCAAATATTTAAACTTTTGTTATTGAGAACTATCCATTAAATAAAATAAAATTTACATTTTTAATTTATTCAAATTCCTAAAAGAAATAACATTTGGTATAGAAAAGTATTTCTCATCTTATCATCTTATAAAAAGAATTAATTAAGCAAATGAATAATAAAAAGAAAATAAGTTAATTATGTAATATTAGTCATAATTTTATCTTTTACTATTTTTATTTATAAAAGTTATTATCGAATAATAATATACAATTTATTAATTTTGGATCGTTAATTACATGCATCATAAAATAACACACAATGAAAAAAGAAAGTCTATTTTTAAAAAAAAACAAGTAGAATCTGAAGAACATAATGCTAATTGGCAATGGCTTTGGGGCTATTATAGAAGGAATGGATCGTGCTTTGTCCTTGATACTGCTTTCATGGTTTACGTATCCTCTAGTACCTTGGTTTTTGAAAAGTTATTAATGAAAGCAATAGTGCTATTGCTATTGTGTTAGGTGTATCTACTTTATTTTCTTTCTTGTAAGTTGTAATAAAAAAGAAGAAGCTAAAACTCAAATTATTGAAACTGTATAAATAAACTGAATGACACTTGCACTTTGTTTTGATCCATTGACTCGCATTTTTATTTGGCGAGGGGAAATTGATTCTCTTGATGTCATTTTTTTGAGTAGTGAATTTAGTATTATTTTTAGGATATTTATCTTTAATTTTAATTTTGAGATTTTGTCTACTCAAAGTCATAGAAATATTTTTATCATTTGTTCTTCTCTTTTAAGGCCCTTTAAAGGCTTGGGGTTCAAATCCTATTAAAATCAATTGATAATAACATTGAATTAGTAGACCATAAGTACCGCTCCTCAAAATTGAGAAACACCTTAAAAATAATATTTCGAAATCTAAGTCTTGTGCTAGAAGATAACACTTAAAAAACTTTTTCCAATAAGAAAATTGAATCCCCTCAACATTGTATAATATGTTTTACTAGTAAAAATCACTTTAGTTCAAATAATTATTTGCAATGGATTCAACTTCAGCTTAAACCCATAAAAGTTTGGTTCATTATAATGTTGCGACATTATAAATTTTTATTATTTGGATTTTGACGTAAGTATCGGATATAAATAATTTTAATTTTTTTTTAGGTTTTTGAAAATTTATATTTACTGTTCACATAAGAAGGTCGAAACTTAGATATTTGAAGAAGACGGTAGAGGAGCAACATAAATCGAATCTCTTTTCTAAACCCGAGATGATCAATGGCAAGTCTGTTTGGAGATTCGTGAAGCCACAATAACAAGCTGCTGACTATACTTATTTATTCAACACAGAAAGTTAGGCATAGCAGTGATGCATTGTCATGAAAAGTTTGATTTCAATACAGAAAGTGTTGGGCAATGGTTACAGATTTTGTTAGGCAATTAGATAATGTACAAGTTTAAATTTTATCAATCTTATTTAGTATTATTTCTGAGGTCAAAATAATTTTCAAGTCATAAATAATACTAAATAAATTGGGTTTGAAGTCAAAAAATTCTTCTAACACTGTCAATGTGAGTATTTGAACAAACAAGTTCGCTAGGCCAAGAAATGATCAGTGGCCGATTGGGCATACCAATGAAATTAGAGGTCATCCCCTTTACAGGGTTAACATAAAATTTTAATCATTTGCCCAATTGATTTGTTGTCTCTTATAGTTAGGTTACAACTTACAACTATCTAATTTAATTATCTTTTCAACAGGACTACAAATGACCATCAATAAATATTGCTTGTACTCAAATCCACATAATTGCATTCAAAGAATATGGTTGGGCCATGGTTAAACAATTAGATATTGTCCAAGCATAATCCAAGGATCTTCCAACAAAATTTTTGTGTAGTCTTCCATCGAACATAACTTAATCATATAATAATCATTATCAACATCCATTAATCGCATTCTCTACTTTGGTTTCTGTAAAACGTAAATTTTCTTCAAGAATTTATTAAATTCAATTTTCCTCCAATAATTTGATAATTATAATTTTAATCATATTTGGAAAATAAAATCTAATTGAAAAAATACAAGTAGATATTTAATCCACCAGTTATGTAATAACATCCCATTTTAACCACTTAAAATCATCATCCTTCATGTTCCCTTCAGTAGGAGTATTTCCTTTCAAATTAATGAGAAAAATGTCCTTAAGCAAAGCCCTATCTTCTTGTAGTGAATCAAGAGCCATTCCTCTTTCATTGGGAGGATTATCTTCACATAATCAAACCTTTTGTCATGGTTCTACATCTTCATGCAAGGATCAAAGGTTGATTAATATTTCTGTTGTCACTAGAACCAAAATTCATGATCTTTAGTCCTTAAGTTTGTGGTGCAATTTAGTACTTTCGTATTTAAGCTTCATTTAGATGAACGATGAGATTGATTATTGTAACAAACCAATGATTGGATACGTGTTTGTGTTTAAACGAAACAATGTCAATGAGATGAAAATGAAAATGATCATTAAGTATATTAATCAAAAGATGTATTATTACATTATTTTTATGTATTTTTAATAATTTTAAATTATAAAATATTTTAAGTTTTAAGTTTATTTAAATATTCTAAGTAATTATTAGAAATCTCCCTTTAGAAAACCAAGAGTGCTTTCCAAACAGTCCTAGAGAAAGTAGTAACTGCTGCAGCTTGGAATGGAGGAGAGCGGTGGCGACGAAAGGGATGGTAGAGATGAGATCTCTCTGCTCGCGGAAGAGCTCATCCAATTATTAGTTAAGTGCTCGATGGTGGTACCGAATGTAAAACCTACTCTGATATGTTCAATATGGACAAAAAAAAAAGTCCTACAATCCAGAAAGCTTTAGGGCTCAAATGAAGAGCATATGGAAGACAAAGAAAAAATTTGAGATCCAGTTGGCAGGGCAAAATCTCTTTTTAATTGTGTTTGATTCAGAAGAACACTTAGAGACAGTTATGGAAGGACATCCATGGTTGTTTCAAAAATACCTAGTTTTATTTGATCGTTTAAGTAAACCGATAGAGAGAAATCAGATTCGGCTCAACTTTTCTCCATTCTGGATCAGAATAGGTTCGTGTGTGCCAGAATTCGACAAAAAGATCTTTTGCATGCCATTGGGGCAAATTTTGGAGGAGTAATTCGATATGAAATTATTGGTGATTTATGTCGGTTAAGAATAAACCTGGATGTGTAGAAACCCCTTCGAAGAGGTATTTTTGTTTCAAGTAACAATAATTTTAAATCGTGGATTTCCTTTAAATATGAGAAGTTACCGATTTTTTGTTTTGGAAGTGGAAGAATGGGGCACGGTCTCATCGATTGACTTGCGCTAGATCCTACAGAAATAAATAAATTTAGAGATGACCCACCATACTTAATGGCATTAAAAGCTGAATCAAATTTAATTGGTAAGGAGAGTATGAAGTTAAATGCTTTCTCAAAAAAGATGGGGGTTCAATGTTCTTACACAGGAAAGATGGAAATGATGCACAATGGAATTAATAAATCTGTAGAGAGGAATACTACGCATAGGAGGCCCAAATATAGACTTCAATTGATTGGTTTGGAGGAAGTGTTAAAGAAACAAGAGGAAGGCTATAGCATGATGCAAACTGGTGAGACGAATGAAAGATTCAGTGAGTTGGGGCAAACCTCAATTCTAGTAAAAAAGTCAAGCTGGAAAGAAATAGCTCCAAGGATTTTGATAGATAAAAGAAAGGATGACAACATTATGGGGAAGAGAAAATCTCCAGAAATTGACAAATGAGTTAACAGCACAGATTTTTCATACGAAGATAGAGCAAAAAGATTAAAACAAGAAGGAATAATTGATCGAGCAGAAATTCCCATGGGGTGATGAATGAAAATTCGGAACAGAACGATGTTCCCAACAGTTTTGGATTGGCGAGTACCAAATGGCAAGTCGACCGAACGCAATAACAAACATATGTTGGAATGTCTATGGGTTGGGGAGTCCACGGGCGGTACGGAGGCTGCGACATTTGTTAAAGTAGCATAATCCCCATATGGTCTTCTTAATGGAGACTAAAATTGATAAAAAAAACGTATGGAACAGGTTAGAAGGAGTTGTGGCTTTATGAATGGGATAGACTTTGAAGTAGAAAGTTCTCGTGGTGGGCTGTGTTTAGCGTGGAAATGAGATATTTTGGTTAATTTGATAAGTTTCTCTAAGAATCACATTGATGCATTGATAAAAGAGGATTCTGTTAAAGGAGATTGGAGATTTACGGGGTTTTACGGTTCACTTTATTCAAACCACAAAATTTTTTAATGGAATCTGCTAAGAAAATTGGGCCAAGAACAAAACCATCCGTGGTTAGTAAGTGGTGATTTTAATGAGATTTTGTACTCCTTCAAAAAAAGTAGAGGAATTCAAAGAGAGTAAAGAAGAATGGAGGCCTTTCGGGAGGTTTTAGAGGAATTTCAGCTGGTGGATGTAGGCTACTTGGGGGTTTGGTTCACATGGGAGAGGGGAAACTTACCGGAAACAAACATAAAAGAGAGACTTGATAGGGGAGTTGCGAACGAAAAATGGATGAATTTGTTTCCAATGGGTAGCATTCAACATTTACCCTATTCAATGTCGGATCATTGTCCTCTCCTTCTATATATGTAATGGCCTAAATTCAAGGTTATCGAAATAATGGTTTCGCAACTATAAATCCGATTTAAAGAGAAATTTATTTTAATATTTTTGCATGCATATTTATATGATAGGAAAATCGTATTAAAATATCGATAGAAAAATTTTACCGATTTAGTGGTTGTTAGAAAAAGGAATTATTGAAGAAATTGGGTAAAAACAAGGTATCGAGACCTTGATCTCATAAAATTGAGTAGGAAATATTTTTATAAGTATTTATAAAATGTTAGTAATGTGGTATTAAAATTTCGTTAGAAAATTTTAACGTTTGAGTATGTAATTAAATCAAAAGGACTAAATTGTAACAAATACAAAATTATGAAAAATGATTAAATAGTTTAAATGATAAAATAAAGAGGGCTTAAAAGGAAAATAGACCCAAGGTCTATTTGGGCTGGACGGCAAGGGTATGAAATCAGCAAGAAAATAAGGAGAATTAAGGGCAAAATTGGAATATTGCAAAATTTACTTAATAAAGCTAGGACTAAAGTGGAATTATCTAGATTTCTCTTTATTTTTCTGCATTCTCATCAGCAAAAACACCATAGAAGGGTTTTATTAAGCTGGTTTTTCATATTTTTACTGCAAATAAGTTAATCCTTGCCTGTTTCTTGTAATTTTTGTGCTTTTAAGACTTTTACAACTAGGTCCTACTATTAAATTCATTAGTTTTTGATTTCATGGATGAAATTGAAAGTTACCATGGTTGAGTGCTGTACGTTTATGATGAATTACCATGAAATTTAAGCTTTAAATTGTTTATGAGATGATTTTATTAGGTAATTCCAATAGAAATTGATTTTTAGGATCTAAATTGTGAAAATGTTTGGAATTAAAGTCTATTACTTAAATTATGATTCCCAAAGGTTATAAAGTAGTTTAAAGTGATAGAATAAAGTTTTAATTGAGAGAAATCAGCTCAATTGAGAAGTTAATTGAGTAGGGACGAAATTATCATTATTGAAAGCTTAGGGGGAAAATGGTAATAAACAGTTTGCACTAAAACAGTTTTGGACAGCAGCAGTAGACTAACTTTGAAAAATCACCATAAATTGTAGAAATCGAATTAGAAGATGAAAAAATATTAAATTAAAGCTTATTGAGTCTAGTTTCTCATAGAATAAATGATGTAAGCAATAGATATGTAAATCATGAGATATAATGAATTTTGTGAGACAAGGTCAGAATGAATTCGGGTTCCCCTGTTTTTACTTTAGAAAATCATCAAAAATTGGATAAAAATAATTAGGGGCTTAAATTTATATGTTTAGAATCATGAATGAGTCTATTTTTAATAGAAATAGTCTAGAACATCATCCGAATCCTGTATGAAGAGATAATTAATTTTTAGTGAAGAAGGGTCAGAACTGTCAAACAGCAGAACAGGGGTGACTTTAAAGAATAAACTGTACTTATTGGCTAAGCCAAAAATTCTTAAAATTTTATGGAAAGAATATATGTGAGTTTAGTTTCAGGAAAATTAGCGGATCCTAATTTGGAGTTCTGTAGCTCAAGATAAAAATAATTTAGTGACTATGACTCAAATAGATAGTTTTGAATGAACTAAAAATAATAATAGAATTATTGAAAATGCTACATGTGAACATGATATGTATTGAATTGATGATTGAATTTATTTATTTAGATCGGGAAAACTCAAATACGAAGCTAGATCGAGGAAAGGAAAAAGTCCCGGATTAGTAGATTTTGTATACGAACTAGTATCGAGGTAAGTTCATGTAACTTGAATTATCTTCTTAAATGCTTGAAATGTATGTTATTGATGTGAATATAATTTGAATGTTCATTGTATGAAAATTGATGAAACATTGATATATTTGATAAAAAAGGGGAAGAAATCTCGATTGAATGAAAGGAAAATTCAATGGATCTCTGAAAAGGAATTGACGGTAAAAAGGATCTAGCCCGGACGGGTGATCCTATCTGATATAGCCCTCCAAGAATATGTGGAAAATAGATTTAGCCCGACGGTAATCCGAATTAGGGTCTGAATTTAGCCTCGACTGTAATTCAGATCCAAGCTCATTAGAGTAATTGTCGTTGTGGGATTTAGCTTTGGACCGGTAATCCCGACAATACTCTATGAGTTTACATTACTGAGATTTAGCTTTGACCGTAATCCCTACCGTAAGGATGAGGTTAGCGGGAGTGTGCTCTCTGAAATGAAAATGTGCGCACATGAATATGAATTGACGGACTCGGATTTGTACACTAAAGTGTACCTCTGAAAATCCATCGAAATTCCGAGTAATTCAATGGAATAAATATGGAAATATAACAAAGAAACGAAATCATGGTATTGATGAGCTCATCAATCATGGTATATATTATTGATACATGGAAATTATTGAACTAACTTGAATGTTGAGCTTGTGTATGTTAGGGTAATAATGCATTGAATGGATATATGAATGTTTATTGCATTGTATTGAAAATGTTAGGTAAGTATAATTCTTGTTACATGGATTTACTAAGCACAAAGTGCTTACCCTGCTTCCTTTCCCTGCTTTGTAGTGTTAAGAGCTCGAGGTCGGATTCGGTGGGAGATACATCACACTATCTACCTCAAGATTTCGGTATATAAAGAAACTTTATTTTGGAAATCAATGGCATGTATAAGCTAATAAAGTAATGTTAATATAAAATGAATGTAAGGTCAGCCATTGGTATGGCTAGCAAACTTTGGCTTGGTATGTGTTGATGTTATCTTATAAATATGCATGAATCTATTTTGAAAATATGTTGAATTGGATTGGTTGATGTGGATTGGTCTCGGTTTAAAATTTGCAGGGAATGTTAGATATTTATAAAGGGGCTATATAAAAAAAAATCGTAAACTCTGGTAATGCCTTGTACCCTATTCTGACAACGAATACGGGTAGGGGGTGTTACATTTATTGGTATCAGAGCTACGGTTTAACCGGTTCTAGTACCGACGTAGCGAATACGGTTAGCTATACATGCCATTTAAATTATTTTTGATAGTGTGATATCTCCTGACCATTTAAATTGTGTTTTCCTTATAGTAATGTCATCCGACCGAGCTTAATCTGAAGAAGCTGGGAGTCATGCTCCGGCTTCAGTACAAATAGAAGAAACTAGCAGTAGAAGGCTCGATATAGAGGGTCAAGGGGAGGAGGCAAAAATAGCCTTCTTTCAAATGATGAATGGATGGTTTACTCAGTATATAAGAACTAACCCTACAGTGCAGCAAACTCGAGCTCCCCCTCCTGTTCCTCCACCGGTTCCCGAGATTTCACAGGGTACAGGTACTGAATCTGTCAGAAAAGGGAAAGCTCCAGTTGATAAAATCCGAAAATGTGGCGCCGAAGAATTTCGAGCAGCAGTTGATGATGATTCCGAACGGGCTGAATTTTGGTTAGAGAATACTACTCGAGTTTTGGAAGAATTATCTTGCACACCAGAAGAATGTTTAAAATGTGCGTCTCACTGCTAAAAGCCACGACTTATCATTGGTGGAATACTAAAGCTTCAGTTGTTCGAAGAAGAAATTACATGGGAATTCTTCCGCATCGAGTTCAAAAGAAATATATCGATCGAGATTCCTTGATCGAAAAAGAAAAGAATTTCTTGAAATGAAACAGGCAATAGATCAAGATGTCGAGTATGAAAGAGAATTTGTTCGGTTGAGTAAATATGCTCGAGAATGGGTACAGTCGGAAGTTGAAATGTGCAAACGATTCGAAGAAGGGTTAAATGAAGAAATTAAGTTACTTATCGAAATTCTTGAAATTCGAGAGTTTGCTACATTGGCAGAGCGAGCTTATAAAGCAGAAGAATTGAGCAAAGAAAAGAAACAGGCTGAGAGGGAAGCTCAAATTTTTAGTAAAAGACCGATGGGAAAATCCCAATTTTCTGCTCCAAAGAAATTGAAGAAGTACCAGGATCGTTCTACCTCAGCCACTGGGTATTCGGGCAGAGAGCGAGGTTCTCAACACAATAATCCAAGACCTTCCACTCCATCAGTGACCAGTGTTGGCAGTGTTGGTACCCCTAAGCCGAGATGTCAGTATTGTAATAAAGCTCATTTTGGTGAATGTCGATTTAAGAGTGGGGCTTGTTACCGATGTAGTTCTTTTGACCATTTCCTCAGAGATTGTCCAGAAAGGGGTGAAAAAGAAGCTGAACAGATATCGGCGAGTAATCCATCTTTGAGGGTAGACCATCTCGACCATCCGGTAATGTCGGTAGTAGCCGGAGCTACAAAGATATGCAAGTAGGCTTGAGACACGAGCGCCTCCTAGGACATATGCCATTCGTACCAGAGAAGATGCCTCAGCACCCGATATTATTACTGGTACATTTTCTTTACTTGATACTAATATTACTGCATTAATTGATCCTAGTTCTACGCATTCATATATATGTGTAAAGCTTGCATGCGTTAAAGATTTATATGTTGAACCTACTGAATTTGTGGTTAAAGTCTCGAATCCCTTTGGCCAATCTATTTTGATGGATAAAATTTGTAAAAATTGTCCACTGATGGTAAGAGGTTTTTGTTTCCTGGCTGATTTGGTGTTACTGCCATTTGATGAGTTTGATGTGATATTGGGCATGGATTGGTTAACTCAAAGATGATGCGAGAGTAAACCGTAAATGTAAATATATTGTGTTGAAGTGTCGAATGGCGAATTACTCGAGTTAAATCTGATCAAACAGAGGATTATCGATGTGATTTCGATTATTACTTGCTCGAGGTATGTTAAAAGGGTATGATGCTTTTCTTGCTTATGTACTCGACACTAAGGTATCTCGAGTCAAAGATACGCATGCCGATGGTATCGAATTTTCGATGTGTTTCAGAGGAATTACGTGGTTGCCACCGAAAGGGAAGTGGAATTCTCTATATTTTGATTCGAGAACTACTCCGATTTCCATAGCTCCGCACGGATGGCTCCTCTGTAATTAAAGGAATTAAAGACACGCTTGCAAGAACTTGTTGATAGAGGTTTTGTCCGACCGAGTCATTCACCTTGGGGTGCTCCAGATTGCTTTGTGAAAAAGAAAGACGGGTCTTTGAGATTGTGTATTGATTATCGGCACTTAATAAAGTAACTATAAAGAATAAGTACCCGTTGCCCCGGATTGATGATTTATTTGATCAGCTAAAAGGTGCTACTATATTTTCAAAGATTGATCTCCGATCGGGTTACTATCAGTTACGGGTAAAGGAGTCAGATGTGCCAAAGACAACTTTCAGAACCAGGTACCGGCATTATGAGTTTCTGGTTATGCCGTTTGGGCTCACTAATGCACCTGCAGTATTTATGGATTTGATGAATCGGATATTCAGACCATATTTAGACAGGTTCGTGGTAGTTTCATTGATGATATTTTGGTCTATTCTCGAGATGAAGAAGAACATGCAGAACATTTGAAAATTGTGTTGCAAATTTTGCAAGAGAAGCAATTATATGCTAAATTTAGTAAATGTGAATTTTGGCTTCGAGAAGTGGGTTTTCTTGGACATATTGTATCCGCTGAAGGCATTAGGGTAGATCCAAGTAAAATCTCAGCTATTGTCAATTGGAGTCCACCAAAGAATGTATCTGAAGTTAGAAGTTTCTTGGGTTTAGCTGGTTATTACCGAATATTTGTACAGGGATTTTCTATGATAGCTTCTCCGATGACTCGATTATTGAAGAAAGATGTAAAGTTCGAGTGGACTGATGAATGTCAGTAGAGTTTCAACCGATTGAAAGATCTACTAACGAAAGCACCAGTATTAGTGCAACCTAAACCGGGTAAGGAATTTGTTATTTACAGTGATGCCTCATTAAATGGTTTAGGTTGTGTCTTGATACAAGAAGGTAAAGTAATAGCCTATGCTTCAAGACAACTTAAACCACATGAAAGAAATTACCCGGTACATGATCTTGAATTAGCTGCTATTGTATTCATGACCAAAGATATGGCGGCATTACCTATACAAAGGAGAAATGTCATATTTATACTGATCATAAAAGCTTGAAATATTTGATGACATAGAAAGATTTGAATTTGAGACAGCGCAGGTGGCTTGAATTGATAAAGGACTATGATTTGATTATTGATTACCATCCGGGTAAGGCTAATATTGTAGCTGATGCTTTGAGTCGAAAATCTCTGTTTGCTTTGCGATCTATGAATGCTCAATTGTCTTTGGTTGATGATGGTTCAATCATAGCTGAATTGAGAGCTAAACTAACATTTCTATAGCAAATATGTGAAGATCAGAAGAATGATAAGAAGTTACAGGTTAAACGGGCACAATGTGAGTCAGGTACTGATTCTAAATTTCAAGTTGGGATTGATGGTTGTTTATTATTCAGAGATAGGGTATGTGTACCCAAGAATTCAGAGCTCATAAAGAAGATTTTACACGAGGCTCACAGTGGTATTATGTCTGTACATCCGGGAAGTAATAAAATGTATAATGATTTGAAGAAGATGTACTGGTGGCCAGGAATGAAACAGGATATCTCTGAGTTTGTATCAAGATGTTTAATATGTCAGCAAGTTAAAGCTGAACATCAGGTACCTTCGGGGTTACTTCAGCCAATTACTATACCGGAATGGAAATGGGAAAGAATCACTATGGATTTTGTATCGGGGTTACCGTTGTCTCTAAGGAAAAAGAATGCTATTTGGGTGATTGTTGACTGATTGAAAAAGTCAGCGCACTTTATTCAGGTACGTGTGGATTATTATTTAGATAAATTGGCTTAATTGTACATATCTGAGATTGCCAGGTTACATGGAGTGCCTGTTTCCATTATATCGGATGAAGATCCCCGATTTACATCTCATTTTTTGGATAAATTGCACGAAGCTTTGGGTACTCAGTTGTATATCAGTACTGCATTTCATCCTCAGACAGATGGCCAATCTGAGCGTGTAATTCAAGTATTGGAAAATATGCTCCGATGTTGTATACTAGAGTTTGAAGGTGGTGACAAGGTATTCCTAAAAGTGTCTCCTTGGAAGAAAGTTCTCCGATTCGGTCGAAAGGGTAAATTGAGTCCAAGATTTATCGGGCCATATGAAATTATAGAAAGAATTGGACCGTAAACTTATCGATTAGGCGTTACCACGAACTCGATAGAATTCATAATGTTTTCATGTGTCTATGCTACGACGATATCGGTCAGATCCTTCACATGTTATCTCTCCAACGGAAGTGGAGATTCAGCCGGATATGACTTATAGTGAAGAACCGGTCAAGATATTAGCACGGGAAACAAAGGAGCTTAGAAATAAAAAAATAAATTTGGTGAAAGTATTGTGGAAAAAGCACGGGATAGAGGAAGCGACATGGGAACCGGAGGAGGCAATGAGGAAACAATATCCAAACCTCATTACTGGTAAGATTTTCGAGGACGAAAATCCTTAAAAGGGGGGAGAGTTGTAATGGCCTAAATTCAAGGTTATCGGAACAATGGTTTCGCAACCATAAATCCGATTTAAAGAGAAATTTATTTTAATATTTTTGCATGCATATTTATATATAGGAAAATCGTATTAAAATATCGATAGAAAAATTTTACCGATTTAGTGGTTGTTAGAAAAGGAATTATTGAAGGAATTGGGTAAAAACAAGGTATCGAGACCTTGATCTCATAAAATTGAGTAGGAAATATTTTTATAAGTATTTATAAAATGTTAGTAATGTGGTATTAAAATTTCGTTAGAAAATTTTAACGTTTGAGTATGTAATTAAATCAAAAGACTAAATTGTAACAAATACAAAATTATGAAAAATGATTAAATAGTTTAAATGATAAAAGAAAGAGGGCTTAAAAGGAAAATAGACCCAAGGTCTATTTGGGCTGGACGGCAAGGGTATGAAATCAGCAAGAAAATAAGGAGAATTAAGGGCAAAATTGGAATATTGCAAAATTTACTTAATAAAGCTAGGACTAAAGTGGAATTATCTAGATTTCTCTTTATTTTTATGCATTCTCATCAGAAAAAACACCATAGAAGGGTTTTATTAAGCTGGTTTTTCATATATTTACTGCAAGTAAGTTAATCCTTGCCTGTTTCTTGTAATTTTTGTGCTTTTAAGACTTTTACAACTAGGTCCTACTATTAAATTCATTAGTTTTTGATTTCATGGATGAAATTGAAAGTTACCATGGTTGAGTGCTGTACGTTTATGATGAATTACCATGAAATTTAAGCTTTAAATTGTTTATGAGATGATTTTATTAGGTAATTCCAATAGAAATTGATTTTAGGATCTAAATTGTGAAAATGTTTGGAATTAAAGTCTATTACTTAAATTATGATTCCCAAAGGTTATAAAGTAGTTTAAAGTGATAGAATAAAGTTTTAATTGAGAGAAATAAGCTCAATTGAGAAGTTAATTGAGTAGGGACGAAATTATCATTATTGAAAGCTTAGGGGGAAAATGGTAATAAATAGTTTGCACTAAAACAGTTTTGGACAGCAGCAGTAGACTAACTTTGAAAAATCACCATAAATTGTAGAAATCGAATTAGAAGATGAACAGAATATGAAATTAAAGCTTATTGAGTCTAGTTTCTCATAGAAGAAATTATGTAAGCAATAGATATGTAAATCATGAGATATAATGAATTTTGTGAGACAAGGTCAGAATGAATTTGGGTTCCCCTGTTTTTACTTTATAAAATCATCAAAAATTGGATAAAAATAATTATGGGCTTAAATTTATATGTTTAGAATCATGAATGAGTCTATTTTTAATATAAATAGACTAGAACATCATCCGAATCCTGTATGAAGAGATAATTAATTTTTAGTGAAGAAGGGTCAGAACTGTCAAACAGCAGAACAGGGGTGACTTTAAAGAATAAACTGTACTTATTGGCTAAGCCAAAAATTCTGAAAATTTTATGGAAAGAATATATGTGAGTCTAATTTCATGGAAAGTTAGCAGATCCTAATTTGGAGTTCTGTAGCTCAAGATAAAAATAATTTAGTGACTATGACTCAAGTAGACAGTTTTGAATGAACTAAAAATAATAATAGAATTATTGAAAATGCTACATGTGAACATGATATGTATTGAATTGATGATTGAATTTATTTATTTAGATCCGAAAAACTCAAATCTGAAGCTAGATCGAGGAAAGGAAAAGTCTCGGATTAGTAGATTTTGTATACTGAACTAGTATCGAGGTAAGTTCATGTAACTTGAATTATCTTCTTAAATGCTTGAAATGTATGTTATTGATGTGAATATAATTTGAATGTTCATTGTATGAAAATTGATGAAACATTGATATATTTGATAAAAGGGAAGAAATCTCGGTTGAATGAAAGGAAAATTGATGGATCTCTGAAAAGGAATTGACGGTAAAAGGATTTAGCCGGACGGGTGATCCTATCTGATATAGCCCTCCAGAAGAATATGTGGAAAATGGATTTAGCCCGGACGGGTAATCCGAATTAGGGTCTGAATTAGCTTGGGTGGTAATTCGGATCCAAGCTCATTAGAGTAATTGTCGTTGCGGGATTTAGCCTTGGACCGTAATCCCGACAATACTCTATGAGTTTACATTCTGAGGATTTAGCTCGACCGGTAATCCACCGTAAGGATGAGGTTCGCGGGAGTGTGCTCTCTGAAATGAAAATGTGCGCACATGAATATGAATTGACAGACTCGAATTTGTACACCAAAGTGTACCTCTGAAAATCTATCGAAATCCGAGTAATTCAATGGGATAAATATGGAAATATAACAAAGAAACGGAAATCATGGTATTGATGAGCTCATCAATCATGGTATATATTATTGATACATGGAAATTATTGAATTAACTTGAATGTTGAGCTTGTGTATGTTAGGGTAATAATGCATTGAATGGATATATGAATGTTTATTGCATTGTATTGAAAATGTTAGGTAAGTATAATTCTTGTTACATGGATTTACTAAGCACAAAGTGCTTACCTGCTTCCTTTCCCTGTTTTGTAGTGTTAAGAGCTGGAGGTCGGATTCGGTGGGAGATACATCACACTATCTCGCCTCAAGATTTCGGTATATAAAGAAACTTTATTTTGGAAATCAATGGCATGTATAAGCTAATAAAGTAATGTTAATATAAAATGAATGTAAGGTCAGCCATTGGTATGGCTAGCAAACTTTGGCTTGGTATGTGTTGATGTTATCTTATAAATATGCATGAATCTATTTTGAAAATATGTTGAATTGGATTGGTTGATGTGGATTGGTCTCGGTTTAAAATTTACAGGGAATGTTAGATATTTATAAAGGGGCTATATAAAAAAAAATCGTAAACTCTGGTAATGCCTTGTACCCCATTCTGACAACGAATATGGGTAGGGGGTGTTACAATATACAAACAGTGGAATCGTGCATACATAGAGTCCAAAATTTAAATTTGAGGCGTGGTGGACCATGGAGGAGTCTTTTGAACAAGAAGTCAAGGTATTATGGGAATCATCAACAGGCACGTTAATAGAGAAACTTGAAAGTTTGCAGCTTTGTTTGAAGAGATGGGCAAGCACAATTAAAAGAGGCAGAGAGGAACTTAAAAGAAAGTTAACCAAGGAAGTTGCAAGTCTGCTAGAGAAAGAAAGGAATGATGAAACAATGGCTAAAATTATTGATACTAAAATTCACCTTAATATGGAGATTGATAAAACGAAATGTATTGGGAACAAAGGGCAAGAGCAAATTGGCTTCGGCTTGGGGATAAAAATTTAGCCTTTTTTCACAAGTGTGCCTCAATTTGTAGACGATTTAACACAATTTATTCAGAGATTAAAGAGACTGCTACTTCGTTCTTTCAGGAGCTTTTTAAGACAAATGGAGTTGAGGATCCATCTTATCTTTTAATGGGCATTGAAAACAAAATCTATTTGGAGTTAAATACAGTTTTATTATCTCCTTTTACGACAGAAGAAGTTCAGATAGCTTTGAGGGGAATAGGGCCTACAAAAGCACCAAGACCTGACGGCTTCCCAACATTATTTTTTCAAAGGTACTGGCACTTAGTAGGTAAAGATGTCGAAAATTTCTGCTTAGGCATCCTGAATAGGGACTAGAATTTTAACTCTCTTAATATGACAGATATAATGCTTATTCCAAAAGTCCAAAATCCCACAAAATTAGTTAGTTTTAGACCTATTAGTTTATGTACGGTCATTTATAAAATTGTGGCAAAAACAATAGCAAATCGTTTACAAGAAGTTATTGGTAGATGTATAGATAAAGCACAAAGTGCATTTGTCCCAGGAAGACTTATTTCTGATAATGTGCTTTTAGCATATGAAATCCTATACACGTTCCGAAAAAAATGCATGGGGAAAAATGGATATATGATAGTGAAGTTAGATATTAGTAAAGCTTATGATAGAGTTGAAAGGGATTTTATAAATGAGGTAATGTTACAGATGGTCTTCGCAAGGGAATGGGTGGGATTAATTATGAAATGCATTACTATAGTCTCTTATATAGAAAATATCAATAGAAAAAGGGGAGGTATCTTTCAACCTACTAGGGGACTTTGACAAGGGATTCCCTTGGTCTGTTCCTTTTTCTAATATGCAGCGAAGGAGTTTCATCATCGATGAGATTAGCAATGGGAGAGGGTTTGTTAAAAGGTGCAAAGGCAAGTAGAAGAGGGCCAGAGATGTCACATTTACTTTTTGCAACGATGGTGAAGCAATAATTAGGGGTGCGACAATTTTGAAAGGGATACTCAATGAATATGAAAGCTGCTCTGGTCAGTGCGTGAATTTTATTAAATCAATGGTCTTCTACAGCTCGAATACAACATAAGACAAAAAAGAAAAAGTCTCGACACTACTAGGAATAAGAAGTTCAACAAATCTTGAAAAATACCTGGGACTCCCTAATGTTATAGGCAGACGGGAAAAAAGAATCATTTCAGAATCTAATAGAAAGGGTCTCTATGCAAACTGAAAGTTGGAGCACTAGGTTTCTATCACAAGGGGGAAAGGAGGTATTTATTAAGTCAATACTCCAAGTAATTCCTACCTATGCTATGTTTTGTTTTCTTCTACCAAATTCAATATGTGGGGAGATTGAAAATATTCTTGCTAAGTTTTGGTGGCAAGAAGGCCATGAGAAAAGAGGAATACATTGGTGCCAGTGGAAACACTTGTGTCGTCCTAAAGAAGAAGGCGGAATGGGGTTCAGGAGTATGACTCAATTTAATACCGCATTACTAGAAAAACAAGGATGGAGGTTCTTGAATAATCCAAATTCTTTAGTAGCACAGGTATTTAAAGCGAAATATTTTTCGGAAAATGATTTTTTAAAATAGCGATTGGGAAATAATAGTTCTTTCGTATGGAGAAGTATATGGGCGACTAAAGGCATTTTAGAAGCAGGACTTTGCTAGAAGGTCAGTACGGGCACGAGCATTTCAGTTATTAATGACAATTGGATTCCAAATTCAAGAAATTTTAGATTTTCATCAGTTATTCTTAATTTACGAGATTTTAAAGTTGCTAAGTTAATTGATACTTATGAAAGGAAATAGAAAAGAGAGGTGATTTTTAATACCTTCCCAGAAGAAGAAACTGAACAGATCCTTCGTATCCCTTTGGCGAAAGAACCTTATGCTGATTTTCCGACGTGGAGCGGGGAACTTTTGGGAGAATACTCGGTTCAAAGTGCCTATAAACTATTACAGATTTTCGATCCTAGAGCTTATGCTTTACAAACTGACTACAGGGATTTTTACAAAAAACTTTGGCTTTTGGATCTACTTACAAAAATTAAAGTTACAATCTGGAAAATCTCATGGAACTGCCTACACGGGTTAACATGTTATACAAAAACTAGCAAACAGCTCAGCATGCCCCGTTGTGGTGAAGGAACCAAAACAATGGACCACCTCTTTCACGAATGCCCTATTTTAGTGTCAGTTTGGAGAGCATTATCAACCTCAAACTTTATACAGGAATCTAATTTAGTATTTGTACAGTGGCTTACCAAGGTTTTCGTTCAACATCCTTCCACTTAATGCAGACTATTTTGTTGTGTGCTATGGGCCATCTGGGGAGATAGAAACGCTCGTATACATAAAAAGATAAACAGATCTGGTCAGGAGATAGCAAGATTTGTCCACAACTATATTAAAGAGCTAAACGGTGTTGAAAAAAGAACACCCAAAGTTTTACAATAGGAGATAAAATGGAAACACCCACCTGGCTGTAACACCCCTTACCCGAGACCGTTGCCGGAGTCGAGCACGAGGAATTACTAAACTTAACTTACTGATTCGGGGCATAAAAATTGAAACTGTCCATCTACATCATGATAAGTAAATCAATTATAACTTGAGTTACGAAACTCGAAATCTAGATCCGTAAATTTTTCCTGAAACTAGACTCATATATATTCTTACTATAATTTTTCCAGAACTTTTGGTGTGGCCAATTAGTTCAGCTTATTAGTTAAAGTCTCCCTCATTACGCAATCGATAGTTCGATTCCTCTGTACTAAAAATTAATTATCTCATAATATACAACTCTTTTCCTACACCGCTTTTTTTAATAAAATAGACTCAATAAGCTTTAATTCTATATCTCATGGACAACATAATTCCATTTCTACTAGTTTTGATGATTTTTCGAATCACGTCATCTTCTGCTGTCCAAACTGTTCCCGCATATAATTACATAATTTCTTTAAAATAACTATCAACTAGGCATTTCATAGCATCCAAAACATGTTCTTAATTAACCATTTTAATGACTAATCATTACCAAACATTTACAAGCCAATCTTAAGCCATATCATAAGGACATACACACAAAATGGCTAAGTCCCTATACATGCCATAACTTAAAACGTCGAGTCACAAAATACCAATATAATCCTTTGATAGTGTGTAACGATCTCCGACGTCCTTTCGATTCCCCAAATTGGCTTGTAATAATATAAAAAAAAAATTAAAGAATGGGAGTAAGCATAAAGCTTAGTAAGTTTACATGTAAATAAATAACAACATTCTTAATCAATTATCTTATTCTTTTCTTATCAAGATCACTTAAGCTTTTAACTCAATACACTTAAACTTGTATTCTTACCTGTACCTTTTAACATGAATTTGCCTTACCTTACCTTTTTAGCTTGAACTTGTCTTACCTTTACTTTGGTATACTCTTTGAATTTTCCCGTTGAACCACTTGGAATACTAAGGATACGCGGGTACCTTTCCTTATGAAACTTAACCATTGCCATGTCTTGACATGGTCTTACGTGGTATCCTTGCCTTATGAACTCACCAATGCCATACCTTGGCATGGTCTTACATGGGACCTTGGCCTTATAGTAACATATCAATGCCATGTCTTGACATGGTCTTACATGATTTCCTTAAACCCTAATGTCATGACATTTGTATCCTACACATTCCTAAGGTTCAACCTAACTTTCGAGATAACTTTCGAGATAACTTTTCCGTCAATTAATTCTTGAGTCTTTAAATAATAAATTTACAGAATAAATATGTAAATACTGGAATTTAACAGTATTAAATGTAAAATAATAGAATATTGCATTTATTTACGTAAACTTACCTCGAAACAAAATACGATCAACTATATCGATTTAGTCCTCTATCTTTTCTTTCCTTGATCTAACTCGGATTTCGTTCTTCTTGATCTATAATAGCAAATTTAGCTTATTTAATACTCACATTCATCAAAACAGTCCTTAACTCTTAACTTTGGCAAAATTACAATTTTGCCCCTAAACTTTATATATTTACACATTTGCCCCAAAGCTCGGAAATTAAAATTTATCCCTTATTCTTATGTTTTATGACATGCTGATCATTTTCCTTCTATGGAAACATCAAATTCTCACTCTAACTTGTACTTATGAACATTAGGTATTTTTACCGATTAAGCCGTTTTACTCGTTTTCACTTAAAATCACTTAGCAAAAGTTGTTTAACATAATTTCAGACTTCATATTCTATCATAAAACATCAAAATAAACACATTTCGCCTATGGGTATTTTTCCAAATATGAACCCTAGCATGAATTATTGATAGAATAAGCTAAATCGAGCTATCGGGCTTCAAAAATGTAAAGAACATTAAAAACGGGGCTTGGAATCACTTACTATGGAGCTTGGAAGCTTGAAACAAACCCTAGCTATGGTGACCACTTGAAAATTCGGCCTAATGAAGAAGATGAGCATATTTTGCCATCTTTTTCCCTTTTAATTCCTTTTTATTACCAAATGAGTAAATTACCCTTCATTAAAAACTTTGGTTCTTTCCACCTATATATGCCTATATTTGTCCATGAAAATATAATGGTCTAATTACCATTTAAGGACTCCTACTTCAAACCCCCATTTCAATCAAGTACTCTATAAATTAGAACCCCTATTTAGCAACTTTTGCAAACAAGTCCTAATAGGCAATTTAAGCATGAAATTAATAAAATTTCTTATCAATACTCTAACACATGTATTTAATCACTCGATAAATCATAATAATTAATCATAATAAACTTTTATAGCTTGGATTCATGGTTTCGCAACCACTATTCCATTTAGGCCCTATTTCGGGATGTTACATGGCCGTCAGTGAAAATTAATTTTGATGGAGCCTATGACGAGCGAAATCATCAATCGGCCTCGGGAATAGTCGTCAGAAACAGTGAAGGGCTCGTCCTCCTATCATGCTCAGAGATTCATCAAAGAGTGTTGTAATGACCTGACTTTTCAATGGTGTCGGAACAGTGATTCGAGGTTACTAAATTCGACAAGTGAGTAGAAAATATTATTAATTTAGTGAGTATAAGTTAAATGTGAAGTTACGAAAATTTTTGAAATAGTGAATAGTGTACTAGAAATAAATATTAAAATAATTAAAATAAAAAACGAGGTATCGAGACCTCGAAGATTTTTAATTGAGCTATGGAGTGTTAATAAGTTAGTATTAAATTTTCATCACGAAATTTTAAAGTTCCAATTGTTAATGGAACAAAAAGGACTAAATTGTAACAAATGTAAAATTATGGAAAATGATTAAATAACTTAAATGATAAAATAAAGAGGGCTTAAAAGCCAAATAGACCCAATGTCTACTTGGGCTGGATGGCAAGCACTACAACAAAAAAGGCCTATAGCGACACTTATGGGGCGACACTTTCATAAGTGTTGGGATAGACTGGCCAACATACGCTTTAGCCAACTCTTTTATAAGGGTTGGGATATGCCTGCCTAAGGCAACGCTTAAATAAGAGTTGGTTTTGTCTAGTCCTAAGACGACAGTTTTGGGGCGACACTTTCCTAAGTGTTGGGATAGACTTACCAACATACGCTTTAGCCAACTCTTTGTACAAGGGTTGTGATACGTATGCCTAAGGCAACGCTAGAGTAAGAGTTGGCTTTTGTGTAGTCCTAAGACGACAGTTTTGGGGCGACACTTTCCTAAGTGTTGGGATAGACTACACTTTTGCCAACTCTTTGTATAAGAGATGGGATATGTATGCCTAAGGCAACACTTGAATAAAAGTTGGCTTTTGTGTAGTCCTAATATGACACTTTTGTGGCAACACTTTCCTAAGTGTTGGGATAGACTATGCTTTGGCCAACTCTTTGTATAAGGGTTGGGATATGTATGCCTAAGACAACGCTTGAATAAGAGTTGGCTTTTGTGCAGTCCTAAGACAACAGTTTTGGAGCGACACTTTCTTAAGTGTTGGGATAGACATGTCAATATAAGCTCTAGCCAACTATTTGTATAAAGGTTGAGATATGCTTGCCTAAGGCAATGCTTAAGTAAGAGTTGGATTTGTCCAGTCCTAAGACGATATTTTCCTAAATGTTGTGGGCTTTTTTTAAATTTGTAGCACCAAAAAATTGGATTTAAAATATGAATATTCTTAAAATTTTACATCATCAGTTTGTGAATAATTATATATATTCAAATTAAAAATAACTTAATAGCTTGAGTGTGAACAAGGTTTTAATAAAAATATCGTAAAAATCAATTTAGTTTAGGGTTTAAGGTTTAATGTTTAGAGTTTAGGGTTTAGGGATTATAGTTTATTGTTTAAGGTTTTAGGGTTTTGTGTTTATGGGTTTGGGGTTTATGATTTTAGGATTTTGTAATTATGGGTTTGGGGTTTAATATTTTAGGGTTTATTTAATATAAATGTTTCAAAATTTATGTTATATATATTTAAAAATTTTAATCATAAATAAGATAAATATAAATTATTATTTTCAAATAATAAAATATCAAAATGGGATAAATCCCAAAAGCATACATGAACAATGGTTTAATGTGCAATTGAATATATGAACTTTAATTTGATCTAGTTCTTGTTTATTAACACAATTATTGATATAACATAATTTGAAACAAAATTAATTTATGGAAACAAAATTAAAATTAAAAAATATTGAAAGAATATATAATATTTAATTAAGTTAGGGTTTAAGGTTTAGGGGTTTGTAGTCTATGGGATATGGTTTTGAGTTTAGGGTTCTAATATTTAAGGGTTATGGTTTATGGTATAGAGTGAGTGTTTTAGATTTTGGGGTTTAGAATAATAAGGTTTAGGATTTAGGGTAGATCAAATGAAGACGTGAGTGAAGGAGAGGCCAATGCTACTAAAGAACGGTTTGATCAGAATCGCTTAACGATGTTAATCGAAACTGAGCTATTTTTAATCAAGCCTTTTTCACCCTTATTTGTAGGGTTCTTAGAATGTCATATGTTCGTGCTTGTATTAGAAATCGAACTAATCTAATTAGAATTAATCAGTTCGGTTTGACCAGGTTTTTCGGTTTCTCATTCATTGTTAGGCTAGATAATGATACCATTCTAGAAATCAATTTACTATTTAAGTGTTGTATTGCCCTTTACAATCTGATCCATCATCCAAGTGCCCATCATGATAAAGTTTTTTTGTGTATATGACTGATTATTTTTTAATTTATATATTAAATAATTTCAAATTGTAAAGATTTCAAAATTTAAATAATTTTATAGATTTCAAACCCTATCTAATTATTTTAAATATTGCTTAATTTTTTAAAATATTTATTTAAATGAAAAATTAAAATACTATTATTTAAAAAATTAAATTTTTTGGATATATGACTTATTGTTTTTAATTTATATATTAAATAATTTTAAATTTTAAAGATTTCAAATTTTAAATAATTTTAAAGATTTTAAAATTTATCTAATTATTTTAAATATTACTTAAATTTTAAAAAACTATTTATTTAAATGAAAATTAAAATACTATTATTTAAAATAATTTAAATTTTTTGGGTATATGAGTGATTGTTTTAATTTATATATTAAATAATTTTAAATTTTAAATATTTTAAAATTTATCCAATTCTTTAAATATACTTAAACTTTAAACTAAAGAAAAAATTAGATTAAATCTTTAAATATATATTAGTATACCCCAAAACCCTTAATTTTTCCCCTAAAATTTCCCCAATTCCTAAATTTTTCCCCAAAAATTTTCCCCTAAAATTTTCCCCAAACTCCTGTTCATTTTGTTGATCACCTAAAATTTCCCCATTTCCTCCTTCTTCCTTTCATTTTCTTCCTCGTTCTTCTCTCTCCTTCCCTCCCTCCGTCCCTCCTCATCATTGCCAATCAATTCTCCATAAGGTATTTTTATTTTTATTTTATTTTTATTTTGGTATTGGATTGAAGCTTTTCATTATGAACAATATCTGGAATTGTATTTAAATGTTCTTTTTAATATTGGGTTTTTGATGATAAAGCTATTTCTCAATGTATCTCATAAGCGTGTCTGCTTTCTCAATGCACTTTTTTGATTTGAAGCATAAAGACATGTTATGCGTTACCATGGGAGGCATATGACACTGCTCATCAACCTTAAATGAGAAAATTGGGTTTGAATTGGCAAAAGATCACATTAGGAATCGGCTTAAAACTTGAAAGAAGCGGATGGCACTTTAAGGGATCTGTTGTCTCATCCGGTTTCAAATGGGACAAGACACGGAAGATGATCATTGCAGATGACTCAAGATGGACCAAGCCTAGGTATGTCCACTTTAAGTAAAACTTTTACACGTTTTAGATACCTTTGTACCATTACAAGCACATATTCTTCCAAAGCTTCAATGTCGATTGAAAAAAAAAGATTTTGTATAGTATATTCTATCCTAAATCTTTTAAGAAGTTAATTAGTAGGTGATTCCAGTTACAAAGCCTACCGCTTCATATGCATCATAAATCCTAATATACATAGTAAAAATCAGAGGGACATATGTTTTGATTGAGAAGATTTTGGGATATTATTGTATTTCTGCAGTTCAAACTTTGAGAACCTAGTTTTGTCTTCTGTTTTTCTTTTAAACTACTCTTTTCCACTCGTAGTAAATTTCCTTTCCTTGTTTTCCTTCATTTATTCATGTATATGAACACCATGAACTATTTATTGTTTCCTTTTCAACGAAGAAACATGATAAAAATTGCAGATATTTCCCCATTTAATCTTTAAAACCAAGCTAACACACATACACACACAACACCTTGCTTATGAATTCTTCATTAGCGCTTTAGTATTTTCATGATTTAAAGATTCTATAAACAGCTCCAACTATATATATATATATATATAGTGAATTTCATAAGTTTGATGTTTAACAAAAAAATTGCGAAAAAGCTCGGAAAGGTGTGTTCCATAGAGAAGGAAGATGGAGATTGTTTACCAACCTTATATTGACCACGAATTTCAATCCCTTCTTGATAGAATCCATCCTCCTGGTATTTATTTTACTTCCATTTCTTTCATAATTGAGATGAAATTATGGGAAAGAGAAATTGTTTGTTTGGGTTTGGTGGAAATGAAATTTTGAATAAATCCTTACATTTTCTAAATTCTAAATCAAGTCCTTGCACTTCGTATTTCTAGCGGATTTAGTCGAAAATTATAGATGCATTTTTTGTTGAAAATTATAATGTTTAATATGTTATTAATGGTGTTGGTTTTGTGTTTTGATGTTCGCTAGACCTCCATTGTTTTGTCGACTTTATTTATTTATTCTTATTCTGCAAAGATATTGAAGATTTGACTCGTGAAAAGTTTTCATTACAACGAGCACTTGAGGCTTCACGCATTAGCGTAATCGTTGGTGCTGAAAATTCATCCTTGATGATAGTTACAATCAACAGTTTGTTTCCAAATATAATATTTTTATGGCATCACTATAATGTCATGGTCGTAGACAATTGTCTAATCGCATGCTTAGGGCGTGTGAATATATATAGTTATCTTGTCATTTACATAATTATTAACATTAAAATATTTGCTTGTTTTCTCCTTTTCTTGTTTTCGCTTCATCCTCCTTTATATTTGCTTCTGATTATGTTACTTGAATTGGTTTTGGGGATGCAAGACCATCCAGATCGATTCGTTCTTGCCCATCGGTGCGTGAATTGTTGATTGTATGAGCGTAAAATGAGGAGCCTATGCTCATTAGTGTAGTTAAAGGACGATGAACCAAGTCGAGAAATCCTTCTCAAGCCATATAAAGTAGACGAGGGAATGAGTTTGACGTTTATAAACAGTTATTTGATACATTAAAGGTAGAAAAATATAATACATTCAATCTATCCATTTTTTAACAACATAATTACATCGAAATTTATAATAGCGCATGAAATTATAAAACAAAAATAATAAATCTCATGGACTTACGAACAGTCAAGCCTACTCTTGAGAAGTTTCTTTCCGCACAGCATCAAGAACAATTTGCCTTGGGACTTAGTATTTTTTTTCAGTCATGATATGCTTTTGAAAGTCAAGACTATTCTGGTTTTAGAATGCGGAGGGTTATATGAATGGGTAGGAGCAGGACTAACAAGTGTCAAGATTTCTCATATTTTATTTGATTGTTAGTCTTTGAAAGTGCTAAACTGTATTTTTTTTTAATTTGCAAAGCTGTATATTGGATTGAAAATTGTTGGGATAATAGTCGGTTAGACCCTTGAAATTTTGACCATTTAGGCTTCGAATAGATTTTCTTCCAAAACTTGCTAGGATGTTCTCCATCAGTGGTATTTTCAAATTGGTCCCAAGCTTGAATAATTCATCAGTCTTTGGCATAAATTTAGTCTTCTAATACTTTGAGAATTTTCAATAGTGGATTATAGTCGGTTCTACAATTCTAGATTCTGCTAATCTTGTGCTAAGAAAGAGACAACACAATGAGTCTAGAAGTCGGAAATTTGAAAATGTCAAATAGAACAGATCTAGAGTTGTGTTTATCATATTTTACCATATAATGTTTAAAAATAAGATAAAATTGTCGCAATCACTTTAAAACCTAGATTTTTTTATGCTATGGCAAAGTAGTTGTACAATTATAGTGCTTAATGCTAGTAATCTAATTTAAGCAAGATGGGCTGCCACTATATGTGTAAACTTGTTTTTTCTGTACTTCTTTGCTATAATGTTCTTGTGGGACTTGCATTTCTATTGTACCTCTTCTTTGCTATAATGTTTTTCTATACCTTTTAAGTGTGGATGATAGATTGTAACTAGATTTATCTCGCCAAAATGACGATGAATCGATCATTTGGTTTTTTCATCCTTTAGATATTGAAGGTGCAAAGAGAGATTCAATCTTTTCAAGCTAGAAAAGCCAAGGCATAGCATTTTTCAAATGGCATGTTATTTAATGTTGCATTGAGTTGTTTACTTTTGTACATTGAGTTGAATGTTAGTGGTATACATTTCACTAAATGTTAGTGTATTTTAATTGTTGGATCGATTTTTGTAGTGAATATTCAATCTTTATTTTAATTTTAATTTTATATTTTATATTTTTTAGTTGTATTTAAAGCAAAATTCTTATCATTATTCACTGTAAATATTTATAAAAATATATTAATATTGAAATAATAAAAAATAGAAAAAAATTATATTATATGTGTCTATCTCGATCTTTCCTTTTTAAGGTTGTTTTAAACGGGTCTATCCCAACCTTTTTTAAAAATTGCTTTAGACAAGGTTTATCCCAACCATTTTAAGGTTGTTTTAGACGGGTCTATCCCAACTTTTTTTAGAGGTTGCTTTAAACATGATCTATCCCAACCTTTTTAAGGTTGTCTTAAACGGGTCTATTCTAACTTTTTTTAAAGGTTGCCTTAGATAAGGCCTATCTCAACCTTTTTAAGGTTGCCTTATACGATTCTATCCCAACTGTTTTTAAAAGTTGCCTTAGACAAGAATTATACCAACCTTTTTAAAGTTGTTTTAAACAGGTCTATTGAAACTTTTTTCAAAGGTTGGACTTGACTAGGTCTTTCCCAACCTTTTTTAAAGGTCGGTATTGACTAAACTTTTCACAACCCTTCAATAAGCGTCGGCTTATGTTGACTTATAGCGACACTTTTTCAAAAGCGTCGCAATGCATATACCAACCCCACTGTATACGACTATTTTGGAAGCGTCGGACGAAGCGTCGCAAAACCTATGGCAACCTTTTTTGCGTCGTCTTATGTAAAAAAAAGTGTCGCTATAGGCCATTTTTGTTGTAGTGAAGGGCATGAAATCAACAAGAAAATAAGGAGAATTAAGGAAAAAATTGGAATATTGTAAAATTTACTTAATAAAGCTAGGATTAAAGTGGAATTATCTAGATTTCTCTTTATTTTTCTGCATTCTCATCAGAAAAAACACCATAGAAGGGTTCCTTAAGCTGTTTTTTTATATTTTTACTACAAGTAAGTTCAATTCTTGATTATTTCTTGAATTTTTTGTGTTTTTGTGACTTTTACAACTAGGTCCACTTGTTGAATTCATTAGTTTTAGATTTTATGAATGAAATTGAAAGTTGCCATGAATATGTTCTGGAAGTATATGATGATTTAGCATTGAATTAGAGCTTTAAATTGTTTATATGTATATTTTATTGAAAGAATTGAATAGAAAGTGAATGTTTGAGACCTAATTGAAAAAGAGTTTGAAGTTAGGGTTTTATATGGAAATTCTAAATTTCAATAGTTGTGAAATAACTTATAAAGTCTACGTAAAGTATTAATTGGGAAAAATTAGCTTAATTGAGGGGTTAATTGAGCAAGGACTGAATTGTATGAACTGTAAAATTTGGGGCAAAATGGAAATAAACACTTTGCACTAAAACAGTTTTGGACAGCAGCAGTAAAAATCACCAAAAATTTTAGAAATCGAATTAGAGGATGAAGAAAATATGAAATTAAAGCTTATTGAGTCTAGTTTCTTATAGAAGAAACAGTGTAAACAATGGAATTGTAAATCATGAGATATAATAGGTTTTGTGAGACAAGGTCAGAATGATTTCGGGTTCCCCTATTCTAACTTTGGAAAATCATAAAAATTTGAGAAAAATAGTTAGGGGCTTAAATTATATGTTTAAAATCCTAAATGAGTTTATTTTCAAGAGAAACAAATGGTAACATCATCCGAATCCCGTATGAGAAGATAATTAATTTTTAGTGAAGAAGGGTCGGAACTGCCAACCAGCAGAACAAGGGTGACTTTAAAGAATTAACTGTACTTATTGGCTAAACCATAAATTCTGAAAATTTTATGTTAAAAAGATATGTGAGTCTAGTTTCAGGAAAAATTAGCGGATCTTAATTTGGAGTTCTGTAGCTGAAGATGAAAATAATTTAATGACTATAACTCAAGGAGACAGCTCTAAATGAACTATAAATAATAATAGAATTATAGAGAATACTACATATGAACATGAAATGTATTGAATTGATGATTAAATTTATTTATTTAGATCCGGAAAACTCAAATACGAAGCTAGATCGAGGAAAGGAAAAAGTCCCGGATTAGTGGATTTTTGTGTACGAACAAGTATCGAGGTAAGTTCGTGTAACTTGATTTATATTCTTAAATACTTGAAATATATTTTTATTGATGTGAATATGATTTGGATGTTTATTGTATGATAATTGATGAAGTATTGATATTCTTGATGAAAATGAAAAATAAATCCTGGTTGAATGAAAGGAAAATTTGATGGATCTCTGAAAAGGAATTGACAGTAAAAAGGATTTAACCCGGACGAATGATCCTATCCTGATATAGCCCTCCCAAAGAATATGTGGAAAATAGATTTAGCCCGGACGGGTAACCTGAATTAGGGTCTGAATTTAGCCTAGACTGGTAATTCAGATCCAAGCTCATTAGAGTAATTGTCGTTGCAGGGGATTTTGCCTGGACTGGTAATCCCAACAATGCTCTTTGAGTTTATATTAAGGATTTAGCTTTGACCGGTAATCCATTGTAAGGATGAGGTTCATGAGTGTGCTCTCTGGAAAAAGGGTATACCCATATGTGTATGAATTGACGGACCCGAAATTGTACACAAAAGTGTACTACTGAATATCTATCGAAATTCCAAGAAATTCAACGAGATAAATATGAGAAATGGAAGAACATGAAAATTATTGAATTGATGAGTTCATCAATCATTTACCTTTGTATTGAATTTATATGATGTTACTTGACTAATGCAAATGTTGAGTTTGTATGTGATAGGTATATGTTTATGTGAATTGGATATGTGCTTGTGTTGTTAAATGATGGATGTATAAGTATGGTAAGTATAATTCCTGTTGCATGAACTTACTAAGCACCATGTGTTTACCCCGTTCTCCTTTTCCCTGTTTTGTAGTGCTCGGTAGCTCGAAGGTTAGAGATTGTTCGGAGCTTTATCACACTATCAACCCATATCTTTTGGTATATGAAAATGACTTATTTTGAAAGAATGGCATGTATAGACTAGATATCAATGTTTACATGGAAATGGATGTTTTAACTTAGCTATTGGCATGGCTAGAGTAAGTATAATTTTGGGATTTTGTGAAAAATACTCTGTGATTCTGATTTGGTTCCGTAAGTTTCAGTAATGCCTTATATTCTATTCCGGCGATGGATATGGGTAAGAGGTGTTACAAGTGTACTCCTTCATTTGTTGAAGCTCTCGCTTGCCGGAAAGCAACCCAGTTAGGAATCAACATGCAATGGCCAAAAATCATCATTGAAGGTGATTCCTTGTCAATAATAAAAAAAATGCAAGGCTAAAGGGTACAATAAATCACAGGTAGGGGCATATATACACGATATTCATCACTTAAAGTTCACATCTAGAAATCTAAGGTTTGAATATACCCCAAGAACAAATGTTTTAGCCTATATTTTAGCAACAGAAACTTTGAAGAGGAAGGAGATGTACCTGGTCCAATGTGTTCCCAGATATGCCGAAAACCAAAAGGAAAATGATAGCGTGTGAGAACCGGATTGAAGAAGAAAGGAGATGGAGAGAAAGAGAGGAAGTTAAGGAGATGGAGAGAAAGTGAGGAAGTTTTTCAAAATGAATAGATCAAAAGGCATGGTGATTAAAGCTTCGTTTGAAAACTGGTAACGCCATTAAAACGAAATGACAGAATGATGGAAAGACACGCGTCAGATTTTTCTCTGATTGGGTGATAGGCGGTGGTAATAATGACATTCTAGAGTTTTCTATTTGTCTCTTTAGTTCTTAAGATATTTTTCTATACGGGCCAACTTGATGTTTGGGCTTCAATAATTTTTTTGCTTACTTTTGAACTTTGTTTTTTGTTTTTAATTATTATATATAAGCCCAATCTGATTATTAGCCTCAAAAAATTTTTTTAAGTAATTAAATAGACCTATTTATTATTTTAAATAAGAAATTAAAATTAATTAGGTACATGAAGAAGTTAAACACAATTAGTATTAAATTTATTACATATATTAAAAGAGAATACATTGAGGGCACTCTAGATGTTTGGCCTCAATGTTTGACGGCTGCCTTTTTCTTTTTTCACTACTTGTAGCATGGTGGATCAATAGGAGAAAAAAAAAGGCCAAATGTTTTTTATTTACACATTTTTATATATTAATAATGTATTATACATTTAAGATATTAATATTAGTTTTATTTTATGTCATTATGTATCTCAATTTATATTATATTATACTAATTTTTATCATTAAATTACAAAAATATTTAAATAATATATCTAAAGAAAAATATTTTATCATTTTATTTTTAATTATATATTTAAATTGTTGTTCCACATATTTGACTTGTAAAATAATTTAGAATTAACAAAAGATCAATTAAAAATGTTCAAAAAAGAAAATTGTAAGAACCTCGTGTGATGACATGATGATTAAGGTATTCATTATCTCAGGTGTGGCCTAGATTTGAGCCATGCTAGTCATGTTTGTTGTTCGGGTTTTTACCTTGTTATTATAATTCACCAAAAAATTGTAAACAATTTATTTTATGTTAAAATTTTATATTTAAAAGGTTAAATTTGTAAACTTATTAATATAAGGTTTGTACTTTGTACTTGATTTACTTACAATTTTTTTGTTTATTTTTACATAATATATTTAAAGTGTTGATTAGAATGTCAAGTATTTACCTCCTGTGAAAAATATAAAATCGGTAATGACAATATATATCGCAAAGAAAAGAAAAAGAGAATAAAGAACACACAGATTTTACGTGGAAACCCTTTCGAAAAAAACCACGGGCAGAGGAGAAGAAAATTCACTATATCGAATTCGAACCCCCTATTACAAGAGGAATAGACTATGTCTATTTATAGGCTTGTAAAACCCAATTCTAATCAAAGTAAAAATATATTATGTTAATAAATGCTAAATATATTATACTCATAAATACTAAATCTTCTAAAAAGAAGATATATTTTGTTTAGCTTGACTTGCAAGCAATATCTTAGAATTTGGGTCACACAACTCTAACAATCTCCACCTTGACACGAATTCTCAACAAACAAGTTCTTCATCGCGAACTCTCAACGAACAAGTTCTCCACCTCTTCCATAAAACCCCTTAAGGGTTTAACTTCAACAATGAACAATGAGACCCTCTCCCTGAGAGTCGGGTTTAACCACAAGATGCTTCATCTTATCATACGAGGTTAAAGAATCATAAACCTCATCAACTATGAGAGACTCACGGCTATATAAAATCGTGTCTCTGAAGGTTGAATAAGACGGGGGGAACGAACAAAGTAGAATCAACCCTAGATCTTCCTTATCATACTGAACCTCCATGGCCTCCAAGTTTGAGAGAATTTCTTTAAACACTGTTAAGTGTTCGTGCACAGACGCACCTTCCTCCAAACGATGAGCATAAAGACGTTGCTTAATATGCAACTTGCTAGTTAAAGTTTTGACATACATATTTGTTCTAGCCTCTTCCATAATGTTGCATAGATCTTCTCCTTCATCACATCCTGCAAAATTTCATTAGACAAATGCGATGTAATCGTGTTAGTGCCTTCGATCCTTGCGCTTCTTATCTTCCTCCGTCAATGTCAAGGCATCTTATCTACCTAGCAGGCTTCCTCTAAATCCATCTGCAAGAATCGCCGCATCTTTATCCGCCACAATGCGAATCGTGTTACGATCCAACAAAAAATTTCATACTTCAATGATGTCATTACTGTGATCGAGATGAAACCCTAAGCTCGATACCAATTTGTGAAAAATATAAAGTCAGTAATGACAATATATATCGCAAAGAAAAGAAAAGAGAATAAAGAACACATGATTTTACGTGGAAACCCTTTCGAAAAAACCACGGCAGAGGAGAAGAAAATTCACTATGTCGAATTGAACCCCTATTACAAGAGGAATAGACTATGTCTATTTATAGCCTTGTAAAACTCAATTCTAATCAAAGTAAAATATATTATGCTAATAAATGCTAAATATATTATACTCATAAATACTAAATCTTCTAAAAGGAAGATATATTTTGTTTAGCTTGACTTGCAAGCAATATCTTAGAATTTGGGTCACACAACTCTAACACCTCCAAAGCAAAGAAAAATAATTTTTATAATATATTTATAATGATTGATTTAGGTGTTAATACCTAAATTAACTTAAAATCTTTATCTAGCCCTAAATAAATAATAAATTTATTTTCATAATTCACAAAATTTTAAGTAAATGTTATTTATTTTAATTATTAATTAAATAAATTTATTAAAAAATGGGAAAATATCCGGCGTAGTGAGGAGATGATGCTAGTATATTTAAAAATATATACACAGAAGTAAAATGATTAAAAAGTAAAACAAACAAACAAACGAAAATAAAAGTTAATAGAAGAAATTCAAGCCTCATTCCTTAGGCGAAAATCAAGGGATGAATGGCGTGTGCATCCAAAGGGAAATTTTAATGCTTTTGAAATCAAATAAAATTTTTGTTCTAGCGCACCAACGTTGCAGCAAAATCCGAAGACACTAGTCAAACCAACCAGCCGACACGTAGTTTGCAATTCCATAAAAAAGAAGAAACAATGGAAAAAAACCCCCTACACACACCTAACCCAATATGCAAAAATGTGAAGACTTGGAAGTCAATGTAACGTAATCATCAGACGTTTGAATGTGTTACCATAGACTTCCACGAAGCATCCTAACTTATTCCACACCTTCAATTCTTAGCGAATTTAAGTCTCAATCAAATTTGACAAGTTCATTTGTAAATGATTAAAATTGTGGTGGATAAAATCATCCGCTCGGTTGTGGTTTTTGCCCAAAGTGAAGCTGATTTCTATTTAATAATTACAGTGAATGCTAATTAAAATTGTGGTTATGATAAATTAGTATTATAACACTGGGATTGGGAATTACAATTTGTATCTCAATAAAACTATTTTTAAATAATCATATTATGGAAGAAAGCTAAATTAAAATTACAAAAAAATTTAAATGAGTATTTATTAGTTGAAAAATTATTTGGTACACTTTGCAGAGTTTATTACATTCCACAAGTGAATTGAGGATTTGACATTTATATTATAGACTCTAAAATAAATTTTAAAAATTAAATATATAAATAATAGTAATGAAAATTTTATAGACTGTATATTAAATAATTACTCTTATTAGTTTAAATAAAAGTAATAGAATAATTTAGTGGATAGTTTTTTCTTAAAGCTAATAACATACTTATCATAGATTGCATTCATGTAATTTATTTATTTTATGTATATTTTTAAATTGGTGTCACGTTAATTTAGTTAATAAATTAAATATAGTTTGGATAATAATGAAATTAATTGTAAGATATAATTTTTTAACAATTACACTTGTCTAAGTGAATTAAGTGATAACGGCTAATCATTAATCAACATCGAGATGAGAATGAGATGGAAGTACAAATACAAGAACAATGGGTGGGTTTGATTCACAGACTGCGGTGTACCAAGCAATTTGGTTGCAGATGTTGAAACATCATGTTGTACACCTATAAGACATAAGAGAACTCCAACAAAGTTTGTCAAATCCCCTTTGATGATTTTGATCAACATAAAAAAATCATCACCAATATTAGTTGAGGTCACTTTGTTGATAATTGAAAGATAATCGAAACAGTTAAAACCAACAAGAAAACATGATAATTATCTCATTTATCTCTTGCTTATTATCAAAATTATGAAGTTAATAAATGATCAATACACTCATAGGATAAAGAAAAAAAAGTGCACAATTCAATTCGTAATTAAAGGAACTTGTTGAATGATTTATTTTTTTCACCTTTGAGTGGCTGTAGTAAACATAAAAGGGTTAGAGTTTGGATATTGTAATTAAAGAGTATAATAAACTTATTTTTGAGTAAATTTTGTTATTGTAAATATAAGTTAAATTCAAATTATATTAACAACTTCTACTAATTTATGTTTGTTAGGTGATGTTGTAATAAATGTGCCCACATCACTATACCATAACTCACTACTATCATTTTTGAATTTTCAGGATTCTTTGAAGTACTATACTTCTTAGACATTATCAAATGCTATTGATAATATGGTGATATTAAGAAACATTATAATAAAAAATAAAGGTTTGAAAAAAATTGAAACGCTCATGAAAATTTGAAAATAAAAAGAAAATTCCTCAATTGGCAATGTGAATTTGCCGAAGAAGTCAAAAGAACAGCCAAAAAGCATTAGACATAAAAAGGGAAAAATCCAAAATTATTGTACGAGCCTAGCAGGCTAGCTACCACCGATATAGGGAATGGCTTGGTTGGTGGATGGGCTGGGGCTCGGGTTTCACGGACGTACTGTCCTACCCGAGCCCCCGTCGGCTATAAATATGTCAAAATTGGGTTAGGTGATAACCATAAGTAAGGTACATTTTCTTTTGTAGTGGAAGAAAAAAAAGAGAAAAAAAAATTATGGAGACAAAGTCATTGGCAATGGTGGTAGTGCTAACTGTTTCAGTCATGTGGGGCGTTGAAATGGCCACTGCAGATCTCAGTGCGGCTCAGTGCAAGGAAGAAAGGAACCTCGCCATTACCGCTTGCAAGCCAGTGGTTTACGGTAAGCTTCCGTCCCCGGAATGCTGCCAGCGAGTAAGGGTTACCCATCTGGAATGCGTTTGCCCCGTCATCACGCCCAAGATCGCCGCCCTTATTGACGTCAACCGTGCCATCCGCCTCATTGAAGGCTGCGGTCGAAGTGTTCCTCGCCACTACAAATGTGGAAGTAAGCTACCTCTTTCAATATATCAAATTTAATTACATAAAATCCTTTTTTTTTTTAATGCTTCGTCGACTAAATTTCTTGTTTTATTTTTGTTTGGCAGGTATCACAACTCCATGAAATTGGCAAACCTTCTGCTATACTACTGTTTACTTATGCTTGGAGGTGGAATCAGCTTCTGAAATTAAAATAATTAAACAAATAATATTGTGTTTTGAGCTATGTATAATCACTTGCTTGCATATGGGAGAGAATTATGTAAGCTATATGATATAATATGCATTACTCTGAATATTATATATATATATATATATGAATGAGTTCATATAATTTCTGTTTCCGCCATCACATAAATCACATTTATATATTGAACAACCCCCCTCCCCTACAAAGCGTACGTAGATGTGATTGATTTTCCTGCACTATAACAATGGAAAATGATTAATATAATGTGATTATTATAATTTTTACAGAAACGTGGGAAAAGATTTGTAATTTGACGTAATTTTAAGTTAGCTCATTGAACCAAGTCGAAAGGAATTTAAGATTATTGCTTATAAAAATGAAAAATTAATTATAAATCTTAACGATTAAATTAATAATTTTTACTAATAATTTTTATCATTCCTTCCAAAATTGTCTTGGGATTACTTTTTAAAATGAAATCCTTTCCAAAGGGAACATACGAAAACCCAAGTCAAAAGAAAATCCTGTCTCTTCTTCTGGTTCACTAATTAAAGCCACTTTAATTGGAAATCGACTTGCATTTGTCCCAAACTGGGAAACTCATTCACCAACATCTGTCATAATAATCATTCAAGTTTAGTGGTAAACCTTTGATTTAAAATTAATTTAGTACTAGTTGAAAAAGTCTTTTAACATTAAAAAAAAAAAAAAAAAGCAAATAGAAGCATAAACTGCGAGACCCAACACCTCAAAGGTGACATAGCGAAGACCCAAGTCAAGGCCAAGAAAGAAACTAAGTTTTCGTTAGTGGTTTAATAAAGCCACTTTAATTGGAAGTCGACTTGATTTTGATTCATTGCTGATTTGTTATCTTTCCACTATTTTATGCTTTCAGAGATGTCAGGTCAGCTACTTCTATAAATTAAAAGTAATTTGAGCAATTTATGTATGAACGGCTAAATGCAAATTGAACCAACAAATCCATGATATGAATAACAGGATATGGTCTTGTGGTTTGAAGAACATATTTCTTGAAACAGAAAACTCCCGTTGTGCTCAGTGTTTATACAATTCACCTGAGAATGCCACCAGCTTAGAGTTGTATACGGATTGTGTCGGATCTTAATAAAATATAATTTTAGATCCGATTGTTAAGTCCGGTTTAAAAAATGAGCCTAAATTTTTGTTTAAATTCGTATTAATTTTTTAATTTATTTTTATATAAAAATTTAAAATATATAATAAACCAAATACATTAAAAATATTAAATTAAATATTTTCTGATAAATTAAAAATAAATTAAAAAAATTTTATATTTAAATAACACTAAAATAGTGATGTTAAAAAAATAACACTAAATAATAAGTGGAACTTAACAAACAAATGCCCCTAAAATAGTAACAAAATTAACAATAAAACAAGTGTTATATAATATCCAAACATTAACAACAAAACAGTAACAACATAATAATAAAATGGTTGCAAAAAGTGGTAAAACATTCAAAAACAGCAGGATTTTTTTATTGAAAATTCGTGCCGGGTCAAGTCCGGGAAAAAAAAAAACCTTATTTGAGGGCAAACTTGTTTTCTGAATATGCCTTATTTTTTGCCAAAACAATTTTTAATTTAAATCCTCACATTTTTTAGCGAGCTTATAGTCTGGGCCGAATGGCACAATCCATAGACAACTCTATCTTAAACCCCATTTAATTTGTTGTGGCACAACAACACTTGTCTTATGATATCTCCTTATTAATTTTTCAGTAGCTAAAATGACATTATCCAATCCCTAGACTCGAATTTGGGCAAAGTACTTGCACTAATCAAACACAACAACAGAGAACAAGATGAATAAATATGTAAAGACATTGAATAAGTTTTGCTCTATATTCGTGTTTATACCTCAAATGAAGTGGCCGCATAGAAACCAGGTTGGTTTTAGCTTTTTCTATTTGGCCCCCTTTTTACCATTCTTCGGATATCCCCCTTGGAGCAGGAGAAGAATTTCATTAAATATTACTGGAAGTATCCCACGCCATATAATGATCATGACTTCAAAGTCTGCACCTCAAATTACTGATTTCATAGATTTTGAAGTTTACTGTAGAATTAACATGCAATTTGCTAAATAATTTCACACCAAAGCTATTTTCATAATTATTTCTTTATTTGATATAGATGGGAAAAAAAAAAAAAAACCTTCAGAAAAGGTGGACATCGATCAAAAGAAGATGTACATAAAGCAAACTGAAATCAATAAAACATACTGACAAGTGACAATAGTTGAGGTCACTGCTGGTTCCAATCGTTTTTTGATGAACAACCTGGTGAAGGATATCCTTCTAATTCCTAAATAACCTATAAAATTCAAATAGATTCTCGCAACATCCAAACATAAATATATTATTAGCTTAGCCAAATGTATACATTTTAAAGTAAATTATTATCGTGTTTTTATTTTAATCATCAAATTATAATTTTTTTTTTAATTTTATCACTAATATTTATTAGTTCCGTTTTAATAACTTGATATTAAATTATTAACGATAATGTAATTTACAAGCTCATTCTCATGGAATCCTTTACCCAAGCCAGAAACATAGAAGACCGTAAGAACTCAAGTTATGCTTTTGACATAATTTCCCACAGCTAGAAGCACTTCCATACTGACCCAGGCCAACATTAGTTTTTATGTAGTAGTGGCGAAATAATCAGCAAATAGAAAGGGTGGTAGATGCATGCAATGCATTTGAGTGGGAAAAGACATGCATGCAAGCATACATACATTCATACATGGGCTTGTCTGTCAATTATAGCAGGTGATAAAATTAACAGTGCATCTCGTTTGTTCTTCCGTGGTTCTTACCCGGAGAATGGAGATACTTGTTGGGATGTGGATGGTGATGGGTACATATGAATAGTAGGATGGCAAAACTTGAATCATTGATGGATTTTGAATTTATCGGAGTGAATTTTTTTTTTTTTTTTTGTTTGAAAAGTGAATATGAGATGGAGTAAGTAATTTTTTTTTTTTTTTTGGATAGTAGATATGAAACAGTTATAGTGATTGTTTGCCTCGTCACTCACTCTACTATATATATTTTATATTTAAATATTCTTTTAAAGAAATATGTTTAAATATTTAGTTCATTTTAAAAAGATTAAAAAAAATAAAATATAAGTAGCAAAAATTAAATTAAAACGAAGCGGGGCGAGACGGAAATGGATGCATCCAACATGCATGGAGGTGATAGTAATTTTCAAGATTATATATCTACAGTGGAGTGGAGCAAGGTGGAATAGAACATGTCAATTGTGGAGTAGTAGTGAAATTAGCAATATCCATTTGACCCCGCTCAATTTCCATCTCTCAAACCACAAAATCCTAGCACCTGCAAACCACCTAAGAATGACGTGTGGCTTTTTTCAAATGTCTTGTATCCATTGAGGTTAGGGGTGAGTATTCGATCAAGTCGAGTCGAATTGAGTAAAAAAATTTTGAGTTAATCGAGTTGACAAATACTATTTTAGCAACCGAACTCAATTTGAATTTTTTTCGAATTGAATCAAATCAAATTAAGTCAAGTCGAGTTAATGAATCCTATTATTTTTACTCAATTTGCGTTTACTTGGATTGATTATTTAACTAGTAGACGAAGTATAGGATTATTTAACTACATAAAAATATAATGGTTTTGCCTTCTCAATAAGTAAACATTTATCAAAATGATCTAATTTTGCCTCTTAACTTGAATTGTGTAAATCATATTCGAGTTAAACTGAAAAATTTAATTTTTTATTTGAATTGATCTGAATAACTTGATTAACTCAAATAACTCGAACTATTTGATTCAAAAATTTGAACTTTTTATCGAATTTTTCGAATCAAATCGGATTTTACTCACCTCTAATCAAGGCTACCATTGTACCACAATCTACATCTGAACAACAAAGGCAGTGGACCAAGTTTTATCTTTCAAGGATATGATGAAATTGGCAAGTCTTGTATCTAGAATCAAGCAAGGCGATTCTAGTGGCTATGGGGAGCCCCTTTCTGTTATGAAAAAGTTAAAGCCAATCGAATGGCACCAACATGAACATGAGTGTAGTAGCCAGCCGTGTGGTGGAATCTGGGTCGGGATGTTGAGATTGATCTAACGTCTCCTGTTCACCGGACAACTCCCTGTGACTCGGATAGATTCTTTAGGTTTGTTTTCTGGAGGATTAAGGAGTGTTTATTCACAGATTTGGAGGCTGTTGATTTTTTCAGAGGAGGTATGAAGAAGAAAGTTTTTAAACTATTAGGACAAGAGGTTTCTGTGTTTTGCATTTCCAAAAGTTTTCATAATCAATCTCTCCTCAAAATAGCTTAATCCCAGTTACACGCCCTTTGTTTTTAATAGACGCTTTGACGCATACATTAACACAAACAAAAATAAAACTCTTCAAGGACTATCGCGTCGACGCAAAACAAAGATCCTTTATGGCCTCAGGTAACTTGTTTTATTTGTAATCTTATTTAGTTTTAAAACAATAGAAACAGAAGTTTCTCACCCAAGGATCCGTGGCGCAATGGTAGCGCGTCTGACTCCAGATCAGAAGGTTGCGTGTCGATTCACGTCGGGTTCAAACCCCGGTCCCATTGGGTATTCCTTTTTGTTTTATTTTTATTATTTTCACTTTCAGACTGGAGCATAATCTCTTTGAATTCAAAAAGGTTTCCAATATACTCTGAAACTGCAAAATGCAAATTGAACCAACAAATCCATAAATATGATACTATTTGGTCTTTTGTTGAGACAGATTTCTGGAAACAGAAACTCTTTTCTGTTCAGTGTTCGAACTTCGCAGTCTAAACTATTCAATTTAAGAGGATGCAATGCAACCAACTTGGTCTTTTTTCATGGCTCTAAACCCAGTTATCTTGTCCCAGCACAAACAACTCCTCTCTTTGAATATCTGATATCCTTCATCAATTTGTCAATAGCTAACAAGACATTTACCTAAGTGCCAGACTCAGATTTGGGCAAAGTCCCTGCACTAATCAAACACAACAACAGAACCGGTGAGTGAGTATATATGTAAATGATGGCACACAAAATACCATACCAAGTACCAAACCATAGCCATAGGGTCTTGAACAGCACGAACAATCCAGTAACCAATGCCAGTACAACAAAACGAAAACGTTTCACTTTATCTGCTTCAACATAACTGAAACTCATTTGAATGATGTTTTTAAAGCCCAAACTAAGTTCAACTTTTAATCCACTAAAAAAGCCCAAAAGATTCAGACCACTTCCGACATCCGACCAAGCAAGTGGCCAACACCTTTCGTTTTCATGGCAGCACCGCAACCACCATCAGTCCAACGCAACCCCCTCCCCCACTTTGACAGAGAAAGTGGGCTCAGTCTCAGCCTCAGCACCTCGATTAGTTGACATTAACTACTTCATATGCGTGTTTAGTGCCGGACTCTTGCATTTCCCACACTTACAAAAAAAAAAAAAAAAAAGACCTTACGTGTTTCGCTGTCGCGTGACACACTCCACCCCACACCATCCCCCTCCCGCACGATAGCCGCCTCTCACTCATCAGGCAACCCCATTTACCCAACCAACCGCCTCTTTAATCGCTTTCATATTACCCCCCCTTTTTTGCTTCTGTTTAATCCATCCTGAAACAAATGCTCCCTTCCTTTTTCCTTATCCTACACCCACCACCACCGCCTTCTTTCTCCTTATGTCGACTACAACTTCTCCTCCTCTTCCCCAACCCTCCTCCGCCACTGCTGCACGGCGGGTTCCTCCCCCGTGCTGGACTAAAGACGAAACCCTGGCGTTGATCGACGCTTACAAGGACAAATGGTTCGCTCTTCGACGTGGGAACCTGAAAGCATCGGATTGGGACGCCGTGTCGGACATCGTATCCTCCGCTTCTGATCCTGGAACCGTGAAATCATCCGTTCAGTGCCGGCATAAGATCGAGAAGCTGAGGAAGCGTTACCGTGCGGAGAAGCAACGGAGCCTTAAAAATTCGGGCAAGTTCTCTTCTTCTTGGGACTTGTATCCCCTGCTTGATTCTATGAATTTTGCATCCACATCGGTTGCTGGATCTGATGATCAAGATCATACTATTGATCATAAAGTCACTGTATTCGGTGACTTTTGCTTGAAATCGAACAAGCATGAAAATATTGATGGGAATTCTGGGTCTAATCTAGGTTTTGATCGTGAATTTAGAGGTGGGTATAATTCAAGTTTTAATTTTGATCACAAATGGCAGGAAAATGGGGGTTTTGTGGCCAAAGGAATTAAAAAATTCAAGAGTGATGGTAGAATTGGCGATGGGTATGGTTCTATGGTTGATTTTGATCATAGTTTTGGTCAGGATGTTGATAGTCTTGGAGAGTTTCCTCTTAAGACCTTAGGCGATAGGAGTTTTTTGAACGTGGGATTCAAATCAAAGAATTATGGTTGCCCTAATCTAAATTATGATTATGATAATGATTCAAAAGAGTATAGAATTGATGAAGAAATGGGGTTTCGAGCTAGAGATTCAGTGCTCCAAGGTATTCATCAGAAGAAACGTGATAGAATTGATATGAACTTTGAACCAGGTGGTGACTGTAGGGGTTTAAATGGAGATGCTTCTTGTTCAAGGCCGGGGCTTGAGAGAAAGAATGCTGGTGTTGGAGTCAAGAGGGGTGTAGATCCAGTTGATGAGATGGTTTCTTCAATTAAGTTACTGGCTGAAGGGTTTGTGAGGATGGAGAAAATGAAGATGGAAATGGTGAAGGAGATTGAGAAGATGAGAATGGAGATGGAGATGAAGCATAACGAGATGATACTCGAATCACAACAAAAGATCGTTGATGCGTTTTCCAGTGCGTTGTTGTCGGAAAAGAAGAAAAAGAAAAAGAAACCATCCTTAATGTTCTCAAACATGAACGGAAATGGGGTTGAAGAATGGCAAGAAGATGCATTCATTAAGAAAGAAAAGTAGATATTGTTTCACCTATTAATTAGTTTACTTGCATTTTAAATTGGCCAAATCTTCTTAGAAACAATGCAAACTTAGATTGATTCTCTTCCTTCTAATTCAAAATTAAAGTGCAACTTAGATTGATTGCCTCTCATTATTTGCCAGTATATATATATTCTTGATCTATGCTCTGTGAATGTGGCTTTCAATCCTTTATGACATAAAAGAACATGGTTGAATTTCTTTAACTAGAATTTACCAAATGCAGTTCATTTTTCTTAGTTCTAGTCATGATTGGATTTCTGTACATCATAAATCTGTATTTGTGCCTGCCCTGTATTTTGTTTCATCTAAAAAGGGCAGCACTCAAAAAGGTTTCTTTCGTGATGATTCTAACATTCATGACATTGCATCTTTTATCCTTTTAAAGCCTTTGGCTACATTCAGTGGGATAATGACACCTTTATTATAAAAAGGAAAATTTTGTAGATAAGCTGACAGTGTACTCATTTTGGATGAGCTTGTCATTTAATGACAAAAGAATAAATAAATAAATTTGGCCGCTAGGCTTATACTTTACCGAAGAGGTTCAAGTATTGCATTCTTTATTACTTTATGGTGTATGTCCTTAGCCAAATCTCAATCAACCTTGGCAATGCCACTCCTAAAAGTTCATGTTTTTTCCATGCTTTTTGTCATATTGCCGTTGTCTTTTGGTAATCAGAATCATGCTTAATTTATGCGTTTCTTTCAAAGGGGGATATCTTATAGACTTGGCTTAGCTTAAAGAGATTTATGGAATTGTTAATCTAGCTAACTGAACTTCAGATAAAAACCAAAAAGAAAAAAAAAAAGGCTTAGATAATAGAAAATTGGAAGGAAATGATAGGAAAAGCGTGATTTTTCAAATTTTAAATTAACATAAATTGTTAAACCTCTAGCTTTGTTAGTTGGATAGATGGGTTTGGCACTTCATTAACAGCCATTTCCATTTCCACTTCCACCCCCATCTCTTCTGCTTCAAACGTTGAATGAACTCCATATAATACGTAGAACAAAGCTATCAAAAGTCCCCATATCGCAAACCTTTGGAATGAGAGCATCTTCAGTGTGGTCATAAGGAAGACATTAAGGAAAATGGATACAGCAGCCGGCCAAGGCATGAATGGCACTGACCACTCGCTTGGCTGCCCTAGGCAAGGCACCGTGTACTGGAAGAAGGCTGTAACGACCATAATTATCCCGCCGAAAAGAGGCAAACCCCACCATTGCTGCTCGAGTTTCCATGATATCGAGAAGCCTATTGCACATGATGTAATGAGGAAGAGGAAGGAGAGTGTGGGGAAAGGTGGATTTTTGCTTGTTAGCACGTATTTTCGGTAGATAAGAGCATTAGCCACCAGGTAGAACACCAACAGTGTGCCGATAGAGATGATTTCAATCACTATGTCCAAGTCAGTGAAGAGTGCAATTGATGCTGTGCAAAGCCCTGCATCATGGACACGGTTTAAAATTCTCTTTTATTATGTCTTACAATCACAATGGTACTTGATTGATGTACATAAAGAATTGCACTGAAGAACATGGTGTTGCTATGCAATCAGGAATGTGTGCCATTGTTGTTATTTTATCCATTGTAAAGTTATAGCTCTGATCGTGATTGAAAGTGACATCAAATTAATCAAGAATTTATGGTGAATAACCCTCTCATCAAATACCACACCAACCCAAAGAGAAAAAGAGAGGAAAAAAACAAAATAAAAGTCAAAGGGAAGTGGTAATTAAGAGAGGCGAGGGTTAGGATATAAAGAAGAAATTTAAACATAAACTTAGCAGTTGTCAAGCACTTCTATTGTTCCCACTTAATGTTTTTTTTCTTTTCCTTTTTCTCTTTTTAAGTGTTAAGGAGTTAGAAGTATAACAAACAATACAAGGTTAAGAAAAAAATTCACATACCCAAAAAGAGTGTGGCATTCAATGGGGTGCCTGTTGAAGGATGCACCTTAGATAACCAGGATGGCACCAGCCTGGCCCTTCCTATAACACACAGGTACCTGGCTTGGCCTAACATGGCGACCAAAAGAGAAGCCACTATCCCCAAGCTTGCTCCTGCCCCAACTATATTCCCTGCCCACTTCCAACCAATTCTTTGGAAAGCCATTGAATATGATGCCTTTTCAGCTATCTATACATGATGTGAAAAACAATGTAAGAATGTGTAATTATATATCAATATTGTGTCTCTATACTTCAGGATTTGATCAAGTTTGGGATGATTGACCTGATTGTAAGGAACCATCACGCACAAAGCCAAGGCCATGAGGCAGTAAAGTCCGGAGACAATAAAAACCGAACCGATGATCCCCACCGGAAGGGTTACCGGAGGGTTTTGGATCTCTTCAGCCAAGGTTGAGACTGAGTCATAGCCTATGTAGCTGAAGTAAACTATAGCTGCTCCATCAAGAACCCCTCTAATACCATTAGGAGTTAGCCCTGTTGGCTTCACCAAGTTTTCCACACTTCCATTGCAGAAACCCATGATTATGATGAACCCAAAGAACACACTATGAAAGGCTGTCATAATTAGGTTCAAGATTGAGCTTTCCTTTGTACTGCAAATCCAAAGATAGAAAACTAACAACAATGAATAAAATAATAATAAGGGTACAGTAATTGTTGGCTTGATCATAATAAAAACAAACAAAAAAAAGACTAAACAACAAATAATAAATTAGAAAACTTGTTCATGAGCATAGATCCAAGGCACTAATAAACAGGTTAACGGAAATAGTAACAAAACAATATTATTTAAGAATTTTGAAGTGAGAAATCAAACCTATGGCATAAGCAGAAAGTGAGAATAAGAACAAGAGCAACGGCTAAGAAATCCAACTTGTTATAGCCTTGTAGCAATCCAGGAACTTCCACTCTCCAGGAATTGGGATCACTTATCCCAAAGGCTGAGCATAAATACTCTGTAAAACTTCTGGCCACGGCGGCGTTTGATAATACATACTCCATTAGTATGTTTGCTCCAGCAAAATAGCCCACAAATTCTCCTATGAAAGGGATATTGGAGAAGATGATGTATATATCTATATTATAATCATTTGAATCAAGAAATGGAGGAAAAGAAAAGTTACAGAAAATGTAATGAATACATACCAAAAGTCACTCTCAGGTAACTGAAGGCACCACCAGCAACAGGAATCTGGACTGAAAATTCAGTGTAACACAAAGAAGAAAGAAGTGCTGATATTCCGGCAATGATGTAGGATATGAAGACTGATGGACCAGAGTGATTACGGGCTACGGGTCCAGTGGTGACGAAAACGCCAACACCAAACATTCCACCTACACCAAGAGCTACTAAATCATACCATCTAAGTTTCCTCTTCATATCAGCACCAGACCTTAGCCTTACTTGATTAAGCTCTTGGTCTGGGGTCCATGTTGCTAGCATTCTCTTTCTAAGCCTATAAGGGGTTTGGGAAAGAGACTTGAAATAGTTGAAGAAGATAGTTTTGTTGTCTTTGGATTGAATGGTTGCCATGTTTGTGAAACAAGTTTATTGTTTTGTGGCTTTCTATGAGAAGCTTGAACCATGAGGCCAGGGTTTAAATATGCATTTAGAAGAGAGAGAAGAGAGATATGAGATATTTGATATTTGACAGATTCTTTTTTATTTATAAAGTTTGATGGAGAACAAATTGGTGACCCTTAGCTTCAATGAAAAATACCTAGTTGTCCTTTGGTGTACTACTGTATTCAGACTGGCAACTCTACCCTTTGATCTCTCCCTTACAGAACAACAATCAGCTTTTTATAAACCCAAGACTCCAAAGGGGGTTCATCATGTTACAGAAGCATGCAAATAAAAAAAAAGGTCTACCCATTTTGAAAAACTATGTACGGATGGACATTGACCTAATCTTTTGGAATTTCCACATCAGAAACTTTGAAAATATGCGACAAGCATCCCCCATACATACAAGCAATTAAGCTTTGAATTTGCAGTTTTGCACCCACCATTCTTGGGAATAATTGAACTTGATTCCTCAATACAACACTCACAGTTTGCAGCAGCAGCAGATACAGTAGTAGTGTATAAAGTGTATGTCCCACTGAAACAAAAGATTGATGTTTGATGTGTGATAAAGTCAATGACGATATTCAAGTTTATCATGAAACTGTGTATATATACATATGTATAATATTTATGGACTGTGGCGAATATTGTGGAAGGTTGTATTATGTAACCACCTTTTAGGTAGAAATTAGCAGGTGGAAATTAGACGATGACTATCGATCATGTGTGCAGGAATATGCAATGCAATTACGGCTTGTAAAATATTCCTTTTTCTCATTCATGTTACTCTATATACTAATTCAATGGTCGTTCACTCTGCTCTGAAACAGACTGAAAAGTCCATTCAATCCCTTTTCTTTCTACAGGCAACACATGATCAGCGGGGACTGCAGCAGCTAAAATCTCCCAAACAAAAGGAAACGGAATAAATAAAACATGGGAAGAAAGAAGATATCTATGTGTATGTGTATGTATGTATTGTTTGGATTTAGAGTTGTGCGGTTTTGACTTGTTTATGTATTGTTTTTAGTTGATAATTTTTTACTTTGTCATTGTATTAGTTTTTCTAATGTTTCGTGCAGAGAAATAGTAATTAGCCTGTCGAGATGGTGTGAAGAGTTTTGGGGTTTTTCTTTTTTTATTTTTTTTAGATTATATTGTTGATATTCTTTGAAAAATAGGATATGATGAGTGTTTGAAATAAAAAATAAGGGAATTCACTGAGTTGATTGGGTTGGTTATTTAAATGATATATATCATCAATTTATAGGAGATTTTTGGAAGAGTGGATTAAATTTATTTGTTTAAAAATGATTTTTTATTGAGATTTTCATTTTGAATGATTGAATGGAATTGGTTATTTTAGAGTGAATGATTTGTTTATTGAGATTTATTGAGATTTGCAAAAGTCAAAAGAATTTAGGTTTAAATCATTAATTTGGTTCATCTTAATATTCCAAAACAAGACAATACAATCAATAGAATAGTCCGTACATTATGCTTGTTGACTCAGAGGTTTGATCATTGTCTAGCTATCCTTGTTGTAAAGTGCATGGTTGTGACAATTGGCTCGAGATTCAAACTGATCAGATGGATAATGAAGTAATTAATTAAAATTTTAAGCATATCCAATATATCATTTGCCAACCTTCTTACGGTTTCACCTTCCTGAATGTACCCTTTTCTTTTCCTTCTGCTAAATTCATATGTAGCTGAGCCTGATATCTCTATAGACTGTATTTTTATCCTCCTCTACCATATTCCCATCTCAAAATTGTGGGAATTAACTTAATTGCATTAAATCTTACACAGAAAACCTCTATGCATTAACTTTGTATTATACTGATCTTTTGGTATAATTAAAATTATTACCAGTGTTTATTAAAATTGGATTAAAATGCATAGACACCATTATTAAATTAACACCGTCTCCAAGCAAACTTATCCAAGAGCTTTCTGCTTTTAGTTCATTTGTCCTTTTCTTTTCTTTTTTGTCCTCGAGAATCATTATCAGTTAAAAGGACAGTTATGCAGAGTATACACAGTAACAACAGGAATTAATGAATCTTCATCGTCTTGATAGTGATTTTAAAAGCAGGTGCTGCTAAAGAAAAATTCATGTTGAGATTGAGCTGCCCTTGGTCCTCTACGAGTCACACGTGTAACACCCTTATATCCGGTCCAATCGCGCAAACCCGGTATAAGACTATTATATTTGGTGCCAAAATAAATATGATTAGATATTGTTTAATTAAAACATTTATATATAGTATTTTAACTTACTAACCATATTAGCAAACATATTTACTGTTTTAATAATTCATTTTATATATACTAAAATACTTCAAGTAACTCAAAATAGATAGAATTTCAAGAGTCTATATTTTAATCCTTATCACATGGAAACACATTTGAACTGCATATGTACATGCCATTTTAATTCAAAATATAGTACTTATTTTTGAAGCTCTTGAAGATGTGATGAGGTGAGAGATCTTCTAGTCAGACTCTATCTCTTTTAGTCTAATTGTACCTACGCGTTAAGCCGGTGAAAGCTTAGTAAACACTACAAGAATAAATAGGTAAATAATCATAACAAAATATTTTAAACTTATATAATTATTACATATCTACTCACATATAAGGTTCTTCAACTATGCCTTACTTTAATAAAATTTAACTTATTTTTTTTGTAAGTTATAAAATTTACCTTAACACATCGATTATTTACTTTTGTTCACAACTCATATTCTTAGCCTAAAATAGACTTTATAGAACACACCGAATATACAAAACAAATACAAAGGTGCATTATTATGCACTAGTGAACAGAGAGCACTAAAGTGCCATACAGAGAGTACAGATGTGCTAAACGAAGAGCACCAATGTGCTAATAATCGGAGAGCACTAACGTGCTAATAATCAGAGAGCGCGTTAAAATTCCTTAATGGCATGCCACTAATATCCTAGTAGTTTTAAATTCCATCTACTTGGGCATTAAAACTAAATTTCATACATTTAAATACTTTACATATATATTTCGAAAAAGATTTCTCATTTCTCCTTCATTACAATTTAGTGCACATTTCACAATTCACAAGTATCACACATTTTCACATATATACTTTTGTCACAACATTATTACTTAATGTTCAAACAATATACCATCTTCTATAATTTTCTTTACAAATTTCATAATTCCATAATATATTATTATTATTATTATTATTATTATTATTTACAAATTTAAATATATATTTTATATCTTTATTTCTACGTAATTCTATACTACAATATCAACATTTAAATAAAAAATTTAAAAATCTTATAGTACTTACAACAAAAGGTTGAGATGATGTATGTTCTTCTTCCTTCACTCCTTAGCCTTCTCTTTTCCTTTTTCTTCAATTAGGTCATCTCCTTTTTTCTTTCTCTTCAATTTCATATAAAACATATAACATTTATATGTTAAAAAAACAATCAAATAACTTTCCTATACTATTTAATAAAAATAAACATGTATGATATAATAAATTCATCATTTCTTACCTTAGGTCACATTTCAATTTAATCCATAACTAAAATTATTTCTACTTCTATCACAATCTATACCTTATTTTTACTTAAATTTTACTTATAACTTAACCCAACTCTAAAATTTTCACTAATAAACCCTAATTTTGAATTTCTTACAATTTAGTCCTTATTGTATTAAACTTATAACTTATTTTACAATTTAATCATTCACTCAATTCTAACTTGAAATTTTATAAATTCAACCCTAATTCATCAATTAATTCAACATAAACCGTGTCCAAAAATCTAATAACTTTCAAATTTTCAACTGATACTAAGTAGCATTTTGTTCTAGGATCATAAAAACTCAAAATTACAAGAAAATGAGTTAAATTGACTTACCGATTTAAATTTGAACCTTTAAAATCTCTAATTTTCTTTTTTTTTTTTCTTTCCTTTCTCCTTTCTTTCCTTCTTTTCGTTCTCAGTTCTTTTCTGTTTCTTTCTATTCTTTCTTTTACTTTATATATAATAATAATAATAATAATAATAATAATAATAATATAATATTATTATTATTATTATTATTATTATAATAATAATAATAATAATATAGTATAATAACTTACTTATTAATTAAGTAAATATAATATAATATATATTTTAAATTAAAAATATCATTAGAGTTTTTCAATGTTAAACCGCTCAATTTATAATAATAGCATATTTGCCTATTTAGTCTTGTTTACTTTTTTAATCTATAATTAAACTTTTACACTTATTTCAATCTAATTTTTTTCTAATTATTTCTAATTAAGTCAAATTCACCTAATCAAAACCTAATAAAATACACAACTAAATTTGTAAATATTTTAATAAATATTTACGATTCAATTTTATGAAAATGGAGACCCGAAAATATATTTTTCGATTACTTAACTATCGAGCCACTACAACACGTGTCACAGTGGGACACAAATTGGATATATGCGTGTGTATGCCAAGATCTACAAGGATTTTTTATAGTTGTGGAGGCAAAGCTACGAGATTTCTCCACTTGGAAGTGTCCACAGGATTTCCAAGATTTAACTGCTTTTCTTGAAATAAGATTTTGCTGTTATATGGGGATAAAAATAAATTTATAAGAAGTTAATGAATGTTTTAAAGTGTGTATTAATGTTAATTTTTTTAGGTTGTATTCATTTCTAATTATATTATGGTGTGTAAAAGAATTATTTGCAAGTGAACATTGAAAATACAATGAAGCTTAATGATTGTTTATGTTTTGTACTGGCAAAAACAATTCACTGAGCGTTGAGCAGAGCATAGCAAAGATATTAATTCCTATAAAAAAATTCTGTAATAATTTTTTATAGAACAATTTAAAAATATAAAATATAGTGGGAGAATAGAAAGAAACTTTTGATGTGTTTTTCTGGTGTGTCGAACAAATGAAATTTGACTCCTATTTACAAGAGCTCTCATGTCTTTTCATAAGAATACAACTATTTAAATGAATTGTCGCATCATTTAACAATAAACATGATTATTCAATAGATGTATCCTTAAATAATTATGATTCGTTGTTAATAATAAAGTGATATAATTTTTAATTTAAAAGACTTAATTCATCACTATGAAATGTGATAACGTTTGGTTAATAACAAAGTGATATAACTTCCGGTTATTTATAATTTTTCATTTGTAACTATTGGAACACTATTTATGTTTTGAAAATATTACAATAAAGATTAAAAGTAAAATTATGACCGGATAATTGTTTGATATAAAAATAAAATGATGAACTCTAACTCAAATTTAAATTTTAGAGATTACTCCTTAACACCCAGTTTGCAATCATACATTTCCTAACAAGAAAGCTTTTAGATTCAGTTCCCTTTTTTCTCAAATTTCAAAGGTCAATCTTCAAAACAAAACCCTAGTGACCCTAGTGAAAGAGAAATGTTATTGTCAATCTCGTAAAGGAAAATATATATTATATGATTATATGTGGATGAAAGCTCTTCATTGGAATTGACTTCAAAAGCAAGAAAAGAATTTTCTCAATCTTTGTAAAAAGTCCATCTATCACAATCCTAGTTCATATGATGCGAAAAAAGCAAAAATAAGGTTGATTTTAAGCAAACTATTGCTGCTTTAAGCATGCAGCTAAATAGGAAGAGGCTGCTATATAAAGAGATTAAAAGAACAGGACATTAAATTACTTCCTACTGTCCTTTAATCATTGTAGTTACTTAAAAGATGTGATGATCAATTTAGAACATGACTAACACGCGGTTAAGGATGACTTTGGATGATCGGTGAAATTGAAGATAACAATGATGGTGAAATTAATTATTGTGGTAATAAGATTGATTATTGAGCAATGACATTAAAATCAATTGTGAGATATGTGTTTAGATTTAAATGTAATTGCAATTGTAAGATAAGAATTAGAATTAACAGTTGAAGACATTAGATTAAAATTATATATAGTAAGAGTTTTAAATTATTTCAATTTTATGAAATTATTAAAATAAATCAAATTCTAATTCTACTAATAAAATAATATGTATGATAATAATTTTGGATTTTTGTTATTGATATAACTATTTATTGTTTATTAAAATAATTACTTACATTAATCCTAGTGTATTGATCATTATTTTATGATATTTAAAGTAAAAATTTGAAATAATGTCATTTATATGTTCATATAAATATTTTAATTAATTGCTTAGCAAAAATATTTTAATTAAAGTCATTTTTTTATATACTCTTTTTACAATTTCATTTAGAGCAATTATCAATATAGCCCAATATCATTAAACATTGAAAAATATTATTTAAAGATAAAGGCAATTTGGAGATTGAAAAAATACACACAATTGCACCTAAAAGCTCCAGTGAAAAATGGCTGGTACGTTCCACCAATCTCACCAGAATCAAATAACACACAAACACTAGTTAAAGGGCTCTTTTTTTTCATAAAAAGCGTGAACCACACCTAAATATGGCATCCAAAAAAGCCTAAATGGAATTGAATAAACCCCGAGCTCAAATTAGCTTTAAACTAAAGCATTTCAGCCACGTTTTTTTCTGTATATGATTACAAACTAATCAGACGGTTGAGATATGGGTATTGGATTTTTAAAAAACCTATGCAGACAATAGTAAGCATATTCACACAACTAAAGTTAAAGCAAGGGAGGGGCCTTTATTTTTTCAGTGCTTTACAAAATGATTGGTACTTAAGTTGCACTCAGGAAGCTAGTAGGAAGTTCTTGATCTTATGCTTTTCCCCATTGACCTCACTCCTCACCTCTCCCATTAAGTGTTATCAAAGCACCTTTTAATTAAACATTATATCAATAGGTGAAAAGTGTATTGTTTTTATTATCAGAAAAGACAATTTACTAATGAAAAAGTTGGGGACAAAAAAAAGAATAGTGAGAGAGTCATTTCCAGAGAAGCCAGGTGTCCCCTTTTTTATGGAAGGAATCAGCATTGCTAATACTTACAAACTTACAAGGTGCCTTTTAAACTATTCTTTAATGAGACTAGCTTTCTGGGATTTAGTAGCTAGGTTAGACCTATTAATGGCTTTATTGTTTATAGTAGTAATTAACTTATAACTTGCCAAAGGATCATGTACCTTAATGGTATATCCTTCTTTTATTAATTATTTGAAGATTTTTTTCTATCTCCAATCTTAACATGCAAGAATAGTTCTAAGAGCTACTAAGCTATAGACAGAGCTTTCTGAGGATATGCATCAGACATTCTTTTAGGCCAAATGTGCTAAGGTTAGATCCATAATGGCAACCACTGATGATAAAGCATGAAGAGAAGAGACCTTCCCGTGATTCATGTTGTTATACAATATAAAGCAAATGAAAGCAATTTGTTAGGGGAATGATATTTAACTTCATTGTCCCCATTCAATATTTTATTAGCAAAAGCCAGAATTCAAGGGTGGGAATGGATAGAAAATTGAAAAACAAAGGCCTCATACAACTCAATTCCAAAAACCAATAAAATACTTGCCATGACCATGAAAATCATGGATTAGATTAACTTCATGGAGACTTAAAAAGGTTGTACCGGCTTGTGGTTCGAATTAAATATATATATCTCTTTAACAGAGTCTCGGGATTTGGAGATTTTTATACAACGAAGGTTTCAATCTAAAGACAACTTACAAATGTTAAGATTCGTCTCTTTAACTTAAGGGTGACAGCATATATGAACCACTTGGGTTAAGGCCAGGTTCGGTACATGAAGCATATTATATGGCAGCCATGAACAGCCAATCTAATTAATGGAATAATTACGTCACTCAGAATCTACAACTTTCCTATTTGAGTTCAAACTTTTATATAGTGGATTTTTTGAGACCCAACAATCAGCAGAAATCAGTATTTTATGTCAACTTTACATAATGGAAGCTCTTTATGTAATCACCTGCACAGCATACAACATAATAAATCTACTTTTTTTTTGTCTGTTTCTTGTTTTTTTTTCTCTCAGCTATAAGGGTTTCAGTTGGTTCTAACTGTTTCGAATCAACATTCAGATTAAGTGCACCCTCTCCGTAAGGGAGAAGAACGTATAAAATATTAACTATGATGTGATGAAATGAAACCACTAGCAGCAGAAATGTGTTAGTTTATGGAACTACCTTTAAATGGTGGCATCTAGCAGGTACGGGTCAAAATCCCAGCATTTGCAAACCGTTCCTCTAGGCTGTGTTTTCTAGCAAAAGAAAAAAAAAAAGTGTATGAAAAAAAAAAATAAAGCTCGAAAGTATCACCCAGAACGAAAAGAGCACTTACGGTTGTAATAAACTAAAAACTATATAGGATATACTAAATTGTTTTCGTATAATAACAAGGTAAGATCTTGAGAATTTAATGTAGTTAATTTAGATGGTCTGCCATCACGGAAAAGAAACCTATTATTTCTACTAGCTGAACAAAAAGAAAATGGATTAAAAAAACTCTTCCATGGCCCGCATGCAGCTGGTTTTAATATTTTCTTTGTCACATGCGCATCCTCGCCAATGGAAAGTGATATCTATGCTTGATTTGCATGGAAAATCCACATTAAAATTAAAGAAGAGGTGGATTGACGTTCCATGCCTTGGATGAGCCATTGGTTTCTCCTTTTTCACAAGATTTTAAAGCCAAACAATATGCTAAGGAGGAGGCGGAAAAAGCAAACAAGTAAAGTGTAAAACCAAGAAAAAAGTCTCTGTAAAGTTCACACAAGACATTACTTTTGGGGCTGGACACCACAAGGCTTGAACATCACCTTTATTCTGTGTCTGCAATGACTGCTTTCAGCATCCATTCACTGAAAATAAAGTCTCAATCTTCATAGGCATCAATGCAGTTGCCACTTCACTAATTAAACCAGAATGGGTTAAAATCTTCATATACTTTCTTGCATTTATCCTTTCCATGAACACCACTAAAACAAAATATTTTCTGTCCTTATGATAAAGTACAGTTCCCTCAACTATCAATGCACTTCAGACATTATCAATTCACAAGTCATTCCCTTATGTGTAATTGGGAATTAGGGTTCCAAATCCACTGTTGTCAACAAAAGGATAGAGATAACTGTAAATGTCAGGTAGAGCAGCCAACTTTTTAGGAATCTCTTTTGAGGGAACGCAGTTGTCAAGAATTGACATTTATCATTACTCATACCAAAAAAGAAATAACATCTGAACATTCTCCCAACTTTAATTGAACCAAAATCTAAAGTTTAGGTCCAATGCCACCTAGCATCATGTTTTCACAAATGAATATACACAAAGATATAATAACCTGGTTTACTCAGATCTCTCTATATGTTCAAAGTGAAAGCATAATCACAAATATAAAATGATCTGATCCAAACATATCGATATCCAACAATCAGTTGACCAGTTTATGAAGGTGGTTGGGCTTCACAAAGCAAATTATTTAGCTTTTCTAAGTGTGCATATCTTTTTTACCTTCTTGTTCTTCAGAAACCAATAATATCAAAACAATGACAAGATTGATAAAATGATTACACTTCAATAATCTTTCTTTGCTTCGATAAGTGGAGTTGAAATTAAAGTATGAAGAATACATGAATGGCTTCAATTTTTACGAATTCACAAAAATTCAATTCATCTGGAAAATCCGCATCAAGTCACAAACCTTAGTGCTCTTATTTAGCAAGAAGATATCTTAAATAGTTAGTGTTGTTCTATGGTGCTACTTGCTACACGTATATATGTAGTAGAGAAACCTATTTGATTGAATAGGATTAGCAAACAAGCTAGTGATTTCTTTCCTCAAGAATCATTCCAAATTCCCTTTTTGGGTAGAGTTACACAAGTTCTAGTTATATAAAGTCTTTTACAAAGGAGTAGAATGTAAATGGATTGTGGCAATTCTCATAAATAGATTAAGGAAAGATTGATATAAGAAAGCTAGCTTAAGCATACATGTAACTTAGAAGAGGTATCTATATTTGAGTAAAAGTGTAATATTAAACTTATTTAAGACACTCAATGTACGGATGGTGTCTCTTTATCCCATTGATGGTTAGGGTAGCAAGGATATGAGTAAAGCCCCTATTAGTTTTCTCCTTCCATTTAATACCATTAAAAGTTTCTAAAGACTATCCTGCGGAATTTCAATTAAGATAAAACAGTCATACAAGTCTCAATGGAATTTGATATTGAACTTCCCAGAAAGAGGACATTAGCAAAGACAGCAATAAGCCACAAGCAACAAGCATTTGAATATGAAACAAGAAATGACTTATGATACTTTCTGCATTGCTTGGGGGAGATGAGAATAGATGTCTTTATGTTCTATGTTAACATGGAAGACAGACAATTAAAAATTTTCAATATTGCAAAAACTACATATATTCTGCAGAATCTTTGCTCACTCTTAATGGCCATTGGCATTTGTCAACAAATGCTTCTTTTTCCTGTTTAGGTCAAAAGTATTATTTTTTCCATCAACATGTATGTATGTGTTGAGCATCATGTTTGTTGATGTTTCAATTTCTCCAGACCAGACATGAAAAATTCAACTCAAGAAAACAGAGTTAACAACTAGTTCAAGGTGTATTCATAATGATGATACCGTCTTCACATAGTGACTGCAATATGACACATTGAAAGGCTAAACTTCTGACAGAAGGCCAATAGATTTATATATCAAAGGCATAGAAGCACTAACTGAGGATGGAGAGTAGAAGTAAAGAGCCAAAGATTGAAATGGAAATCTCTCTTAATAAAAGTTTGCAGTGATAAGTTCAGGTGGCAAAGATTATGCATAACTAAAAAAGTTGGCTACTATTAGTCAGTGGAGATGTTGACTAACAGGATTTGTGCCACAAGGGATAATCACCTTCAATCCCATTTCTTACATTGATCAAATTTTTAGATTTCATGAAGATGAAATACTAACCTTTCTCAATGAAAGAAATATGAGCAAAACCTTTTATTACTTAAAGGTTGTGTTTAAAAGTTAAAACATTAATATGAATATTGCTTTAGAATAAGTGTTGTCTGGATAGAGTTATTAGATGGGAATTTGATGTCCAAGAAAAGCTATTTGAAAGGAGAACTTTTGACATAGTAATACCGCTAATGATAACTTAAAGGAAAAAGATGTTTTTAATGAAAGAGAAAGATAATAAACTTTTGTTCCACAAAAGTAGATAATGTATATCATAATATTCCTCATTTGGTAAAGCCTGATTTGAGGCATCCCACCAAAGTGTGAGAGGAAATAGAAGAAAGGAGTGGTGAAGGGAATGGGTAGGTGGCATTGTTGGTGGAGGTAATAGCAATGGTGCTTTGTTTTTTTATTTGTGGGACTTAATCAATACTTTGGCTCCCAGATCCCAATAGCATCTGTCAAGAGCCATGTGGATGTTGTTGAACCAGATCAAGGATGTCTATTGGCCTTTCAAAGGTTAAACACAGATGATAACTTTGTTAATTCAAACCCAAATGTTCTGTACAAATGATACCAAAATTCTCTTACAAGTTCAAAAAGAAAGTTATATTTTAATTAAGTTTATATTTGACTGGCTATCTAAGCATAAGTTTGGGTTTTAGCTAGTTTTTTAATTAGAAGGAATATGTTAAGCTTCACAAAGGTACAAGTAATTGAGTGTATCTGATTGGCTGGTTAACTGACAGACTTTAGAGTTCAAGTAGTTTCAAAGGGAATAAAATTTTCAGCATTTTATATATATAGTGGAGATAAAGTTGGATTGATAATTTACAGGACATGCTGCATTAAATCAAGCATTAAAAACTAATCAATCGAGAACTAGATCCCTATGGAATTTGACCACATTATTAAATTACAAATTAATATGCTAGTAGGGTCAATCTCTAAATTAGACATAATGCTATATTTGTTTCACAGTTTTATTGTTACTATTTTGTCTTATAATTTTGTTTTCATGTTGGAAGTCAACTGCTAACAGTAACTTATAGTACCATCAGTTTACCTCAGTTAAGAGAGCTTCTATATAACTACTGATCAGGGTTACACTACTTTTCCAATGCTTTTTCCACATTTTTCTAATTAAGTAGCCGAGTTTTACATTATTTAGCTATCGCGTAACCTGTGGCCAGAACCCACCAATCTTCCATTTCACAAGCTATTCGATCTCAGTTTAAATTCTTGGGGAAAAAAAGTCCACTTCACTTTTCCACCCACAGAAAATATTCTTACCATGCTCTACGAAAACTCAGAATGAGTATTAGATATGAATGAAATATACTCAATCTTTTGGTTTTTTCATATTCAAATTCAAATATATATCGGACACAAACATTTATAATAATAGAGTCCAAATATAGATAAGCATATTTAGCAGTAACAAACTCTTCAAATTAGTAAACACAACTTTCTCAAACATTTATAATAATAAAGGGTCCAAATATAGATAAGCATATTTAGCAGTAACAAACTCTTCAAATTAGTAGACACAACTTTCTCAGAGTCTCATGAACAACATTTATCGAAAAACAGTTAGCCTACGAACTTAAAGTTCATGGATGCATGTTTTCCACCATCTTTTTTTATTAGTAGATTCACAAAACTGCAGCTGAGTCTCACTAGTGAAATCAATTTTGGAAGACAAGATTTAGACAAAATGACGATTTCACAAACAAATATGTTCTAGAAGTTGGGTAATCTAATGATGATATATAACGATAAAAGTGGATGCTACAATTAATTTTGTTTTTACAGGCCACAAAACCGTACTCTATTATTGTAAGCGTGCTGATTGTTATTTAAAACATCTAATCAAAATTCTACCAGTGCATATATGACTAAAGTGGATTCCTATTTACATCTTTATACAGCAAATAACGTGACCGGGTTTTTCCAAGCGCAGCGTACCTGAAAATGGTAGCAAAATTTATCAGTCTTCAAGCCCATAATCAAATCTGCAGAAACTAAAGGAAGAGAACATTCTGACATCTTAGTAAGAAATTTTGAGAGTTTATTTTTTCCTCACCATTGCGGCACAAAAGGTGCCATCCATATAACGTCACCAGCTTGAACCGGATACCTATTTCACAATAGAAAACAGAACAAAGTGATGAAAATGGGCTTTATGGCAGATCTGGTGTGAACAATCAGATGAGAACATGAGATATATTTACTTCGGAAGGCCTTAGCATGTTACTTTCAATGTTCTATTACTTGGTTAGAGCACGTCCTCCATGGTCCATGCAAGCACATTCCGTTGAAGATGGCATATGACATTAATAAGAAGACATGCCAGAAAACACAACTGTATGCACTGAAAATATAAAAAGGAGAAATATTCTTGTCTTCCCCATGTAGCTATTGATATGCCAAAAACATTTTTAAAAATTTTATATTCCATGATAAACACAAATAGCGGATAAATGTGAGATAGCCAGAACTATCAGGTTGCTTTCTAGAGAATCTTAACACAATGGCTTCCGGATGATAAAGGCAATATATAGATAATTTGTAGTATGCTTTAACAAGGTTTCAACAGTCATTTATGACTCTTACCAGCTATCACCCAAGCGATAAATACCCTGTCCCTCTAAAAGCAACAAACCATGTTGATTATAATGGACCTCCTGCAAAAAGCAAAAGGAAAACTCATCTCAAAAGATGCTCAACTATAAGGAGCACTGGGTTATTCAGCGTCATTGAAGTGTAACACAAATCAGAAGTGGATCAAAATGATTAACAAATGCACATGTTTAAGCCTAAAAATGTATCAAAAAGAAGAATTAGCAAACTTTAGCCCAATTCTGTTTACTTATAAGGTGTATTAGTCAACTTTATTTTTCCTTCTATTTTCTAGTTATGGTAATATATTTCCTGGTCTCTTTGCTTATAATCAGTTCTCTGATGACACATAAGTAACCAAAATAAATTTTAATACCAGCAATTATCAAATAACATAGTATCAATCATCCAGAAACAAAGGCTTACCTTCACATTAAGGAATTCTCCCGGTTGAAAATCCATAATCTATAATAAAGGGTCCAAAGTCAAAACGTCAGCTATACAAACAATAATTTATTGTCTTTATTTCAGTAAAGAACTCTTACCAATCCATATCATACCTAAGTAAACAAGGGAAATGATTCCAAGTTTTACATTTATTATGGAAATAATGACAAAATAGGATTTTGTTTCAATTACTGGAAAACAACTTTCAATTGGTGAACCAAAACAAGAATCTGAATGAAAAATAATAATCAGAAACCAGTCCACTTCTCCCTTAGTAAGAAACTGGCAATCAAGCCCAATTCATAATTTACAGTTATCATTTATGAACAAACTTAGAGAAAAGGTTATTTTATTCTGCTAATTAGTTTACAGTTATAAAGAGAGGAATTAACACAATCAAGGAAACAATCCCTAAAAAACAGTAACTTCCTAAGAATCAGTGACTAACTTCCTAAGAATCAGTATCTGAGATTAGTTTTTATTTACAAGGTAACTTCTAGTAATAAGGTAAGTTTTCTGTCCTTAATCTTAGGAATTCCAACACTCCCCCTCAAGCTGGAGTGTAGATGTTTATCAAACCCAGCTTGCCAATAAGTTCCTCAAACATGTTTCTGTTCAAACTTTTAGTTAACACGTCTGCAACTTGTTGTCTAGTAGGTAGGTAGGTGATGCCCACTTCTCCTGAGTGTATTTTTTCTTTTATAAAGTGGTGATCTATTTCCACATGTTTGGTACGATCGTGATGCACAGGATTATGTGCTATGCTGACAACTGCCTGGTTGTCACAGTACATCTTCATAGGTCTGGTGTAAGGCACTTTTAGTTCAACCATAAGTCTTTGTATCCTAACTCCTTTGCATATACCATGAGCTAGTGCTCGATACTCTGCCTCTACACTGCTGCGTGCTACAACTGTTTTTCGCATCTCCACGTCACGAGGTTACCCCAAACATAACTACAATAGCCACTTGTAGAGTGTCTATCGTTAACAGAACCTGCCTAGTCCGCATCAGTGTAGACTTCCACATTCTGGTTGACAGTTTTCTTGAAATGCAGGCCTTTACCAGGAGTTCCTTTTAGATACCTTAATATTCTATATGCAGCTTCCAGGTGCTTCTCCCTCGAGGCATGCATGTATTGACTGATAACACTCACACTGAAGGCTATGTCTAGACGGGTGTGAGATAGGTAGATGAGTCTTCATACTAGTCGTTGATATCTCCCCCTGTCAATTTCTTCTCCATCATCATCAGTTCCCAATTTAAGGTTAAATTCCATAGGAGTTTCGGCTGGTTTGCAGCCCATCAAACCAACTTCTGACAGTAAATCAAGAACATATTTCCTTTGGGAGATAGAAACACCTGTTTGGGACCTTGCCACCTCCATACCAAGAAAGTATTTAAGATTCCCAAGTCTTTAAGTTCGAACTCTGTACCAAGGAATTCTTTCAACCTCACAATTTCGCTTGAGTCATCTCTCATTAATATTATATCGTCCGCATAAACGATGAGGATGCAGCATTTTCCCGTTTACGAGTGCTTGTAGAACATGGTGTGGTCTGCCTGTCCTTGAATGTAATTTCTGCTAGTCATAGCTTTTGCAAATTGGCTGAACCACACCCGTGGAGATTGTTTCAGCCCATACAAGAACTTCTTCAACTTACACACTTGACCCTTGCTTTCTTCAAACTCGGGTGGGAAATCCATGTACACCTCCTCATTTAATTCCCAGTTGAGGAAAGCATTTTTTACATCCAATTGAGTCAAGTGCTAATCAAGGTTGGCAGCAAGAGATAGGAGGACTCGAATGGTGTTTAGCTTGGCAGCTGGTGCAAACGTCTCGTCGTAGTCAAGACCATAAGATTGGGTGAAGCCTTTAGCCACAAGTCGAGCCTTATATCGGTCAATGCGGCCATCGGGTTTAAATTTCGTAGTGAAGATCCATTTGCATCCTACTATTTTTTTCCCTTAGGTAGATCCGAGACTTACCATGTTTCATTGTTTTTGAGGGCCTTCATTTCTTCCATCACAGCTTGTCTCCACTCAGCTGATTCAAGAGCCTCTTCTATATTTTTTGGAGTTTTTACAGAATCAACATTAGTCACAAAAACTTTGTAAGACTTAGCTAAATTTTTATAGGACACAAACCGAGAAATAGGGTGTTAAGTGCAGCTCCTTGTGCCCTTTCTCACTGCAATTGGAAGATAGATGGATGGTGACGGAGGTGAGACTTCTGTTTCAGAATAGTCCTCGGTTGGGAATGCAATTGGCACTGCTGTATCAGTTTCAGGAGAATGATTCCGTCGGGAGCAAACCTGTAGTTGCTGTTTTCCTTGATCAGGGGGCTATTGTACTTCGGTGGTGGTAGGCTGTTGCACTTCAGTTGTGGTATTATTATTGGGAAGGATCATGCTAACTTCTTGCTGCATAGGGGAAACAGTATCTAAATCTGGGATAGCACCTTGGTTGTTAGGCTTGTTTGTGATAATAGTAGTAAGATCATGAGGTATAATGAGGAGAGTATTAAGGGTCTCATCTTCATTGAAAGTCTCCCCCTGAAGATGAGATGCTACAAAGTATGGTTCATTTTCAAAGAAGGTAACATCTCGAGAGACAAACATTCGGCGCAAGGTTGGTGAGTAACACTTATAGCCTTTTTGTGTGGGGGAATATCCAATGAAGATGCAGGTGTGGGCTCGAAGATCAAGTTTGGATTGATTTGGTTGATGGTTATGGACAAAAGCTTTGCAACCGAATATTTTGGTTGGAAGATTAGGAACACAAAATAGAGGAAATGCCTTTATAAGGGTATTTAGAGGTGTTTGGAAATTGAGGACTTTTGATGGCATTCAGATTATGAGATAGCAGGCAGTGAGGACAGCCTCTCCCCACAAGTATTTGGAACATTCATGGTGAACATTATAGCTCGAGCCACAGCAAGGAGATGTCGATTTTTTCTCTCGGAGATCCCGTTTTGTTGAGGAGTGTCAGGTTAAGAGCTTTGGTGTATGATGCCTTGGTCAGAAAGGTATGGGCTTAGGACAAAGTTAAAGTATTCTCTCCCATTGTCAGTGTGGAGAGTATGTATGGTAGAGTTGAACTGGGTTCGAACCATTGAGTGAAAATTTTAGAATACTTTGGGTGTTTGATTTTTCTTTGAGGAGATAGACCCAACAGACCCTAGTGTGATCATCAATGAATGTTATAAACCACCTAGCCCTCGTAATATTTTTCACTAGGCTGGCTCCCCATAGGTCACTGTGGATTAATGAAAATGGTTGGTACTGGATATATGGTTTTAATGGGTATGGCACACAGGTATGTTTGGATAATTGGCAAATTTCACACTTCAAGGAATTAATACTTTTATTTCGAAAGAACAGCGGAAGATGTTTCTTCAAATACAGAAAATTTGGATGCCCTAACCTACGGTGCCATAACATAATCGTGTCCTCTTTTGAAGTGGATAGAGCCAATACTCCTTGTGTGCTGTCTTTATTCCAAACATATAGTCCATCATCAACTTTAGTAGTGCCAATCATCCTCCCCAATTTCTGTTCCTGTATCACACAACCAATTGCAGAAAATTCAGCAAGAACTTTTTCATCCCTTGTAAGTTTACTGATTGAAAATAAATTACAGGACAAGTTTGGGACATGTAAGACTTTATCGAGAGAAAAATTCTCTGTTATTTGTACTTCTCCTACTCCAGCCATAGGTGAGTAATAACCGTCAGCTATGCGGATTCGGGACTTGTTATGACAAGGGGTGTAGGTGTTAAACAACGTGGAGTTACCTGTCATGTGATCGGAGGCACCCGAATCGAGTATCCAAGAGGATTGATTATTAGATTTAAAGGCAATGTTGAGGGCAGTACCTTGAGTGATTAGAGATCCATGAGTAGTGGAAGTACCAAGTCTCTTATGGAGAGTCTCAAGTTAGGTTTTGGTTAGGCGAACATCGAGAACATCATCTGTAGCAGTGGAGGATAACAGGGCGATCTTATTATCCTTCTATTTTTTTTTTAGGATAGCTATGGAGTTTGAAGCACTTTTCCTTTGTATGACCAACACGGTTGCAGTGGTTACACCATGGTCTGGTTGATCCAGAATCATTTCCAACACGTAGTTTTTGTGGCTGTGGACCTCTGGAGATGAGGGCAGAGGTCTCAGTAGACTGGTTGCCAAGAGGTGTCACAGGTTTAGGTTCCTTTGAATCTCCCATCATGACAAGACGACGCTTTTCTTCTCTTCTAACTTCTGCAAATGCTTCACCGATGGTTGGGAGAGGTGATCTGCCCAGAATTCGGCCACGGACCTCATCTAACTCACGGTTCAGTCCTGCTAGAAACTCATAAAGACGTTCATTGTTGAGGTGAGTCATAAACTTGGTGTGTTCTAAGCCTTCACCCCAATCTGTCTCATAGTACATATCCAGTTCCTGCCACAAAATTTTCAAATTGTTGTAGTAGTGAGTTACTTCGAGTATACCTTGTCGAATATCCTTTAACTTAAGCTTGATCTCAAATACTTGGGAGGCGTTTCCAAGATCCGAGTAGTTTTCTTTGACTGCATCCCACATGTCTTTTGCAGTTTTGAAAAGGAGATAGGTGCGGCTCATATGGCCTTCCATCGAATTAATTAGCCAAGCCATTACAATTGAGTTGTTGAGTTCCCAAGTGGCATAAGTAGGGTCAGCAGTGGTTGGTCATGGAAATTCTCCATTGATGTACCCTAATTTGCCACGACCACGAAATCACCATAAGGACCGATTCGACCATTGTAAGAAGTTCTTCCCATCTAGCCGATGATTGGTGATTATAAGGGAGGAATTAAGTTCACCTTGAGTGATTCCACGATTGACATTACGAGTTATTTGTGAAGTCTCGGTTTGACGAGTTTCATTGACATCAACCATGGGAGGAGGACTAGACCGGAGGATTTTTAGGAAGGAGATTAGAGGCGAATGAGCGGGATCGAATGAATCCTAGAGCTCTTGATACCATGAACAAAATGAGAGATAAAGGTTATTTTATTCTGTTTACAGTTATAAAGAGAGGAATTAACACAATCAAGGAAACAATCCCTAAAAAACAGTAACTTCCTAAGAATCAGTGACTAACTTCCTAAGAATCAGTGACTGAGATTAGTTTTTATTTACAAGGTAACTCCTAGTAATAAGGTAAGGTTTTTGTCCTTAGTCTTAAGAATTCCAACAATTTACACTGTAAACTGCATCGCTCTAATGTGATAAAACTTACTGCATCAAATGTTTTTGGCTTTAACCTTGGAAGACCTAATATATGAAGGTTTATTATCATGTAATCCAAATTCTCTCACTGAGTGATTTAACAAAAAATGCATGCTAGTTTAGCACTCAAAAGGGGAGTTATATAAAGCACAAAAATGACTGTCAAATGAAACACGGGATTAAGGTTTGCAGCATGCATCCTTTATTACAATGAAGATTAATTTTCATTTTTTAGGCATCCAACAAAAAGACAAAACTTAGTTTAGCATATATCTTTTTCAATCTTAAAGTCTCAACCAAACAAAATTTGGATTTTTGTATTAGCAAATAACATAGACAACATCATAGGCTAAATCAAGACAATAAGTGAAATTGTGTAGTGACTATAGCTTACATGGATATTGAAGTCGTAAGGCATTGATGCTGGAAGAAGTTTCCTAAGTCCAAACACCTGTGAAGTAAAGAAAGGTCGTATGAGAAAAAAAATCCAGATATCATCATGTATATAAGTTCAGCATCGGGAATCCTTCTTAAACTTTTGTATGGCAAAACAACCTCTTAAAAAAAACAAAATCAATATAGTGCAATGTGATTGAATCACTTTACAAATGGGGAAATGGAATTATCTCCATATGTACAAATCTGGAGCCTAGAATAAATACTGACAAAAGAGCAAATAAGAAGAGGCAAAACTATATTACCTCACCAGGAGTTTCTAGAAGAGGCTGCTTATCTGTTGATCCAACAGTATGCTCAGTGATGTGATTATCCAGAAAGGCATATCTACAAGGGGCAAGTAGCACATGCTAAGAGAACTAGATATTAATAATTAAGAATGTAGAACTAGTACATCATCCCAATAAGCTTTCTAAACGTGATTAGTCCATAACTAGTGACCTTGGTGTCAGAATATACTAATAAGAGAAGTTTAACAGATACACAACATGATGTGTGATGATGTACCTTCGTTCAAATACTACAAGAGTAGCAGAGCCATCACACTTCAGAGAATGATCAAAATTAGGAGGAAGATAAGCATATGAATCCACCTGCAAAACAGAGAGAATGACATCAAGATTTATATTTCAATTAATGTATGCATCCCTCCCCCCTTTTTTTTTTCCTTTTCAAAATTTTTGGTATTAAGAAAAATTGGAACGGAGATACATTTGTTTATTCTTGTGAAAAAACTTGAAAGGTTCTTTTAATACAAATAACAAGGTACTGCTGATCTGAAACTACAAAATAAAACTAAAAGTAGGGGAAGATAAGCTGTTAACTTTTCAAATATTATTAGAGAAAGCTACGCCCACTAGCACATGGAAAAAATTTGATGCCTCTACTAGAACATTGTAAAGGGGATCATGCTAATTTTATCGGTGCTATTGCATTCATGACATATTGGTTAGTAAATGTAAACGGAGCATCCTTTACCACCAATTTGTTGCTAATGCCAGATGAATTGGTGAGAGTGACAGCACCCTGAGTCACAAATATGAGCCTAAGAACAAAGATATAATGGGAATTAAAACTCAAAGCAAAAAAATAAATGGACAGTGTAATTGTTATATTTGAGTCTCATCAATTTCTGCTAAAACTAAAAAACAAACAAAAACTCCCCACCTCTCCACATCATTAGGGGGAAGCCCTGACCTCGAGTTTTCTGCAAACAGATAAACAACAGTGTATTAAATAATGCACTTTGTTCCAATAGAACTGACACTCATATAGTATCAGACCTTGCATTTTGCCAGATACATCACGAAATGTGAACCAATTGCCGGTGTTATTAAATATGCTCCCAGTGTATTTGTCCTGTCAAAATAACTCGAATCAATATACCCACGCTAACAAAGTCAAAGATTTAAAAATTAAAAAAAGTTTAAATCTAAACATGAGTGAAATACCAATCAGGCAAAGGACTGAAAACATGACTTTCTGGCATTATTAACGCATGGTCCCTTCTGTAAACACTACGAGTGAAACCAGGTAAGTCTGCAAAGAAGCCAAATTAAACTTGGAAAGTAAACATTTGTATTTCCCTTGTAGACTGTAGCTGTCCAGAATTTATCAGAAGAAGCTAAAACTAACATAAACTAACCTTGGAGATGCGAAGGAGACAGAGTTGGGCTAGTGACTTTCCAGTACAGAGGTTTAGAGGAACTATCAGTTTGGTCCAATATGGAAGGAGCGGAACAGAATCCTTCATCACCCAGTACTTGGTTGAACACACCTGAGCAAGCAAAGGAAATGCGCACACATACACACACACAATAAATAAATAAATAAACAACAAAGATCGGGATGATTGAAGTTAATAGTGGATAGGAAATCATAGGAGGAAAGTACTTATTAGAGTGAAGGATAAGAGTAGAAGTCGAGGAAGAGAGGGATTCTGCATTTTCTTCAGCATATTTCGTTGTCGTATGGATTATGGGAAAGGGACAAAACTGGACTGAGTACTGAGTGCGTTGTGTGATTTAGGATTTGGAGTATGAACCTTATCTTTCACATCGCAAAGTTGTGTTGGGGATTGAGTTGGACTCCCACTTGTTTTTTTTTTTTTTTTGGTAATCTATAAAATAATGAGTTTTGTTTGCATCAAATCTATATAGTATTAAAATTAATAATGGTAATATATAGATTTTATTTAGAAATCTTTTAAAAAATTTACCAGCAAAAATGAGAAATTCACTAATATTAAAAATAAAAAATTTTATTCTAATGAATGTCGAATAGAAGAAGTATATTTCTATAAGTATTCTACTTGTGCAACATGTTCGTATACAAATCTCCTTATTTTGTTACTATTTTGCTAATTGTTATTTATGAAATTCATTTTTCTTAAAAATATATATATATATATTGATAAGTCAAAGTGATGAATTCTCTTTTAAGAAGTGTTTGGCAATAATCTCTATATCTAAGAAGATGAACTAATCAAGAGCAATAGGCAAATCAAGTAGCCTTCTCTTACAAAACTCTCTTCCTAACGATCCAAATGTTTCTTACAAGGGTTCTCTAAACCTTCAACCAAAGAACAATAAGTTCATATCATAGTCAATGGTTATTGATGACGAGTCTTTTACGAATATATAATGCTTTAGACAATATCAAAAATTAATAAGAAGGAAAGTTGAAGACATTGATATTAATTAGATTTCATTTGGAGATATACCAACAAAAATTATAATATTCTTTCTCTCTCCTTCATTATCTAATATTGTTAGATTGTTCTATAAAGTATTGCTGTAAATCCTTTATAGAAATTGGCTTTCTTGTCATACATTGCTCGATTGTGTAGTGGGCTATTCTCAAAGCAGTAAAACGCAAATAGCCATTGGCTTCATTGTATCTTCGAGGTTAATTTGCACGGAACTCGCTTTGCACAATCAAGATAGGTGGAAGCGAATATAACCTTAAAGATAGTGATTTGATACACGCCTTGGAGCCTTGTCCTATTTCTTCTTCTGTTCGAAATTTTCCTCACCAGAGTTTTGTACTAACAATTTTAAGGTTATATTCACAATGACTACCGCAACTCACGAAAGTGGAACACTAAGGGAGTTGGCTTTCAATTTTGTCAAACTTGATCGGTTTGATGGTGGCAATTTTCGACGATGGCAGAAAAAGATGCACTTCTTATTATCAACTTTGAAGATTGCATATGTTTTGGATACCCCAAGACCGAGGAGACCGAAAGCGAATGCTTGTGCAGCTCGAGAAAGACAAAAATGGGACAATGTCGATTACATATGCATGGGCCACATATTGAATGGTTTATCCGATGGTTTGTTCGACACCTACCAAAATGAGGTCACCGCTAAAGAATTATGGGACAAATTAGAGACAAGATACATGGTCAAGATGTTACAAGTAAGAAATTTCTTGTCGGTCGTTTCAATAATTATCAAATGATTGATGGTCGCTCATTATGGAACAATTTCGTGATATTGAAAAGATGTTGAATCAATTCAAACAATATGATATAAAATGGATGAAATGATTGTTGTATCCTCCATAATAGACAAACTTCGTCCATCTTGGAAAGACTTTAAAAGAAGTCTAAAACATAAGAAAGAGGAAATATCTCTTGAGGCTTTGGCAAATCATCTTCGTATTGAAGAAGAATATCGAAAGCAAGATCAGAATCTAAATTCTGAAAATGCCAAAGTGCATGTTACGGAGGAAGTACAGACTACTAAACCATTCAAGAGAAAGTTCAAACAGACTGATAGAACACCTAAGTTTAAAAAGAAACAAAAGGGCTCATGCTATCATTGTGGTAAGCCGGGACATTTCAAGAATGAATGTCGATTTTTAGAAGAAATCATCTTCTAAGGCGATAATAACGAAAAGTTCGTCGAATGATATCCGAAATTAATATGGCACAAGATGATAATACATAGTGGATTGATACTGGAGCAACCAAACACGCGTGTAAAGACAAAAGCATGTTCACAAAGTTTACACAATGTGAAAATGACAATGTCTTGTACATGGGAAATTCTTCCACCGCAGACAATCAAAGGCAAAGGGTCCATTGAACTGCAATTCACTTGGAAAGGTTTTAACCTTAAATGATGTATATTATGTACCGAAGTTAGAAAGAATTTAGTGTCCGAAGTCATTACAATCCTCCTTGTGTCTTGTCTTTATTCCAAACATATAGTCCATCATCAACTTTAGTAGTGCCAATCATCCTCCCAATTTACATTCTCATACACAACCAATTGCGAAAAATTCAGCAAGAACTTTTTCATCCCTTGTAAGTTTACTGATTGAAAATAAATTACAGGACAAGTTTGGGACATGTAAGACTTTATCGAGAGAAAAATTCTCTGTTATTTGTACTTCTCCTACTCCAGCCATAGGTGAGTAATAACCGTCAGCTATGCGGATTCGGGACTTATTATGACAAGGGGTGTAGGTGTTAAACAACGTGGAGTTACCTGTCATGTGATCGGAGGCACCGAATCGAGTATCCAAGAGGATTGATTATTAGATTTAAAGGCAATGTTGAGGGCAGTACCTTGAGTGATTAGAGATCCATGAGTAGTGGAAGTACCAAGTATCTTATGGAGAGCCTCAAGTTAGGTTTTGGTTAGGCGAACATCGAGAACATCATCAGCAGATGGAGGATAACAGGCGATCTTATTATCCTTCTATTTTTTTTAGGATAGCTATGGAGTTTGAAGCACTTTTCCTTTGTATGACCAACACGGTTGCATGGTTACATCATGGTGCGGTTGATCCGAATCATTTCCAACACGTAGTTTTTGTGGTCGTGGACCTCTGGAGATGAGGCGGAGGTCTCGATGATGGTTGCCAAGAGGTGTCACGGGTTTAGGTTCCTTTGAATCTCCCATCATGACAAGACGACGCTTTTCTTCTCTTCTAACTCGCAAATGCTTCACCGATGGTTGGGAGAGGTGATCCGCACTTGAATCACCCACGGACCTCATCTAACTCACGGTTCGATCCACTGCTAGAAACTCATAAAGACGTTCATTGTTGAGGTGAGTCATAAACTTGGTGTGTTCTAAGCCTTCACCCCAATCTGCCTCATAGTACATATCCAGTTCCTGCCACAAAATTTTCAAATTGTTGTAGTAGTGAGTTACTTCGAGTATACCTTGTCGAATATCCTTTAACTTAAGCTTGATCTCAAATACTTGGGGCGTTTCCAAGATCCGAGTAGTTCTCTTTGACTGCATCCCACATGTCTTTTGCAGTTTTGAAGAGGAGATAGGTGCGGCTCATATGGCCTTCCATCGAATTAATTAGCCAAGCCATTACAATTGAGTTGTTGAGTTCCCAAGTGGCATAAGTAGGGTCAGCAGTGGTTGGTCATGGAAATTCTCCATTGATGTACCCTAATTTGCCACGACCACGAATCACCATAAGGACCGATTCAGACCATTGTAAGAAGTTCTTCCCATCTAGCCGATGATTGGTGATTATAAGGGAGGAATTAAGTTCACCTTGAGTGATTCCCTGATTGACATTCTGAGTTATTTGTGAAGTCTCAGTTTCTGACAGAGTTTCATTGACATCACCCATGGGAGGAGGACTAGACCAGAGGGATTTTTAGGAAGGGAGATTAGAGACGAATGAGCAGGATCGAATGAATCCTAGAGCTCTTGATACCATGAACAAAATGAGAGATAAAGGTTATTTTATTCTGCTAATTAGTTTACAGTTATAAAGAGAGGAATTAACACAATCAAGGAAACAATCCCTAAAAAACAGTAACTTCCTAAGAATCAGTGACTGAGATTAGTTTTTATTTACAAGGTAACTCCTAGTAATAAGGTAAGTTTTTTGTCCTTAGTCTTAAGAATTCCAACAATTTACACTGTAAACTGCATCGCTCTAATGTGATATAACTTACTGCATCAAATGTTTTTGGCTTTAACCTTGGAAGACCTAATATATGAAGGTTTATTATCATGTAATCCAAATTCTCTCCTTGAGTGATTTAACAAAAATGCATGCTAGTTTAGCACTCAAAGGGAAGTTATATAAAGCACAAAAATGATTGTCAAATGAAACACGGATTAAGGTTTGCAGCATGCATCCTTTATTACAATGAAGATTAATTTTCATTTTTAGGCATCCAACAAAAGACAAAACTTAGTTTAGCATATATCTTTTCAATCTTAAAGTCTCAACCAAACAAAATTTGGATTTTTGTATTAGCAAATAACATAGACAACATCATAGGCTAAATCAAGACAAGAAGTGAAATTGTGTAGTGACTATAGCTTACATGGATATTGAAGTCGTAAGGCATTGATGCTGGAAGAAGTTTCCTAAGTTCAAACACCTGTGAAGTAAAGAAAGGTCGTATGAGAAAAAAAATCCAGATATCATCATGTATATAAGTTCAGCATCGGGAATCCTTCTTAAACTTTTGTATGGCAAAACAGCCTCTTAAAAAAAACAAAATCAATATAGTGCAATGTGATTGAATCACTTTACAAATGGGGAAATGGAATTATCTCCATATGTACAAATCTGGAGCCTAGAATAAATACTGACAAAAGAGCAAATAAGAAGAGGCAAAACTATATTACCTCACCAGGAGTTTCTAGAAGAGGCTGCTTATCTGTTGAACCAACAGTATGCTCAGTGATGTGATTATCCAGAAAGGCATATCTACAAGGGGCAAGTAGCACATGCTAAGAGAACTAGATATTAATAATTAAGAATGTAGAACTAGTACATCATCCCAATAAGCTTTCTAAACGTGATTAGTCCCGCAACTAGTGACCTTGGTGTCAGAATATACTAATAAGAGAAGTTTAACAGATACACAACATGATGTGTGATGATGTACCTTCGTTCAAATACTACAAGAGTAGCAGAGCCATCACACTTCAGAGAATGATCAAAATTAGGAGGAAGATAAGCATATGAATCCACCTGCAAAACAGAGAGAATGACATCAAGATTTATATTTCAATTAATGTATGCATCCCCTCCCCCCCCCTTTCTTTTTTTCCTTTTCAAAATTTTTGGTATTAAGAAAAACTGGAACGGAGATACATTTGTTTATTCTTGTGAAAAAACTTGAAAGGTTCTTTTAATACAAATAACAAGGTACTGCTGATCTGAAACTACAAAATAAAACTAAAAGTAGGGGAAGATAAGCTGTTAACTTTTCAAATATTATTAGAGAAAGCTACGCCCACTAGCACATGGAAAAAATTTGATGCCTCTACTAGAACATTGTAAAGGGGATCATGCTAATTTTATCGGTACTATTGCATTCATGACATATTGGTTAGTAAATGTAAACGGAGCATCCTTTACCACCAATTTGTTGCTAATGCCAGATGAATTGGTGAGAGTGACAGCACCCTGAGTCACAAATATGAGCCTAAGAACAAAGATATAATGGGAATTAAAACTCAAAGCAAAAAAATAAATGGACAGTGTAATTGTTATATTTGAGTCTTGTCAATTTCTGCTAAAACTAAAAAACAAACAAAAACTCCCCACCTCTCCACATCATTAGGGGGAAGCCCTGACCTCGAGTTTTCTGCAAACAGATAAACAACAGTGTATTAAATAATGCACTTTGTTCCAATAGAACTGACACTCATATAGTATCAGACCTTGCATTTTTGCCAGATACATCACGAAATGTGAACCAATTGCCGGTGTTATTAAATATGCTCCCAGTGTATTTGTCCTGTCAAAATAACTCGAATCAATATACCCACGCTAACAAAGTCAAAGATTTAAAAAATAAAAAAAGTTTAAATCTAAACATGAGTGAAATACCAATCAGGCAAAGGACTGAAAACATGACTTTCTGGCGTTATTAACGCATGGTCCCTTCTGTAAACACTACGAGTGAAACCAGGTAAGTCTGCAAAGAAGCCAAATTAAACTTGGAAAGTAAACATTTGTATTTCCCTTGTAGACTGTAGCCGTCCAGAATTTATCAGAAGAAGCTAAAACTAACATAAACTAACCTTGGAGATGCGAAGGAGACAGAGTTGGGCTAGTGACTTTCCAGTACAAAGGTTTAGAGGAACTATCAGTTTGGTCCAATATGGAAGGAGCGGAACAGAATCCTTCATCACCCAGTACTTGGTTGAACACACCTGAGCAAGCAAAGGAAATGCGCACACATACACACACACAATAAATAAATAAATAACAATAAAGATCGGGATGATTGAAGTTAATAGTGGATAGGAAATCATAGGAGGAAAGTACTTATTAGAGTGAAGGATAAGAGTAGAAGTCGAGGAAGAGAGGGATTCTGCATTTTCTTCAGCATATTTCGTTGTCGTATGGATTATGGGAAAGGGACAAAACTGGACTGAGTACTGAGTGCGTTGTGTGATTTAGGATTTGGAGTATGAACCTTATCTTTCACATCGCAAAGTTGTGTTGGGGATTGAGTTGGACTCCACTTGTTTTTTTTTTTTTTTTGGTAATCTATAAAAATAATGAGTTTTGTTTGCATCAAATCTATATAGTATTAAAATTAATAATGGTAATATAAAACAATAGCAAAACAATAAGAAAATAAAAATAAGAATATATAGATTTTATTTAGAAATCTTTTAAAAAAAATTCACTAAAGAGAAAATGAGAAATTCATTAATATTAAAAATAAAAAAATTTATTCTAATGAATGTCAAATAGAATAAGTATCTTATAAGTATTCTACTTGTGCAATATGTTCGTATACAAATTCTCTTATTTTGCTACTATTTTGCTAATTGTTATTTATGAAATTCATTTTTCTTAAATATATATATATATATATTGATAAGTCAAAGTGATGAATTCTCTTTTAAGAAGTGTTTGGCAATAATCTCTCTGTCTAAGAAGATGAACTAATCAAGAGCAATAGGCAAATCAAGTAGCCTTCTGCTCTTACAAAACTCTCTTCCTAACGATCCAAATGTTTCTTACAAGGGTTCTCTAAAACTTCAACCAAAGAACAAGAAGTTCATATCATAGTCAATGGTTATTGATGACGAGTCTTTTTACGAATATATAATGCTTTAGACAATATCGAAAATTAATAAGAAGGGAAAGTTGAAGACATTGATATTGTTGGAACATTTTCAAATATTTATAGTTTTCTAATAACTATAAATGAATGGGTATAATTAATTAAAAGATTATATCTTTTAATTTTTGAAAAGAATTATAACTATTTAAATAATATTATTTGAATAGTTATAATTAAATGAATAATAATGTTTTATTTTAAAAACATTATTATTGATAAAGGTATCTATTGATTAAAGATGTCTCTATGGAGAGACATGAAAATTCTATAAATAGAAATTAGATTTCATTTGGAGATATACCAACAAAAATTATAATATTCTTTCTCTCTTCCTTCATTATCTAATATTGTTAGATTGTTCTATAAAGTATTCTGCGAAATCCTTTATAGAAATTGGCTTTCTTGTCATACATTGCTCAAAGTGTAGTGGGCTATTCTCGCAATCGAGTAAAACGCAAATAGCCATTGGCTTCATTGTATCTTCGAGGTTAATTTGCACGAACTCGTTTGCACAGAAGATAGGTGGGGCGAATATAACCTTAAAGATAGTGATTTGATACACGCTTGGAGCCTTGTCCTATTTCTTCTTCTGCATTCGAGTTTTCGTTCGTGTGTTCAAATTTTCCTCACCGGAGTTTTGTACTAACAATTTTAAGGTTATATTCACAATGACTACCGCAACTCACGAAAGTGGAACACTAAGGAGTTGGCTTTCAATTTTGTCAAACTTGATCGGTTTGATGGTGGCAATTTTCGACGATGGCGTAAAAAGATGCACTTCTTATTATCAACTTTGAAGATTGCATATGTTTTGGATACCCCAAGACACGAGGAGACTGAAACGAATCATTGCTTGGACGAGAAAGACAAAATGGGACAATGTCGATTACATGTGCATGGGCCACATATTGAATGGTTTATCCGATGGTTTGTTCGACACCTACCAAAATGAGGTCACCGCTAAAGAATTATGGGACAAATTAGAGACAAGATACATGGTCAAGATGTTACAAGTAAGAAATTTCTTGTCGGTCGTTTCAATAATTATCAAATGATTGATGGTCGCTCATATGGAACAATTTCGTGATATTGAAAATCTTTGAATCAATTCAAACAATATGATATAAAATGGATGAAATGATTGTTGTATCCTCCATAATAGACAAACTTCGTCCATCTTGGAAAGACTTTAAAAGAAGTCTAAAACATAAGAAAGAGGAAATATCTCTTGAGGCTTTGGCAAATCATCTTCGTATTGAAGAAGAATATCGAAAGCAAGATCGAATCTAAATTCGAAAATGCCAAAGTGCATGTTACGGAGGAAGCATGACTACTAAACCATTCAAGAGAAAGTTCAAAGATCGATAGAACACCTAAGTTTAAAAAGAAACAAAAGGGCTCATGCTATCATTGTGGTAAGCGGACATTTCAAGAATGAATGTCGATTTTAGAGAAGAAATCATCTTCTATAGTGATAATAACGAAAAGTTCGTCGTAATGATATCTGAAATTAATATGGCACAAGATGATAATACATAGTGGATTGATACTGGAGCAACCAAACACGTGTGTAAAGACAAAAGCATGTTCACAAAGTTTACACAATGTGAAAATGACAATGTCTTGTACATGGGAAATTCTTCCACCGCACAATCAAAGGCAAAGTGTCATTGAACGCAATTCACTTACGGAAAGGTTTTAACCTTAAATGATGTATATTATGTACCGAAGTTAGAAAGAATTTAGTGTCCGAAGTCCATTAAATAAGTTTGGTTTCAAACTTGTTTTTGAGGCGATAAATTTATTTTGTCTAAGGAGGAATTTTTGTAGGAAAGGGTATATGTATGAGAGTATGTTCAAACTAAATATTATCAATAAAATGAAAATACTATTTCGCTTATATGGTTGAATCTTTTGTTTATGGCATTATAGATTAGGTCATTTGAATTATAGAAAATTGAATGACATGTATAAGTTAGATTTAATTCTGCTTTTAATAATAATATTGAAAATGCAATACATGTATGTTGACTAAAATTACAAGAAACCCTTTCCTAAGGTTAAAAGAAAATAAAATTGCTTGATTTGATACATAGTGATTTATGTGACATGCATAATACTCCTACATTAGGTGGAAAGAAATATTTTGTTACTTTTATTGATGATTGTTCTAAATATTGTTATATATATTTATTGCATTCGAAAGATGAAGTGTTTGATAAATTTAAAGTTTATAAATCGAAGTTAAACTTCAATGTGAATCATTTATCAAGTGCTTAAGATCGGATAGAAGTGGAGAATACTATAATCCAAGTTATTTTGAATCCACTTGGATTGTCCATCAAGTTTCAGCCCTTATACACCACAACAAAATGGTGTAGTGAAAGGAAAAATAGAGTATTAATCGAAATGGTAAATTCAATGTTATCATATTCGTGTCTTGGACAAGGTTTTTGGGAGAAGTTTGTTCTAACAACTTGTCATATATTGAATAGAGTTCCTAATAAGGAAACTAAAATAACCCTTATGAACAATGGAAGAAAAGGAAACCAAACCTTAATTATTTGAAGGTTTGGGGTTGTAGAAACTATTGTTAAAGTTCCAACACCTAAACGTAAAAAGTTAGGTGAAAGAGGAATTGAATGCATATTTATAGGATATGCACATAATAGCAAGGCATATAGGTTCATGGTAATTGAACCAAATGATTCAATTTCAATTAATACTGTTATTGAATCAAGAGATGCTATTTTTGATGAAAATAGATTTAATTTTATATCAAGACAATTACTGCACAACAATTGATTCATTCTTCAAATGAGAATGAGATTCCATTGGAACAAATTGATAATAATGATGAATCTTGTCAAGAATTAAGAAGAAGTAAGAGGATTAAAAAGGTCAAAGATTTTGGACTAGATTTCATGATGTTTCTTGTAGAAGGAAAAGGTGAAAGTATATATAATAAGATACCTTATTGTTATAATACAGAATCTGATCCTATTACATTTGAAGAGGCAATAAAATCTCAAGACTCTGCTTTTGGAAAGAAACAATAAATGATAAGATGGATTCAATAATGGGAAATCAAACTTGGATCTTAGTTGATCTTCCATGGGTTCCAAACATATAGGTTGTAAATGGATCTTCAAAAGAAAATGAAGGTCGATGGAACCATTGATAAGTTTAAAGCAAGGTTGGTAGCCAAAGGTTTTACACAAAACAAGGTATTGATTACTTTGATACCTATGCTCCAAGAGAAAGAATTGCTACAATTAGACTCTTAATATCACTTACATCCATATATAACTTGGTTGTTCACCAAATGGATGTTAAAGCGCATTTTAAATGGTGAATTGGAAGAGAAGTGTACATGGAACAACCTAAGGATTTGTTGTTCCAGGACAAGAGCATAAGGTATGTAAGCTTGTTAAATCTTTATATGGACTTAAACAAGCACCAAAACAATGGCACCAAAAGTTTGACAATATTGTTTTAGCTAATGGTTATAAAATAAATGAATCCGATAAGTGCATATATAGCAAATTTGAAAATGGAAAAGGTGTCATAATTTGCTTATATGTAGATGACATGGTCATTTTTGGCGGATTTGGAACAAATAGAAAACACAAAGAAATTCTTGTCAAACAACTTTGCTATGAAAGATATGGGTGTAGCGAGATGTTATTATTGGGATTAAAATAACCCGAGATGAAAGCATCTGTAGCTTTATTACAATCACATTACATTGAAAATGTGCTTAAAAGTTTGATCTTTTCAATCAGTATACCATCTACACACATGGATCTTCAAATAAAATTAGTATCTAATGTGGTAGGAAAATTGATCAATTGAAATATGCAAGTCTAATTGGTTGTCTTATGTACATAATGACTTGTACAAGACCGGATATTGCATATCTTGTTGGAAAATTGAGTAGGTACACAAGTAATACAAGTAGTTTGCATTGGCAAGCATTGAATAGAGTACTTAGGTATTTAAAGAAAACTATTAACTATGGATTGTGTTATAATGGATATCCTCCAGTTTTAGAAGGGTATTCGGATGCTAGTTGGATTACAAGTTTGGAAGATCATGCATCTACTAGTGGATGGATCTTTATTATTGGTGGAGGAGCCATTTCTTGGGGTTCCAAGAAACAAACTTGTATTACTGATTCCACCATGGCAGTAGAATTTATTGCATTAGCCGCTGCATCTAAAGAAGCAAAATGGTTAAGAAATTTGCTTTATGGTGTACCTTTATGGCCTTAGCCAATTTCACCTATTTCTATCTGTTGTGATAGTGAGGCTACTCTAGCAAAGGCATGTAGCCAAGTATATAATGGAAAGTCTAGACACATTGGATTAAGACATAGTTATGTCAGACAATTAATCTCTGATGGAGTGATCACTATTAATTATGCGAGGTCAAGTGAAAATTTGGCAGATCATTTGACAAAAAGTCTTGCTAGAGATGCAGTAAAAAGGACCTCAAAAGGGATGGGACTCAAGCCCATTAATTAGAGTCATCCATGATGGAAACTCGACTCAACGCTTGGTATAACGTCAAGTCTTGAGTTCAATGAGACAAAGTACATCATTAGTATGTGATTTTAGCACTATAAATAAATTCATCCTAAGATTAAAGTGCTAGGTACCGTAATGATAAGTGAAGGATGAGTAATGTACTCTTAATGGACCCATAACATAAATATGTTAGAGTGTTATAATTACGGAACACTTTTGATGGGATCTACCTATGTGAGTGGAAGTGTGGCCGTTTCTAGGAGCTCAAGGGCTTGGCTCTGACAACACTCATGAAAAGAGGACACAGACACATGGCCATAATAGTGTTCCTAGATACTATGCATTGACCGATGTTGAAATCATTGTGTGAGATGTGTTCGGTTAATCAAATGAAATAGTTGGTTCAAAGCTTAGTCTACCATGCAATTCGATTAACTTTAACATGTTTTCACTAAGTGAAGGTTCAATCGTAAGATACCTTCATTTATGAGAATTGATTTCAAGAATATCAAAATCTAAATATTTTGAAAATGGGGAGATTGTTGGAACATTTTCAAATATTTATATTTTTAATAACTATAAATGAATGGGTATAATTAATTAAAAGATTATATCTTTTAATTTTTGAAAAAAATTATAACTATTTAAATAATATTATTTGAATAGTTATAATTAAATGAATAATAATGTTTTATTTTAAAAACATTATTATTGATAAAATACCTATTGATTAAAGATGTCTCTATGAAGAGACATTAAAATTCCTATAAATAGGAATCGATTTCATTTGGAGATATACCAACAAAAATTCTAATATTATTTCTCTCTTCCTTCATTATCTAATATTGTTAGATTGTTCTAGAAAGTATTCTGCAGAAATCCTTTATAGAAATTGGTTTTCTTGTCATACATTGCTCGATTGTGTAGTGGGCTATTCTCAAATGGAAAATGCAAATAGCCATTGGCTTTATTGTATCCTCAAGGTTAATTTGCACGAACTCGTTTGCACAATCAGATAGGTGGGGCGAATATAACCTTAAAACTTTGAACGTCGATGAAAAGCTGCACATAATGGACAAATTCAAAGTCTATTATTGTAAAAGTTTTTGGCAATACTAGGGATATGGGTTCATTCAAATCATATGACCTCTATTTGGAACCCTTCAAGTAAGCTTTTTTTTTTAACTGATTAAGGTTTGACCATTTCATTATAATGATAAATGTGTTGATTACAATAATATCATTAAGAACGAACCTTGATTTATTGGAAGTCATTTTATTATTGCTTGAATATAGGAATCAACTTTAAAGCTTCATATTATGATACAAGTATCTCAAGGAAAGTTGGTGGGTGCATTGGCCCCTTAATCAAAATATAGTCACACCATTGATGGTGAAATGGGAAAATATTACACACTTGTGTGCTCAACTCAATCTTAAAAAGTCTTTGTTAAGGTCTTTAACTATTGAAGGCTTCAAATAGCCTATCATCTATGAGGGTTTAAATTACTTTTGTTACCAATATAGGAGAATAAACCATATTGTACCAAATGCCCTTTGACCCTTCTCAATCTTCCATTGACTATTCTTGTGCAAACCCTACTACAAGTGTTATTGTCCTTAATAAACCTCAAAGCATTAAAGAATGACATGCTCCATAAATGCTTGTCTAAAGGAAGAAAAAGAAACTCTCGTTTCCCCATGCATCGAGTGGGCAAATAAAAGGCTATCTTAGTACAAAAGTAAAAAGGACTACCAAACATCCCATGTCACTACTGCCATTTCACCGCCTAGTATGATATGGATTTTTTTCTCCCTTTCTTTTCAAATTCGAAGGCTGCAACGAATGTCTTATCCTAATTAAATGACTTTGAGAATACTTGTTTTTTTTTTTTTTTGTCATAACCCAAATATAATAGTTATTAATCTCCTCATTATTGGTGCTCTTAGAAGAAATAAATGACTGACCATGAAATGTGCTCCATTCCCATGAGCGGAGATCGAATCTCCGACCACATGGTTGAATATTATGGTTAACTTTCCACCTTTACTGTTGAAGATACAATGACTGATAGTTGTATTAATTGTAGTGATGATATGGTTGTGAATTTTGGCTCTTTTGGTGCAATAAAGCTTTCTTCCTTAAATAATTCATTTTTCAAGCTTTTGAACCTTAACCTCCCTTGATGGTAAGTAACAAGAACAATAATAGGTTTCAAAGGTTTGAAATTTGGGTACTATATGCAAATCAAAGGATAAAGAATTGTGTGGAAAGAAAATCTATTATGCTCTATAAACGACCAATCATGACAAGGCTAGCTCATGTCATGTGTTAAGACCTAAGGCCAAGGGATGCTCAACTTCACCTATAAATACCCATCACTGGCCTTAGGACAATTGTTGCTTTAACCTTCCACCCCTGCCTATTATATATTGAATTTTCTCCTTTCTCGACTACTCTCAACACCTTACTTCCATTCAAATCACTGTGTTTCTCTATTCCTCTTTCAATCCTTAAATGATATAAGTAAATTATTAATGGTTTAATTTGATACAATTTAAAGTTTAAGAATTTGTTTGGGTTAAAAAAGTAAGAGCTTATTTAAATAAAATAACAAAGTTTAAGGGCTTATTTGAATACAATAAAAGTATAACGTTTTATAATGTAACAAAGTTAAGAGTTTATTTAACACTAACTTTTGTTACATCTATTATCAGGATGAAAGTAAAATAATTTATATTTTTTTAGAAGGAAATAACAGTAGTTTTTAAAAGTAAATCATAGCTTTTTTAGGTAAAGGTGGATGGTTTTCAATTCTTATCAGATATCCGTCTTGCATTGGTTTAAATAATGTTACACTTATCCCCATTTTTAGTACTAGCTTTTGTCATTATTTATAACATTTCATACTAGATCCGATCGTTTAATCTAAATATTGAGATGTTATATTCGTTATCGGAACAACTACGGTCTCAATACCATATAATTAAACATTTTATATATGATATTATATTCCATATGTAATCGTGACATGTTATATAACAATTACGGGGTTTAAACAAGCTTACAGAAGCTCTTTCAATACCCTAATGACGCGATGCCAACATGGTAATTTTAAAATGAAGCATTTTAGTCCTTCAATGACCTTGGATATTGAAAGAGCTTTCATAAGCCCGTTTAAACCCTAAAATTGTTATATAACATGTCATGATTACATATGGAACACAATAACATGTATAAATTGTTGAATTGGATAGTATTGAGATCGTAATTGCTTCAACAACAAATATATATAGCACCCAGTAGCTTAGACCCGACGATTGGGTGTTACATTATTGTTTTAATGTTATTTTAATCAAAACCTCATTTAGATTTTATATAATGCTTTGAATATTGGATAAGTGGTCGAATTAGTCAGACCACTAATATTTAGTTCAACCTCCCGTCCAACATTAATTAAATAAATAATTAAAAATGAGTAAAAAAAATAAAATGGATCAATCCTATTTGTTATCCTGATTTTTTTTTTTACTTTTCTGAATAGTTTGTTCAAAGTCCGGTTCAATTCTCATTTATTTGAATTTGTATACTAATAGTTTTTATTCAATCAACTAATTGGATTCAAATCTAAGCACACTAATTTTATATTAATTTTTATAAATATATATTTTAGATAAAATTTTCATCCAAGTGTACTATAATCTAAGATTATTAAAAGATAAAAAAGCAAAGTATTTGTTATTTAAAAAAAGTTTTCATTTTCATTGAGAATTTAAAATAGTAGAGATGCTAACCTATTGAATTAACGTATTTTATTAATTAAAAATGAAAAGGCGGAAACGCCACCAAACTAGGGTTTACAAAAGAAAAGGCGGTTTATGTCGTAACAACTATTTATAGCCGTTGCGCCATTTTTTTCCCGGTTGAAGTTCTATAGAGAATTGGAGGAAAAATTTAAAAAGAACAACAACAAAAAAAAAAAAAAAAAAGAGTTTCTCATTGGATGCAATGGCCACCGCCGTTATCTCTTCACTGTCAAAGAGCTTTGGACAAATTCCTCCATCGGCCATTCCACCTATGTTGGATTGTATATTGACCTCAACTGCCGTATCTTCGTCGTCACTTTTCTCTTCTCTTCTCGACGATCTCCCCGATTTCATTGAGGTAAATTTCTTCTTCTACTATACTAAACCCTAATCGGAAAATCGCAATTAGTTTTTTTCTTATTTTATGTAAAAGAAGTAAACCTACCATTAGTTATTTTCTTTTCCATATTTTTTATAGCAATTTGTGCATTTTTTTTTGGTGCGTAGAGTGGTAACAGAGATGGGAAACTGGATTCTGATCGTCGGAACAGTATTGCGTCAATGATTGGAGCGTTATGCCATCTCCTTACTAAAGCGAGTCAGTTATATTTTCCTTTGCTTTTTTCCGTTGACACTTTTCAGAAGAAAAATGTAAACCTAGTCCTGCGTTTCTTTATGGTAGTTTATTTTCGTTTGTTGTTTATTTCCACCGTTTTGAAATGTTACGAAGAAAATTTGGGTGACTCTGGCCTATCTCATAGAGAACTTAAAGGTTCGTTTGAGGATAAGGTGAAGTTGAGTTCATGTTTACCTTGCTAAGAGACTGTAGTGGCTGAATTAATTGTCACCTTCGGTGATTCTGAGATTTGTAATTTAATAAATAGGTTTTATCTATTGAGCTGAAACTAATGAGACTATTATCCTTGCTTTATTTACGAATCACAATTTATTTATGAAGTTCATTACTAATGGCAATTTATAAGCAGATATTGGTCGTGAAGAGCTGCAATCTTTTTTATGGAAAGGGTTTATTCCACTGATGAAAATGGGACATGATTTTGACCAAGAGCTTCTTAACCAGGTAGAATAATTAGGTGCTTTTATTTAGCTTATATTTACCCTTTTTGACATCTAGTTACGTGCATCTTCTTCTTTTTATTTTTTATAGTCTGGTCAATGCATGATGTTTTATATTAGATTGCAGATTCATTCTTTGATGTTGTGCAAAGTATTCATGCTTGGGAAGTTCTGGAAGAAAATTTGGTGCCTTTTTCCCTAAGGTCTATTGGCTTGTCTGCTGGTATAATTCAAAATGGAGATTTGCAAGGTACCGGATTGGATAGAAGCTCACTTTTCCATGTCTCAAGTGACTTGATTGAGAAGTTCATAGAAAATTTGCATGTTGGCAAGGATTGTAAGCTGTCTATATCTGGATATTTTCCCTTGCCACTAGCATGCCATGTTTTAAGCATTACTTTGGATGCTGCGCTACGAAATTTTCAAGCTGCTCCAGTTACAGGCTCAGTTTCAGAAAACGTGTCTTTTGTTGAAAGTTTCACTGCTAATTTACTTTGGAATTTGTGTAATGCGACTGAAAGATTACTCTTACAAGGTTCAGAAAGTCGGTCTTGTACAATTGGCTTTCTTCTACCTGTCATATTCAAAGCATTTGTTTCTCAAGGCTCTTTTGAAATCTCAGTTCATAGGCAGATACATATACTGTCCGGGTAGATGGTTGCTTGCAAATTGTGCTTGTTATTAATTTTCCTTTTACCTTATTTAACTTGACCTGAATCCTTACATTACTGACTAAATCTGGTTGGCTTTCAGGAATCATTTCTTTATGAGAATGTGGACGTGCTGTAGAAAATTGTTCTCTCTTGGATCATTAGAGAGGAGAGATGCATACAGGATACTTTCCCTTTATTTGTCTTATTTCTCCTGTGGTGGACCTTCTCAAAACGCTAACATGAGTGATGGAGCGGAAGAGTTTGACATAAGAAGTGAAAAAGATCTTTGGAATGAAATCAAAAGAGGATTGGTATTTGACCAAACCTTTTTCCCTCTTCTTGTTGATTTAAGTTTATCTAATATAGATTAACTTACTGTCCTTTTCATTATTATTTCTTTATTTGATGATGTGTCAGGTTGATGAGGAGGGCCTAGTGAGGAAGCAGTCATTGCATGTACTGAAGACACTGTTATGTATGGATAGTGGGAACCAACATCATTCTGATATTTCAGAGAAGAAAACCCAAGGGAAACATTCAGTTCCTCATGGTGTGACAAAGAGAGAGCTCTGGGCTTATAAAGAAGCAAAGTCACTAGGGGTAGGGAATCTTTGCAACTCAGTTGATTCAGGCATGAACAGTCAGCAGCAGTGGGAGGCTTTCGTTCTCTTATTTGAAATGCTTGAAGAGTACGGTACTCACCTTGTAGAAGCTGCTTGGAATCATCAGGTGCTGATAAAATCCATTTTTATGAAATTATTGGTTCAGTTGGCTTAATTAGATAGACCTTAGATCACCTGTATGTACATTGATAGAGGAGTAACCGATGATGATGGTGACAGAAAGACATTATAGAAATTTGATTTTGTCTAGTTAGCAAAAGTTAATTTATGTGATAAATAATGCAACAAGGACATGTTCTATATAAGGGAAAGTATGAAGAAAATAGTTGCTAGGTGTTAATTTCAACCACAACACCAGTGAGAACTATATTGCATGATGCTTGAATCAGAGAGTGTTTAGACCCTTGGATGTGCAGAAAATGTTTGAAGAAATATGTTATATTATTGGCAAGAGATTGGAGTACTTTTGTGGCCCTTTTGAGGATTCTTTAATTACTTGGTTAGACACTTGGATGTGGTGGCAAATGTTTTGAAGATATAAGGTTTCTGTCATTGTCCTCCTGAAGTGGCTCAAAATTTCTTTGCACAGAATATATGATGAAAAGATGTTGGTAATTGTTTGCCCTAGTTGACTATTTATTATTTTACAGGATCACCTACACAATCAGTGAACTTAAGTTTTCGAGTTATAGTTATGGTCATCTTTCCACTTGCATGGCGGCATGTCTCTAATGTATTATGTCCCAGTGTCTTACTGTAAAATGAAGCAACTTCTTTCACTGATGCTAAAGAAGATGCCTTATGACTCATAATATTTTTTGTTTTTTCTGTAGGATGCTAAACTCTATTAGAACCTCAGTTCTTCTCTGCCTACCTGCCTAAGTATTTTGGTTTCTTGCAGATAACTTCGTTGCTTCAATTTTCTGTCTCACATGATAACTTTGTGAGTGCTATTAGTGGAAGCATGCATCAAACTCAGTCAGAAACTTGGGCTGAAGTCTCTAGCTGGTTATCAATTTTGTGGAAGCGAGGGTTTTGTCATGATAATCCTCAAGGTATTGATGTCTTGCTGACATGACCTCAATTAGGGCTAACTTAATTTATGGTTTATTGCAGACTTTTTCATAGTGTGTTCTCTTTTCTTTTCAAAATAATGCAGTTAGGTGCATGATCATGCAGTCATTTTTGGGAATAGAATGGAGAAAATATGGAAGCTGTGTGAAGTCAGTACCTGAGAGTTTTATTCTCGGTTCATTGATGGAAGCTTTGAATGATCCAGTTCACCACAGTGATTTTGGTTTGCCCTGAATCTGATTTACTTCCTTTCTGAATTAGCTAGCCTGGAATAGTTTGTATTATCATATTACCAATTGGATTTAAATAAGTAGATTTATAAGAGATAAATCTTACAGTCTTGTCACTTTCAGGGCCTGATCTCTGTTTCTTCTTTCTCAGTTGATGTGCAACTTTACATAAACAAGCCTGAGCCCCCCATTGTTTTACCCTTTTTTCTTTCCATGTTCGGGCACAAGTCATTGGCATGCAATCTGATGCAAGATACATTTTCTCCTAAACTTCCTAGCATGTTTCAATCAGTGTTTGTCATTAACTGTGATTATGTAATTTGGAACTTAGGTTGAGCATCTCCATAAATGGCGTCTACCCTTTGTTCTCTTTTTCTCTTGTTTTCTTTTCTGACCTTCTAGTTAGCCACCCAAGTAAGATACTTCCATATTAAAATTTCATGTAAAAACGCTTGAGTTTATTCATGTTTTATTCTTTGTAGTCTCACTCTCTACATTAATTTGTGCTGTTGTTCGTTTACTCCATCTATTTTGACTGGTTAATGTTTCTTTGAATCTTCTGAGCTGAGATGATTAGCTTAGAATTCCATATTTCAATTAGCTGTTCTTTTTCTCAACTTTTAGGTGTTAAAGGAATTTACTCTTCGAAAACAATTGAGGGTGCTACCCATTTTTTTCATCACTATTCAAGCTACTTGGATGCAAGGTATGAATTATAGGTCTGATTTTTTTTATTTAATTAATTAGTTTTTTTAATATTGTAGAATGCAACTTGTAGAAAACTGTAAAACTAAGTTAGGTTGGCAAGAATGATTTATGTATCATTATTCTTTTTCATTCTAATTAATGTTGTCTTTGACATGCATATTAGTTGGGAATAAACAATGAATATTACTTGTTTGTTCGAATCTTATTGGTGAGCTTTGCTACTTAAACCCAACTGAGACTTTTTCCTTTATGCTGGACATTGTTGCCAAAGTAAGGTTTCTAGATACTCAAAGACAATGAATGAAATGTAAAGACTCCTTATGTCATGCAATCATTTTATCTTTTAGGACATATCTTAGATACGTGGTAGTTGAAGAAACTATTTTTCTTTGAACTCCATATTGCAGCCTTTTAAGAATGCTTTCTTCATTTTATTATTATTATGTTTTATGTATATAAACTCTAAATAGTTGTTTGGCTTGCAATTGGGTAAAGATTTAGAAATGTTAGATCACTTAGCTTCATATTGACAATGATCAGACTTTCAGTAAGGTGTTGGTTACCCTAAATTTTATCAAATCCAAGTGTGCTGTTTTGACCAGTTATTTCCCTTTTCATCTAGGTTTGGGCTTCAATGAGTCCTCTTTTCTCTATAAATAACCATAAAAATTACTTTTTTTAGTGGGCCACAGTACATGCATGCCTTTGATTTCATTATGGTCAAATCAAAGAGAAAGTGCTGGCTGTCTGGCGCATTGGAAACTTCTAAGCTGTTAAATGGGTTAAATTCTGTTATGTTTGATGCTTACATGCCTTACAAGTTACTTCCCTTTCTTCAACCATTGGACTCCCATGAATCTATAAATTCTCTGTGAATAAGCTCTATAACGATGTTCACTAGTTTGGAGCAGGCATATGCAAATGCAAGAGAAAGTACTTAAATCTCCGGAGCAGTAGAAATGTCTATAATGATTGATGGACAATAACTGTTCTTTTGGGATATCCTTGGGCCTGATATGTTATTGTTACAGGGAAACAGTTATCTTTTTAAACAGCTTAGCATCCCTTGCTAAAAGGAAATCTTTTAGTAGAGCCGGCTTGATGGGTCTTGCAGAATGTATTGCTGCATCTGCTTTTGGGGCTCATAAATACAGCAACAATAAAGTAGAATCTTGTGAATTCGGTCCTGTTGATGAGGTCCAACTGGAATATTCTTTGGAGAACTTTCTGCATGATAATGGGACAAAGTTGCTCGATTTTCTTAGATATGTTCTTGAGAGTAGCAAACAACATTTCAATCCTAATTACCGTTTTCGAGGTACCAATCTGGTTAAGAATTTTAATGATGTTTCTTATAGTTACACATATACTATGCAACCACTGAAGGCTTTCAGAATCCTTGTGACACCTTTTTTTTTTTTTTGTGTAATTGTCAGTCTGTGAAAAAGTAGTAGAGGCTGCTGCTTCTATGGTGCCAGCAAGTGATGTTTCTCTTGAGATACTTTTGCACTTCATTTCTACTTTGCCACGGGAAGTTACTGATTATGGTGGTAGGAAGAACATTATATCTTATTTTATAAACCTAGCTATTTGCTAGCTTCATATGCTGCTGCATTATCCATAATGGCATTTATGAATTTCCATATGAATTAGGTATTCTTTATGCGTCTTTTTTTTCCCTATTTTAGATCTCTGGTTATGATTTAAATTGAGTCGAATGATTGTCTACTGAAAAAAAAAGAGCTCAAAGCTTTATTTATTGAACTTTAAACAACTTTATAACAACTCTCTTTTCACTGTTTCACTCGTTTCACTTCCCTGACTGAAAATATGTTTTCTCTTCACTGGAGCTAAGGAATTGGAGGTTTCAAGCATACAACCTTCAAGGGGGCTTTATTGAGGAAATGACTGTTGCACAATGTAGTAACACTTTTGGTGTTGTGTAGCTAGCTTTGAGTACAGTAAGAACTGGGTTCAGAAGATTTTTGAGTTGGATGGGGACACTTTTGGTGATGTTTTTGGGAAAAAGCATCAGAGATGGATGAGATTTATATAAAAATTTCTTATATTGTAATGATCTTATATTGTAAAGATAATTAAAATATCATTAGTCTGAGTATGCCTTAGCTATAGAATCTTCTTTTTCTCTCTGAAACTTTGGTGCTTGTTTTACTTGTTACCTTATGATCTGGATTTTTTCCTCATCTCATATTACCTTCTTGTCGATCTTCATCAATCCTAATTGCATGAATTTATTTTCTGAAGTTGCTTTGCTTGTCTATTTTCTCAATGGAGGAGCTTTTTTTTATATGTATAAATTGGTCCATCTCTTCAGGTTTGCTACGTGTAAGAGTGCAAGACTGGCTTTTGCAAAATCATCAAGTTACTCGTTCTGGTGGTATCCGGATGCAGCTTTTGGAAAGTCTCAATGAATTTCCAGAACGGTTCATTATTCATCATTGTTTGTTTCAAAATTTCGACGATGAAGACTTGGATGTGTGGAATTTGAAGTGAGAAGATGGGCAAGAGTACTTTTTCTTGTAATCAAGGAAGAACATCAGTTAGCAGCTTTAATGACGGTTTGCCTTCAATTTTCCCTTTATGCGCTTAATCTTTTTATTTGTCATTTTATTCTTTTCTCGTTGTTGATCGGTATATATTTTAGGTTATAGAATGTAACTGAAAAAAACCAACTTCAAGGCATTAATAGTAAGGTTTAAATGCAAAATTGACATCTATACCCCTTTTCTCATTTAGATACCTAAAGTTTTTTTTGGTAAAAAATGATACCTAAACTATCAATTTTATCTCATTTTACCCCAAAAATGATATGAACCAATAAGAATGTGACACGTGGCATTGTTCTTATTGGACATAGTACACTTGGGTAAAATGAGACGAAGTTTATATAGTTTAGGTGCCACTTTTGACTAAAAACAACATTAGGTTCCTAATTACAATTTTATAGTTGAGCCTAATGTTAATACTCTTCCATATCAAAGTTTTAAAACGTAAGCACTTAGTATGATGTCTCTCTGAAATATGAATGTGCAGATATCAATTTGAAAAAGAAAAGCTCAAAGATCATTTGTTTTTTAATTTTAAAAAAAAGGGGATCTTTCTCCCTTCATCACAATCCTTTGTTGGTTTTCATGTTTTCATATATCTTATTCTGTTAGGATGCTTGTGTGTTAACAAAAAGCTTGAACAGAAATATGTTTGAAGAACTCGTTGGCAAGCTGGGTTTGATAAACATCTACACTATAGCTTGAGGGGGAGTGTTGGAATTCCTAAAGTATAAATTATTAGATCTTCTGTAAATAGAAACTAATCCTAAATTATTGATTCTTAGGTTGTCATTATTTTCTTAGGATTATTTCCTACCTTAGGATAATTACTCTATATATATTTGTAAGCTAACTAGCGAGAATAATATATGAGAAATTATCCAAAGACTTAATCTAAAAGACTTTAAAATAATTATTAGTTAGTTTCTTTATGTTTATCAAATCTAACTTAACTTTACAAATTCTTCAAACATATTCTGCATCTGCTCAATCTTTTGTTAACTCATCAAGAACTTGTTGTTTGGTAGGTAGATAGGTAACACCGACTTCTCCCGAGTGTATTTTCTCCTTTATGAAGTGACTATCTATCTCAACATGTTTGGTACGATCATGATGCAGGATTGTGAGCTATCTTGACAAAGACTTGGTTGTCACAAAACAATCAGCATAGGCCTATTATAAGTAACTTTTAGTTCCTTCATTAGTCTTTGTACCCAAACTACTTCATAAATACCATGCGCTAGTGCTCGATATTCCTTACAGACTGCTGAGTGCTACCACAGATCGCTTTTACTCCTCCATGTCACTAGGTTACCCCAAACATAGCTACAATAGCCACTAGTAGGCGTCATGGTTGATAGAACACCTTGATCAAGATCCATATAAACCTCCACATTCTGTTGTCATTCTTCTTGAAGTATAGGCCTTTGCCAAGAGTCCCTTTTAAATACCTTAGTATTCGATATGTAGCTTCTAGGTGTTTCTCCCTTGGGGCATGCATATATTGACTTATAACACACACACTAAAGGCAATGTCTGGACGAGTGTGAGCTAGGTAGATAAGTCTACGTTCCAGTCGTTGATATCTCCCCCTATCAACTTCTTCTCCATCATCATCAGTACTCAACTTGAGATTAAACTCTATAGGAGTTTTAGCTGGTTTGCAACCCAACAAACCAACTTCAGATAGCAAATCGAGGACATATTTCCTTTGGGAGATGGAAATACCTTTTTTAGACCTTGCAACCTCCATGCCAAGAAAGTACTTAAGATTCCCTAAGTCTTTAAGTTCAAATTGCATCCAAGAAATTCTTTCAATCAGAAATTTCATGGTATCATCTCCGTCACGATAATATCGTCCACATAAACAATGAGAATGCAACATTTCCTTGCTCAAGTGCTTGTAGAACATGGTATGGTGCACTTTGTCCTCGAGTATAATGTCTGCTCATCACAGCCTTTGTAAATCGACTGAACCACGCCCTTGGAGATTGTTTCTGGCCGTACAATGACTTTTTCAATTTACACACTTGGTCCTTACTTTCTTCAAATCTCGGAGGAAAATCCATGTATACTTCTTCATTTAACTCCCCATTGAGGAAAGCGTTTTTAACATCCAATTGAGTCAAGTGCCAATTAAGATTGATAGCGAGAGATAGTAGAACTCGAATGGTGTTAAGTTTGGCAATCGGTGCAAATGTCTCTTTATAGTCAAGCTCATAAGTTTGGGTGAAGCCATTAGCCACAAGTCGAGCCTTGTATATATCAATATGGCCATCAGGTTTGAATTTAGTAGTAAAATCCATTTGCAGCCTATTGTTTTTTTCTTTTTAGGCAGATCCGAAACTTCCCAAGTTCCATTATTCTTGAGGGCCTCCATTTCTTCCATTACATCTTGTCTCCATTCATCTGACTCAAGTGCTTCCTCTATTGTTTTTGGAGTTTTTACAGAATCAACATTAGTCACAAATGCTTTATAGGACTTAGATAAGTTACCATAGGATACAAACCGAGAAATAGGGTGTTGAGTGCAGCTCCTTGTGCCCTTTCTCACTGCGATTGGAAGGTAGATAGACGGTGATGGAGGTGAGACTTGATTTGATGGTTTCGTGACGGTTCTCGGTGGAGATGGAATAAACCTTCTTGTATTAGTTTTAGCATGGCAATTTCGTCGAGAGTAAACTTGCAGTTTAGGCACCTGTTCTTGCTGTTTTCCTTGATTAGAAGGCAGTCCCGATTCGGTATTAAGATCAGGTAGGATTGTGCTAACTGTTTGGTTTATAGGAGAAGGAGAAACAGTATCTATATTGAGGGTAGTGGTAGGATCTTCTTGAGGGGGTATAATAAGAAGGGTAGTAAAGGTTTCATCTTCATTTAAGGTCTCCCCCTGAAGATGAGAGGCTCCAAAATAAGGTTAATTTTCAAGAAGGTCACATCCCGAGAGACAAACATTCGGCTTAAAAAAGGTGAATAACACTTATAGCCCTTTTGAGTGGAAGAATAACCAATGAATATGCAGGTGTGAGCTCGAGGGTCAAGTTTTGACTGATTTGGTTGATGGTTATGGACAAAGGCTTTACAACCAAATATTCTGGCTGGAAGGTTAGTAACACGGAATAGGGGAAAGGATTTTAGAAGGGTATTTAGAGGTGTTTGAAAGTTTAATACCTTTGAGGGCATTCGGTTGATGAGGTAGTAAGCAGTGAGAACAGCCTCTCCCCAAAAGTATTTAGGGACATTAATGGTGAACATTATGGCTCGAGCCACAGCAATGAGGTGTCGATTTTTTCTCTCAGGAATCCCATTTTGTTGAGAGTGTCTGGGCAAGAGCTTTGGTGTATGATTCCATGGTCAGAAAGGTATTGACTTAGGACAGAGTTAAAGTATTCTCTTCCATTGTTAGTATGAAGGGTATGTATAGTGGAGTTGAATTGGGTTTGAACCATTGAGTGAAAATTTTTAAAAACTTTAGTTGTTTCAGATTTTTCTTTTAATAGATAAACCCAACAAACCCTAGTATGATCGTCAATAAATGTTATAAACCACTTAGCACCAGTAATGTTTTTCACTCAGCTAGCTCCTTATAAGTCACTGTGGATTAATGAAAAAGGTTGAGATTGGGTATATGGTTTTAAAGGGTATGGTACACGGGTATGTTTGTATAATTCACAAATTTCACACTTCAAAGAATTTATTCTTTTATTTCTAAATAATAGCGGAAGATGCCTTTTTAGATACAAGAGATTTGGATGTCCTAACCTACGGTGCCATAGCATAATAGTATCCTCCTTTGAAGTAGATAGAGCCAATCCCCCTTGTGTGCTGTTTTTATTCCAAACATATAATCCATCATCAACTTTAGCAGTGCCAATCATCCTTCCTGATTTCTGTTCCTGTATTATACAACCAATCTCAGAAAATTCAGCAAGTATTTTTCCATCTCTTGTAAGTTTACTTATTGAAAGTAAATTACAGGACAAGTTTGGGACATGTAGAACATTTTCAATGGAAAAATTTTCTGCTATTTTTACTTTCCCTACTCCAACCACAGGTGAGTATGAACCATCAGCTATACGGATTCTGGAATTGTTATGACAAGTGGTGTAGGTTTGAAACAGAGTGAAGTTACCTGTCATGTGATCCGAGGCACCCGAATCTAGTATCCAAGAGGGTTGGTTATTAGATTCAAGAGTAATATTAAGAGCAGTACCTTGAGTGGCTAGAGTCCCATGTCCAGTAGAGGTACTAAGTATCTTATGGAGATTTTCGAGCTGAGTTTTGGTTAGGCGAACATCAAGCACTTCATCTGCAGCATTGGAGGATAACAGGGTAGTTTTTTTATCTTTTTGTTTTTTTTCGGGATAACCATGAAGCTTAAAACACTTTTCCTTAATGTGACCAACACGGTTGCAGTGGTTGCATATCGGTCTGTTTGATCCAGAATCACTTCCAGCACGTGATTTTTGAGTTGGTGGACCTTTGGAGACGAGAGTAGAAGATTCAGTAGGCTGGTTTTCAGAAGAGATTATTGGTTTAGGTTCTCCCATCATGACGAGACGACGTTTTTCTTCTCGTCTCACTTCGGCAAAAGCTTCACCAATGGTTGGAAGGGGTGATCTACCCAGAATTCTACCCCGAACTTCATCCAATTCATTCCTTAGTCCAGCTAGAAACTCATAGAGCCGTTCTTTGTTGAGGTGAGTTATGAACCTAGAGTGTTCTAAGCCTTCACCCCAATCTGCCTCGTAGTACATGTCTAACTCCTGCCACAAGATTTTCAGATTGTTGTAGTAGTGAGTTACCTCGAGTGTCCCTTGTCGAATGTCTTTTAACTTGAGTTTGATCTCAAACACTTGAGAAGCGTTTCCAAGATTAGAATAGTTCTCTTTAACTGCATCCCACATGTCTTTTGCAGTCTTGAAGAGGTGATAGGTTCGACTTATATGGCCTTCCATCGAGTTAATCAACCACGCCATAACAATGGAGTTGTCGAGTTCCCAAGTAGCATAAGTCGGGTCAGCTACGTTCGGACGTGGGGGGTCTCCATTGATATTCCCTAACTTGCCACGACCACGAATCACCATAAGAATAGATTGAGACCATTGCAGGAAGTTTTTTCCATCTAGTCGATGACTAGTGATTATCAGTGAAGAATTGAGGTCACTTTGATTGATCCCTCGATTGACAGTCTGAGATATTTGTGAGATCTCAGTTTCGGACATAGTGTCATTGAGGTCACCCATGGGAAAAAAACGGAGGAAATTTTAGGAAGGGGTTTTTCGAGAAAGAGAGATCGAATGATTCCTAAAGCTCCGATACCATGTAGAAGATTAGAGATTTTTCTCATATATTATTCTGCTAGTTAGCTTACAAATATATAGAGAGTAATTATCCTAAGGTAGGAAATAATCCTAAGAAAATAATGACAGCCTAAGAATCAGTAATTTAGGATTAGTTTCTATTTATAGAAGATCTACTAATCTATCCTTAACTATAGGAATTCCGACATTTACTTATTCTCTTCTCTAATGTCTGTGCTCTATTGAACATCTGGAATCTTAGTTACTACATTTGGTCGGTTGAAAGGTTGTACATGCTTCTGTTTCCCATGAAAATGTTTTGCAAGCTGACTGCATGAAGAATCGTTTGCATTGTATCTGTTGATTCTGGCATTCCTTTTCAAATATCATTTGATTGTTTTGCACAATAGGATTCTGAAATTCTTTCTCTTTTTATATTTGATTGTGCAGTTTATACAACAACGTGGAACAAATATTCGTAAACAAAATAACCATTCAGAGTGGGTACTTGTGAAGTTTCTCACCCTTATATTGGGCTTAATTCAAGAGATCCAGGTAATGCAGAGAAGAAAACATGGGGCCAAAGTTCAAACCAAATTTGAAATTCAGCGATTGGAGACAGAGGAGCAATCAAGTGAGGCAGAAGCTTCAAACATTTACAATATGTTCACTGATTCTTTACTTCTTATACTGGTAGTTATGCCTTCCTAAATTGTTTTACTAAACAACAGGCATTCCTAAATCATTTTGTCAAATAATGAGCGTTGCTTATAACCTGTTATTGAGAGAGCTCTACATAGATGTTCTTTTTGCATGCAGGAAGAACTTGTATCCTTTTGCAACTTGTCTTGTTCCATATTCTCATCTGGTTCTGATATAGAGGACAAGGTTCTGCCTAGTTCTGTGAGAGGAAAACTTGGTGGTCCTAGTCAACGAAGATTATCAATTTCCTCGACAACTGCTGTGTTGCAAGCTGTACGTCCCATTATATTATTTATTCATTTCATTACTTGATTTCTTCTTTAGAACTGTAGCTTATGTTCAAGAACTTCAATATACCTCACCTTCATCCACTGCAAAGAAGATAATTTGAAATGATTGCCTTTGGTGCTCATTAATTGCTTTCTCTCTCTGCATTTCTCATCTATAAATATTCTTAGTTACTATTTGTTCCTATTTCTTTTAAGGAGAAGGCATAACATGTCTAAATTTCATATATATATATATATATATGAACAGACAATCTCCGTTAAGGCTGTTGCATATATCTATGCCTGGTGTGCACAACACAGAACCGGTATTCTATTAAATTCTGCCTTCACTGCTGTGTGGAAATTCTTCTGTAATACTATCACATCTCCAACTTGCAACTCTGAGGTGAGTTTTTGGGCATCTTGTTGCAAAATATGACCTTTCTTTAAACATTTCTGTGACCAATATGATTGCCTAAAACCAGAGTGAAGCTGAAGTACGTATTGCTGCTTATGAAGCGTTAGCTCCTGCGTTGAAAGCACTTGTCTCTGTATTGGCTCCTCAAAGTTTGGTCCTTTTAATGGAAAATAGCAAGTCGTTACAACCTGAAATAGAAGGTGAACCTTGGTTAGATACCTTGGTTCTTTCTTTTCTTCAGAATATCAATAATCTTCTTGCTGTTGGGTTTATGGTGCGCACTAGGCGGGCAGTTTTGCTTAATTGGAAGGTAATGCTTATTTGTTAGGCTGTTTTTGGCCATTTCTTATTTGTTAGGTGTAACATTAGTCTTCCTTCATCTTTTTTCGTTTAGTTTTGGTGTCTGAACTCATTCAGAGTTGTACTGTTGATTCTGATGCACTCCTAAAATTGGATGACAGATGTTAACTTGAAACTTTTGTGTATATTTCCTTCAAAAAGAGAAAAAAAATTGTGTATCTACAATATATATTTTTAAAATTCTTATTTTGTTTTCCTTCTAATTTTGCCTTACACACATAGATGGTAACCTAAATTTTTTTGCTTTGTATCAGTATTTTTAAGATTTGTGCGCTTTTCCATTCTAATTTGCCTTGACCTTAAAAAATATTGAAGAATTTGCTAAAACTAATTAAAGTTGTTTGGTTGTTAATACAGTTATTTTTCATATCTTAATGAACAGTTCAAACTGTACTGGTATGAGGTTTTGAATTCTAATGTGATCCGATCATTAATATGTCTTAGTTCGGATGAATTTTGAAGTTTTCCATGTTTAAATATCCTTGCTTATAATTTAGCATTTAAGATTTACTTTTGTTACTATATAAATCATGATTAGAAGTGTTTTCTTTCCAGTTATTTTAGGATTCTTTTTGAAATTATATTTGTCTGTATTGAGGTATTCTATATTTATTTAAATCTTTATAGAGGATAAAGCTTTTTAATTAAAGTATTTTTTGGAAAATGAGTTTAGCAAAGAACGATTTTGGTAAATTTTATTTTCTAAAGTTCCACAAAGTACATAATGTTAAGGTTTTGACTTTTGAGAGTATATTTTTCTTCTTTTTGTATGGAACTTGTATATAGGTTCTTGAGATGTGAAATTTGTCTTAAATTTTGCTCTTTTTTTTTCGGCTTTTAATGAATACATATTCAAGTTCATCTTTAACAGTAACAAATTCATAAATCAAAATACTAACTGATTTTCATGATTGATTCAGTGGGTTATCTTGGAATCTCTACTCTCAATTCCTTATTATAGTTTTGGGAGTAAGCTTCAGCAAGAGGATGGTAGCTTTTTTTTCTCTGATGCTGCTCTCATAAACATTTTTACTGATACTGTTGAGAGGTAAAAAAAATTGCTGAGCTTAATTCTTTTATTATTTACTGGAAGAAGGTTGCTTACTCATGTAGTATTTAAATTTGCATCTCTTTCCTCTGGCTTTTGAGATGCCTATGCCCATATTAACTCATATATTTCACCAGCGTATTTTGTCGTAAGCAAAATATGCTTCTATGTAAACACAAATTTGCACAACACTTATTTCAACATATATTGCTTCATTTATTTACATGTTATATGATGGAATGTTTCAAATTGTTGTTCAATCTCGAGGTGAGTCATTTAGCAGTACTTGTTTGTTCTTGTCTAATTCTGTTCATATATTTCTTTCCCTCTTGATTATATGCCGACAAGGTGATCCTAATACTATTTGATTTCTTCCTGAATAACCTTGCAGTCTTGAGAATGCTGGGGAGGGTTCTGTTTTACCCATGTTGAGGTCCATCAGATTGGCCATGGATCTATTTGCTTCACGAAGGTTGTCTTTGGTTGTTTCCAGATTCACTGGTGTAGATTCTCAGGTTCACATAAATTTTCTCATTTTAAGCTTATGCATATATGATCTATTGTCTATGCATTTTGACAGCTCCCTGCTCAGTGTGGTTTATGTGTGATGCAAGGGTTGCAAAATTTGACATTTTGAGGGGCAGTTCATTGTTTTAGTAATATGTGTGTCAAAATGACAAGCAGATTAGACATGCTGTGTCTTAATCAATGGCATTCATCTGTATTCTTTCCATCAGTTTCCTTTCCTGACAGTGTTATTTTTCATTGTCATTTGTTTAAGGAGTGATTTTTTGTTGGGGGATACACCTTTTGAATACTGGAGTTTTCTTTCGGTAACTTAGTATATAGAATTACCTCATGCACGTAATTCAATGCTAATATATAGATGTTATAATCTTTACTTTTATTTTCCCTCAATTTCTGAAGGTAACTCCTGTGTTGTCTTTTATCTTGTGTCTTTCTGTTAAAATCTCGCTGATCTTTTCTATAATATTGCCTTTGTAAACTGCGTTATGATATTGCCATTTTGTTTTTGTATTTTATTTATAAATATATTAGTGTAATGCTCTGAGAAAAAAAACCAATTACAAATTCATATAGGTGTGGAGGAATTAATTCAACTTTAGCCATTTTAATTTACCATCTAGTCTTGTAGTATATTTGTTTGCTTGGATGAAGCTATATTCACATATTTTCTCATAATTGATGCAGATGATTTGGCGTTTGGTTCATTCTTCTTGGATATTGCATTCTAGCTGCAACAAGCGGAGGGTTGCACATATTGCTGCACTGTTATCTTCTGTCTTGCATCCATCCTTGTTTAGTGATGGGGACATGCATGATGCTGATAATGAACCTGGGCCCCTGAAATGGGTGTGTGGTTCTTCTCTTCTGTATATGCATGAATTTATGGGTGTTGGTGTTAGTGTAAGGGTGTATTTATTGTACATATGTGTTGTTGCATGAATTTATGGGTGTTAGTGTAAGGGTGTGCTTATTGTGCATGTGTGTTGTTTTTGTATGTGGTAGTTCTATAGGACTATCTCATTTGTTGCTCCATGTCAATGGTACAGTTTGTTGAAAAGCTTCTGGAGGAGGGCACAAAAAGTCCCCGGACTATCCGTCTTGCAGCTTTACATTTGACAGGGCTTTTGCTATCAAATCCAACAACCATAAAATACTACATAAAAGAACTGAAGCTGCTAACACTCTATGGCTCTGGTGTTGTCTCATTCTTTTCCTCTTTTTGGGTCATATCCATGTTAACCTTATATTCTAAAATAACTTTCGAATCTGAAATTTCTCCTCCAGTTGCTTTTGATGAGGATTTTGAAGCCGAGATATCTGAAAACGATGATGCAAGAACTGAAGTTACATTATTGACTAAAATCCAAGATTCTGAGTTGACCGAGGTAAGCACTTCAATCTATGAATTTATTGTTTTATTATGTGTATATAATTCTATAAATTTCGGGCTATAAGAACGTTAATATCGTCTTTTAGCCCAAAGATAACTTCTTGTTTTGGCATGTCATCATTTAGTATCTTATGTATTAGGGTCTCTAAATAAGTTTATATTAAAAGATACACATTTGGTTTTGTAAAATCTAGAGACCATGTTCTGAAATTATTCATAGGTTCTCTAAATCCGTGATCATCTTGGAGGAACTTTTGTCTAGATTCTTGGAGGTTTATTGATAATATAGTATTTTTTTCTTAATGGTGATTTTCTGAATTTCCATTGCATTAAAACTCATAAATAAATTGCTTTGCTGGAATTACTCATTATTTCATATTCTTCTCTTTTCAGGCATTTATAAACACAGAGTTGTATGCACGTGTGTGTGTTGCTAATCTCTTCTACAAGCTGGCTGACTTGACCAACAGGTCGGGATCATCTACCGGAGACAAAGCATCCCAGTCAGCCCTTGAATCAGGAAAATTGTTTCTGCTTGAGCTTTTGGATACTGTGGTATTGTTCTTTTTGACAACATTAATTGATTGTTACTCCACATTGTCAATGAGAATGCTATATCTAATAAGTTACTATGTTTACTAATGCAATTAACACAAGAAGTTTGTAACCTCTTATTACAAAATTGATTCCGTTCTTGTGGAAGTAAATCGAGTTTGGTGACATTGTGAAACAAGTTGGCAAAGGAAGAAATAGGTCATGTTTTACAATTAATGCTCGCATATGCTTGTGACTAATAGGTATTTGGTAAGATTGTTCTCAAGAGAGGTGTGTAGTGTATGCATTTAGATCCCTATCACAAAGAAATCATGTTATTTTTCCAATAATCATGTTATCTCACTGTTTAGCATACACAGCATGTCCACCTTGTTTGTTACGTGGCTGCCTTAGCTAACCATTTCTATCCGAACTTGCTTAAAAAGAAAGTACATTCTACTTTTCAGCATTTATTTATAGGAGAAAATTCTCCTCAGAAAATGTTTGGATTCTAGTTCTCATGGCATTCTTTTTTATGCAGCTAAATGATAAGGAGCTTGCAAAAGAGTTGTATAAGAAGTATAGCGCGGTAGCTGATACTTTTCTCTTCAATCTCTTCAGGTTTCTAATTCTATGTTTCAGATTGGTCGGAATGCTTATTATCTGTCCTATCATATTTCAACAGATCCATAGGCGAAAAATACGTGCTTGGCAAATGATATGTGTTTTGTCACAATTTGTTGATGATGATATAGTTGGAGAAGTCACACAGTGCTTGCAAATAGCTCTCTATGTAAGTAACTGTTGCTTCTTTTAGAAAATCTGATAGTTCTTTCTTAAGTTATTATAGTTCGCTTAAGTTTCATAATATGGTAAGTTTGATAAGTTGTTTAGGAGAGAATAACAAGTAATTTTTTGGTTTTGATAGAAATTTCATGAAAGATCTCAAATATTTTTCCTTTTCCTGAATGCCTGCTCTGTGGTCGTGTATGTAATGTTTAGTTTACTTTATACTTCCAAAACACTGAATGCTTCTATTTGGTGTCGACAGAGGTTATTGTTAGGTGGTTCCATAAATCAGGCAGTGTTAACACACTAATTTTCTTATTTTGTTGCATACCCCTGGTAAATGTACTTGCTGTATGGTGCACTTTGTAGATTAATTCATTGGCTGCCATTGCTAGTTAGAAGAAACTGATAATACTGAACGGTCTTTAATTAATTATTTTGACTTTGGATTGTGTAACATATCTCCACTAATTTCTGGTTATGTCTCTTTTGCAGAGAAACAACTTACCTTCTGTTCGCCAGTATTTGGAAACATTTGCAATTAATATTTACATGGAGTTCCCCTCTTTGGTAATGCACCGTCTTAAATTTATTTAGTAAATAAAGCTTAACATTCATGCATGAGATGTGTGCAGAAACACACATATTCCAACAGTCTACATGCCTGAATTGTCAAATATGAATTTCAAGTGAGTGAAAGGAGCCCTGTCCAGAGTCCAGACACCAAAAAAAAAAAAAGAGGCCTCTTTAGAAGTTCACTTCGCTTATGCATGGCATCATTTGCTAATAGCTTGAATGATGCTACTGCTATCTAGAAGGACCAGCCACATCTTCTGAAATCATGTTTGAAGCTTCTATAACTTGATAGGTGTAGTGTGGTCATTCAGCTGATTTTATTGACTGTTATAATCATATCACAGGTTGCAGAGCAATTGGTTCCCTTATTACGAGATTCTGACATGAGGCCACAGGTGAAATAACCAAATAAGGATATCTGTGCTTCCTCTGGTTAATTTTTTTATTATAGATTTTTGATTTATAAGTTGTCGTCGTTACAAGTTGCAGCATTCTTCATCCTATGTTAATTTAGTCATTCTTTTTGAGAATCTTATAAAATTCACCATTCACATGACATAGCATCTATGAAGAATGATTTATATTGGCTTCATGTGTAGTTGAATAATTATAGATAATATGCAGCATGCATACCATACTATATATATGGAAAGGAAAGCATGTACCTCACAAACATATAGACACCGACACATGCACACCTCTAACCAATTTCTTAGTCTAGTTAGATGTAGTTACTCACTACAAGGGAGGGGTGGGGGGGATATTAACTCTCTCTTTCACTTATTCACATTCTGGATTTTTGTGGTGTATGCATCAAATGCAGGCACTTTCTTCTTATGTCTTCATAGCAGCTAATGTGATCCTCCATGCTTCCAAGGACATTCAACTCAGGCATTTGGATGAACTACTTCCTCCCATACTTCCGTTACTAACCTCACATCATCATAGCTTACGTGGCTTTACTCAGGTCAGTTCCTCTCAAGTTGACGAATGTCACGTTGTCGTCTTTACTTTGTCAATGCAATTTTTGTAGAATTTAGAGTAATTCTCTGTATTTACTTATTCAAATACAATAAAACATATTACATCTTTATACAAAACTATGTCTCTAATTTAGGAAACTCTAAGATAGGAAAGAAATTAATAGAGATATGATTCCTTAGAATAAGGGATTGTAAATATTTGCAGAATCCCTTAATTAAGGAAAGATAATCCTACAGAATCCCTTTACTAAAGGGATGACAATTCCTACACTCCCACTCAAGCTGGAGAATATACATTGTATAATCCTAGCTGGACTAGGAATTTATTGAAAACAGGCTTTGGTAAAGCCTTAGTAAGAATGTCTGCAATCATCCTTCGAAGGAATGTATGAAAGAGTGGCTGTCTTTTTGTTGACTTGGTCGACAATAAAATGCTTATCAATCTCCACATGCTTTGTTCGGTCATGTTGGACTGGGTTCTTGGCAATCTGAATAGCAGATTGATCATCACACAAGACTTCAAAATGATCCTCCGATTAGTGCCAAGTTCTTTTATCAATTTAAGTAGCCAAATTCCTTCGCATTTTCCCAAAGCTAGTGCTTTAAATTCACTTCAAGACTACTTCTTGAAACAACAGATTGTTTTTACTTCTCCAAGTTGTAAGGTTACCCCAAACAAAAGTGCAGATGACTAGTGGATCTTCTTTCAATGAGATTTCCGCCCAACTAGAGTCTGTAAAAATCTTAGCGATTCTCTTGTGTCTTCCTAAACATTAGGCCGTGTCCTGAGTTTTCTTCAAGTACTTGAGAATTCTATTTCTCACGCCATATGCTCTTCAATGGAATTAGTCATGTGTTGACTTATCACATTTACGAGGAAAGGCTATATCCGCCTCGTCAAGGATAAGTAAATAAGTTTCCCAACTAATCTTTGAAATTTCTCTCTCTACTAAAGACTCATCTTCTTTGTTGAATCTCAAGTTTGTCTCCATTGGTGTATCAGCTGGCTTACAACCAAGAAAATCAGTTTCTTTGAGTAAATCGAGTACATACTTTCTTTGATTTATCACAAGTCCTCCTTTTGATCTTGCCACCTCCATTCCTAGGAAATATTTTAGCTTTCCCAAGTCCTTGGTTTCGAATTCCCTGTTAATAGCTTCTTCAAATTGCTAATTTCTTCCTCATCATCTCTAGTAAGAATTCTATCATCAACATACACAATTAGGATAGCTTTCTTATTTGTAGAAATTACCTTGATGAAAAGTGTATGATCGGCAAGGAACTGCTTGTAGTCGTTTTTAAGAATGACTTTAGTGAACCTCTCGAACCAAGCTCTGGGTGATTGTTTTAGCCCGTATAGTGACCTGTTGAGCTTGCACACCTTGTTGCTACCTTCAACAGACTTTAAGCCAGGTAGCAATTTCATGTAAACTTCTTCCTCTAGCATGCCATTAAAAAATGCGTTTTTTACATCAAGTTGGTGTAATTGCCAATCGCAATTTACAACCTTAGGAGTACTCGAACAGTGTTAAGCTTTGCCACAGGTGTAAACGTTTCTGTGAAATCTATCCCATAAGTTTGCGTAAAACCTCTAGCCACCAGTCTAGCTTTGTATCGTTGGATGCTTCCATTGGAGTTGTACTTTACAGCAAAGATTCATTTACAGCCAATAGCTCTTTTTCCTTGAGGAAGGTTTGTAACTATCCAAGTAGCATTTTTCTCTAGTGCACCAATTTCCTTTTCAACAGCCCTTCTCCATTTAGGATCCTTTAGAGCTTCAGCTATGCTTGTGGGAATCTGTTCTTTATCTAAGGTTGCTGTAAATGCTTGAAAAGAAGGCATCAAAGAATTATAGCCAGCAAAATTTTCAATAGGATGCTTGGTGCATTGTCTAACCCCTTTTCTAATAGCAATAGGATGACTATCTAGAGTAGAGGACTTACTGATTTCTTCTTCCATTCCGGCTTGGACCCAAATCCAATTCTCGGCAAGAATCAGATTGCAAAACAGTCTCAGGTATATTTTTCTTTTTCTTGTGTAGACACGAAGCTGTTTGGGTGGTGATGTTTGTTGAAGATTTTCAATAGGAGTAGGTGTATTTTTAGTAGGGGTGTTTAAAGTAGGTGTGGATGAGGTAGTGATAGGTATAACAGGAGAATTAATCGGAGTAGTCACAGGTGACAAATTTGTAGGTAAAGGTAAAATTGGTGGCAATTTTGAAGGTTGAGAATGGAAATTAGGAGAAGATACCTGATTTGGCTAAAAATCACTCCATGCCTCTCCTTGAATTTCAGCCTGTGTGAAATAGGGATCCTGTTCATAAAAGGTGATATCCATAGTGGTAAAAAATCGTTTTGAAGGAGGACGAAAGCATTTGTATCCCTTCTTAAGTGAAGAATATCCAACCAGTACACATTTTAAGGACTTAGGGTCTAACTTGGACTTATGAGGAGCAATATTTTGGGTAAAAAGCTGCAAACCAAAGATTTTAAGTGGTAGAATTGAGGAGATAGGCTTAAAATGAGGAAAGTCTTTGCAAAAATATAGATTGAGGTGTTTGAAATTTTAAAACCTTACTAGGCATTCGGTTGATTAAATAGGTAGTCATTAATAAGGCTCCCCAATGGATATTTAGGAACATTGGTAGTAAATAGAAGGAACGAGTAACTTCTAGGAGATGCCTATTTTCCTTTCGCAATGCCGCTCATTGTGGGGTTCCAACACAAGAACTAAGCTAAATTATGCCCTTGTCCCTGAAAAAATTACCAAAAGACCTAGCAAAAAATTCACTGCCATTATCAGATTTAAAGAACTGAATTTTAGCCCTAAATTGAGTGAGAACCATGTTATAAAATTGTGCAAAAATATCAGTAGTTTTAGATTTGTCTTTTAGCAAATAAGTCCAAGTTACCTTATTGTGATCATCAATGAAAGTGATAAACCACTTACTATGATCAGTATTCTTCACCCGAGAAGGGCCCCAAATATCACTATGGATCAAAGCAAAAAGGTGAGAAGTCTTGTATGGAGAAGGAAGATAAGAAGATTTAGTATGTTTAGCAAGAGAGCAAACTTTGCAAGAAAAAGAGTTTGGCCTTTTATTAATAAATAGATCAGGAAACAATTTAGCAAGGTATTGGAAATTAGGATGGCCTAAACGACAATGCCATAACATAACAAAGATCAACTATATTTAAAGTCAGTAAAAGATTTGGAGATCTCGGGTTTAGGAGAGGAAGGGCGATGTAGAGACCATTCGCAAGTCGGCCTTACCAATCATCTTCTTTGAGTTCGATGCTCGCAAAGTACAATCAAGACCGTTAAAGGTTGCGAAGCGATTCAAGTCCGAGGAAATTTTACTTACGGAAATGAGATTGCAAGCGATTTGGTACAAAGAGAACACTATGTAGTGCAATTTGATCATTGAGAATAACGGTTTCATGGCCTTCTATTTTGCATAAGGAACCATCAATTGTTTTGACAAATTGAACCAAAGGTTTGGAAAAATTGTGAAATAAGGCCTTATTACTCATATGATCCAGTAGCACCGAATTTAGGATCCAATTAGGAGTGAACGAGAGGTAAACAATGCTGTGAAAGAAGGGTTACCTTCGGTTCTTTCATGACCAGACACTGCACTAGACCCTGAAACTTTCCAAATAGTTTTTGAAGTTCAAGAATCTTCTCTTTGTTGAAGCTTGTGATGAGATGTGGCGGTGGCAAGATGGGATTTATTATCTCTGAGTTCTTTGACTTCCAATCTTCGGGTTTACCATAAGCTTCAACACTTTTCCTTGGAGTGGCGGGCTCTTTGCAATGATCACACCAAGGTCTCCCCCATTTGGAAAAATTTTCGGATTTGAGGTGATCTCCTGAGTAGGAGAAGGATATGTAGAAGAAGAAGTTTCGACATGGTTTAGGGTGGAAAAGAACCTAACCTAAACGATACCATGTAGAATTTAGAGTAATTCTCTGTATTTACTTATTCAAATACAATAAAACATATTACATCTTTATATAAAACTATGTCTCTAATTTAAGAAACTCTAAGATAGGAAAGAAATTAATAGAGATATGATTCCTTAGAATAATTGATTGTAAACATTTGCGTAATCCCTTTTGTAGAGAATTAGAGAAATTTCTTATGTATATTCTTTGGTTAACTTACAAATATATAGACATAGATTATCCTAAGGTAGGAAATAATCGCAAGAAGATAGTGACTTCCTAAGAATCGATGAATTAGGATTAGTTTCTATTTACGTAAGATCTCCTAATATTCTATCCTTAATTTAAGGGATTCTAACACTCCATCTCAAGTCAGTAGTGTAGATGTTTATCAAACCCACTTGCCAACAAGTTCTTCAAACATATTCTGTTCGTGCTTTTTGTTAACACATCAAGAACTTTGTTGTCCGGTAGGTAGATAGGTAACACTCACTTCTCTTGAGTGTATTTTCTCTTTATGAAATTACGATCTATCTCAACATGTTTAGTATGATCGTGATGCACGTGATTGTGAGCTATCTTGACAAAGACTTGGTTGTCACAAAATAGTTGCATAGGCTATTATAAGGAACTTTTAGTTCCTTCATTAGTCTTTGTACCCAAACTCCTTCGCAAATACCATGCACTAGTGCTCGATATTCTGCTTCTGCACTGCTGCGTGCTACCACAGACTGCTTTTTACTCCTCCATGTCACTAAGTTACCCCAAACATAGTTACAATAGCCACTAGTAGGCGTCGTCGTTGATAGATCCCGCCAATCAAGATCCGTATAAACCTTCACATTCTGTTGTCATTCTTCTTGAAGTATAGGCCTTTACCGGTGTCCCTTTTGAATACCTTAGTATTCGATATGCGACTTCGGTGTTTCTCCTTTGGAGCATGCATATATTGACTTATGACACTCACATCAAGGCTATGTGCGGGCGAGTGTGAGCTAGGTAGATAAGCCTACCTACCGGTCATTGATATCTCCCCGTCAATTTCTTCTCCATCGTGATCGAGACTACTAACTTTAGATTAAACTCCATAGGAGTTTCAATTTGGTTTGCAACCCATCAACCCAACTTGGAGAGTAAGTCGAGGACATATTTCCTTTGGGAGATGGAAATGCCTCTTTAGACCTTGCTACCTCCATGCCAAGAAAGTACTTGAGATTCCCCAAGTCTTTAAGTTCAAATTCTATTCAGAAATTCTTTCAATCATCAATTTCTCTAGTATCATCTCCTCACACGATAATATCGTCTACATAGACAATGAGAATGCAACATCTTCCTTCCTCGAGTGCTTGTAGAACATGGTGTGGTCTGCCTGTCCTCGAGTATAATGTCTGCTCATCATAGCCTTTGTAAAACGACTGAACCATGCCCTTGGAGACTGTTTCAGCTCGAACAATGACTTTTTCAACTTACAAACTTTGTCTTTACTTTCTTCAAACCCCGGAGGAAAAACCATGTATACTTCTTCATTTAGCTCACCATTGAGAAAAGCGTTTTTAACATCCAATTGAGTCAAGTGCCAATTAAGATTGATAGCGAGAGATAGTAGAACTCGAATGGTGTTAAGTTTGGCAATCGGTGCAAATGTCTCTTTATAGTCAAGCTCATAGGTTTAGGTGAAGCCATTAGCCACAAGTCGAGCCTTGTATATATCAATATGGCCATCAGGTTTGAATTTAGTAGTAAAATCCATTTGCAGCCTATTGTTTTTTTCTTTTTAGGCAGATCTGAAACTTCCCAAGTTCCATTATTCTTGAGGCCTCCATCTCTTCCATGACAACTTGTCTCCATTCATCGACTCAAGTGCTTCTTCTATATTTTGGGAGTTTTCTTGAATCCACATTAGTCACAAATGCTTTATAGGACTTAGATAAATTATCATAGGATACAAACCGAGAAATAGGGTGTTGAGTGCGACTCCTTGCCCCTTTCTCATTGCGATTGAAAGATAGATGGATGGCGATGGAGGTGAGACCTAAGTTTGATAGCTTGAGCAGGTCCTCGGGGAGAGATGGGATCGGCACTGCTATATTAGTTTTAAGATGTCGATTTCTTTTGGAGTAAACCTGCAGGTTAGGAATCTGTCCTTGCTGTTTTCCGTGATTAGAAGGCAGTCCTGATGTGGTATTAGGATCAGGTAGGGTATTAGGATCATGTAGGGTATTAGGATAAGGAGAAACAGTATCTGTATTGAGGGTAGTGACAGGATCTTGAGGGGGTATGATAAGAAGGGTATTAAGGTTTTCATCTTCATTTAAGGTCTCCCCCTGAAGATGAGAGGCTCCAAAATATGGTTCATCTTCAAAAAAGGTCACATCCCGAGAGACAAACATTCGGCGTAAAAGAGGGGAGTAACACTTATAGCCCTTTTGGGTGGAAGAATAACCAATGAATATGCAGGTGTGAGCCCGAGGGTCAAGTTTTGACTGATTAGGGTGATGATTATGGACAAAGGCTTTGCAATCAAATATTTTGGCTGGAAGGTTAGTAACCTGGAATAGGGGAAAGGATTTTAGAAGGGTATTTAGAGGTGTTTGAAAGTTTAATACCTTTGAGGGCATTCGGTTAATGAGGTAGCAAGCGAAAAACAACGACCTCTCCCAAAGATATTTAGGGACATTCATGGTGAACATAATGGCTCGAGCAATGACTAGGAGGTGTCGATTTTTCTCTCGGAATCCCATTTTGTTGAGGAGTGTTTGGACAAGAGCTTGATGTATAATGCCATGGTCGAAAGGTAAGGACTTAGGATGAGTTGAAGTATTCTCTTCCATTGTCGATGTGGAGGGTATGTATGGTGGAGTTGAATTGGGTTCTAACCATAGAGTGAAAATTTTAAAAACATTGGGTGTTTGATTTGTCTTTTAATAGATACACCCAACATACTCTAGTATGATCGTCAATAAAGGTTATAAACCACTTCGCACCAGTAATGTTTATCACTCGGCTAGCTCCCCATAAGTCACTGTGAATTAATGAAAAAGGTTTAGATTGGGTATATGGTTTCAGAGGATATGGCACTCGGTATGTTTGGATAACTCACAAATTTCACATTTTAAAGAATTTATTCTTTTATTTCTAAATAGCAGCGGAAGATGCCTTTTTAGATACAAGAGATTTGGATGTCCTAACCTACGGTGTCATAACATAATGTTATCTTCTTTTGAAGTAGATAGAGCCAATCCCCCTTGTGTACTGTTTTTATTCCACACATATAATCCATCATCAACTTTAGTAGTGCCAATCATCTTCCTCGATTTCTGTTCCTGCAGTACACAACCAAGATTAGAAAATTCAGCAATCATGTTTCCATCTTTTGTAAGTTTACTTATCGAAAGTAAATTACAAGACAAGTTTGGGACATGTAGAACATTATCAAGGGAAAAATTTTCTGCTATTTTTACTTTCCCTACTCCAACCACAGGTGAGTATGAACCATCAGCTATTCGGATTCTTGACTTGTTATGACAAGTGGTATAAGTCTGAAACAGAGTGAAGTTACCTGTCATGTGATCCGAGGCTCCCGAATCTAGTATCCAAGAGGTTTGGTTATTAGATTCAAGAGCGATATTAAGAGCGATACCTTGAGCGACTAGAGTCCCATGTCCAAGAGAAGCACTTTCGAAATCTTATGGAGATTCGCAAGTCGAGTCTTAGTTAGGCGGACATCAAGTACTTCATCTGCATTAGTGGAGGATATCATGGCGCTTTTCTTTTCTCTCTGCTTTTTATCCGGATAACCATGAAGCTTAAAACACTTTTCCTTAGTGTGACCAACACGGTTGCATGGCTACATACCACTGCTTGATCCGAATCACTTCCAAGACGCAACTTTTGTGTTGATGGACCTTTGGAGACAAGAGCGAAACTTGATGGGCTGTTTTTCGACGAGATCATTGGTTTAGGTTCTCCCATCATGACGAGACGCCGCTTTTTCTTCTCGTCCTAGTTGAAAAATGCTACACCAATGGTTGGAAGGGGTGATCTACCCAGAATTTTGCCCCGAACTTCATCTAATTCACTCCTTAGTCCAGCTAGAAACTCATAGAGTCGTTCTTTGTTGAGATGAGTCATGAACTTAGACTGCTCAAAGCCTTCACCCCAATCTGCCTCGTAGTACATGTCTAACTCCTGCCATAATATTTTCAGATTATTATAGTAGTGAGTTACCTCTAGAGTTCCTTGTCGAATATCCTTGATTTAAGTTTTATCTCAAAAACTTGAGAAGCGTTTCCCAGATCAGAATAATTCTCACTAATTGCATCCCACATGTCTTTAGCAGCTTTGAAGAGAAGGTAGGTTCAACTTATGTGGCCTTCCATCGAGTTAATCAACCACGCCATAACAATAGAGTTGTTGAGTTCCCAAGTAGCATAAGTCGGTCAAGAACATTTGGACGTGGAGGTCTCCATTAATATACCCTAACTTGCCACGACTACGAATTACCATGAGGATGATTGGGACCATTGTAGGAAATTTTTCCATCTAGACGATGACTAGTGATCATTAGAGAAGAATTGAGGTCACTTTGATTGATCCTCGATTGCCATTCGAGATATTTGTGAGATCTCGCCGGACATGGCATCATTGAGGTCACCCATGGGAAAAAAACGGAGGAAATTTTAGGAAGGGATTTTTCGAAAAGAAAGAGAGATCGAATGATTCCTAAGGCTCCGATACCATGTAGAGAATTAAAGAAATTTCTTATGTATATTCTCAATGGTTAACTTACAAATATATAGACAGAGATTATCCTAAGGTAGGAAATAATCGCAAGAAGATAGTGACTTCCTAAGAATCAGTAATTAGGATAAGTTTCTATTTACAGAAGATCTCCTAATATTCTATCCTTAATTTAAGGGATTCTAACACCTTTAACTAAGGAAAGATAATCCTACAGAATCCCTTTACTAAAGGGATGATAATTCCTACAATTTTCTTTCTGACATTTTTTTGCAGGTTTTGTTACACCAAGTACTTTGCAAATTTTTTCCATCACTGGGTTCTAAAAGTTCTGAATTCATACCTTTGGAAAAAAGGTGCTTTGAGGATTTGAAATTATACCTGGCAAAGAATTCTGATTGCATGCGGTATGGTAATTTACCTACATTTTCTAGTATCATATGATTGGCAACTTTGCGATTCTAAGAACTGTGTTTTAGGTTGTCAACTAAATTTCCTTTGCAATGTTAATGCATATTTTGTTAAGTTTGTAATTTGCCATTTCGCTGCCCATGTTACAAGGGTAAATAGATTGACAGTTTAGCATAGAAAATTCATGTTTCCAAGCATTTCAATTGTTATGGAGATATATTATGCAAAGAAAATTAGAAAAGAGTAAGATAAGAGAAAGAATAGAGTTAAAAGGGGTGTTCCACAAATCTAATAAAAAATAAAAAAATAAAAGTGACTATACTGGGATACAAATGGTTAACTTTGAAGTAGAGACAAGAGATAGTACTCTCCAATAAAGTCTAGTTACACAAGCAATACTAGATGAATAAGATGGCAGTGCAATATTTTAGGTGTCTGCATTACATGCTGCTGATGAGTTATGTATTTGAACCTTGAAATGTTTATTTGATTGCCTCTCAGCTTGCGAGCATCAATGGAAGGCTATCTGGATGCTTATAATCCCAAAACCTCTGTTACTCCTGCTGGAATTTTTGTTAGTCGGGTAGAGGTATGATATTTCATAAATGCTTTTGGCTTAGTTTTGAAAGTATAGGGAGCTAAGAGTTAGTTTCTAAATTCCAGTTATGACTTTCACAAAATTTTTTCTACATGAATAAATTCTCTGGCAAACTAATTATGATTATTGAGAAATCATCACTGGATAAATACTATTGGTGGACAAATTTTCTTTCTTTGGTGAGGATTCACTTAGTACTGTGGTTTTGTAATTAACTTACCTGCTGACAGTCTTTTGCTTCCTGAAATTGCATTGTTATTGAAAGATCAGGGTTGCAAATTTACTTTTTGCATATTGACTTTGAACTGTGTGATCAAAATATTAACATGGTGTTTCATTTTGTAGTAACCTATATTCATGTTTCTGGAAATGCTTTTGTTCTTCTCCATTAACTCCCATTTTCGCTCTGTGGTAAAAATTGCAGGAAATTGGGTTTGAATGTGTTCCAACATCTCTCATGGAACAAGTGATCAACTTTCTGAATGTAAGCAGTTGTATGCTTTATATGTTTTTGTGATGCTTTCTTCATATCTGATTTTCTGTTACTTCAGGATGTGAGGGAAGATCTGAGATGTTCGATGGCGAAGGATATTGTCACAATCAAGAATGAGAGTCTAAATATGGCTGCAGGTCCCGGATCGACTGAAGTATCTAGCGCTTGTGAAGAGAAATTGGAGTTGCCTAAAGATGCTCATTTGGACTTCCAGAAAAAGATTACTTTCTCTAAACATGAGAAGCCAGACTTGGGTTCCAGTTCCTTATTTTGCAAGGGAGAAGTGTACAAGCAACTTCTTGGTATGTATTAAGTTTGAGAAGTAAATAATTTGAAGGTTAAAGCTCTCGACAGTTTACACCGTATTTGTGAAATTGCATGTTCTAGGCTTGGATTATGAAATACTGTCAATTGCATGTTTAGGCAATAGAGCTGGTGACATTCATGTTTTGACCCCTTCTCTCTCTCTCTTCTTATGATAACCCAAAGTTTTTAATTGTTGTATTGCGTCACTAATAATGTGCAAAACAGAAATGGAAAAGGAAGATGATCTTCTTGATCGGTTGTGGAAGTCTAGAAGCTTGGCTATGGAGAGGATAAGAGGAAATCGGCAGCATATTATCCTAGTAGCATCATTGATTGATCGCATACCCAACCTTGCTGGATTGGCACGTACCTGTGAGGTATGCTGGTTATTAAGTTGTATTTCTTTTTTCTTAGTACCTTGATTCTTATTTATCATTTATTATTTTGAAGTTAGTATTGCAATTTATTTAGCATGTCTACTGTTCACACAAACACTACTAAGTCTTGTTCCTTTCAGGTTTTTAAAACACAGGGGTTAGCTGTTGCAGATGCAAAAATAGTACAGGACAAACAATTTCAACTCATCAGGTTCTGATGATAGTTTTCATTTGTGCTATAACTCTCTGTATCACCCTTATTTGTTTGGCATTTATCATATGAAAAATGAATGCCCCTTCACGTTTGGTGAATGATTGTTCTTCTGTAACTGGAGTTTTGACCTGCCTTCTGTTTGGTTGAGACTTAACTGAAGATGATATGCTAAATTAAGAACAAACATATAATAGGCATTAAAACTCAACGAGAAATAAATGTGGATACTGTGATTGTTATATCTGAGTGCTAAACTAAATAGCAAACAAAAATTGACATAACATCCACTCACATAAACTGTGCTCTGCAGTGTGACAGCAGAGAAATGGGTTCCTGTTATAGAGGTCCCTGTAAATAGTGTGAAACAATTCTTGGAGAAAAAGAAGTGGGAAGGTTTTTCGATCTTGGGACTAGAGCAAACTGCAAACAGTGTACCTCTTGATCAGTATATCTATCCGAAGAAGACTGTAAGTGATCCTTTGACAAGTCTATTTGGCATTTTGCTATCAAGTAATTACTCGGCCTTGTTGCTAGCTTTTTTACAATAAGCCCAGGTGTTATTTCATCAATTCTGTTGGGCTTTTAATTTTAGCATTTTCAGTTTCCATTATTAGCAGAAGGTGGTTCTCTAAAAAATTAACTACCGACTTGAATCGATGCAGTGAGGGAATTGATGTCCGTGTTCTATTGTCTTGGTAGGTGTTGGTTCTTGGGCGTGAAAAAGAGGGTATACCAGTAGATATAATCCATGTTTTGGATGCTTGCATCGAGATACCTCAGCTGGGAGTTGTTCGATCACTTAATGTACATGTGAGTGGAGCCATTGCTCTATGGGAGTATACTCGACAGCAACGATTGTGATACGTTACAAGTAATTTTCAAACTCTACTCGTCATTTTATACTCGAAATCAGCACCCTTGGACATCTCTTTTCTTTCCATTTAAATGAATCATATTGTGCCCCAGTATCTTCAGGTTCCTTTCCATTTAAATGAATCATATTGTACCCCAATATCTTCAGTTTCTATCATTTGGCAAGTTGTATCTGATTTGTAATTTGATAATGTACTATTTTTGGGAATTATGCCCTTGGGACTTCTATCATTCTTAAATAAATGGTACTTCTATAATTGTACCCTTTTTTTAACTATATAAATGTACCTAATTAGTTATTATATTTCATAAAATAATTATTTAGTAGACATGTCTTTGGAACAACTAGTACAATCTCAGTTCAAAGTCAAGGAATATTATATGTTTTAATTTGTGCTGAAGTGTTAACGGCATTTGGTGGTGTTTTAAAAGTTTAATCCATAAATTAGTAATTTTTTTGAAATATCATAAAATGATATAAGTAATATTTAAGCTACTTGCTTTTATCAAGCTGGTATCTTCATTCATTAAATTGTTGAGTCTAATTTTAAAAATAAACGTAAACTATATATGTCTAACTTTAAAAATAAACTTAAAAATTATACATATATTATATTTTGATATTGAAAATTATTTTTGATGATATCTAAAGTGCTTTTTAATTATTAGTAAAAGATTTTAAGATTATTGTTTGAATTAATGAAAGTATTAACTTGAGAAAAGTGGAAAATGATATAATTTAATTATTAAGTTATGGGTTAATTTTTGTGAGGATGTAGTCATTTGCTACTTGCTGGTTGATAATTCCAATATCAAAGTTATTTGTTCCTTATTTTAGTAGGATTTTAAGATTTGTAGTTATTTTTATAAGTTAATTTTGTTAAATATAAGTATTTTATTTTATCAATGGTTTAAGTTAATTATATATTTATAGTTTTAAATCGGATTAATTTTCAATGTAGGTTTGATAAAACATAAAAAGAATATGTTGACATAAGTAAATCTTCGTGCCAATGAAAAATTTTTCTGCCCAAACAAAAGTAAACAAATGACTTTTTGCTTCAACAGAAATATTTTCTGTTACTTGATAATTTTTTAAAAGTTACAATTTTTAAGAGTTATAAAAAAAGAGGGAGAGAGAAGAAAAAAAGAACCTTAAGCTTTCACATATTAACAATCGACGGGTTCCAACGAGAACATAGAGTTTCTCCATCATTTTTTCATTTTAATTTTAAGATGTTTCTTAAATTCTCCATAGGGTAACAACAGATTTCATGTTTAGTTAAATGACTGTTATCTATTTCATCTCTTTTTTATTGTTAATAAAATTTAGATTATTTATTCATTTTTGCTCTTCTTTGATAATAGTTTGGTCAACTATTAGTTTGACAAATCTAAAGAAATTGAAAGAATATTTTTTGTTTTAGGTATCGAGTGGATTAATGTATGATTTTTAATTAGAATAGAAATATATTTGATTACCCTGGGTAATCATAATTGAGGTAATTCTTATCCAATTTGGTCTACATTATTGGCATAGGAATATAATTCAATAATTGGATTAAATTAGTTCTTTAATTGCTCATAAGAGAAGAAAGTTTAGCTCCCCAGTTAAAATCAACTCTATTAGGGTAAACCGGGTGGAGATAAATTAATTAACTAATGTAGTGGATGACTTGTAATCTTAAACTTTTACTATTGATTGTTTATTTGCTTCAATTTGCATTACGTAATTTTAACTATTTGTAGGATGAATATTTTATACTACTTATAATGATATATATATTTATATATGTGATTTTCAGTCAACACCTATATAAGTCTAAATTCATTGGATGTGTTAAAATGACAAACATCGGTAATGAGATTAATATTATAGTAAATAACACTAAATTGAGGAGTAAAGATAAAGTAATATGTTTAGTGACTAATTTATATGTTTATTGAGCATTATAAGCTTAGTTTATTTGTTTGAAGTTATGGATAGGAATAATTATTGTTTAAAAATAAGTTATTTATATTTTTTAATGATATTTAAAATTTTGATATATTTTATTTACGGTAAATTATATCAACAGTCACCCAATTTTAGGGTAACTGACAAAACAATCACCTAGGTTTCATTTCAGTCACTCAACTTTCAAAAAATTATAAAACAATACTAATTAACGATTCATCGTTAGGTATTAATGAAATTGTTGACGTGACAAGTCAATCAGCTGATGTGACAAAGTCACCTTGGTGAAGCAACTCATTTTCTTCTTTTTCTTCTTTTTTTTCTTCTTTCTATGAGAAATTGAACAGAGAAACTCTCACCAAGAATATCCCCAACTAAGAAACTGATCTTTTAATACTCAGAACAATCTCAAAAGACAAAGGAAAAAAAATACAGATCTGAAAAAAAATATTTCAAGTTTCAAGGAACAGGAACACAAAGTGACACGTTACACAACAAAAAACCCTGCAAAATTCTAAATTTAAAAAAGTGAACTTTTTGTGACTCTTTACAAAGAGCATTTTCTTTTTTTGTTCTCTACGAACAACTTGCAATGAAACAAAACAAAAACTCAAACTTAGGGGAACAAGTAAGAATTAAGAACCCAATAAGCATATGAATTTGTGATCAAGAACAGGAGAGAAAAATAAATCCATACATAAGATCGAAATCAAAAGTTCTTTTGGAGTAGATAATGGTTAAATTGCCTGATTGGCGAATCCGACACCGAAACCAAGCAACATTCTACCAACAATCAATATCCAAACAATTTTGGCAAATCCATTGATAAGAGCTCCGGTGAAGAAAAGTAGACCACCAAAAAGCATGGACAATTTCCTTCCAAGCCTCCGGGTGACGGTGGAGGGCTGGAGGCTACCAAGGGTTTGGCTATCGTGTTGACAATATTGGTTAGTCGACAATAAGAACTTCTTAGTTGGGGATATTCTTGGTGAGAGTTTCTCTGTTTAGTTTCTCATAGAAAAAAAAAAAAAAACAACAAGAAGAAGAAAATAAGCTGCTTCACCAACGTGATTTGCCACGTCAGCTGGTTGACTTGTCACGTCAACAATTTCATTAATACCTAACGATAACTATTAATTAATGACTGTTTTATAACTTTTCGAAAGTTAAATGATTGCAATAAAATTTAGGTAACTGTTACCCCAAAATTAGGTAGTGTTGGTGTAATTTATATTTTTATTTATATATTAATAAGTTCTTTTAAGAATACATTTTAATCGATTAAATGGTGTAATTTGTATATTTTTATTTATATATTAATAAGTTCTTTTAAGAATACATTTTAATCAGTTAAATGAGTATTTTATATTTGTATAAATTTAAGTTATTAAATTATAGATGAATATATATTCAAAATAAAATGTAAAGAAATTAAAATATGGGTTAAAAAAAGAGTTGAAAATCGAACCCTTTTTTCTTTCGATAGCATTGCGGTTTAAGGTTGCCTATACTGCGTTTGTGCTCGAGTGAAGTGTCTTATTTCTACTTCTATTTTGTGATGTGTTGAATCATTCGGTTGTTTAGAACTCTTCTTTTGATTTTTATCAGTTGTCATTCATGTTCTACTAACTAGGGCTGGTAAACAAAAAGAACTCCGATTCTAGATTTCTATGTTTTGTCTTTGAATGCTGTGCCTTTTACATAGTTTGAAAAGTTAATATCCTCCTAAACCGTCCATTTGGTTGATTGGATTTTGTATAATTTTTACTTTGGATTTATGCTTATGATAAAAGTTTTCAGTTAGATTTTATTACATAAATGGGTTTTTGCAAATGAACAAATAATTATTTAGAGTATGTTTACCAAGTACTATTACAATTGATTCCTCCTTTCTTGCAGCTGGAGGAATTCTGTAAGAAAAAAGCAGCCAAGAAAGCCAAGAAGGCAGCATGTACCTCCCAAATCAATGTTTCTAATGTTAGCATAAATGAAAAACAACAATTAGAAATAACAATTTCTGAAGTGTACTGCTTGTAATAACAATTTATAAACATTTTTTGAAGTGTACTTTTTGATGTCTTGTAATAACAATCTACCTCCCTTGGGCAAGTTATACTGCTTGTAATAACAATTTCCTTACTAACACAAATAAACATTTTTTGAAGTGTACTTTTTGATGTCTTAGAAATATGTCATTATAAGTATCCATGGTTATATTTAACTCATCTGATGCAATTTGACATTCCATAATATATGCAATTTATTACTAGTCTATGTTGTTCTATCCATAAGAACCATGATATAATGGATGAGTATATTTGTATCCTTAGATCTGTGTCTTTTGTTTACCATCTCTTTTGGTGTGCATGAGCTGGATCCATGCTTTCTTTGGTTTGTATATAAGAGGCAATGATAAGGAGACTCTTGAGCATTTTAGTGATAATGCACTGTTCTGTATTTCAAGCCTAATGTCATGTTGGTTTCTTATGATACGAACAAGGTCCAACAGTTTCAGTAGCGGATAAAATTTAATTTTATTTATTTATTTATAAATAAATTATTGCAATATATGTAAAAATAATTTAAAATATAAAATTTATTAATATATGTAAAAATAATTTTTCGGAATTCTCCAAGCACCCTCTGCCATGTGTGGGTTTCCTGTTTCCATTTATAAAGTGTGGATTGCACCGTCTCAAATAAATGCAATATAAAACATATATGTTTATATATATAATCTCATTGCCTACCCAACTGCACAGCTCTCCCTTTGAATTAACTATAGACCATCTTAATTAGCACTCTTTTCTTTGTTCTTGCTATGTGTTTCAGCTTCTGGGTTTTTCACTGTTGAAAATTATTAGCTTTAGGCAACCATGAATGCTCTTGCTGCAACTAACCGTAACTTTCAACTCGCAGCAAGGATACTTGGGTTGGACTCTAAGCTTCATAAAAGCCTTTTGATACCCTTCAGAGAAATCAAAGTAAATTTTCATGTGCACTCAAATATTAGTTGGTTCTAGTTTTCTTTTATTTCCATATTTATACGGAAAATTTTTTAACTGTATATTTTTCAGGTTGAATGCACAGTTCCAAGAGATGATGGTTCTTTTGTCTCTTATATTGGGTTTAGAATCCAGCATGACAATGCTCGTGGACCAATGAAAGGCGGAATTCGTTACCATCCTGAGGTTTGCCTAAATCCATGGCCTTGGTTGCAAATATAATAGTTTAGGATTTGGTTCATTAGACAAAAAAGAATTAGATGTACAGTCAAGTTTCTGCAGCTTTTTGAATGATTTAAGGTGGACTTATCAGATTGAAAGCGAGATTAGTGATGATAGTTATAAATGGCAAAATATTCCTATCTTTCATAACAGCTTATGAAGATTATGTATGTTTTACTCCAGATTTTCCAATCTGTACTTTGTATGGACATGTTTTTGTTGCTCTAGGTTGATCCTGATGAGGTGAACGCACTTGCTCAGTTAATGACTTGGAAGACAGCTGTAGCAAATCTTCCATATGGTGGAGCGAAGGGTGGAATTGGTTGTAATCCTAGAGAGTTAACTGTAAGCGAACTAGAACGAGTTACGCGCGTTTTCACCCAGAAGATCCATGATCTTATTGGAATTCATAGAGATGTTCCTGCACCTGACATGGGAACTAATTCACAGGTACCCCCTATTTCTTGTCCACTGAGCTGCTTATTAGTTGTTAATGTTAATTAACTGTACTCTTATGTTGGGCAGACAATGGCATGGATTCTTGATGAATATTCAAAATTTCATGGTTATTCACCTGCTGTTGTTACTGGAAAACCGATTGTAAGTTTCTCCGAGAGAGATTCTCACCTTTATCAAGGGCGTGTTTGATAGAGTAGGAATAGTTTTTTTAGCTCTTGTATATTGGTTTGGCATTGTAGGAGCTTGGGGGTTCACTAGGAAGAGAAGCTGCAACTGGACTGGGAGTTGTTTTTGCAACTGAGTTTCTTCTTGATGAATATGGAATGTCTATTGCTAATATGAAGTTTGCTATCCAGGTACTTCCAGGATTCTTCCTCTTTAATATGCTTCTTTGCATATAGTGTTTGGTTTAATAACTTGAATTACTATCTTTTAGGGATTTGGTAATGTGGGATCTTGGGCAGCATCATTTATTCATCAAAAAGGTGGGAAGGTTGTTGCAGTTAGTGACATAACTGGTGCAGTAAAAAACCCAAACGGAATCGATATCCCAGCTTTACTGAAACACAAAGAGAAAGCTTATAGTTTGAAGGATTTTGAAGGCGGAGATGCCATGGATCTAAATGACGTGCTTGTTCATGAATGTGATGTTCTGATTCCCTGTGCATTAGGTGGAGTTCTTAGCAAGTACATACTCTGCACTTCTTACAAACAAAGCTTACCGTTCATCAATTCCTTCCTTTTTCCTTTCAAGAATCAAAAGTGAATTTATTTCAATTTCTTTCAAAGGGAAAATGCTGCTGATGTTAAGGCAAAGTTCATCATAGAAGCTGCAAATCATCCTACTGATCCAGAAGCAGATGAAGTAATATGGCAACTGTGCCTTCAACTAAGTTTTTCATCAAGTAATTTTCTGTTTCAAACATGGTTACAAAACGAAATCTCTGTTTCATGCAGATTTTATCCAGGAAAGGAGTGATTATACTCCCAGACATATATGCAAATTCTGGTGGTGTGACTGTAAGTTACTTTGAATGGGTTCAGGTAATACCAACTATTCACTTTCCCACACTGCTCTTAAAGCATAATTTTTTTTTTTGAACTAAACAGATTGGGCTATTTTATATATCTAATAGGAGAAAAAATAAAACACCGAAATACAAATGGGCTGACCCATACACAACTGGAAGCTATTAACTAATGGCCCTAACCAAAGCCAACTAATAAGATAAACATAAACATAAAGAAAACGAACAGCTGTAAGCAATTAATTAAAGCATAATGTTAAGTTGTGCATTAATAACATCCTTTTTGTGTTGGAGTATATCTAGTTTATAACATAAGTTCATTATGCATTAGAGTGTCCACATTTACGATAACATGACCGTGTATGTTGGTATAGAACATTCAAGGATTTATGTGGGAAGAAGAAAAGGTCAACTATGAGCTTAAGAGGTACATGAAAAGAGCTTTCAATGACATCAAAGCAATGTGCCATACTCATAACTGCAACCTTAGAATGGGAGCCTTCGCCCTAGGAGTCAACAAGGTCGCTCGTGCTACGGTTTTGAGGGGTTGGGAAGCATGATAACCATTCCTTCTTCTGTTCACTGTAATATATTGCTGTTGTAAATACCTGCAGGCTTTATTTTGTACCTTGTTTCAATGGAGTGTTAGTGACTTTTAACCTCATATTGAGCCTCCTACACAAATTAAAGAGTCTTGGCCAAGAGTTGGGAAAGTAAATAAAGCAACGGGTCTAATACATTGTCATTCACATGTTAAAAGCATCAACTGGAATCTTCATATATTAAGCATTGCATTGATACTTAAAATAATGCTCATAACAGTTAAAGATTACAACTTAATAACCTATCCAAATTCCGATCCTTGCTTACTCACAAATAGGGGAAAACTACAACTACAGGATTGCTAAAAAGACAGAATTCCAATTGAACTAGTTACTATTGGAACCATTGTTGTCATCCTGCCACGTCGCTTGCCATTGCTTGTCATAAAAGGTCGTCTCTTCAATCAGTTTCTTGATGTTATCTAAATCCTCATTCTTCCTGATTAAAAGCACTCCCACAACTGCTACAAACAACAGAGTTCTGGAAAATAAGTTGCCCATTTGGTCAACCAGACCTACTCCAGTCAAGCTATCAACAAGGTAAGCCATGAAGAACCCTATCATTGCTGCCTGGCCTGCACAAAACTCAAAACCACAAATTGTGGTTAAAACATATAGGTCTTCACACTGTATCAGGACGAGAAGGATATAGATTTTTTTTCACAAACCATTGAGCAATTCAGCTTCAGGTAGATGGAATCTCTTCATCCATGCCCACCAAGGAATGATGGATGTATCAAACACTACAGGGTCTTCATTACTAGTGGTTTCTGGATTATCCTGGAGCCACTTTCTTCTCCTGACCTCTGAGAAAAGGGTTCAAGTAACAAACAAGAGGAATCACAAAATAGGGAATATTATTGGACTATAGTGCCAAATATAGCAGAGAATCACCAATGTAAGTCTAAAAAGTGTTACCAGCATCAATAACAGCATCCCAGTCAGTGGTTCCATCTTTTGCAAACTGTTTCAAGTCCCAAGTGCCTCCAATCCACCTAGGGTCATCAAACTTGCTCAAAACCTCAGCATTTGCAGCCGATGTGGTCATAGCCGCTCCGTTAGACCCAGCAGAGGCTTCCACGGCGTTTTCAATCTGGTTGGATGCTGGGTCTTCGACAGCAGCAACAGAAGCTGAAACCCCAGCTCCATTGTCTGGTAAAGACTTGGGAATAGTGGATAGTAGAAGAAAGGGTCTCTTGAAAGGGAGAGAAAGACTTGAATTGTGGGTTAAGTGTGGTCTGACAGAGAAAGATGTAGGTAGAGGAGGAGGAGAAAACGTAGCCATGGATATGGGCTTTTTGAGGGTTGGATTATTGATGAAGTGATGAGAGTTTTATTAGTTTGAGTTCATGGCTGAGTTTAGTTTGTCTGGACTCTGGAGTGGAGTGTGTTCTGAGGTTGTCACTTGTCAGTTATCCTATGCCTGTAGTATTATTAATATTTCGACTTTAAAAGGAAAATAAATAATAAATGAAGTTGGGGAGCAGTTTGGCTTCATTTTACTTTTTTACGACTTTATAATAAATGAAGTGAAAATCAAGCACGACATCATAATAAATGTACTGAAAATCATGCCTGTATTCATTCCTCCTTTAATTTCTTGTTGAAAGCGTCTTGATTACGCCACTTTCTCTGTTGCCACTTTGGACTTTTCCGAGCCTCCATTGTCTTTTTAGGTTCTCTAATCTACCTTCTTCATTAAAGAGGCTGTAGGAAATTTTCATAAGGGTGATTATCATAAATTCCGGACTTAAACTCCAAATGAAAAAAAAGCTAACCGATTATCATAAATTCCTCCAAATGAGTGAAGAAAGTTGGAGGCTTTGATCATAGATTCTCAACTTCAACCCCAATGCAGATTTGATGGTTTTGATAAAGGAAATACTTGTGTTTGTTTGTCGTCGTTGGTAGGAGCTCCTCACATTCTTCCAGTTTTTTTATGTTTTGTGTTTTTTATCAAGAGGACAGGGGGAAGGGAGGTTGAGCTTCCGGTTTTTTTACTTCATATTAAACCTCAAAATAGTTAATTTTAAGGTATAAAATTTATTTGATTTTTTAAATAAGTATAAAATATATTTAGATAGATGTATGTTTTAAAATATTAAACGTAAATTATCTAAACAATAATGTTAATGAAATAAAATAAAAACTAAAATTATAAAATTCAGCATTAAATGATAAGTATCCTTTATCCACTTATCATTTTCATATTTTTATTGAAAAATTCTATCATTTATTATTACACATGTAAGTTTTAGAATTTTAAAGGTAAATTTAAAAATATATTAAAATAATATGTGTAAGTTTTAAAATATTAAAACTTTTTTTAAAGATAATGTTAAAATAAAAAATAAACATTAAACCCTTATCTATTTATCATTTTTCACATTTTTATTAAAAATTCCATAGTTTATTTTTTATATTTGGTTGATTGAATTCTTTAAATGCCAAATGATTGATTAGGAGTCTATTACACAAAAGGGGCGTTGAATGGCTATTTCAGCCTCTTCCCCCAGTGTCATCCTTTTCTTCCCGGAATGGTTATTCCGTTCTTGGAAAGTGGATGGGAGCAACCTCCACTGGACTTGGTATCGTATTTATATTGGATAGTGTACTTGGGGAATGCCACTAGTTCCTTCTGTCACAATGTAGAATTTTTCTTATTGAAAGTTGACCTGGTTGTAGCCTGTAGGGGCATAAATGTAGAATTTTCTGTGGTTATGGGCTTCAATTAGTTATATTTTAATGTGTATTATTTCTTTCCTAGTTTCACATCTATGGTTTTAAAATAATTTTTCCTGGAAAAAAGTTTCAGTCAATTCTTATTAGAATGATACTAACTTAAATAGTTCGGCGTGATGCGAACAATTGTTTGACATAACTCTGCTGACATCTTATGCGTTACTCTACAAGAAATGCCTGAGATATTACCACATGTACTGCGAATTCTTTTTATAAGAAGGTAACCATCCCATCTCCCAGTTATAGTTCTCAACGTTGCAAATATGATCTCCAGCTTCATTCTTGTGAAAATTCCCCCTATCAGATACTGCAGAATGGATGAGCAGTTGCGGGTGGCGGCTGAAAATGGAGACGTTGAAGCATTGTATATGGAACTCGCCCAGGACCCATATCTTCTAGACCGTATTGATCACATACCGATTGTTGATACCCCGTGGCACGTTGCAGCGATTGCAGGAAAGCATCATTTTGCCATGGTAGTTGCAAACTTTTGAAACCCTCACTTGCTTGGAAGCTAAATCACGTGGGACTCAGTCCTATGCATCTTGCTTTGCAGCACAAATGCACCAAGATGGTGAGAGGGTTAATCACAATCAACAGTCAGCTTATCCGAGTGAAAGCAAAGGGAATGATTACACCTTTACACAATCTGGCACAGACAGAGGATCCTGATCTACTAGTTGAACTTTTATCTGCTTGTCCGTCATCTATTGAAGACACCACAATTCACTGTGAGACTGCTGCCCATGTTGCTATTAAAAACTGCTCAATCAGATGTTTCAAAGTCCTTCTGGGATGGCTTCGACGAGTCAACAAAGAAGACATTCTGAACTGGAAAGATGAGGATGGTAACACTGCACTACATATTGCCATATCTACTAATCAGACAGAGGCAAGTTTTAATTATTTGCTATATATGAATGATTTCGAAAAATAATAATTCTAGACTAATTAAAATTTATTTTGATCATGAAGGTGGTGAAGTTGTTGGTTAAGCATGCGAATGTGAATGTCAAGAACTTCAATGATTTGACAGCTATGGACATATTTCACCTTCAAGGATCATTACAGAACACTGAAATTGGTAAGATTTCTACATAAAGCTAAAGCAAAAAAAAGCATCTGATCTTACCTCAAATATGACTCTCGAAGATTACTTGAGCAAGGAACTTACTCTGATTGATAAACGAGACAAATATTTTGGAATCAACATCCAAAATAATCCCAATGACATCCGAACTGTAATCCTTGTGGTGGCTATACTGATTGCAACAGCCACCCACCAGGAGGGGCTTAGTCCTCCTGGTGGGTATTGGCAAGATGACTATAAACCTCCAGCAAACAATGGCACCACCAACAACACCCACAATAGCAGCATCGGGGATGGGCAAAGGCAACGCCGGGCAGGACAAATGATAATGAATCCTGCTGATCTTTTCTATTTCTTAGCTGTTAATGGTTCAGCATTTTATCTGTCAGTTTGGACGATTCTGGTTATTATAATCGGCCTCCCATTTTAGTAGGTAGTATTAGGTGATGTAGTTGGCGAGTTTTCTCATTGAAAATGTAAGCTGTCTATACATCAACATGTTTGCTTCTTTATGCTTATTATTCTTCCATGACAGGGACCTTTCCAACAGAGGGAAGTGTGGCTTTAACTGTTGGGAGGTTTTTATTCATAACCATCACTGTCATATCCACAGTTGCGGCATACATTATTCCTTGGAGAGCATTTAGTAAACACCAAAAGCTTAAACTTCGGTCGATACAATGCGAGGAAGCAGGGTACTTTGGCTTGCATTTGTAACAAAAGACCAGCAGCAAATCAAGCTCAACTTAAGCTGCAACACTGTTTTGAAGTACAACTACTCATTTTAATTGTTTTGTTCCTATGTAACTTAGTCTAGTTCTTTTGTAATGTGATAGCTAAGCTAGTAGGATATGATGACTGATTTGTCTTTTGAAAATTATAATTGTTTTCTCATTGCAGGGTTGCCTTGTTCTGTTCTCTGTTTTCTTCTTTTGTTGCTGCCATTTGCTGTTATGTTATTCTAGGGTTGAAATCTGTGTAAAGATCTGTCTATATATAGCATAGGTACACACTACTTGTTTGGTTTTGGAGTTGTCTTGTTACTCAAGACTCAAGATGTCATATGCTCTGTTCCTTCACTTTTTATTGCTAAAACTTGTACTCGTAAGTCAGCATGCAACTTTCCCAAGAATGTAGAGACCCCTAAAATGTAATGCTATATAATACTACTAGTTCTTACACTTGCTTATCAAATATCATTATATATGAAATAATTCATATTTAAAGCTGACATTCAAATCCTTTTAAATATGATTGGAGGTTGAAAATAAGAAATCCGGCATTTTTACAACCTTCCATTTTAGGGAGATAAATTCTTCGAAACCATCTTAATATTCTAGTATAACTTTAAGAGCTTTTAACATGTAAATATATGTTAAAATCAATTTATTATTGATATTTACACTTAAAAATTCAATCAAAAGATATATATTATCTATTCATAATATAATATGTGATATAATTTCTCAATCTGAGTATACGTAAATAGTAGTACTTTTTCTATTTGTTGTTTTATTTTTTGGCATAAAAATTAATTTTCAAGCATAACAATGAAGGCCGCAAAAAGTTGAAAGAATGCCACCTGTTAAACGACGACGTTTATTGTGAAGGGGAAAAAACGAAAGAAAATAAGATAAAATAATTCGGGCTAACCCAACCCGTTTCAAGATTCCAATCGGAGTTGATCCGGATATAGTTTTCTAACTTCTTTGTTTTGAGTATTAGAATTTCTTTCTTTACACTCTCGTCCAAAATACTGCGCTCTCGAAGCACTATATCCATCAATGGAGGTCGCAACTGCAGCCGCATCAAGCTTTGCGCTCCACGCGCGCATGTTATCACCGCTAACCTCCGCACGAATCGCAAACCCTACCCGAACCCTAACGTCTCCTCCATCGACTTCTCTCCGAGCTTCTCTCTCCACTAGCTTCCTCTCTCCCTTTCCCACCGTTGGCAGCGTCTCCGGAGATTTCTCCGGGTTGAAACTACGACCCGAATCTCTCAACCCGGCTTCTCTCTGCCGGTCCAAGCCCAAACGAGGAGTTGTCACCATGGTACTTTCAAATCCTTCTAATTTAATCTAAATTTCCTTTCTTTGCTTTTCTAGGGTTCTCAAATGTTTATTAGCAGTGGTAATAGTGAGTAAGTAGGAAATTTTATCATATAAGACTTCTGAAATTTTATTTCTAATACTTATTTTAGTTCTTAATCTAAATTGGAGTGTTATGTGACAGTTGAGTTGCCCCATCCAAGATTAAGGGTGATAAATAATGGGATTAGTCAAGGATGCAATTGAATAAATTCATTCGTGCTGTGTTTTCCCGGAATTTTGTGATAGGTTATTCCGTTTTCGAGGGGAAGTGCATGGGAGCAACCTCCACCAGACTTAGCATCGTATTTGTACAAGAATCGGATAGTTTACTTGGGAATGTCGCTTGTTCCTTCTGTTACAGAGTTGATACTGGCTGAATTTCTTTACCTTCAATATGAAGATGAGCAGAAGCCTATTTACTTGTACATAAACTCCACTGGAACAACCAAGGTATGATTTTCTTATTGGAAGTTGACCCTGTTCTAGAGACTGCAGTAGTTTCTGTGGTTATTGCCTTGTTGGCATTGGATGCTAAATGAATGCCAAGGAATGCAAGCTTATGTTTAGAATGCATTTTGAATCTGTCTTCTATTAAAATGTATTTCATGTGAGCTTCCTAAGTAAAAAAAAAAATTCCTTTTTTTTCTGGCATTGTTAAGATACTAAAATGTTGCGTTTGTTTGCTCCCTTTTTCTAACATTATTAAATTTTGTTTTCACATTTTTCAGGGTGGCGAGAAGTTGGGTTATGAGACTGAAGCTTTTGCAATCTATGATGTTATGGGGTAATTAGGCTTTCCGCTTTTTACCTCATACTTTATTCCCAATTGACTTGCTTTATGAGTTGCAGTAATTTTGCATTTACGAAGTGTTGGAATTATTGGAATTCTCTTCCTGGATTTGTGTGGTAGTTTCAACCTCAAACTCCAGCAGCATCAACTACTCATAAATAGTGAATGCATCATTCTTTGTGAATGATGATAGGGCCCTTATACCTTCAACATTTCTATAGCAGCATTTTCATTTAGTTATGATGAGGCCTAGCTACTTGCAGATTTTATTCTTCCTAGACACTACGTAGATACTACCTGCTTTAAGCTGGGAAACATTTCTGAATATATTCTACAAACCACTGTACATTTTTTGTCCTTTCTAACTTTATTTGTTGTGTTTCTGAATACTTTCTTTGACTGCAGGTATGTTAAGCCTCCTATTTTTACTCTCTGTGTTGGAAATGCTTGGGGAGAAGCTGCATTGCTTTTAGCCGCTGGTGCAACAGGAAATCGTTCTGCTCTTCCTTCGTCGACAATAATGATTAGGCAGGTTGGTTTTCGGACAGTGAATCTCTGATGCTCTTAACTATCAATTTCTTTGAATATGTTGTACGCTTTTAACATTAATGTTCAATATTCATTGCTTTTCCCCCTACCAATCTGCAGCCAATTGCTAGATTTCAAGGTCAAGCAACAGATGTTGACCTTGCAAGGAAGGAAGTAAAGAATGTGAAAACAGAGTTGGTGAGAAAATAATCTCTTGGTTAAGGATTCTGATTATATGCCAATCTTACATTTGAAAACACCGTGGTCCTGCTTAACAGCTTGTGTTTGCTCGGACTTATGACTAAACTATAGGCTGCATAGATTGACTATAAATTTACTCATTGAAGCTGACTTTACAAATTTTGCTGTTGGATGTGCTTCCAAATTTGGGCTAAACACAACTGCATGTTTCTTGTACGTATTACACTCAAAGGTTAAACTCTATGCCAAACATATGGGAAAATCAACCGAGCAGATTGAAGAAGATATAAGGCGCCCAAAATACTTTAGCCCCAGTGAAGCAGTTGAATATGGCATCATAGATAAGGTTCTCATACTCGAAGTGGTTATTTGTTCTGTACTAATTTTCTTGCATTTCTGTACTATATTCTTTTTCCAATTTTTATAATTTGCAGGTATTGTACAATGAAAGGAGCAGTGAAGACAGTGGTGTTGTTTCTGACCTTAAAAAGGCTCAACTTATCTGAACATGGGAGAACTTGTACCTGTGACAGTTAAAACTACTCAGATATAATCTTGAATCCGAATTGTATGATTGACTACATGTCATTTTATATGTTATAGACATTTAGAAAAACCATGATGCACTTTGTTGTCAGGGGAGCAATATACTGAGTTGAAATATTTTTACTGCAGCAGTATAGACCGAGTTGAAGGAGGACAAGAGAAGCTCAGAACTGTGTACTTTTTTTTCCGTGGAATGCGGTCTCTTTATTTGTAGCACACATTTTTTTTCAATAAATAGTATGTTTAGTTATAACACAAGTAATTACAATTAAATTTTGGTTCCCCTTTTCTTTCTTCTTCCCCCTTTAACGTGCTTGTGCATTATAAGTCATCGCTGAGATAATCTCCTTAGTTTGAATATACAAGCAAGAACCCTATTGGTGCAGCTGAAAGGAAAAAAATTAATACCCAACAAATTCAAAAGAAAATCAAGGATCATGAAAGTTACCCAGATTATTTGACCATTTTAATCTTGTACCAAGATCAAGTTGGGAATGATGTTTTGCAAGTAATTGAAAATTCCGGCATTATATTTAAATGATAATATTATGTTTCAATAAAAATATAAGAAAATAACTTTGATGTGAATTATAAATTTTAAATCATTTTAAGCCATTAATATAAATTACTTGTAAAATTTAACTTGATTATATAAAAATATATTTTAAGTGTTAACGTATAACCATTGCAAGTTCAAATATATATATAAGGTTATATATTTAAACTATATTTTAATTAAAAAATAATTGTATACTCAATATAAATAATAAACAGCTCTCCACAAATGTATGTTTTGTTCAAAAGCTTTGGGTTCAAAAAGCAGTTTTGTCCGTTCAGCAATGGTGAATGGAGCCTAAGACAGCAAAGTGCTCATCTGCTACTGATCGGAAGGATGAAATGGAACCATGTAAGACATCAAAGATTAGTGAAAGTTGCAGTTACCAAATTTTGATAAACGTAGAGAGCATTAACTTGCTTACTGAATTCAACTCAAATAAGTAGTCAAAAGCTCAGAAACTGCAAGTTTGATTTAATGTTCAAGGTGGAAGATGTACTCTGTCAGGCGCTGCAATTCGTCGGGGTCTAATTTCTGCCATTTAACTGTAGCCTTCTTTGTCACTGTTAGTATTTGGGAAGCAGGATCGACTGTCCAACGATGCAAAAGTACATCTGCATGCGGCAACCGAAAGCAACTAGACGTTAATACAGACAACCTAATAAGAAAATGGGCACACTAAATTCAAGTAAAGAACTCTATTGTGGAACATTCAGCTGAAAACAAGTTTTGCAAGAGCTAGTTCACCAACCGTACCACCACAACCACTAAAACAATTCAGCACAAGCGAGAACGAACCCCAAAGCTAACTTCTAAGACGAACCCCAATGCAGAAGACTTGGCACAAAAGTAAGTTAAAGCAACCATCAAAAGCATTAAATTGGAGGCTTCAAGAAATCTTGCAGAGTCTATGATCCTCTTATGTCAGACTAAATCAAAGGACCTACTTACACGGTAATTTCTGGCCTTATACACAACCAAGAAGAAAAGCATATCCACCTTGAGCATGGAAGTTAAGAGCAATTAAACTAATAGTATAATTAATGAACTTGAATGGTAATCAAGATGAATACCATCGTCCAAGTGTGGGGTAAGCCTATAAACAACAAAAAGCATGGGTTTCCAATGTGAATTTAGATTTTTATGGTCATTAGTCTCATTTCATAAAACGAAGAATCAAAAGACAAGGCACAAGTAGTACTATGGAATTGAAAAAGACAGCTTTCCTTTCACACTGTTAGAGCTAAGACTATCCAGTTACCTAATCAGTCAAAGATTTGATCGATTTGGTCTGTCAAGACACGAGACGGCCTGAACATATTTATATGTTGACTTTTTTGACGTAGGCCTTACTGAATATTGTTTTAATAAGCAAATGGATTTTTGGACGTTCTCATTCCATTCGTTAAAGTTGGAATCGAAGTGGTGTGCATTTGTGAAGAGTTTTAAGTGTGTTAAAGAGTTGAAATTCAAATTGGACTATGGTGAGAGTTTGAGTTTTACTTGATATTTTTGCCCTCTTGTATTAGGTTTTTATTAGAGAGTTTATACTTGATGTAATTGAGGTTTTTTGGATAAGTGATTTGAAACAATTGGGGTCGATGTTAGGGCTGCAATTATTTCTTCGTGTGAGGGTAGATTGGGCTCTTTAACCAATGGGTAATCCAAAAGATTATTGAATAAAAATTATTCACTAAGCAAAGCTCACAAAGAAGGATTGTTTCTGAACCGCGTTAACAAACAATTGTGTGCAAATCTCTCTTTAAGTTCTCTAATTTTCACTTTTGTTTGGTTGTCTATTCAATCTTGTAACTGAACACATACTTGGAACAGTCGAGTTAAACTTATAGCAAATTGATGTGTTTTTCACACACAATTGGTTGAGAGCCTCCAAGTTCTATACAATTTGCATGTACAGGGAGCACAAATGTTTAATGTTTGGTAAGGTAGAGATTTTCAAGTCTAGAGTTGTTAACTTATTAGTAAGATGCACCAGAAATTTCTTCAGCAGTATGCACTAAGGCAGTTAAACATATATAAATAAGACTTCATTAATAAAATATTTCTATTTCATATGTTTATATTTATACTTAAAGATAAAGCTTACGGAGAAATTTGAAAACCAAACAGTAAAACAATAGAACCCTCAAGCATAAACACAATGAACAATGTTGGTACTTCCAATTTGTGGCATCTTCCTCACTCACTCCAAGATTGAGCAGCATCTTGGATGCTTCTTGTTGAATAAGCAGATAGTAGCAGTTCAACTTCAAACATCCTCTTAGAGTGAAGCTCTATAAAACGGACAGCAAATAATCCTCTCAACTGTTATATTGCCTTGAATCTGTATAGGAAATTCTATGATACTTATTTTCTATGCAATTTAGCCCGTTCTATATCGTATATATCAGTCAAAACAAGCATTTCAATTATCGTAGCCCATGCTAAACCATAATGTTTCCATTAGAGATTTCTTTTTCACTCTAATTTTTCCCTTTATTTATTTAAATTCAGTGTTCATCTTTCGCATATAAAATTAATCTAATTACTTAAACTAGCTTAAAAGCTATGGTAGAGAAAGCTGGCCTCACAAAGCAACAACATGAGCTAAGAAATTCTAGCAGAGCACCATATGCAGAAAAAAACAGCCAGATTAGCTTTATGTCAGAAACCTATATAGGTAAAATCGTCATGAACCAAATCTATAAGGTCCACGAATGAAGCAAGCTAAAATAGTTTATCCATAATATGTTCTGAATCCATTCGAATCATTTGAGTTTAATTTACACAAAAAAGAGGACTTGCCATGGATTATAACATCTATGAACTAGCATTAAACCACTATGACGTGGGAATGATTGTGCTACAAAGATTTATGGTGTAAATATGGGTGCATGAAAGCTCTCACATGTGATAGGTCTATTGATCAGAGTTTGTACCCGATGCACATCCATAAACGATATGTTCACTAAAGAAGATCATTAGCAACAAAATAAAACCAAAAACAACATTCATTTCATTTACACGAAGCCCTTGCATATTCATATTTAACTATGAACATGTGCATAGGTCAGTGCTTCTTTAGGAATCCAAAATGTTCTTAATGGTCTGCCTTAATACAGCCTACCAGTGCATTTTGAAGAGCCACAACAGCAAACTTTCTTTCTTATGTCACCATTCTCATCGTGAACTTGATCTATCATATAATTGTAATGGTAAGTCAACTCTTGCAAGGGAGGAATATTCTCGGCAGCAAAGAGCATTATGTGCGGGATTCTCTTGTCGTCATGATCATAAAGGACATTTTGTGCATACAAATTAGGTGAACAACTATGGTTTATGAATCTGCCCATATTACCAAACCTTGCCGCATCAATGGTGAAACCACATTCCGGTACAACTTGGCGGAAACTTGAACGTGAATCATGTATTAGTGTTGAAAGGTCATCCCAGAGAGAACTGTCGCTGTATTTATTTCCGATATCAAACAGATATTCATCCTTCCCTGTTCTTTTTTCAGCTTCCCTATCTTCAAGGAGCTCTCCAGCATACTCACAGATAAAACTTCCGGAAGGGATAGAATTTAAGGATCTAACACCCCAGCCCGTTGATTTTGTTTTAAAGATTTCAAACTGAAATTTTATGCCATGTTGACTGACCCTGTTGTAGCAAGAAGCAGGACACTTGCAAGTAGGGCCACATTCATAGACAAGGGGCTTAGTTTCAACAATGGCACCATTATGGTTATATGGGATCTCTCCTCCATTTCTCATCACACATGAACATTTCACAGATTGAGAACATCCATTGATACAATCACAACCTTTGGAAGGAGTACGGCGGCACCAATCAGGATATATCATGTGAGGTACATACAAAAATAGTGGAGGTCTTTCACTGTCTCTGGTGTTTATGGCACAAATGGGAATTATCTCCTTACCTTGTGAGATGTCCTGTACACAGAGCCCTTCCCGCACTTTAGATTTCCTTACAACTTTCCAAGCAATCTCTGGTTGACCCGGAATTCTGACCAGCTTAAATTTATAAACCAGCTTACCATGTGGTCCCGGTTCCTGCTTAAACTCCTCCACCACATAGAGTCCATCATAAACATATGTCTTATCTCTACCTTCTGACAAACCAGAAGACCTTGTCTCCCCACGAATCACCCTCACTGGATTCTTCACAAATCTGCTATTTGCCAAAGCTAGGTTTCCTCTTTCAAGCCTCTGATCTTCAGGTTGCTTACCTTTCTGCATCACATTTCCTCCCTGACCCATATAAGTCAAGATATCTGAGTTATCCAACTCATCCTCATAGGCCCTCGATGCTATGATACTAGTAGCAATGGTCCTTTCCCCTTGCTTAATATAATCTATACCACCTTGACTTGGGCGATGAAGGCCAACAATATTGAGCTCAACAAAATACTGAAATTCATCACCAACTTCAACACCAGGAACCGATCCAATAATCTGTTTGCCCGTGTTGACGTATTCCATTTTCTCTTTGAGAATCTTTGCAGCTAGGAAATACACCCTCTTAAGAGTCTTTCCTTCTCCCTTTATCTTTGATTCTTCTTCATGTAAGAGCCTTCGGCAGATGGCTTGGAATAGGCGTAATATCTCTCTTACTTTGTTCCTACTAGTCATTGCATCATTAGCACAACCTGTACTAGTTCGGCAAGGAGGAAGGCTCACATTGTTACCGTATGATCTCTGAGCAGAACTATCATTTGTGTATAGCACATCCTGCTGGAATGAGTCTTTCTTATTCCAAATAACCACTTGGCTGAGTCCTTGATGAGCCCACTTCGTGGGAGAATTGTTCTTGGTATTAGCTCGTGATAGCAACGCAAAGCTGTTCATCCTTTTTCTTTTAGATGAACCACCAGCCAGACCAGGCTTGCAGGTGACTTTCCTGTGCAACCAAGGGGAAGCAATGAGGCCTGGAACAATTGACCTGTCTGATAAAACTTCTTGACTCTCATGATCCTCCTCAAGCAATTGATTCTCAAAGGCAGATGAATCAGAAAGACTTGTCTCAACATCCTTGTCCTTGGCTTTCAGAGCAATATTACATATAGGATTTTCCTCCGAAACTCTAATATTTCCATCTCTTTTTTCAATTACTTTCTTCAACTTGCTATCAAATTCCTTTGGAGAAGCTCCACAAGGAGATTTGGTGCTGTTTCCAATTATATTGTACATGCACTCCTTCACATCATTCCTAGAAGAAGCTTCGCAAGCACCTTGCTTCCTCATTTTTTCAGAAGGTTGCTCCTCTGGTTTAGATTGAATTTCTTCTGCAGATAGTCTAGGAGCACGACCTTCTGGAGCAATTACATCCTGAACAGCTTCAATCACTTGTTTACCATCAGTACATCTGGTCTTTTCAGAGGGCTTTTCTTCGTTCACTATGGTCACTAGTTTGATACCCTTGTTCTTTAGAGAGGCAAGCCATTTCATGCGCTCCTCCTCATTAAGAGGAGGAGCATTTCTTCCACAAAATGGAGGGAAGTCTCTCATGACAGTGACTTCTTCCTGAGTATAATATTTCCTTCCTAGAATCCTCCTCCGACTGCTCTGATCAGGATAGGATTTCACACCACCTTGTGGAAATACCTCAATTTCTGAAGTAGCAACATTCTCCTGAGGCAAATCCTTCTGCAAACAAGAAATTCCATTTACCTTAGTGTCACCTAAAAACCCTTTCACACTCAACCTTATCTACCCAATCAAACAATAATGCAGGGTTTTCAGACTCGTAAACTACCTGTTCACTTGGTCTATCGATCGGTTCATCCAACCATCCACAATCTGGCGGAAAATCTCGACTAGCATAAACTTTAGCATGCTTATACTTGGATGTTGAGGCAAAATGACCATTTTCAGTTGAAACTCTTCCCGAGCATTTCTCAGAATGAGTACCACTTGCAAGCTTTAATGTTTTTATATGCAACATGTCATCAGAATCCACCATTTCAAGTCATATGTCATAAATTGCACAAAAAGCAACCTATAAAAACAACATAAATATCATTAGACAGCAACTGACTCAAAGCTTTACCAAAAAATTACCCTAATCACCTATTTCTAACCAAGAACAATGGTAAAACAGAAATTCAAGGCCATGAGACTTAGTTTCCAAAAATAGCAGAAATGGCTATATCAACAATCAAATACTCAAACCACGAAATAGCCTAAAGCAATGTCCCAATACTAAATAACATGCCAACTGAAACGCAGGAGAAAAAGAAAAGCACATAGTAATTTCAAGACAATGGAAAAACTCAAACTCCATATTCAACCAAATAGTGAAGAAGAAGAATAAGAAGAAGCAAGGAATTAAAATAAAGAAGCGTTAAAAAATCTATTTGCTCGTAAGCTCATCAGCACCTAAACACAATAATCAGTTCTTTCTAAATTTGAAGTTTTCCTGTAAACCAAACAGGACAAATAAACTCAAATTCGCCATGCATTAAAACGGATACACAAGAAAATTAATGAAGAAAAAAAAAGGCTACTTTAGCATGCAAAGAAAATCACAGCATCAAGAGTAGAAAAACCATGTGAAGTGATCAAAGGTGAAGAAACTATGAAAAATGGAGAGAGAAGAAGAAAAGTTTACTCGAAAATATTTGAGAAATAGTACTAGTAGTACGAAGAGAGGACAGAAAGAGAAATGAGGAACGGACGGTTACTAGCGGAGAATAAGCTGGAAATGGAATCAACGGCGAAGATCGTGTGAAGAGCTAAGATTGGATGCTGAACCAGAAATGGTGGTGTTTTCGGCGCGTAGTGGAGAATTGGTTTTTCCCATGTTTACTGAAAAGAAGAAGCTGCCATATAAAATGGTGGCGTATGTCAGATGACTGTTTGACTCCTGCGACCGTTCCGTTTTAAGCAATTATTGCTGGCATTGATTTTGCATTATTATTCTGCTCATTAATTTTTTTTACCAAATCTTCTATTTTGACTAAATCTATTAAAGTTTTTTTAACGGTGGTAAATTTAAAATTTGAACTCATTATGTTGAAGGTAACGTTCGTTTCAAAACATGAAGACAAAAACAAAGCAGAATGATATCTCAACAAGAAGCATATCAATTAAAAACAAACTAAAACACAATACCTTCAATAATTTTCTTTATATAAAAAACTGAAATCAATTACAAATTTATTCTAGTCCCATCATGCATAAGCCGAATATTCAATTATAATTGCTCTACCATCGTTGTCAGAGTTTTTTATAACGTTATCGGACTATAAGTAAAAGCTCTCATTAACCCAGCCAGTGTATGCGCAACTACATTGGCTTTTTTAGAAGTATGATGTCTCTTACATAACTCTTGAATTCTCAGGATCAGATTCCTATTCAATTGCCCATGTAACTTATCTAAAATGACTTCCATAGCTTGAGTGCAATCTATTTCGTCTATAATATTAACACATATTCTTCAATACTCTCACAAATGGTACAAGAAGGGTCAACAAAAAAACCTCTTCGGCATCGTTTTACATTGGTCAACAACCGTTCCTTAAGCACCAACTAAAGAAAATGTCTTACTCTTTGAAGGCTGGTAAAAGACCAAGCCAGCTTCCATTTATTATCTTTTAGATTTAAAGAATCTTGCATAAGAAAGTTATAAGCAGATTTAACAGTGAACTTCCCATTAGCAGACCAGTTAGAGTTTAGTTCATCTTGTCCAACTAAAGGGCTTGGAGACAAAATGCATGAAATGTAAGAAAGAATGTTATAATCAACAAAACAACACAAAGTAATCCCAATTCCAATTGTCTTCTGCCAACAAAACCTCCCTTAAAGTAGTACACACATCAATAAACTCAATGTTATGACAAAAATTGAATAAAGGTCTGATCTTCGGAATCCAATTATCAATCTAAACCTTAATAGGGTTGTCATTGCCAACTAACTAAGCAAGGCTTTGACGTAAAAGTGGTCAAACTGTAGAATTTAGAGTAATTCTCTGTATTTACTTATTCAAATACAATAAAACATATTACATCTTTATACAAAATTATGTCTCTAATTTAGGAAACTCTAAGATAAGAAAGAAATTAATAGAGATATGATTCCTTAGAATAAGGGATTGTAAATATTTGTATAATCCCTTAACTAAGAAAAGATAATCCTCCAGAATCCTTTTACTAAAGGGATGATAATTCCTACACTCCCCCTCAAGCTGGAGAACATATATTGTATAATCCCAGCTTGACTAGGAATTTATTGAAAATAGGCTTTGGTAAAGCCTTAGTAAGAATGTCTGCAATCTGTCCTTCTGAAGGAATGTATGAAAGAGTGGCTATCTTTTTGTTGACTTGGTCAGCAATAAAATGCTTATCAATCTCTACATGCTTTATTCGGTCATGTTGGATTGGTTTCTTGGCAATCTGAATAGCAGATTGATTATCACACAAGACTTCAAAGTGATCCTCCTGATTAGTGCCAAGTTCTTTTAACAATTTAAGTAGCCAAATTCCTTAGCATATTCCCAAAGCTAGTTCTCTAAATTTAGCTTCAAAGACTACTTTTGAAACAATGATTGTTTTTACTTCTCCAAGTTGTAAGGTTACCCCAAACAAAAGTGCAATAGCCACTAGTGGATCTTCTTTTAGTGAGATCTCCCGTCCAACTAGAGTCTGTAAAAATCTTAACAGTTCTATCTTGTGTCTTCCTAAACATTAGGCCGTGTCTCGGGTTTTCTTCAAGTACTTGAGAATTCTATTTGTCACGCTATATGCTCTTCAAATGGGATTAGTCATGTGTTGACTTATCATATTTACGGTGAAAGGCTATATTTGGCCTCATCATGGATAAGTAAATAAGTTTCTCAACTAATCTTTGAAATTTCTCTCTGTCTACTAAAGACTCATCTTCTTTGTTGAATCTCAAGTTTGCCTTAATTGGTGTATCAGCTGGCTTACAACCAAGAAAACCAGTTTCTTTGAGTAAATCGAGTACATACTTTCTTTGATGTATCACAAGTCCTTCTTTTGATCTTGCCACCTCCATTTCTAGGAAATATCTTAACTTTCCCAAGTCATTGGTTTCGAATTCCCTGTTTAACATGTAACCGCCCGAATTTGAGGCTAGTCGAAACAGTGGTCTTGAGACCACTAATTCGAGGTTGAGGAGAATTATTTTAGTACTATCTTATGTATTGTGGTGTCATTATATGATTATATAGAAATTTTGGTGCCTTAGTTTTACTAATAGCGTGACTAATTGAGAAAAAGACTAAATCGCATGAGATGCAAAAGTTCTATTTTTAAGGTAAGGGTACCAAATAGCCATAGATTGTTAAATTGAGGTATTTAAAGGGCAATTTATCCCTTTTAATTGCTTGGCCGGTCATGGGCTATGTGGGAGACAAAGATGGACAATATTAAGTCAAAGTTAGTAGGAGTTGGTGGCTAATTTAACTAGTTTAATTTTAGAATAAAGAAAGAGAAAAATATCATCTTTCTCTTCATCTTTCTCCATCGATTTTTGCAAGTAAATAGAGGGTTGAAAGCTCAAAAATTTTCAGCAAGCTCTCCTCCAATTTTAGTAAGTGATTTTGATGATTTTCTTAGTAATAGTTATACTTTTGAAACCCCGAAAGCTTAAGCTTTCAAATGAGGGGACTATTGTGCAATATTATGTAAAGCTTAGAGTTTTCCCATGAGAGCAATCATTGTTATTTGCTACATTTTTATGGAAGAAAATAAATGTTGGGGAGATGTGAAACAACTTTTGTGAAAGGTGTTGTTGTGAAAACACCTAAATGAGACTAAGATGTAAATGTTATAGTTTGGTAATAAATGCATGAAATAGCTAGATTTGTGGGTTGTTGTAGGAGGAATAAAGGTTCAGCTAGACTTAATTGTTAAGGAAATGTGTTGAGTAATAATTTACGGGCTTAGGGGCAAAATTGTAATTTTACCAATGTACAAAGGCAAAATGGTCGTTTTGCCCAAGTGAAGAATTTGATGTATTGTAATAATAGCAAATCTAAATGAATGAATTTCATGATTATAGATTAAGAAAAATGAAGCCCTGATCAAAATCGAGGTAAGAACAAGGTCGAGGACTAAATTGCACATCTCCTTACATTTTGTATATTGAGGTAAGTTTGTATGATTTCTAAGCTTTATGATTACTATCATTGAATTGCTTAATATAATATACATTGCTATTTTGTAATGCCTATCGTCTTTGTGAACAAAGAGATTAAATATGAGCAAGCCCCGATTGAATATGAATTCCTCAGGATATCCGATATACCACACAAGATATCATGAAAGTCCAAGGTAAGCTTGGCATTGATCAAGATATCATGTAAGTCCAAGGCAAGCTTGGCATTGATCAAGATATCATGTAAGTCCAAGACAAGCTTGGCATTGATCAAGATATCATATAAGTCCAAGGCAAGCTTGGCATTGAGTAAGTTATCAAGGGCAAGACTTCATATAAGTCCATGTCAAGACATGGCCTTGAAACCAAGATGAGAAATTCCATGCAAGACCATTCCTGAGATATGACTTTGGTGGCATGCTAAGTGGGAAGAGATCTAGTATCCTCGGGTATTCGTAGAAGTTCATCGGGCAAACAAGTAAGGTTAATAATGAAGTAACAAGAGGGCTAAAAAGCAAAGCTAGCATCAAAATAAATTAAATATTACTCATGTTATGAATGAAGGATTAGAGATCATAATGATTATTGTTTAAGTACACTGATCAATGTGATCAAGTGACACAGGTATCATGTTTACTTTACAAAAATGAGTATAGTGAGCATCATGAGACATGTAAGAACCAAGTATGAGTAAGTAAGCTTTAGAGTTGAAATTAAGATACTATTGTTATGCTAAATGGTTTTTATTAAGCAAACTTATTGACATGTTCTTTACATGCAAACTTACTAAGCTAAATGCTTACGTATTTGATTGTTTCTTTCTATGTAGTCCCGCCAAGCTAATTTGTAGATCATCAGAGTCGAAGCTCGTAACACACTATCAACTCTTATTTTGGTATAGCCAAGTTACTTTACTAAGTATGGCATGTATAGGAAACATTCATTTTGTGGACATGTTTTTAGAAGGGCCTTTGTAAAAGCTATCAAGTTTATTATTCTTTTGTATATGGCTAAGTGATTGGCCAAATTTGACTAAGTATTTATGTTTATTGAGGTCAATGAAGCATGTAGTATTATTCATAAAAATTGGGTCGTTATTGCATCGTTGAATTGTGTATGGATATGATCTTCATTTCAAGGTGGCTAACGGCTTGGTAAATAGCCTATAAGTGCCCACACGGTTGGACACACGGGGGTGTGTCAAGGCCGTGTTAACCCTGCACCTTAGTATTATTAATCAGAATAGGCCACGGGTAAATTCCACGGTCGTGTGTATAGGCCATGTTATACACATTGGTTGGACATGGGTGTGTGCCTATACTGATTTAGTCAGTATATCAAGGATTAGCACACAGTCTAAGCCCATAGGCATGTCATGGCCATGTGAAAATTGTCAATAGCCTCTCACGGTTGGAAGACACGGGCGTGTCTAAGCCGTGAGGAAATAGTCAGTAGCTTCCCATGATTTGAGGGTATGGGCGTGCTTAAGGGCACACGGGCGTGTTCCAAGTCACACGTGCGTGTGAACCTTGCTTCAAAAAAATAAATTATTTGATTTAGTTCCAAAGTTTTTAGACACGAGTTTAAGGCCTCGTAAGCCCTTGTAATGTATGTGTTGACTAAGAAAGTGAAATTTTTAGTTGGAACGAAATTTTATAGCTCGTAAGTACATGTTTAACTGAGTTCAATCATATTAATGTCTCGTATCTAGACCCAGTATCAGTCTTGGGTGCGGGTGTTACATAACAGCTTTTTCAAATTGCTAATTTCTTCCTCATCATCTCTAGTAAGAATTATGTCATCAACATACACAATTAAGATAGCTTTCTTATTTGTAAAAGTTACCTTGATGAAAAGTGTATGATCGGCAAGGGACTGCTTGTAGCCGTTTTTAAGAATGACTTTAGTGAACCTCTCGAACCAAGCTCTAGGTGATTGTTTTAGCCCGTATAGAGACTTGTTGAGCTTGCACACCTTGTTGCTACCTTCAATGACTTTAAGCTTTTTAATGTAAACTTCTTCCTCTAACATGCCATTAAGAAATGCATTTTTTCATCAAGTTGTGTAATTGCCAATCACAATTCCTCTAAGTACTTGAACAAGTGTTAAACTTTGCCACGGTGCAAATGTTTCGTGAAATCTATCCCATAAGTTTGCGTAAAAGCTCTATCCACCAGTCTAGCTTTGTATCGTTGGATGCGTCCATTGAGTTGTACTTTACAAAGAAAGATCCATTTACGACCAATGTACCATTTTACCTTAAGGAAGGTCTCAGAATCGTCCAAGTAGCATTTTTCTCTAGTGCACCAATTTCCTCTTTAATGACCCTTCTCCATTTAGGATCCTTTAGAGCTTCAAATTATGCTTGTGAAAATCGTTTTTTATCTAAGGTTGCTATAAATGCTTGAAAAGAAGGCATCAAAGAATTATAGCAAGCAAATTTTTCAATAGGATGTTTGGTGCATTGTCTAACCCCTTTTCTAATAGTAATAAGAGTGTCATCTAGAGTAGATGACTTATTGATTTCTTTTTCCATTCCAGCAGTTGGACCCAAATCCAATTCTCGGCAAGAATCAGATTGCAAAACAGTCTCAGGGATATTTTTCTTTTTTCTTGTGTAGACACGAAGCTATTTGGGTGGTGATGTTTGTTGAAGATTTTCAATAGGAGTAAGTGTATTTTCAGGAGGGGTGTTTAAAGTAGGTGTGGATGAAGTAGTGATAGGTATAACAGAGAATTAATCGAGTAGTCACAGTGACAAATCAGTAAGTAAAGGTAAAATTGGTGGCAATTTTGAAGGTTGAGAATGGAAATTAGGAGAAGATACCTATTTGGCTGAAAATCACTCCATGTCTCCCCCTGAATTTTAGCCTGTGTGAAATAGGGATCCTATTTATAAAAGGTGATATCTATAGTGGTAAAAAATCATTTTGAAAGAGGATGAAAGCATTTGTATCCCTTCTTAAGTGAAAAATATCCAACCAGTACACATTTTAAGGACTTAGAGTCTAACTTGGACTTATGAGGAGCAATATTTTGGATAAAAACTGTGCAGCCAAAGATTTTAAGTGGCAGAATTGAGGAGATAGGCTTAAAATGAGGAAAGTGGTGCAAAAATATAGATTGAGGTGTTTGAAAATTTAAAACCTTACTAGGCATTCGGTTGATTAAATAGGTAGTCGTTAATAAGGCTTCCCCCCATGGATATTTAAGAACATTTGTAGTAAATAAAAGGGAACGAGTAACTTCTAGGAGATGCCTATTTTTCCATTCGGCAATGCCGTTTTGCTATGGGGTTCCAACACAAGAACTAAGCTGAACTATGCCCTTGTCCCTTAAAAATTACCCAAAATCTAACAAAAAATTCACTGCCATTATCAGATTTAAAAAGTTGAATTTTAGCCCCAAATTGAGTGAGAACCATATTATAAAATTGTGCAAAAATATCGCTAGCTTTGATTTTTCTTTTAGCAAATAAGTCCAAATTACCTTCTCAGGATCATCAATGAAAGTGATAAACCACTTACTATGATCAGCATTCTTCACCCGAGAAGGGCCCCAAATATCACTATGGATCAAAGCAAAAGGTGAGAAGGCTTGTATGGAGAAGGAAAATAAGAAGATTTAGTATGTTTAGCAAGAGAGAAAACTTTGCAAGAAAAAGAGTTTGGCCTTTTATTAATAAATAGATCAGGAGACAATTTAGCAAGGTATTGGAAACTAGGATGGCCTAAACAACAATGCCATAACATAACAAGAGTAACTATATTTAAAGTCAGTAAAATATTTGGAGATCTAGGGTTTAGGAGAGGAAGGAGGATGTAGAGACCATTCGCAAGTCGGCCTTACCAATCATCTTCTTTGAGTTCAAGGCCTACAAAGTACAATCAAGATCATTAAATGTTGCAAGCGATTCAAGTCCAAGAAATTTTACTTACGAAAATGAGATTGCAAGCCGATTTGGTACAAAGAGAACATTATGAAGTGCAATCGATCATTGAGAATAACAGTTCCATGGCCTTCTATTTTACATAAGGAATCATCACTGTTTTGACAACTTTACCAAAGGTTTGGAAAAATTGTGAAATATGGCCTTATTACCACCATATGATCCGTAGTACCGTAATCGAGGATCCAATTAGGAGTGAACTGAGAGGAAAACAATGTTGTGGAAGAATGGTTACCTTCGGTTCTTTCATGACCAGACACCGCACTAAACCCCAAACTTTCCAAACAATTTTTAAGTTCAAGAATCGCTCTTTGGAGGAGCTTGTGACAGATGTGGCGCAACAAGATGGATTTATTATCTCGGAGTTCTTTGACTTCCAGCTCGAGGTTTACCATGAAGCTTCCAACACTTTTCCTTGAGTGGCTGGGCTTTTTGCTATGATCACACTAAGGTCTCCAAAATTTTCTGGATTTGAGGTGATCTCCGGAGTAGGAGAAGGATATGTAGAAGAAGAAGTTTTTGACATGGTCCAGGGTGGAAAAAGAATCGGAACCTAAATTGATACCATGTAGAATTTAGAGTAATTCTCTATATTTACTTATTCAAATACAATAAAACATATTACATCTTTATACAAAACTATGTCTCTAATTTAGGAAACTCTAAGATAGGAAAGAAATTAATAGAGATATGATTCCTTAGAATAAGGGATTGTAAATATTTGCAGAATCCTTTAACTAAGGAAAGATAATCCTCTAGAATCCCTTTACTAATTGGATGATGATTCCTACACAAACCTTAGAAATGGATCTCCAAACAAAAGAACACACCCCCCTTAAAATATCTCCAGGACAAACATCCGTAACCTTGCATTTGGCTCGGAGTATCTTTACCCACAGCGCTTGTTTATTCATGAGGAGATTAAACCCCAACTTAAGCAAAAAGGACTCGTTTTACGCCTTAAAACTTTAGATTCTAGTCCACCATTAGTTAGAGGTTGACAACAATCTGACCATTTAACCAAAAACAGCTTATGCCTCTTTGTATCCTTACCCCAAATAAATCCTCATACAAGCCTCACAATTTTTGCACAAACACTAATAAGGACTTTTATAGTTTGTATAAAATAATTAGATATTGACAAAAGGAGTGATCACACAAGAGTGATCCTTCCTACCATGGAGAGCATTTTAGCATCCTAACTGTCTAGCTTCCTCCTGATTTTATCCACTATAAGTACTCATTGTCGCCCTTCAATGAAACAATGACATTCCCAAATAAGACTCCAAATCATTCGTCTCAGCAAAACCAAGAATGCTGCAAATTTCTACTATTGCACAAGGCCCAATATTTTTATAGAAAAACACATCCGTCTTATTAGCACTCACTTTATTCCAGAAGCAGTCCCGAACACATCCAGGATATCCCTTACCATCCGTGCCTGATCCACATCTACTTCCGCAAACAAGAACAATTCATCAGCAAAAAACAGATGCGATATAACTAGGCCCTTCTTTACAATTAAAATAGGCCTCCTAGAATTATCCTAAACCCCTTTATGAATACTAACTCAATCTCTTCATGCAAAGAACAAATAGATAAGGGGTCATTGAAATAAACTCATCCAAATGACTCATTTCGAACAATCTGCATAGATACAGAAGTAATGCATTCCATAATAACCCTAGGTAGCAAATAAGGGATAACAGAGTGTCTTTGATAAAATCCCATCTCAGACTATCATAAGCCTTCTCCAAATCCACCTTAATGGCCATCAGCCCTTCCTCCCTTTTCTTAGTTCGCATCGAGTGAACAATCTCTTGGACAATAATTATGTTGTTCATAATATGTCTCCCTGCTATAAAGCTGACTTGGTTCTAAGCAATAAGTGTAGGAAACACAGGCTTGAACCGATTAGCAATAATCTTTGTAATAATCTTATACAAGACATTACCAAAGCTGATAAGACGAAATTGGAACAAGGATTCTGAACTCTGTACTTTTGGAATAAGCACTAACAGGGTTCTATTAATAGATCGGTTAATGGGAATACCAGCAAAAATACCCCGAATCCAAGAACACACATCTTGACCGACAATCTCCCTTTGGTTCTGGTAGAATAAAGATGGAGCTCATCCGGGTTCGGTGCCTTCAACGAACCCATACTAAATAGAGCACTCCAAATCTTATCCATGGTTACATCCCTAACTATATACTCCAACCCATCCGAATTAATACTTGGAAATAAACCATGTAAGGGAAACAAAGCATGCCTTCAATCATTCAGAGAGTAGAAGGTCTTGAAAAACAAAACCGCTTCGTACAAAATATCTAATGGTCATTTGTAACTATGTTACTTGCAAAGCCAAGAAGCACTGACTATTTGTTGTGGGTTTTTTTTTTTTTTTTGTAAATCACAAAGATAATCATAAAAAAATTACATTTTAAGCATATTCACATTACATAGTTTGGTTGTTTTAATCTCCCATAAAAATCACAAATAGTAAGTTGATGTGGCAATTAAAAAATTAATATAATAATAAATTTAGCCCTCAACTTTTACATAGTATATTGATTTAGTAATAATTTAAAAATTAACTCACAAAATTTACAAATATTCTCAATTTGATCCTAAATCTAAAAGAAATAAAAGTACATATAAATATATAAATATTTTGAAAAATATAATAATAAATTTAAGAAATATATAAAATAAAAATATTAGTGACAAGAAATAATAATATATAAAATTTAAAATATATAAAAATAAATAAATAATTTCAAAAAAGTATAATAATAAATTTAAATTTTATATTAATATTAATATTAAAATTAAATAAAAATGTGTGAATGGCTCGAAAGGAAATGAACCTGAAATGCATTGATGAGTATTAGAGAGAGATGAAGTTGGACATCCCCAAGAGACATGAAACCGACAAAGTTATCTCCTTTAGTTTAGTATTTTCAATTCTTGCACTAGATTTTCTAGGGCTTTGGTCGTTTAATTGACGTACTTGAACTACCCAAGTTCCAAAGTTGATGATGAAATGTTTAAATCTGAAAAAAAAAATTCAAAGTTTTTCTATTCATGAAAGATTTCACGTTACATTACTTTCTCTACTTGAAGATTAGATCTTTGTTTGTTTTTAAATAAAAATTTCAAAATATTTGTTTTGTAATAGTTTACAATTTTGTTAATCTTTAAAGAAATTTAATTAAACAATATAATATTAATCATATATATATATATATATACACCTTATAACAATACGAAAGTTTCAATTTAGGAAACAATGTAATGTGTCATAATTTATATATCGTCATTTGACACTTCAATAAGTTAATTAAATTCTAAAAATCGCCTTTTATAATTTTGATTAAAGACCTTAAGGTCAACCATCCAATATAAAATTAACATTCTTATTAAATATGTATATTTTAAAATCGGCAATAAATACCAGATATGTTATTTGCCATATTGAAAGGAATGAAAGCCTCATATTTGCAAATACACAAAAGAAGAAATGATGAATATAAAAAGTTCTAGTAATTATTTTGATAAATAATAATAAACATAATTTGTATTATGAGTAAGAAAATAAAAAAATTGATATATAGGAAATAATAAATATATTAAAACTCTAGATATCGCTTTTAACCCTATATAAATAGCTAAAATTTATTTTTACACATGATCATAAGAAGTTCAATTGACAAATTGCTTAAATTGCAAAGGATGGAAGACAAATTATCTTATAAAAAAATCAAGTTGGGTATGCAATACAAACAAGAAATAAATTTAACTTGGACAATAGTAGCAAGAAGTCAGTAAATTATAAGGCGATAATATTGTTTTTGTAATTATTAATATAATAATTAGTGAATATATATAATATTAGAGAATATAAATTTTCAAATATATAAGATATGACAAACTAAATTCGCTTAAAAAATTGACAACCTATTTGTTATAGCATAAAGCTGCCTTTATAAGTATTATTTGAATACATTGATGCCAATGATGTGGATTATAAAAATCAATTTCAACTTAGTTACTCACCCATATTTAATATTAGTAACTGTAATTAATGATTTCCTAATTTCCAAACATTTTAAAATAATATTACTTATTTTTGATACAATATTAGGTAGGGAATGTAGGTCACATAATTTGAACTCGTATCAAACCGATGTTTTATAAGAGTTTTAATTATTGCTCCACATAAATTAAGATAATGTTAATTTTATTTTATTTTATCTTTATATATATATATATAATTTCAGTTAACATATTTTATATAATGCGTATGTTTTAACTTTATTACTCTCCATGTTGATATCAATTTTGAAGAATATTAATTGTCAATTTGTACAATTAATTTATATATATTTCCATAATTAAATGTCTAAATAAAATTATTATTTAAAATCAATATTTATTTACCATTAATTCATGCATCAAATATAATTGATACGTTCAACATTATAATCAATCTTTATTGGAAACTAAAAACTGCAGCCAAATGGGATTTGAAATTTTTGTTTTAGATATTTTAATATTAGGTCTTTCAACTTTTGTTAAGTAAATAATTTAATTCTAACTTGTTCGAAATGTTTTCAATTAAGTGTCAAGTTTGCCTTCTTAATTTATTATTTAGTTATTGTAAAGCTCATAGTAAATTTATCCAATCTCAACTCATTACAAGGATTATGATTAGTATAAATATTTACTTATAATAATTTTAAAATATGCAAACCTTTATTTTCACTGGAATACTTTTTAAGCTTATAATTGGTATGAATATTTATCTATACTAATTTTTAAATTAATATTTAAAAAAACATATTAACTAATAAAATTTCAATATTTTATATAGAATTTTAATAAATTATTTATACAATTATTCAAAATTTAAACAATATTTATATAATTTTAAAATTTTTATAACGTACAATATAAGTATTTTTACGGCATTAAAATATAGTATTTAAATAGTTTGCAATAGACAATATTTAAAATACATTACTTTATATTATTTGCAAAAATGCACAGTTGTTTAAATAATTTTTACAAATAAATTTAATATTTTTAATTATTACATACAATTAACTCGTGCATCGCACCAAATAAAAAAATAATTTAAAATATGATATTTTATTGAATTTAAACCAACTTAATTTTTTATCATATTCACGAATGTAACATTTGTTTAAAATGAGCATAATATAAATGGTGTTAAATACTTTTTTATTCCATAGGTTTCGGAGGTGCATCAAGGAATATTTTTGAAAAATAAAAATATTTTAAATATTTTTCTTTTTAGGGAATTTTAGAATTATAATTAAATTGATCAATTTTGTAAATGTTGAGGACTAAATTTATTAAGTTTTTAAAATTTAAACTAAAATGAAAAATTTTATAAATATTGATTGAGGGCTAAATTTGTTAATTTTTTTAAAATTTAAGATTAAATTGATAAAATGTGTAAACATAATATAAACAAAAGAGAAATTGAAGGTAAAATATCCAATTTGCTCACGACAGAATTTGCCTAAAAAGAAGAAAGTGCATTTTGTTCTTATAGTTAGTATAATTCTTTGAAAGGAATTTTAATACTAATATATAATTATGTTTTTATAGTTAATATAATTTAATGGTTTGTTAGAATATTAATAATAAATTATTAAAGTTTACTAATATTATTATAAATAAAATATATAAAGTAAATAAAAATAAAAATATGAAAATAATTATTTTGATGTTTATGTAATTAGTGGTTAAAAATAAGAGCAACGTATTGTGTTGCAATTTGTAAGGAAGGGATAAAATTGTTTTTGAATAATTGAAAAAAATCAAAATGAAAGAGTGGATTTTTAATATTTTTAATAATACAAAATTACTATTTATATTATAAAATACTTATTTTTAGGATAAATCTCATAGTTCAAATGGAACTTTAATTTCAATTCAATTTATTTATGTATTACATAAATATAATTATTTGTATATGCAATATATAAACGCATAATAGTTCTATAATGATAATCGTGTTAATGGTTTATGAAAATTAAATCAAATAAAAATTACATAAAATTGAAGTTAATAAATAACATTAAATATTTGATCAAATTCATTGTATCTCAATTTTTATAATAATTTAAAAAATTGAAGTAACCAAACTAAGTAAAAGAATTTATTATAATAGAGACTAAATTACATATATAATACAAATGTGATACATAAAACTATAATTGTATACTTATTAAAATAATTATTTTACCTTTTTCTTAATAACGATCAGAATTAAACCTTAAAATACCTGTATTGCATCGATTCCACAAGAGGCGCCAAGTCATCCAACGGTCAAAATATATAAAAGGCGGGAATCTATTCAAAAAACGTAACATATTTTATTTCCTGAAGTGCGGTTGGTTGAAGCTTAAGAAAAACCTAAGCTCTTATCCAAAACGACACTTATTTTTGCCAGTCGGATTTTATTATTACTCCTCCTCTGGTTGCCAAAATCCCGCTGATTTTTCGGTTGCTTCTACCGGAATCACAGCAAAATGATGAAGAAAGAAACATAATGATAGGGAAAGTAATCAAGTAGTAGGAGATTTGGATACACCGGTGGGATGATCCAAATTCGCATAGAATGAAAGTGAAAAGGAGAGAAAACGGGCATTGCCTTCATGCGCTAACGGGAAGGTGCGGGATGGTGACATTGCCGATGAGGAACTGGAGGCTAACGAAACGGAGTTGCCGGTGGGATTAGTTACTTTTGGGCAGGGATTTAAATTGCGGTCGCGACCGCGTTTATCGCGGCTGCGGACATAACAGGTGTTATTGCGGTCATTGCGGGTATCGTGGTCGTGAATTTAAAAAAAAAATTCAGACAACTTATTGTAAAACATAATAGCGGTTTCGACAGTAGAAATTTCGGACAGTTTAGCTATCATTATATAACGGCCGCTATTTCAATAACGGACCACACTCGTTCACCCAACTCCGTCCAACACGTAGAGTGCGGTATTTTCGTCCATCAAATCTTCATATGGAGCCATCGAATACTCGCTGATAACTATTATTATAGCGAATGCCAACAGTAGATACTCTCCCAACTACCATAGAAATCCAAAACACAACCTCTCAAAGATATCCTCTAAAATCAGATCCTCTTTCCGGTTGTCAAATCCGGTTTGCGGGTGAAAAGTCTTTGAAGTCCAATCTGTTCCCAAGGCTTGATGCAAGGCTCTCCAAAACCTCGACGTAAACGGATCCTATCCGAGATAATCGACTTGGCACACCATGCAATCTCACTATCTCTTGCTACATATAACTTTGCTAGCTTCGGCGAATAATTTACCCTTAGGTATGAAATGCTACCGACTTAGTTAGTCGATCCACAATCACCCAAACCGAGTTCTTCTTGCTAGGCGTGAGGGTAATCCACCGACAAAGTCCATAGTGATCCTCTCCCATTTCCATGAGGGATCTTCACCGGTTGGAGCAACCCCGATGGCAACCGATGTTCGACTTTAACTTGCGACCGTCGACACTTTCCACGAATTCGCCATTACCTCGCTTCAACCTGGGCTACAGGCTCGTTTTGCAAATCTCCATACATCTTGCTACCTCCAGGATGCATAGCGTATGGGCTGCTATGTGCATCTTGGTGAATCTTCCGTCTCAATTTCACATCTTTTCTATACAAGCTCACCCTGAAAACATAGCACTCCTCACCGACAAACTGCCCTTCTAAACCACCTTCTTGAACTTGCAACCTCCTCGCATTCAAACTGTCATCCACCAAGCTTTCTTTAATCTCCTTGATCCAAGTCGGTTTAACTTGCGCTTCTTAAAAGACTTCCATCGTCAGATAGATCGAGGTGAGCAAACATCGTTCTTAAGTCCACACGACCTTGAGCTCAACGCGTCACCACCACGTTAGCCTTACGGATGGTACTTAATTGAGCAATCGTAGTCCTTTAACAATTCAATCCACCGACGCCTCAAATTCAAATCCTTCGAGACAAGAAATACCTCGAGACTTTTATGATCCGTGTAGACTATCGACTTCTCCCCATACAAGTAATGCCTCCATATCTTCAAAGCGAAGACTACTGACGCTAACTCTAAGTCGTCGTTGGATAGTTAACCTTATGCGGTCTTAGCTGACGGGACGCATAGGCCACTACTTTCTCTTCTTGCATCAATACACATTCCAAACCAAGATGGGACGATCACGAGAAACCATAAACAACTTTCACCGCTTCAATGTACGAGCAAGAGCTTACGTAATCTTCCTTAGCTTGTCAAAACTTTCTTGTTGCTTCTCCGTCCACACAAATGGAATTCCTTTCTTAATAACTTAGTCAACGGCGTCGCGATTAAAGAGAATCCTTCCACAAACCTCCGATAGTACCCATTAGACCGAAAACTTCAAATTTTGCCACCGACCTAGGCGGTTTCAATCCAACACCTTCAATCTTGCGGATCTACACTAATCCTTCCGTGACACTACGTGACCTAAGAAAGCCACCTCTCTAAGCCAAAATTCGCACTTCTTGAATTTGGCATATAACCCTTCTCCTCAAGATGCTTGTAAAACTATACGCAGATGTATGTCATGTTCCTCCTCCGTCTTTGAGTAAACCAATATGTTGTCTATGAACACCACCATAAATTGATCCAAGTCTTCACAAACACCCTATTCATTAAGTCCATGAATCTCACGGTGCATTGGTCAACCCAAATGGCATCACCAAAACTCGTAATGCCCATACCTTATACTGAATCACAATCTTGTGCACATCAACCTCTTTCACCTTGAGTTGATGATATCCCGACCTAAGATCTATCTTGAGAATACCGATGCACCTTCAGTTGGTCAAACAAGTCATCAATCCGAGGTAATGGATACCTATTCTTGATCGTTAACTTGTTCAATTGGTAGTAGTCGATACACATGCATTGAACGTCCTTCTTCTTGTATTTAAATCCCTACTTCTGGGTAGCATTTTGGTAAGCTAGATGGTTAAACTTCTTGGGTTTGTCAAGTTTTGGTAAAAAGAACTCTCCGGTGTCTCTCGATTTTGATAATGAGCAAATTAGTCCCTCTAAAAAAATTAAAATAATTTAATCCCGTTATTTCGAAAGTGAGCAATGAAAGACAATTAATCACGACCTTAATTTTTCATCAATTGTACATAACTCCGATTGATATAATAATAAACATAGCCCTCAAAGTTTACATATCATGTCAACTCGGTCTTGATTTAACAAATTTAGCCCGTAACATTTGTACAAATGTGTAAATGTTGATGCTAATTTTTTTTAATTCTTTTTATAATTAAAGCTAAATTGACAAAAATATGTAAGCATCAAGTGTTAACTTTGTTATTATATCAATTAAAATTATGTGCAATTAACGCAAGTAATCAAGGTTTTGATTAATAGTCTTAAGTTGCTCAATTTCAAAATTGATAGAAAATAAATTGCTTCAAAATTTTTTGAAAATAATTAATTTGCTCAATATTAAAATTGAGAGGGATTGACGAGATACTTTTATCTCAAAGTTTTTACTAAGAAAAGATGGAAGAATAAACCACAACTATGTAATTGACTCGCACACCATTAACCGGAGCAAATCATAACCAACTCATACACTACAAACAATTTAAATTGTTCTTCTAACTCAAATCCATCACATAAATTTTTAGAATCAACCTCCAATATCACTAAACCAAGAGTTAAGAGTTTTGCAATGTGTTAAAGTGGATAAATATCAAAACTATACATGAACTTTGATTCAGTGTGTAATGTGAATTTTGATTTTGTATGATTTCATACATGAAATTTTGATTTGATTCAGTTTTCACAAATCACTAACAGTATTATCGAATTAGCATAATTTTTTTTTGATATATTACATACAAACAATTATATTAATCCAATATAAAAAAAATTAAAATTTTATATATACATATGAACCACAATTCAAATTTTATATATATAACCACACCAAATTAAAATTAATGTATTAAATTGCACGTATTAACATGATAAAGATGGAGTACATTTACCCTTCAAAATCCAGTATCGAGAGGTCCACAGTTGTGGCTTCTGCACACGTGTTGATGTCATAATTGGTTGGTTGTTGGATAATGGAAATGGACCATTAAGCCGTATCTGGAACTTATTTGTTGTTTAAAGTCAAGCCTTAAGTAGTGGATAAAATTCAGGACCTGAGATGAAAATCGAAAAGTGGTTTGTGTTTTTTGACAATATTTGTCAAACAAACAGGTAAAAGGTACTTTTTTTTCTCACCTTTTTCTCCCCCATCAATTAAGGGGTGCTAAAGTGATTGCATTTACATCAAAGCATAGACTAGTGCACACCCCATTGTTCATTTTCATTTAGCTCACAAGTCATACCAAAGAATAGGTGCCCCCACTTTAGTAGGTTATTCCGGATTTCCAAAGCAAAAATGCTCCCTACCTTACCCAACAAAACATCCCCAATGATCGGCCCACTACATGGCAGATGCAAGTGCAACCAGAGATGGTTACATTTACCTTGTCTGAATTTTGCCTTACGTTGTCTTCTTTCATTGATTTCACGTGTCTTGTCAAAGAAGCCTATAATATCTTTGCACTTCCTTTCTGTGTTATACTAATAAACCTGCAGTGTTTGAGAATTTACCCTAAAATGCGAACTGTAAGAGTGGGTTTGCAGTGTTCTAATCATAGATATTCACATTCTGAAGTGATAATGGGGTATATAAACAATGGGAGATTACCACCTCTTTTTCTTTTCCTTGTTTGGAGCTATATATTACAGTATGTTGTCAACCTATACAAAAAAAGAACCCAACTGAAATTCATCTTTTAGCATTCTAAGTTCGAAAAGGTCGAGGGATAAAAGAGCAACCATCAAACCCAATTCACAGACTTCAGTGTTTGGCATGCAAAATATGTCGATCCCGGTCCTGGAGATCTCTTGCAGAAGGAGTAGACTTTTATTGTTCTAGTAATTAACAACCATTGCTAAGGATGGACATGATGTGAGCGTGATGAGCTACTACTAGTGCTAGCCTGTTGCCCAAAACTTATAGGATGAAGCAGTTCGGCCTGCGGAAATGACCCATTGGGTGGCACATCCAGCAGCAAATCTTGGTCGGAACTTTCATTGACAAAATGGAGAGAATCCAGCAGAAGAGAGCTACCATCACTAGGCAAGGCAAATAGGCTTCTCGGACTAAAGCAAGAACCATCATTGTCTATGACTTCTTTGTTTTCGCAAGTAGCCTTCATGACCACCCTTTTGGGGCACTTTATGGTCCTTGCTTCTGAAAAAGAAAAACAAGTTAACAATTACAACAGCTCACAAGATTAACAATGGATTTATTTCATGCAGGTAATAACATCCGAGAAAAGATTCAGACCTGGAAAATTTTGACTTTGGCTGTCACGTGATCTCTTCATAATCACTAAATTGTTTGATGTAGTGGCAGTTGGTCCTCTAGCAACCACAGGCGCTCCAATACAATCTTGACATCTCTGCAGCAGAGAAATGAGAATATACTCAGGCATCCAGTGAGCAAAAAAAGTCCATTGTGAACAAGTGCATGAACCGAATCGAACCTTAAGTACATGATGGCGTTCCACCCATTGGGATTTAGTCAAATTAAATAATGCAAGTCTTTTCAAAGTCCTACAATCTTCAGCTTTCACCCCTGGTACAGAGATATTAAAAACCCCTTCTGCAAGCAGTTGCTGGAAGTAACATAGGTTCTCCTTGAATTGAGAGCTTTCAAACATGCTTTGGAGGCTGCAGGTGCAAGATAGCTATCAGAGATCCCACATCATGTTTCAACTAGTGGCCGTCTCATTAGAAAAACAATAACATCACTGGTTTTTCCCCTTTTTCTTTTCCTCAATTATCTAATCTCAACAATTTATGCTTCGGATACTATTGAATAGAAAAACAAGCTTATTATTAGTGATTGCATTCCATTATACACAAACCATGAACTGCAAAGGTATTACTCCCCATGTTGATAAAAAAGAAACAAATACCTATCAGGAAGTTTGGCAATGTCGAGTGGAGGTAGGTACTGCAACAACTGCTGCTGCTCTTCATTTGTTAAATGTTTCACAAACTCCTCAAAGTTGAGGATATCCTGCTCCACACGAAATATTGTCACATAAGGAAGAACAAACATATGCTCTCGGATGTGAATTTTTCATGGCAATTCAACCTTTTGCTTCAGATGGAGGAATCATGGGGTATGATTGTGAAACATCCAGAGTTTGCATACAAAATTAGGTGTTCCTAGTGCTCAATTGATACATAAATATATATATATATATATATATAGCACCCTAAAATTGAATTATAAAGCTGTTTCCAATAAAAACGAAACAGGGGAACTTACATGTAAATCTATGTTACACAGTGGTGACTTCTGACTTTCCAGCATTAGTGATTTTTCATTTTGAGCCTTGTCCCTGTCAAATGCCAAAAAGAAAAAGGAAATATTCATTAAAATGAAGGCACTATTATCCAATTTCTCCCATTCTAGAGAAGCTACAAGCTTATCTTATGGCCCATGGCTCATGAGCCATGAAGAAACCATATACTGAAAAGTTTTTCTGGAAACTGCAGATTCAACAAAATTACTACTTGGGAGATTTCGAGCTTAATTCCACATGTAGTGTGGCTGTAGGATACATGATCTTGATCTTTCCAAGTGTTAATGGTAAAATTTTATAATATCAGAGTTCAAAAACCACACAGTCTACACCGATACTAGTTTCATACTAGCAGGTTATGTTACAATTTGTAAAACATTATACTGAAATATTTACCTCTTAAGTTGCTCGTGCTGCATTCCTTGTTCAGCCGGGTCCTTAGCCTTCTCAATTGCATGTCCTAAAGATTTCATGGCCTTGCTATCGCTATATACAGGTAAGGTTGAAGAATGTGAATAAGCCTCATTTGTTGAATATTGTTTGTTTTCAACTGAAAGTGAGCTAGCTTCAGATTCCTCATCTCGAGCTATTGAACTTGGATGTCTAATTAGAACACTTCCATGTCCAATCTCAACAGAAACCATGGGTGTTTCACTCTCAAGAAGTAAATCCTCCTCAGAAGATCCAGAGAAATATGAAGACTGTTGTTCATGTAAAATAGTATATAAATCTTTCGTAAGTTTCTCAAGAGGAGATTGCTTTGGACGATTTACGAAGGTTCTTTTCTTAGAAGGTACCATTGACTCCCACACATTAGATTGAGCAGGTCCTGGACAAAAATGGAGAAGGCAATTTAAATGAGTACTTCAGATCATTTTAAAAGTACAATCATGCAATGAAGCCACTGATATCAGCCAAGATCAACTCGGCAATTTAAGATATAATGATTATATTTCTAGGAAGATATACAACCATTTTCTTTTCAGCCACAAATAGCACTCATGAATCTCTACCAAGTTCACAAGATGGACTAAGATACTCCGAAGAATCTAGTATATGATCCACTAGGGCTCTTTCATTTCGTGACAAAAATATGCAATTCGCTCTCATGCAGTCAAAAGAGCTATGAGGAATGTTGACGGCATTGTGTCCAACCTGTCAAGTCACTGGCATCTGCACTGCCAAACTGCGCACAGCTTTCAGAATTAGATATTGCTGATCCAGAACTTGATCTATTACTACTATCTTCATCCACAAACTTACGGAAACCCAGGTTGTAATCAGGGGCAACAACTGCTGTTCCATGATTTGCTTTACTTTTCAGCAGTTTGATTTCTTTGTTCTTTTTTATAGATATGTTCTTCACTCTAGAAGTTCTACGATCCTCATAATCATCAGGTTCAACCCGAGCATGAAGTGGGGTATAATTTGCAAGGGTCCCTTTAGTCCTCCAACGCGACCCGCATGCATTGCACAATACTGGCTTCTCAGGAGGTCCATTACGCCATAGAGGAGTGCCTATCACAATGCATTGTTGCTAATAAGTATATACTAATTTAAGATAAGGAGATATCAGAACTGTAATAAGATCATGGCAAGAGCCATGAGCCAAAATTTATAGACTAGTATTTTCTTGGCCAAATTCAAAGATAAATGCACCATCAGATAAATCTTTTTCAAATTATGGCCAATGCAATAGACATCTTTTGCCTAAAAAGTACTCACGGTTTGATGCTCTTGCCTCTACCAAGGCGAACAAGTGTAATAGAGATTCCATTAACACTTGAACTTGACACAGATTTAAAACTCACATCAATGACCAGCAAAAGGCTACAAATGAAATAACTTGAGTTGCGGTGATTGGTGCAAACACACCATGGAAGTCATTGAGAATGTTTAACTGCAATGATACTTACGTGGATGAAGTGTTTAATGGCCTAAGAGGCAAAACAATAAACTTCAAAATAGAATGGAATGTTACCAAGAACAGAAAAAGAATAAAACAATGAGTTAAAATGGATATGAGTGCAACACTTCAAAGTGATTGACATAGAATTCTAGTCCAATGGAGGTTGATAATTCTTATCAACAAAGACCAAAAAAAAAAAAAATTTAGAGCAAACATAAGGGTACTTGCTTATTAGCATTGGAATTTAAACAATAGCTTATTTATGAGAAGAGGAAATGAGCAAGAATTCTATCAAGAACTCAATGGCAAGTGCACCTATAAAGGAGTCAACAATGATGTTGCAAGGAAATACATTTCCTTTAATTGAATAGTGAACTGAGGTTTGGCTTGATATGAAGGCTTATAGACATCAACAGAACGATGGGAAAGCAATACCAATTTAATGTTAAATCTTAAAATTCAACAACATAGACTAGCAGTTCTCCAGTATCCAAAAGAATTCAATCTCACTTTACTTTGTGAGATGTGTTGGAACTTTAAACAAGAGTCAAAGAATACCAACCCCAAGAGATAAAAAGCTGAGAAAATGAATTGAGGTTGAAAAAAACAATTAAATTCAATAAGCTTTACATGGATTGGGAAAAAAAAGGACATCTGTTGTTCTAAATCCACATACAAACAGAACAACACAAAGAACAGCATATATTATGAAACTCATTATCTCTGTCCATGTAATCTGGTCCTTTTTCTGCATAATGTTATTCCCATGATGTAATAATTTATCAAAGCACATAAATCATACAGCAAAAGTATTGATTTTAGAAAAAGGTTGAACATTTACATATACCCAAGGACTCAAAATCCTTGTTCATTTTTTTTCTAAAAAAACTTTATATCCAAAAAGTTTACTGGAGAAACAAGAACTCACTTGTAACTCCACAGTGATAGCAAGGTCCTTGCTTGCCCATGACTTTCTCTTTGGCTCAGGGGAAGAAAAATAAATTTAAAAATAACAAAGAGAGAAAAAAGAAAGAAAGAAAATTTTTATTATTGACAAACTTCGACCAATAATTGAAAACCTTTTTGAATATAAATTTGATTGGTTTCTTCAACCCTTATATGACAAATTCAACTGGTATTAAAGACTTTTGTGCAAAAACCCAGAAAACAAGTTTAGTTTGCAGAACAAAGAAAAAGCTTAAAATGAAAAAAAAAAAAAACAACCCAGAAGAGTTTTTTATATCTATTTTATCAGCCCATGGAACATGAATCAATAAAAGCAATAAAAACAAGCCAAAAAATCAAGAAGAAATGAAAATATTTAGAGATGGGTATTTGAGCTGGGAATCTGTACAATCCAATGAAGAAAGAAAGAAATAATTAAAATGACTGCTTGAGAGGAATCTAATAAATGGCTGTGAAAAGAAGAAGCTGAAATGGGAAGAAAGATAGAAAGGAAAGAGAAAGGAAGACAAATAGAAGTGAGCCTTTTTTATGTTTGTATGTATGTATGGATGTATGCTAGTCTACATGTACAAGTAAAAATGTTTAGCTTTCTTTTTTCATTTATTTACTTTACTTCATTATATTTACAAATTTATTGATGTTTTTACTTGATTAAAAATGTATTATTATGTTGAAAGATTAAAGAAATAGTTTAAAAATTGAAAATTATTCAAAGATGGGGGTAAGGTAATGGGATATTATTGCATTCTTGCTGTTGACTGTAAATTTTCAGCTTTGTTGATGTCTACAAAATATATAAGTTCCCTAAGAAAAAAATATAGAATTTTATGGTTAAAGAAAAGAAAAGTCACCACAAGACACTGTTTGTTTTATGATCAAATTATGATTTCAGTCCTCTAATATGTTTAAATTTAAAATTTAATTCCGTATTGTAATTTGACATAATTTGATCAAATAATTTTATGATATATTTAGTTAGTTCAAATAAACACTATTAATCATTCTTACTAAAATATTTATGTATATTTTTTTCCTTAAAGTGTATATTTTAACTTAATCACATTAATATAATAAATTCAAATAAGTATTCTTAAAAAATATATGTCAACATTTTAACCACGTAAATTATTTAAATTAACTAATCGCATCATCCATGTCCTGTTACTTGGACCAACTCCCCTAAACCATTCATGCCTCATTATATTACTTAAAGGAACACATTTATTTTCCTATCACAGTTAACTCTAATACTTATAAGAGATTTAGAACATCTATATATATTGATAATCGCCTAAATACCTCTCGATATTACTTTTTCAAGAATAGTTTTATATATATATATCAAATTTATTTTTTATTAGGTATTTTTATAACAATATCAAATTTATTTATTTTGTTAGGTCTTTTCTTAAAAAGAATGAACCTAATCTCCACCGCCCAGCGTGGAAATCACTGTCAAAAATTCATTTTAAGCCGTATGATTTAATTAAAAAGAAGAATTAATGGAATTCGGTCCCACTTAATGAAAATTGTATATACATATTTGCTTTAGCTTAATGTTTTAGTTAGATCTAATGAGTCATGGAGGAGCTGTGACTCTTTGAAAAAGGCAAAACTCCAAATACAAACTCCGTGAAAAATAAAAAATAAATAAACTTGAAATTTTTCTGAAATAATTTTAATTTATAAATATAGGATTTTTTTTTTTTTTTCGTTTTAAAGAATGAGACAATTATTTGAAAAATCAAGGTGAGCAAGGTAGAGGGGGAAATCTAAGCCATTAGATAGGATGAGCTTGTTTTCGGTCAAAAAGACTATGACACGAAACCAACTGATAATGAAATCATGATTCCAAATCTAACGGCTGAACTTCATCAATATTTACTGTCAAAAAAGATATTTAGGTTTAATAAATTAAATTTAATTGAGTAATAAATACGTTAAAATATATCTAAAGTTAGTAAACGACTACTAAAAGGTTATATATAATTAATAAATTTCAATCAATCTTGTAAAAATAATTCCTGAAATAAAAAATAATATAGATAAATATTAAAATTATATATAACTTTAATTTAATATACAATATCATACATGAAATTTTAATTTGCCTCTATCTTTATAAATCATTAACAACAATACAACATTATCTAATTAGCACCATTTGAGTGATATATTGCATACACAAACAATTATTTTAATCAAATGTGAAAATAAATGTATGTAATCATTTTTTAATTGTGTATAATTGAATTAAAATTAAATTTTTATATGGACAAATTACCAAAAAATACTTTTTTTTTACAAAATTTACGAAAAAGGACATGTTTTACAATTATTTACTTGAAAGGGTCATTCCCCCGAAAACGCGTCCACATCAGCGCGTTTTCAGTGGATGCAGCAGGAAAACGCGTTCCCTAGAGAGCGTTTTCTTCCACATCAGCCAAAATCGTGTCCTTGAGGGTGTGCTTTACTGATGTGGCAAAAACGCTCCCTAGGGGACTCGTTTTTACCCTTTCCCCCCGATAGGGTTTTTATCTGTTTTTAGGGTTAAGGTATGGGGTTTTAAGGTTTAGGATTTTAGGGTTTAGAGTTTAAGGTTTTAGGAGAAAATTAATGAACTAGATTTTAGGGTTAATTAATTAAAAAATTTTAGGTTTAGGGTTTTGAAAAAAATATATCAGCAATATAAAAATTATTTGTTTTTTATAGTAGTATCTGGTAAAATAATTTTGAGAATACGTTTCTGAACACATAGTGACCAAAATGCTTCAAGCAGGATGCACTATCAGCAAGAGTACTGGAAAAAGCTCCCACGTGGACGCTCTTTTGCTATAATAGTCTCTGGCAAAATAATTTTGAGAAGACATTTTTGACCAAATAGTGACCAAAATGCTTCAAGCAGGATGCACTGTCAGCAAGAGTACTGAAAAAAACTCCCACATGAACGCTATTTTACTACAGTAGTCATTGGCAAAATAATTTTGAGAAGACGTTTCTAAACAAATAGTGACCAAAACACGTCAAGCAGGATGCACTATCGCAAGAGAGTATTGAAAAAGCTCCCATATGGACGCGTTTTTTTCTGATGAGTTCTAATTGTCCTTAGACTATAAATGAGTCAAATTTCATTCTCAGGTTGAATAATAGAAATTGAGGCAAAAGCAAAATAGAAACTGAAGATGAGTGAACGTATTAGTGCTGTTATTTACTATGATGGTGAGGTTTGTGACACTGAAAATGGTGTTATTTTTTTATCGGAGAACATAATGCGACTGATTTTTAACCAGAACATAGATTTGACAAAATTTCGCAAAAGAATTAGGAGTAAAATATTCAGAACAACGCCAATGAAAGTTCAGTCTATTAAGTATAGATTTTGTGCTTCGGTTGATCCCGTGAGATGTGGTTCATTCGACATCAAAGGTCATCGGAGCTTGGAGGCAATGGTGGAGACTCATCTTGTCAGTGGATCACCTTATCTTGAGGTATATGTACAATTTTCATCGCCAAGTGATCTTCTTTTGACTTCAACATCTACTGATGTTCAAGGGGAATACACGACCCCAAATTGACACTCTGTTAGTGGGAGGCAGAATACGGAGGTGCCCGTTTTTGGTGGTAGCATAGAAAACACAACCCCTACACGACACTCGGTTGGTGGATGGGACATGCATATCCTTCCTTCGACGTTCGATGCTAGAAATATGTATTGGGGAACGTCATCAACTTCTAGTGGTTGGCAATCCACATATGATTGGGAACGTTACGAAAGTTTTTTAAGAAGGGATAATGTACTCCCCACGACATCCACCGGCGAAGGGACCTCATTCGTTGCAGATGATGGTGGGTCAGATAATGAGTCCGATGTGGATCCACCTCGAGAGCCCAGCCCCGATGGTGCAGAAGTTGCATTATTTTTTGAATCGGAGCCTATTCTAACCGTATCTGAAGATATTGAAGGGGTTCAGATGAAGAAGAAAAAGATTCGCGATTTAGGGAGTACTCGCCTCCAGCCCACATGCATAATGTCAATCTATCTCAAGACGATGCATTGGAGCTTCTTGAACTACCACATAGAAGGCGTGTCCGTAGAAGTTCGTCGTTGGATTCGTGTGAATTAGAAGTTGGTAAAGATTTTTCCAACAATGATAGTTTTCTTGGTGCATTAAAACAATATAGTATCAAGAACGGGGTTAACTACAATGTGGTTAAATCCAAACTCGATAAGTACGATGCTAAGTGTGCAGTGCAAGACGATACATGTTCATGGAAAATCATGGTCTCGTCGAGGAAAAGGACAAACTTGTGGGAGATTAAAAAGTACAAAGGTCCACATACATGTCTTGCCGGTACAGTATAACTAGGTGTTCAAGGTTTTTTAATAATACTGATATTCCGTAATGTTGCATTATTTAATGTACTTCGTTGACAGGTGTTTCACAAGATCATCCCAAGATGGACTCCGATATGTTGGATAACTTAATAATAATGACGGTGAAGGCGGATCCCAAAACTTTAGTGTCAGCCTTAATTGCCAATATACGTAGCCAATTAGGGTACACGCCCTTTTACCGAAAGACTTGGATAGCTAAGCAAAAGGCGTTGGAAATTTTGCATGGTCGATGGGATGCTTCATATAATGAAGTGTGGCAGTGGTGTCAGGTGCTGGAGAGATATGTCTCAGGCAGCATAACAGACCTTGAAACGGAACTAGCATACTATAACGATCGATTGCTCCATGGATACCAAGTGTTCAAGCGTCTGTTCTGGACATTTAAGCAATGTCGAGACGCATTTCTATACTGCAAGCCATTGGTACAAATTGACGATACCTTTATGTATGGTATATATACACATCGACTATTGTTAACTGTGGCACAGGATGACAGGGGGAAAATCCTTCCAATTGCGTTTGCAATAACATCGGAGGAGTCAGCTGATGACTCGGATTTCTTTCTATCTAGGTTAAGGAGGCATGTCTGCCCCCAACCTGATATATGCGTTATATCGAATCGGGGCCCTGGAATACTAACCTCAATAAAGCGACAGGGAAGCCTGTGGCACCGCACACACTATCGATATTGCCTAAGGCATGTTGTGTCAAACTACCACATGCAACATCAATCTACAAGTGACCAACATGGCTATCTAATATCTATTAATATAATTTCGTTTGTAATATTCAATTTATTCTTAATTAAAAAGTGGTATGTAATATTCACTATCAACTTATATTGGCAAGGTACTAGATTAATAAGGACTATTTTCATGATATGTTGGCGAGTTTGCGCTCAGTTAACAAAGAATGCGCAAACTACCTATGCAACATACCTTTCGAACAGTGGACACAAACATATGACGGCGGCCTACGATATGGTCATATGACCTCAAACCTGGCCGAATGCATAAATTTTGTTCTAAAAGGAACGCGTCATTTTCCGATAACATCGGTTGTGCGATAGACATATTTTCGTTTAACGGTACTATTTCCGAAGCGAGCAGCGAGTTATAAAGGCCAAATACAGTGAGGCTGAAACACCTCTAACCCGTATCCTTCACCAGATTAGGGTTATGAGATATTACTGAACTAAACTCAGTTCCAAATATACATTCAATTGAATTCAAGCATACACAATGCGATCCTTATTATAATTATAACATTACAACGTTTTAGACTTAATTTCTAACATAGCCAAATACATGAGCATATCCACTCAATCACTTCACATCTCATTACTAAAGATCCTTTATCAAATTATTTCATCAAACAATCAAGCATAGATTAAACATGTTTTAACCGTATGCACAATGACTTAATCAAATTTAATATTTCACATACCATCGTTTAATCACATGCTAAATGTGTACCCAATGAATTCGGCCAAATAATGTAACAAACTCATCATTCATATTTACGAGATATTAGTAATCTGTCTAATCATGCCTAACATATAAGTATATTTACCACTACAAACAGGATCAAAGTAACCAAGCCTCAAACGATCACATCCTAAATATATATAATGCGCTTGATCTATATCTATTAAAAGAACAAATGCACCTTTGGTTCCTTATACAAATATTCATGCACAAATCAATTCTCTTATTAACAAACTAAAACAATCATAGAATATACATTCTGTCATTAATGAAAACATCCAATATATAATACATTTTATTATTATAAGTCCAAGCCTTAACCAACATAAAATACACCTTATTTAAATTTTAATACAAACATAATTTATCACCCAATCAAGCATAAAGCCTATGCATACTAAACCAATACAACTAAATCAACATATCCATTATAACATCAATTATAAATTCATCTCATTTATAAATATACTAATGCATGTACGAACAAACAAGTTACTATACTTATAATTCATTAAAACCACACATACTATAATTAAAACATGAAACATTGAAAACTCAAGATATTGAAAGTAAGCCATATTCGCATGGCTTTAATATGGATACATAAACAAAAGTCTCCAACTCAAACATAGACATTATCCATCCTATACATGCCTTTATCCAAAAATAAACCAAACCAAAAGAGTACCAAAAAGTTGATAGTGCGATTGACTTGCTGACGATTTCCCCGAGCCCGTAGCTTGACCAAAATCTATAAAATAGAACATTAAACATAAACAGAGTAAGCTTTCTAGCTTAGTTAAGCATTGATTTAAGTCACTCATCTAGTTAAACATGATTTAAATCAATTCATAACATAAAACATACATGTCTTACTCATAAACTCACCATAACAATACATCATTACCTTACTTAACTTGGTAACTTTCAATTCTTTACCAAATACATCAATTGCTAAATATACATAGATAATTACATAACTAGATGAATAAATATACTTACAAGAACCTTTTAACCATACTCATACTTTCGCATTTCCAATAACCGTATGGCAAATTATATTGTACTATATAAACTTCACAACCAAGTGCATAACACATTTTTCTTTCATCATTTCATTTGCTTACTATCATAGCACATATATATATATATATGACTTTAATGTATGAAATACATACCTTGTTGTCGAATTGGCAAATTCATTTTCAAAGCTCAAGCTTACTAGATTTGCTTCATGACTTTATTACTATATAAATGAAGTTCAAAATTGAAACTCACTGGTATAGCACCTGCTAGGCTTTAACCCGAATTGCACACACCGGCACTAGGCCTGCTAGACTCAAAGTCCGAGATTTAAACACTGGCATTTAGCCTGCTAGGCAATAAACCCAAAATATTTCACCGGCACAAGGCCTACTAGGCTCAAGCTGAAATAACTCACCTGACAAGGCTGCAAGGCTCTAAGCTAAATAACTCATCGGCACAAGGCACGCTAGGGCTCGAAGCCGAATAACAACATAGTTAATCCTTCAATACTCATTTCTTAATGCTAACTTCACAAACAAATCATATACCTCATATTACCTCCACATATCATATCGAATATACTTATTCATATCATATTAACAACATACATTCAATCCAATTTAACACCTTTACATTCGCTAACACATAAATTTATACTTAGAATTATTAAATATCATCATTTAACATGTTCATAATTAACTCTTTAATATATATTTGCTTAAGGACTTACTTCACTATCGACGGATAACGCAGAAATTTATTCGATAACCTTCGTCTTTCCCCAATCCAAATCCGTTTTTCTTTGTTCTTGATCTAAACATATCAAAAATAAACTCATTCAAGTACATTTCATTTCAATTTAGTCCCAAAGCACATAAATGGTAAAATTACTATTTTACCCCTAATGTTTCACACTTTTACAATTTAGTCCTATTTGCATAAAACACAAAATACACAAAATTTCTCAATACTACTCAAGGGCCGAATATGCATAGGAACTATACAAGTCCATTTCTTTCATTTATTTTGAAAATAAGCCCCTCTAAAAATTTATTTTTACAAATTAGCCCTAAATACTCAATTTCACCAAAACTTCCAATACAAAACATACCAATCTTTAACATATCTTTAATATAAAATCATAAAACATCAAAAATCACAAGAATATAACAATGTCCGAACATCAAGCATGCTTATTTTTAAAAATTCTAACATGGGTCAGCTACGGTTCGAAGCAACGATCTCAAAAACATAAAAATTAACAAAAATCGAAATCAAACTAACCTTGAATTTAAGCTTCTAAATGTTGAAAATCAAAAGAATTCAAACACTTCTTCTTTCTCAATATTTGGCCAAGCAAAATAAAAGATGATAATGGCCATACTTTTATGTTTTTTTTAACATATATAATGACATTTAATCATTTACTTTTATAACCTTATTATATAAAATTATATAATATAAAACTTAAGGTTAATCTTGTCATATGCCATCCACTAACTTAAAATGGGCTATTTACTCATTTAATACCTCATATTAAAAAGCCATCCTCATTTAAGCACTTTCCACTATAGAATGCAATTTTTACACTTTATGCGATTTAGCACTTTTTGTTAAATTGAACACACAAACGATTAAATTTTTCTACGAAACTTTCACACACATTAAATCACATAGAATAAGCACAGAATATATCATTTAAATTTATTTCAGACTCGGATTCGTGGTCCCGAAACTACCGTTCCGATTAGGGTCAAATTTGGACTGTTACAGAGGCCATGTATGATGCGCGAAGGTATTGTGAGAAATAGGTGAAGGCACGGGCCAAGACCATGCACACAGTGTGTCATGATCGTGACAACCTATGGTTTCGTGTGACGGAGTTTGACAGACCGAACCAAGGTATTGTTGGCTGACAATATCGTGTACACTTGAGAAATAGGACTTACGACTGTGGGATATTTGATGCACTTCGTTATCCATGCGCTAATGTAATTGCGGCTTGTCAAAATCTCCATCCGGATCCCATGAGCTATGTCGACGAAGTGTATAAAATAGAATACATGTACAACGTGTAGAGACACGTATTCCCACCGATCCAGGATGAGCGTAAGTAGCCAATCAGATCGCTTGCTTCAGTATAAGCTATTACGGATAGAAGCATATTGCAAACTAAAAGGTCAACCTTGCTCTACTAGAATACGCAATAATATGGATATCCGAGAAACAGCCAACCAACGGAAGTTATGCGGATGGTGTAGGAACCCAAGCCATACATCTCGCTCGTGTCCAAATCGGAATAGTTGATAGTCTCTTTATCATTTTTTGTCTCTTGGTGGCTATGAAAATTCTTTTAATTTCTTGATGAAAATGGTGAACTTTTTTAGAAGGACTAAGTTGCAAAACAAAAAAAAAGTTATTTAATTAGTCTAAAGTATCACCATTATCATTATTCTTCAAAATTATCTTTCTTACTAAATGATTATTTTGCCCCTTACGATCCTTCAAAATTCATACATTGGATCAACATCAATCTTGATAAAATTACAAATTAACCCAACATACTTTTCACTTATTCAATTTAGTCATAATTCATCCATTTCTTCTTAGTTTTTAGATATAAAAATAAAAAATTACTATAAAAAATAAAAAACAACTTTTATTTTATTAAAGATATAAAAATAAAAATAACTTTTATTTTTATTTAAGATATAAAAATAAACTAAATTACAATAAAAATAAAAAACAATTTTATTTTATTAAAGATATAAAAATAAATTACAATAAAAATAAAACAACTTTTATTTTATTTAAGATATAAAAAATAAATTAAATTACAATAAAAATAGAAAATAACTTTTATTTTATTTAAGATTCAAAAATAAATTAAATTACAATAAAAATAAAAAACAAATTTTATTTTATTAAATATATAAAAATAAATTAGAATAATAAATAAAAAACAACTTTTATTTTATTTAAGATATAAGAAATAAATTAAATTATAATAAAAATAATAAACAACTTTTATTTTGTTTAAGATATAAAAATAAATTAAATTATAATAAAAATAAAAATAACTTTTCTTTTATTAAAGATATAAAAATAAATTACAATAAAAATAAAAATTACTTTTATTTCATTTAAGATATAAAAATAAATTAAATTATAATAAAAATAAAAATAACTTTTATTTTATTAAAGATATAAAATAAATTACAATAAAAATAAAAAACTTTTATTTTATTTAAGATATAAGAAATAAATTAAATTACAATAAAAATAATAAACAACTTTTATTTTATTTAAGATATAAAAATAAAATAAATTAAAATAAAAAATAAAAAACAACTTATATTTTATTAAAGATATAAAATTAAATTACAATAACAAAATAAAATACAACTTTTATTTTATTTAAGATATAAAAATAAATTAAATTACAACAAAAATAAAAAATATATTTTATTAAATATATAAAAATAAATTACAATAAAAATAAAATAATGACTATTGGAATCAATGTTGGTGCCTTAATCGAATCAAGGCCATATGGGGTGGTCGATTAAGCCATTCTGTGGATTCCTCCTTCTTCTAGCTTTCGGCGGGAATTGTGGAACCTCTGGCGAGGATTCTGTTTCCTCCAACAGGGGTCTAGTTGTGGATGTCGGGAGTATGACTGACCTTGATAAAATATTGACTAGGGAGGTATTTGCATCGCCCATGGCGGAGGTGTTTGAATCCCATAAGGCGACGAAGATTGGTAAAAAGAAGAGCTCCCAACGACGCCTCGTGCGATCCCTCATACGACGGCGGCCTACAGATCGGCTGGCCAATCAGAGTAGTCGGGAATGGACTCGAATCGGGCCATGCATTCCAACCTGTCATGGGACCGGGAAAAGGAAACATATAAGGGTTAGGATACATATAATGGCTAGGTACGCGTCTGGCATAATCTGAAAAGGCTGTGATGTAGGTGTCTGTAACATCCTAAAAATGGGGTTATTCGTATTTGCATTATTTTGCTTGAGTTGAATTACTGAGATAATATTTATGGAATGATAAGATTTAATTTAGGGCCTTGAGTTGGCTCGGAATAGTAGAAAATATTATTTATAAGCTTTAAAGGTGGATAGCCTTAGTAGTTAGGGGTTATAAGAATAAATGAAGGAACATTTGACATAGAATAAGCCTTGGAAAAGTGGCAAAAGGGAGGCCACTTAGGAGCTGAAGTTGACGCCATCCGAGAACAAGGAGAGCCTTGGTTCGAGTCATGAAGTTCCTTTTGTTTCTTATTTTGGACGGCATAGGAAGGGAGAGTTCTTTCTCTCTTTAAACTCTTTTTATTTATTAATATTAGATAATAAGAGATAATCAAGGATATGGTTCTAGAGGGAATGAATAGGTATGGAAAGTATTAGGGAATGAATGTGGCCTTTTGTGTGAACTAGGGTAGAAGACTTAAAACATTGTTTGATCGAAAGAATCCTTAATAAACTTTTCATAAAATTCTTCGCGGATAATCAAGCGGAACAAATTACTAATCCATAAAATTTTTCTTAATCAGATTAAAAGCGCGTTAGATAGAATGAGTTCTAGAGGGCGTGGCGGACGTGCACGTGGTAGGGAAGAATGACCATATCTCGAACCCGTTAGGTCGGGACATGGTTACGAAAATGAGGTACCACCACCACCACCCCCAACTTTTGGAGCCGAGGAGAGGGATCGGACGGGGGTGAGGCGATATCATAGTCGTATTACGGGTTCTCGAGTTGGTGGTGAAATGGTGAAAATCTGGGAGCTCAAAATCTGTTCCCGAGCGAATTCGGTCCAACGGAGATGAGGTGTTCCGGGGTGTGTCGGGAGTGGCACCTAGTGCAGCAGAATACTGGTTGGAGTCAGCGGAAAGGATCATGGACGATCTTGACCTGACTAACGAGGAGAAGTGAAGGGGCCGTGTCGCCGAAGGATGAAGCATATCAGTGGTGGCTCACCGTTCGAGATGGCGCCACGGCAGAGGATCTTACATGGGATTACTTTAGGGCTGCTTTCCAAAAAAGTATGTGGGTACTAGCTACACTGGCCAGCGTGAAAGGCTTTTCGGGGTTAGTACAAGGAACTAAGGCCGTGTCGAATATGAGGCGAATTCTAAAATTTGAGTAGATATGCGAGAGGCATTGTGGCTCTCCGAACATGGTGCGTGTCCGTTTGAGGACGGCTAAGAGATGATTTGAGGCTGCTGATTGCTCCATGATGGGTTCGTGAGTTTTCATCTCGGTAGAAAAGGCTAAGGTAGCCGAGGGTATCAAGGCAACCGTGAGGCAAAACTACGATAGGCTCAAGCGAAGAGAGGTTTTGGGCCATTTGGGTCGGTGGTAATGATCGAAAAAAAGGCTAGGCGAGTGGGCCAAGTCAGCGGCAAGGCCCATGGTCGCTAATCGTAAATCGGTTCGATGTAATCGTTGTGGAAAAGCCCATTGGGAGGTTCTTTGGTGGTGAGCAAGGTTGTTTTGAATGTGGGTCTTTGGAACACCGCGTGAGGATTGTCCCGAGCGAGCTCGGAATCGGTCGGAGGGCGAGAACCTACTCGGGATAGAAGTGTGGGACCACAGAGAGGTCGTGGTAATGGTCGAGGGAAATGGTGCTAATCGTGGTTGCGAACTTCGAGCGGCCGCAGCAATACTGAGGCAAAGCGACTGGCTTAGTCTATCTGCGGCGTCGCGAGAGGGTGACGCCGGATGTCATAACCGATGCGTTTCTAATTTTGGTCTTCCTTATGTTGCATTAATTGATGTGGGTTCTACGCATTCATACGTGGCGAGTAGTGTGGTAGAGACTTTGAACCTAGACTCGAGGCTAACTGCTAGGGAGATGACCGTAATTAGCCCTTTAGGCCATTCTGTAGTTATGAACAAACTTTTTGGGGATGTACCCCTAGAACTCCAATGGGTCGTGTTCGTGGCTGATCTAATGGAACTGCCGTTTGGGGAGTTCGATTTAATCCTTGGAATGGATTGGTTGGTTAGGTACCAGGCGAGGTTGGATTACGCTGCTAAGCGCATGGTTCTTAAGATGGCCGAAGGGGATGAAGTGGTTATGATCGGTAATCGAAGAAATTACCTCTCTAATGTGGTGTCGGCCTTGAAGGCTAAAAAGATGGTTAGGAAAGGGTGTGAGGCGTTTATAGTTCGAATTTGTGCCTTGGAGGCTAAGTCGTGGTTGAAAAGGTCCGAACGAGGGGAATTCATTGATGTATTCGGAGGAACTTCGGGTTTGCCTCGGATCGAGAAGTCGAATTCAGTATAGATTTGCTACAGGAACAGCACTGTATCTATAGCACCAGTCGAATGGCACCAAAAGAATTGGTGGAGTGAAGGCTCAAATTCGGAGCTCTTAGATAGGGGTTTATTCGACCTAGTATATCTCCGTGGGGCGCTTTGTATTGTTTGTCAAGAAGAAGGGCGGTTCTATGCGAATGTGCATCGACTACCGTCGTTAAACAAGTTAACGATCAAAACAAGTATCCGTTGCCTCGGATCGATGACTTGTTTGACCAACTAAAGATGCGTCGGTATTCTCAAAGATTGACCTTAGGTCGGTTATCATCAATTGAAGGTGAAGGAGGTGATGTGCACAAGGCGGCATTAGAACTCGGTATGGGCATTACGAGTTCCTAGTGATGCCATTCGGGTTGACCAATGCAAGCGGCATTCATGGACTTAATGAATAGGGTATTCCAACGATTACTTGGACCAATTTGTCGTAGTGTTCAATGGCGACATATTGGTTTACTCAAAACGGAGGAGGAGCACGACAAGCATTTGCGAATAGTTACGGAAATCTTGAGGAGAAGCAGTTATATGCCAAATTCATGAAGTGCAATTTTGGCTAAGGAGGTGGCTTTCTTAGGTCACGTGGTGTCGTGAGAAGGATTAAGTGGATCCCATAAGATTGAAGCGGTATTGGAGTGGAAACCGCCTAAGTCGGTGTGAGAGATTGAAGTTTTACGGGTCTAGTCGGGTACTATCAAAGGTTTGTGGAAGGATTCTCGTTAATTCTTGCACCATTAACTAAGCTATTGAGGAAGGAGTACCATTTGTTTGGTCGAAAAGCGACAAGAAAGTTTTGACAAGTTGAGAAAGATTACGAAGCTCGATCTTGGTTCGACTGAGGCGGGGAAGTTGTTCTGATTCTTGTGATGCGTCTCATCTGGGGTTGGGATGTGTATTAATGCAGGAAGGAAAGGTAGTAGCCTATCGTCCGTCGATTAAGACCGCATGAGGTTAACTACCCAACTCACGACTTGGAGTTAGCGGTAGTCTTTGCCTTGAAAATATGGAGGCATTACTTGTATGGGAGAAGTCGATAGTCTACACGGATCACAAAAGTTTAAGGTATCTCTTGACTTAGAAAGACTTGAACTTAAGGCGTAGATGGATTGAATCATTAAAGGACTACGACTGTTCCATCGAGTATCATCCGTGTAAGGCTAACGTGGTGGTTGACGCGTTAAGTCGGAAGGTCGTGGCGGACTTAAGAGCGATGTTTGCTCATTTAAGTCTATACGATGATGGAAGTCTTTTGGCGGAGCTACAAGTTAAGCCAACTTGGATCGATGAGATTAAGGATAAGCGGTTGGTGAGCGAGGATTGAATGCAAAGAGATTGCAAGTCCAAAATGGTGGTTTGGAAGATGCAGTTTGGTGATCATGGTGTATTATGTTTCCAAGGACGCCCTGTATGCCAAAGGATGTGGGCGAGGCAAAGAATTCTCCAAGATGCATATAGCAGCCCATACGCTATGCATCCTAGAGGTAGCAAAATGTACGGAGATTTGCGGAGACAGTTCTGGTGGCCGGGGTTGAAGCGTGAAGTGACTGAGTTCGTGGGAAGGTGTCGGCGTGTCGGCGAGTTAAAGCGAGCATCGATTGCCATCGAGGTTACTTCAACCAGTAAAGATTCCTCAATGGAAGTGGGAGCGAATTACTATGGATTTCGTCAGTGGTCTACCCCTCACGCCCAGTAAGAAAGATGCAGTTTGGGTAATCGTAGATCGCCTGACTAAATCAGCTCACTTCGTACCGGTGAGAATGGATTGCTCACTCCAGAAGCTAGCAAAGCTATATGTGGCCGAGATAGTCAGATTGCATGGTGTGCCATTATCAATTATCTCAGATAGGGACCCAAGGTTCACGTCGAGGTTTTGGAAAGCATTGCATCAAGCTTTGGGAACACGATTGGATTTCAAAGATGCGACTTTCCATCCACGATCGGACGGGCAATCGAAAGGGTCATCTGATCTTAGAGGATATCTTTGAGGGTTGCGTCTTGGAATTAGAGGTAGTTGGGAGGAATTTTACCATTAGCCGAGTTCGCCTACAATAATAGTTACCAAGCGAGTATTCGAGATGGCACCATCTGAAGCAATCTTGTATGGACGAAATGCCGAACTCGGCGTGTTGGACAGAGTTGGGTGAACGACAAGTGTTGGGCCCAAAATTGGTAACGGAAACAGAGGATAAAGTGAAGGTGATTCGAGCTCGTCTTAAGGAAGCGTCGATAGATGAAGTCCTACGATCTAAAACGCAAGGAAATGGAGTATGCAGTAGGGGATAAGGTCTTCCTGAAGGTGTCGCCTTGGAAGAAGGTACTAAGATTTGGGCGAAAAGGGAAGCTAAGCCCAAGATTCATTGGCCCATATACAGTATTGAAGCGAGTAGGACCGGTAGCTTATCAGCTCGAACTGCCGGCAGAGTTAAGTCAGATTCATGACGTTTTCCATGTGTCGATGCTTAGGCGGTATCGGTCAGATCCATCACACGTGGTGCCTGTGACAGAAATCGAGGTCAACTCGGACTTATCTTTTGAGGAAGAACCGGTTCAGATCTTGGATAGAGATGTGAAGGTTCTGCGTAGGAAGTCAGTGCCCTTAGTGAAAGTGCTATGGCGGAACCATGGTGCAGAGGAAGCTACGTGGGAACCCGAGGATGTGATCGACAACAATACCCCGACTCTTGACCGTGAAATTTAGAGACGAAATTCTTTTAAGGGGGTAGAACTGTAACATCCTAAAAATGGGGTTATTCGTATTTGCATTATTTTGCTTGAGTTGAATTACTGAGATAATATTTATGGAATGATAAGATTTAATTTAGGGCCTTGAGTTGGCTCGGAATAGTAGAAAATATTATTTATAAGCTTTAAAGGTGGATAGCCTTAGTAGTTAGGGGTTATAAGAATAAATGAAAGAACATTTGACATAGAATAAGCCTTGGAAAAGTGGCAAAATGGAGGCCACTTAGGAGCTGAAGTTGACGCCATCCAGGAACAAGGGAGAGCCTTGGTTCGAGTCATGAAGTTCCCTTTTTGTTTCTTATTTTGGACGGCATAGGAAGGGAGAGTTCTTTCTCTCTTTAAACTCTTTTTATTTATTAATATTAGATAATAAGAGATAATCAAGGATATTATTATTTAGATAGTAGATAAAAGAGATATTATTGGGATTATTAATTGATTATGGGGATTAATTCAAGTTATTTTGAATTAAACCAAACAAGTGGCCTAGAGTAAATTAAGGTGGTTGAATGAATTTTGAACTCCTTTGGTAGGAGTGGACGGCAAGTAAAGGAGGGGGGGATAGTGCCGAATGCTTATAAAAGCACCAATTGATCACCTTGCTTTTCTTTTTCCATTTTGCTTAGCCGAAATTTCTAACACCTTCCTTCTTATTTTTCTTTTATTTTTCCATCCTCTCAAGACCTTGGCGAAACCTCTCTATTTCCCTTGCGAATCCCCATCCTCAATCCCCTTTTCTTTTATTTCCTATTAGCCGAACATTCACTCCTATTTGCCGAAATTCTAACACTCTTTTCTCCCATTATTTTTCTCCTCTAGCCGAATCTCCCTACTACTCCCTTAGTAGTCTAGGCCGAATATTGTACAAGGGGGAGGCTTTCTTTTAATCACTTTTGGAAAGGTAAGTGTGTTTGGCCGAATGCCCATGTCCTCTCTTCCTTTCTTATTGACTTTGATAGAGGTAGGTAATTGGTTTCGACAATTGACGTTAAGGGTGCTAATCACTTGTTGAATCAAATCTGTCTAGGTGCTTCGGGATTTTGAGACCGTCAAACTAAGCTTTCATTCGTAACCAATCGAGTGGTAAGTGAGGGTAAGAATCGATTTTCATGGATTTAATTTGCAAGTATTCAAAGTCGAAGGCTATTAGCTTTATTTACTAACCGATGGTACTTGATGAAGCAGATTCGGGAATCGGGTGTTGTGATTAGTATCCAAAAGTGTAAAGGTAAGGATTCGGGTTCAAAAGATGACCCATTTAAATTACTTGGGTTGGCCGAATAGGCCATAGTACTAATCTCATAGTTGGCCGAATATAGGTGTAGAGAGATCTGGGGTGGCCGACTCCTCTTTTCGGGATTTAGACTATTCAATGGTGACAGGTGTGTACATACACACTTATAACAATTAATTAAATGCATGCTATGTGTAAATCTGCTTTATGTAGATATGGAATTAGTGCCTTAATGGTACAAGCGAGGATCTCGGTAAGTCTCTATCAATATGTGATTGTTAAATATGCTTTTGGGAAGCATGGCTTATTTGATACATGAGATAAATGTATGTTGTTATAAACTCTGTTATAATGTGATTTGATATGGGTTGATGAGTGGAGGGGGCAGTATTATTAGTGTCGACGGACACGGTGTTTTGGTAACACACTGTGACTACGGTCACCGAGGTTTGGTACCTCAGGAGGTTTGGCACCTCATAGCGTCTCGTCCCCGTGGCTTAGCACCACCGTGGGTTGGCCCCACTCGAGATATGGGATTGGCGCCAATGATTTGGTATCACGCGATGGGTTGGCCCCATCAACCGATTTGTGTCTTCGGACACGGAGGTTTAGCACCTCCATGATTTGGTATCACATCTGTGACTATCGTCACTAGTGGTTTGGCACCACCGGTGGTTTGGTACCACAACGGGGTAGAGCAGAGCGTTTGGTTGGCTAGTTGGGTATATGTCTTAATGCATGATTAATGTGTTATATAGTGTGTATGATGTGGTATTTACCGGGGAAGGGTTACATCTTGAGTCTTGGTGACTCACATTCTCCTTTATTTTTTTCAGATGACACATAGTTCGCGGATATGGAGCCGGAGGGACTTGAGGTGGCCATGCAGTGGAGTTTTAAATTTATTAGATTTTGAATTTCGGTTCTTTACACTTTCTTTATTTTTGGTTGATTTTAATTGGGTTGTAATAAGGCCTCCTAAAAAAATTATTTTATTATTGTGACATGCTTGAGATTTTCGTTTCAAACTTTATGTTTATATGAATGAATCCACATGTTTTTCCAAAGTAATCGAAAAAGGATTTTCAAGTACCATGGGGTACATATAAAACATACATAATAACTTGACTTAACAAATATTTTCAGAAATAAATCCAAATATAAGATTTGTACACCTCAACTGTTTTTAACAAAAACGCTATCTTTTATCAAAAACTTAAACCGATTTTAAAAGATTTCAAAGGTTTCTCTCCGTAGCAAACCAAATCCGGTCGAAGCGTTTGGGCCGGGTTTGGGCTGTTACATGTCGTCGGCTGAAGTGTTGGGCCTGGTGACTGTGTGGGCGCTGTTGATGGGCCCGGAGGTTGTGTCGGCGCTGTTGATGGTCCCGTCTTATCATCCCTTCTCATTGGATTTAAAGGGCCCCGTTGTTCCCTTTGTTCACGAAGTTGCCGTCGCCTCTTCTCTTCTGACAATAAATATAGCTTGCCATGAATCCTAAACCATGGCATGTATTTCGGCACTCACGCTAACTTGGAAACGATGATCGGTTCCGAATAGGTATATAATCATATCGGTTCTCCCACAATTCGATATATGCTGACCAAAATCTTGGCCAATCCGTATGCAACTGTCGTAAGTCGACTTTGTGCTCATCATCGAGCACCTCAAGTGCCACGGGAATCGATTTTCGGAATCTAAATTGACGCAGAACCCGATTTGTCCGGTGCATCTCCACGGTGGCATAGTTGATCAATGGGACCTTCACATGCCAAATGTTATGATTTTGAAAGAACTCATCCGGAATTACTGCCCGAATTGACGGATCATCGAATGGTGTCCATTCAAACTATATTAACATGATAAAAATATTAGTTATATACTAAATACTAAATACTAAATACCAAATACTATATACTAAATACTATACACTAAATACGAAATGACTATTTTATTACGAAAATATATTTTATTTAATACTTACTTGTGCTTCCGACCGTTGCTCTAATAGAAGTCGTATATCTTCAAGCGATGTAGGTATTCCAACATAACTCGTCGAATGGTTCCACCTAATTAATAAAATTTTTAGCATACAATTATATTTTAAATCTAAGTAATAATTGTAAAATCTAATATTAAATTTACCTCGTTATGAGTGGGAATGTATATGGGTGGTCGACTTGAAGACGTAAAAATGGAAATCGAAATCGTGCCCATGATTGTAGTAGTGATAGGCAACCTCTGATTTTCGCTTTATTCGGTCGCGTTGCCCCGCACATCTCCCGACACAATTTTGCTAGCACTATAGACCCCCAACTCAATTCACCGGCTGCTCTAAAATCAACGAGTTTCAGCAGCCACCTCAGATGTACGAGGTTTCGAGATAAGTCCGACATCAAATAGCCTCCAATCATCTCAAAAATGTATGCCCGAGCATACCGTATTATTTCTATTTCGATCGAATCATTATCCGGCTCTGGGAATGTGTCTTGTAACCAGTCCATCTTGACCCGACCTCTGTAAATGTAATTCGGAATAGCACCCAAAAGCTTGTAGCATACGGCTGCCCAATCACTAGAAGTTGCGGACCCGGTGACTACGTACTCATCCACCGGCAATCCCAATTGCAAATGCACATCTTCTAGAGTGATAGCACACTCTCCGCATTGAAGATGGAAAGTGTGCGTCTCGAGTCTCCACCTCTCTATCAACGCACTGATTAGCTTCAGGTCCAACTTGCACCCCCGGCCTATCGTGGTCACGTGCCAAAAACCCGCTTCTCGCGGGTAATTCTCGATCAACGGTGATGGCGGACTAGGCATATTGCGAATATAGCATTGCAACACCCAATCTACACACTATTTAAAAAATTATAAAATAAAAATTAATTAAAATTGCATAAACCTAAAAAATATTAAATAGTATTGAAAAATTAAAATTATAACTTACCATTGTCATTTGATCGACGAAGATGTGTTTATTGTCGAGACGAATTAATTCTCCGGCTATTACTAATACGATCGAATATTTTTAAATTTAACAAAAAATATTTAAAAAAACTTTTAAACAAGGCTTTTTTTGTAAAAATTAAAGGACTACTGTGAAATATAAGAGGAACTTTAAAGGAATTTGAGAGAAAATTGAGAGGAATTTGAGAGAAAATTGAGTAAGGACATTTGTGTGAAAAAAATGAAAGGGTGGGAGATTTTATAGGTTTTTTTTTTTACCGTTGGAGGCCCAACAGTCAAAAAAATGTGACTGTTTGAAGCAGGCAAAACGCGTCCCTGAAGGAGCGTTTTTGCCACATCAGCAAAGCGCGCCCTCAAGGACGCAATTTTGGCTTATGTGGCAGAAAGCGCTCCCTCGTGGACGCTCTTGTTTCTACTATATCCCCTAAACGCTACCGACGTAAGCGTTTTGGGAAATGATCCTTCCGGTAAATAATTAATTAGTAGGTCTTTTTTCGTAAATTTTAAAAAAATGAGTATTTTCTAATAAATTACCCTTTTATATATACATATGAATTACAATTCAAAATTCTATATGCATAATCATGTCAAATCAAAATTACCTGCTATAAATATATTTATTTAAATGTATAGTGATAAGAGTATAGTTTGGGTCATGGGTGGGTCCAAGAATTCATAGCTGCTCGACCTTGATCCACCAGTCTGTTCTCTTTTTTTCTTTTCCTCCTTTTACGCCTTTTAGGCTAATATGCAGCATAACTACCCGTGCTGTATCATTTTTAAATTTTAAGGTTAATTACAACAAACCTTCTGAAATTATTATTATTATTATTTGGAATTATTTATTAAATTCAAAATAACTTAATTGAGCTTTTAACTACTAATAAGATTTTTTATCAGTCTAAGTGTTAATTTAAGTGTTGAATATCACTTTAGATATGATATGGTACATATTTAAATTTTATGGATCAAACGTAAATATGTTTATTCTTCTTGCATAGACAACATGCATTTAAAATGTAAAAAAAAAAAAAGGATAAATTTTAGAATAATTTTTTAACACATTAAATTTAAGTTATTTATGCAATAAATATACATGATTTTTCATTTTCGATGAATATATTTTTCTATTTTAGGGGGATGGGCGGGTGCCTCACCAGCCCCCAAACTCAGGGGCGTAGCTGGGGGGCTGGCATGGGCCCCGACCCCCCTAAAGTGTAAAATTATAATTTTGGCCCTTAGAATTTTTAAAATTTTTAAATTAGTAAAGGTAAAATTACACTTTGCCCCCCTAAAATTATAAAAATTCGATTTAATCATTTATAAATTATAAAAATATAAACTATAAAAATTAAAATTTTATCCGGCCCCCCTAAAAAATTCTTCTGGCTTCGCCCCTATCCTAACTACACCTCTAAGTATATAATTATTATTAAAAGAGTAACGTTGATTTTATCAAATTAAACATAAATAAATATAATTTTAGGTATTTAAAGTTGGTTTTATTATGAGGTGAAGTTGGATTCAACATTTCAACCATAAATTCAGTAACAATAAATTCAGTCAAAGCAATCCATAGAAATTTCAATCAAGAAAAAGTTTAGTAGGCTTGTAGAATTTAAAAATAAAATAAAATCCAATATTATAAAAGGAATATTAATTGTCGGTAAATAGACTCCACAAATAAGTTAAAAGTGTGTTAAACGTCATGTTTATTTGTATAAATTTTACTTTACAATATTACATTTATATTGTTTATTTAATTTACAAATTAAAATAATTTAATAATTAATTTACAATTTAATCTGGATATCATAAATGGATGGGTTAAATGAATAAAAGTGAAATAAAAAGAATTTATCATATTTTTATAAATAATTTTATTATTTAATATATACTATATGTTGTTTTCTAATACAATCTCAATTCTCTTAAACGAAATTCAGCAACCTTTTATTGCCCTTGATGAAGTTTACATATACACCACGAATTACCTTAAAAATTACGATGAATAAAAATTGTATGGTAAATAATTAAATATTTCAATAATAACTATATATTATATAACTTATTTATTTATGATCTATAATATATACAATATACATAAAAATATGAGTTTGAAAAACTTTTAAACTGATGAGAATATCTTTTATTTTTATCATATTACTAAATTCATATTACAAAATAATTATAATATTTAATTTAGAATTATTAGTTTAAAAGTTGAAATAAAATAGAGGTTGTGATGATTATGTATTTAAAAACAACTATAAATAGAAATTATGATAATATATATTTTAAAATAATTAAAATTAAAATTAACAAAATTTTTAAAATTAATAATATTAATTTTAAAAATTTTATTAATTTTAAAAATTTTATTAATTTTGAGATAGAATTATAACTTAAATAGAACTCTAAACATAAAATATAAAGAAAACAGGTTGTGATAATTATAATTATAGTTTATTATTATTAAAAGTTTTGATATAAATCAAAGTTGTGCTAATTTTATTGATGTAAAATATTTTTATTTAAATAAAATTCTAAGCATATTAATTATTACTTAAATAATATTAGAGTTAATTATGTTAATGAAAAATTATTTAATACACTTGCCAAATGAAAATTTTTAGACTCTACAAGCATTTTGAGAATTTGATAAAGTATATTATATAGTGTAGTAAAAATAAAAAAATTATTATATAAATGAATGTGACACTTGTCACACTCTTAACACGTTTGTGGAGTCTAGAAAATTTCACTAAAGTTTGTTAGCCACTGGAATCAAAACCTGTTATAATGGATGGTAGGATGGATGAATTGTAGTTTTCTAATTTGTTTTTAATTTATTGCATATTATATTTTTAATAATACAATTATATGATTTAATTTCAATAGATGTCTCACATATGAAAATAAATTATTATAAAATATATATATTATGATAATTTTATCATAATTAAATAAGTTGATTTTAAACAAGATTGATAAAATTTAATTTGGTTATATTTAATATAATTTGAATTTATTTTTAATTAATGATATTGTTATTTGATTCTAAACTATAGATATATTTAAAATAAAAATTTTAAATAATAGTTTTAATATTAAAACGAAAAATGAAATTAATATTTTAACATTGAATTTTAAAATTAATAGATAATTCGATAAATTTAGAAAATTAAAACCACATTTAATTTATTTATTATTAATATACACATAAAAATTAAATCAAACTCTAACCTCAATTATTTATATTATGATTTGGTTTTTGAATATTATATATTTTAAATAATGATTATTTGTACTAATTATATAAAAACAAAAATATTTCATTAAATAATAAAAACATAAACACGTATATTCACATGCACCATGTTGAAACCATCTTTTAAATGAGGTTTTTGGAAAAACGGAAATCGACCTTAAAAACATGGAAATGGAGTTGCCACCGATCTTTTATTTAAGATGTGATCAGATCACCTTGAGATGGATTATTTTAATAAAACATTTTTATTAAAACAATAATTTTGGTCTACGAAATCCGAAAACGAGTTCGGGAGTCGGTTACGCACGAGGAAGGGCTAGCACCCTCGATACGCCCAAAATTGGTACCTAATTAATTAATTAATGTCCTGATGTCGAAATTTTAAAAATATTCTAGATTACGATTCATTTACTTCATATATATTTGGACAAAATCATATTGGATGCCAAAACTTCTTATTTCGAAGAAATAAAATGCCGTACTCAGTAAGTTAGGGCACCACATCTTATATTCTCGAAATTAGGTTTATCCTTCGACATTCAATACTCGTACATTAAAAAAATAAGAAGGATATTCAATTATTCGGGTCAAACGAAAAATCGCAACCCTGTAAGTTAGGGCACTATTTCTCAAGATTCCCGAATACGGAATATTGCCTTTGTTCTTTTGAAATTCTTATCTCGAGATGATAAAATATCACACTCGAGAAGTTAGGTGCAATATCTCAAAATCCCTAGAATAAGTTTCTTTTTTGTTTGAAATATTATGCGTTTTGCTTTGAAAGAGAAAGGGTACTCGGTCGCTATGTTTTAAACGAGGAAAATCGGAACTCAGTAAGTTAGAGCACGATTTTCTCGAAACCTATAACACAAGCGTAGCCTCATTTTTAATTTTTGAGTAAAATGATTTTAAAACTCAAGTGGTGTTTAAATGAAAAATGCAATGGCATATCGACAGGCGATATGGAGTAAATATCTACGAATAGAATAGCATACTATTGAATCTCGAGCAATAAACAAATATAAAATAAGAATTGAAACATACACGATAGCAATAATTATCAAACGATAGGCCAACAATGAGGAAAATTAATTAACACACAAGCGAATATAACATGGGTAAGGTACATTCTAAATAAACAAAAAGCGATTTGAAATAAATTAGGACAACAAGATGAAAACTTATGTACATAATAATGCATGCAAAATGTTTAGAATCTATATAAAAATAAAAAACAAATCATTTATATGTAGTAAAATGTTAATGATTTAAAGAATAAAAATAACTTTATAATATACAAAAGAATGCATAAGAGTATATAAAAGATTTAAAGTATATACCACAAATATACATATATATATTTATATATATATAAGAAATTAGTTTTAATATGTATAGTAATTTATACAAATAAATTCCTAGAAATAATACAAAGACAATAATATATATATACGAGAAAATAGTATAAGTTATATATAAAGAGAATATATATATACATAAAAATAATATAGATTATATATATGAAAAAAATATGTATACATGTATATAGAAATGACTTAATTTGAATTACATATATGTATAAAAGAATATATATATATACATTTAATGAAAATAATATAGAAAAATGAATAATACCCTTAAAATATAAATAACATTTGATATTAATTTCAAATAGAATAATTGAAAAGGAAAATCGATAAACAAATAATTAAATAAATTTCTTAAAGGACTGTATTGAAATCAGCACAAAATCAGAAAGCTAAAACAGTAAAATAAAGAACAAAAAAAGGACTGAAATGCAATGCGTGTAAATTAAAAGGGACTGAACTAGTAAATATTAAAAAAAAGAAATGCAGCGCACAGTCTGGATTAAATCGAAAAGGCATGCAAATTCTCGTGGTAAAATTAAAAGAACGAAATAAATAGAAAAGAACTCAATCAGATACCAACACAAACTAGAGGGACCGAATGTACAAATTAACCATTTTAAAAGAAAACACGCGGGTTGCACGGGTTCTGAATCGGGTCGGATCGGGTTTGCCCATACGACACCGTTTCAAGGCCATTGAAATAGACCTAAACGACGTCGTTTAGTTAATGCGTTATTACCCCCTAAAACCAAGTTAAAACAGACCTGCCCTTTATTCCTAACAAAACCCTAACCCTTTTCTCTCGTCTCTCTCAGCCGCAAACCGAAACCAACCCCTAATCCGACCACCAAAGCGCCACTGTAAATGGCGTTTGATGGTACACGCAGATCAGAAGGAGGCTTTCACATCAACCTTGAAACCTCGCCTTACAATCCTCGCTTATATCCGCGCTCCGATTTCGACGGAGGAGACACAGATGGAGCCACACAAAGGTTACTCTCCCCTCTTTCGTTAATGCACCGAAAAGACAAAAAGAAATGCTCAAATCGATTCCAAAAAAAAAAAATGAATAATCAAGGGAAAGAAAATGAGATCGAGGAAAGGCCACCTTCTCTTTTTATTTCGTTCTGTATTCGAAATCGTGTCTGTGTGAAAATAGGGTTCGTCCCCCATTACAGTGGTTTGTTTCGGCTTTTTAAGGGCCGAAATTGAAAAGTAAAAATAAATGAAAAATACAATATTCTCTTTTTTTTTTTTTGCTATCAATTGTTGCTCCCTTCCTGTCGTTGCTTGTCTCCTTTTGCAGGTATGGATGTGGCCAAGGTGCAAAGGGTCGACGACTTCGGATCTGTTGAAGGCGATGCGTGCGTCTTTGGTGCGAGCTTGCGCAAAAAATCTCAAGAGGCGCGCGTGGAGAGCACGCGAGAAGCCCAAGCGGCGTGCGTGGGTAGCACGCGAGAAACTCAAGGCGCGCGAGGGAGGCCGAGGCGTCGCTGGAACATTCTGGAAGCCCTCCTCGGGTTTCTGGAGCGTCAAACGTGTTGGGCCATTTAGGCCAGTTCTAAAGTTGGGTTAAGGTTGGTTTAGTGGGTCTGTAAATGGGTTAAGCATTGGGCTTGGGCTTAATGAATAATGAAACCGGGCCACTGTTTGTAATGGACTAATACCTGATTTGGGTTATTGTAAATGAACCTTATATGGACTGTTTACTTTTTAATTTTCATTTTTGGTTAATAAATGGGCCCGGGCAGATTTGGGCTCCTACACACCACACGTGGTGTCAAAAATTAATACTTCTTTAAATGTATGATTTTTTTAACAAAGCCATATATATTATTGTTAAGGAAGTCACATAATTTATATTAATTAATTTTACTACAAAATGATAATTAATTTCTATCAACTAAAAGACAAATAGCATAGTAGTCATATTTTATTATTACATTGTTAATTAATTAAATAATTTTTAATACAAAATATTAAATATATATTAATATAAAAACAAACAAGTATAATTTAATAAATTTAAAATAACAATAAATCCAAACTCTTTTTTTTTTTTTTCCTTGAGAAAGTGTCAAACACATATAATCTTCTTTGAAGGTCAAACATATATAACCTTACTTTTTACTTTCACAATTTTTTAATAAATATGATGAAATATTATTAATATAAAATTTAAATTAAAAACTAAGAAATAATTGGACAATGGAGAATGAATATTGAAAACTATGGATTTACAATATGTGCAATTTTTTAACTTTGTATGAATACAATTTTAATATTATTTAATTATTATTTGAATTTTTTACAGCATATATATATATTAATCGTATTAATTATAAAATCATCATATTTATATATATGAATGCAAGCATATATGGAAACTCTGAGTTTTGATTAATCAATTAAGTTCCAAAATAAAATTTTAAGTGAGTCTCATTTTTAAATAAAATTGTAAATATTGTTTTCTTGCCATTAATAATAAAATAACAAATAACAAATAATTTTAAACATGCATTAATTTACAATTCATTAAATTCTAATGTTTTTAAAGTGGGTTGGTGGTCGAACCAATTAGATCACCGATTTGATCAAAATAATTAAATTTTAAAAAATTAAAAATACTGGTTCAATTGATTTTTTAACCGGTTCAAAACTCCTTTTTGGACCGATCCCTCAACTAACTCCCAATCCAGCTAGTAGGTTCGATTCAATTCAAACAATATTGCTAAAATTTCAACACAATCACAAATATAATTACACGCAACAATCATATATAATAACAATATTAAAAAAATATTCCAAATATAAAATAGTCAATAATATGATTTAAAATTTAATAATTGTCTCACAAAATTTATACATGTAATATATTTAAAATATTATATTTCAAATAATTCCTATAAACAATAAACCGGTGTGAAGAATATATATTCACTTACATGGCATTTGATATAGAATACCGATGTATAAAGTGTTACATAAATGCCAACAACAGCTTAACTCAACATTATATTAGTGACATAAAAACTTAAATCTGATCCCAAATAATCTCATTTCTTTCCCGATTATAAAAAGAAACAGTGTTAGATAGCAATACCATAAAATAATCAAGAAAGGCGCATGATTGGAGCCATGTGACACACAAGAAGCCATGAGGTATTAATTTAATTTTTGATGTTAAAGGACAAAACAGAAGGCGTGTTTAGAATGGCAGAGAGACCTAATCTGCGGTGTAACCAATAAAAGGAATTGTTTTTCCTTTTTACAAAGCCAAAGCAATGGTAATTTGCCATTAATCGGGCTTCTTTATTTTATTTTATTTTTACTGAAATCACCATATAATCCCTTTCACCAACAACTCCACTTTTTAAAGTGGTAACAATAATAATAAAAAAAATGGTGGTACAACATCAAATAAGTCTTACAACGTGTTGTCATTAGCACTACAAAAGTAAGGTTAATCAGATAAACCCTCTTCCATCACTATCCCCATCATACATATATATTTGTTTTTATGTATGTATTCAGATTCTAAATCAGAAGTTGTTAAAAATCATAGAAATACAACTTCTTTGGTTTTTACAGATTTTTTTAAAAATTATTTTTTGTTTTGTTTTTTAACCTCAATTTGGCATTTATGGATGCAGATTAAGAATAATATTTGCATAATAATATATAAGACCAAAAAATGAGACATTGGTAGCAGGGCAGACCAGTTGGTGGGATCTTTAATGAGTTGTTCTTAGCTAAATTATTGGAGAAACAAAGTCCATTATACACTACGTGGCTTTCGGTCTTGTTTTCCTCCTTTTGTTTATATATATAGGTCTAATTCTGAATTTAATCCTCTCCCATGATCAAATTCAGGATTTAATCCTCATACTTTAGTGTGACATAATTTGATTCTCTATTTTTATAATGTCATTAATTTATTAAATTAACTCATCATAGTAACATAATTTTAAGAAAAAAAAATTAATACTATCATTTTAACCAGACTTGGTTAATTGTTCATTTGTTTGGACTAACCAATGATATTATTAAATTAAAATATATAAACTATATCTTAAATTTAAAGATAATAAAGGGATGAAAACTATAATTTACCCATACATATCGAATATGATATCTTAGGTTTTTGCATCATAACTGTACAAATGGACTAGAATTTTGGTAATGGAAACATGGGGATTGTCTTTCATTTTATTATTATTTTATATTCGTAATAGAGTAAAAATTATGTTTTAGATTTAAACTAATTTGTACTCTCGTACGGTGCATAAATTTATAGTGTATATAATTTAAATTTTAAATTAATTATAATGTGAAAGTATTTAGCATATAATATTATTATAGTTTTACACAATCAAATTTATTATTTTCATATAAAAATTAAACAAACAATAAGTAATAATTTAGTAACATTTTAAGAATATTTTTATATAAAAATAATTTTTTACATTAATAACATTACGTAATATAAAGTTAATTGTGAAAATTATGCATATTTACTAAAATAATTAAATATTACACTCCATAGAAAATTTGAAATTTATGGACAATATTATTCATTTATATTTGGGAAATAAATTAGACAAATGTGTATACAAATTTTAGGGAAAATATTCATTTTATAATAGTTTAATGCATTGAAGGTGTAAAGTTTTCAAAATTAAAATTAATTGAATGTAAAATTTTTTATTTTTAAATAATTATATTTTAGAATATTAAGTTTTAATAAAACTTTTTAAATATATTGAAATTTCATACACTTTTAATTCAAATATTATAAAATTTTGTATTAATTTTAAAATAATTGTAAAATTAGATGAAATTTAGAAACAATAATAATTAATAAGATTAAATTGTGAGATATGTGAAATATAAAGAATTAATAGTGTAAATTAAAAGGTTGATGAATACATTATATTAATTTATTTTGGCGAATAACATTGATAATGTATATAATAGTTAATGTGGCTTAAAAATGCAGTTCGTTAGAGATTTTGGTTTAATTAATTAAATATTGATAGTATATGGTTATTAAAATTGAAATGAATATTTAGAAAATATTCTTAATTATGTGTAATCTTTTCATATTCTTAATTGAATTGTAATTAAAATAGGTGATTTACTTTTAATAAAAAAGATTAAAGTCGACAAAAAAAAAAAATACCATCTTTGTTTGGCATTACAATGTAACAATCATGTATTAATCTCTTGTTAATGATATTGTGGACTGTGCCTTGCATTTCAGATGAGATAGAGTGATGTCAGGATAAGGAAAAGCCGACGTCCCGATGACACGACATACCATGTCCCAATGAGAAGAACTTGTCATCTCAATGACGCGATGCATGATGTCCCGACTAGTCGAATGTGATGTCACAATGTGGCAACGTGTTCTCACTTAACGAGTTTTTTCTCCCAATTAAACTCTGATTAATCTAGGAATATTTTAGTCATATTAGGACTTTAATATTAGCCTATTTAAAGAGTCATTGTAACCCTGAGAGTTGATAGAATATGTCTTACGTGAGATTTGATGAAGAGTTTTGGGGAGAGTTTTTGAGAGAGCTTTGTATTCGGGTTTTGGATTTTGCTCATTTAGGTGATTTTCTCCATCTTGTACTTTTCGTTTATTTTCTCATTAAGTGAAGCCTCATTTGCATGTGGTTTTTATCCTATTAGGATGAGTTTTTCACGTAAATATTTGTGTGTTTGATTTTCTCTATTTTATTTGTTTGTTGCTTATACGGGTTGATCCCCAACAAATTGGTATTAGAACCTAGTCCAGCTTTCACAGATTGATTCGTTCGAGACACAATAACGAATTTGGATATCGAGAAGTTCGACAGGGACACAAATTTCAGTTTTTGGTTGTTTCGGATAATTACGGAGGTAGCTAATATGGCCGAGAACGAGGGTGATGATTTATTATTCTCCACATATAATCTGGTTGAAGGTGGAGTCTTTCAATTTCCAAGTTCGGGCACAATTTAGACTTGGTTGACATTCTACAAAATTAGAGTTAGGCCCATGACGGCACATGGAAAAAGAGGTGTGATAAATACAAGTCAAAGTGGAGATTTGTGGGGTGTGCCTCGCATTTATTGGACGTTTTGTAGGCACTTATCGAAGACAGATGTGCGAGGTCACGACGAGGATCTATGTGACATTGCGGCGACGCAATGAGCAAGGGATGATCGTCACGACGAGGCGACAATCTCTTAAGGTAGGAGCAGGGCGACGTTACAATGAGGAGAGTCGTGCTGTTGCACCAATATCTCACCTAATGTAGTTGCGTTTTAGACTCCAAGCTGGATTTATTTTCCCAGTTGGACTCTGATTATTTTAGGGTTATTTTAGTCGTTTTAGCCCTTAGTATTTGGCCTATTTAAATAGCCTTTGTAACCTTGATTCAGACATGCCAATCAACAAGGACTTTTCTTGAGGGCGACGTGTTCTCCACTTAACCGGGTTTCTTCTTCCAATTAAACTATGTTATCTTTTCCTAATTAAACTCCAATTAGTCTAGGAATATTTTAGCTATATTAGGACTTTAATATTAGCCTATTTAGAGGTCTTTGTAATCCTATTTAGAGAGTTGATAGAATATCTCTTACGTGAGATTTGATAAAGAGTTTCGGGGAGAGTTTTGTATTCAAGTTTTGGGTAATATATGTTTAGTACATTTAAGTTTATTTTCTTCGTATTATACTCTAGTTTGTTTACTCATTTAGAGAAAAGTCGAAGCCTACTTTGTCCATGATTTTTCCCTTTTTGAGAGCTTTCCACATAAAATATTTGTGTGTTTGATCTTCTTTATTTTACTTGACCGTTGCTTATATAGGTAGATCCCAACAATTACCATGATTTGAGTATTTTATGGGGATTTGTAATATTTTCTTATAATTGCATAAATTCCTCTTTGTGATAAAATTTAAAATACTTATATTGGAAAGATACACGGGTAACGTAAATTATATGCAATTTGACATTAGATTGTATTTTTTTGTTTTTTTATGGAATATTTTCTCTTCTCAATTGGCTGCTTATAATGATTAGGGTAGAACGAATGTTTTACAATAAAAAACACGAAGAATTATTAGGCTGTCAAACGGTAATAATCTAACTATGACATATACGATTCATTTTCTAAAATATTTCCTTAAATTACTTTGTGATTAATAAATTAAGTATTACCCAGCACTTTGTCTAAATTGTAAAATCTATGGATCTTCTTATTTCAAGAAGTGAGTCATAACAATTTAATTTCTCTATTCAACGAATTGTTGAGATAACCAATATAAATTACAACATAAATAAATTAGTAACCCAAATAATTAAAATTAAAATTAACTAATCAAATTGGTGTTTAAAATATAAGACGTCCAAATTTACCAATAATGCTAAGTCCACATTAACTATTAAATACTTAAATAAATATTAATGTAAGCTGTTGTTTATAATAAAAAGAACAGCGAAGAAATGTTTGGAAAAAGCAAAAATACCCAAATCCAAAAGATTGATATAATGAGGCAGTGTGAGTGGTGAGTATTGGAGCAGCAAAATGGCAATAACAGCGGCATACTGGTTCATGCCACTCCCACACCTACACACCAACCATTGCTCCCTTAAGCCTGAATTACAAACTTATTTTATTTTATATCAAGAGGAAACTTTTTCCGTTATCTAAAAATATAATAATAAATAAATACGAAGGCAAACATAGTAAAATATGAAATTAAATTGTAAATTACAACTATTAATATTTTTCGTTAATTGATTTTTTTTTATAAAATCAAAGAAACACAAATAATTCATTATGGTTTTTTTTTTTAAAAAAGAAAAAAAAAATATTCCGCTAGGATTTGATTGTGATTTTATTAATGACCTAAAACAGTGATGGGTAAATGGACAAAAATGAAGAAACTTGGAATTACGTAGGAAATTGACTTCTTGGCACTTCGTGAAAGGATCTCTTACAATTATATGAGTATGGTTGAATTTGAATGTCATTTCATTTGCCCACCGTCTACCCAACCACAGTTTTAGTTTTATTTCTACTTAACAATTTTCTTGAAATTCGTATTAAAATATACTTTCACCTTTGGCTTAATTTGGATATTGAAAATAAAACTAGATTCCTTTGTATTTGCACTTTAATATCAACAGGCTGATGATGCAAAGTAAAATTGTATGGGCTATGCTAAAATTCCCATTTAAACGCTATGTCTAAACCCAGGACATTGGTTTTATGATTTTTAATAATTTCTCATGATTGTTCACCATTTTATATGGATAACAAATCTATAATTTATATACCAATATCTCTATAATTGGTCCCTACACACAAAATAACTCCTAATACGGTTGATTCTCTTAAATAAAGTGGACCGAGTTTGCTCTAGGGGTGTTCATTCGGTTAACCGACCGGTTAACCGACCCGAATTAACATTAACCGAATTAACCGACCTCTCAAAATTTTTAACCGTTAACGAACCGAAATTTTTTCAAAAATTAACGAACCAAATTTTTCGTTAATTCGATCGGTTAACCGAATTAACCGAAAATTATATATTTTTAATTTTTGGTTAAAAATTACCAATTACCGAATTATCTCAATTACCCGATTATCCGAATTACCCAAATTAACCGAATTAACCAAATTAAATCACTACATAATTAAAAAGACTACATAAGTCCTTGAATCACTACATAATTAAAAAGATTACATAAGTCTTTGAATAACTAAATAATTAAAAACATTACATAAGTCTTTGAACTACTACATAATTAAAAACATTACATAAGTCTTGAAATTAACACATAATTGAAATGTAAGTCTTTAATATTGTTCATTTGTATCCATTTGTTCTCTCCAAAAGATCTCCATTTGCATTAAACTTACAAAAGAAAAAACATGTGCAAAAGTTTAGCATATAATAGAAATATACACATTTCATCTAAATACAATTGATAAACATCCTACAAAAAGAAAAAGAAATTATTTGTAATTTTTATTTATTAAATTATTTGTAATTTTATAATTTTATTTGTTATTTTATTTATTAAATTATTTATTAAATTATTTATTAAATTATTTGTTATTTTATTTATTAAATTATTTGTAATTTTATAATTTGGTTGGGTTGGGTAATTGGACTTGGTTGGGTAATTGGGTTTGGTTGAATATTTGAGTTTGGATTGGATTGGGTTAGTGGGCCTTTTATGTATTATAATTTTATTTATTAATTTTTTCGATTAAACTGAAAAATTGATTAACCAACCGGTTTCAACCGAATTAACCGTTAACGAAAAATCAAAAATAATTAATCGACCCCGACCGAAAAATTCGGTTAACCGACCGATTAATCAATTCGGTCGGTTAACCAATTTTTCGGTTTTACCCGAATTTTGCACACCCCTAGTTTGCTCTACTGTAATAAAATCTCCATCTTTCAATGCCACAGCAATTCAATCAATTAAATTATTAAAATATAGTTTAAACAATTAAATATACAAAATTAATATAAAATATTGAATTCGTATAAAATGATCTTAAATTCATTTTGAACTTTTTTTGTTAAATCGTAGTTTAAATTATTTAATTTTTAAAAGCTAAAATTTTATTAAAAAATGCAAATAATACATTCTTTTATTGTTAACTTTTTACCATCCATTCTTTCATTTTAAATATTTTCAGTTCTAAAAATCTTTTTGTTTTACCGGATTTTATCCGGCTTTTTTTTAGGAATAATATGAAAAAAATATTATTTACCTTTATAACATGAATTTGTATCTAGGGTGACAACTGCCGATTTGAAATGGAATCCTTTTGAAAACCTAAATCTCGAGCTGTAATTGCGAATTGAGAAATTATGAAATTTTTATTCAATTAAATTAATTTTAAAATTGATGAAAAGATAAAGTGGGACCGCCAATTTTTTCACTACTTCATCTCAACCTCAAAATTTTATTTACCATAATTTTAAAAAGTGAGATTTTAAAGTTGAGATGAATAGGAAAGAAAAAAGAAAGTGAAGGATCCTACTTTATCTTTTCATCATTTTAAAAACAATTTAATTGAATAAAATGTTTTACAACTCCTGATATATAAATCCATAGTATTCATGTAAATAAAAAATAATTTTTCTTTTATATTTTTCTTGAAAAAAAAGAAGCAATTTTATCTTCTTTTTTGTTAACTACTAAAGTATCTTTTGTGAAACAATAATGTTATTGAAGCATGGTGAGTGTTTTAAGAAAATATTGAGTTAGGATTTTGTCTTAAAAAAGCAATATAATTATCCCCTGTACTTATCAGCTAACTTGGATTACAAGTCTGCACCAGATCATGAAATAAACTGGAAGTAATTTAAGATCAGTGTGTCGTGTAATTGTGTCCAAATCTCACTACAACATCTCATAATCACACTAATTCCCAAACACAATATGTAGATATAATACGGACAATGGAAACTATCTAGTAATCATGCAATTAAATCATTGGTACAATTAAGCAAATGATAACAACTCTCTGTTGTATGACTATGACAAAACTCGGCCGTTAGACAGGTTTTGATATTTCGCACTAACAGCTTTCGTTTATTCAAAACTCCTCTCTCTCAATACCAACATAAAATATAAGTGTTCATAAGGGTCAATTTTGATGATTATCTCATTTGAGCATCTTGACTGCGGCTAGAAGTAGTAGCATCCTGGTTACCTTGGTTTGCGTCTGGTTGACGCGTGTTTGCGATTTTCTGAGCTTCCGTTTTCTCAAGCAAGGCTTGTCTCTGCATTGTTGCCATCATCTCTTTCATTGTCTTCTCTTCTCCATCAAGCTGGATTTTCATTATTGTCTCCACTTCCTTGTCTATTGGTTTGAAGTACTCTTCAATGGCAGCTTCCTGAAAGTAAACAACAATTTTTGCTATGAACAACGAAAATCATTCTGAAACAGCAAGGGGAAAGATGCCTTAGAATTCAGAAACTAATGGTAGAAGGACTCTGATCATGATAAGTGCCTTCAAAATGAACGATGATTCCAAACGCAGTTAGTGCATTTAGACAAAGTGACAATTAAGCTTGTTATGGGATGTTTTCAATAGTGACGATCAACCCAACTCTGAAAGGCTGAACCTCACGATGCACATGAATGAGCAAGGAATTTGTCAATAACTACATATGGTAACCTAATAACTTGATTCTTTCAAAATCAACCGCCATGGATAAACCTTTCAAAAACAGCTCGAGTCTTATAAATGGATGTTTTCCTTCACAGCTTGAGCAATGACAAATCACTACCTCGCTGATCGATGGAGATTATAAATGGCAATATTGAATTTTAAAAATGCGAAAGCTATAATTTTGCATTGACTCGTTATTTATCAGTTCAAGTACAAGTGAAACTTACAGTTTCTTCAAGCCTTTTATTCAGCGCTTGCATATCCTCAACCATTCGGCGAACCTCTTGTAACACAGTCTGCTCAGGAATCTTTCTTAAGGCTGCTTTCCTTGCTTGTGCCTGCACGATTGAAGAGACAGAAGGATAGCTAGCATTCAGATTTTGGAGTTTTTAAGCATATTAAAACATACCCTTTTCAATTACAAACTCAATGCAGTCACCTGATTGCACAAACAAAAGCTTATTCAGCATTGACACACAACCCTAAACTTCTGAATAAAACTCATTTAATAACATACTAAAAAACTTTATATGTTACATGAGGTAAAGAGCAGCTGCAAAGAACGTGTGTTTCCACAACTCTACAGAAATTAAAAGGGAAAAAAAAATTCCCAGATCCTAAGAGATAAAAGGATGATAAGTTAAGAAAGAGAGAAAGACCTGCTGCAGGCGTTGCTCGAGCTGCAATCTGTAGTTTCGAATTCTACGTTCTTCATATCCCGAGAGAACCCTAACATAGAACAAAGCTTTTCTCCCAAATTCCCTTAATTTGTCCATTCTCTATTCCACCTTTAGCATCCACTATTTCCTAAACTCAATCGTGAAAATTTTAAAACGAATTTTAATCATCAAATTCCAGGAGTACAAATTAACATATAATTTAACAAACAACTCTCAAACTGAATCCCCAAAATTGACTCTAAATAACCCACTCCAAACTTTTGCTGAGGCAACAGAAGTAGAAAAGGGCGGAGGAAACTAACGTGGAGGGCGAAAACTTAAAAACGGTCGGCCAAAGACAGACGGCGGCGCAGGATTAGGAGGGAAGAGAGATTGAATCCGATGGCGGAAAATGGTTTGTTACGATCCGGATCGGGGTGCTGCGGACCAAATAACGAACAGGGTGCAGTACTGGAGTTTCTTTCAGTTCACTCTCATTTCAATTTTCAACTCCACTCTTTGGGGGCGGGGGGTGGTTAAGAATGGGCTAAATTTGGGCTTTCGCAATCACTTCTCTCAGAACGCAAGCTTGCGGTATCATCGTTATTTGCACAAATTTTATGATGATCTCACAAACAAAGGAAGTGGTGGGTTGGGCTTTAATTGTTGCCATTTCAAAAGTTTCTTTACAGAAGAGTTTGAAGTTAAAAGTTACATCCGCTTTAATTATATTTGAGGCACTTATAATCAATGACCGATGGTTCTTATAAAATAACCGGTCTAAATTCATTCGATTAATTGATTAATTAATCTATACTAATTTATGAGTTAATCAGTTCAATTTTATTTTGTAAATTAATGTATCGACCAATTCAATCTAATTCTAACAATTTTGCTTATAATCAAATTATCATTATCTTATCAAACAATATTGAAGTGGATGAAAAGATTTTGGTTGGATTGATAAAGTTCTAGATATAATGATATTTTAGGTTAAAATCTCACATTGTGTGTATTTAAAATTATTATTTTTACAAATTTTATATAAAAATAAAATACCTCATAAAAATATTTATGATTTTTCTACAAGAAGTATTTTTAGTCATTTTCTAACTAAGTTGATGTTGATTTAACTAATAACACTAACTCAACTAAACATATTATACATCGTGGTATAAATATTGGTAGTATGTATAAATTGTTTCACAAGTCCTCCGTTATAACAAATACAATTCTGGAAGTCTTAAAAATTTAAATTAATATAAATATTTAGCTTTTTATTATTATGATAATTTAAAATTTAAAATTATAATCAATACAAATTAAAATTAAAAATTTTAATATTAAAAAAAACTGGAATGATTTGATATTACTCCTTTAATTTTACTTTTTAAGAATATAATTTTAAAATTATTTTGTAAATTAAGTTATTAAACAAAATTACATAAAAAAAAGATGTATAGAAAAAAATACTCTTGTTCAAAAGAAAAGGAAAACACGATTGGTAACTAAATTTTAATAAATTAATCTATATGATTTCAATAATTTTTAATATATTTTCATTTATCTATTAAAAAAGAAATATTATATAAATATTATATATATAATATGAAATTCAATTTTCAATAATAATAAAAAACGAGCACATGAATAAATGAGAAAATTTTAAATTTTAGAGACTTAAAACACATATTTACATTTTCTCATAATGAAAATTAAAATGACTTAATATTAAGAACAAATTAAAATTGGAGTAAACGTGCATATTTTAAATTTTTTCATAATCTGAACAACGAAAATCATTCTGAAACAGCAAGGGAAAGATGCCTTAGAATTCAGAAACTAATGGTAGAAGGACTCTGATCATGATAAGTGCCTTCAAAATGAACGATGATTCCAAACGCAGTTAGTGCATTTAGACAAAGTGACAATTAAGCTTGTTATGGGATGTTTTCAATAGTGACGATCAACCCAACTCTGAAAGGCTGAACCTCACGATGCACATGAATGAGCAAGGAATTTGTCAATAACTACATATGGTAACCTAATAACTTGATTCTTTCAAAATCAACCGCCATGGATAAACCTTTCAAAACAGCTCGAGTCTTATAAATGGATGTTTTCCTTCACAGCTTGAGCAATGACAAATCACTACCTCGCTGATCGATGGAGATTATAAATGGCAATATTGAATTTTAAAATGCGAAAGCTATAATTTTGCATTGACTCGTTATTTATCAGTTCAAGTACAAGTGAAACTTACAGTTTCTTCAAGCCTTTTATTCAGCGCTTGCATATCCTCAACCATTCGGCGAACCTCTTGTAACACAGTCTGCTCAGGAATCTTTCTTAAGGCTGCTTTCCTTGCTTGTGCCTGCACGATTGAAGAGACAGAAGGATAGCTAGCATTCAGATTTTGGAGTTTTTAAGCATATTAAAACATACCCTTTTCAATTACAAACTCAATGCAGTCACCTGATTGCACAAACAAAAGCTTATTCAGCATTGACACACAACCCTAAACTTCTGAATAAAACTCATTTAATAACATACTAAAAAACTTTATATGTTACATGAGGTAAAGAGCAGCTGCAAAGAACGTGTGTTTCCACAACTCTACAGAAATTAAAAGGAAAAAAATTCCCAGATCCTAAGAGATAAAAGGATGATAAGTTAAGAAAGAGAGAAAGACCTGCTGCAGGCGTTGCTCGAGCTGCAATCTGTAGTTTCGAATTCTACGTTCTTCATATCCCGAGAGAACCCTAACATAGAACAAAGCTTTTCTCCCAAATTCCCTTAATTTGTCCATTCTCTATTCCACCTTTAGCATCCACTATTTCCTAAACTCAATCGTGAAAATTTTGAAACAAATTTTAATCATCAAATTCCAGGAGTACAAATTAACATATAATTTAACAAACAACTCTCAAACTGAATCCCCAAAATTGACTCTAAATAACCCACTCCAAACTTTTGCTGAGGCAACAGAAGTAGAAAAGGGCGGAGGAAACTAACGTGGAGGGCGAAAACTTAAAAACGGTCGGCCAAAGACAGACGGCGGCGCAGGATTAGGAGGGAAGAGAGATTGAATCCGATGGCGGAAAATGGTTTGTTACGATCCGGATCGGGGTGCTGCGGACCAAATAACGAACAGGGTGTAGTACTGGAGTTTCTTTCAGTTCACTCTCATTTCAATTTTCAACTCCACTCTTTGGGGGCGGGGGGTGGTTAAGAATGGGCTAAATTTGGGCTTTCGCAATCACTTCTCTCAGAACGCAAGCTTGCGGTATCATCGTTATTTGCACAAATTTTATGATGATCTCACAAACAAAGGAAGTGGTGGGTTGGGCTTTAATTGTTGCCATTTCAAAAGTTTCTTTACAGAAGAGTTTGAAGTTAAAAGTTACATCCGCTTTAATTATATTTGAGGCACTTATAATCAATGACCGATGGTTCTTATAAAATAACCGGTCTAAATTTATTCGATTAATTCGATTAATTAATCTATACTAATTTATGAGTTAATCAGTTCAATTTTATTTTGTAAATTAATGTATCGACCAATTCAATCTAATTCTAACAATTTTGCTTATAATCAAATTATCATTATCTTATCAAACAATATTGAAGTGGATGAAAAGATTTTGGTTGGATTGATAAAGTTCTAGATATAATGATATTTTAGGTTAAAATCTCACATTGTGTGTATTTAAAATTATTATTTTACAAATTTTATATAAAAATAAAAATACCCTCATAAAAATATTTATGATTTTTCTACAAGAAGTATTTTTAGTCATTTTCTAACTAAGTTGATGTTGATTTAACTAATAACACTAACTCAACTAAACATATTATACATCGTGGTATAAATATTGGTAGTATGTATAAATTGTTTCACAAGTCCTCCGTTATAACAAATACAATTCTGGAAGTCTTAAAAATTTAAATTAATATAAATATTTAGCTTTTATTATTATGATAATTTAAAATTTAAAATTATAATCAATACAAATTAAAATTAAAAATTTTAATATTAAAAAAACTGGAATGATTTGATATTACTCCTTTAATTTTACTTTTTTAAGAATATAATTTTAAAAATTATTTTGTAAATTAAGTTATTAAACAAAATTACATAAAAAAAAGATGTATAGAAAAAAAATACTCTTGTTCAAAAGAAAAGGAAAACACGATTGGTAACTAAATTTTAATAAATTAATCTATATGATTTCAATAATTTTTAATATATTTTCATTTATCTATTAAAAAGAAATATTATATAAATATTATATATATAATATGAAATTCAATTTTCAATAATAATAAAAAACGAGCACATGAATAAATGAGAAAATTTTAAATTTTAGAGACTTAAAACACATATTTACATTTTCTCATAATGAAAATTAAAAATGACTTAATATTAAGAACAAATTAAAATTGGAGTAAACGTGCATATTTTTAAATTTTTTCATAATCTATAACTAAATCACATTGTTATATGAATGGGTATTTAATACTGATATATTTTATAAAAAATAAATTGAAATAATATTCATGACAAAAATTTTAGATGTGCCACATAAAAATTATAACCTCAACTTGCTATAGCCATAGTATATATATTAGATTAGATAGCATATCGCAGTTTATTTTCTAGTATATGATGCTGAGAGGGAGATTAATAAATTGCAACCTTTGAGAAAGGCAAATATTAATATGTCATTACTTTAAAGGTTCCATATCAGAAAAACCAGCGGAAGCAACAGAAACAGTAAAGACCTAACCTTCCCGTATATCAACTCATGTATTAACAATGGAATCAAGAAATATAACTTGTATTAACAATGGAGTTCAACACGGCGGATTAGATGAGAAGCCTATTCCATAGGGTGCTTTATGATTTAGTCACTCCTCTTCTTCTTCTTTCTCTCACCCTTCTCAGCTGAATTTTTCAACTGGAACAAAAGGTATGTTTGATGTTAGTACATAATATAATATTAACCAAGTAATAGCTATAGCAATTAAAAAGAAAGCTTTATCATGTATTCTAACTTCGCTCACCATGATTATCAGAATGCGAACAAATACGGCAACGAAATCAGTAAAAAGTGTCGAAGCATGTTTTACATAATCCAGGTCACCCAAGTGTGCCTTCTCAATTATTTCTTGTGTGTCCACTACCATATAGCCAACAAACACCAAGAGCCCTAAGAAGATCTGTTGGAACAATCAAAACCAAAGAGGGATGTCAATCACAGCCAACATTTTTTTAACAGAGAAAGTTCTAACATGCACTCACCTCCATCTTAAAGAGGGCTGTAGAACCACCAAAGATAGAAGAAGCAAAATGCAACCAGAGAAGCATGGACACACCAGATGAAAGCAAGCCACCAAGGTAGAGGTACTCTCTGCGCCTTGCTAACATGGCAGCTCCTGAAAAGCATGCAAAGGCCAATGCTGTTCCCACGAATGCAGCTACCAGAACACTGTCACGACAGAGAAGAACACCGTAAGTACAAATAACGCGTTTTCATTTTTACATATCAAGTGGAGAGCTAGAAGATAAAAGAGATTTATGGCTCTAGATAAGGGTAAAAGTAAAATATACATAAAGCATAATCGCCCACACTAGAGAAAAGCCCATAAACTTTAAATTATTCAAGCCATTTGAATATAAATGTCAAAATCCATTCAGGAATGTATAATATTAGCCTCAATGGTAATAAAAAATAAATAAAATTCTTTAACTTGATTTGAAATCTATGCATTTTCAAATACAGGTTACCCACTTAATAATTATAATAATAAATACCTTGGGTCAATTTGAATGGCCAAGTCAATTAGAGGACCAATTGAAGCTCCTTCAAAAACTGCTGATGCCATTAGAAGAGAAACCCTCTTTTGCTGCATAATATACAATACCAAAACAAAAAACGAGTTCTAAACATGAAAAAAAAAAAAAAAAAGAACATTGTTATTATTTCAAACATCATGAAAGATCATTACCTCTTGACAAGTAGGGGTAGAATGGAGCCAAATTATGGCTCCAACGCATGCAAATGTCGTGAGGTAACCCCCAATGTTCCAAATTATATGAAGATAAGCCCCAAACGCAGAGGCAACAAGCGCACGACATAGGGTCATATAAACCTGCAAATTAAAGAAAAAAATTGAAAAAGTGATTAATATATAGATAAGAATATAAAATCTTAATAAGCATTGTAACCACATAGAGATAAGAACTTTAACCTTCTCAGAACGCAAGAAAGATCCAATACACGGAATCAACCAATAAAATCATTTAGAAAACATTACGAAAAAAATTAACAATTCGCAAGAGTGTTACATAAATTCCTAATTTTACCTTCACAAACCCTAATTTGCAGGGAAGATTACCTTTTTGAGATGCGTTTGAACAATCGGAGAGATCTGACGGAAATTCTTGAGAGTGTTGTAATTCCATTGGCTTCTCGATTGAGAATCGAAGAACGAAGAGAACGTATCCATCGTTCGTTGAAGGAGGAAAAAAAACAGAAATTGCAATAAAACTCGCAAACAAATTGAATGAATGTTATTGGATTGTGCTTACGAATTGGAGCTCGCGATATTTATAGGGCCCTGCTTTGGATATCGTCTTGAAATTTCAAGATAGTCTTAAGTTACCAAAAAGCCCTTCATTTCTCTACATAATATACCGACTTTTCTCCCCGCTAGTAAAATTTGGATAACCTCATTTTGGTTCTTTTTATTTAAATTTAAATTAATTAATATTATAAAGATTAAAATTTTATTACCGTTTATGTGCGTGAAATTACATATTTAGAATTTAAAAATTTGTATAAAATAATATACAAGAAATGTTTGAAACTAATTAATAATAATAAATGAAATATTTACGGTATAAATATTTAAAATATATTAAATTAAATATATTAGATTAAGAAATTAAATGATTACAATTGTTTATTATGGTGTTATCATCGTTGATGACGAGTTAACTTGTGACACAATTTTATCAATAATATTATTAAAATTTACAATTTATAGAGATAATAAGATATGCATAATAAAATAAAAATATAAAAAATTAAAATAAACTTTTGATTATATGATAAATTTAAGGTTTTACCAATTAATATAGTTTCAAATATTATTTTATGTATATTCATTATTATTATTAAATAATGTATTTTAAATAATATAAATTATTTTAAATATAAATATTTTAGTAATTTTTCTATTTAAATTAATATCTAATTAGCTCGTGATAATAATTTAATTAAGTGTTTAATTAATAGTGTAGATTCTCGTATGGTAAAAGAAAATAAAAATAAGAGAAATCATACTTTTTTATTTTAATAATTATAGTAGAAGATGGAATCATGCCATTCATTTTCTAAACGTGAAGGGTAATTAAGGAAATGAAAAAGGAAAAGACGGTTGAAAGTTGTTCTTAGCGAACGTCGCTTTGCCACCAAGGAAGAAATCTTCAGCTGCTGCTGCGTCACATGAACCAATAGAATTTCGCCGCGTCAATTACATGTAAGTTATCCCTAACTTCATTAAAGAAATCTGCACACAAATTTCAAGTAGTAAATTCACTTAGAAAGCCGGTTTTATTTTTTATTTATCAAGTTTGAAAATTTTATAATATTTGGATTTTAATTTAAAAATACCTCTTCATTTTTTTCTTTCGAAGGTGACTTAAACTTGATCTTAGAAGTGATAAATTGCGCTTGCCAAATAAGGAATAATAATTCACATTACTATTTTGGTCAAGTTTAAATTTCAATCCTCAAACTTTTTAAAATTTATAAGTTAGTCTCTCTTTTTTTCTTTTTCACTTCTCACATCCCTAACACTATTCATCAATTTCCATCTCAAATATCAAATTTCTTTTCATAAATTCTCTTTATAAAACTTATTTTCCTATTCCACGAAATTTTATTATTTTTACCTTAGAACAGTACCATATGTCCTATTATAAATTTGAGTGTGTTACGCAATTACAATCAATCATCCTAATAAAACAACATGATAATTAGCTCTAAGGAGATCATAAATTGGGGGTTACGTAATTACATTCAATTTTCTTAATGAAACAACATGATAATAAGCTAAGAACATCTTCAATTAAGTCGAATAAGTCTTGAATCTTCAGGATTTGTTGTTTCGTATCCTTGATTCAATCCAAATCAATTTTCAAGATAATTTGATATAAAAGGTATTATAAATGGGCTTGCACGCATTCAAATTATCAACAAAGATCAAAACTAAAGGATTTTGTTATTGAAATTTGGCAACACCATATATTGTAAGTTTATGAGTTGAGTAGTACCAGAGATTAGTAGATATTGTTGACACTCTTCATAAACTACCTCGATAGGTTTAGAAATACCATATCCTAATACTATATATATGAGTATTTTCTTTAGGCAAGTAGTCCAACAATAGTGAATGACGATAATACTACATGAATAACTTAATAGAAAGAATAATATATTCTCCGATTTTTCTTCACGTATAATCTTTAGAAGAATGTTAATATAGATGTTCGGCAAATCTATTCAAGTAATAATTTGACAATGATTAATGATGTTTGTAACACCCCTAACCCGTAACCATCGCCAGTTTAGGGTTAAGAGGCATTACCGAACAATCGAAAACTTTTACAGACATTTCATAACATAATTTGACAAACCACATCAAAGTGACCATAAAATAGGTCTACAAGACCTTAATCATGCTTTAGAAAGAGACTGGGACTAAACCGAACACATACGAAAATTTTCAAAAATTCAAAAATTTTCTAAGTTACAGAGGTCACATGTAACACCCTTACCCGTATTCTATGCCGGAACCGAGTACGAGGCATTACCAGACTTAACAATACATTTTGTCAAATTAATTAACACATATACAAAATGACTTAGTCAAACCCCCTATACATGCCATAGTTTAAATCATTTATAAATAAAGATACCTATAGATAGCTCGATAGTGTGAAGCGATCTCCGACGACCTCAAACCCGAGCTTGTTTAGTAGGACTCTATAACATGGGAAAGAAAAGGGGGTAAGCTTATAAAGCTTAGTAAGTTCACATGTAAAAATAATAAGCATTAGTAATGAATTTAGCTTACTATTAAGCTGTCATAACTTGCATAAATAATGCTAAGTTCTTACTTTCCCAACTTACTCATTTGTAGCCTTATCAAAGCCTCAACATGACAAATCCTCACAACAAGTTCTCAATTTGATGCAATCATTAAGTCACATGCTTATACCTTATTACTCATGTTCACATTAATCTGTCTATTTGAATCACTGTCACTAAATTATTTATTTCTTGAGCTACAGAGCTCCAAATTTCAAACCGCTAATTTTCCTTGAAACTAGACTCATATATCTTCATACCATAAAATTTCCAGAATTTTTGGCTTAGCCAATTAGTACAGTTTATTCATTAAAATTTCTTTTGTTTCACTGTTCATCTATTCTAACCACTTTTCACTACGAATCAATTTTATCAATGGGTAGAATTCAAATGATGTTATAATTTGTTTCATTTGAAACTAAACTCATTAAGGAATCTAACCATATAAATTATGTCCCAAAATTATTTTTGTACAATTTTAATGATTTTCCAAGTCAGAACAGGGATCTCAAAATCACTCTGAACTAGTCTCACAAAAATATAAATATCTCAAAATACAGAATTTCTTTGCTTTCTCTGTTTATTTCATATGAAAATAGACTCAATAAGCTTTAATTTAACATCTCACTCAATTACTAATTCCATTTCTACCATTTTTGGTGATTTTTCAAAGTTTCTCTACTGTTGCTGTCCAAAACTGTTTTATTTCTAAATTTCACTCTTTCATGTTTTCTTTATAGTAACTTTTATTGGAACACTTACTCCGTATCAATCTTACCAAAGTTCGATCACATATCGAGCACATTGTTCATAAGTTTACACGGATATACTTGCACTTATTCATCACATAATCATATTCAATTACACTTAGTCGTTACATAGCCACATTGTATTTTCACTTAGTCAATTTCCGCTGAACTCATTGGAATATTAACGGATACATCGAAATATTGCACATAGTGCCACACTTGTAGCCAAAGCTACTTCATATCAGTTATCACACATAGGCTCATTCTTGAGCTATTCATATTCGTGGGTCTGCTCACACAAGTCGCTTCATCATACGTAACTACTCAAAGTCTTTGCTCACACAAGGTCGCCAGTATCCGCAACACATGCAGGATTACCCAGCCACTGGTAGAACTTATAAGACCAGCACCCGTTTCACATAATCACAATCTTGGGTCTGCTCACACAAGCTGTCGGTCAATACGTAACTACTCAGTGCTGCTCACACAAGCTGTCGAGTATCCATAACACATATCAGATAACTCAACCACCGGTAGAACGTACGGACCAGCACCCGGATCACTTATTCCACTTAGATTTCACATAAGTTTCAAGTGAACATGTCACTCGTATCCATTTTTATTCTTAAGGTTCAACCGAGAAATTTCTCACTTGTCGATATTTTGTCAATTACATCAAATATTCAGCCACAATTCATGCCATTTATCAAAATATGAAAACGTAAGTAAAAACGATACATTATTTACATACAAACTTACATACTTACATTCTAAATCTCATCACATCATCAACTTAACTTATTCTCATCAAACTATGCTAGTCAATACTTTCTTGTTATCCTACAAAGCCATAATACAAAATATGGTCTAACATATAAATTATACAAGTTCTCTTTCCAATATCGAATTATTATCGAATATTAATCATTATATCTCAAACTCAATACTATAGTATTTATAGCCAAAATATCAATTTATCATTCGAATATGGATAATTAAATGCTTATTAAACATATGAACTTACCTCGATACCAAAACGGTCATTTTACTAACTTTCCCGATTTTCGATTTTTCTCCCGTTCTAGGTCCAAATCTCGTTTTTTAGGGGTCTAAGACATCACATTTCACTTATTTAATTAATGTACTACTCAAAACAGTCCCTAACTCAAACTTTGGAAAAATTACAATTTTGCCCCTAAACTTTTGCATAATTATATTTTGCCCCTAGGCTCGAAAATTAAACTTCATCCCTTATTCTTATGTTTTATAACATGCTGATCATTTTTACCTTCTATGGCAACATCAAATTCTTGCTCTAACATGCACTTATGTACATTAGGTATTTTTGCCGATTATGTCATTTTACTGCTTTCACTTAAAATCGCTTAGTAAAAGTTGTTTAACATAATTCTAAGGTTCATATTCTGCCATAAAACATCAAAATAAACACATTTCACCTATGGGTATTTTTCCAAATATGAACCCTAGGTTAAATTATTGCTAGAATAAGCTAAATCAAGTTACGGGACTCCAAAACGTAAAGAACATGAAAACGGGCTAGAATGGACTTACCATGAAGCTTGGAAAGCTTGAAAACCCTATCCATGGCTTCCCACATGTTAAATTCGGCCTAAGCTTGAAGATGGACAAATTTGGCATTTAAATTTTGTTTTTAATTCATTTAATTCACTAAATTACCAAAATGTCCCTAAAAAAATCTTTTGAAACGTACCCATCTATGTCCAATTTTGTCCAACAACTTAACCAATGAACTAATTATCATTTAAGGACCTCCAATTTAAAATTTCTTAACAATTAGACACGTCTAACATGTAGAACTCAACTTTTGTACTTTTTACAATTTAGTCCTTTTGACTAAATTGAGTGCCCAAACGTCAAAATTTTCGAATGAGATTTTCACGATATCATTCCGTGAAATTGTAGACCATAAAAATATAAATAAAATAAATTTATCCACGTCGGATTTGTGGTCCCGAAACCACTGTTCCGACTAAGCCTAAAATCGGGCTGTTGCATCACACGCCCGTGTAGGCAGGCCATGTGCCTCCGACGGCCTCAAACACGCCCATGTGGGCAAGCCATGTGCCTCCCACGGCCTCAGACATGCCCGTGTGTCTAAGCCGTGTCAAAAGAGGGCATACATACTGACTTGTCCACACGGCCGTGGACAGGCCTATGTGCCTAACCCATGGTCACTATTGACTTACACCACATGGCCAGTCACATGCCCGTGGTTGAGCATGACTTGTTCTGAAATTTTAACCACGAAGGACACAGTCGAGCCATACGCCCGTGTGGGCAATTATAGGCCATTTTCAAGGTCAAAATGCTACCCACACTTTAGGCTATCCCAATAAGCACATACAAGCATCATTCCAATTCAATTTATGTCAAAATAACCAACTTATTCAAGCATTCAAAAAGCAAATCAAGCACCCCATCTTATACAACAATTAGCTCAATCTATTCATAATCATTTCCAAGTATAATTCATCACAAACATACATCTTTTCTTATTACTATACTTAACCAATTTATAAGTCACTTATCATAATTCATCAAACATTCTTTATTTACCTAAATGCCAAAGCACACGACTAAATCAACTCAAACATTAGCATTATAAACAAACAATTATATCAAAATCATAAAACATAAACTTGACTAAAGAAACAAGCCATAGCCGAATTACTAAAATCAAATATACCAAATACTTAACCAAGTACAATTAAAACCAAACCTAAACAAAATGATCAAGCCATTTTCGCATGGCTATATATATATGTCTCAAAATCAAATATTCCATCTATGCAATACATGCCATAAGCCCAAATTCAACTTAGAAAAATACCGAAAAACTGTCGATAGTGTGATAGGCTTTACTGACGATCCCCGAGCTCGTAACGTGACTCCAAAATCTATAAAATAGAGGTAAACAAGAACACACACAGAGTAAGCTTTTTAATCTTAGTAAGTCATAAGCAAAAACATACATATTAACAAAGACGTATTAAAATTTTACTAATAAGGTCAAATGCACATAATTTCCAATACAACGATATCATTTACTACAAGGTCATACTCTAATCACACATACATATCATATGGTCGAATATAAACAATCATATACACATATATATTTACACTTTTAATATCACAATTACATCAATAGGCTGAATCACTTATATTTTCAACCATGCTTGTAACACCCCTAACCCGAAAACCGTCACCGAAATAGGGTTAAGAGGCATTACCGAACAATAGGATCATTTCACATCACATTCACGACACAAAGTCAATCATCATCAATCTCATTTGAATTCAATCATGGACTCCCTTAAATGAGTTATCGAGACCCTAAGCATGCTTATAAACCGAGTTGGGACTAAATCGAAACACATAAGTAATTTTATAAAAATTTAAAACTTTTCTAAAATACAGGAGACACACGGCCGTGGGGGTAGGCCGTGCCTCACCCACGGCTACTTGACACTCCGTGTGTCCTCCCGTGGTAGTATATCGCCAAAATCAACACGGTCACCAAGCACGCCCGTGTTTAAGACTGTACTACTAGATCACATACTGCCATTTCTCACACAGCCATCAAGCATACCCGTGTCGAGGCCATGTGCAATTTAAGCCACATTCTGCCAATTTACCCACGGTCTTAGGCACGCCCGTGTGCCTCAACCGTGTGACATTATAGGTCATTTTACAAGGCCAATATGCCACCCACTTAGGGTCTTCCTACAAGCAATATATATATATCAACACATACCTTGCATATATGGCAACCAAAACATACCAAATTGACCATTCAATTTATATATTCAATACCAAATCCAACCATGACGATTCCAAAGAAATAAACTCATATCATTACAAGCATAATTCATTCAATAGCTCACTCAAAACTTGGCTATTTCATAAGCTTTCACCTTACCAAGATATGCATCATATATCACATTCATTCAAGCATATTACCAAATTAAACTTGCCAAAACACATGGCTGAGTTCACTTCCAAAAACATATACACATATCTAGCCTATACATGCCATATTTAGCTATATACATTTCCAAAAGGGTACCAAAAATCAGTTTAGTAGTGTGATGACGATCCTTGACGATCCTGAGCCCTCAGTAGCTTCGACGACCAATAAAATAGAGAAAATACACACACAGAGTAAGCTTTCCGAAAGCTTAGTAAGTCATATACAAATAAACTTGGCATAAAAAGCATATATGCAATTTGATACATTTGCACATCTCATTCACTTAACAATTTATCATGTATGTGCTTGATTCATACTTATGACTACATTTGTCACATTTATCCAGTCAAAACTCATTTGAAGCGCATAGCTCATTCATAATCTTTTTTGCATCTCATTCACATTATCCTATTCAAACATACTTTTCTTCAAATCAAAGTCATATGCATACTTACCATTCATGCATACTTAATGCACATTCAACGCACCTGAATCGGATATTCATTCACTTAATTGATCATAGCTCGGATATACCATTCATATTGCAGACTTGCCCGTTGAACTCTTAGGAACCTAGTAGGATACTCAGAAAGCTCGGAATAGTAGTACAATGCCAACATCCCAGACGAGGTCTTACATACACTTGTATATTGATGCCACTGTCCCAGACAGGGTCTTACACAATTCAATACGATGCCGATGCCCTAGACATGGTCTTACACGTACAGATCATAACGATGCCAACGTCCCAGACGTGGTCTTGCACGTAAAACTCATATCGATGCCAACATCCCAGACGTGGTCTTACACGGGTCTTAAAATCAACGCCAACGTCCCAGACGTGGTCTTATATGATAAAATAGAACAGAAACCTATGTCATGGCATATCTAATCCTATCTATTCCTAAGTTCAAACGGGACTTCTCAGACTTAATCATTATAATGGACTCATATCGGAACTCCTACGCATACCCTCTCAATAGCATTTGTTATCAACAATAGTCATATAATCAAATATAGTATCATACAAGTACGTTTATTTGCATAGTGACTTACCTCAGATTCGGTTTATCGGAATGAAAATAGCTACTCGTTAACTTTCGCTTTCCGCGATCTAAGTCTATTTTCCTCGATTCTTGATCTTGAATTTGTGCCTCAAACTAGCCGAAATTACAAAGCTTCAAAGCTTTCTTTTTTTTTTTTATTTTTGTTTTTTGGTGCAAGAATGGATGATCTAAGTCTATTTTCATATTTTATTTTATCATATAATCATAAAAGACATTTTTAACCTTTAATCAAATATATTAAAACATATAATTCAAGGTCATTTATGACCTTAGCCATCCACTAATCACTTAATGGCATATTTGCCTATTAAGGCCACAACATTCAAAAGCCACATCACTTAAGTACTTTAGCAAATAGCAAGCAACTTTCACATTCATGGAATTTAATCCTTTGTCAAATTAACCACACAGACAATCAAATTAACTTACGAAAATTTAGCACATGCTTAAACATATATCAACGGCACAGAAAATAATATTAAAATATTATTCAGACTCAGATTTGTGGTCCCGAAACCACTGTTCCGACTAGGGGATAAACCAGACTGTTACAATGCTAACACGAAATCCATATTCACATAACTTTATATCATTTCAAGTAATCAACTTACCTTGTTTCCTTATAAACATTTAACTAACACATACCTCAACCTATAATTCGATTTTACATTCGGTCTTTACTTCACATTGCCCACGGAACCGTTCGAAATTAAAAAGGATATGCGGATAGTCGGAAGGCTCGTACAATGCCAACGTCCCAGACGTGGTCTTACATGTAATCACATATCGATGCCACTGTCCCAGACAGTGTATACGATGCCAATGTCCCAGACATGGTCTTACACGTAAACACAAGTCAATGCCAACGTCTCAGATGTGGTCTTATGCAAAAACACATATCAAAAATCCTATGTCATGACATATGTATCCTAACTATTCCTAGGGTTCATACGAGGCTTTCGAACATTGAATCTCGATTGAATCAAACATCGTAATTAGGCTCCCAATCACATTTGCATTCGGCAATACACATTTAAATTCATAAAATTTCATTTTCACATATAACATATATGTATTATCAAATTTAACAACATTCATATGCTTATTGACTTACCTCGGATATTGACAGATGAAATCGACTACTCGACTACTTTTGACTTCCCCCTTCCGTTTTCTTTCGTTCTTGATCTAAATAAATTCAAATTTAACTAATTTAATTGCACATTCATTCAATTTAATCCAAAAATAAATAAATGGGCAAATTACCATTTTGCCCCTGACATTTCACACTTTTTACAATTTAGTTCCTATTAAGTAAAACTCAAAATACATAAAAATTTGAATTTATTCTACAACAACAAGAGTTTCATTCTATATTATTCTTTATTCTTTTGAATTCTGCTTTTGTTTTGGTTTTTATAAATATTTCTTATTAAATTCTTTTTAGTTCATAACAAATATATTATTTAAAAGAAAATTAATGAATAATTATTTACGTGAAAATTTTTAATTCTACAAGTGAAATATCATTGAGATAAAATCTCAATTAAGTTAAAATTTTCACCATTTATTTACTATTTTTAATATAACTAAATTGTATCATCAACTCAATCCAATAATTTATAAATAATATAGTTATTTTTATTAATGCTATCGAGTAGATGTTCATTATAATCTCTCCGTATATATATTTATATATAAGAATATATTACTTGTAATGATGATGAAAAAAAAAGAGAAATGCAATAAAATCCCCTTATTCTCATCTATTATTTATGTGTTTTTGTATTATTATTATTTCATAAAAGATACGTACAACTGAATTTTAAATTTCATCTTTTGTACTATTTTACTCATTATAGTATAACTAAGAGAATTATTGTCGGTATCAAAATTCAGATATTATATTCCAGGAGAAAGATAAATGATAACCATTTCCTTCAATTCGGGTCGAGCTTATTCATGGTTGAATGATTCTTACGTAAATATATTTCTTGTATTTAAAGTTTCGATTGTACGTAATTTACGATTTTCTTTTATTGATGAAAATGTTGATGTAAGAAATAAAGTTTAATATATTGGACTGTTTGTCTGTTTTTGTTAGACATTATTTACAACAAGTTAATGTTAAATAATTGAGAGCTTATATATACAATAAGATTAATTATATGTTATTATTTACTATCATAAAATGTTAACTCAAATTAAAAGTGATTAAATACATGTAAACACTTTTGTAACTAATTTCTAATTGATGATGGGTTGATTAGAAATTAAAATTAATGTGCAAAAGTTATACATTAAAGTTATGGTTTCCAAATTACACAATTTTAGCTTTTTTGACATCTCATTTTCAGGAAAGAAAAAATCACAGTGCTAATTTGAAAAATCAAAACCACAATATTTCAAGATCTCAAGATATTAATGGATCCATGCATACTATTCTGCATTTAATTTTGTTATTGATTTATTATTGATTATCGATATGATGATCTTTGTTTGTTAAGTGTTATATTATATATTATTTTACAGTTTTAACAATTCAAATTGTGTTACTACTCCGCCCCTATTATTGTATCCAAAAATATTTTAGACGATTTAGATTAGACAAGTTAATACATTATTTCATATATTTAAACAAATGAATTCTAAATTTGCAGGTAAAAATTTTTGTCTCCAAACTTTTATCTTACAATAATTTCGAATCAAATCCATAAACAATTTCTCTCTTTTAATAAAAATTAGAAGTCTATAATATATTATATGTATGTATATAGAAATCATGTATTTAAAAATATATTTATATTTAAAATTAATATATAATAAATAATAAACTGTATAATTTAAAATTAATTGATAATAATATTCTATATATGATATTAAAATAAAAATCAAATTAAATTATAAATAAATAAAATTTAAACACATAAAACATAAACTAATCGAATACCATAATTTGTTATGATGCTGTCTTATATGGATATCTAACCTTCTTAATAAATATTATGACATTAAAATTTTTTTGTCGATAATAATTGAAAATATTATAAATAAAATAAAAAATAGATGGAGAAAAATTGTTCTTTTAAGTTAAGCAACGTGTCAATCACTAAAACTGGGATTGCTTTGAACCGCCGGTTACCCTACCACTATCTCAATTCAGGATGGCATACGTGGTGGTTTATATGCATGAGTTTTACCAGTTGAAGCGCCATAAAAGTAGCACGTGTCTTCTGGTTTTGATACAACAAACAACCCCTTGTCTCTTCTGTATCTCTTCCGACAACCTCGCACTCCCTCTCACCCCTCTTTCTATCTTTCCCCCCTCAAACAAAACAAACCAAAGGTTCATCTCTTTCTCTGCAATACAACTTAAAAAACGTCCCTTTGTATGAATCAAAAGTTAGCCATCGGATGACATTATCACAAGGTTTGTTTTTGCGAGGTAAAGTTTATTGTTTTTTTTTTAACGTCTATCTTTGTTTTTGAGCATTGGGCTTTTTTTAATGATTATGAAAGGTTTGTAAGAAAAAAATCTGTTTTTTTTTTTTTTTTGTTACCAGTGGTTAAAGTTTGTGTGAAAGATGTCAAGGGATTCAAATACGAGAAGGCGAATCCCACCTGGGATTTTTCTTATAAAAAGTGTTAGGGGTAAAGATTGGACCCTAAAATCATATAGATACATAATATTATTGCTTACCTTCATAGCATATGCGAGCTATCACGCCTCTAGGAAACCTAGCAGCATAGTTAAAAGCGTTTTCTATCCTGAATCACTGAAAAACTCAAAGGTAAACCCTTGGCCTGTTGGGAATGTCTTTATCAAGGAAGAAGAATTTGTCAGTTTTGATATAATCAGGGTTGAAAGCCAGGGTTGGTATCCTTTTAACCAATCCGATGGTACATCGAAATTGGGCGAAATCGATGTCGCTTTTCTAGCTTGTTACTCTTCTGGAATGTATGTTGCTGGGCATTTAGGGGATACCTTGGATCTTAGGTTGTTCCTGACAACAGGGATGATTGGAAGTGGCATTTTTGTGGGGTTGTTTGGGATGGGTTACTTTTGGAACGTTCATGTCTTTTGGTTTTACCTTTCGATGCAAATGGTTGCTGGGTTATTTCAAGCAACCGGTTGGCCTTCGGTCGTGGCCGTCGTCGGGAATTGGTTTGGAAAAAGGAAGAGAGGTTTGATAATGGGTATTTGGAATGCTCATACTTCGGTCGGGAATATCAGTGGATCCCTTCTTGCTGCTGCTGTTTTGGATTATGGTTGGGGTTGGTCTTTTATTGTCCCAGGAGCATTGATTGCTTCAGCAGGGGTATTAGTTTATTTGTTCCTGCCTGCTTACCCTGAGGATATAGGTTTCAGTGGTGTAACTGATTCGTCTCCAAATCTGGAATCATTGTCTCAGGCAGAGGAGGATCGGACTCAGAAGGGACCCGTAGTGAAAGTAGAAAAAAGTTTTGGTATCAAAGAAGGATCAGGGAGCAGGACAGGTATTGGACTTTTTGAAGCTTGTTTCATACCAGGGGTGATTCCGTTTGCATTATGCCTCTTCTTCTCAAAGCTCGTTGCCTATACGTTTTTATACTGGTTACCATTTTATTTGAGCCAAACAGGTAATTTTCCCGTCACGGCACTTGCCGTATTGCTTAATTTACAACATATGTTAGAAATCATTTGTTTGTATAAGGTATTTGGATGTCCATGATTAGCTTGTGTAGATTTTCCTTAACGTTGAGTATTTAAGTGTATCTTATTGATTTCGTGGGATAAACACATTCTAGGCGGCTAGTTTACTTAGAATTCATTGTCAAGTATTAACTTGTGTGAACTTTTAACTAGGTCTGTGGTTCTTTCTTATGCATTTTCAAAATGTTTACCGTTGTCGAATGTTCGATTCCATTGTTTTCCAGAAATTGGTGGGGAGTATATGTCTGTGAAGTCAGCTGGAAACCTGTCTACCTTGTTCGATGTAGGGGGTATTGCTGGGGGGATCCTTGCTGGTTACATATCTGATAAACTTAATGCCCGGGCTACTACAGCAGCCACCTTCATGCTTGCAGCAATACCTTCCATGCTCTTATACCGTACATATGGAAGTATTTCACGTACCATAAACATTTTACTTATGGTCGTTACTGGCTTGTTTGTAAATGGGCCATATGCGCTCATCACAACTGCAGTTTCTGCGGACCTCGGTACGCACAGTTCTCTCAGAGGGGATTCTCGGGCATTAGCAACGGTGACAGCTATAATTGATGGCACTGGCTCAGTTGGTGCAGCTCTAGGCCCTCTTATCACCGGATTCCTTTCATCAAAGGGGTGGGATGTGGTATTCATAATGCTAATGGTCGGCGCGCTTATTGCATCACTTCTTTTATCACATTTGGTCATAGCCGAATTCACCGAGAGAAGTCATAAATCGGTTCCATCTTCTCATGGACAGCAAACTGATGAAGGTAATATGGTAGTGACTTTAATTGCACATGATGGTGTCGATCTAATCCTTTGCCCTTTTTTTTTTTTTTTTTTTATCACAGCTACCGGATCGCAACCCCTTCTAAGTAATCAAAGGTGATAAATCAGGTATGGTGTGAAGAAAGTAAGAAAAATTAAGGGAGCTTTTAGAGTACATAGTAGAGATAGAAGTGCCAAAAAATGTAATAGTTTGAGTTCAGTCAGACATGAAATATATGTATTTGCTAAATTTTGATGGCGATACCAGTCCGAATTTTGATATTTATATATATAATATATATATATATTCACGGTAATTAGCCAAATATGTTACATTATTTTAATTAAAAATATTTTAATATTCTGATGGCTTGGGCGTCAGTTTGAATATGATGTGATTATCTATACACATTAACAATTTGGTAGAAACAAACTTTTTAATTTTAATGAACTCTGCGGCAAATAAATACATGTTTAAGAAAGTTAGATTTGGACCATTGTTTGTTGACATTTGAGTTATCGTAATTAATTAATGGGTATTGGTGGAGGGATTTTTAAAAATTTATTTTTATATAAATTTAAATCATAAATTGTATTATGAAAATAATATATACCTTTTCGTAAAAGAGGTGTTATGATTTTTAGCATAATCTCTAAAGTTATGATAAAATATTACATTATTTGTAATAAGTGTTATGAAAGTTATTGGATAAAATTATTATGAAATTTATATATTATAAATTCTGAATTATTTATGATTTAATTTATATATTGTAAAATCGGTTATAATTTAACGAAATTATTTCTCCAAATAAGTATATATTAGTTTTTATGATTAGAATTACATATTGTTTGTATTGTTATTTATAAGTATACAAAAGAGCTCTTTGATATGTTGTTCTAAAATATATTTTATATATTAATAACATTATCTTTGTATTGTACTAAAATGTTACATACATAAGTAGATTTCAGATTGTCTATATTGAAAAATAAATTTTGATAATACAGATTTAAATGGCAATGAATTCAGTTAAGTATCAATATTTAATGAAAAATTATCTTAAATATTAAAGAGGAATAACTCAACAAATATGAATAATTAGAACAATTAAATAAAATTGCATATGATGTTTATTTTTCTTATTATTTTGTCAATAATCATATTATCAACTATTTTTTGGATTAATATTATATATATATATATATATGATGATGATTTGATTTTAATTTTCGTTACTTATTTTAAGCTAATTATTTTTATAGTAATTATATTTTTAAAGTATAAATTATGTTAAAAATATAAATTATATAAATGCGTAATTATAATTTGTACTACTAAATATGATTTATAATGTAATTTTTATAATTATAAGAAAATTTTTCAGTCAATTACCGATCTTAAATGTTAATAAAATATATTTTATATTAATATATATAGATATAATTTATTTTTATTAATAAATATAATTCAAGGTGGGCTTGGTAGTTTCAATTTTTTTAAAAAGAACCTTTTGCAAGGTGGAAGTTGAATTTATGGACAAATTTATCTCAAATGTCGTTGTTACAAGTTTTAGTAGGTAATTTATTAAAACATATATTAATGAAATGTGAACAATATTAAATGCAAGAAAATTTGAATTGACCCAGTAGTAATGGTTTAATTAGCGTTAGTGGCTAAATTAAGTTTGATTAATTGCATTAAAAATTGTAGTTTACATTAACTCGCTAATCTTTTATAGCAGTTGGATTGAATCGTTGAAAACAACGGCTTCCCTATTTTGAACTTCAAATAAATGAAAAAGTCTTCCCCTTTTGTTTTTCTCTAAATAATGACTAATCAATCACAAGTTCAAAAGTGGATATCAAAATTCGGGTGGAGTACTCGTATATGCTGATTTTAAATTAAAATTATTGGATTAGATCAGATTTCTTAAAATTTATCGAAATAGGTCGATTTTAAATAGAGTGTGTGAAAATACGTTCAACTAAATGTGTTTTTAGCGAATTTTGCAAGAAAACGCTTCCAACTGAACAAACTTTCTTACTCAATCAACAATGCACATCCAGTTGAACACACTATTAAAATAAATTTTGAAAAAATTGACTTAGTCTGATAATTTTAGTTAAATATCAGTATATATGGTTAATTCACACTCAAAATTTATATAAATATTATTACACAAAAATAACATAAATATGATAACAATATACATATTTTCCTTTTTTTCTACTGAATCAAAATTTAGACACTAACTTGATTTGAAAAAAAAACATAATTAATGCATCTTATTTTAGATTTTTGAAAAATAAAACTTAAATTGAATCAAACATTAAGCTTAACAAACGGATTTAACATTATCCACCATTGTCAAAATATTAGACTTGCATGCTTTGGCACAATAAATTCAAGAACTTGATTAGTTTCTTTCTTTCAGAATTTATTAATTTATTTCTAATGAGGAGCATTGACTTCATAATTAATTTCACATTCTAACAACCATCGGATTCAGACACAACACGCTATTTCTTAGGTTAGGTTAATGTTTCATTCCCATGAATCATCAACACCGAATTGATTTATATTATTGTTTAATTTCTACAATTAGTCCATGTACATTACAAAAGTTTTGAATTTAATTTTTATACTTTAATTTGATCAATTTTAGCCATTGTACTTTTCCAAATTTTAAAATTTTAGTCTGAACCCAAATAGTAGTTGTTAAATACGTTTTGTTAAAATCTAGTTACTTGTCATGTAGTATGCTACTATGCATGCGTTTGTAGATTTAGTCTATATTCTCCAATTGGAGCATTTTAAGTCCCTATACTTTTTAAATTTTAGAATTTCAGTCTTGACAGAAATATCACTCGTTAATCCCTTAATTGGATTTTTAATGAATAGTATGTGAAAGTAACAAGGTGACATAGCATTACACGTATAACAATGTGTTTGTTGCATCAAATTTTTGGAAATGGCATAAATTAACTTAATGAATTGAACAATTATCATTTTGAGAGGGCTGAAATTTTATAATTCGAAAAGAACGGAGATTAAAATAACCAAGTTAAACTATATGGACTAAATCCACAATTTTCTTAAAGTACATGAACTAATAGCAAAATCTAATCTAGGTTATTCATTAATAAGAAAAATAATTAAATCAAATTAACTCCATTTCTAAGTTTATTTTGCCTTAGTTGGAGTTAAGAAATGGCAAATTTCTAATTTAAGTATATTTTGCACTCTTAAACTTTGGTATCTAAATAATAATAACAACCAATGAAATATAACATACAAAAAATAATTTGTATTTCATATAAAGAGTTATTAATAATTTACGTGACAATTGATGATGTCTATAATTTAAAAATGAATTACAAACTATCATTTAAATTGAATCTCATAACACATTATATATTTGTGCATTTTTTTTTGTTATTAATATATACTTAGACTATCTAGATGGGCTAGGCAAACAACTAGGACTCGAGACCCTAAGCTGATCTCTCTCGAGGTTTAAACTCAAGGACTTATGAGTATACAGTTGTTTCATATTTGATCTTTGATCATTAACCAACTTCACTAAGCTTCTCTTTGCGTTTGATCTAAATGGACAATTTGATGATAAGAATCCATCTACCAAGTGTAGGTATGCCTCTAAATCGTGACAACATGTCATGTCTGCATTTGGTTTTAGATAAGGGGACATTTTAGTGTCGACCCTGAGTTCTGTTCCAACATGAGAGTATGCCCAAGGATTGTTATTGTCAATCATATCGAACACTTTTCCAAAACCATCGTTTCTTTGTTTTTTTTGTAGATCCTCCTGTTGTTGTTGATTTGATCCTTCACCAATGAATATACCAGGAACTCTAGTGATTAAGTCTTGGTTGTTAACAATTCGTAACACTTTAACCTTCTTTTCATTAAGCCGATTGACAAAGCCTTTATTACCTACTCGAGGACCACCAAAAGAAAAAACTGCGATGGGAGGCACGTGAGTTGCGCATGATCTTATTTCATCGGCGACTAAAAGGGAGAGTGCGGCACCAAGGCTATGCCCCGTGACTGTAATGCTAAGGGTTTCACCTTTGTAAGTCTCCATTAACCTTTTCACTTCTTCAACCACGGATTCAGCCAAGCTAGGGACGTGAGCACCAGGTGTCTTGTGCAAGCTCAAGAATCCACATTCAACCTTTTGGGTCGGGTTATCCGATTCAGGGATCCGAACCAATTGGGCTCTTAAATTTTCAGCCCATTCCATGCACGTTGCGGTCCCGCGTAAGGCAATCACAATATCCCTCCTTCCCATCCGTTGAATCTCCCTCCGGTCGTCACAAACCGCTACGTACCCGATCCAACTAGACCGTTGGGTCATCCACCCGAGATCCGGAGCCACGTCATCCACCCAATCCGGCAAGCCGATAGACGAGGTGGCGTAAAGGCTCTTGGTCAACTTGTAAGACCTATCGGGTAACGCAACGTACCTCGGCAAGGGAGCCTGGTTGGTGGACATAGCAGGGTTCGAATGAAAGCCATGGTAAGCAGCTTGAACGAATTCCCCATATCTAACCACTTCCCGCCTTAGATTCTCATCGAGCGGGTCAAGCAACCCCGACCAATCATTGCAGCCATGGTACTCTCTCCAACAAGAACCCAGGCTGTTCCTCGGCGAATACTCCATATTGGACTTGGATAAAAGCCGTTGAAGCCTATTTAAATGACGCGGCGACATCTCTTCGGCGGCTTTCGTTTCGGGCCAAATCCTCGAAAGATTCAGCCCTTCCAGTAAGAGCTTACCTTTGTTCCCGATCGAACCATTGATGGGCGGTTTGGTAATTACTTGTTCGGGTTCGGCTTCGTTTGTCTTCTGGAGGAGTTTTTCGAGGCTGGAAAGGTGTTGCCGAGTCGACTCAGTGGAAAAACATGCTGAAGAAAGGGGCTTTTGAGAACATGGATTGGGTTTGGTTAAAGGGTTTAGAGGAGACGTTTGCCGGCACTTGAAACTTGCCCGTCTGGCTTGGAAGACGTGCAAGTTTTGAGCGGGAAGAGTGTGGCCGACGCCGATCTGCATGAAAAAAAGAACAGCAAAGAAAGATAAAACTTAAAAGAGAAAAGAGGGAGAGAGCTTAAAAGTTGAAACAGCAAAGCGAAGACCGAGTGGGATCTAAAAGAAGAGATGAATTCTAATATTTATAGACCAACGTTTCAAATGAAGTACCTTATTGTGTGACAATGGCAGTTACTGAAAATATGAGAAGGTTTTAAGGGTTAATATGGGATAGAAAGATTTGACATTTTTCTGATTAGCCCCTTGAGCTCCAACGTGGTTCAAGGAAAGTCTGCGATAAGTAAGGCTGGAACTTTAACTTTTCTCTTTTTGGAGTTGATTGGGTGAATGAATATTTATTTTATTTATTTATTACTTTGATAGTTGACTTGACTTTTTTAACAAATCACAAATCATAGTGTACTCACTCACCGTGTACGGGGTACAACACCGTGTTCCTTCAAAGTAATATGTCCTTGTTTAAAAAATATTTAAGGTAAAGGAAAGCTTGTATAAAATTTTATTTTATTTTTTATTAATTATTTAATGTTATATCAATTTCTTTTACATCATTTACATATTTTTAATATTTTTATCTTAATTTTAAATTATACAACCTTAAATCCAAAACTTTTAACTTTAAATTCTAAACTCTAAATTGAGAATATAAAATTATAAATCCTAGATCTTAAAATTTTAGACCCTAAATTTTGAATTCTAAATTCATAAATTTCAAATTTTATTTTGCTTTCAGCATGAACTTTCATGTATTTGTTATGCGACTCTCTTTTGATGGTTGATGTTGTTAGGTTTGGGCTTTTCTTTAAAAAAAAATTTGGGGATAATTGGATTTTTTTAATTGGGTGAATGATTTTTCTTTTATTTTTAGTTACTTTGGTTGTTGGGTTGACTTTCTTTACAAATCATAGTTACAAAGTGTCAAGTACTAAGTTAGAACACCGTGTTTTTTTTTTTTTGAAGCAGCGTTCCCTTTTATTAATGTATAAAAAAAAAGAGGTTATTTTTGGATGTAGTGTAGGTTGGAATGATGAACATATTCTAAACTCACTCAATCCTTGGAATTATGGGAATAATCCTATACCTACCTACCTGCCTACCTGCATGCCATGCTTTAACCTTTCACTCAAACAATTAAGGAGGAGGTCTAATTGAATACATTAGCTCAATTTAATTAGGATTGTGATATTTCAATATTTCATTTATGATCTATGGAGGCTTTACTATTGACCTAAATTCCAATATGATTGCCTGAGTCTATGATATTTATTTGAAATTGAACTATTCCGGTCTCTTGTTTTTACTTTAGAATTTTTCTTACATAACTTCAAGCCCTCTGTACGAAACCAATCTCAACGAAGAAAATTAACAATCCATGCTATGATTACTTTTGGGAATAATTACATATCCTCTTTAATTAGAGGTATATAATTAAAGATGGAACCACTAATATAAAATAATTAATTAGAGCTTAATTTCAGAAAATGGTACACCGACTTAACGAACTTAAATAAATTCTTTGGCTTTTTATTAAAATAATCTAAACAAATTAATTAATTATTAAAATAAACTATCTTTTAATTAAATATCAAAATAACCCAAAACTACTGATAAAATTAGGTGGAGCCAAATTAAATAGCTCCACCAACTTGTTACGTCAACATAAGGGATAAAAAAATAATTTTTTGGTGGAGCCATATTGAATGGCTCCACCTGTATAAAATACAAGATAAATATTGTAAAATTTAGAAAATTAGGGAGCATTTAAAATAATTTCCTAATTTTTGGTGGAGCCATTTGAAATGGTGCCACCACTCCTCCTGATACTTTTTTTTATTTTTTCGAGTTTTTGAAAAGTTTGAGGCTTTAAAAATAATTTTTCATTTTTTGGTGGAGCCATTTGAAATGGCCCCACCACCCTCCTGACACTTTTTTTATTTTGGCTTTTTTATTTTTTACTTTTATGTTATTTTATATTATTTATTTAATTTATATTATTAATTTTAAAAAATTTGTAATGTATATTTAAAACATTTTATAATATATTTTTAAAATTTTAAATATTATTTTAAATAATTTTTAAATTTTAGATATATATATTTTTAATTATTTTAAATATTATTTTTTCTACTTTTTTCAAATTTTTAAAAGCTTGGGGCTTTAAAAATAATTTTCTTTTTTAGTGGAGCCATTTGAAATGGCCACCACACACTTTTTTTTTTTAATTTTGGCTTTTTTTTCTTTTTAATTTTATATTATTTTCTTATTTTATTTTATTTATTTAAATTATACCATTAATTTTAAAAAATTGTAATGTATATTTAAAATGTTTTATAATATATTTTTAAAATTTTAAATATTAATTTTAAATAATTTTTAACTTTAGATATGTATTTTTTAATTATTTTTATATATAAAGTTTAAATATATACTTTTCAAATTATTTTGAAATTATTAGTTTTATAATATTTGAAATGTATGTTTAATATTTTATTAATTTTACATAGAATTTTTAAATTAAGATTTTTAATTTTTTCTTATTTTATTTGAAGTTTTATTTTTTTGTTTATTTAATTTACTTATGTTTTATTATTAATTTTAAAAATTTATAATGTATATTTGAAATATTCTATAATATATATTTTTAAAATTTTAAATATCACTTTTAGATTATTTTTAAACTTTTAGATATATATTTTGAAGTTATTTTTATAAATTTTAAATGTATATTTTTCAAATTAATTTTTTAAATTTTAAATATTATTTTTAAATATTAACCATATTTTTAATAATATAAATTAAATAAATAAAATAAAATAAGAAAATAATATAAAAGTAAAAAAGAAAAAGCCAAAATTTAAAAAAAAAAAGTGTCAGGAAGGTGGTGACGCCATTTCAAATGGCTCCACAAAAAAAATGAAAAATTGTTTTTAAGGCTCTAAACTTTTCAAAAACCCGAAAAAATAAAAAAAAATAAAATTAAAAAAAAGTGTCAAGAGAAGTGGTGTCGCCATTTCAAATGGCTCCACCAAAAATTAAAATTTTTTGAAAGCCCCCTAATTTTCTAGATTTTACAGTATTTTCTTTATATTTTATACAGGTGGAGTCATTTAATATGGCTCCATCAAAAAATTATTTTTTTATCCCCTATGCTGACATGGCATGTTGGTGGAGCCATTTAATTTGGCTCTACCTAATTTTAAAGTAGCTTTTGGATTATTTTGATATTTAATTAAAAATGTGAGTTATTTTGATAATTAATTAATTTATTTAAATTATTTTAATAAAAAAGCCAAATTCTTTTTTTTTTGTCTGATCGGCCAATAGTAGACGAATATTATATTATAGTTTGGCAAATCATGTCGGCTTTTGGTTGGTCTGGCTTGGTGACTTTCATTACCAATGTTGTAAAACGTTTAAAATTATGAAGGTTCCTTCACAGTACCAAAAAGATAAATAGAAAACAAGGAGTGATCAATTTTGAAATGTTTTTTGTGGTAACCTATTTTACTTTTCGAGTGGAAACATGGAAAAAAAAAACTAGGTTGATTGGTGGGGGGACAATAAATGGATGACATGATGGATCACTGATAAAAATAGCGAGGGTCGTTGGCACATAATCTATGAAATGACGAGTGTTTTGAAAAGGTAAAAGCGCAGGATTTAATGTATAGGAATCGATTGTGAAGAATATGTTTTGACCCTACAACATGTACGTCGGATCACATATTAAAAGGTGGATGAAATCTTAATTTAATTGAAATAAGTGTACATGATTATTGATAAAAATAAAATATGTGAAAATATTAGGAATAATTATTTTTAAAAATATATTAAAGTAACTTTTATTTATTAAAATTAGAATACCCTCCATTAATTTTGTTTTTGTAATTTTACTTTAAAGTTTTAAGTAATTAAAATTTATATAAATTAATTTATGATGTGAATTCAATCTTCTTTTATTATAATTATTAATAACCACTTAGTTTCGAAAGCAGAAGAAAAGATGGTAGGCACTGAGGAGGTGGGGAGCTTATCTTTTCATCCGCCTTCATTTCCTATGGTTGGTGCAAATCACCGAGAAGTATTTAGTGCTTTTCAGTATCTTTTTCCATTCTCGTACGTTCTCCATTGATGAGGCTGAAAAACATGCACTAAAAAAATATATATTACATATATAGACACTCTAGAAAGTGAGCGAAATTATAAATATTTATAATGAATATTTTAGAAATAAAGATAATTGTTATAACAAGTAAATTATATAAGGTGTTTGAGGTGATTATGGTGATGGTTCACATTGTGAGTGATGTGAAGAATCACTTGAAATGGCAATTTATTTGAGTTGGGATGGTGCCTTAGTATCGTATAGGTTATATATGTGGTCTTTTTTTCCCTCTGTCCTTCCATGTGCCTTGGTGCTGAAAAAGGTATTTATAGAAGGAGGTAGGCTTGACATGGGTCATAATCATCAAACACTCTATATATCTTCTAGGTATAGAGGTAGAGTGGTAGGTGTCAACTTAGAGGCATTTTTAAAATTAATTGAGAGTTCACCATGTTACAGAAGTGATAAATTGATGGGTGCTGACAATAACTCTTTCTTGTATATTTTTTAGGGATCATGTGGGCATGCATTGTGTGATGTGGTTGTAAGCACTAAATTTTGTTCGGATTAATTATGGATTTATTTAAAAAATAATAATAAATTTAAAAAAAATTAAAAAAATTAAAAAAATTATATTTTAACCCCCAAAAAACATTCAAAAAAAACCCACAAAAAAAAGAGAAAGAAAAGAAGAGAAGAAGAGAAAAAAGAGAGGAAAGAAGAGAAGAGGGAGAGAAGGCTTACCACCAAGGGGAGAGTCGGAGTCGATTTCGGCAATGGCGGTTGGAGAAGAAGAAGAAAGGAGAAAAAGAAGGAAGAAGAAGAAGAAGAAAGAAGAAGAAAAAGAAAAAAAAAAAAAAAAAAGGGAAAGAAAAAGAAAGAAAAAAAAAAGTAAAAGTAAAAAAAAATAAAGTCAGTCGGGTCGACCCGACCCGACCCGCGACCCGACCCGCGTGACCCACACCAGCAGCACCCAAGCCCATTTTCAGCAGGCCCAAAGGCAGCAGGCCCAGAAGAAAGAAGAAGAAGAAAAGAGAAGAAAAAGGAAAAAAAAAAGGAAAGGAAAAAAAAAAAAAGAAAAAAAGAAAGAAGAAAAAAGAGAGAAAAATGGGTCGTGTATCCGTTTTTCAAGTTCGTAATTTTGAACTTTTCAGTAATTTTTACCCACTTTTAATTTAATTTATGTATTTTTATGACATCTCGTTTTAATATTATTGATATTTTTAGCATTTTATTTTCAATTGTATGTTATTTTATTTTAATGATAATAATTTTAATAAATAATGCAACGAATCGGTTTAACACTTGTCGTTGATCTCATTGCTATGTTGGGTGAATATCATCGGTTCGTATTAAATACGATCGCCTTTTAAAAAAAATAAAAAACCTAAAAATAAAATAAAATTTCGAGTTTCAAAACTTTTGTGTTTTCAAAAAATTTTCGTATTTTTAAAATTTTCGTGTTTTAAAAAATTGTGTTATCAAAATTCTCGTATTTCAAAAATTCTCGTGTTTTAAAAGTTTTCGTCTTTTCAAAAAATTTCGATTTTAAAATTTTCATATTTTCAAAATTTCGTGTTTCAAAAAAGAAATTCTCAGATTTTTAAAGTTGTCATATTTAAAAAATTCGTGTTTTAAAAAAAATTTGGGTTTCAAAATTTTCGAGTTTTCAAAATTTCATGTTTTTAAAAAAAATTTCTTGTGTTTTAAAATTTCCGTGTTTTCAAAAATTTCGTGTTTTCAAAAAAATTCGTGTATTTCAAAATTTTAGTGTTTTCAAAAATTCGTGTTAAAAATTTCAGATTTTCAAAAATCTCGTGTTTCAAAATTTTCGTATTTTCAAAATTTCCATGTTTTAAAAAATTTCGTGTTTTCAAAAATTCCGTGTTTTCAAAAAAAATTTTTGTGTTTCAAAAAATCCTCGTGTTTTCAAAGTTTCCATGTTTCTAAAATTTCGTGTTTTCAAAATTTTCGGGTTTTCAAAAATTTCATGTTTTTAAAAAAAAAAATTGTGTTTTAAAATTTTCGCGTTTTCAAAAATTTCGTGTTTTCAAAAAAAAATTTCGTGTTTCAAAAAAATTCTCGTGTTTTCAAAGTTTTCGTATTTCCAAAATTTCGTGTTTTCAAAAATTCTCGGGTTTTAAAAAAATTCTCGAGTCTTAAAATTCTCTTGTTTTTAAAAAAATTCTCGTGTCTCAATCGGATCACGATTAAATATTAAATTAAACTTGTATTTTTGAAAATTAAGACAACGCGCGTTTAACGAGATACCAATTTTGGGCGTCGTGAGGGTGCTAATACCATCCTCGTGCGTAATCGACTCCCGAACCCTAATTTTCTCTCAAATTTTGTCGCAGACTTAAACTCCGCCCTTTTAAGAAAATTCAAAAAATGATTTTTCTTTAAAAGAGGATTTATTAGGTGTCCGATCACACCTAAAAAAAAAGATCTATGGCGACTCCTTTTTTAAATAAAATTGAAACTCTGCTTTCAAATTTTAAATAATTTCCTCAATTAGCGCCAAGCAAATTTTAGGTCACTACATTGGCGACTCCACCGGGACTTTTGGAGAGTCGAGTCTCAATTAAACGCGTGTTGTCAAAATTTTCAAACTCCTTGTTCAAATTAATATTAAGTCGTGATCCCGAAATTTTGTTTTTGAAAAGTCATGCATTTGCATCATGTTGTAAATATTTTTCTAACTTGTCTTATCTTTTTGTTTTCACTTTAAGTTTTTACGGTTTTAGTTTTTAGTTTTAAAATAAAACGAAAAGGTTTGTGAGTTTCTCCCACACATTGTGCACTTGCATTTTCGCATAACATGAGCTCTCTACCCGGCTCCGTCTGCTTTAAGTGGAAGTAAACACTATGCCTTCGTGAGTTAACTCGTCCCTCCGCACAAGCTAGTGAATACTTAGGGTTACATATGACTTATGCTTTCGTGAGTTAACTTGTCCTCCGCATAGGCATAAGTAAATGTAATCCTCGAATTGAGCTCATGAGCCTATGATGGGCGATAATCGAGGCTCGTACTAGCCTTAGTAGGCGACAGACGGACAATTCGAAAGTACCTTTTAGAATCGAAACCGCATATAGTGAACCGTATGAGCCACCCGATTAGAGCCATGCCGAACCTCCGTCTGTTAATAGTTACCAAAATAAGTACATGGGAGAAACGCTTCTTAGCTTTTATTTCTTTTACATTTATGCAAACAAATCGGTCCGTTTAATAATTTAGAGAGGTAGATTATCGATGAGCATGTGGGTAAGTTTATTTTGTAAATATGATGGGGTAAAAAAAAGTATGTCGGTTTCACCAAAATGCAAAATTAAATATCTTAATTTGTTAGATTTTCCATAGTTTTTCTCCGTTTATATTTGTTGTAATTACTAACCAATGTTATTTGTCTTCATTTTTATTTTTCATTATGCATCATAGGCATCTTGTTAGGAAGGTGTTGATTAGAGATTGGTTGCCAAAACGGGTTTCGATGGAGGAGTCAATTACACAAGTGGTGAGAAAAATGCCGTAGTTCGAGACCGGTCTTTGAAAACTCGAAAGTAAAGGGGACGGTTTAAAAGAAGGATGTATCTCCAATCTTAGGAGCATGTGACCATGAATGTTCATCGGAATAACCTCAAGACTTGACTAGGATCTGAAACAATGGGACTCGAGACACTAGGGGCATCTTCACTGAAAAGTATGGGGATATAGCTCACTTAATCGCCATCAACGTGAGACGAACAGTTGATTCAAGCCATGGTTCAATTCGGGACCTAGCTTATCAATGTTTTACTTTCAACCGAGACGATATGACTCACCATAGAAGAGTATGCCGCTTGCTTCAAGTTAACAACGCACAATTCAAAGAAGATATATGTGAAAGAGCCCAAACCAATGACCTTCAAGAGAAAGCTAATGAAGTTTTACAGGAATGGCCGATACATGGGCTGAAAAACAGATAAAGAAAAAGAACGAAGTCAATTGTATTCCATGGTTTTCTCTGCGAGACTTAGTTCAAAACCATCCAGATATTGTGAAGAGAGTGGATCTGCTTGCTTTAGCCATTTACGGATTAATTGTCTTCCCAAAAGTTCTTGGGCATATAGAAGTTGCGGTAGTCGATTTCTTTGAAAAGTTTAGGCAAGGAATCAACCCCGTCCCAACTATCTTAGCTGAGACCTTTAGATCTCTAAATTGTTGTAGGAGAAAAGGGGAAGGACGTTTTATCGGATGTGCACAGCTACTTAATGTTTGGATTCTGAGCCACTTCTGGAAAGTGGAGCGCACACCTTTCCACATGTTTTCGAAAACATTCGCTCCATTGGAAGCTTACCTTGAGAAAGATTGGTCAAGGATGTCACCAACAAAGACTGGTTTCAGCTTTTTGAAACCTCCGCTACCAAGATATAACTTGGAGAGCACCATAGATCCGTCCTTCATTCGCTATACAAATGCGGAAGCCAAGATTGGGTACCTTTACTTGAGTTATGGGGAGGAGTTGGATATGCACCATTAATGGTTCAAAGGCGCTTTGTTTCACGACAGCTTCATACCAACTACGGGAGGATTAGCACACCGAGTTTGCTTTTACAGTGAAGGTTACATGAAAAAGTCCGAGATCTTGCAAAGTCTTGGAAGGAAATCTACCTAATGGAGTTAGCTCAGATGCGATACTATCATGAAGATTATAAAATATAGAGACAAAGACGAGTGAATAGTCAACAAACCTCACTAACGGATTATACTTTCCGAATCCTTTCTCGAAGAAATGCCATCCGAATGGAAATAGCAAGACATGAATTTGAGCGTGAAAAGGCCATCATTACGGGATATTAGTTCTCTTCAAGAGGAAAATTACCGGTGAAGATAGATGTTCAAATTGAAAATCCGAAACGAAAAGTCCGAAAGAAGTCAAATCATGAGAAATGACTTAAAGGATCTTCATTTGGAAAATAAGAAATTAAGAGGCACCATAAAGAATAGCGGGTGGGCAAATCATCGACGGAATGGAAAGAAGAACTAAGCAACATCAAAGGTGGGATGGAATTACGGAGAGGGAAGCGAAGAAGGAAGAGGAAAAAAGCGCTCGTGCTATGATAGAGTTAAGGAAGAAGAATGTTGAATCTGAAACTACGTCTGCGAGAATTAATGACTAGTCGGTCTGGCGTCAAGAGCTAAGAAGGAAAATACAAGATTTAGAAAATACAACGCAAGCTCATCAAGAACACTTGGATACTCTCCTAAAAGCGGTGAAGAAAAGAATGGCCAAGATGATAGAGACATTCGTGCTTCACGAAAGAGCTCTCCAAGAAAAAGATATATATCTTGGTGGTTTGATTAATGAAATTGCATAAGGCTATGCAAATTGTGCAATTATCGATGAAGCGAAGATCTCGATTACCAATTCCTCCGAGACAGGATCAAACATGTCGAATTCCTAGAACGAGTGAAAAATAAGGCGATGTGGCTAGGAAATTTGTGTAATCATAAATCGAGACATGAAAACGTTTTGTAATAGACTCTTTTGATTAATAAAATACCTAAATATGGGGCTATCTTGAAATCAACACCAAATTCTTGCATATTTATTCATGACTAACATGCATTTTTCATTTATTCATTCATCTGTTTATTGCATGTGCATATCACCCTAATCATTCACTGAGGCTAAAACCATACAATCTACAGTTGCAGAAAGATCGAGAAATGAGGTTTGCAGGAGCCTCAGGTCAGGAATTGGAATGAGAGCCCATAGCGTATCCTCCTTTGTCAAAAACATTTACATCTGCAGGAATGATGTACCCAGGGCGAGATAATCCGCAAAGCACGATGTTATGGATTAAAAAGGGGTCTTCAGAACGTCAGTATAAATGTTGTTGACAAAGGGGATGATGCAATTGAAGATGTTTCAATGATACGCCCTTGTCCTCCTGGATTTATTTTGAACAATTGGACTGCTGTGGATCTTCTTGTAGTTTCTAAGTCATCTCCAGAGTAATGCTCAATGTTAACTCTCTTTTTTGTGTGCCCCTAAGTAATAGTGAGATACTTTTGTAAGAGCTTATGTTTGCTCTTTATCATTTAAAGGAAACATTAATGGAGATGCATTTTGTCATAATCTTTTCATTCTCATTAACTTCATAATTATTTCCCTTCTCACAGCCTATCCTTACATGTATCTCATATCATGCCATAACATTATGCTTGTTGGTTCCAATACTTTGATACTCCTCTATAGTTTTCTTTCCCATTCACCTTTCAGGTGCTCAGATATCAAAGACATGAGTAATCCCGTTACAAGTCCTGAAATCGATTTCGAGAAAGCTATTTGTTTAGGAGAATTTGAATCTGAGGAAAATGCTGAAGATTATGTCTCGCCTCTGATTTACAAAGAATGATAGAACAAGAAGATAAATGACCTACCCCATCAAGAATCTGTTGAGACAGTGAACTTGGGAAATGAAGAAAAAGGCAAGAAGTGAAGATTGGGACCTCCATTTCGATAACACCAAACATGATTTGATCGCCTTGCTTCGTGAGTATAAAGATGTATTTGCATGGTCGTATTAAGACATGCCGGGGTTGAACGAAGATGTAGTGGTCCATAGACTCCACCGAAACCGAATGCAAACACATTCAATGAAGCTAAGACGAATGAGACCTGAAATGCTGTTAAAGATAAAAGAAGATGTCAAGAAACAATTTGATGCTGGCTTCCTACAAGTCTCTAAATACCCAGAATGGGTAGCTAACATAGTCCCAGTACCAAAGAAAGACGGCAAGGTACGAATGTACGTGGATTATCGTGATCTGAATCGAGCAAGTCCTAAAGATAATTTTTCCTTGCCACGCATCGATACATTGGTGGATAACACAGCAAAACATTCATTGTTTTCTTTCATGGATGGATTTTCGGGTTATAATCAGATAAAGATAGCTCCCGAGGATATGGACAAAACTACCTTCGTAACGATATGGAGAACATTTTGCTACAAGGTGATGCCGTTCGGATTAAAGAATGCTGGGGCAACATATCAGAGGGTAATGGTGATGCTATTCCATGACATGATGCACAAAGAGATAGAAGTTTATGTTGATGATATGATTGCCAAATCTCAGGGAGAAAGAGAGCATATTGGGAACCTCAAGAAATTGTTCGAAAGACTAAGAAAGTTCCAGCTGAAGCTTAATCCAGCCAAGTGTACTTTCGGAGCTACCTTAGGAAAATTACTCGGCTTCATTGTTAGTGAGAGAGGAATTGAGGTTGATCTAGATAAGATAAAAGCCATACAAGAATTATCACCTCCGCGTACACAAAAAGAAGTCAGAGGATTTTTAGGGAGGTTGAACTACATCGCTCGATTCATTTCTCAACTTACCAACCAGTGTGACCCAATTTTTCGACTCTTTCGAAAACATAATCCAGGAGAGTGGAACGATGAGTGCCAAGTCGCTTTTGACAAGATAAAACAGTATTTGTCTAACCCTCCGGTGCTAGTACCGCCAACTCCCAAAAGACCGTTAATATTGTATCTAATTGTGTTAAAAAATTCAATAGGTTGCGTACTGGGGCAACATGACGAGTCGGGGAAAAGAGAAAGGGTGATCTACTACCTCAGTAAGAAATTCACAGAATATGAAGCAAAGTACCCGTCAATTGAAAAATTTTGTTGTGCTTTGGTCTGGGTAGTTCGAAGGCTCAGACAATATATGTTGTATCATACGACGTGGTTAATTTCAAAGCTGGACCCAATAAAATACATGATGGAATCACCTGCACTTTCAGGAAGAATGGCACGATGGCAGATCCTACTATTAGAGTATGACATTGTATATGTGAGTCAAAAGTCGATAAAGGGGAGCGCAATAGCTGACTTCTTAGCAACTCGAGCCACGGAGGAATATGAGTCTTTGAGATTTGATTTCCCAGACGAGGATTTGATATGCATTGCAGAAAAAGAGTGTGAGTCGTCAAAAGAGAAATCATGGAAGATGAGCTTTGATGGTGCATCGAATGTATTGGGGCATGGGATTGGAGCAGTCTTATTGTCTCCAGAATGGAACCATTATCCACTCAACGCCAGATTAAATTTCTTCGTACCAATAATGTAGCGAATATGAGGCTTGCATCATGGGCCTTCGTGCGACTATTGAGCGAAACATCAAAATCTTAAAGTATACGGGGACTCAGCGTTGGTGATTTACCAAATCCGTGGCGATTGGGAAGTGAGAGATTCGAAATTGGTCAAATATCGCGATCTCGTAGCGGAGCTGGTCAAAGAATTCAAAGAAGTGACTTTTAACTACTTCCCACGAGAAGAAAACCAATTGGCTGATGCCTTGGCCACCCTGGCTTCAATGTTCAAAGCAAACAGAGAAACGAAAATAATGCCTCTCCAAATGAGCATATATGAGGTCCCTGCACATTATTTTAGCATTGAAAAAGAGAAAGATGGGCGACCGTGGTTTCATGATATCTTAGAATATGTCAAGAATCAAAGGTATCCCGAGCAAGAAAATGAGAATGACAAAAGAACAATCGGAAGAATTTGTCCTTGATGGGGATATCTGTATATAAAAGAGAAAAGATCAAGTGCTCACGAGATGCGTGGATTCTGTTGAAGCGGAAAAATACTTGAAGATGTCCATGAAGGAATTTGTGGGACGATGCCAATGGTTTCACTATGGCGAGCGATTATGAGACTCGGTTATTCTTGGTCGACGATGGAAAGCGATCGCATTAGTTACGCATGCGAAGGTGCCACAAATGTCAAATTTACTGGTGATAAAATTCATGCGACCCTTCGCCTTTGTGTCATGACTTCTCGTGGCCTTTTTCTATGTGGGGCATGGATGTTATAGGCCAATTTCTCCAAAAGCTTCTAATGGCCACCGATTTATTTTTGTGGTTATAGATTACTTCACAAAATGGGTAAAGCCGCTTCATTTGCTAATGTGACGAAGACTGCAGTTTGCGTGTTCTTAAAAAGGAAATCATATGTCGATACTGGTTTGTTCGAGAAAATTATTTGAGATAACGCTTTAAATCGAACAACAAGATGATGAGAGAAGTGTGTGAGCGCTTCAAATAAAGCATCATAATTCCTCACCCTATCGCCCAAATATGAACGGAGCGAGAGAAGCGGCTAACAAAACATTAAGAGGATTATTGGAAAATGATCGAGACATATAAAGATTGGCACGAGAAGCTACCATTCGCTTTAGATGCATATCGCACATCTGTGCGGACATCTACTGAGAGCAACTCTTTTCTCCCGGTCATGGAATGGAAGTCTCTTGCCCATTGAAGTTGAGATCCCTCTCTACGAGTCTTAATGGAGTCGAAACTAGAAGAATCGAATGGGTTCAAGCTCGATATGACCAAATAAATCTTATCGAAGAAAAACGCTGAAGGCAATCATCATGGACGATGTACCAAAAGAGAATGATCACGGCTCATGATAAGAAGGTGCGGCCAAGAGAATTTCGAGGGAACTCAGACGAGAAAGATTCTCCCAATACAAAAAGACTTTCGAGGAAAATGGGCACCAAATTGGGAAGGGTCGACGTCGTAAAGAAGGCTTTCTCTAGGAGCTTTGATTCTCACCGAGATGGATGGGAAGGAGTTACCTAATCCGTGAACTCGAGATCTTAGTAAAAAGTACTATGCCTAAAAAAAGAAGAAAAAGATCAAGATGAAAACCCGAAAAGGCGTCTTGATAATAATAAAAAAGATAAAAAAAGAAAAGATCAAGATGAAAACCCGAAAAGAGGCGTCTTGATAAAAAAAATCAAGATGAAAACTCGAAAGGCGTCTTGATAAACAAAAGATTAGGATGAAAACACGAAGGGCGTCCTAATGAAGGAGGTTCAGACAAAAGGAGCAAGACGATTTGAACGGGGAGTCATGTGGCAAGATTACAATATTTGAAGCAGCCCCGGAAGCTCGAAATCTTCTACACAAGAAGCCGTGCTCGAAGAGATCCAGGATGAAGAAATGTGGAGAAGTTCATGCGTTGAATATTTAGAGCATTTGTGACAATTGAATCTGCTTTCCTTTCTTTATAATGTTTTCTTTATTGAGCTTTTCCTTGTCAATTTTCTTTGCTTATTGCTTTTGGAATAAATATGAATGTGAGGTATTTCTTTCGTACCTATTTTCCTATTTTCATGCATCTCATGTGTGGTTCGTCTAAATGATAAATAGTGAAAGGACATACTCTAAACAAAAGGAATGTTGAGTATTACGGATGAGAATTTGGTAAGTGCAAGAGCCTCAAAGCAAGGACAAAAGTTTAACAAGGGCAAAAGGGTGATACACGAGAAACGCAGATTACTCGAGGATGGGTACAAAACCGAAAGGGAAATCAAGAATCGAAGCAATGAATGCGATCATCATGAGAGTCGTGACGAAAAGAGATATCTGTGCAGACAAGCCCAAGGCGTATGGCATAATCATGTAGGCATAAAAGCATTTAAGACCAAACATGTGCATATCATGATAACATCATGCATAACATATCTGTATTCCAATAAAGCAAAAGGTTTTGATGATAGTGCATCAACCAAGGACAAGGAAGACATTCGAGTTCCACCAGATGATATGTTTTGAAATTTTGATACTTTTAAAATTATTTCAATTTCTATTTTTCAAAAATCAACTCATAATGCGAGAGGTGAGTTGAGCCTCAGTCACACGCCGAGGTATTTTTCAATTTTCGTTTTCAAAATCAACTCATATTATGAGAGGTGGGTTGAGCCTCGTCACACGCGAGGTGTTTTTCAATTCTTTTTCAAAAATCAACTCATATTGCGAGAGGTGAGTTGAGCCTCGTGTCACACGAGGTATTTTTCAATTCATTTTGAAAAATCAACTCATATTGCGAGAGGTGAGTTGAGCCTCAGTCACACTGAGGTATTTTCAATTTCGCTTTTCAAAATCAACTCATAATGCGAGAGGTGAGTTGAGCCTCAGTCACACGTGAGGTATTTTCAATTCTGTTTTCAAAATCAACTCATAATGCGAGAGGTGAGTTGAGCCTCGAGTCACACGAGATATTTTTCAATTTTAGCTTTTCAAAATCAACTCATATTATGAGAGGTGAGTTGAGCCTCAGTCACACGCCGAGGTGTTTTTCAATTCATTTTCAAAAATCAACTCATATTGCGAGAGGTGAGTTGAGCCTCAGTCACACGCCGAGGTATTTTTCAATTCATTTTTTCAAAATCAACTCATATTGCGAGAGGTGAGTTGAGCCTCGAGTCACACCGAGGTATTTTCAATTCTTTTTCAAAATCAACTCATAATGCGAGAGGTGAGTTGAGCCTCAGTCACACGTTGAGGTATTTTCAATTCTGCTTTTCAAAATCAACTCATAATGCGAGAGGTGAGTTGAGCCTCAGTCACACGCCGAGATATTTTTCAATTTTCGTTTTCAAAATCAAGTCATATTGCGAGAGGTGAGTTGAGCCTCAGTCACACGCCGAGGTGTTTTTAATTTCATTTTTCAAAAAAAAAATCAACTCATATTAGAGGTGAGTTGAGCCTCAGTCACACACCGAGGTATTTTTCAATTTTCGTTTTCAAAATTAACTCATATTGCGAGAGGTGAGTTGAGCCTTGGGTCACACGCCGAGGTATTTTTCAATTTTCATTTTCAAAAAATCAACTCATATTGCGAGAGGTGAGTTGAGCCTCAGGTCACACGCTGAGGTATTTTCAATTTTTGTTTTTCAAAGATCAACTCATAATCCGAGAAGTGAGTTGAGCTTCGTGTCACATGTCGAGCTATTTTCGATTTCTATTTTAAATATTGGACATCGAACAAAATTTAGCGCTTTTAAGTCTTTGCTCTATCCCTGTTTCACAGCGATGAGCAAAGAGGGGCAGCTGTAAGCACTAAATTTTGTCCGGATTAATTATGGGTTTATTTAAAAAAATAATAATAAATTTAAAAAAAATTAAAAAATTTTAAAAAAATTACATTTTAACCCCCAAAAAATTCAAAAAACCCCACAAAAAAAGAAAAGAAAAGAAGAAGAAGAAAAAGAGAGGAAAGAAGAGAAGAGGAGAGAAGGCTTACCACCGTGAGTCGAATTGGTCGACAATGGCGGCGGTTGGAGAAGAAGAAGAAAGGAGAAAAAGAAGGAAGAAGAAGAAGAAAGAAGAAGAAAAAAGAAAAAAAAGAAAGAAAAAAAGGGAAAGAAAAAGAAAGAAAAAAAAAAAAAGTAAAAAAAATAAAGTCAGTCGGGTCGACCCGACCCGACCCGTGACCCGACCCGCGTGGCCCACACCAGCAGCACCCAGGCCCATTTTCAGCAGGCCCAAAGGCAGCAGGCCCAGAAGAAAGAAGAAGAAGAAAAGAGAAGAAAAAGGAAAAAAAAAGGAAAGGAAAAAGAAAAAAAGAAAAAAAAGAAAGAAGAAAAAAGAGAGAAAAATGGGTCGTGTATCCCGTTCTTCAAGTTCGTAATTTTGAGCTTTTCGGTAATTTTTTTACCCACTTTTAATTTAATTTATGTATTTTTATGACATCTCGTTTTAATATTATTGATATTTTTAGCATTTTATTTTCAATTGTATGTTATTTTATTTTAATGATAATAATTTTAATAAATAAAGCAACGAATCGGTTTAACACTTGTCGTTGATCTTATCGCTATGTTGGGTGAATATCATCGGTTCGTGTTAAATACGATCACGCCTTTTAAAAAAAATAAAAAAATCTAAAAAATAAAATAAAATTTCGAGTTTCAAAACTTTTGTATTTTCAAAAAAATTTCGTATTTTTAAAATTTTCGTGTTTTAAAAAATTCGTGTTATCAAAAATTCTCGTGTTTTAAAAGTTTTCGTCTTTTCAAAAAAATTTCAGTATTTTAAAATTTTCATATTTTCAAAATTTCGTGTTTCAAAAAAGAAATTCTCAGATTTTTAAAGTTGTCGATTTAAAAAATTCGTGTTTTAAAAAAAATTTCGCGTTTCAAAATTTTCGAGTTTTCAAAATTTCATTTTTTTAAAAAATTTCTTGTGTTTTAAAATTTTCGTGTTTTCAAAATTTCGTGTTTTCAAAAAAATTCGTGTATTTCAAAATTTTAGTGTTTTCAAAAATTCGTGTTCAAAATTTCAGATTTTCAAAATCTCGTGTTTCAAAAATTTTCAGATTTTCAAAATTTTCATGTTTTAAAAATTTCATGTTTTCAAAAATTCGTGTTTTCAAAAAAAATTTGTGTTTCAAAAATTCTCGTGTTTTCAAAGTTTCCATATTTCTAAAATTTCGTGTTTTCAAAATTTTCGGTTTTCAAAAATTTCATGTTTTAAAAAAAAATTGTGTTTTAAAATTTCGCTTTTCAAAAATTTCGTGTTTTCAAAAAAATTTCGTGTTTCAAAAAATTCTCATGTTTTTAAAGTTTTCAGATTTCCAAAATTTTGTGTTTTCAAAATTTTCGGGTTTTAAAAAATTTCGTGTTTTCAAAAATTCTCGTGTTTTAAAAAATTCTCGAGTCTTAAAATTCTCTTGTTTTTAAAAAATTCTCGTGTCTCAATCGGATCACGATTAAATATTAAATTGAACTTGTATTTTGAAAATTAAGACAACGCTTTAACGAGATACCAATTTTGGGCGTCGCGAGGTGCTAATACCTTCCTCATGGCGAACAAACTCGAACCCTATTTTTCTCTGGAATTTTGTCGCAGACTTAAACTCGGCCCTTTTAAGAAAATTCAAAAAATGATTTTTCTTTAAAAGATGATTTATTAGGTGTCCGATCACACCTAGAAAAAAAAAAGATCGGTGGCGACTCCCTTTTTTTAAATAAAATTGAAACTCTGTTTTCAAATTTTAAATAATTTTCTCAATTAGCGCCAAGCAAATTTTAGGTCGCTACAGTGGTATTTTGGCAAGGTCGAGCTTTATCAAGTGTTTTTTATTCATAAGGTTTGATAAGCAGTGATAGGGTGAGAGTATAACAATAATTAATTACTCATATAGTATGAATAATAAAATAAGACAATTAATAGAGAAAATAAAGAAAAAAAGTGAGAAAGTGAACGATAATAAAAAAATTAGTGGTCTACTCACATTTCGTGTTAGGTTGATTATTTGTTTATATCAAATTATAGAGTAAAATTTTAAAAATAAAAATATACTCTAAGCAAGATTTTTATATCTGGATTGGTGGTCGAACTGGTTAGACCACTGGTTTGTATGGTTGAATTGAATAAATCACTAAAAAAATAATTTAAAAAACAAAAAAAAAATAGCTCAATCAAATTTTTAGCTTAATTCAATTGGTCCTCGATTGATTCAAAAATCATGACTCTAAGTCTTTATACTTTCCACATTTGGAGCTTTCTACTTTTATTTTCAAGAATTTAATCTTTATACTTTTTGGATTTATAAATCTACTTTAAAATTATATATAATCATATAACATTTTAATTGAAAGTTTAACAATATTAACTATTTAAACTAGTTAATTACATAAAAATTAAATTAATTAATAACATAATAAAAATATAGAGATAAAATTATGTTAAAATTAAAATATAAGGATTAAATCTTAAATTTAAACATATTAAAAGGACCAAGCTAAAATTTAACCACTAAACAAAAAGAGAAACAAACATGGTGGGCGTGTTCCATGTGACCTTACTTTTTCATTTTGGTATACTCCATGTGACCTTTCTTTAATATATAGATATAAATATTTAAAAAGATAGAGATAAAATGAGTTATTTGGTCACTAAAATTAGTGGTTAAAAAAATAGAGGTAGCTTTTAAAAGATTTTTAAAATTTTAAGAAAAATATAAAAAAAATTATTATAACTTGTTGTTAATATTTTAATATATGAAATATAAATTTTAAATATTTTAAGTAATAAATATTAATTATTGATAAAATTTAATTAGAATATATAAACTATATTTTAAATATTTAAATATAATCATTAAATATTTGTAATTAGTATTTTTTATTTTTAATTAATAATTTTAACACATTTGTAATTAAGCACTAAGAAAAAAAGTATTATGTTATTAGAGAGGTGAAAAATTAGTTAAGTACTAAAAGTGATTTTGGGAGAAAAAAGCTAAAAATTTTAGTTTATCCTTTTCAGAATTACTTTTGACTAAAAAGCTAAAAATTTTAACTAAAACAGCTTGTTTAGCACAACTTTTATTTTAAAAGTGTTTTTAAAGCAAGAAGTATTTTTTTTAAGCACCGCAGTATAGGCCCTTAACCACTTGCCAAATATTTTAAAAACCATTTGATATATCGGAACATTTTTGTTAATGACCACAAACAAGTAAATTTCAACTATGAATAGGACATGATGTTGAATAAACAATAAAATGATATGGTTAATAAATGTATTCTATGTATGAAATGAGTGGAATAAAAAATAAGAGACGGAAAGGAATGATTGGATTTAGAGAGATGAAAATGATTCTATGAAACAGTGATGTTATGTTATTTGTATCTTTTTAATAAATTTATGTCACATCAATATTTTTATCTTGAATTTCAGTATTTTTATTTTGAAAAAAATTAAATCCAAATTAAAATCTTGAAATTCAGGATAAAATGCTAAAATTTAGGATAAAAATATTGATGTGGCATAAATCTATTAAAAAATACAATAACGTAACGTCACCGTTTTATTTAACCCTTTCTCTAGAGAGATAAGTTGCATATAACGAAGACTTGGTTGATTGGGGGCCTAAACACAATTTAAGATGTTCACAGAGACGAGTGCAGACATTAAGCAATTCTTAAATTGTAGATAACTCAAAATTTAGGAAATTTACCAACTACCAATTGGACTTTCCTCATTAATTTGTCTTTTATAATTATAATTAATAAAGTTAGATGAACAGCTGTCTATTTCATCATTTTAACTTAAGGTATTAATTAATGATATTACAAAAATAAATTAAAATATAAAAATTAAGTACGGTAGAGGAAATCATATAAGTTTAAATTTTCTTTAATTTTTTTGGTAAACATATTTATCTTTTAAATAATTATAAATAAAATTTCCAAAAAAAAACTTTTAATAAAATCTAGGACAAATTTTATTATTAAAAGTTCCTTCAAATGTTTTGTCCAGAACTTATAAAATTATATGGATATCTTTAGTATTTTCGTTTTCTTTCTCATTATCTAATTAATATAAATATACTTCTTCATATATATATATATATACACGAAGGGTTAATATTTAGTATATTAATTTTTATTCCACGGTAATTTTAAAAATTACTATGTGTCATTTTTAAAATATTTTACTATATTCTTATAAAACAATTTTCAACCTCTTAATTTTAATTGTGAGTCTAAAAATTCCATCAACAATATACCAAATATTTTTTCATATATTAATATAAACACATTTCATCGTAAAAAGTTTTCTCATTATATATTTAATATATACATGTTTTTTCATAATTAATTAATATAAAATGTTCCAATAAAAATGTAATTTATTAAATTTATTTTATACTGTCTTTAGTGGAAAAATTTCAAATTTAATCGCTAGTTTAATTTATAACCACATTACCTATTATAAAAATATGGCATAAAAAGATAATTATAATAGAGAAAAATATAACGATGGGTGACGAATTTAAAAGTTAAGTTAATTCATATATTTAATCACTACTTTATATAATTATTTATATTTTAATAAAATATTTGATTAAATTTGATGTCTTAAATCAAGTGACATAAACTCAATTGGTAAAAAATGAAAAAGTTGAAGTTATTATTTTGTTAAATATAGAAATAATTATATCATTTGAGGATTTTATAAAAAAAAATTAAAAATTTCAGCTAACTACTTAAAAAATCATTTTCTGATTTATACCTAGCTTCCACTACATGAATAGCAGCAACACTATCAATTTCTACGTAGCTTCCAGGCTAGTTCAAGGCCATCGTGTGGATCCAGAGTTGAGCTTCGATAATTGAGCAAATATTAATATTAACACCTTTAGAGGAAGCAAACTGGTATGAGTTTAATCAGAAATTGATTGGTCCAATGGTTAAATCAAATAATTTAACCAAATTTTATGAGAATAGTTTCAACCCGTACTAAACCAGAAACTGTGAACTGAACGATGGATTGAACCGAATTTTATCATCAATTAAGATGGGCCATTTTACCAGTTTTATAACTTAAACCCAAATCTTAGCCCAACAAAATTGCGCTCTAACGGGCTAGGGCACCACACATCATCCTTCTCAGCCTTTTTCAACACAGCCAGGCTATGCATTCATTAGTGAAGCGTTGCGTTTCAAGTCCGATGAGGACATGACGTCACGACCCTCTCATTGACCATTTTGACCCTAAGCAACGGCCGAGACTCCAATAGGCGAAAGCTCACCCACTCTTCCTCGCTCCACGCTGCAAATTTTATCTTTTGCTTCCGATAAAGAATTAAAGCAGAAAAAGGGGCCAAAAATGGCTGCATTAACCGCTCTAACAAAATCGCTCGGCTATTACTGCGCCAAAAGATCTAAAATTTCTACCTTTTCTCAAAATTTCCCTTCGCATAACTCTCGGTTTCAAACATTAAGGACTCTGATTTTAGAACCCTCTTTATCCGAATCTGTCAAGCTCAACCGTCTCTCCGACTATGATTCCGGTACTTATTTTTCCTTTAAAAAAATCTCACGACTTTTTATTTTAATTTATTATTTTTTATTTTAGTTTTATCCCGTGTCGTGTTTAAGCTCTGTTTAAAAGCTTAATTTTTTAAGTACGTAATTGACAGGAATCGTTGAGGTCAATTTGGACCGGCCTGAAGCAAAAAATGCAATTGGGAAAGATATGTTGAGTGGCTTACGCCATGCCTTCGAAGCTATCGGTCGAGATTCCTCAGCTCGTGTAGTTATGATCTCTAGCTCTGTTCCCAAGGTTTTCTGCGCTGGCGCTGATTTAAAGGTGAAATTTGCTTTCTTTTACTTGTTTCTTTTATTACTCTTTGTTCCTTTGCCTTCTGAAAGTACTAAAAAAAAAAAAAATAGAGTATTTTTTGTAAAGTGAAAATTTGATTTCATCTTAATTGATAATGGGGTTATTAGCAGTAATGAGGGTGAATTTCCTGCTGGGGGATGCTATAATTTGATCATTAACGGTCAAGCTTGAATTAAGTGAGATAATTTGATCTTGTTGTTTGATCGGCCTTTGATTGGCAGGAACGGAAGAAGATGACTGCTGCTGAGGTTCTCTCTTTTGTCAACTACTTACGATCCACTTTCTCGTTAATAGAGGTTATTCCTTAGTTTCTAACATGTTTTGTGATGCTTGATTGACTTGTTAACACATTGATATTCAAATGGTATGATTATTTTGTTTTTGTGTGTGTATATATATATATTCAAACAGTGAGATGCGAGGAAGTGTATGTCTCAGTTCCAATATTTTTCATCCTAAAGCTGGGTCCGGGTTTCAATCTTTTAACATTGTTGCATAAAGATACACGTCACCATCAACTTCATGATTCCTTTACTAATGCTGTTGGAATGGTCTTATTTTAGATTGAGTGCTTACATTGACCACTGTTTATTTAGTTCAGGAACTTCAAATTCCTACTATTGCTGTTATCGAAGGTGCTGCATTGGGTGGAGGACTTGAAATGGCTTTGTCATGTGATCTTAGGATCTGTGGTTAGTCTTTTATTTTAAATCATTTCGTAATCACCTTTATTTGCTTCTAGAGTGTCTGGTTACATTGTCTTTTTTTTCCCCCCTTGAGATTATCTTTTTAATGAATTTTCCTTCAAATTTTCTCAGGGGAAAATGCATTATTGGGTTTGCCAGAAACAGGACTTGCCATAATACCCGGGTTTGAACTAAATCTCGTTTCAGTATTTGATCAGGTTTTCGATTGACATCTGAAGGTGGTAGCTCATTGGCCCCTATATTTAACAGTGCAGGTGGGACTCAAAGACTTCCTAGGTTGGTTGGAAAATCAATAGCAAAGGACATTATTTTTACTGGTCGAAGAATTGGTGGTAGGGATGCAATGTCCATGGGTATGCAAACCAATAAGCTGCTTTTTTTCCTTCCTGTGTTTTATAGCTATCCAACTCCAGTAGTAAACAAGGTCTGTGATATTTCAGGTCTTGTTAATTACTGTGTTCTTGCTGGTGAAGCTCATCCCAAAGCTTTAGAAATTGCTCGGGAAATTAATCAGAAGGTAATATTTATGCATCTTCAGAATTGTCTTTGCTTGGAAGTCCATGTGGTATTTTGTTTCTCTAAGTTTGTTCATTTAACATCCATGAAATTTTAATTTAAGTTTAATCAGAAATGCAAAGGCTTCAGCTCTATGTTACCCTATACAAATTATTGAATGTTCAAAGCAACATATTCTTAGCAGGGTCCGATAGCAATGAGGATGGCAAAAAGGGCTATAAACGAGGGGATTGAGAGAGAGATGGTTTCAGCTTTGGATTTAGAAGAAGAATGCTACGAACAGACTTTGAATACAAAGGATCGCTTGGAAGGCTTAGCAGCATTTGCTGAAAAGCGAAAGCCAATATATACCGGGGAATAAGAAAAACCCAGACTGTTACTAAAAAAATGGCTTCTTCATAAGTTTGTTTACTGATAACAGTTCTCACTTTGTTCTAAATTTGGACCTTTGAGAAGTCTTTATGTTGGATGAACTTTTTAATGTCAATTAAAATGACAGAAATAATAATTTATATCAACCTTGTATGCCAAAATCATTTCTATGGTGGTTTGAATTTTATACGCAGCTGTGTTCTTAATGGTATTTGTTTCGAAGATCTAAATCCCCACTTTCCGAAACCCAAGCTTTATTCATTTGAAAATAAGTTCATGTGGTCTCTCTTGAGAGCATAGCAAGTTTAGGGTTAGAATCTCTGCATCTAAAATCCTTCTCCAATTCTAGTATTGTAATTTCCTTGTAAATAAAAAAGTGATGGTAGCATACCCACTTCGATTTCACAATGTGGGTATCGGGTGAAGACATTTGATCAATAGGTCCAACGTTGAGGTTTTTAGCTTTCATAGTAAACGCGAAATACAAAACTATCATGTTTGTAGAATTACCATTCCTCACCGACTAGTAACTTTTATTAGAACCGTCAAATAATTTGAGAATCATAATTTTGATATATAATTTTTGCACATTAATCTTCATTTCTAATCAGCTCATTCGTTAATTAACAGTATATCTGTGTCATGTTTGTCCTTCATTATCTGGTTAAGAAATGTGATAATAATACATGAATGGACCGAATCAATGACAATACTGAAAAGGAAAAAAAAGCCAACGACAGCTCAGCAACAACCCTGGAATGTGTCATTTTTATTAACAATTACAATGTCTCATTCCATAAATAGAGTATGGCCTCAAACAAGTTTTTACTTTCCATTCTTGTTAATGTCTGAAGTTCACGTTAGGAAAGTCTGTGATAGCTACCATAACAATAGTCATGTTTGATGAATTTTCCAGTCTCTAGTTACCATAACCAGCCCTTTCCATGTTGGGCTTTGTACAAGCTGCTGTTCTCGAGAAGTAATGGTTTCTCCTTATAAAAGGCAGAATCCCAATGGTCTCTGGGTGTGTTTTCATTTCAAACAGGTCTTTATAGGTGGAGTAACAATGGAAGGAAGTCCAAATTCAAACAACAAGACTACCCCATATCAGAAGATCAGTGATAGATGCAGCGGCACCGACACAGGCAGCAGGAGGCTGTCCACGAGATTCAAAGGAGTACTTCCACTCGAAAATCACAAATGGGGTGCAAGGATTACTTTCAATTACAGAGCATTCTGGCTTGGAACATATTACACAGAAGAGGAGGCAGCCATTGCTTATGATAGAGCAGCTCTCAAGTTGCTGAAAACCGACGCTCCCCTCAACTTACTTTACAACATTTACACACCTCAAGAGAAATCATTCCAGAGCTGGTACTCAGATGATGAGATCCTGAACATGATCAAGGATAAAACATACTCATCTCATTTCACCGCCTTCCTTGTACATCAATCTCTGGCAAAGAAAACTCTACCAGGCAGCTTAATAAACGCAAAGGGTCTCTCATATGAAATGTTATTCCATAAGGAGCTGACACAAATAGATGTGAGTAACGCCGACCTGTTTCAAATCCCCAAGGAATACGCATTGCAATTCTTGCCCCCAGTTGGTAACAACAGTTCAGGGAATGGAGTTCAAATGGGAAGAGATTCCATTGATATAACTTTCTATGACAAATATTACAGACCCTGGACTTTCCGATACTCATATTGGGGTAGAATCAAGGTTTTTTTATTCGCTAAAGGATGGAGAGACTTCGTTATAATGAACAACTTGAACCCTGGAGACTGCGTCATCTTCTATGGATGTTACCATGTAGATGAGGAAGGACAAAAAAGAATGTTTTACATGATAGATATACATCGAAATGTCCCAGAAAAGTACATTGTTGGTGAACGATATGTTGATGGTATTAATGGGGTTAAGCTTTTTGGTGTCAGAATAGGCTAAAAAAGCACCAAAAAAACATGATGTACTTGCTGTCTTGTTTTATTTTTTTCAAAGTTAACTGTATGGGCCCATCAAGAGCCCATGAAACAAAGTTTATGTTTTTATTATTAGTCTGTTTTCATCAGATTTAAAATTAAAAAGAAAAACACTGACAAAGCTTGAAACTTTTAATCGACTCATTGTTCAGTTTTCCCTTACTCTTCAATCCGAAACCCTATTTATTGAAAATATTGAATTCCCCATTTATATCAAAACAAAAAAGCAAGCAAAATGGCAACTCCAGCAGGAAGTTCTTCTGCTAAGAGGTGGCTTCCTCTCGAGGCTAATCCCGATGTCATGAACCAGGTGCTTTTCATTTTCCAACTTTTTTTTTTTTTTTTGTAATCCTCTTTCTTAATGTTTGGTTACAGAGAAAACATCAAACTTTTTTCATGGAAAATTTCGTTCCATCCTAATAGAGAGTTGTTATTTTCCCCCCTGAAGCAAATTAAACTGTAATCAGTCTATTGCTGATATTAATATATATATTTTTAATTCCTTGGAAATGTTAATATGGGTATTATTCTGCAGTTTCTTTGGGGTCTGGGTCTTCCAGAGAATGAAGCAGAGTGTTGCGATGTATACGGCTTGGACGATGAACTGTTAGCAATGGTTCCTCAGCCTGTTCTTGCTGTCCTTTTTCTTTTCCCAATAACTTCTCAGGTATTTGCAACTTATAAACTTTAATTCTTTTCCAGCATTGGCACTCGCCTAGTCGGCTCATATCTTGAAAATTAACTTCATTGATACAACTCAAATCAACACAAGTTGTAATGTTTCAATGGTTTGAATGTTTTCAGACTGAAGAAGAGAGACCGCGGCAGGATAATGAGAAAAGAGTAAGTGCAATTCAGTTCTTTTTTCCTTTGCGTTTTGCATGACACTGTTGCCAGATTAACCGGAAATGTTTAATCCATAAAATGGTTGCAATTTAAATTGTGCAGACTTGTGTAGTTACGCCTTGTGATTGCTATATGATTATGATCTCGACTTGTTCAAAGAACTTGTACATTCTATATATATCCTCCTTGTCAACCGCATATTTTTTATATTTGTGTTGGATACTGCATAGTGTTCATATTTTTTAATTTATTAGGTTGATGAGACTAACTACTCTATTTATGATGGAGTTCATCAAATTACCAAAGTACAAGGTTTATTGACAATGGTAACTCATAGATGTAGTTTCTGATGGTAACTAGAAAATGAAAATTTTAACTTTGTGTGATTCAGTTCGAAACTTTTTCTCTTTTTTTTTTGTTTTGAGTGTAGGATGTTAGCACTAAAGTTTATTTCATGAAACAAACCGTGGGAAATGCTTGTGGAACGATTGGGCTTCTTCATGGTGTTGGAAATGTCACTTCTGAAATCAAGCTTCGTAAGTTTGGTCTTAATATTCCTCATTTATTGAGGAGTAATGCTTTTTTTTTTATATTCATGTTAGACCTCTCATATGCTGTAACGTGTGATATCTTTAACATGTAATGTTTCGGTTTAATTATCATATTTCAGCTTGCTTGTTGTCATGGGATGGAAAAACAGTTATTGATGGAGAATCACGATTAAGAAATATACTGTATTGATGAGTAGGCTTTTTCTTAGTTCTTTCCCTTTTCCTGTTTCAAGTGAGGAACTGAATTTCATTGTGATCTTTGACAAACCAAGCAGTTTTTAGCATTGACTAAAGGGTATTAGGTAGCTATTAAGCATATTTTGTGAAACGCATCCATTAACTGTTTTCTTTTTCTTGTCTTTTTCAGAAGAGGGATCGTATTTAGATAGGTTTTTTAAGTCTACTGCCAGCATGGATCCATTGGAGGTTCTTCTTCTTCTTCTTCTCTCTGTTTCTGTGTCTGCATGCACACATGTGTGCACGTGTTTTTGCCTGCATATTTTGAGATTTGTCATATCTGACTTCAAATTGTTGTATGGTTTAAAGCGCGCAGCATTTCTTGAGAAAGAAAGAGAAATGGAAGTTGCTCACTCCGTAGCAGCTACAGCTGGAGAAACAGAGGTAAATCCATTATAAGTAACTTTTTTTCTACATGGTCCATTAATTGAAAACCAGGACATCTTGAAGTTAGGGTAGGATATAATTATGTACATTATGGCTCATCAAGGTTTCATTCTGCAATATGTCATAGCGAAGCTGAGCTACTCTATTGATGAATCTTTGCATTACTTACAACTGAGGGTTAATTTTTTTTTTCGGTCTAATCCCATTTCTCTTGTTCTGTCTTATCAATTTCCCCTGTCAGGCTTCAGACAATGTGAATACTCATTTTATCTGCTTCTCATGTGTTGATGGTACATTCTCTCTCTCTCTCTGTGCATCATTTTGGAATATAACAAAACAAAAATGAAAGGGAAAGATGATCTCTATAATCTATTGCTCTGGTCATTAGGGGTGTTAGAATCCACGGAATTAGGGATAGATTATTGAGAAAATCTTATGTAAATAGAAGTTAATCATAATTCTTGATTCTTAGGATAATTCAGCTTTTTAGGGATTATTTCCTTCCTTAGAATAGTTTATCTCTTTATATACCAGTAACCTAATTAGCTAAAGTATTAATCAATCTCTGATTTTACATGGTATCGGAGCCTTAGGAATTATTCGATTCTCTTGTCTATCTTCCTAAAAATTCCTCCGATTTCTCACCATCTTCCTAAAATTTTCTCTTTTTTTTTTTTCATGGGTGATCTTCACAATGACACCATGTCCAAAGCGAGATCTCACAAATATCTCAAGCTGTCAATCGAGGGATCAATCAAAGTGACCTCAATTCTTCACTAATAATCACTAGTCATCGACTAGATGGAAAAACTTCCTACAATGGTCTCAATCATCTAATGGTGATTCGTGGTCGTGGCAAGATGGGATATATCAATGGAGACCTCCCACGTCCGATGTAGCAGACCCTACCTATGCCGCTTGGGAACTCAATAACTCAATTGTTATGGCATGGTGATCAATTCTATGGAAGGCCATATAAGTAGAACTTACCTTCTCTTCAAGATCGCGAAAGACATGTGGGATGCAAATCAAAGAGAACTATTCGATCTTGAAAATGCTTCTCAAGTTTTTGAGATCAAACTCAAGTTGAAAGACATTCGACAAGGGACACTTGAGGTAACTCACTACTACAACAATCAAAAATATTGTGGCGGAGTTAGACATGTACTATGAAGCTAATTGGGGGAAGGCCTAGAACACACTAGGTTTATGACTCACCTCAACAATGGCGCCTCTATGAGTTTCTAGTCAATGAGGCATGAGTTAGACGAGGTTCGTGATGAAATTTTGGGCGATCACCTCTCCCAACCATTAGTGAAGCCTTTGCGAAGTGAGAGAGAGAAAGCGCCGTCTTATCATGATGGGGAACCCAAAATCTCGACCGACCGACTTCTTTCAATCTGCGCTCTTGTGTCCAAAGGTCCTCAAACACAAAAACTCGTCTGGGAATGAGTCCGGATCTAACGGACCATGGTGTAGTCACCGCAATCGTGTTGGTCACACAAAGGAAAAATGTTTTAAACTCCATGGCTATCCGGATAAAAAATGAAAGACAAGAAAATTGCTTTGTTATCTTCCAATCTGGCGATGAAGTCTTGGATGTGGGCCTAACCAAGAAGCAACTCGAAAATCTTCGAAATTTCGAGTACCTCTACCATCATGGGAATTTAGCCACCAAGGTACTGCTCTCAATATTGCTCTTGAATCTAATAACCAATCTCCATGGATACTAGATTCGGTGCTTGGACCATATGATGTAACCTCACTCTATTCCAAACTTACACCACATCATAACAATTCCGAATCAGATTATGGATGGTTCATACTCACCGTGGTTGGAGTAGGGAAAATAAAAGTAGTGAGAATTTTTCCTTGATAATGTTCTACATGTTCCAAAATTATCCTGTAATTTACTTTCAATAAGTAAACTTACTAAAGATGGAAAATGCTTGCTGAATTTTCTCGCATTTGGTTGTGTAATCTGAGAGTAAATCGGGAAGATGATTGGCACTGCTAAGGTTGATGATGGACTGTATGTGTGGAATAAAGACAAGACACAAGGGGATTAGCTCTATCTCTTTGCAAAAGAGGATACTATTATGTTATGGCACCGTAGGTTAGGACATCCAAATCTTTTGTACTTAAAAAGCATCTTCCATTGTTATTTGAAATAAAAGATAAATTCCTTGCAATGTGATATTTGTGAATTGTCTAAACATACAAGTGTTCCATATCCTTTCAAACCATATACACAATCCAAACCTTTTTCAATGACACACGTGATTTATGGGGAGCTAGCCGAGTGAAAATATTCTTGGTGAGAAGTGGTTTATTACCTTTATTGATGATCACACTAGGGTATGTTGGGTCTATCTTTTAAAAGACAAATCAAACTCCCAAAGTTTTCAAAAATTCCACTCAATGGTTCGAACCCAATTCAACTCTACCATCCAAACTCTCCACACCGATAATGGGAGAGAATACTTTAATTCATCCTAAAGTCATACCTTTCGGACCAAGGAATTATACACCTAAGTTCATGCCCAAACACTCCTCAATGAAATGGGATATCCGAGAGAAAAACCGACACCTTCTTGATGTTGCTCGAGCCTTAATGTTCACAATGAACGTCCCAAAATATTTATGGGCGAAGTTTCTTCTTGCTTGCTACCTAATAAATAGGATGCCATCAAAAGTCCTTAATTTCCAAACTCCTCTAAACACTCTTCACAAATCATTTCCTCTATTTCATATTCCCACTATTCCAACTAAAATATTCGGGTGCAAAGCCTTTGTCCATAATCATCAACCCAACCAATCCAAACTTGATCCTCGAGCTCACCCCTGTATATTTGTTGGGTATTCTCCTACTCAGAAAGGCTACAAATGCTACTCACCAACCTTACACCGGTTATTTGTCTCTCGGGATGTCACCTTCTTTGAAATCGAACCTTTCTTTAAACCTTCTCATCTTCAGGGGGAGAGTTTTAATGAAGATGAAAACCTTAATACCCTTCTTATTATACCTCCCGACCCTACCACCCTTGATACTGTTGTTTCTTCTCCTATACCGCAAGAAATTAACATCGAATCGTCCCTGAACAAGGAAAACAACAACAAAGAAAAGTGCGACAAGAAAAGTGCGAATCTGCAGTTTATTCCGCACGGAATCGACGTCCTGAAAGCGTCTGGCAGTGCCACTCACATCTTCAACCGAGGACTTGCTTACGAAAATGAAGTCTCACCACCATCACCATCCATCTATCTTCCAATTGCAATGAGAAAAGGGACAAGGAGCTCTGACTCAACATCCTATCTCTCGGTTTGTATCCTATGGTAACTTATCTAAGTCCTATCAAACCTTTGTGACTAATGTTGATTCTATAAAACTCCAAAACTATAGAGGAAGCATTTGAGTCAACAGAATGGAGACAAGCCGTGATGGAAGAAATGGAGGCTCTCAAAAATAATGGAACTCGGAAGTTTGGATCGCTTAAAGGAAAGAAGACAGAGAGGCGCAAATGGGTTTTACTCCCAAATTCAAGCCCGATGGCAGATTGATCGATACAAGGCTCGTCTAGTGGCTAAGGCTTCACTCAAACTTATGGGTTTGGATTATGAGGAGACATTTGCACGGTTGCCAAACTAAACACAATTAGAGTTCTTTTGTCCATTCTTTGTTAATCTTAATTGGCAATTGACCCAATTGGATGTTAAAAATGCTTTTCTCAATGGGGAGTTAAATGAAGAAGTTTACATGGACTTCCCACATGGGTTTGAAGAAAGAAAGGGCCAAGAGTATAAGTTGAAAAAATCTTTGTATGGGTGAAACAATCTCCAAGAGCGTGGTTTAATCGGTTTTCAAAAGCTATGACGAAAGGTGAAGTATACTCAAGGACAGTGCGGACCACACCATGTTCTACAAGCATTGGCACAAGGAAAATGTTGTATTCTAATTGTCTATGTGGATGACATAATAGTAACAATGATGATACAAGTGAAATTGGACGGTTAAAAGAATTTCTTGAAGCAGTTTTGAACTTAAAGATTTGGGAAATCTTAAGTATTTTCTTGGCATGGAGATAGCAAGGTCTCAAAAAGGTATTTCTATCTCCCAAAGGAAATATGTCCTCGATCTGCTATCAGAAGTTGGAATGATGGGTTGTAAACCAGCTGAAACTCCTATGGAGTTTAATCTCAAGCTGGGTACTAATGAAGATGGAGAAGAAGTCGACAGGGGGAGATATCAACGCCTAGTAGGGAGACTTATCTACTTGGCTCACACTCGTCCTGACATTGCTTTTAGTGTCAGCGTCATAAGTCAATATATGCATGCCCCAAGGGAAAAACACCTAGAAGCTGCATATCGGATACTAAGGTACCTAAAGGGAAATCCTGGTAAGGGCTTATACATCAAGAAAAATGACAGCAGAAATGTAGAAGTGTATCCGATCTTGATCAAGGTGCTCTATTAATGATGACGATCAACCAGTGGTTATTGCAGCTATGTTTGGGGTAATCTAGTGACTTGGAGGAGTAAGAAACAGCCTGTGGTAGCACGCAGCAGTGCAGAAGCTGAGTATCGAGCACTTGCACAAGGTATTTGTGAAGGAATTTGGATACAAAGGCTGATGAGGAACTAAAGGTTTCTTATAATAAGCCTATCTGATTGTATTGTGACAACCAAGTCATTGTCAAGATAGCTCACAACCCCTGCATCATGATCGTACCAAACATGTCGAGATAGACCGACACTTCATAAAAGAGAAAATACACTCAGGGGAAGTGAGTGTTACCTATCTACCTACCAGACAACAGATTGCAGATATGTTGACAAAAAGTTTAAACAAAAACATGTTTGAACAACATGTTGGCAAGTGGGTTTGATAAATATCTATACTCCACTTGAGGGGAGTGTTAGAATCTCGGAATTAGGGATAGATTATTGAGAAAATCTTATGTAAATAGAAGTTAATCATAGTTACTGATTTTTAGGATAATTACGCTTTTTTAGGATTATTTCCTTCCTTAGAATAGTTTATCTCTTTATATACACTGTAACCTAATTAGCTAAAGTATTAATCTGAATCTACAGATTTTACAAGGGTGCTTTTGAAATGTCTTAAATGTAGTTGTTTTCACTGCCTTGGTCTTAAATGCTTTTTCCCTTGTTAATGTAGGGAAACTATATGAGCTTGATGGAAGAAAGTTGGGACCAATTTCACATGGGGCTTCCTCGCCAAGTAACTTATTGCAGGTTTGTGCTGGCCAGTTAAAACTTTATTTTTCTTGTGATTTTCCTTTTACCATATATTTAGCTGTCAAAAAGACGATTACGCTAAATATTTTAGCTAGGTGCATAGCTCATCTATATCTTTCAACTGTGGGGTTAGGGAATTGCAACTGGTAGAATAAGTTAATAGTTTGAAGCATCAACTTCATCGTTCACAATCCATCTCCCAACTCTTTCTGTGTCCCTTTTCGTGTTTCAGAAGAGTTTGCCACCTCTCTTAGTTTAGTGTGAATGTTAATTTTCAGCATTCTTCTACATGTTTCCCTTAATTTCTCAGTGATAAACATTCGCATTATGCTCTAATAACATATCGATTACGACTAACTGCCATTGTTTCCTTGTACAACAACAGGATGCAGCAAAAGTGATAAAGGGCATGATCCAGAAAAATCCAGAGTCACTCAACTTCAATGTCATTGCACTTCATAAGAAAATGGGAATGGCAGCAGGTACATATTAATATCAACAATTACTGATTAGATTCCAAAATCTTCATGTACTGTGACGTAGTCAAACATATCATATGACTCTCTCACTATATGCCCTTCATCTTTATATATATATTTATATATATCAGCAAACAAACAAAACCCTTGCTTTTCATGATATAGAGGAAAAGTAATGGCTTTCTCTGTTTTAAGATAAAATGAAAGGGTACCAGTATCATATTTTGTATCAGTGTGACTGCGTTCTTTTTATTCAAGGCTCTTGAATTGCTCCACCTATCTAATAAGATCGATTCACTCCATAATCAGAGTTGGTTCAGTTCATTTCAAAATCTGAAGCTGAAATCCGAATCATATATTGAGAGTCTATTTTAATCCAATAAATTAATGTAAGTTCAAAATATTCCTTTGCAGCAGCCATTTTTGGGTTCTTACTAAAATATATGTTTTAAAAACCAAACCAAACATGTTCTATTTTATAGTTTAATGTTTTTGAATTCAATGGTTTAGATGTTGATTTGAAATATCAAGAGAGTCAAAAATCAAATTGATATTAAATATTTAAAAATATTTAAATCCAAATGCATGTATGTACTTAAATCTTTTTTATAAGCATTTATTTGACATATGCTACAAATTTTGAATGAAATTGGACTTTTGGTTTGTTTTACACTAATGATCCTTTTAGCATATCATTAATCATTACTCTGTTCATACGAGTCTATTTTATAGTTTGTCCAATTAATTACTCCGGATTCAACAACCTTTCAGCCTTACCATAGGGTAAACTATAAAATAGTCTTTTTTGTTTGCCTCATATTATATTTTAGTCACTTACGTTATCGTTTTGTTACAAAATGGTCACTCTACCGTTAAGCTCTGTTACCTCTCTAGTGGCGGTCCTACGTAGCAGTTCAAATGGGTTTTAAATGTAAATTTGGATGTCTTACGTGATAGTACAAATTAAATTTTTTTTTTGATTAAAAATTTATTTTCATCTTAGCAACTAGACATTCAAATTGGAATTCAAAATTCATATGAACTACTACGTAGGATTGTCGTTAGGGAGGTAAGGAAGTTTAACGGTAAAGTGACAATCTCGTAAGAAAATAATAACGTAAGTGGTTAAAACTTAACATTTTAAACATAAGTAATTAAAATGTAATCTATTTTTGTAGTTTATCCTTATATTTAATTATCACAGCTTAGTATGGCATATTCTAAACATGGAATTGGATGGATTAGGGACTGCTCCCCTTCATCGAAAAAGCCTTTTAACAGTCTTTTTTATTTTATTATTTTTTTAATCTTTAGTATTGCTCAAATCTATACACTGTTCTAATTAATCGTAGAAACTATGCTTTACCAATTAGCATGGATGATATAATTTTCTTTATCATATATTGGTTTATATATGCTTCACTAAACTTGCTTTTAATCAAGTTCCATTGGAAAAGTATAATTTTTCTTTAGAATGGGCTAACTTTAACCACGCTGTTAATAGTTTGTTTAAGAACAAAAGAACTTTTTTTTTTTTTTTTTCCCGATTCTACAAAATTTCTATGGGATGGAGGTTGTCCATAACTATAAGCTTACTTCTGCTTACATTACACTAAGAACACCTCAGCAGCATTTCGCTGACTAATAGCTGTTCGCTACATGTACAAGGTCCCACTTCAATACTTTTACGCTCCAAAACCCATATTTAAACCGGCTTGAGCTACAACCGGAGCCGAGCTACCTACTTTTCTCCTCCTTTTTGGTGACCCGTTCTCTGAACCCGATGACGAAGAAGTAGATGGCTCCGGTGTTGCCCTCTTTGACGTGATCCTAACCGGATCGGGTTCCCCGGAATTCACCCTCAATGGGAAATTCAACAAAGCCCTTGAGCCACGCATCCTATAAGCTGCCTTATCATAAGCCAAAGCCGCATCCTCAGCTGTCTCGAAAGTGCCTAGCCAAACTCGAGCCCCGTTTTTAGCCGGATCCCTAATCTCAGCCGCGAACTTTCCCCACGGCCTTTGCCTTACTCCTCTGTAATGCTTCCCTTTGGCCGGAACCACCGTGGGAACCGCCGCATTCGCCACCCTAGGAACCTCTTTCACCGCTGTCTCCATCGGAATCTCTTGAGGTTCCGGTTTAATTGGCGGGAAAGTCGGGGAAGAGTGATCGGAGGGGGCCCAACCGACGGATAAAGCATCTCTAAGGTACCCGAAAACAAGCATGTCTTCAGAATCGTTCTCTTTGAGTGGGAGGTCACCCCAGGTGTCAGTCAAACAAGGGTACAAGCAGCTAAAGCTGGAGCTCCTGCAAAACATAGGGGGAGCCGCGCCCTTGGCACAGTCATTTGAAGAAGTGAATAGCAAGTCGGATGGTTCGCCGAGTAAGTGTCTCCTAATTGAGTCCAGCATCATTAAATCGGAATCAATCGTACTTGGGTACATTTCCATAACGAAAATTGAAAGCTTTTCCGATGCTAAAAATTAAAATTCAGGTAAAACAAGTTCGAAAGCCGAAATTTCAGGTAAAACTGAAAATTGCGATGCTTTTTGTTCTAAGAGAGAGAATAAAAGGAAAATTAAGAAATTTGAAACTTCACTTGGCAAATGGAATTTGGGTTTATATAGGGAATTTAGATACATGAATTTGGGTGGCGGATTTTTCAAAAAAAAAAAAAAAATTATTTGGTGACAAATAAATAATGATAATAGTGGGGATGGTGGGTTCTCTTTTCTTTTTCATGCCCTTCATGCTTTAGGGAATGAGTTTCTCAGAAAGTTCATTTAATGCACGTGGTTAATAATTCACATCTGTAGAATTGAGGCGGATGACGTCACCAATTGACACAAGCAGATTTGTCGGGTTCCCTCAAATTTATATTATTTTTAATTTAAATTTATATTATTTCAAAATCTTTTGTGTTAAATAATCATGTTTATCGTATTTATAATAATTTTTCTCATATTAATCCTAATATTTTTTAATAATATTGACTCCTAAAATTAACAACTGTTACATAAATCAGTCCCTAGTTACTTTGGAATTATAACAATGAAATGGATTTAATAGAAATTCAGTATCTTTTTTCTACCTTTCCTTTTCATCTAATTTTGGAATTAATTCTTTCTTTCCTTTTTTTCCAAAATATCTTTGTTTTAATGTGATGACTTTCTTCACCTTTTTTTCTTCTTCTTTGGTCTTTGCTTTAAGCTTGACTTAAAAAAAGACCTTTAACAGTTCACTGCGGCCGATAATGAATCATATACTTCCCATATTAATTTTCAATTTTTTTAGATTGTTAGCTATCAAAGTTTTTCAATAAGTTGTTCTCTTAATTTTTTAATATAAAATTTCAAAAAGAAAATTTCTTTTTATTTTAAAATTATAAATTAAAAACACATTTACAAATCAAAATCAAAATTTACTTCAACAATGAAACATGTTTGGTAATTATTTTCTATACCAAAAACATGATAAATAAAATAAAATGTTACATTTACATATACCATGTTTAATATTTGAAAAACTATCAAGATCAATTTATTTAAAGTTAAAATTATTATTTTATCATTTTCGCATTTTTAGTGAAAATCATTTTTATTGTTCAACTTTTGCCATTTGCAACATATTTCACATTTAATAAAAAATTTTCCCAATCCATTCATTATTTTAAGTTATATTTAAAATTTAGCATTGATAAATAATTTTAAATAGTTATGACACTATAAGCTAATTCGTTGATAATAAGAAAAACACAAACTATTATAATATATAAGTATCATTTGATTAGTAAAATTACTATTTGACATAAATATGAATTTACTTCTAATTATTTTACTTCATAAATATTAAATATATTCAAAATTTAGTCTAATATTCTAAACGGACATTTTTTATTCTCATCTTATCATTATTACTGTATTTGAATCTAAATACATATTTTGTAATTAATTTTAATTTTACAATTATAGTAACTATTCGCTACAATTAACAATAATATATTTTAAAAATTATAATAATGCTTGAAATGATTATATTTACTAATTAAATATTTTTTTATTTTTCCTAACATATCACTATTTGCAACTTGTTATATATATATATATATACTTAGAGTAGTGCAGAATTATTAAATAATATTATATCACTTGTTCAAGTAATTCTTTTATAGAATAAAATAATTGTATATTTTTACATTATACTCAAGTATTTATTTTGCACCTTTCATAATAATATAGCTTATTAATTCTAAGATTTTATAAAATAATATGCTTTTAAATTATTTTTACATCATTCATAAAATTTATAATAAATGATATTTAATTATAATCGGAAAAAGATTATATATATATATATATTATATCATATATCATTAAGATTTTGAATAATTAATTATATATTTATAGATTATAATAGTTTCCTCTTTTAAATTTTATTCATGATAAAAAATTTATACACCGTACACTGTACGGATTAAGAAAATTAGTTAAGGTAAGACAGCAGGAGGAGCAAAAAGAAAAGTAATAGTAAGTAATGGCTTATTGGGTGAGAAGAAAAGACAAACTGTAAGACTTTTTATTCCTTGTGGAAAACGGAAACATCCCCCCTAGACAGTGTACTAAAATAATAAGTACTTCTTTTTACAAAATAACATGGTGATAGTGACGTTTGGATAAAATCAATTCTCCCTTTGCTTTTCTTTCTATATTTTTTAATCCACGTTCCTTCCAGGAAGGAAGTTGAGCTTTTTCAAATATTTTATAAATTTTACTATAAAATTACACACTATATAAAATAATAAAAATTATTAACGTATCAAAATTTATATTAATATAATTATAATTATTATGATAAATTTATATCAATACAAATTTATAAGTTTTATGGATTTAAATATACTGAATTATATTATTTTTTATTTATGAGTTAAGACAAGTTATGAATAGTTTTATACATTATATTAAAAATCAAAACCTATAATAAAATTATTAAAATAAAAAATAATCTCTTTAATATTTGTTCCTACTTAATTAATAATCAACATTAATTAAATGAATTAACATAGCCCTTTCCTTTTTGAAAAACCTACCTGGATTGCACTTTGAAATTTCAATTTTCGTTTTATTTTAACTTTGCCTTTCCAATTAGGATACGTTAAATTGGACATTGGTTGCTGATGTATGTAGCTGATTAATGATCTTTAATTGGATTTCCCAAAGGATTAATTCAGTAATAATTTATTTGTATTATTGTTGTATAAATGTGTGAACCTTTTACAACAACCTAGATTCTTTGTTTTGACAATGGATTTTAGTTGAATTGAAAATAATCTATGGTTATGTGTTCAAATTTGTTTAAATAAATAATATTTTTTAATTTAGAATTTTTTTTGAATATTTTATCACTATCTGAATTTGACACGTGGCATCTTTAGAAGTGCCAGCTAAACATTTGAGAGCAAATCGAGCTATATTCAGTTGATTAGCTTCTCAAATTGACTATTCGTCATAAGCCACTCATTGATAGAAGAAACATTTTTCTTCATCTATCAACTCGCTTTTTAGTGTAAACTCTTATTTCAGTGAAAAAATTTTATCTTATCTAAAGGAACAACATAATAAACACCACTATACACGTTCTTCATGTATAAATACCCTTTCACACAATGAAAAAAGAATCATTCACCCCTAAGTAATTCATTGAATGGAGTAAAAAAGAATATTGTAAGATTTTATTATTGTTTCTTTTGTTAAAATAATAACATATATCATAGTTTATACTTAAACCACTAAAAATTCTTTTGTATGGAATGATGGTCTGCTAAAATAAATATTAAATTTATTCAATCCATTGAATTTCATTCAAGTATTTCTCAAGAATTGAAATTTTAGTACAGTGACAAACTCACTTGGCTTCTTTTAAGGCTTGTGACGTTGTCTACCTACAATCATAACCACTCTTCACTTGAAATTTCAATGGATAGATCAAAGTTAAAATTTTTATATTGGCGGACCGATATAATAATAGATTAATTCAAAATTATTAATTGGATATTAATTTGGTTAGTATTAATTTTTTTTTATTTTAAGAGAACTTTACGATATAATCCACCGCTCGATTATTCTCCCCATGAGTGTATTGTATTTACACACTCGATTGCCACCATAACATCAACCGAATGTGCTGCAAAATATTAGATCAATTCATATCACCGAGGTCCCCCTAACAGCCTCGTCACTTCCGTATTATCACTAGTATACTCACGGTCAATGATTATATTGTAATGAACACTCACCGCTCACTTATACCTTGTATCTGAATTTTTTTATCGAAAATTTTGTTGTGCTCGAAGGAAAAAAAAAAAGGGATACCAAAAATTCAAACATACCAATATATATATATATATGCCTTTGCATTAATTTTTTATTTTTAAACATAAAAAATTAAGGATTTTTTTAAAATAAATAAGGATCTTTGGTCGTTTTAAGCAATAACCAACTACATCATTAAAGAAAGAAATATAACGTTTAAAATTGACCAAAGGTAGGTTGGTCAATATATGAGATTAACTGAATAAAAATTTGGGCAAAGAATAAAATAACCTCTACTGCGTCGTACCTGGTCACAACGTCGGCAGCACGTGCGGTTCATTCACCGCAATGTTTGAGTCTCTTACATTCTTTCCAATGTTTGAGTCATGCACGGTGACACATTGCCCTTTAGGAGTAACAAGTGTCATGAGTGATACTCCCCAGAAAATTAGGTTGATGAGCCGAATGCAAGCGAGCAGGGAAATAGCGAGTCAAGAAGAACGCAACGGATTGAGGTGATCAGTGATGAGCTAAGAAGGGCGTGATGTGTTAGAGAACCCGAGAAGTGATGAAACATGAATATCTAATTGAATAGGGGAGTGCACTATAACAAATTACATCATTAAAAAATATTATTGTAAGGATATATTAAGAAATGAAAACTCCTAATAATATTATTATAACATCTTGAAGCGTGCACATGCGTAATTGATTCCTTCTAATGCTTTTATTTTCCAACCTGAAATTAATTTTTTTTTATTAAAGAACTTGTAGTTGAATGGAATTCCAATCATATCTTTTGACTTTAAATTAATGTACTAATTTATTGCAAATTGTTTCGATTTCTAAAAATCAAAGTTGCATATTCTTTTCAAATACAATTTCTTTAGAAAAAATTTAAATCAAAGTTTGAAGATTCCGTTTCAAAATTTTCAAGTAATATTTTCTTTATAAGACTTAAAATTATCACAAAATGACATTTTTTCTTAATTAATATATTTTTCAGCACGAAAGCTAAAAAATTAATAAAATATATTATTAAACTAAATCATGCCACACTCATGAAAAAATATATAAAAATAAACGGTGGTTTGATTAAAATGATGAAGTCCATGGTGTTTAAGTTCTAATCACCTATTTTATAAATTTTATTAAAATATTAAAAATAAAAATAAACTCAAACTAATATATTTATTAACTAATTTTATTCATTTCAGTAACCAAGTTGGGACCTTATTTATAGATGATATTAATTTAGCCAAACACTTAAAAAATAGTATAGATTATAGTATAAAATAGTGTTTTATTTTTTTTCTTGGTGAAAATAAACAAGATAAGCAATTACATCATATTGAATGAGCGAAAGCTCCATTAGCTGTCTCGTTGCAAAATCTTCAAAACTTCATTTGGCGTTTCGTCAAAAATTTGTAGACCTAATCTCTATGTTAAGCTCAATTTACTCACGTAGTCCGCTACTAGGTTGTTCTCTTTGGGGACATATCGATCCGCCATTTCCCTCCAGTTCGCATAATTTGTTGAATCCTTCTAAGTATTGTGATTCCTGAGTTTATTATCGCCTCATCTTGCAAGACCCTAACTATCTCTAGGTTATCAAACTAGACTATTACTCTTCTGAATCCTCTGTTGAGTAGTACGAGGAATCTATTTAAAATGCCCCATAGTTCAACCTCAAATACAAAGTGCCGTCCCAGGTAACGGTAAACCCCAAAATCTAATTCCCATGATGATCGAGTATAACGCCTCCAGCAGAGGCATGCCCATTATCATTCGCCACTACCCATCAATAAATAGATGCACCCACATTTCCCCTAAAGTTATATCGAAGTTGGAAGTGTGAGAACTGTGTCGGTAACTGCAATGGCTTAGTTCATGTTGTTAAGCCCAACTGCAAGAAATCTTGATAATCTCCGGTGCCGACCAAGTTATTCATTGGAAAATAAATAAATTCCTATTTTTCTAGATTCTCCAAGCAATAAGACCAAACAGGCAAGACCAAATTACTCCTCTTATAAATAGCCTTACATGATAATCGAGGTTAATCTTAAACCAATCATCCAGAGTCCCAGAAAAGAACTTAAAAGTTGATTATCTAGAATAATGTGCTTCCAAATCTCCTTTGCTGCCGAACAATCTCTAAGGACATGAAGGGTGTCCTCTGGTTCTTTACCACAAACAGAGCAAGTGCTATTCTGACCAATACCACGTCGAACACACTCTACATTAGTTAGCAGTTTTTGCTTAGATGCTAACCACAGGAAAATTTTAATCTCTGCGAACCTAGATACTTCCAACTCCTCTTTCAGAATGAATCTTTAGGATTCCAATATTCTTCTTTCGAGGACTAATAAGCACTGCGAACTGAAAAGGATCCTGAAGAAGTGTTTTATTTTGATAACATATATAACAATCAATTGTTATATCTAAGAACTCGAGTTATGATCTATTATTTAAGTATTGACCTTTCTTAGGAATAGTCTAACTTGGAGTAACAGTTGTACAAAAAAAATATCATAAAAATTTAGTATTTTGGCGATTAATAAAACCCCATTGATGACTGTTTTAGTTTGAGGAACATGCACATTGCAATGAAGAGAATGCCAAAGTTTTCGTTTACTCAAATCTAATTTACTGATAAATTGAAGAAAGTCTTAGATGGTTCAATCTCAAACTTCAACATCGGTAGGTATCTTCACCTGCTTCTTGTATGCACATTTCAAGTAAATGCATGCATGAGATCATAAGGACTAAGAATGTGTCAATACATGACTTCAAAAATTCAAGAGTGCTACGATTTTTTTTTAAATGTATACAAATATTATTTAGAAAGTCAGTTTATTTTTAATTATTTAAAAAAATAAATCTTTTTTTTTTTTTACAAAAAGAATCTCTAATATCAAGTGATGGGTTCAATACGAACAATATAATTAAGGGTGAAGCTAGAAAATTGTTTGGGGATAGAGATAAATCATAAATTTTCTTTTCGAGGAGGGGAAGAAAATCATACCCTATAATATAATATTTATATTATATAGATGGCTAAAATAATTTTATTATTATTATAAAGTTTGACACTATTCTCTCAAATGGTATCATATCCTATACTATGATGTAAAAAATCTTTTATTAGCGTAATTAGCATTGACCTTATAATATAATATTTATAATGAAGTTATTTTCATAACACTTCTTATAAATAATATTTTTTAATAACTTTAGAAAATATTTTTATAAATAAACTATAAAAAAACTATAATAATTTTTTGTGAATAAATGTATTATTTTATAATATATAACATGCACATATAAATAAAATATGTCCATACTTGGCCATAACTTTTATAAATAAATATATTATAACATTTTTATAACATGTAAATTAATTTTATAATATTTTTTGTTAACTTTAAACTTTTTTAAGATTTAAAATATATATATGTTATAACTTTATAAAATACAGAAATTAATTTTATAGAATATTTTAAAAAATTATAAAATCAAAATTTTTCAAAAGATTTTTTTTACTGAAATACATATTTCTCAGGGTGAAATATAATTGTAGAGACTATATGAAAACTGTTAGCACAAATTTATTGAAAAATAATAATAATCATCACTATTAACTACCTAAATTTCAACTAGGGTGACCAGTACGCACGTCAATTTTTCTTTTTAATTTTATGTTTTATAGTTGAAAACAATGACATTGACAAGTTTTTTAATTATTTAATGATATTTTAATAATTTTTCATGTTATTGATATATAATTTTGATATTTTTTTTACTTGAATTTAAAATCTAGAACTCAAAATCCAAATTCGAACTTGATATTTTGGTTTAGAGTTTCAAGTTTGAGGTTTAAATTTTGAGTTTTAGTTCTAGGTAAAAAAAACACCAAAATTATGTATTAATAATATAAAATATTATTAAATAATTAAAAAATATAAAATGACATGACGCTATGTTTATACAATCCTTTCTCTATAGATGAACTTACTCATTGGAATCTATCCAAATGTCTGTGTAACGCTCCAAAATTCTTATTTCTGCTTTTGTTAAAATGTGATATAAATGTATATCTGCTTCAGTGGTTAAGTGTTTTGGGTGTGTGTATGTTCAAACCTTGTTTTTGAAAAATTTTGATATTTTTCTGATCTAAGCCTTGTGTTTGGGGAGTGAGCTCATATTTAATTATTGTAGAACCATGTTAAGATGAACCATGTTAAGTGCGTGCAAGACACGGCCGTGTGGAGGCCAAATTGGACCGTATGGGCCACACGGGCAGGCCACATCGGCGTGTGCTGAAATGTGTTCTAACGTTGCACGGGTCGCCTAAGTCAACTGTGAACCTACTGTAGGGTCAGTAAGCACTACTTAGACCCATAAATGAGTGAAATGTATGTGTGATGTATGTACTGAGCATGATGATTATATGAATGAACACTGAACTATATATATAATTGATATTCATGTATTAGCATGTCATACACTGTATGTTGCATTGCATTGGGTTGGGATGTTGATATTTGGAGGAAGTGTACTGAAAGGCTATTAAGCCTATTATCTGGCAGTTCAGCTTCAATTTATTGATTATGTATCGCATTAGGTACTACTTGGAGTGTAGAGATGGGTGGGTGTTTTAAACCCCACATGGAATGTAGGGATGGACGGAGATGGTGTGTAGAGGCTGGTTAGGTAGGACTTTGTGTACTGATTAATGTATATCTTATTCTGTTACTGTGATGGGCTTAGGCCCTAATGCATATCTGATATTGAAACTGAAATGGGCTAAGGCCCGAACTGCTACTGAAACTAAAATGGGCTTCGGCCCTGACTGCATTTGACTGTTTGTTGTGTTTGACTGTATGCATGTTTTCTGTGGGGATTACACACTGAGTTTATGTAAACTCACCATTTTCTGTTTTATCTGTACAGCTAATCCCTAGACTTAAACGGATCGGTGCGGTAGAGGACTCTACGGTACCACATGTCTACTGAGCGGTTTAATTCCATTTACGGTTTTTAATTCCTTTTAATTTGGAGTATTTTTGATGTAATGTGGACTTTTGGGACTGTTTACCTTTCCTTTGGTCTTTAAATGTTTTCATGAACTTTTAAACTGCAATGAAAACTCAGTTTCCTTTAAAACAATATTTTTCTAAATGCGAACGGTTTTCTTTAAATCTCACGGTTTTAAAAGCTTCCGCCATAGAATATGTTTTTAAACGAGTCAAATTAACGATAAAAGGATTTTGAAACAATGAGAGATTAATAGAATATAATAAACGGAAACGGTTTTAACTTGACACTTTCGCTTTCAAATTCCATTCCATGTGACATCGTCAGATTCGGCCAAGGCCGAGTTTGGGGTGTTACAATCTGAAGTAATCGAAGAGAATTCCTCCATTTTCATCTCAGTGCTCTAATAACATAAATCATTGTCTTTTTAATGATATTTGCATTATCCTAGTCAGGAAAATTGTTGGCGATTCAATTCAATAAAACTAATGATCCCATTAATAGATAGCTTATTGCGTAAAAGAAACAACTTATAATCTTCAATTTTTATTTATTTAGAATTATATATTTATTTTATTCCAAAAATAGTTTTAAAAAAATTTATATATTTATTATTTTAGATACTCATATAAGACAGTTGTCAACACATAATTTTATTTATGGAATCTAAAACTCCATTGATAACATACCAAATATTTTTGGTATATATAAATATAAAATTTTATATAAGCTCTAAAAAACATTTTATGATTCATTAAATTCTATTTAGTTGCTACTAAATGAATTGAAAAATATTGCCCCATTAAATTATGTTTCAATAGGTATCAATTAGTGGTAGCTTTGCGATCGGGAGTGAAGTTAATAAATTTTTTTTGGTATAATTAAATTATATATTTTTAATAGTAAAAATATAAATTTATCATTTTAATAGTTTATATATTTATAACTTTGAAAGAATTAAATTAAATTTTTATTATTTTTGGGGGGTCAAAGTATACTTTTATCATTATAAATTTAAAATTTTATAAAATATAAAGGACCTAAATAGCATTAATTTTTTTCATTTTAGGGAAATCGGAGCCCTTGCCAAGTGTCAGCCCTCTAGATTTGCCACTATTATAATACACTATCTAGGTAAGATTAAATCACTTCTTCTTAAGATTTTCAATCCAAAATCTGAAGGAAAACTCACAAATTTAAGAAATAAAATTGGAAAGAATAATGACCTCTCAAAGATTGATATATAATGTTCAAGCTCCACCAATCAAGTTGCTCAACTATGTGAATTCACATCACTTTCCGTCAAATTAGGAGACAAGATCCTAATACCAAGACAATACCTTCTATTATTAAGAGTAATATCAACTGCCTAACAGATGACACATTGAAGATTTCTCTAAAAAAAGTTTCATCCCCTCAACAAAACCTAAAAAAATTAGTTTATGTTAGGATCGACCTGATTAAGCAATAAGTAAAAAAAATAGCGGAATAAATTGAGAAATTGAACAAACAAATTTAACGTAGAAAAACCCCTCCAAAGAGGATAAAAATCACGGATAAAGATAATTTTACTATAATGACGACAGAACGAAGAGTACAAAAAATAGAGATAAAAACTAAACCTCGAAAACCCGAAAACAAAGAACTCTTAAAACATAAACACAAAATTCTCTAAATGTGTTATGAATTCTAATATTTAATGGGTATATTTTCTAAGATTGTAAAAGAACCTATTTATAGGCTATATTTATAGGTCAAGTAATAATAAAATAATTTAAACTAATCAATATTTAGTTGAAATAAATATCAAATTAGATGTTTAACTAAAAGATTTATCAAATATAAATTCATAAATAATAATTAAAAGAAATAGTTTATTATTATAATTGATAAAACGTTGTAAAGGTGAAGGATTTATGAAAAATATTATTATCTTAGACAAGACTATATGGTACATTCATTGTTTTTACTATTAATATTTGGTTTAATTAAGCAACCCTGGATCCACTTGCGTTGTATAGCTTTGAAAAGAATAGCTTAAGGAGGAGACTTTGCAGATTTCTCTGCCCTCTTAAATATCCTTTTATTATAAATTTATAACATTTTTCACATTTATAGATAAAATATTTAATTTTACTAAAATAATTGGTCAAATGAAAATTCATCTGTGGTTATAAATAAAAAAATCAAATTATATATATAAATTATTATATTTCCATCAACCAAAAATAAAATAAAAGGAAAAGATTGTTTTAATTATTTATAATAGTTAATCTATTTTCATATGAAATTTTACACATACTACTTTTATTTACTATGAGAAAATATTTAGTATACTTGTCTGTGGAGTTTTTAAACTTCATGAGGAATCAAGGGTTGACAAGTGATCTATAAGAATATAGTAATATATTTTAAAAATAGACACATGGTAATTTTTTAAGACTAATTATGAAATAAAAGAAGTACACTATCATTGAACCAATTACTAACCTATCTAATATATGAAATAATATTTGGTATAACGCCAATGGAGTTTTTAAACTTCACAAATAGGGTCAATGGTTAACAAGTGTCCTATAAGGGTATAATAAAATAATAAAATAAATATTTAAATACGCCAATGTATCAATTACTAACCCTTAATATATTATATTTATATTAATTACATATTATCTACAAATTATTATGGTTAGATTGTTGAAGGTTAAGGAAAAAATAAAAATTGAATAGTGATTATATAAATGCTTTTAATTGATTAATATATGTTTTTTTTAATAATGATGCTTTGTGTTAATTACATAAAGTAAAATATATTGTATCTTGAACATGTTTAAAATGTTTTAATTATGATTTGATAATAATAATTATTATTATTATAATATTTGATTTGTTAAATAAATTATTATATTTTAATTAGATTAAACTATTCAAATAAGAAATATTGTTTGACATTAATTATAGTAATTAAAATTACATTATTTAAAAGATTAATTAAAAATCAAACATATAAATTCACATGCAACACATGTAACATTAAAAACTAGTCAAATAAAATAAGGATTTGAGTTTGTATTTTGATTTTCAAAATGAAATTTTGAAAATCTTTGAAATAATTTTTGAATCCATTTACTGCTCAAAAGTGTCGAATTTTTGGGCTAGTTTACTATTAAGATTGGAAAGTGCTTTTGAAAACTTCGAAGTGTTTAGGATTGTTGGCAAAAAGTATTTTTCAGAAGATAAAATGATTATTTTAGACATGATATTGTAAAATAAAAAAATATGTATTTAAATAATAATTAAATTCGTTAATATAATACTATATGGAATATATAAACTTAAATTATAATAAAAATATTAAAAATAATTTATTATGATATATGAAATATATAAACTCAAATTCTTGAATTATGATTTATAGGATATATAAACATAAATTATAGTAAAATTATAATTGATTCATACGTAAAGTATCATTATTTCCATGTGTCTTTTTATTAATATCACGATGCCATGTTATTATTATATTGGTGTTAACAATTACTCGGCTTAGATTATAGTACAAATATAATAAAATAATTTATGATAACTCACTATTAATATTATTGTCGAAACCATTTTTTATTTGGAAAACGGGCCGATTTTAAAAAGAAAACTGAGTCGCCACCAATCATTTTTGAAGTGTGATTGGGTCACTTTAGAAAACATTTTGGTCTACAATTTTAAGAAAACGGGCTCGAGTCGGTTATGCGAGGAAGGATTAGCACCTCATACGCCCAAAATTGGTACCGTGTTGATTGATTAATATCCCTAATATCAAAAATTAGAAAATATTTTAAAATATGAATCTTTAAAAATGTTTGGATAACTTGCATTGGATATCGAAACTTTCTTGTTCTGAAAAGGTGAAATACCACATCCAGCACGATAGGACACGATGTTTCAAACCCTCAATACCAAGATCGTTCCATGATTTCCAAAATCCATGCATCCGATTTAAAAAAGGGTATTCCGCTACTTGGTCAAACTAAAAGTCGAAATCCAGCACGATTGGGCACGATCCCTCGAATTTCCAAACATGAAATATTGCCTTATTTAAGAAAACACGATAAAGAATCTTTGAAGGATATTTAGTTGTTTGGACGAATAGAAAATCGAGACCCAGCACAATTGGGCACGAATCTCTCGAACTTCCAAACACGAAACATTGCCTTATTTTCAAAAACATGATCAAAATCTTTAAAGAATATTTAGTGATCTGCATTTAACGAAAAATCAAGCTCAAAGACGATTGGGCACAATTTCTCGAACTTCCAAACACGAAATATTACCTTTGTGAAACCCTTTTTTATGAATTTTGAAAAAAGCAAAATAAAAATATCAATAAGAAAATAATAGTAATAATATTAGAATCAATAGTGGTAATAATAAAAATAATGGTAGTAGTAAAAATAAATGTAATTATAATAAGTATAATTGTAGTAATAATATATATGTAATAATAGTGATAAAAAATAATAGTAATGAAAAATAGGAATAATAAATAGTAATATAAAAATGATTTTTATAATAATAATACATGTAAAATAGTGGCAATAATAAAATGATGCTAATAATGCTAACTAACCTAGTAATAGTAATAAAGTAAAAGGAAAAAAATATTAAAAACAATAATAGTAATGGCCACATTAAAACAAGAATTACAATAATATATATTTAGAGATAATTGATTTGAAAGTAAAGCGAATAGGGACTAAATTGAATTTAAAACAAGCATCCGGGGCAAAATCAGAAATAAAATTAAAAAGATGGACCAATTAGAACTTGTGAGTAACAAGGAGGGGCTAAAAGGGAAAATATCCCCACCTTCCAAAACGGTCAACTTGCACCTCACAGAATACACAACTACGAAACTAAAAGCTTCTTTTTTCCGACGATCTCAAAATGGGTACGCTTTCTACCTCTTTTTCTCAGATTTTGCTCATTCTTAAAAACAAGTATAAAATGAATAAAAGAATAAAATAAAAGAACACCTTGAATATTTTGAATCTGTCTCAAAATTCTTTTCTTTTATGTACTTGATTTCTCGTGTATCCGTAATTATCCGAAAATAGAAGAGAAAAAAAACCTCTTTACAATGGTTTTGAATGGCTTTTATAGCCAAATTCTACAACTTATGCATGCAAGTGGAGTGATAGAGTTAGTGGGATGGTGGAGTTAGTGGAGTGGTGGAGTTAGTGGTCGGTTTAGTGGGGTGGTGGAGTTAGTGGTCGGTTTAGTGGTCTAGTTGGGTTAGGGTTACTTGGGCTTGGTTTGATTTTTTTTTTTGGTTTGTTGTTTGGGCTTTGGTTGGGGTAAAATTGGGTCATCTGACCGCCCTCTTTGCTCGTTGTCGTAACGAGAATGGAGCAAAGATTCTAAAGGAGCCAATTTTGTCCCGCTTTTTCGAGTCTTCATTTCTTGGCGCTTCTCTTCGTGTAGCCTTGCTTTGACCCATTGCATCTTCGTGGACATAAGAATTTTCATTTCAATCTACTCCATTATTGCTTAGGAGATAAGATTTGTTGTTTTCGATCCGCTCCACTCCGCCAATGGAGATAAGATCTGTAATTTTCACTGTTACCCTACCGCTAGGGAATTAAGGCTCATCGCCTTCGATCTATTCAACTCCTCCGATGAGGATAAGATCTCGCTTTTTAGCTTTGTTACCCTACCGCTTAGGAATTAAGGCTCATCGTCTTCGATCTGTTCCACTCCTTCGCCTGGGATAAGATCCGCTTTAACCTGTTACCTTCGCTTAGGGAATTAAGGCTAATCGCCTTCGATCTGCTCCACTCCTCGCCGATGGGATAAGATCCGCTTTTAGCCTATTACCCTACCGCTAGGGAATTAAGGCTCATCGTCTTCGATCCGTCCACTCCTTCTCGATGGGATAAGATTTGCTTCTTTAGCTCTGTTATCCTCATCGCTAGGGAATTAAGGCTCGTCGCCTTCGATCTGTTCCACTCGCCTTTCGGGATAAGATCTCAACCCTTCAACTGTTACCCTACCGCTTAGGGAATTAAGGCTCATTGTCTTCGATCTGTTCCACTCTACTCATGGGATAAGATCTGAACTTTCACTGTTACCCTCACCGCTTAGGAATTAAGGCTCATCGCCTTCGATCTGTTCCACTCCTGCTCAGTGGGATAAGATCTACTTCTTTAGCCTGTTACCCCACCGCTAGGGAATTAAGGCTCATCGTCTTCGATCTATTCCACTCGCCAGCCGGGATAAGATCCGCTTCTTTAGCTGTTATCCTACTACTTAGGGAATTAAGGCTCATCGTCTTCGATCCTGCTCCACTCCCGCCGGTGGGATAAGATTTGTAACCTTCACTGTTACCCTACCGCTTAGGGAATTAAGGCTCATTGTCTTCGATCTGCTCCACTCCCGCCGGTGGGATAAGATCTCAGAATTCACCTATTACCCTACTCGCTTAGGAATTAAGGCTAATCGCCTTCGATCTGTTCCACTCGCTCAATGGGATAAGATCTCGCTTTTTAGCCTGCATTACCCTACTACTTAGGGAATTAAGGCTCATCGCCTTTGATCTGCTCCACTCCCGCTCCGGTGGATAAGATCTCGCTTTTTAGCCTGTTACCCTACCGCTAGGGAATTAAGGCTCATCGTCTTCGATCTGTTCCACTCTCGCTCTGGGATCAGATCCGCTTCTTAGCCTGTTACCCTACTACTTAGGGAATTAAGGCTCATCATCTTCGATCTGTTCCACTCTACCAAGGGATAAGATCAGAACCTTCAAATTGTTACCCTACCGCTTAGGGAATTAAGGCTCAATGTTTTCGACTTGTTCCACTCCTCGCCGATTGGGATAAGGTCGTAATCTTCTGAACTCCCATCAATTTTGCTACATTGTCCTCTAGGGAACCTACCAGAGAATTGATTTCATGGGGTATATGTTTATGCCAAATGATTAGGATGTCATGAAAATGTTCCTAACCATATGTATTATGAATGTTATGAATGAGTGCAAAATGAGAATGATCTATTTTTAACACTTGGGCTGTCATTCCTTGTTGTTTATTAAGGTGATATCCCTGACGTATGTCTTCTTTGTTCAAATTGATACCTCTAACAGAGAATCTAAAGATGTTGTCACTGCTTAGTCCCTTTTCTCAAGTGCTTCGAGCCTTTTAAGCCTGGTTAGTTCGAAACAATTATCCTATTTCGGATTCTTGTATTATTTTGAGACTTTCAGAGTAATACACAAAACTTCTTTTGTAAAAGCATTATTAGTTCAATAATCATTGTTTCAATATGAAATTCTTGGAAAAGATTATAATAATGGACAAGAAAGAAACTAATTAGGAGTATAGCTTAAAATAAATAAGATAGCAAAATGCAATCAAAAAGGAAATTTATTGGTAATGTATCTTGAAATGAGCAAATTCAGGATGGGTAAGATGGAAACTAGGTGCCCCAGATATCGCAGCCTGAGCTTCTTTGTTCAAACTTCTTGAGGACCATTTAAGCTCAATATGTGTTTAGGGGATTTAGAGTACTATGTCGATGCCCCAAGACGTAACATACTTCCTCATTGTTAATTCAAACGTAGCGAAACTACTGTATGCCCCATCACGATTTGATCACAATTTGAGCCGCCCTTTTTTTTTTGGGTTTTCGACTCAAAGCCCCTTTGGTCTCAAAGTGCCCTTTACGGGTTTTCACCTTGGCCTCTCCGTTTTTTTTTTTGCGAAAAACTTCAAAGCGCCCTTTATGGGTTTTTGCCTTGGCTTATTTCCATCATAAGCGAAGCGTTTTTTGACTGGGTCCACATTAATTAGGTTTGACTGACTTTTGCCGTCCATCTCGGCTAGTATCCATGCTTCTCCAAAAAAACCTTCTTTTCAACATAATGTCCTTCCCAATTAGGCACCCACTTTCCCCTGAAGCCCTTTTGCTTAGGGAGGATCTTTTCAATACCAAGTCTCTTTCATGAACCTTTCTTGGGTGGACTTTTTGTTGTAAGCCCACATCATTCGTTTCTAGTACATTTGACTATGACGGATGGCTCTTAATATTTTTCCCCGATCAGATTCAGTTGATCATACTGAGATTGAACCCCTTCCGCTTTATCCAACTTTAGCTTTAATAGAATCTGAAGAAAAAGAATCTCAACTTCAATAGGCAAGACTGCATCCATCCCATATATCAATGAGAAATGCGTTGCCCCGGTAAGGGTCCTGGTCGACATTCGAGTAGCTTAGAGGGTAAATGGTAACTAGTCTATGCCAATCTTTACAAGTTTCAACCATCTTTCAAAATCTTTGGATAGCTTCTTTCTTTTTTTTTCCTTTTTTTTGAACTCGAACTTGCATTCAAAATTGAAATTGAATTTGATGACGGTTGTTTTTGTAACTTTGCCATAAGAACCGTCCTTCACACTCTTAGTGAAATAATTGACAATCATGAAGATGAATAGGTGTCGACTAGATGCTTTTGACGAGATCGTCCCTGTAACATCTATGCTCCATGTATAGGAAAAAAATAGAGGAAGCATATAAGTCACGCCTTCTCAATTTGGCATTTACGACATAACTGATGTATCCTCCCTTTCATGGTAGACCAGCAATACCCGAACCTTATAATCAACCTGGCTATCAGAAATCTCCTAGCATGTGTCTTTCCAAACACTCCATAGCCTCCTCGTGCCTAGGCATATCTTGATGCGGTCATGCAAAGACATCTTTGAATTCTTGGAATAACTCGATGGCGTCTTGCTTTGTTTCAGTGGAGGGCAAGGCTTCGATCTTCACTCCTTTCCTAGACTCACAATGTCCACTGACCCTTTGTACGATAGAGTCTATTTTCATTTCGTTTTACCATCCTTAACAGATCAATGGGTAAGTTGTATTCTCTAACATCTTCAAAATATTCAGATCCTTTTAGACCCATATTTCACTCAAAAGGGAGTCCGTAACAGCGTTGCTCATGTCCCGATATCTGGGTACCTATTATAGATATGAAGGCAAATTCCAAAGAATAAATGGTTCAAGATGATTATTTATAATCATGGATGAAAAATGAAAGAATATTCCAAAGAACAAAAGAATATATAGTATGACATGGAAGGAAAAAATGAGAAAATATTTGCTCTAAGATGAAACACAAAAATGCATTTTATTGAAAATAAAGATGTTTGAATAGAGCCTATTTCACAAAAGATTCTTATTGTTTCTAGGCTTAAAACAACAAGTGTGTTTTGAACATTACTCTGTGTTAGCTCTAAAAACTACTGTAAGTTTCCTTCAGTCCAGCTTATTCAAAACACTTTCAGCTCGTAGGGCGAATGCCTCCTAGGTTTCCTTCATTCGATCCTCATCGAATCTGGCGTTGATGCTCAAAGTTTTCATTATATCCTTAGCTATTTTTACATTCGTGTGTAGTAATGATGTTCCAAGGTCACTATAATATAATCTCCAGTTAATAGGGTTCTTTTATGACATTTAATGCAAATGATGTGATGCAATGCAAATGCATGAAATGCAATGCAAATGAATGAATGCAAAAATAAGAGGAGTCGATTCTGATTCAATTTCTTTTAGAAAACTTATTTAAAAACAAAATCCTTTACATAAAATAGAGTCACATATACGGCCTATCCCTTCTCAAGTCTGACCATATACACACGACTGCATTATCTTCTACTTTATCAAGGAATTCGTTCTCTATAATAAGCCTTCTAACTTAGTAATTAAAACAGGAATCGACGCCTTTTAAGTATGAAATGACATGCAAATATGACCAAAATAAAACAAGTTAGTATCACATAAAAGTAACCAAAGCAAGTGAAAAAATGTCAAACCACTACATAGGTAGCCACTAAGGTTTAGCATGGCTCTACCTAGGGTGGGCTCTTAAGGTTCACTATATGTGGTTTAGTTCTAAAGAAACGGTACCTGAACCAGCAGATTCCTCAATTCTCACCCATTATAGGCTCATACGGATCAAGTTCAGTTCAGGGGAATACATTTCTCTATGGCCATGCGAAGGTGAAAAACCTCACGGAACCATAGGTACGGATGTATCCCGGAAGTAGTCCCCTAGCCCATGCGGAGGTGAAAACCTCACGAAGGCATAGATTCTCGCTCCCACTTAAGGGTGTGACCACAACGGTCATGCAATATGAATGCAAAAATATTCTATGATACTCAACCCACACAAACAATGACGCAACACAAACTCATGCAAATAGGAAAAACGAAAAAAAATTATTTTCGATAAAAAGGACATTAATCAACCAATTTTACGGCTTGACTCTCTTATGGTCCCCAGCGGAGTCGCCAAGCTATCGAAACCATTTTTTTATTTGGAAAACGAGCCGACTTTAAAAAGAAAAACGGAGTCGCCACCAATCATTCTTGAAGTGTGATTGGGTCACTTTAGAAAACATTTTGGTCTACGAATTTTAAGAAAACGGGCTCGGAGTCTGCATACGAGGAAGGATTAGCACCCTTGCAACACCCAAAATTGGTACCGTGTTGATTGATTAATGTCCTTAATATCGAAAATTAGAAAATATTTTAAAATATGAATCTTTAAAATGTTTGGATAACTCGCATTGATATCGAAACTTTCTTGTTCGAAAAGATGAAATACCACATCCAAGACGATAGGAAACGATGTTTCAAACCCTCAATACCAAGATCGCTCCATGATTTCCAAAATCCATGCATCCGATTTAAAAAGGGTATTCCACTATTTGGTCAAACTAAAAGTCGAAATCCAAAGACGATTGGGCACGATCCTCAATTTCCAAACATGAAATATTGCCTTATTTAAGAAAACACGATAAAGAATCTTTGAAGGATATTTAGTTGTTTGAATGAATAGAAAATCGAGACCCAAAGACAATTGGGCACGAATCTCTCGAACTTCCAAACACGAAACATTGCCTTATTTTCAAAAACATGATCAAAATCTTTAAAGAATATTTAGTGATTCAGACAAACGAAAAATTGAAGCCCAAAGAAGATTGGGCACAATTTCTAACTTCCAAACACGAAATATTACCTTTGTGAAACCCTTTTTATGAATTTTGAAAAAAGCAAAATAAAAATATCAATAAGAAAATAATAGTAATAATATTAGAATCAATAGTGGTAATAATAAAAATAATGGTAGTAGTAAAATAAATGTAATTATAATAAGTATAATTGTAGTAATAATATATATGTAATAGTAGTGATAAAAAATAATAGTAATGAAAAATAGGAATAATAAATAGTAATATAAAAACGATTTTTATAATAATAATACATGTAAAATAGTGGCAATAATAAAATGATGCTAATAATGCTAACGAATCTAGTAATAGTAATAAAGTAAAAGGAAAAAAATATTAAAAACAATAATGGTAATGGCCACATTAAAACAAGAAGTACAATAATATATATTTAGAGATAATTGATTTGAAAGTAAAGCGAATAGGGACTAAATTGAATTTAAAACAAGCATCCTGGGCAAAATCGAAATAAAATTAAAAGATGGACCAATTAGAACTTGCGAGTAACAAGGAGGGCTAAAGGAAAAATATCCCCACCTTCCTAAACAGTCGCTACTAAGACCAAGAAGACACAACTATCGAAACTAAAATGCTTTTTTTTCGACGATCTCAAAATGGGTGCGCTTTTTACATCTTTTTCAGATTTTCGTGTTCATTCTTAAAACAAGTGTAAAAATGAATAAAAAGAACAAAATAAAATGAACACCTTGAATATTTTGAATCATCTCAAAATTCTTTTCTTTTTATGCATTTGATTTCTCATGTATTCAGAATTATCCCAAAAATAGAAGAGAAAAAAAACCTCTTTTACAATGGTTTTGAATGGCTTTTATAGCCAAATTCTACAACTTATGCATGCAAGTGGGGTGATAGTGTTAGTGGGATGGTGAAGTTAGTGGAGTGGTAGAGTTAGTGGTCGGTTTAGTGGTCTAGTTGGGTTAGGGTTACTTGGGCTTGGTTTGATTTTTTTTTGGTTTGTTGTTTGGGCTTTGGTTGGGGTAAAATTGGGTCATACAGCTGCCCCTCTTTGCTCGTTGTCGTGTAACGAGAATGGAGCAAAGATTCTAAAGGAGTCAATTTTGCTCCGTTTTGCTGAGTCTTGATTTTTTGGCGCTTCTTATCTTCAGGTAGCCTTGCTTTGACCCATTGCATCTTCAGGGACATAAGAATTTTCATTTCAATCTACTCAATTATTGCTTAGGGAGATAAGATTTGCTATTTTCGATCCGCTCACCTCGCCGATGGAGATAAGATCTGTAATTTTCAGCCTGTTACCCTACTGCTTAGGGAATTAAGGCTCATCATCTTCGATCTGTTCCACTCATACTCAAGTGGGATAAGATCTCGCTTTTTAACCTGTTACCCTACCGCTAGGGAATTAAGGCTCATCGTCTTCGATCCGTTCCACACCTTTCGATGGGATAAGTTCGATTCTTTAGCTTCGTTATCCCATCGCTTAGGGAATTAAGGCTAATCGTCTTCGATCCGTTCCACTCCCGCCGGTGGGATAAGATCTCGCTCTTTAGCTTGTTACCCTACTCGCTAGGGAATTAAGGCTCATCGTCTTGATCTATTCCACTCTCTAGCAGGGATAAGATCGCTTCTTTAACTTGCTACCCTCACCGCTTAGGGAATTAAGGCTCATCGCTTCGATCCGCTCCACTCTCGCCAAAGGATAAGATCTCTTCTTTAACCTGTTACCCTCATCGCTTAGGGAATTAAGGCTAATCGCCTTCGATCCGCTCCACTCCCCGCCGGTGGGATAAGATCTCGCTTTTTAGCTGTTACCCTACCGCTAGGAATTAAGGCTCATCGCCTTCGATCTGCTCCACTCGCCAGGGATAAGATCTGCTTTTAGCCCGTTACCCTATCGCTTAGGGAATTAAGGCTCACCGCTTTTGATCTGCTCGACTCGCCGGTGGGATAAGATCTGCTTTAGCCTGTTACCCTACCGCTAGGAATTAAGGCTCATCGTCTTCGATCTGCTCCACTCCTCGCTTAGTGGCATAAGATCTGCTTCTTTACCTGTTACCCTCACCGCTAGGGAATTAAGGCTCATCGTCTTCGATCCGCTCCACTCCTTTCGCCAAGGATAAGATCTCGCTTTAGCTTATTACCCTACCGCTAGGGAATTAAGGCTCATCATCTTCGATTTGTTCCACTCCTGCCAAGGGGATAAGATCTGCTTTTTAGCCTATTATCCCACTCGCTAGGGAATTAAGGCTCGCTGCCTTGATCTGCTCCACTGCTCGCCAAGGGATAATATTCGTAACCTTCACTGTTACCCTCTTGCTTAGGGAATTAAGGCTCATTGTCTTCGATCTGCTCGACTCGCCAAGGATAAGATCTCGCTTTTTAGCCTGCTACCCTACCGCTAGGGAATTAAGGCTCATCGTCTTCGACTTGCTCCACTCTCCTTTCGGTGGGATAAAATCAGAACCTTCACTGTTACCCTACCGCTAGGGAATTAAGGCTCAATGTTTTTGACCTGCTCCACCTCGCCGATAGGATAAGGTCTGTAATCTTCTCAGAACTCCCATCAATTTTGTTACATTGTCCTCCGGGAACCTACCAGAATTGATTTCATGGGTATATGTTTATGCCAAATGATTAGGATGTCATGAAAATGTTCCTAACCATATGTATTATGAATGTTATGAATGATCGCAAAATGAGAATGATCTATTTTTAACACTTGGGCTATCATTGCTTGTTGTTTATTAAGGTGATATCCCTGATGTATGTCTTCTTTGTTCAGCTGATACCTCTAACAGAGAATCTGAAGATGTTGTCACTGCTTAGTCCCTTTTCTCAAGTGCTCCGAGCCCTTTAAGCTTGGTTAGTTCGAAACAATTATCCTGTTTTGGATTCTTGTATTATTTAGAGACTTTCAGAGTAATACGCAAAACTTCTTTTATGAAAGCATTATTAGTTCAATAATCATTGTTTCAATATGAAATGCTTGGAAAAGATTATAATAATGGACAAGAAAGAAACTAATTAGAGTATAGCTTAAAATAAATAAGATAGCAAAATGCAATCAAAAGGAAATTTATTGGTAATGTATCTTGAAATGAGCAAATTCAGGATGGGTAAGATGGAAACTAGGTGCCCAGGATATCGCAAACTGAGCTTCTTTGTTCAAACTTCTTGAGGACCATTTAAGCTCAATATATGTTTAGGGGATTTAGAGTATTATGTCGATGCCCCAAGACGTAACATACTTCTCATTGTTAATTCAAACGTAGCGAAACTACTGTATGCCCCATCATGATTTGATCACAATTTGAGCCGCCTTTTTTTTGGGTTTTCGACTCAAAGCCCTTTGGTCTCAAAATGCCCTTTGCGGGTTTTCACCTTGGCCTCTCGTTTTTTTTTTTTGCTAAAACTTCAAAGCGCCTTTATGGGTTTTTGCCTTGGCCTATTTCCGTCATAAGCGAAGCGTTTCTTGACTGGGTCCGCATTAATTAGGTTTGACTGACTTTTTCCGTCCATCTCGACTAGTATCCATGCTTCTCCAAAAAAACCTTCTTTTCAACATAATGTCCTTCCCAATTAGGCACCCACTTTCCCCTGAAGCCCTTTTGCATAGGGAAGATCTTTTCAATACCAAGTCTCTTTCATGAACCTTTCTTGGGTGGACTTTTTGTTGTAAGCCCGCATCATTCGTTTCTGGTACATTTGACTATGACGGATGGCTCTTAATCTTTTTCCCCGATCAGATTCAGTTGATCATACCGAGATTGAACCCCTTCCGCTTTATCCAACTTCAGCTTTGATAGAATCTGAAGAAAAAGAATCTCAACTTCGATAGGCAAGACTGCATCCATCCCATATATCAATGAGAAAGGCGTTGCCCCGGTGAGGGTCCTGGCCGACATTCGAGTAGCATAGAGGGTAAATGGTAACTAGTCTATGCCAATCTTTACAAGTTTCAACCATCTTTCAAAATCTTTGGATAGCTTCTTTCTTTTCTTTTCCTTTTTTTTTTTGAACTCGAACTTGCATTCAAAATTGAAATTGAGAACTTATATATTTCTTTTTTTTTATTTATCATAATTTATTTGCAATTTAAAGCTATTGAGAACTATAGTATATCCTTTTTACAATTACATTATTGAGGAAATTTAATTCAATATTTTCAAAATTGAATCGGATTGGTCGATTAGATCAGTTGAATTAGAAATTGACCAAGATATTAATCCGAAGAGAAGGGTTGAATTAGTTGACTCGCGAATTGGTATAGACTAATTGAACCGATTTTCTCTTTTTATTTTTTAATTTTTAATGAATTTTTTAAAATAATTTATTCAATTAAACTAAACAAACCAATCAAATTAATAAAAGGATAATTGATAACCTAACCAGTTGATCCCATAAAACCTTTATCGAAACCATTTTAAAATCGGGTTTTGAAAAATGGAGATCGACTTTTAAAAACGTAAGTGGGAGTCGCCGCCAATCACTTTTTATTCAGGTGTGATTGGATCACCTTATAAACGTTTTATTTTAAAACATTTGATTTTGGTCTACGAAAAATTAAAAAACGGGTTCGGGAGTCGGTTACGTATAAGGAAGGGTTAACACCCTCATAACGCCCAAAAATTGGTACCTAATCGATAAAATCATGTCCAAATGTTTGAAATTTAAAAGTATTTAAAAAAAATGATCATTTTTATTAGAAAAACCAAGACTTACCTATTTCAAAGAAATAAAATGTTATATCCAGTAAGTTAGGAAATAACACCTCACGACTTTGAAACTCGGCTCGCTGTGAATTTGGAAAATTCCTATGTCGAGACACAAAACATCATATCCAGTAAGTTAGGAAATAATGTTTCGAACTCTCAAGAATAGGCTTTTTGATTTTTTTTAAAATAAAACTTTGAATAAAATATTTTTGATTCAAAAAGGCATTTCTTTAAAAAAAAATGATATGAATAAGGCATTATAACACAAATATCAATTGTAATTGTACAAATTATATTAACAAAAAAAAATCGAAATAAATAAAGCATCATATTAGAATATAATAAACAATTAAAATAAATACACATACAATATAAAATAAATAGTAGTTAATGAAACTTTCATAATTAATCAAAAAAGAATGATATATGTAAACATTTACAAGAATGAATTTAAGAAAAATTTAATATATGTGTAAAATATATATATATAAGTTGATAATTTAATACTTATAAAATAATTAATAAACAATAAATAATAATTATATATATGTATAATATATTAATTATAATAAAATATATCATATAATTTGAATTAATAATTTTTACAAAATACATTAAATAATATATGATAAAAATATACTATTATATTATAAAAGTATGTAATAATTAATATGCATATACATCTAAAATAATAAATATGTATGTACTTTATAATATTAATGATTAATATATATAAATAATTATGAAAATAAATATATAATAAATAAATTAATACTTATTTTAAATATATATATATAAAAGTAAATTGTAACAAAATAGTTCTTTTAGGGTTAATTTAAGATAATAGAAATGTTAATTTAGACGAAATTAAATATGATAAAAGATCGGAGGGATGAAATTGAAATTCAATACGGTGCCGTTAAGCTCATTTATAAATTCTAATTTTAGAAAAAATTAGTTTAGGCTTTTTCAAAAAAAATTGAAAAGCTCTGGAACCTTCGTTCCCCTCACTGCTCTCTGCTTCTCGGAGGAGGGGCCACGCGCCACACCTGCCTCTGTGGCCGGTGGTCGAGGGCTTAACACGCCAATAAATCCGGCCGCCTCCTCAAGGTAGACCTCTTTCCTCTTACTTTTTTTTTTGAAATAGTAGTTATATTCGCAGTATAAAAAAGAGAAATAAAAATGAGTAAACAATAAAAAAATGGCAGATTTAAAGAATCACCTTCGCGAAAATGAGATCTTTTATTCCTCTGCGAATTTTTGGACAACCTTCGAACCTACTGACTGTATAAATCTATAGATGTTTGCAATTTTTTTTGTGTTTGTATCTTTATATTTTTTTCTAAAAAAAAATAATCCCTATACAAATTTGTCAAAAGGGGTTTTCTAACCCAAAAAACAAAATAAAGAAGGAAAAGATATCTTTCCGTATCTTCTTCTTTCCTTTTCCCGTTGCGATTTATTTTTCCTTTTTTGCAGATTTGAGATCTCGCGACGATGGTGATTCGGGCCTGAATCAAGGCACGATCGGGGGCCTGACGAGACTATGGCGCAACAATTGGTCCCCGACTGAAGCGGCGCGACTGTTGGGCTCCTAATGGATGACGGTTGGGATAGCCCCTGCTTGCGGCACGGAACTTAGGGTTTCCAAAAAACCCTATGTTTCTACTGGTCTTTTTTGGTTCTTGGGCCACTTTGGGCCGTATGCTTTGGGTTGGTCTGTTTGGGTTAATCGGGTTTAGTATTAGGTTAATGGGTTTGGTTGCTTATTGGGCTTTTTGTAAAAGGACTGTTTAATGGACATTTGGTTTTTTTTTTTTTTCATAAGTTGGGCAAAATTAGGTACTTACAGCTGCCCCTCTTTGCTTATTGTCGTGTAACGGGAATAGAGGACCAATTTTGACCAGTCTTGGCCAAGCCTCCACTTCTTGATCATTATCTTCTTCAAATAACTCCAACCCACTACAACTTCAACAGTACTGGAACTTCATTTTGATTTCGGTAAGTTTGATAGCTTCAACTTCATGAAGGCAGTATCCACTATCTTTTGACCTCCTCAATTGCAAACTCAGGAAAACCAGTTCTGATACTTTCAATCTGATCCCTGCAAACTCAGGGATCACCAGACTAATGTCTTCGATCTACTTCCTGCAACTTCAGGAATATCAAATCTGCTATCCTCAATCTGATCCCTGCAAACTCAGGGATCACCAGACTGATGTCTTCTATCTGTTTCCTGCAACTTCAGGAATGTCAAATCTGCTATCCTCAATATGATCCTTGCAAACTCAGGGATCACCAGACTAATGTCTTCGATCTGCTTCCTGCAACTTCAGGAATGTCAAATCTGCTATCCTCAATCTGATCCATGCAAACTCAGGGATCACCAGACTGATGTCTTCGATCTGCTTCTTGCAACTTCAGGAATGTCAAATCTGCTATCTTCAATCTGATCCCTGCAAACTCAGGGATCACCAGACTGATGTCTTCGATCTGCTTCCTGCAACTCCAGGAATGTCAAATCTGCTATATTCAATCTGATCCTTGCAAAATTAGGGATCACCAGACTGATGTCTTCGATCTGCTTCCTACAACTTCAGGAATGTCAAATCTACCATCTTCAATCTGATCCCTGCAAACTCAGGGATCACCAGACTGATGTCTTCGATCTGCTTCCTGCAACTTCAGGAATGTCAAATATGCTATCCTCAATCTGATCCCTGCAAACTCAGGGATCACCAGACTGATGTCTTCGATCTGCTTCCTGCAACTTCAGGAATGTCAAATATGCTATTCTCAATCTGATCCCTGCAAACTCAGGGATCACCAGATTGATGTCTTCGATCTGCTTCCTGCAACTTCAGGAAGATAAGATCTTTTGTCTTCAGTCTACTCCCTACAACTTCAGGGAGATAAGGCTGAATTTTTTTTTGATCTGCTTCCTATAACTTCAGGAAGATAAGATCTGAAAATTCACTGATATCGTTACACCGTCCACTAAAAAACATGTCCTGTGGACTTGGTTTCCTGTATTATGAGTGACATGAATGCAACATGTCATGAAAATGATGCCTTTTAAAGGATTAGGATTAGAATGTAATGACCGGAATGAATCAAATGCACCTAATGAGATTTACTAAAATATTATGAATATGATTCCTACTATAGGTGTTATCTCTCATTTGTTCTTCATTTTTGTTCATCAATCATGTTTTGTTTAACAAGTCTTATCCCCGTGTACTTTCCGAGTCAACTCTGCTTGAATCTTGAAAATTTAAGGCTTGTACAATCTTTACCACAATGAGAATCAAAAACTCTTTCAATCTGACCTATCTGCTAATCCAGGGTTTTCTTAGTTCATCGCATCACCCCCAAAGTATTATGATCTGATGATATCACGTCCACTTATCATTTGGACAAAGAATTCAGAGAAATAGTTTTTATCCAGACTCTTTTTCTCAAATATTTCTATGCATATGGAAATTCTAAACAAATTGTCCTGTTTTGGTTTCTTGTTTTATCTAGAAATTTCCAAAGTAATATGTAAAACTTCTTTTTGTGAAATTATTAGTTCGTCAATCATTATTTCAATACAACACATTTATGAATAATGGGTAACAAATAAATTGATCTCAAAAGAAGGATTAAAATTTGAATAAATTTGTAAGAAGAATACAAAGAAAAATCAACTGAAACATATCCTTGAGAAGAAAAAGAATCCAAAGATAATAAAATGAATAGGACAAAAAATCAGATGCCTTAGATATCACCGGTTGAGCTTCCATATACAAACTTCATGAAGACTGCCTTGAGTTCAACATGTGTTTAGAAGATCCAAAGTATTTTGTTGATGCCCCTATATACGACATTCTTCCTTTCATTGTCGTTTTAAGTGTAGCGAGATGACTGTGTGTCCATTCAGAATTTGAGTCGCCCTTTTCGGGTTTTCAACTCAAAACCCCTTTGGTCTTAAGGCGCCCTTTGGAGGTTTTCGCCTTGGCCTCTTCTTTTTTTTTAAGAAATCAAAGCGTCTTTTTTCGGGTTTTCACTTTGGCTTCTTTCAAGCAAAATACTTTTTTAATGAGTCAGAGTTCATAGGGTTGGGTAAACTTTTCCCATCCATTTCGGTCAAGATTAGTGCTCCTCCAAATAAAGCCTTCTTCACCACATATGGTCCTTCCCAATTTGGCATCCATTTTTCTCTAGAATCATTTTGTATGGGAAGGATCTTTTTCAATACAAGATCCCCTTCATGAAATTTCTTGGGTGAACTTTCTTATTATAGGCCTATATTATTCATTTTTGGTACATCCGCCATAACGAATAACCCTTAGTCTCTTTTCTTCAATTAAATTCAACTGATCATTTATAGCCTAAATCCATTCAGCTTCATCCAGCTTTAATTCTGACAACACTCGAACAGAAAGAATTTGCACTTCAATGGGTAGAACAGCCTCCATCCCATAAACCAACGAGAATGGCATTACCCCAGTAGAGGTTCTGATAGACGTCCGATAAACATAGAGTAAAACGGTAGTTTCTCATGCCAATCCTTATAAGTCTCAGTCATTTTCCCCACTATCTTCTTGATATTTTTGTTAGCTGCCTCTACTAGCCCATTCATTTTTGGTCGGTATGGAGACGAATTGTGGTGTTTGATCCCAAATTGGCTACAAATTTCTGCTATCGAGTTGTTGTTCAAGTTTAGCGCGTTGTTCGATATGATCCTCTCAGGCATTTCATATCGATAAATAATCTCCTTCTTCAAGAATCGACTCTAAATAATCTCCTTCTTCAAGAATCGACTCACTGCTGACTTAGTGAAACTAGTATATGAAGCAGCCTCTACCCATTTCGTGAAGTAGTCAATTACCACGAAAATGAATCGGTGCCCATTAGAAGCTTTGGGTGAGATTGGCCCAATAACATCCATGCCCCACATGGAAAAATGCCATGGGGAAGTAATAACATGCAAAGGTGACGGAGGCACATAAATTTTATCTCCGTAAATCTGACATTTATGACATCTTTTGGCATAGTTGATACAATATCCTTCCATGGTAGACCAATAATACCCGAATCTCATTATCTGTCTGGCCATTGTGAACCCATTAGCGTGTGTTCCACAAACACCCTCATGAACTTCTTCAAGGATTTGCTTAGCCTCAATAGCATCCACGCATCTCAATAGCACTTGATCTTTCCTCTTTTTATATAAGATATCTCCATCCAAGACATAATCAGAGGCTATTTTTCTTAAAGTCCTTTTCTCATTCTCGGTGGCATTCTCTAGGTATTCACAATTTTTTACATATCGCAATACATTCTAATACCAAGGGTGGTCATCTCTTTCTTCTTCTTCTATGTCATAACAGTGAGCCGGAACCTCGAAGGTACTCATCTAGATAGGCATCATATCTTCTGGTCTGTTTACTTTGATCATAGAAGCTAAGGTCGCTAAAGCATCCACCATCTGATTTTCGTCACGTGAAAGATAATTGAAAGTTATGTCATCAAATTCCTCAATCAATCCCAGAACTATCTTTTGGTAATTAATTAATTTGGGATCTCTTGTCTCCCACTCTCCTTTAAGTTAGTAAATTACCAAGGCAGAATCTCCGTATACTTCTAATACTTTGATCTTACGCTCTATGGCTGCTCGAATTCCTATGATACATGCTTCATACTCTGCCATGTTGTTCATGCAATCAAAATCCAATCTGCATGTGAATGGATAATAATCACCACTAGGGGATACCAAAACTGCCCCAATTCCATTTCCCATGGCATTCGATGCTCCATCAAAATTCAGCTTCTACCAACAATCTTCAATAATTGCCACATACATCAGTTCCTCATTTGGAAAGTTAAAATTCAAAGGTTCATAATCCTCCAAAGCTCTGCTAGCCAAAAATTTTGCCACTGCACTCCCTTTTATAGCCTTTTGGTTCACATGGACTATGTTAAATTCAGATAGCAAAATCTGCCACCTAGCCATTCTTCCATTCAAAATAGTGGACTCCATCATATACTTTAATGGATCGAGTTTAGAAATTAACCAGGTAGTATGATATAGCATGTACTGCCTCAACCTCCTAGTTGTCAAAATTAATGCGCAACACAATTTCTCGATCGACGAATATCTCATTTCACAATCAGTGAACTTTTTACTGAGATAATATACCGTCCTTTCTTTCCTTCCTGAATCATCGTGTTGTCCCAGCACACATCCCATGGAGTTTTTGAATACTGACAAATACAGTATCAATGGTCTATCTAGATTAGGCGGAGAAAGTACTGGTGCATTTGACAAATACTGTTTGACTTTGTCAAAAGCTGTCTGGCATTCATCATCCCATACACCTTGTTTGTGTTTTTTGAGAAGATGAAACATGGGATCAATTTCTCAGTTAACTGTGAAATAAACCGAGCAATGTAATTTATCCTTCCAAGAAAACCTCAGACTTCCTTCTGAGTGTGCGGTGGAGGCAACTCTTGTATAGCTTTAACTTTGTTTGAGTCAACTTCAATTTCTTTTTTGCTGACTACAAAACCCAGTAATTTCCCTGACCGAGCTCCAAAAATACACTTTACTGGGTTGAGCTTTAATTGAAATTTTCTTAACCTTAGAAACAATTTCTTTAAGACCTCAATGTGTTCCTTTTCTGTTCGAGACTTGGCGATCATGTCATCAACATACACCTCAATCTCCTTGTGCATCATGTCATGGAACAAAGTTACCATGGCCCTTTGATATGTTGCCCCTACATTCTTTAATCCGAAAGGCATTACTTTATAGCAAAAGGTACCCCACAGTGTTATGAAGGTAGTTTTCTCCATATCTTTTGGGTACATTTTGATCTGATTGTATCCTGAAAAGCCATCCATGAAGGAAAACAAAGAAAATCCTGCTATATTATCCACCAACGTATCGATATGCGGCAAAGAGAAATTGTCCTTTGGGCTAGCCCGATTTAAATCCTTGTAATCTACACACATCCGGACTTTTCTGTCTTTATTAGGGACAGGAACAATGTTGGCAACCCATTCTGAGTACTTGACCACTTGTAGAAAACTAGCATCAAACTATTTCTAGACCTCTTCTTTTATTTTCAACACTACATCAGGCATCATCCTTCGTAGTTTTTGCTGAACTGGTTTGCACTTTTCTCTAATGGGAAGGTGATGTACCACAATATCAGTGCTTAGTCCGGGCATATCTTTGTAGGACCATACAAATACATCATTGAATTCTCGTAGTAACTCAACAAGATCTTGTTTCGTCTCTTTGGCTATGCGCGTCCCAATTTTCACGACCTTCCCTTCTTCCAAGGCTATGTCTCTACCTCTTCCTCATGGGGCAAAATCTGTTTCTCCTCTTGCTTTACCATTTTTAACAAATCTAGAGATAAATCATAATCTCGATCACCTTCAAAATCCTGAGGTTCCTCGAAACACATATGCTGCTCAAAGTGGACTTCTGGATCTGTATCATCATTGCTCACATCATGGATATCTAGGGACCTCTGATGGGTGTCAAAGAATGTACAAAGAACAACTATTCACATGATATGAATAAGAAATAAAAGATTCTAAATGAAATTGAAAAGTCAAAAGAATGAAATGAAAGAATGTTTACTCAAGTTGATTATCCAAAATATATTTTATTGAAATAATAATTTCTGAACATAAGCCTTTTCACAAATGAAATCTTTATTGTTCCTAGGCTAAAAAAACAACAAAGCGTTCTGAATATTACTCTGTATAATTTCTAAAAACTACAGGAAGTTCCTCCGCAATCCAATTGTCCAAAACGCTTTCAAATTTATAAGGGCGAATGCCCAATAAGTTTCTTTGTTCACTTCCTTCTTCATGTATGGCATTGATGTGAGGACTTTCCAATAACCCTCTCTCAAGGTGAATTGTCCCTCTTGATACAAAGGTCTGGGATATGTGAGGGAATATCATTGGTTCCCACTGGATATCTTCTCCATTCAAGCGTGCCCTTCTTCTCTCCTGTTTCTTCTCTATGTCCTTCCTCCTTTGTTTAACATCTGGCTTGAAACTCAAGCCGAAACGATCTCTCTTCTCCTTCAGTATTGGTACTTGAATCTCCCCTTGGAGGTATCTGCCCAATCATTTTCCTGGTAAGGCTCTTTTCCCCATCATCAGTTGTAGACCCATCCTTGTAGTCTTGGATATCTTAGGCATTGGGACTTTAGTTCCCCTCCGAGATGAATATTGCATTAACAAACTCTAAAGACCAGAAAGAACATTCCATAGCTTCCTCATTCGCCTCTACATATGGCGCGTTATTGGTAACAGTTGCTATAATGTCTTCCTCAGCATTTATAGTGACTAGTCGACCATCCATCACCAATTTCAACTTTTGATGAAGGGATGAAGGCATTGCCCCTGTCAAATGGATCGAAGGCCTTCCTAACAAAAAGTTATATGAAGGTTTTATATCCATCACCAGAAAGTCCACTTCATATGTATTCGACCCAATCTGCAACAGTATGTCAATTCTACCCACCACCCTTCGCTCAGTACCGTCAAACGCTCTCATTATATTCTGACATGTCTTCATGTGAGAACTATCTATCGGCAACCTTTTTAGTGTTGACAATGGCAAGACATTTAAAGCTAATCCATTATCAATTAGCACACTTGGCAGAGTATATCATTTGCAACAAGTAGTGATGTGTAAGGCTTTGGCTGATCATATAACTCCAGGTGGAATTTCATTATCACTGAAGGAAATAAAGTTGCCAGCACTTATGTTACTAACTAGTCGGTCCAGCTTATTGACCGATATATCTTTGGTAACATAAGTCTCGTTCAGCATTTTCATCAAAGCCTTACGATGAACTTCTGAACTTAAAAGCAAGCTAGTTTTGAACTTCTGAACTACAATGTATTCACTATACTTTAAGAATTTTAAAAATTCTTTAGCCTCTTCCTCCTCACAGGTACATTGATAAGGGTATCGAGTCTTTCCTCCTGTTCAATTGACACATTATTGGGCTTTGCTGATTCTGTTCTGATGTTTACTAAGTTATAACGTCTCCCATTTCGTGTGTAGAACCCTTCTTTTCAACCTTCTTAGAAGTACTTGCTGAGATTTCCACTCCCGGTGTTGCTACATAACAATTGTAATTCAATGGTACCATCTTGCTATCCTTGTAAGGAAAGGACATAGGTCTCTGAATTACCACTCTAGGCGTGGTTTGTGCTTCACCTTTTACATTCTTCGGTTGGGAAATAATAATTCTTGGATAATTGACCTTTTAATTTGTCATTTCTCATTCGGTTGCATGTATATTTCTTCCCTCGAACCTTCTTCATAGAACTCTAGTTCCTTATTGTCCATAAGACTCTCTACCAATGTCCTAAACTCAGTGCAATCTTGGATCCCATGTCTATCAACTTTGTGGAACTCACAGTAGTTCATTGGTTCTTTACTTCTTTCTTTAAGACTTGATTTTATTAGTCTCCTTCTTGCCATCTCCCCGGATTATTCTCGAACGGGGTCTTCACCTTCAAAATATCCCCATTGTTCTTTCTTATAAGATCCTCCCCAATCGTGTTTATTCCCTTGTCTTCAGGATTGGGTAATGGGTTTGCCACACTGGGTATGTCCTCAAGTTTGACAACTCCCAATTTTAGAAGCCTCTCAACTACCCTTTTGAAGACAGTACAATTTTTTATAGAATGCCCTGTTGCTCCTACATGGTAATCACACTGGGCATTTGAGTCATACCATTTAGGATTTGGAGGTTGCATTAGCTGTAAATAGTATGGGGACACTATGCGTTCCTCTAGTAAAGTATTATACAGCTCCTTATACGTTATAGGGATTGGCGTGAATTGTATTTTGTCAGCATTTTATCTGGGACCTGATTATTGTCTTATCGACCCTTATTGCCCGGCAGTAATTACTTTTGGCTAATTAATAGTAACTGCTTTTGAGTACCCTTTGTTGTACGTACTCGTGTTGTTCACCTCACTGTCCTTTCTCTTAGGAGCAGATCTCCTAATGGTTTCTCCGGCTTCAATCCTGCCACCCCTTATGGCATTTTCTATCATTTCACCTGCCATGACTATATCCGTGAAGCTTTTAGTGGTGCTTCCTATCATATGGGTGATAAAAGGCGCCTTTAGAGTGTTGATAAACAACATGGTGGTTTCCTTTTCCGGAGAGGTGGTTGAACTTGCATGGCAATATCCCTCCATCTTTATGCGTATTGCCTGAAACTCTCGTTTGATTTTTTTTCCATATTTTGCAACATGATTCAGTCAAGCGTCATATCTATGACATGATTATACTGCCTCATGAAGGCTTGGGCCAAGTCCCTCCAGAAACTAACGTTAGCACGGCTGAGTTGGTTATACCACCTACAGGTTGCTCCTGTCAAACTATCCTGGAAACAATGAATCAAAAGTTGATCATTGTTCACATAGCCTGTCATACGTCTACAGAACATCGTGATGTGGGCTTTAGGGCAAGAAGTTCCATTGTATTTCTCGAATTTCGGTATCTTAAATTTGTAAAGAAACACCAAATTTGGGACAAGACTCAAGTCTTTGGCGTCAATACCGTGATAATTGTCAACATTCTCCAAAACCTTGAATTTTTCCTCTAACCATCTACAGTGATCCTCCAACTGTCTTGAAGATTCAGTTCTAATCCTTTCTTTCTCCGCGATGCTCAGGTCAGGGATAACAGGATTAGCTGGATTATCTCTCGGATTAGATCCAGGCCAACTTGGAAATTCATGAGTAGTCTAGTATCCGTCTGTCCTTGTTGAGGCCTAATTGTAACAGATGGCCTCTGGGATACTCTTCAGGCTGTGCTGGCGCATGTGGTGGGGTAAAACCTGGAGGGTTTCCTTCGCTTTCTTCTCTAGTAATGGCCATGGGACTCTTTCCTTTTTCCATCATTCCGTTCATCACTTGGGCCATTTGAGCCATCATGTTCCTCTGTGCCTCCAGCATCTGATCCCTCGTCTCTTGTTGGAGTTTTGCCATTTGCTCTTGCATCTGGTCTTGCATTTCTCTCTGGAATTGTTCCATTCTTCGGTCCATTTGCTCTTCAACTCTACCCTTCTTTACTTTGATCTTGTTCAGGCTTGCCTTTAACTCAATCATGGAATTACGGTTCCGATGGTGATGAAGAGACCGACCAAGTTCAGCCACTCTAGCGACGGAATATCTCAGCCAAGATTGAGGGAACTGGTGTGACATTTTTATCAAGCTTTCCAAGGGATGCACTTACACTCACCTTTTGCTTGATTCTAGCCGTGACCCACTGTTTGCTCATCCCCGTAATGCTCATTAACTTTCTCAGAAAGGCCGGAACACAAGCAGTCCTTGAATAAATCTTATCAATTTGAATCTTAGGACATCACAACAAAACTGTATACTACTCTATCGTAGGCACCAAATCAACCTTTCCGAAAGTAAAATAATTATACGCAGAATTCCAATATTGAGTAATAGCTCGAAATAAATGTCCATCTACCTGAATGTCCAGCAAGTACGACAAGTTTCCAAAACTGCTGTAAAACAACTGTTTGGTTACGTCGCTCCACTGATCCCATATTCTTAACTCCTAAAGATTATTTTGTGTCACACTAATGCGAGTGTAGTCCCATAATTCTGATGTGTGCCCCTCAGTTAGACTATCCCCTTTCTCTAGTTGTGTTTGCTCTGACCATTTATGAACAGCTGCATTGTCCTCCACTTTATCAAGGAATTCGTTCTCCATAACCAGCTTTCTAACTTAGAAACTGACCGTGAATTGATACCTCTTAAAATATGAAATGACATGCACAAAAGGTAAACAAGAAATTAGTATCGTAAATGAAATACAAAGCAATATATTAACACCTATCTGGATAACTACTAAAGTTAGGTATAGCTCTACCTAGGGTAAGTTCTTAGGTTTTCTATATACGGTTTAGCTCTAAAGTTGAGGTACCCGAACCAGCAGATTCCTCGATCCTCACCCATTATAGGCTCATATGGACCGAGTTCGGTTCAGGGGAATACATTTCCTATGGCTGCACGGAGGTGAAAACCTGACGAAGACATAAGTGCGGATGTATCCCGAAAGTGATTCACTATCCTGCACGGAGGTGAAAACCTCACGAAGAAGTAGCTTCTCACTCTCACTTAAGGGTGTGACCAAAATGGTCATGCAATGCAATAGAGAAACATTTTATAAAAATAGAACCACATGCAGTAAGCGGATCATGATTTTTTCAAAACCAGATTTTTTAAAAAATTCAAACAAAAGGACATGAAATTATCGATTCTTCGGCTTGACTCACTTATTGATCCCCAGTAAGAGTCGCCAAGCTGTCGAAACCATTTTAAAATTGGGTTTTGAAAAATGGATATCGACTTTTAAAAACGAAAGTGGAGTCGCCACCAGTCCCTTTTTATTCAGGTGTGATTGGATCACCTTGTAAAACGTTTTATTTTAAAACATTTGATTTTGGTCTACGAAAAACAAGAAAAGCAGTTCGAATCGATTCACATTATGAGGAAGGGTTAGCACCCTCATAACGCCCAAAAATTGGTACCTAATCTATAAAATCATGTCCAAATGTTTGAAATTTAAAAGTATTTTAAAAAAAATGATCCTTTTTATTAGAAAAACCAAGACTTACCTATTTCAAATAAATAAAATGTTATATCCAGTAAGTTAGGAAATAACACCTCACAACTTTGAAACTCGGCTCTCTGTGAATTTGGAAAATTTCTATGTCGAGACACAAAACATCATATCCAGCAGGAAATAATGTTTCGAACTCTCAAGAATAGGCTTTTTGATTTTTAAAAAATAAAACTTTGAATAAAATATTTTTGATTCAAAAAGGCATTTTTAAAAAAAAGATATGAATAAGGCATTATAACACAAATATCAATTGTAATTATAGAAATTATATTAACAAAAAAAATATACTGAAATAAATAAAGCATCATATTAGAATATAATAAACAATTAAAACAAATATACATACAATATAAAATAAATAGTAGTTAATGAAACTTTCATAATTAATCTAAAAAGAACGATATATTTAAACATTTACACGAATGAATTTAAGAAAAATTTAATATATGTGTAAAAAATATATATATAAGTTGATAATTTAATACTTATAAAATAATTAATAAACAATAAATAATAATTATATATATATGTATAATATATTAATTATAATAAAATATATCATATAATTTGAATTAATAAATTTTTACAAAATACATTAAATAATATATGATAAAAATATACTATTATATTATAAAAGTATATAATAATTAATATACATATACATCTAAAATAATAAATATGTATGTACTTTATAATATTAATGATTAATATATATATAAATAATTATGAAAATAAATATATAATAAATAAATTAGTACTTATTCTAAATATATATATATATATATAAAGTAAATTGTAACAAAATAGTTCTTTTAGGGTTAATTTAAGATAATAGAAATGTTAATTTAGACAAAATTAAACATGATAAAAGATCGGAGGGACTGAAATTGAAATTTTCCCATTTTTTTAAAAAAAGGCGGACCCTAGTCGGGTTTTTGAATTGAGCGGACCTGCCTCATCAATACTGGCGCTTAAACTTGCGTTTATAAATTCTAGTTTTTAGAAGAAAAAAATTAGTTTAGGCTTTTTTTTCAAAAAAAAAATCGAAAAGCTCTCTGGAACCTTCGTTCCCCGCCTGTGCTACTGTTTGTCAAAGGGAGGGGCCACGCGCCACACGCACCTCCGTGGCCGGTGGTCGGGGGCTTACCACTCGCGAATCCGATCGCCTCCGAAAGGTAAACCTCTTTCCTCTTACTTTTTTTTGAAATAATAGTTATATTCGCAATATAAAAAAGAAATAAAAATAAGTAAACAATAAAAAAATGGCAGATTTAAAGAATCACCTTCGCGAAAATGAGATTTTTTATTCCTCTGCGAATTTCTGGACAACCTTCGAGCTTACTGACTGTATAAATCTAGATGTTTGATCTTTTTTTTTGTGTTTGTATCTTTATATTTTTTTCTAAAAAAAATAATAATCCCTTTACAAATTTTTCAAAATGGGTTTTATAACCCAAAAAACAAAATAAAGAAGGAAAATATATCTTTCCGTATCTTCTTTTTTTGCTTTTCCTGTTGCGATTTATTTTCCCTTTTTTTTTTCAGATTTGAGATCTCGCGACGATGGTGATTCGGGCCTGAATCAAGGCACAATCGGGGGCCTGACGAGACTATGGCGCAACAATTGGTCCCCGGTTGAAACGGCGCGACTATTGGGCTCCTGATGGATGACGGTTGGGATAGCCCCTGTATGCGGCGCCAGGGAACTTAGGTTTTCCAAAAAACCCTATGTTTCTGCTGGTCTTTTTTGGTTCTTGGGCCACTTTGGGCCGTATGATTTGGGTTGGTCTATTTGGGTTAATCAAGTTTAGTATTAGGTTAATGGGTCTGGTTGCTTATTGGACTTTTTGTAAAAGGACTGTTTAATGGACATTTTGGTATTTTTTTTTAATTTTCATAGGCTGGGCAAAATTAGGTACTTACAACTTTAATTTGATTCCTCTTTTATAGAAAATTATTAACTACCAAGCAGTATCCGCTGCATGCCATGGATGTCAAAAACATTTTTCAGGTTATATATGTGAGCTAGGCAATAGAATAAAGACGAATAATAGGAGCAAAAATATTAATATTAATAATAGCATATTTAGCAAAATCAGACAAAATGTAATTGGGTTTGATGATTATATTTGGTTGCGTAAGAGAGGTTAATTATGAATATAGTAGTATTCTCCAAACTCTTCAACATGTACATGATGATGACATACACATCCTTATACGCTACTCATGTTGTTGGAATGGATGAATTTTAAGGCAGTTGAAATTTATTATAAAGAAACGTATTATGGTTTTTAAATGTGGCAAACTATTCTTATTAAAACCCACCACCTACAGCTTCATGTTCACACACCATTAGCGTTTTAATTAAACCCCTAAAAGGATTAATTTTATATATTTTTATTCTTCAAGGGCCTAAATTGAATAATGAATTTTGATGGGAGCAAGACAAAATTTTATCATTATATCGGCTTATAATTTTTTTATTTTTAGTGGTCAAGACTCTCCGTCTTTCTCAAATGGTAAATTAGTTTTTACGATACAGTTGAGTTTTGTTTTATTAATCATAAAATCGCGTTTTGCATTTTTCTTTTAACGTGGTGCTTATATTTTTTTGGTCCAATAAGGTAGTTATATTTGATAAAAGTTATACATTTTTGTATTAAAGGTAACAATATTAAATTTTGAGTATTTAATTCGTGTTTTAGGATTAATTTAATCAAAATTAATTACTAATATTATTATATTTTAATTTTCATATTTTTAATAAAATAAATTTGGTGCTAATTGTAATTTTTTAAAATTCGTTATATTAATAGTATATTTTCTTTATTAAATTCGTTAATTTAATCCTTGAATGACACGTTAAATATTATATAGTTAAATTTAAAATAAAAAACTAACGTAAAAACTAGTAAAACATCTATTTTATAATATATTTTTCTATTTTAAATTATGACGCATAAAATTTAATGTTTCATTTAACAATTGAATTAACGATTTTAATGATAAAATGACTCAATTAATATAATCTTAATCATTTGAAGATATAAGGAAAATGTTTTAATGTTTAAATATCAACTTAAAATAAAAGTGATAATTTAGAAATGTTTGATGCAATTAAGTCTTGTTTATTTATTTATTTGAAATCCAACCAGGAAAGGCACAGCGCAACAAATAAAAGTAGCAAAAAAATCAAATAGTATGTAATTTAAAATGGGTAAGTATTTGGTATATTAAAACTTAAAAGTGTATTTTTTTTTAATTTGACAAAATTTTTCATATGTTCATTTTTGTAAATTTCTTTTTTAATACTTTTATTATATCTTACTTACACTTGTCATGTCTTAATAAAATTGTTAAATTTCACGTTAAATATTTTCCATTTAAAATTACCTTTAACCATTAGCCGCCGCTTCACCTCATGATGTCGATGATGCAATCATGGAAATGATGAGAATTTAGAAAAATTTAGGTAAATTATATCATTAGTCATTCAATTATCAACATATTTTTATTTTGGTCACAAAATTATAAAAATTTCAATTTTATCAGCAACTGTTTTAATCATCTTCTGTTAAATCATATTAATAGTTGAGTGATTAATATTGTAGTTTATCCAAACTTTTAATACCTTATTAAAGTTCTGTCATATGTTGGTTTAGTAGTTATTCAAATTTATTTGAATTGAGTTCTTTAGATTATTCTAATTAATTACTTCGACAATTATACTAATTATTCAATTATATGATGATAAATTTTAGCATGATTGTAATAAAAGAATTTAGAAGGATTGATCTATGTTGAAAAAGAAAATTAGGATTTAATTCATACCTAAATCTCTTTAGATTTATTTATGGCTTAAACTATTCTCCTAGGCTTAAAGACTCGTCCAAAATTTAAGATGATTTTAGAAAAAAATATTAATCCTGTAATATGGGTTAAGGTAAAAAAAAAAATAGACTCATTTAAAATATGAGTCGGACTCGGGCTTGAACATTTAATGGCCAACCCCGACCTATTTTTAAGTTTATAATATTTTATATTAAATTATTTATATATATTATGTAATTTACAACACATTAAAAAAACTATACTAAATATATAATACTACTCTAATATAAATATTAAAATAATGTTAAAAATACTATATAAAAATTTTAATAAACAAAAATTTAAAATAATTAAATTAAAATAATATAATTTCTAAAAAAATAAAAAAGAAATATGCCAAACTTAAGATAAATTAATCTTTTACAAATATGAATAAATTTAAATAAAATTTTAAACTTATATTTTAAGTTAAATTAAACAACATAAAATAAATTAATATTATATTTAGGCTCGTATCGAACTTGGCCTAAAATATAATCACCCCTAAATCTCCTAAAGAACTCTTTTGAGGGTAGATCCGACCCGACCCACGTCTGCAGAAACATATTTAGCAAACTTGCGCGCGGTTGCTTCCTCGTAGCATCCTCGACTCAGTAGAAAAGTCAACGAATTCAACTTGTCTTAGATCTCTTATAAGTACCTTCCACTCCCCCTTTCCACTCTAAACGGAAAATTTCAGTATCTTTCAGAAATCTCTTAGCTTCTTTTCTTTTTCATCTCTGAAATTTTTATAGGTTTTTCAGTTATTGGATATGGAAAGTGGCATTGAAGTGTCGAGTGCGCTTCAATATATCGAACAATATTTACTTGATGAAAATCAAGTTACTCCTGCAGGATTGAGGAGCTTTTCAACTGCAAATCAATGGATAAATGAACCGATACCCGAGGTTTCCACCTCTCCGTCTCAGTCTCTTTGCTCTCAAACTTCCACCTCTAATTCCTGTCTTACGCTATCCAATTTTAATTGCCTCGACGACGATGATTTCTTCAACTTCTCTCCCAATTTCCCAGGTTTCGAGTCTAACCGAAATGATGTTTTTGAATTTGACTCGAAACCTCAATTTATCCATCTATCCGGTCCTAAGCCCTTTGAATTTACACCTCAAATCACTGAACTTTCAGCTGTAAAACCTCCAGCTCCTTCGAATTCGAGTTCCAGCTCTCATAATCGAAAACCGTCGCTCAAAATATCGTTACCGCATAAAATAGAATGGATTCAGTTCCGCAAACCGGATTCAACTAAGGCACAGCCAACGAATTCAAATTCCAAAGACAAAAATAAGCATTACAGAGGTGTCCGACAGAGACCGTGGGGGAAGTTTGCTGCCGAGATCCGAGATCCGAACCGAAGAGGTTCACGGATCTGGTTGGGAACCTTTGATACCGCAATAGAAGCCGCAAAGGCTTACGACGGAGCCGCTTTTAAGCTACGAGGCTCGAAAGCGATTCTTAACTTTCCTCTCGAAGCCGGGAAGCTGGATGTAAACGCCGTCGACGGAGAGAGGAAACGGAGCAGAGACGACGGCGCTGGGAAGGAGAAACAAGTTAAGGCCGTTAAGAGAGCAAATGATGACGTGACTAAAGCGAGAGATAACGGCGATGCGCCTTTAAGTCCGTCAAATTGGACATCATTTTTGGATTGGGATAATGAGACAAAGGGAATATTTAACATGCCATTGTTATCGCCGTTATCTCCACACCCACCGTTAGGCTTTCAACAAGTTACGGTCATCTAATGATAATGTATATAAATTCTTTTATTTGTTTTTAGAATTCTGGAATTCTCTTCTTTCAAAAGAAAAAAAAAAATTGGGATTCTCTAATATCAACCTATGGGTTTTTTACTAAAATATTAAAAAAAAAAATTAAAATACAAAAATGGGATGCACTTTTTAAAATTTACGAAACTGGTATAAAGAGAGTGATCGTGCCTCTGGCAGAGGCGGCACCACCCTCTCACATAGGCTCTGAAATCTAAAAAAAAAAATTTGAAATCTTAAAATAGAAAATCTAAAAAAAGGGACAGTAGGTTAGTGAAGCCTTTGCCACAGGCGGCACCAATGGTGCCTCTGGCAGAGGCGGCACCAATGGTGCCACTGGCAGAGGCATCATAAGCCCGTTTTAAGCTCTCAGTTGTAATTTTTTTATCAAAATTTTAGCAGTTGAGAAGAAGAAGAAGAAGAAGAAGAAGAAGAAGAAGAAGAAGAAGAAAAAAAGAAAGAAAGGAGGAGAAAGAAAGAAGAAAAAATAATAGTATGTATAAATTTTTTTAATAAGGAAGATATTATTGTTGTAACATTATATGATATATATTAATTTTATTTTATTATTTGTTGTTGTTAGTTTAGTTTATAACTAATAGGTTAATAATATAGTTAGTTAGTTATTAATATTTTTAGTTAGCAACCCTAGAATGATATTTTAGTTTAGTTAGTAGTATATTATTGGTAACCCTAAAATAAAATATTAAAATATTATTAGTGTATTAATATGTTATTATATATTAATATTTAGTTAATAATATGTTAGTTAATAAATTGTTAGTAGACTAATATGTTAGTTAAAAATCTTAAAAACCCTAAAATAATATATTGGTAGTATATTAATAATATGTTAGTATATTAATATTTTATTTAATATGTAACATAGTTAGTATATTGTTGTTGTTAGTATGTTAATATGTTAGTATATTAATAATATGTTAGTATTTAATATGTTGTAGAAGATCAATATGAAGAGAATCAAGAATTTATAAATTTGATTATGCAGTATTTTCGGAGGAAGATACAAGCTCGGAGATGGAATAAAATGTAGATCTGACTTTAAGTGGTTAGATGTAAAGATAAATGTTGTTCATGTACAAAATGATAATTGTAATAGTGTGAGCGTAAGAATGAAAAAATAACATATTGAAACATTATGTTTTTATTTAAGAATAGCATATCTGAGTCAAAATTTTTACGAGCAATTTTGTTTATTTTTAATGATTGAATATTGAAGATGGATGATCAATTTTTCGTATGTGTTTATTTCGATGGAATCATCTTGACAACAACCATTGGATGCATATTTGAATGTCGACAACAAATAGCAATGAGATTTAATAGAAATGTCTCGTTGGATGATATGAAGTGAAGGATAAGCGCAAAAATTGTTAGGCGTTGTGGGAGAACGATCTCAAGAATTTTCTACATGTTTCCAATTTGGCGGATCCGATCAAATTCACGAAATGGAACTTGTAGACAGCGAAGACGTTGAGACAATGATCGCTCTTTCTTTGTGGAATGGGAGTATGTGAAATGCACTAATTCACTTATTTCTTTGAGTTTACGGTATTGGTATCGAGGCAAATGAAGAGAGCAATGCATATGGTGAAGAACGTGGAGCTCAAGAACCGTGCATGATGCCTCCAATATCGTATGTTGATGCCGATTCGAATATCGTGGGATCGATATTGATATTAATATTACACGGATATTGGCGTGGTTGGTGATGATGGACACGATAGTAGTGATCATTGTGAGGAAGAGGTCGATAGTGATAGCGATCCCGATATGGACGATATACCTGATGATATTGACAATGAAGATGTGAATGATGATGGAAACATTAAGCGCGTCTTGATTGGGAACCGGATGGGATGTATTATGATACACAATAATCACAGGCCACATGTCGCTCATAGACCCGACGCAAAGGCATGTAGTCGAGTTCGGAGTACCTTGAAATGTATCCTTTATCGGTGGCCGTAAATTTCGAGCATGAGTTATTCGTAGGCGAGAGATTCGAAAGTAAAGAAAAGTGCGTATCTGCTATTAAGCGGTATAGCATGGATATATCGATGGATTACAAAGTCGTAGTGTCCAAACCAACGGTTTATATTGGGAGTGTTGGAAGGCGTGGAAGGTCGCAATTGGTAAATGCAATTGCGTTCATTCAAAATTCGCAGATGTGGGAGATACGAAAATTGGTTGGACCGCATACATGCAGATTGACACGTATGACAGAAGATCTTAAAAAACTTGATTCGAAAACTATTTGTACGTGTATCCTTCAAATGGTGAAGGACATGCCAACCATCAAAGTTTGATGCGATTCTTTGAAATACAAGCACGATTTGATGTCGAGTATTATATCGGCGTGGATAGCTAAGCGGATGGCAATGGAGCGGTGTATGGAATTACGACTCATCGTATAACGAGCTGCGAGGATGGATAGTCTGCTATGAGAGAGTACGTCATCGGTATTTGTGATTGAGTTGCGAACCACGACCTTATTACGGCCTAGATGACCAATTACGGTAGGGAAAAGAATTTTTCATCGGATGTTACGGACGTTGATCAATGTGCGGGCATTTCCACAATCGTAAGCCGTTTGTGCGAGTTGATGGGACATGGCTATCTGAAAAATATACAGATCCTACTTATTGCGGTTGCTCAAGACGGCAAGCGAACGTGCTCCCAATAGCGTTTTCCATAGTAGATAAGGAGAATATAGAATCTTGGGAATTCTTTCTTACCAACCTGCGGAGGTATGTTATCAGCAACGATAATATTTGTATCATTTCCGATAGAGGGAAAGGATTAATTGCCGCAATTAGGCGTTCGGTGTGCCATAGAGATCATTTCTTGCATCCGTCATATTGCAACTAACTTCCTTCGAGACTATAAGAATGCAGAGTGGAAGAGACAAGTGGTGAAAATGGGTAAAAGATAGCCTTAAATTTTCAATCATTCAATTTTAATGTTTTTATGTTATATATTTACCGTAACTTATCTTTTATTAAAATGTGTACAGTGTCGAGTTAGAAACCACATATTTTTAACTAAAGAATGACTTGACTTGAGAGTCAAATGGAAGGTCAAACGAATAAATCTTTTCGAGAGTGGTTAGGCACAATGGAGCCGTGGAAATGGGCTCAAAGTTTTGACGACGACTTTGGTATGGTCAAATGACCACAAACTTGGTGGAGGGTCAACATTTGTGTTGTTGAAAACACGACATCTTCCAATTTCATCTGTCTTCTCGACTATATTCTACAAGTTGGCCACGTTGATGCCAAGAATGGGTGAACAACAAGTCAACGGATGGATGCGGGACACGTGTTTGTGGAAGATGTCGGGGATGCATTGATTGTAAACCGTCGGATTGCAAGGTCGATGGTGTGAAATATATTCACGACGGCTAGAAACTTTTCGAGTTCTGAGTCTATCGATCGTCGACTGGTTTGCCACCTAGATCTTATGGAGTCGATCTTCGGAACAGACAGTGCGAATGCAGGAGGTTCCAAACACTTCATTATCCGTGCACACATGTCGTGGCAGCGTGTGCTAAAGCGAACCTTAATGTTGAACAATTTGTGAATGATGTGTACACACTTTGGAGCGTACATTACGTGTCTAGGAAAATGAGTTCCCCGTCTGCCCGACACATCTACATGGGAGGTACCTCGACGACTTCGAGCTTGTCCGACACGAGCGCTTCGTGAGAATCCGAGAAGTCGTCTGCAATCATCTAGAATCCATAATGAAATGGACATTAGGGAGAAATCCGACGATAGGCACATGTAATATCACGTTAGGTGGTCATAATCGAAGTAAATGCCCGCAGTGAAACTACCACGTTGGCCAATCGTCACGAGGGAGTGGGAATTGACATTGTTCAGATTAACATGTTTTGTATTCAAATTTTTTGTGATTTTGATTAATTAGGGCTAAATTGCAAAAAAAAAAAATTACATGTATGGATTTGTATGAATGTTGATTTGTATTGATTTATATTTTGTGCGATATGGGTAGTATAATAAATGTTTTGGGTTTTTTACCAAATTAGTACCAAAAAATTTAAAATATCAAAATGGGGTCCCTTTTCAAAAATTACGAAAATGGTACATTTGACTTGGTGGAGGCTCTGTGAGGCGGCATAGGTGGAGGAGGTGTCGAGGCGGCACCAGGTGGAGAAATTTGTCGAGGCGTCCACAGACTTGAAAGTCTTGAAAAAATTTAAAGATTGAGGACCTATTATGTAATATTTCCGATTACGAGAAAAGGAAAGGAAACGGTGAGGCTTTTAATATTAATATTAAATTAACTATATATTTTTATTTAATAAATTATTTTCATCAAATTTACATCAACATAAAATATAAATTAATTTATTTTTTAAAATAGCTTTAATTTAATATTAAAATAGGCTTTTAATATTAATGTTAAAAAACAATTACAAATTCAATGATCAAAGACATGTTTGCTAGTATAAAATATAAATTCATTACTACTTTACCTATATTATTAAATAAATTTTAAAAGGAAATATTTTTAACATAATTTTTTTCACTCACATCCTATGTAAGGCAAAATCTAGTATATATAATATGTTAATGAAAAATTATTCCATAGATTATTACTAGTATTTAAAAACTCTATAATAAATGTGCAATACCTACAAATAATAAAAAATATTTTTTAAAAAAGGACATGTGTCCATATTTAAGCGAATAAAAATTTTCTACTAATAATATATCAAACTCTAGCAATTTATTAAATTGGACTATAATTAGACTACTAGTGGAAAATAATAGCAAATAATGTTAAGACGATGATCACATGTGTCCATTGAAATGTACCCATCTGTGCCGCCTCTCACAGAGCATCCACCAAGTCAAATATACCATTTTCGTAATTTTTGAAAAGGGGACCCTATTTTGGATATTTAAATTTTTTTTGGTACTAATTTGGTAAAAAAACCAAATGTGTATGTTTTACATGTTTGTTTTGCTTTCTCATCAATCTGAATATTTACAAATTACTTTAGATGTGAATATTTACAAATACAAATTAGAAGAAAACCTAAAATGCAAGAAACACCTAAAATTGATGGTTCGATGGTGTAGTCCTAGGTGTATACTTTGTGGTGGTCGACGATCACGTCGTGGGTGCTCGCGACGACCAACATCCTCTTCAGCTTCCGGTGGGGGTCCAGGTGGGGGTGTGCTAAACATGGTCGAAAAATCCTATGGCTCGAACGGTATAGATGAACTCGAGCGAGAAGGAGTGCCCTGATGCACTTGATACGACCCAGAAGGCCTAATGTCATGCAGTGGATCTGAGCCGGAGTAATCTTGTCTTGCGGTGTGTCGATCCAAATATATCAAACTCGGTGGTATCCACCTCCTTAAGAGCAGGGAAGTAGTCATAGCAGCACATTCGGATGATCTGAATGTACATCCGAATGTGAATGTGATTGCTCGGGCTCGGCTCTGCTCCTCGCCGGGTTCGGCTTGGGATCGGGATCTGCGGTGGCTCGACCTCAATATTGGTCATTGCCTCGTATGCCCCATCTCATTTGCATGTGTTGGGGACTACTGATCGTTGTCCCCAGTATATATGGCTTCCCCTACTAGAGTACCATTGTATGTACTCTAATGAAGGTTGAAAATCGGAAGCCATATCCATCCGGTATTGCCATTCCACACCGCCTAAATTGCCCCTAACCCTCAATCCAAGCCTTGATTCCCTCTCTTATTTTTACCATTAACCGCTCCCACCTGGCATGGCGGATCGGGGATATTTTGGACACAACCAAATTGCCGCAGCACTCGGTCCGCGTGATACCACTCGACAACATGGAAACACACAATTGATGCGTTTGTGCACCACATGTACGAGTGAATATAAGCGGTCGGGGATACAACTACTGTAATTTTTGGTCGACGATAGGGCGTCCATATAAACTGCACGATTAATAACATTGTCAAAATTTAACACGGTGTGCGTATGATATACAACCTAACAAGTAACCAATATTGGAATCACTTACCCATTCCCGGCATGTTGCTCAATCATAAGCGGTATATCGGAACGATGTATGACCTCCGATACCGGATAAATGCTCCACCTACAAAATAAATTTTAAGCCAAATATAATCAATATAAATAAATTGTCAATCAATAACAAATTATATTTTATCACTGTTTACTAGTGGATATACATATGGTTGGTGGAGTAATCGATGCCAAGAATGGCATCCGATCTGAGCCCATGATTACCATGACGTAAGGCATCCGCCTATGTCTCCGGTCGTTGGATCGTCGTCCGTACAAAGCTCACGATACAACATCGCAAGAATAAGCGAGCCCCAACTATCTGACGAGCATTACGAAATCGACCAATAGGGGTAGGTACTGGATATGAACCGTATTATTATTTGCATTGGGCATCAGTACACCCCCTATGATGTGCATAATGTACGCTCGAGCAGCGTACATCAACTCGGCTGCAGTGGCATCAGGTGATAACTATTCATACTTCGCTCTCAGCCATGTAAACTTCAAGCCCGTAAAATTTTTTTCGCCATCGCCGTACGGGTCCCCTAGTAGGCTCTGACATAGTGTAAATGGGTCATCTATCGCACTGACGCCCGTAACGGGACTGGGAGCCCAATCTGCACTGCAACATCCTCTAGAGTGGCTGTGCACTCTCCACACGGGAAATGAAAAGTGTGGGTCTCCGGGCTCCAACGCTCAACTAGTGCGGATATTAAATCATACCGCAAGTCAAACGTCCGGATCAGTGCTGCTGACCCAAATCCAGCTTGCTCAATATACGGTACCAATCATGCATCCGAGGGATTTCTTAACCCATTCACGCGCCACCTTAGTGTACGGTACGAGTCCTGAAAGTGTTAAATCAGAAAAAAATTATTATAACATAAATTATTATATACCTATTTTGTTAATATATCCCGCAATTAATAAATAACAATACATTACCAAATTATTAGCTACGTCAGATATGTGTGAATCTGTACTAATCAATCGAGCCATTGCCCTCTCAGATAACCTACAAAAAAATTATTTTTATATTAAAGTACAAAAAAATAAATAACATGCCAAAAAAATAATATAACAAAAATAATATAATAATTTTACTAACAACAATAATAATAATACTAACTAACTAAAATAATATTTATTTAACTACCATTGTTTTTAGTATTACTACCAATATACTAAAATAATAATTAGTGTTCTATTATTTTTAATTAACATAATAACTTTTCTTACAATCTAACCAACAAAATTATTATTTTAAGTTTTTAACTAACTATCTATAGTTATATAACTAACAATATAATTAATATTGTAACTTTTAGTAATACTAACTCACCAACTAACTAAATCATTTATTATTTTAATGTATTTAGCTAACTAACTAACTAACTAATTTATTATTTTAAGGTATTTAACTAACTATACTATTTAACACTTTATTATTTTAGGGTTTAATTAACTAACTATAAACTTTTAGTAAATGATAATAATAATAATAACTAATTAACAATTATTATTTTAGGGTTTTAACTAACTAACTAAGTATAATAATAATAAATACCAACTACTAAAAATATAATTTTACTTAATATTTACATTATTACTAATCTTAATAATAACCCTAAACCCTAATAACTAACTACCTAAATTACCATTTTAGGGTTTTAACTAACTAATTATAATATTAACTAACAATATTATTACAAACTAAATTACTAACTTTTACTAATCCTAATAGTAACTTACTAACTAAATTATTATTTCAACATTTAAACTAATTATAATAATAACTATTTAATAATACTACTAACTAAAGTACTTTTAAACACTTTTCTAATCTAAACTAACAATAACTAAACTAAACTAAACTAATCTAATAATACAACTAACTAACAATAACTACTAAACTAACCTAAAACCTAAACTAAACTACACTACTAAACTAACCTAAATAATACAACTAACAATAACTAAACTAACATACCATAAAATAAACTAACATTAACTAAACTAAACTAATAATAGAACTAACTAACCTAAATAATAACTAAACTAACCTAACTTAAACTAAACTAGCATTAACTAAACTAAACTAATAATAATACAACTAACCTAAACTAAACTAACCTAAATAATACAACTAACAATAACTAAACTAACCTAACATTAACTAAACTAAACTAATAATACAACTAACTAACCTAAACTAAACTAATCTAACATTAACTAAACTAAACTAATAAGACAACTAACTAACCTAAACTAAACTAACCTAACCTAACCTAAACTAATATAATCAACAAAATAATAATAACAAAATATAATCATCCATATTTAAAAAAATCACATACTTCTTATATTTTTCCTTTTTTTTCTTCATTCTTTCTTTCTTCTTCCTCTCCTCCTCCTTTTTCGGCTTCTTCTTCTTCTTCTTTTCTTCTTCTTCTTCTTCTTCTTCTTCTTCTTCTTCTTCTTCTTCTTCTTCTTCTTGATTTGGGGACCATTATAAGGTCCCCAGCCACAACCCGATAGGTAAAAGGGTGCCGCCTCTGGCAGAGGCTACACCAAGTGTGTCGACTTTTCACCTTTCGATTTTTTTTCATTGTTTTTTTTTGTTGTAGGGTTCAGACCTATGTGAGAGGGTGGTGCGACCTGCCTCTGCGCGACCACCCTCTTTGTACCAGTTTCGTAATTTTTAAAAAGTGCACCCCATTTTCGTATTTTAATTTTTTTTGTAATATTTTAGTAAAAAACCCTCAACCTAATTATCCCTAAACTTTAGATAACTCAATTTTCAAAACTTTACCTAATAATCACTAATATTATTGAATTATTACATTTTAATTACGCGTCAATTAATTTTCTTTAATAACACTTTAATTTGAAATATTTATTATTAATTTGGTCCTTAAACTATAACTCAAATATCAATTTGATATTTAAATTCTTTTTGTTCATATATATTAAAAATAAATAAAACTTATTAAAGATTTTCTCCATATAGTCACTGTTCCGGCTTATTTTTATTTTATGGATTTTCATCATCTTGAAATCAACCATCATCACTTAAGCTACACAAATCTACCTCGATCATCATTAAAGCCCAAAGAAAATAAACCGTAATCAAAAGAAGCCAATGTACTAAAAATAGATGAACAATTCAAAGTTAACATACTCGAATTATAGGGAAAAAAAAATTAAATAGGGTTTTGGCTGGAATTTTAGGATGAGTAAATCTAGACCAAAAACCTTTAATGGATCAAATGGATCGGAGTCGGAAGAGGATGATGATTTGATTTCAGCTGAGGTGGTTGAAGAGGAGGAGGAAGATGTTGTAAAAGTTTAAGCCAGTAAGAAAGGGAACACAAGTTGGGATTATCAAAATATTTGTAAATTTCTCATCAAAATTTCATATCTTATAGGTTTTTGTTTAATAATTTTTTTAAAATATTAAAATAATATTTTAGTTATAGTTTAGGAGCTAAATTAACTATTAATTTTTTAAATTAACATATCAGGTAATCTTCTTAAAAAAATTAGCAGATAAGTGACTTATAACTATTATATAACTTTTGAAAGTTAAGTATATTAAAATATAATTTTAAATAAAATCAATAAATAATGAATGTAGTTTACTCAAAACAATTAAGAGGGTTTTCATTTAATAAAATCTATTATTTTATGATCAATGATTGCTTTACGACACAGCTGACGTGCAAAATTAAAACCTTATCAACCAATTTATTTTTTCTTTTGCCAACCAATTTCTTAAGACAACGTATGCAATAAAAAATCATTGCCAATCTCTTACTTTCGTTATAAAAAGACTCTTTTCATTTAATTTTTTATTCGAATTAATTTTTTGTGTTTTACTTGTGTATAAAGTTTGCACTTACCACAAATTTTGATATTTTTTTCTGTCTTATTTAGTATTTGATAGATTTGTAAATTTAAATGGTGTTTATTCTATCGATAGAATCTTAATTTGATTAGTATAGACATTGTTATTAGTGCAAGAAAGCGTGAGTAATTTTAGGTATTGTATAAAAAAGAACGATATTATAAGAATCTATGCGATATCATATTATAGATACTAACCTGTTAAATATATTTAAAAATATAATCATTTAATTAAGTTCTTGAACTTAATTAATAATATTAAAATTTATATTTGTGTATAAATATATTTATATATAATTGAGGTATATTTGTATGTATATATAAAAATATTAAAAATCATTTATGCTAAAACACACTATACCAATGTAAAATACTTGTAAAAATAAAGTTTTGGTTGAAATGGTAAAAAAATATTTTAAAAGTGTTGGTGGCTTGAGTTCAAATATCACAATAAGTAAATTTTGCGATACCAAAAAAATACTCATCAATTATATAAAATATTCTTAAATAAGCTTAGCTCGGTGTTTGGTGGTAGGATGTGGGACTACTTTCTTCTCTGTTTGTTCATTTATCAAATATTCAAGTATACAACTCATTTTCGATTTTCGATTTGATTTTATTGTTGAAAATCTATGTGCTTATGTCTTATTATACTAATATGTTTTTTAATAGTAATTTAATCCTTCTTCATTTTGTTCCTGCTGCTCATATTCCTAGTTTTCCTTTTCTTAACCTTCCCACATTAATTTGATCCTCTTTTGCAAGATTCTCATTGTCCTTACCTTAAGTCTACTAATTTCACTACTTTCATCATCACCAAGATTTTCTAAATCTTTCTAAGCTTCCAATTATTGACTACTTAATGGGAATAAATCATTTTAAATAAAAAATAGTTTTTCTTCATTTTGCCTATATGAGAATTTTGTTTTGTTGGTATTCTTCAAAGCTCTCATGTTGCCATGTGCTTCCACATTCCTTTTACCTTGCAATTTATTATATGCATGCAATTGAAATTGGTCAAGACGTAATTTATTATATGCCATGTGCTTATTAATTGTCTATAATCATCCACTTAAACTTGTAATAACGATTGCAGGAAGACTAGAATTTCTATCGCACTTCTCTTCAATTATACACGGTTCTAAGGTTGTCGAGTCTTTGTTGCAACTTTCCAAAGCATTTGAGGTTAGTTTCAATCTGGTTTTGTTTGGTTTTATCGGTTTATAGTAGAATTTTATCATATTAATTTTGTATCATTTTCATATTTTCTAAGATTTGATGCACTCTGTAAAAATAAAATAAAAACAAGTAAGCTAACCCATTTCTACAATCCACTAACTTTAAACATAAACCCTACAACCTAAACAGTAAGCTTTATATATGCTAGTTGGACCAACAAAAGCCACTCGGTGTTTTCCATTTCTTTGTAAACCACATGAGATTATGTGTCATGCATCTCATGACGATTTAGCAAGCAGCAAGAGCAACCAACATTTAAAAGTTCACAAGATCTTAGTGGATTGATTGTTTTTAACGTGTAATTGTTCGATTAATAGCTTATAATATTTTGTTAAGAGCTTGTAATAATATGCCCTACAACTAGTATTTTGAAGTTTACAATAAAAGGTGATTTCTATCATATCTATAATGAATCCATCATAACATAATATAATCAATTACACTATGGTGAATGAAATGAATATATATAACATCAAATAATAAATTAAACGATGTCCATAAATTAAATATAACATGACATAGCTACTTAAATTACAAATCTTGAATTAAACAACCAATAAGTCAATACAAAAACTAATTAAAAGTAATTACATTAAGCTTTTCTTAAAATTCAAAATGTAAAAGCCTAAACCCCTAAAACCCTTAAAACCCTAAAACCTTAAAACCTTAAAACCCTAAACTCTAACGCCTAAGCCCTAAACTCTAAACCCTTAAACCTTTAAATCTTAAACCCCTAACCCTTAAACACCTAAACCCTTAAACCCTAAACCCCTAAACCCTTAAACCTTAAACACTAAACCCTAAATCCTAAACCCTAAACCCTAACCCCTAACCCTTAACCCCTAACCTATAACCCTTAACCCCTAATTTTAAGTTAATATCAAACTTCATAACTTACATAATACTTGTATAATTTTAAGAAAAGATTCAAAGTATATATTTGGAAACCCGACGGTTGTCTTATATCTCAACGTTAGATATAACGGATCCTCTCTAGGTGTAACAATGCCATTATGATGGATCTAAACGAAATACCAAATTAAATATCGAAATAATATAACATTTATTAAACCCTTAAACTCAAACCCTTGAAACCCTAAAACCTTAAAACCCTAAAACTCTAAACTCTAACCCTTAAACCTTAAACTCTAAACCCTTAAACCTTTAAATCTTAAACCCCTAACCCTTAAACACATAAATCCTTAAACCTTAAACCTCAAACCATTAAACCTTAAACTCTAAACCCTAAACCCTAAATCCTAACCCTTAACCCTAACTTATATTGTTATCGATCTGAAAAAAACGTGAGTAGTTAGGTATTGTATCAAAAAACAGATATTAGAAGAATCTATGCGATATCATATTATAGAAATAGAAAATTTTGCGATACCAAAAAATACTCATCAATTATATAAAATATTCTTAAATAAGCTTCACAAGCAGGGATGAAGCTATAAATTTTTAGGGACGGAATTAAATTATCTATTTTACAATAATAAAATGTAATTTCACTATTTTTATACCCTATATCGATCTTTATAGTTTTTAAAGAAGAGAATTAATTTTTTTATCATTTGGGGGTCAAAGTTTAATTTTACCATTACCAGTTTAAAATTTATAAATTATGAAATGATCTAAATGAAAAAAAATTATTTTAAGGGGGTCGGGGGTAGCCCCTAGCTCCGCCATTATTCACAAATATAATACATTATTAAACAAACTCAAAATAAACAAACAAAAAATTATTTTCTAAATTAAAAAATACGATCATTCTATACCATATATAACAATTCATAATTTAACAAATAAAAATAAATAATAAAATACTTAAATTTAAATTTAAAATATATTTTAAAATTAATTTTTTAATACGTATGAGTGAAATCAATCCGTACACATTGGTATGACCGATGTATATTAGAATTTACCCCGGAATCAAACTTAAAATTTGTTGCTCTAGTTTACTACCATGATAGAAATTTAACCAAGAATGAATAAATTTTGGGTAAACTGTATAAATAGTGACCCAACTATTAGCGAGTTTTTATTTTGGTCATTTAGGTTTAAAATTTTCTATTTTAGTGATTAATGTTATCGATATTTAATATTTTGGTCCCTCCTTCATTGAATCACTAACGGAATAATGACGTGATCTTTTTTATTGGCATAATAACAAATTTAGTCATCCAATATTTCTGATTCTATCAAATTGGTCTTAATTCTAAAATAAAAAACTTAGCCCTCAACTTTACACATTCTATCAATTTAGTCATGATTCTTAAAATTTTAAAATAAAAAAACATATTTAAAATTTAATTTTCTATATAAATACACAATATTTTATAATAAAAAACATACAAAATTATAAAAATGAATATCTATTTTCTCGATTTATAACATTTGTTTATTAAAATAACGATTTTATAAATAAAATAATTTAAGGGAAAAGCCAAGAAGAATGATTAAGTAGATTTAGGTTTTATGTTTTTTATTTTCTAACATTAATGATCATCGTGTGCAAGTTGGATCAAAAACTACAACATGAGCTTCAAAAGTGTAAGAATCAATACATTTATGTAGTTGTTTAGAATAAGTTTATTGCGATTGAGGTTGTGCTTAAGGGCAGAAATGATTATAGACATAAAAGAGGACAAGGTCTTAGAGATTAGGTGGAAGGTTATGCCAATAACTCACAACAATAGAAGATGTGAAAATTGAGAAGTTATGAGTAAGTGTTATTAATGCTAATGGTTGTATGTGAAGACGATGCTTAGCACTCGATAAATTTGACGAGGACTAGGAAACAAGGCCAAACATATAATAAATAAATTATTATTTATAACGTACAACTAAAAAAAAAGAAAAATAAAAAGAAATGTATGAATCTGGTTTAAGTATTTTTTGTGGGTTTTTAAGAAAATTATTTTATTTATAATATTATTATTTTAATAAATAATTTTCATGATAGAAAAAAGAGAAAAATAGGTATTTATTTATAATTTTGTATGTATTTTATTGAAAAATGAACTTTTAATTTTTTAAGTTTTTTAATTCTTAAGAATTAAGACTAAATTAATAGAACGTTAAAAACTATAAATATTAGAGGATAAATTTGCTATTACGCCAATAAAAATATCACATCAAAATTGGTTAGTAAATAAATAAATGAGTGACAAAAATATTAAAATTGATAATATTAATGATTAAAATAAAATATTTTAAAGCTAAAGGACCAAAACAAAAATCGTTAATAATATTTTATCCAAAGCACAACTTCATTTTGTCAGGAACCAACCAAGTAAAACTAAACAAAACATAAACAATGCTTCGAGATTTGAAATTAACGTTAACCAACAGGCAGTAGCCGCCGCCGCCTCCTCCTCCTCCTCTGTCTTACATGCCATTTTCAATGAACCTGAGGATGATTAATGAGGAGGCTATTCAACCAAGTCCAAATAATTTTATTCCTATTTGTTTAAATCTCAAAAATTTTTTTGACAAGGTTTTGGTTGGTATAAACATAATAAGTAAGAAAATGATTTTATTTATAAATAATAATAAAATGAATAAAGCCTTTAATTTAATGTCATTGTCCAAAATCCATCTAACCTAATAATTATATCTACATATTTCACCATTATTAATTTGATTTTTAATTTTAAAGAGATTATTTGGAATTTGGAATCTTGAAGTTTTAAATTCAAGTTTATTATAAGTGGGTTCGATGTTTATATATATATATTATATATATATATATATTATCAATTTAATTATTTTTAATATAAAATTTATTATTATTTTTCAATAAGAGTTGAATCACTTTTTAATGATTCATGCTAACATAATATTATTTATTCCATAAGTTATGTCAACAAGTGCTTTAAAAATAAAAAAATCAAAATTTATAATGATTAAAAAACAACTTGTTTATGTGGCTGCTATAGTTTTTTTAGGCTTAATGCAAAATTTAAGTCCCTAAAGCATATTGCTTTTCCAGTTTCCACTGAAATGGGCAAAAAATATATGGACTAAAGTGAGAAAAACAATATACATTAGGGTGCATTAAACTTTTTATTATTTTAGATATATATTTTATAATAATTAATTTTTTTTCAAAAGTGAATGTGCATGTAATTAAATTTGATAGCGTTATCTAAATTATTCTGATTTGTTAGTTGGACAATATAATTAATTATTCAATGATGTATTACGATAGTAACTTTTTGTATTATTACCCCTTTTTTTTTTTTTTTAGTGTTCAGAACAGAAGGACTTAAATCTCCTAAATGCAACCAAGTCTTTTGAGAGATTGACCCGACCGACCCACGTTAATGTCTGCCAGCTCCTAAACTGTAGTTGGTTAAAATATGCCATTAATATCTGTATTTTGAGAAAAATTGAGATTTAGTCCTCTTGAGTTTATCAATAAAATTTATTATTTATACTTTAAAAGTTTCGATTTCCGATTTAAAAACTATAGTACAATCATTGATATTTTAGGAACTTTTATCAAAATTTATTAATTTAATATATTGATTAGACTGCTTTCATGAGATATGGCATATGATTAATAAAATTGAAAATACTAGGCTCTTAAGGATTCAACTTAAAATTTAAAACTAAGAAAGAAAGATAATTTAATTTTTAACTTTAAAAGTAAATGGACTAAATTTTATTTTCTGTAAAAGTAGAAGGACTAAAAACAGATTTTGACCATAGTAATTTTACATCGCACGTTGCTTCTTGGCTGCATCGCGGAAGCTCCTGTTGAATAATCAGAAAATTCAACTTGCCTTAGATCACTTATAAATAATACCTTTCCACTCCCCCTTCCCACTGTCCAGTGAGAGAACTAAGAATCTCCGATTCAAACCCACAAATAAAAAAATCCTTAGCTTCTCATTTTCTCTCTTGTTTTCAGTTTTTGGATATGGAAAGTAGCAGTGAAGTGTCGAGCAGGCTTCAATATATTGAACAATATTTACTTGATGAAAATCAATTTCCTCCGGTGGGATTGTGGAGCTTTTCAAATGAAAATCAATGGACAAATTATTCGAAATCCGAGGGTTCCACCTCTCAATCTCACTCTCTTTACCCTCAAAGTTCCACCTCTGATTCCTGTCTTACAGTATCCAATTTTAATAGCCTTGACGAAGATGATTTCTTCAACTTCTCTACCAATTTCCCAGGTTTCGAGTCTAACCAAAGTGATGTTTTCGAATTTGACTCCAAACGTCAATTTATCCATCTCACCACACCTAAGCCTCTCACTTCCAACGCCACTGCTTGTGAATTCCAGGTGAAATCTCGATCTTCTTCGAATTCGACTTCCAATTCTCAGAGTCGAAAACCTTCGCTGAAAATCTCGTTGCCGCATAAAGTGGAGTGGATTCAGTTCGGCAAACCGGATTTAACCGAGGTAAAGCCGAAGAATTCAAATACCGAAGAGGAAACTAAGCATTACAGAGGAGTCCGACAAAGGCCGTGGGGAAAGTTCGCAGCCGAGATCCGAGATCCTAACCGAAAAGGTTCACGGGTCTGGTTGGGAACTTTTGACACCGCCATAGAAGCCGCAAAGGCTTACGACCGAGCCGCCTTTAAGTTACGTGGCTCAAAAGCGATTCTTAACTTCCCTCTCGAAGCTGGGAAGTTGGATGTAATCGCCGCTGGCGGAGAGAGGAAACGGGGCAGATACGACGGCGCTGGGGATGAGAGAGAAGTTAAAGCCGTAAAGAGAGTGAATGATGATGTGACTAAAGCGAGAGATAACGGCGATGCGCCTTTAACGCCGTCAAATTGGACATCATTTTTGGATTGCGATAACGACACGAAGGGGTTATTTAACATGCCATTGTCATCGCCGTTAGGCTTGCACCAAGTTATAGTCATCTAACGACGATAAGTCGATAATGTATATAAATTGTTTTTATATTTGTTTTTTCTTTCAGTTCACTTATTGAATAAATCGATCCATGGTTTTTTTTTATTATTATTATCAACGATTGCTTTATGATTTCTTTTAAATTCAATTTTAAATATTATACCTGTGAAATTTTTATATTTAAAACATAAATATATAATATAATAAATAATAAAACATATGATTTAAAATTAATTAATAATAATATATTAAATATGTATGATATTAAAATAAAAATAAAAAGCGATTTGTTTATCATAGTGTTATTATCAATCTTAAATTGGTGTCGAGTTAATTTATAACATAAACTTAATCAAAATAATATTAACATTGAATTTTGTCACACTCATGATGTAGCGAAAATAATATTATATTTTCTTCTAAAATTTATTCAACAATAAATATAAGTGGACCGTAACAAATTTATATTTTAATATTACTAAATATGTGTTTAATTCTTGGATTTATAATTTATAATTATTTTATTCAAAGAGCATATAAAAATATGAGAAGATAAATGTGTTATCGTAATAACATTAATTATAATTTAAAAGAATAAATATTTCTATAATTTTATAATTGAATTAGTGATCGAATAAGGATAACATCAACTCAATAAAAGATAAAATATAGTAATTATATATATAATGGAGGAATGTAATGCATATAAAAATATTAAAATGATTTTTATTTTCAAAGTTAAAAGATTAAAGTAAACTGAATCTATTTTCAAATGAAAAGTAAATTAATCCTTTAATTAACTTTCATATGACGTACAATATTCGCATTTGATTATTACCTCTGCTATTATTTTATTTCATTTGTTGTCCTTAGTCCTTACAATTATTATTTGAATAATATTTTAAGATTTAAAAGAATTTAATTTAATTAATTTTAATATTATAGTAATAGATCGAATGTCACTAATAAAGGGATAAAATTTTTTAATAATTTATTTATTTGATTTTGATGTTTTAAAATTTAAGATTTCAATATTAAAAAAATAAATTTAGAATTTTTGGCAAGGGTAAACAAGTACAATCTAATAAATTTTAAAGCATTATTTTAGTTTCTACTATTTTTCATTTTAATCCTTAATTTTTTAACTCTATCAATATTATAAAAAATAATATTTTTGGATGACTAAAATAAAAGTGTGAACATGATGTGACGTGTACATATTAACTGCATATAAAGATTTAACTATTGAGTGACTAAAATGAAAAGTACTTTAAAAATTAGGTAACCAACTAAATAATTTATCCAAATTAATAACACCTAGAACGGTCAATGTACCTCTATGTAACTATTATCTATTTTTAAAGGTTAGCTGATTAATACATTTAAAATCAGTATGAAAATCCTATGTAATCATTTTTCTTTCTTTTGAAAGGTAAATTTATTAATTCATTCAATAAATAAAAACTATACAGTTCAAAGAAAAAAATAACAAATACTCGTTATAGATAGTGAAGGACAAACTTTATCAATACAACAAACGCTTTAGCTTTAGCATCGATAGAATATCATGACACGTTAATAATTGCTTTGCCACAACTCAAACATGAAATATTTGGGGTGATTGCAAGCACTTAATACGATAAAGAAATCAACCCCAAATAGTCCAAAGCGGCGAGCAAAAATCGATAAAAGAATAGAGCATTTACCAAACTGGAAAGGATGACAACAAAACCATCTTTAAAGTCACTTGTAAAACTAAGGTTACATGCATAAACAAGACTAAAAAAACGTGCTACAAGAGCAGATAAAAAATTTCTAAAACTGAAAACTTATTAAATAATGGAAAAACAAACAAAAAACATAGAAAACTTTTACAATGTAATCTTTTTAAAGATTTATGTAAACGAGTTTGAATTAAAAAAAAGGGTAAACTACAAAAATAGTCAATTTTGTTTGCCTAATATTACATTTTAGTCACTTATGTTTGAAATGTTACGTTTTAGTCATTTACATTATCGTTTTGTTACAAAGTGGTCACTCTACCGTTAAACTCCGTTACCTCCCTTACTTTAGTCCGACATGGCAATCCAAATGAGTTTTAAATGCCAACTTGAATGTCCAGTTGCTGGGATAAAAAATATGTTTTTAATTAAATAAATTTAATTTAGATTGCCACGTATGACCGTTGGTAGTGATGTAACGGAGCTTAACGGAAGAATGAGCACTTCGTAACAAAACGATAACGTAAGTGACTAAAACATAACATTTTAAATAAAAGTAACTAAAATGTAATATGAGACTAATAAAAGTCACTATTTTTCATAAAAATGTATTTTTTTAAAAAATTAGGATCGAAATCAGCGAATTAAACTTGGTCACCATTTTCAAAATTACAACTAAATTAATTGTTTAATTGACGCGTGTTATTTTAATACAAGACAAAAAACAATGCTATTTTAAAAACAAGAAAAACAGTGAGTTTCGATGTTAGACTAATTATTAAAAAACAAATTGCATGAAAGATTTATATTTGGTGAAAAATACTAACGATGGTGATGGTTATTTTCTTCTATTTAAATAAAAAGATTTTAACTTGTTAAGCAACCTTTTAAACAAATATTATCTCATGTTCACATTTATTATGTTATTGTATTCAAAATGAGTTAAAAAAAAAAAAAAAAATTCAAGGAAGGTTAGGAGCAATGGCGGAGTCAAAAAATTTTTTGAGTGGAAATTAAATTATATATTTTATAATAATAAAAATATAATTTTATTATTTTAATAATTTATATATTTATAATTTTTAAAAAATTAGATCAAATTTTTATTATTTTTAAAAATTAAAATATAATTTTATCATTATTAATTTAAAATTTTATAAATTTTAAAGAGACTAAATAAAACATTTTCATTTTGGGACTGCCACTCTTGCCAGCCCCACTGATTAGGTGAAAGACATGCGTGCAAGTAGTGAAGTTGGCAAAAATAGAGATCGTAATGTTCCACGGTTTTAACTTTTATTTACAAAATTTCAACATTCAATAATTATCCTGCTATACTATGTCACCATGTGCAAGTGAATCGTAATTTTTGACTCCTCTCCCTCTTTTCACCCATCCATGTTTGGATAACAAAAATTTTCTGCCCTCAAACATTTACTATTTAGATTATATTTGTCATATTTGTCTTGTTCAAAAGAGCCTTGTCATTTGTGCTTAGATGAACTTCATTCGATGATACATTTTGTTAGATTATAGGTTTCACCGGTGTATGACGTACTCAACATGTGGAGTCTTTCTTTCTAAGTCTTGTCATGATAGATGTCAAGTTTGTAAAATTTTGTCAAGACCATTCAAGTTCAAATGCCACTTAAGTGTTGGACATATCAATCTAGGGGCAAAACTAGAAATTTTTTTGAAGGAGGATCAAAATTAAATTGTATATTTTTTCGATAGCAAAAATCTAATTTTATCATTTTAACAGCCTATATCTTTATAATTTTTAATCAATATTTTCATTTTTAAATACTAAAGTACAATTTTACTATGTACTAATTTAAAATTTTATAAATTATAAAGAGACTAAAGATAAAATTTTCTATTTTAAAGGAGTTGGATCTTACCAGCACTCTTTGGCTCCGCCCCTGTCAAGCTAATCACTATGTAGCTAGAAGCCTCTCTTGCTCCCTAAGGGCATATCAAGATTTGATCACAATGGACACATGTCATAGCTTAGAAGAAGGTTGATCACCCTTTTGCTTATATCTTGAGTTAAAACTTTGTTAAAATCATTTCGCAATCACGTCATATCCGTAGTGTGAATTACCACTTCCTCTTCAACAATATTAAAAAATTATTTTTATGTTACTAATGATTTTTGTTTCATAATTGGATTTAAATGAAGAAAAAAAAAAACCTTTCTGATTAGGTAGTAATTTAAATGAAAGAGGTAATTGTACCTTAATCTGATCCATCAACATGTATAGTATATTTGAACACACAAATAAAAATATCAAATTTCAAACATGCTACGTGTTAACTTACTTGGATCAACAGATAGGGCATTTGAGTTAAGTGTCATTCAATACTTTAATTGATATACTAATGTTTTAACCTACCAAAGATTGGATTATTTAAGAGGTTGAAATTTGAACAGTCCTTGAGTTGACCATTGATGAAATAATATTGTAAAACCATATCATAAGGATTTGGAGTTTGAATGATGGGTTATTTTATTTGAAATCAAATATAGGCAGAGTTGATGGATTTTGACCCATTAATATACATCCATTTTTAAATATTTCAATGCATGACCAAAATCAATCAAAACTTTGTTTTCCACTATTCATTGACTTCATAACACCTCTTTCTGACACCACAGTCAATATCACTCAATTCTTTTTTATTTTATTTTGAATCAAAATTTAAATAATATTCATATGATTAAAAAAAATGCTAATTTATAATTTTATTTCTAACAAGCACAAAAGACAGTGATGTAGAAGCGGACCAAATAAGTTATTGAGAGTTTTTCCATAACAAAGACAAATTGTGATTTATATTTAAATTCCACGTTAATTATTATTTTTACAGGACATTTATTATATAAATTGGAATCAGACTCCAACTTTATTGAACAAAATCTATAGGTCGGTTCTTTTCTAATACAAATATGGTTTTAAAATTCGAAATGGACAAAAGAAATATAATAGGAGTGATAACCGGCTTTGAAAAACTTTGGGTTTGCGTAAAATATTATGTTATAACTGCCTTTGTAAGTTATTTTATCTTTATTTTGTTAGGTCAAAGATTATGATCCATCTATAATAATGAATTAACTCTTTATTCTTTACATTCAAACTTCTTGACTTCATATATAGTCCCTTGGAATAGAGCTACATGCGTAACGTAAACCATCCAATTTTATTGAATCCAAAATTACACATCTCAAAACCTTTTTTTTTTTTTGAAATTGACTTTTTATTAAAAACAAAAAATAAAAAAGGATAGTCTCCACCGATCTTTTTTTTATGAGGTGTGATCGGATCATCTCATGATTTGATCATTTTAATAAAATGTTTGATTTATCAAAATAATGTTTTTCGTCTACAAAATCTAGAAAATTGGTTTGGGAGTCGGTTACGTGCGAAGAAAGATTAACACCCTTGTAATGCCTAAAATTGGTACATAGTTGATTAATTAATGTCTTAATATCGAAAGTTAAAAATTCAGAAAACTGAAATATGATCCCTCTCTACATGATTTTTTTTTTTAAATTGAAATCAATTATTTAAATAGAAACTTATATAAGAAGCTTTCTTATTCCGAGTTAACCAAAACGAAAAGGTCATGTCCGATAAGTTAGGACACGACATCCCGAATTCTCAAGAAGAAAATCGCTTGTTATATAATTATTTTTTAAATCTTGTGTTTTTAGTTTTTAAAAGGGATATTCGGTTATCTAGGTTCAAAGAGAAAATTAAACCCCATAAGTTAATGCACAATTTCTCGAATTGCCAAATACAAAACATCGCCTTGATTTTTAAAAATTTTCCTTTTTTATTTATCGAGAAAAAAACAAATGTAACATTTAAAAATGTGTATTTAACTTATTCATGTATAGTATAGAAATGGATAAATATATTTGAATACGGTTTGTGACATGGTTGTAGTACTATTAATTTTAAATGGAAGTATAAAATGAAAAGAAGATATACAATAAAAAATATCATCCTAGTAAATGATGATGATATAACCATAATAATAATAAAACACCAAATAATAATAATGGCAATAATCACATTAAAATGGAAAAAGACAAAATTAAATGGTAAATTTTTTATAAAAAAAAAAGAAAGAAAAGGGACGGATTGAAAACCACCTAAAAAGCGGAAGAACTAGGGTTGCAATTATACTCTAGTCACAAAAACATGTGGATCTGCCAGGAAGTTGGGTCGGGTTTCAGGTTAGCCCTAAAACGACGCCATTTGGGGCCTTTCAAACTCTTCTAAAACAGTGTCGTTTTGGCACCCTATATAAACCAAAAAAACTTTTAAAAATTTATTTTCAAAATTATTTAAAAAAAAATACGAAAACCATTTCATTTTTCTTTGAAATTGTTTTAGGGTCAGACCTTGGTATCCGATGTCCCTCTCGCAACTCCGCAGTGGCCGCGGGTCATCGGCGAAGACAACCGTCGCCTCTGGTGGCAAAAGAAAAAGTTGCCTCTTTTTAGTCCATTTTCTAAAAAAAAACCTTTCGAAACCCAGATTTTAAAACCAAATATTTCCTAAAATCGAAAAAAAAAAAGAAAATAGCGAAGGAAACCCTTCGATCTCATCGAGTCCATCGGACTCCCATCAGAATCCTAACGGGTTCTGAGATGTTCGATTGCCGGAGATAGCCCTCAATGGCGACAGGAGACGAGACGACGGGTAAGAACCTTTGTATTTCCATTGTTTTTAATCTCTGTTGTTTTAAAATTTCTACTTCTTTTTTTTTTTTTTGTATTTTCATTGTGTCCAAAAAATACATATGGTTTGTGGCTCTTATAGCCAAAATATATTACAAGATATTAGTTTCTTGTTCTTTCTTTTCACCTTTTCTGCTTTTTCTGTTCTCTGCGGTCCTCTGTTTTGTTTTCTTTCCCTTTTGCAGGTATCTATGGAAAGTCAACGGAGGGGAGAGAAGATGCGCCCTTTGCCATTTTGGTGCAAGACAACAAACCTCGGGCGACATGCATACTGCGGAGGCACGAGGAGGCGGTGCGATGCATGGAGGTTAGGGTTTTTAGTTTTTCTGAAAACTTAGTTTAAGTTGCAGGCTTATAATTGGGCTTAGGGTTTTTTTTACTTTGGACTTGTAATTTTTTTATTTTGGGCTTGTAATTTTCTAGACTTATTTATTATTTTTATTTTATTTCTTGGTTTATATTTTTCAATGGGTCGAGCAAATTTGGGCATTTACAACTGCCTCTCTTTGCAAATTGTCGTATAACGGGAATGAAGCAAAGACTTTAAAATGGGCCAGATTTGCGTGATCTTGTCGGATTTTGACTTCTTTGGTGCTTCTCTTCTTCAAGTAGCTTCATCTTATCCCACCGCAACTTCAGGGGTATAGGAATTATAGTTTCAATTACTCCGCTGCAACTTCAGGGAGATTAGATTCGTATCTTCAACCTACTCCGCTGCAACTTCAGGGAGATAAGGTTTGTAGCTTGTAGGTTTAGCCTATTCCACTGCAACTTCAGGGAGATAAGACTTGTTATAGTAGATTTAATCTGACCCACTGCAACTTCAGAGGTATAAGATTTGTTGCTAAAATCTGCTCCACTGCAACTTTAGGGAGATAAGATTTGTAACTCGTAACTTTAATCCGTTCTACTACAACTTTCAGGGAAATAATATTTGTGGCTTTAATCTGCTCCACTGTAGTTTCAGGGAGATAAGATTTGTAATTTGTAGCTTTAATCTATTCCACTAAAACTTTCAGGGAAATAAGATTTGTAGCTTTAATCTGCTCCTTTGTAACTTCAAGGATATAAGATTTGTAATTTGTAGCTTTAATCTGTTCCACTGTAATTTTAGGGAAATAAGATTCACTATCTTCAGTCTGCTCTACTGTAACTTCAGGGAGATAAGACTTGTAACTTCAACTTGCTCCACTGCAACTTCGGGAGATAAAGTTTATAGCTTTAATCTACTCTACTGCAACTTCAGAGAGATAAGATTTACTATCTTCGATCTACTCTACTGTAATTTTAGAGATAAGAATTATAACTTGTAGCTTTAATCTGCTCCACTTCAACTTCAGGGAAATAAGATTTGCTATCTTCAATCTACCCTACTGCAACTTCAAGGAGATAAGATTTGTAACTTCTGCTTTAATCTGTTCCACTGCACTTCAGGAAAATAAGACTCGCTACAGTATATTTAATCCGACCCACTATAACTTCAAAGGTATATGATTTGTCGCTTCAATCTACTTCACTGCAATTTTAGGGAGATAAAATTTGATATCTTCAATCCGCTCCACTGCAACTTCAGGGAGATAAGATTCATCACAATGAATTCAATTCGTCCCACTAAAACTTCAAGGGGATTGGGTTTGTGGCTTTGATTTACTCCACTGCAACTTTAGGAAGATAAAATTTTCCACGATAACTTCAATCCATCACACTGCAACTTCAGGGGCAGAGGATTTGTGGTTTCACTGGTCTATTACACTGTTCTCTAGGGAGTATAACTTGTAGAATTTGTTTCATAGGCCCATATTTATGCTAAGCAATTAGGATGTTATGATCAGAATGAATCAAATGCTCCTAATTAGATGTGTATGAATGATATTCACATGAATGTCGAATGTCATTTTCGAGAATGATCCCTTTTTAATGCTTAGGTTAATAATGCTCGTTGTTCGTTAAGGTTTAATCATTGACGTATTACCCTGCTTTCTTGTTCAGTTGGTATCTTTAATAGAGAACCCAAAGAAATAATCACAATTTAGATTATTCTTTCCCAAATATTTCTAACTCTTAAATTTGGTTATGTAACACCCCTAACCCATAACCATCGCTGGTCTAGGGTTAAAGGTATTACCGGACAAATAAGATCTTTTACGAACATTTCACATCAAAATTTTATCAATTTAAATCAAAGTGTCCATTAAATAAGTCTACGAGACCTTAAACTTACATTAGAAATGGTCGAGACTAAACCGAACTCATAAGAAATTTTTTGAAATTCAAACATTTTTCAAAGCTAAAGAGGTCACACACCTGTGTGGGCAAGTCGTGTGCCTCACACGACCTCGGACACGTCCATGTGTTCAAGCCGTGGCAAAACAGGACATACATACTAACTTGTCCACACGGCCTGAGACATGCCCGTGTGCCTTACCCGTGGTCAACACTGACTTGCACCACACGGTTAGTCACACTCTCGTGTGTCTAACCCGTGGTCTAAACTGACTTGTTTTGAAATGCAACCACGAAGGACACGGTCGAGCCACACGCTCATGTGCTCAACCGTGTGGGCAACTATAGGCCATTTACAAGGCCAATTTGCCACCCACTCTTTTGGTTATACCTGCAAGCATTATACCAATTCAAATCATATATCCAATGCAAACAAAATATACCAAAATGACCATCTTTTCTAACCATTCAAGAGCATATCTACCATACCAACTTATGCAACATTTATCTCATTCTCATCACAAGCATTTCTAAGTATAAAACGTTCAAAAACTTATCAATTCAATGTGACAACCTTTCATCAATAATTTACAAATTTTGTATCACAATACTTAATCATAAATTTGACCATTTCATTAGTCCAACCATTAGCCATCAACCCATACCAAACTATGCATCACAAAACATATTTGATATTTACCATATTCACAACCATTATCAAGCCATATCACATGGCTAATTTCATCAAATATATAGACATCAATTGCCCAAATTACAACTACTCATCAAATAATCATAAAGCCTATACATGCCATAAAACCAAGTTATAAAGTGTATAATTACCAGAATCATTAGCCAAATAGTGTGATACGATCTTCGTGACTTCCAACCCGAGCAAATCTCAAAAAATCTATAAGCATAGGAAAAACACACAGAGTAAGCTTTGAATGCTTAGTAAGCTCGTATATTAATAAACTTAACATATCAAATAATTTCAAATCAATGTCATAAATATAATATACTAACTCATATGACGAAACACATCTTATCACAAGTTTATAATATGTTTTCATATCAAATCATCACTCTTCAATAATATACTTACTTACTTACTCACTTTAGGTTTCACAAGCTTATTAAATTCTATTATTATATAACATTCAATTTACACTTTCTTAAACCAAATAAACACATTATAGAGAATAACTCATCTAGTCATATATCTCTTTTTCATATGAATCTCATTTTTACATTTATACCCAAATTCACCTTTCATTCATAAAACATCTGACAATTTCACATATGCCACTTTATAAGCCACAAATTGTTCATTTGTTCATGATTCATTTGCACATATTCACATTTCATTTGCATATACATCACAAAACATTCTTTGCACATACATATACTTACCTTTCATTATCAAATATTGCATACATATCAACGTACCTGAATCGAAATGTCATTCACTTATTCATTTATTTCTCAGAACGCCCATTGAACCGTTCAGAATCAATAGGATACTCAGATAACTCAAAAATCTTATACAAAGCCAACACCCCAAACATGGTATCAAATATCGATGCCACTGTCCGAGACAGGGTCTTACACGAAGTCATATACGATGTCAATGTCCCAGACATAGTCTTACACGTAAATCTCAAATCGATGCCAATGTCCCATATGTGGTATTACACGATAACACATATCGGAATCCTATGCCATGACATACGTATCCTAACTATTCTTATGGTTCATACGGGGCTTTCAGATGTCATCACATTGTCTATGCTTTCTCGTATTCATATAATCTGATTCTTGAACAATTCAATATCATAATAATATATATCTTACTCAATATACATACATTTGCATTACCATTTGGCATTGAATTTAATCACACAAATAATACACATTTATGACATGATTTTGTAACGTCTATTAAAATTCGAACTTACCTCGTTCGCTATAACGACAAATTAGGTTGACTATCCGATATTTTGATTTTCCTTCGATCTAGATTTGAATTATGTTTTTCTCAATCTAGATAATATCAAAATTAACTAATTTATTTAACAATTCATTCAATTTCATCCAAGACACATAAATGGATATTTTGCACTTTAGCCCTTAAAATTTCACATTTACGCACTTTAGTTCTTATTACACAAATACACAAAATTCATAAAATTACTTAAATACACATGCTAGCTGAATTCTCTTTATAACTAAAACAAAACATATTTTTCATTTATTTTATATTTCAACCTCATATTTTTCACATTTTACAAATTAGTCCAAAATTGACATTTTCACTCAAAATCACTTTATTAAACATGATAATCAAACATCAAAGATTTATTTTCTATCATCAAACTACAAATTCATCACATTATCAACAATGGAAAATTTCAATTTTGTCATCAATTTCGAAAATTAAAGCATGGGTTTGCTAGCACTCAAAGCAACGATCACAAAAACGTAAAAATTATTAAAATCGAACAAAAACGGGCTTACCAATAAGCTAAGAAGCTTGGCTGAATGCTTGAAGCTTCCATGGCTGTTCATCTTTCTCATTTTCAGTGGAAGATAATGAATAGAAAGATGAAATTTGGCTTTATTATATTTTATTATCATTATTTACCTTTTTACTAAATTAACCTTTAAAATAAATCAAATTTACACAAATGCCAAACCAAATATCATCCACTAACTCACAATTGGATTAATTATCACATAAGGACCTTTATTTTATTTTTCTATAGCTATTTGACACTTTTAACTTATTAACCACTTAAACAATAAAATTTCTTTACGAAAATTTTACACAACTCTAATATCATGTTGTACATATTAAAATAATAATAAAATAAAATTTTCAATGTCAGATTGTGGTCCCAAAACCACTGTTCCGGCTAGAGTCTAAATCAGGCTGTTACAAGTTAGTATTGACTAGTAATTCTGCTTTAGGTCCTTGTACTTTTTAGAAACATTTGAAGCAATATGCAAAAATCCTTTTACTACTTTGACGTTGTTAGTCCATTAACCATTGTTTCAATGCAAAAATGCTTGAATAAGGTTGTAAAAAAGAATAAGACTGAAATTTATTGAAAGCAAAGTCCTTAATGAAAAGATTAATCAAAGTGGCAAACATTACCAAAATACAAAATGAATAAGATGAAACTAGGTGTCCCAGATATCGTAGCATGAGCTTTTCTATACTAACTTCTCGAGGACTTTTTTGAGTTTGATATGTATTTAAGAGATCTAGAGTAATCTGTTGATGCCCCAAGATGTAAAGTTTCTCCTCTTTGTTACCTCTTTGGGGAAATGACTATTTCATGCCCATTCTTTGGTCAAAATTTGAGTCGCCAATTTCGAGTTTTCAACTCAAAACTTCTTTGGTCTCAAGATGCCCTTTGCGGGTTTTCACCTTGGTCTCTTTTTTTTTTTTTTAAGTTAAATACCTCTTGATTGAATCTAAATTCACGGGGTTGGGCAAATCGCCCTATCCACCTCAGTCAAAATCAGTGCACCTCCAGAAAAGGCCTTCTTTATCACATAAGGTCCCTCCTAGTTCGGCATCCCTTTTCTCTTAAATCTTTTTGTATGGGCTATATCTTTTTCAATACCAGGTTCCATTCATGGAATTCTCTAGGGCGAACCTTTTTTTATCATAAGCTTGCATCATTCGTTTTTGATACATCTGACCGTGACGGATAGCTTTTAGCCTCTTTTCTTTGATCATATCGAGATTAGATCCATTCTATTTCATCTAACTTCAATGGGCAAAACCGCATCCATTTCATAAACTAATGAGAAAGGTGTTGCCCCGACTGAGGTCCTAACAGACGTTCGATAATGATAAAGGGCAAATGGTAATTCCTCATGCCAATATTTATAAGTCTCAATCATTTTCCCAAGGATCTTCTTAATGTTCTTATTGGCTACCTCCACTGCACCATTCATTTTTGGGTGATATGGTGATGAGTTGTGGTGTTTGATCTTGAATTGACTACAGACCTTCGGTATCGTGCTGTTGTTCAAGTTCAATGCATTGTCAGATATAATCCTTTCTAGCATTCTATATTGACATATGATCTCTTTCTTCAAGAATTTGTTAACTGCCAACTTCGTGACATTGGTATAGGAAGTGGCTTCTACCCACTTAGTGAAGTAGTCGATGACCACAAAGATGAATCGATGCCCATTGGAAGCTTTTGGTGAAATTGACCCAATGACATTCATGTCCCCACATAGAGAAACGCCATGGAGAAGTCATAACATGAAGAGGTGAATGAGACACATGAATTTTGTCTCCATAAATTTGGCTCTTATGGCATTTTTGGCATAACTGATACAATCCACTTCCATGGTGGACCAATAATACCCGAATCTCATGATTTGTCTGCCCATTGTAAAACCATTAGTATGCGTTCCACAGACACCCTCATGGACTTCTTTCAAAATCTTCTTGGCCTCAATGGCCTCCACAAATCTTAGTAGCACCTGATCCTTTCTTCTTTTATACAGGATCTTTCCATCTAAGACATAGTCATTGGCCAGTCTCTTTAGCATCCTTTTATCATTCTCGGTCGCCTGATCAGGGTATTTACTATTCTTTACATATCGATGTATATCGTGGTACTAAGGGTGATCATCTTTCCTCTTCCTCGACGTTGTAACAATGAGCCGGAGCCTCATGAATACTCATTTGGATATTGTTTGTTCATTTTGACCATGGAAGCTAAGGTAGCTAGGGCATTAACCATCTGATTTTCATCTTGCGGGAGGTAGAAAAGGTGATGTCATCAAACTCTTTTATTAATTCTAAGATTAGCCTTCTATACTCGATCAACTTGGGATCTTGTGTCTTTCTTTCTCCTTTGAGTTGATACATCACTAATGCAAAATCCCCATATACCTCTAGTACTTTGATCTTGAGCTCTATGGCTGCACGAATACCCATGATGCATGTTTCGTATTCTGCCATATTATTCGTGTAATCAAAATTCAATTTACTAGTAAAGGGATAATGATCTCCGTTTGGGGATACTAGGACTGCCCCAATTCCGTTACCCATAGCATTTGAAGCTCCGTCAGAATTTAGTTTTCAAAGATGTCTTTCTTGAGCGCATTCTTCAGTAGTCGCAACATACATCAAATCTTCATTTGGGAAATCAAAGTTCAAAGGCTTGTAATCTTTTAGAGCTCAACTAGCTAGAAAATCTATTATTGCGTTCCCTTTTATTGCCTTCTGGTCTACATAGACTATATCAAATTTGAAAAGTAGGATTTGCCATTTGGCCATTCTTCCATTTAGAGTCATCGACTCCATCATGTACTTTAGGAGGTCTATTTTAGATGAGCCAAGTTGTGTGGTACAATATGTACTATATCAATCTTCGGGTTGTCCAGATTAATGCGCAATATAACTTTTCAATTGACGAATATCTTGTCTCACATTTAGTGAACTTCTTACTGAGGTAATATATCGCTTTTTCTTTTCTCCTTAACTCATCATGTTGGCCAAGCACGCATTCCATGGAATTCTCAAATACTGCCAAGTACAGTATCAGTAACTTATCTGGGCTAGGTGGCATCAACACTGGGGTATTGGACAAGTAATGTTTGACCTTGTCGAAAGTTTTCTGGCAGTCCTCATCCCATACACCTCGATTGTGTTTCTTAAGGAGACGGAATATGGGGTAACATTTCTCGGTCAGTTGTTAAATGAATCGGGCGATATAATTTAATCTCCCTTAGAAACCCCGAACCTCCTTTTGAGTGTGCGGCGGAGGCAACTCCTGTATAGCCTTGATTTTGTCCAGGTCGATTTTGATCCCCTTTTCGCTGACTATGAATCCCAGTAATTTTCCCGACCTAGCCCCGAAGGTACATTCTGCTAGATTGAGCTTTAGTTGGAACTTTTCAACCTTAAAATCAATTTCCTCAATACTTGTACATGCTTCTTCTCTGTTCGGGACTTTAAGATCATATCATCAACATAAACTTCAATTTCTTTGTGCATCATGCCATGAAACAAGGTTACCATGGCTCTTTAGTATGTTACTCCCGCGTTTTTCAGTCCAAATGGCATAACTTTATAGCAAAATGTTCCCCATATGGTTACGAATATCATCTTTTCCATGGCTCTTTGGTACATTGCTCCCGCGTTTTTCAAGATGCATCTTAATCTGGTTGTATCCAGAAAAACCATCCATGAAGGACAACAGTGAGTAACCTGCCGTATTGTCCATTAAGGTGTCGATATGAGGCAATGGAAAATTATCTTTTGGGCTGTCTTTATTCAAATCCCTATAGTCTACGCACATTCATACTTTTCTATCTTTTTTAGGGACGGGGATAATATTAGCTACCCATTTTGAGTATTTAACCACTTGTAAGAAACCAGTATTGAATTGCTTCTTGATCTCTTCTTTTATTTTCAACAAGACGTCAGGCCTTATTCTTCAATATTCTTGTTGAATCGGCTTGCATTCTTCCTTTGTGGGAAGCTGGTGTACCATGATATCAGTACTTAGACCAGGAATGTCTTGATACGACCGTGTAAAAACATCTTTGAATTCTTGGGGTCTTGCCTTGTATCTGCAGTGATGTAAGTTTTGATTTTCACCTCTTTATTTTATTGTTCATTTCCTAAGCTCACAAATTTTTGACTCTTTGTGAGGTAGGATCTGTTTCTCCTCTTGTTCTACCATCCTTAACAAATCAGGAGATAGGTTACATCTCGATCATCTTCAAAGTTATGAGGTTCCTCTAGACACATATCTTGCTCAAAAGGAGATTCTGAGTCAGTAGCAGCGTCGCTCATATCATTGATATATGGAGACCTATTATAGGAACGAAAGAAGACCAAATAACAAATGAATCTAAGAATAACTATCTATGTAGTATGAGTATGAATGAAAAAAAATAGAAGAATATTTGCCAAGTCGGACACAAAGATGCATTGTTTTTATTGAAATAAAAAAAATAGACATGTGCCTTTTTCATAAAATAATTCCTATTACTCCCAGACTTAGAGCAATAGGTGTGTTCTGAATATTACTCTAAAATGGTCCTAAAAACTATAGGGATCTCTTCCACAGTCTAATTGATCAGAACACTTCCAGGGATGTAGGAACAAATTCCTAATAGGTTTTTTTTTTTTAGTTCATTCTTTATAGGCACAAACATATTTCTCTTCTGAACCCTCGATATCTTCAAAGAATTCCAATTCTTTATTATCCATCAAGCTCTGTACTAGAGTTTTGAACTCGACACACTTTTGGATTTTATGAAATTTATTGCATGCAATGAAATGTAATGTTAATGAATGAAAAAGATGCATACAAAAAGGCATTGATTTTAGTTCAATTCCATTAGAACAACTTTATTAGAAAACAAGTTTCTTTACATAAAGCGGATACATATACGACCTCGCTTTCACACTCAAAACCTTAACTTTCCAAAGAAACAAAGCTAATTCTCAGCCCCGATCCAACTTCGATTCGGATTTTAGACTTTGAATGGATGGGGTCTGCAAGTGGTCAGTCACTTCTCGTACTCGAACTAAAGTCTCGCTCATAATATGGTCCATATCTCTGACTTGCCCCTCTCACAGGCTGTCTCTTTTCTCTTGTTGCCTTTTCTCGAACCATATTTGCGCGACCGTGTTGTCTCCCACTTTATCAAGAAACCCATTTTTCATGACAAGCTCTCTATTTAGCAACTGATTGTGAATCAACACCCTTTTCTATGATGAAAATGTAATGCAATCACAGTCAAGACAAAGCGAAACAAGTTAGCATACACATCTAGCATTCGAAGCAAGAAATAATAAACAGAACACCTAATTGGGTGACCACTGGAGGTTCGGTATGATTCTACCTAGGGTAGGTTCCTAGGGCTCATTATATGCGGTTCGATTATAAAGTAAGGGTACCTGAACCAACAGATTCCTCGATCTTCACCCATTATAGGCTCATACGAACCGAGTTCAGTTTAGAGGAATACATTTCCCTATGGCTATACGGAGATGAAAATCTCACGAAGACATAGGTACAGATGTATCCCAAAAGCGATCCACTATCCTATACGGAGGTGAAAACCTTATGAAGGAATAGTTTCTTACTCCCACTTAAAAGGGTATAACCGACTGTTATGAAATGCAATATGCGAAAATATATCCAAAAACTTAAACCAATAAAGCAAATATATCAAAATGATGTAGACCATAAAAATGAAATGTAACGAAAGAATCGTAAATTCAAACCAAATTATCAATTTTTGACAAAAAGACAAGAAATAATCAACTCGTGGTTTGACTCTCTTATTTTATCCCAAGTGGAGTCGTCAAGCTGTCGAAACTTTTTTTTTGGAAATCGACTTTTTATTAAAAAAACGAAAAATGAAAGTCGCCACCAATATTTTTTTATGAGGTGTGATCGGATCACCTTGTAATTTGATCATTTTAAGAAAAGGTTTGATTTATCAAAATAATGTTTTTCGGTCTACAGAATCCAGAAAATAGGTCCGGTAGTCGATTACATACGAGGAAGGATTAGCACCCTCGTAACGCCCAAAATTGATACCTAGTTGATTAATTAATGTCATAATGTCGAAAGTTAAAAATTCAAAAATTGAAATATGATCCCTCTCTACATGATTTTTTAATTGAAATCAATTATTTAAATAAAAACTTATATAAGAAGCTTTCTTATTCCGAGTTAACCAAAACAAAAATGTCATATCCCGTAAGTTAGGACACGACATCTCGGATTGAAAACCATCTAAAAAGCGGAAGGACTAGGGTTGCAATTATACCCTAGTCACAAAAACATGCTGATCCGCCAGGAAGTTGGGTCGGGTTTCGGGTCAGCCCCAAAACGACGCCGTTTTGGCACCTTATATAAGCCAAAAAAACTTTCAAAAATTCATTTTCAAAACTGCTTTAAAAAAAACTGAAAACCATTTCATTTTTCTCTGAAATTATTTTAGGGTCCGACCTTGGTATCACCTCCAATGGCCGGAGTAAAAAGTTGCCTATGTTTAGTTCCTCTTCTAAAAAAACCTTTCGAAACCCAAATTTTAAAACAAAAATTTCCTAAAATCGAAAAAAAAAATAGCGAATGAAACCTTTCGATCCCATTGCGTCCATCGGACTCCCATCAGAATCCTAACGAGTTCTGAGACGTTCGATTGTCGGATATAGCCCTCAACGTCGACAGGAGACAAGGCGACAGATAAGAACCTTTGTCTCTACTTTTTTTTAAATAAATAAATAAATAGAGAAAATAAACTCCCTTCACTTTTTTGATCTCTTATGTTTTAAAATTTCTAGTTTTTTTTTTTGTATTTCCCTTGTGTCCAAAAAATACATATGGTGTCTGGCTCTTATAGCCAAAATATATTACAAGATATTAGTTTCTTGATCTTTCTTTTCGCCTTTTCTAGTTCTACTGTTCTCTGCGGTCCTCTGTTTTGTTTTCTTTCTCTTTTGCAGGTATCCATTGAGTGTCAACGGATGGGAGAGAAGATGCACCCTTTGCCGTTTTGGTGCAAGGCAGTAGACCTCAGGCGGCATGCACGATGCGGAGGCACGAGGAGGGGGTGTAGCGCATGGAGGCTAAGGTTTTCAAATTTTTTGAAAACTTAGTTTAGGTTGCTGCCTATAATTGGGCTTAGGGTTTTTTTTTTTTTTTTACTTTGGACTTGTAATTTTTTTCTTTTAGGCTTGTAATTTTTTGGATTTATTTATTATTTTATATTTTGGTTTATATTTTTTAATAAGCCGGGTAAATTTGAGTATTTACAACACACGTGTATTATTTGTCAGTAATTATTATCTTTATATATATAGATTAAACAAGTGTATCAAACACAGGAAAAAAAAATCAAGGAATCGATCTAATTCTCAAGCCAATAGGCTTGTCCCATGCAGTCGATCTTAACATCCCTTGACTCCAACAGTACGACAAACATTGATATCAGAAACGAGAAAATGGGAAATAGAAAAAGGAAAAGAAACAAGATTAGAACGGTTTGCAGAGGATAATTAAGGCTACCCGAGCAAGATGATGAGCCGCCTTATTTGTAATTTGATAAGTCCACCGAATGGACAAATGCTGAAACTGACATCCCAGCAAAATACTATCATTAAGCAGTAGTCCAAATTCAAAGGAAAATGATCATCGAGAATTTAAGACAGTTACGACTTGCAAACAATTCGATCCCACTTCAATATTATTTGAACCTTCAAGCTACTATCTTTGTAATATGCGAATTTTGAAATTTTAATATTGATTTAATTTACATACAATATAAGATTAACAATACTTAACAAATTTACTTCTTTAATTTAAAATTAAAATTCTAAATTTTAAAAAAGTACATTAATTAAAATTAAATATATTAATTAAATTTGTAACTTACTCAGAGTAATAAAATTTGATTTATTTAAACTTTAATGTGATTTGAAAATTTGACCCAATTCATAAATAATTTTAATAAAATTTGAAACGAAACTGTCACAAACAAACAATATCAATATTGAAAATTAAACCAAGTGCTAATGAGACTTTTAATGATATAAATAGTAAGTTTGAGATAAGGGTAAAGTTAAAAATGGTTAGAGGTGTGATTTAAATCTTTTTGATCTGATTTGAAAAGTTTAAAGTTAAATAAATAAAATAAAAAATAAACTCGGAGATATATAAGGTAAAGGACTTACTTCTTCTATTAGAAGTTGATTTTAAATATGTTGTTTAACCCTTAAAATAGAGATAGTTGAAAACTTCTTGTATTGTTGTTTTAACATTAATAAATTTATCTTCTTTTGCCAGTGATTGTTTCTCGAAAGAGTTTTTTATGTAAAATTTATATGTTTTATTGTTTTCCGATCATTTTATTGTAATTATAACAAAAACTTTTAGAAGAGCTAGAATAGAATTATAAAATATTGGCAAGTTAAAATAAAATATTATTATATTAATCTATAATTTTATTATATTTAAAGAAAATAATATTAAAATTTTATATTTTAGGAGGTTAAAACTATTTCCTTTCCTATTTTGATATTCAGATTTGAGTTTCACTCCAAATCTATTTTAATTAAAATCTCTTTATATACAATCGTGCTCAAATATGTTTTAATTATTAAAATATATTATTTATAATTGTAATTATGTTGAATGTATTAAAAAGATGTTTGAAGGTTGAATGAATGAATGGAATTGCTGAGGGAGGGGGCGATGATGTAACCACCAATTGTTTGAAGGGAAGAGTCAGACTCTTTTATCCGACTTTTATTTTACTAAGAAAGAAAATATAGAAGACAATAGTAATTATTATTTTAATGTGGTGTCGGGATCTTCAGGGGGTTTATACTTTATAGTTTTATTACAAATTAATTGTTGTTCATAGTTTGACTATTATTTTGGCTTTCGGATGGCGTCAGTCACGTGTCATCTCTACCAAGCCTGCCACCTGTCATTTGGGCTTTTAAGAAACATAGATGCATTTAATCATGTTTTAGGCTTCTTTTATTGGATACTAAATTTCATCCAAAATTAATCCATTTTTTACATAAAACCCATTTTGAAGCATATGGACATTTTTGCAAGTGAATAGTATAAGGCCCAAATATTGTAGCCCAATACCAATTAACCAAATCAGAAAATAAGAGCCCAAATGTTTAACCTAAAAAAAAAAAAACAACAAAAAACATAAATCAGAAATCCTAGCCGCAACCACCCTCCACGCACCAACAGCCCTTGCGCTTGACGCCACCACCCCATAGCGTCGCTTCTCCACCACGCCACTTCGGAGATGTAGTCGCCACGTCTCGCATTGTACCTACAAAAAGGGAAATACAACAACGATGAATGAGATATTTGGGATTTGATTTTGGATTTCTTAGGCTATAAAAGCCAAATATTTCAATGTAAAGGGGGATTCTTTTTTCTTGGATAAAAAGAGCAATATACACTTTGTTACCCGATTGACAAAAAAAAGAATCTGAGCATTTTTTCAAGATACATAAAATCGATTAGAAATCGGTAGATGTCCATTTCTTTCTTTTTTCTATTGTAGTTCATTCATTTAAGCACTGTTGTCTTTTATCTTTTCATTTTGTTTCGTTTTAAACTATAATCTATCTATATATTAGCATTTCGTTTAAAAAAAAAAACAAGGGAAGAAGCTTACCAGAATACTGGTCTTGCGCTCGTGGCCGGACACCGGACCGGTGGTGTTCCGGGGGCGATAGGGTAAACTTTGGGGAGGGTCAAACCCTAGAAAATAAGAGGCAAAAAAAAGGGTTAGGCTTTGGTTTTGATTTTCAAAGCAGGGATAAGAAATGAAGGAAAATTTTAGTTTTCCTATGCTTTTAAGCATTACAAAGCAAACGGCGCCATTAATGGTGGGGGTCCACGCGCATTTATCTTAAATGGATAAATTGCACGATTGGCCCTCCTTTTGGGAGAAGTTGTTTAATTGCATCCCCCTCACTTTTCTTTATTATTTAAATTCGCCCCAGAGTTTTGGTTTTCGATACAGTTTGGTCCGCGTTTTAAATGCTGCATCAGGGAGTGGGATTAATTGCCATTTTAGTTCCCCCTATTTTGCGCATGTTTTAAACTAGTCCTTCTCATCTTTTATTTTTTTTTAATTTTACCCAAAGACTTCTATTTTCTATTTTTGGTTCTTTTTCTGATTTTCTTTTCTCTTTTATTATTATTGTCAGTATTTTATTATTTTTGTCATTTTTATATTATAGTTATTATTATTTCCATTGTTACCATCATTATTCATTTACGTATATATATTATTATATTTGTATTTATTGTTATATATTTTATTACTAACATTTTTATTTATTACTTTTATTATCTTATATTTTATTATATCCTATTATATCATTATTTTATTATCACTATTATATTATATATTACTATTATATTTCTATTATATTTACTATTATACATATATTTTTTTCAAATGTTTTATTTTCTTTTATTTTTACTATTTTATTAGTACTATTATTTTATTGTTTTCTTATTATGTTTATTTTGGATTATTATTATTCTTTTATCTAGTACTATTATTGCTATTATTATTATTTATCATTATATTACTTTATTACTAACATCTTCCTTTATTATTTTTATTTTTTTACATACTATTATATCTATTATCACATGTATCATGGTTTGCTTTAATTGTTTATTTGTATTATTTTTTTATATATCTACTATTTTTTATTATTATCAAGATACCCTCATTTCTTTTACTATTATTTTTTATTAATGTTAATATTATCACCTTGACTTTTTTCATTATTAATTACTTATTATGAGTTTTATATTACATTAATAGTATTATTATTATCGTTTATTTTTCTCCCTGTGTTTTCATTATTGTCATTCCCTATTAATCGTGTCTACATTTTCACGTTTCTATTTTTGTTTTTTTTCAAAGACTCAAAAAAAAAAAGGTTTCACAAAGGTAGTATTTAGTGTTTGGATGTTCAAAAAATTTGTACCCAATCGTGCTGGGTTTCAATTTTTCGTTCGTCTGGATAATTAAATATCCTTTAAAGATTTTGATTGTATTTTTGAAAATAAGGCAATGTTTCGTGTTTGGAAGTTCGAGAGATTCGTGCCCAATCGTGCTGGGTCTCGATTTTCTATTCGTCCAAACAACTAATTATCCTTCAAAGATTCTTTATCGTGTTTTCTTAAATAAGGCAATATTTCATGTTTGGAAATTCGAGGGATCGTGCCCAATTGTGCTAGGTTTCGACTTTTAGTTGGACCAAATAGCAGAATACCCTTTTTTTTAAATCGGATGCATGGATTTTGGAAATCATGGAACGATCTTGGTATTGAGGGTTTGAAACATCGTGTCCTATCGTGGTGGATGTGGTATTTCAACTTTTCGGAACAAAAGGGTTTCGATATCCAATGCGAGTTATCCAAACATTTATTCATATTTTAAAATATTTTCTAATTTTCGATATTAAGGACATTAATCAATCAATACGGTACCAATTTTGGGCGTTGCGAGGGTGCTAATCCTTCCTCGTGCGTAACCGACTCCCGAGCCCGTTTTCTTAAAATTCGTAGACCAAAACGTTTTCAAAAGTGGCCCAATCTCACTTCAAAAATGATTGGTGGCGACTCCATTTTCCTTTTTAAAGTCGGTCCATTTTCCAAACAAAAAAATGGTTTCGACAGCTTGGCGACTCCACTGGGGATGCATAAGAGAGTCAAGCCGTAAAATTGGTTGATTAATGTCCTTTTTATCGAAAATAAATTTTTTGATTTCATTTTTCATTTGCATGAGTCTGTGTCGCGTCTTATATATGCTTTAGTTTGAGACACATAGAATATTTTTGCATTCATATTGCATGACCGTTGTGGTCACATCCTTAAGTGGGAGCAAAATCTATGCCTTCGTGAGGTTTTCACCTCGACATGGGCTGGGGGCCTTAGGGATACATTCGTACTTATGGTTTCGTGAGGTTTTCACCTCGCATGGCCATAGGAAATGTATTCCCCTGAACTGAACTCGATCCATATGAGCCTATAATGGGTGAGGATTGAGGAATCTGCTGGTTCAGGTACCCTTCCTTTAGAACTAAACCACATATAGTGAACCCTAAGAGCCTACCCTAGGTAGAGCCATGCTAAACCTTAGTGGTTACCCATACAGTGGTTTGACGTTTTTACTTGCTTTGGTTGCTATTAGGCGATACTAACCTATTTTATTTTGGCCATGTTTGCATGTCATTTCATACTTAAAAGGCGTCGATTCCTGTTTTGATTACTAAGTTAGAAGGTTTGTTATGAAGAACGAATTCCTTGATAAAGTAGAAGATAATGCAGCCGTGTGTATATGGTCAGACTTGAGAAAAGATAGGCCGTATATGTGACTCTATTTTATGTAAAGGATTTTGTTTTTTTAAATAAGTATTCTAAAAAAAATTGAATCAGAATCGACTCCTTTTTTGCATTCATTCATTTGCATTACATTTCATGCATTGGCATTGCATAACAACATTTGCATTAAATATCATAAGACAACCCTATTAACTCGAGGTCGTGCTATAGTTATTCTGGAACACCGCTATTACACTCGAAAAAAGACGAGAGCAATGGATCAAAGGATGGAAATGTTAGAGCAGATGTAGAAAGAGATGCAAGACCAACTGCAGGCTCAGATGCAAGAGCAGTTAGCCAAGATCCAACAGGATATAAGGGATCAAATGCTGGAATTCTAGAGAAGCATGATGAGCCAGCTAACACAGTTGTTGACTGGAGGGCCTGGAAATAGAAAAAGGCCTATGGTCGATACTGGAGAAGATAATGAAGATTTTGCTTGCCCTCCGGGCCTGGCTCCGATAAGTTCCCAAGTGCAACCACCAAAAGTATCGATCAATATCAAACCTCAGCACCAATCCGGTGCTCCAATACTGAAAAACTTTCCTGCAGACTCGAGCTCTAACCCCGAAGTCAATTTGGTAAAACCAATCGTCCCAGACTTCGATGAAGTGGCAGAAGGGGAAAAAGTAAAAGCAGAGCTTCCAAAAGAGTTCGAATATTGATGCAAATGGCTGGAGGAGAAGTTTCGAGCATTGGAAGATGCTGATCACCAATGCGAAGTGGATGCTAAGAAGCTGAGTCTAGTCCCAAATTTAGTACTTCCTCCAAAGTTCAAGATGCCAGAGTTTGAAAAGTACAATGGGGCTAGTTGTCCTAAGTCCCATATTACGATGTTTTGTCGGAGAATGACAGGATATGTCAACAATGACCAGTTGTTGATCCATTACTTTCAGGATAGTCTGATTGGTGCTGCAGCAAAATGGTACAATCAGTTGAGTTGTGCCCAAATCAAATCGTGGAGAGATTTGGCGCAGGCTTTCATCAAGCATTACGGTCATGTGGCGGATATAGCACCTGACAGGATCACGTTGCAAAACATGGAGAAAAAGTCAGGCGAGAGTTTTAGGAAATATGCCCAGAGGTGGAGGGAAGTCGCTACACAGGTCCAACCACCTCTACTAGGAAAAGAAATGACCATGCTCTTCATTAATACCTTGAGAGCACATTTCATCAATCATATGTTGGGGAGCACGACTAAGAGTTTTACAGACATAGTGATGTCCGGCGAAATGATAGAGAACGCGGTAAGGTGTGGGAAAATAGAAACTGGACAGAGCATGAAAAGATCAGTTCCAAAGAAAATAGAGAATGAAGTAGGTAATGTAAGCTCGAGTTATCCTAAACCTATTATTATCAGTCAATAAAAAGCGGTCGCGCAGCCGAGAGTCCACCAAGACAAGAGCCCAACACGAGGCGTAAGATCGAGAAATTTTAGTTTACTCCCATACACTGACGTATAGGAGTTGTACAAAACTTTATTAGACGCACGTGGTAGCCCCTGTCTACTCGAATCCGTTGCAACCCCATATCCAAAATGGTGCGATGCAAGCACTCAATGTGAATACCATGCGAGGATAGTGGGGCACCCGATAGAAAATTGCTTCCCTTCAAAAAGCTAGTCGAAAGGCTCATCAAAATGGGCATTGTGGAGTTTAATGATCGCTTTGTCGTGGGAAATCATCACCCAGTCCACATTGATAATGGGATGAATCACGATAATCGAGGCGTAGGAAAAGAATCAAGTTGAGCGTTGCGAAATAAGAACCCCGTTGAGAGAGGTGCGGAGAAGAATGGTGGAAGAGGTTTAATCATATAGGATATAAGGGCAAATCCGGATACGAGGAACTCTGTGAGTTCCATAATAAGAAAGGCCATGAGATCTAGCGAAGGCAATAATTGAGCCCTAGTATAAGGGTTAATGGATAATAAAGAGCTGAAGTTCTTTGACTTTGCGGAAGGGGAAAAAGTGTGTACCATAGGAAGTGAGTCGGTAGAGAAAAACATCGAGGTCAAATGGGGATCAATCACTTTTCCATCGAAGGCATTCATATCAAAAAGAATTATCCCTCTTAAACCGTGGATGACAAATGAAGAAACGGCCGAAGACATGTTAAAAGCCTTGAGCATCAAAGCCGTATTCAAGGAGAGATCGAATGAAGAAAACCTAGGAGGCGTTCACCCCTACGAGCCTGAAAGTGTTTTGAATAACTGGACTGTGAAGGAAACTCCTGTAGTTTTTAGAGCTAACACAGAGTAATGTTCAAAACACACTTGCTGTTTTAAGCCTAGAAACAATAAGAATCTTTTGTGAAATAGGCTCATATTCAAACATCTTTATTTTCAATAAAAATGCATGTTTGTGTTTCATGTCGAGCAAATATTTTCTCATTTTTTTTCCATGTCATACTATATATTCTTTTGTTCTTTGGGATGTTCTTTCATTTTTCATCTATCATTATAAATAATCATCTTCAGAACCGTTTATTCTTTGGAATTTACCTTCGTACCTACAATAGGTACCCGGATATCGGGATATGAGCAACGCATTCATGACTCCTTTTGAGTGAAATATGGGTCTAAAAGGATCTGAATATTTTGAAGATGTCAGAGAGTACAACTTACTCATCGATCTGTTAAGGATGGGAAAACAAAATAAAAATAGACTCTATCGTACAAAGGGTCAGTGGACATTGTGAGTCAGGGGAAAGGAGTGAAGATCGAAGCCTTGCCCTCCACCGGAACAAAGCAAGACGCCATCAAAGAATTCAAAGATGTCTTTGCATGACCGCATCAAGATATGCCTAGGCATGATGAGGCTACCATGAAAGAGAGATTTTGTCAGTGTTGCCGTAAATGCCAAATTGAGAAGACGTGACTTATGTGCTTTTTCTATACGTGGGGCATAAATGTTACGGGGATGATTTCGTCAAAAGTATCTAGTTGACGCCTATTCATTTTCGTGATTGTCAACTATTCCACTAAGAGAGTGAGGTTCAGTTCCCATAACAAAGTTACAAGGTCAATCATCAAGTTCAATTTCAACTTCGAGTTCAAGTTCGAATTTTTTTTAAAAAAAACAAAACAAAACAAAAGAAAAAAGAAAAAGAAAGAAAGAAGAAAAGAAAAGAAAGAAACCATCCAAAAAAAGATTTTGAAAGATGATGGACCATTTACCCTCTATGCTTCTCGAATGTTGGCAAGGACTTCCACCGGGGCAACACCCTTCTCATTGGTTTATGGATGGATACAGTCTTGCCCATCGAAGTTAAAATTCTTACTCTTTAGATTTTGTCGGAACTGAAGTTGGACGAAACAGAAGGGGTTCACTCTCTGTATGACCGATCAAACCGATCGAGAAGTGCCTAAGACCATTCGCCATGGTCAATCGACGAAAGCGGATGATCGAGCTTCAATAAGAAAGTCCGCCCAGTATTCCATGAAGGAGACTTGGTATTGAAACAGATCCTCCATATGCAAAAGGATTTGGGAGAAAGTGGATGCCTAATGGAGAAGGACCTTATGTTGTAGAGAAGGCCTTTTCTGGACGAGCTTTGATGCTAGCCGAAATGGACGGAAAAAGTCTGCCAAATCCAATTAATGCAGACTCAGTCAAGAAGTACTTCGCTTGAAAGTGGGCCAAGATGAAAACCCACAAAGGGCATCTTAAATCCAAAAAAAAAAAAACGGAGAGGCCAAGGTGAAAACCTAAAAGGGCACTTTGAGACCAAAGGGGCTTTGAGTTGAAAACCCGAAAAGGGTGGCTCAAGTTGTGATCAAATCATGATGGGGCATACAGTAGTTTTGCCACGCTTGAATTGACAATGAGGAAGTATGTTACATCTTGGGGCATCGACAAAGTACCCTGAATCCTCTAAACACATATTGAGCTTAAATGGTCCTCAGGAAGTTTGAACAAAGAAGCTCAGTCGGCGATATCTGGGGCACCTAATTGCCGTCTTACCCATTCTTAATTTGCTCGTTTCAAAATACACTACCAATAAATTTCCTTCTTGATTGCATTTGCTATCTTATTTATTTCGAGCTATACTCCTAATTAATTTCTTTCTTGTCCATTATTATGATCTTTTCCAAGCATTTTTTTCGTTGAAATAATGATTATTGAACTAATAATGCTTTCACAAAAGAAGTTTTTCATATTACTCTGAAAGTCTCTAAATAATACAAGAATCCGAAACAGGACAATTGTTTTGAACTAACCAGGCTTAAAAGGCTCGAAGCACTTGAGAAAAGGGACTATGCAGTGACGACATCTTCAGATTCTCTGTTACAAGTATCAGCTGAACAAAAGACGTACGTCAGAGATGTCACCTTAATAAATGGCAAGCAACGACAGCCCAAGTGTTAAAATTGGATCATTCTCATGACATTTTGCACTCATTCATAACAATCATAATACATGTGGTTAGGAGCATTTTTCATGACATCCTAATTATTTGGCATAAACATATACCCCATGAAATGTAACACCCTTACCCGTATTCAATTTGGAATAGGTGCAGGTATTCTGGAATTACAAATTTATTTATCGGACATTTTATTTCATTTAGCATTTATATTTGAAACCAATCAAAATCAAACATATTGTCCCTTAAACATATTTATTTTTCTCGTCATGTCTTACATAAATTTATTACTCATCTCAACATACTTAATCATCTTGTATTAACATATTAAAGATAATCACATATTTACATATCATAAAAAAAATATCATTCAATTATCTCCTTCATAAACATAAATCAGCTAATTTATCATATCAATATTTCACGTACCATCAACTCATATTTTCAATATCATATAATTAAGTTACGAACTTACTTGGCTAAATTTGTAGAAATATCAAGATTCAGTGTCATTTTAAAATTTTCTATTTTCATCGATTTTTCAATCGATCTTAATCTAAATTAATAATTTCATTCAATTTTGCAATTCTAAATAATAAAATAATCTATTTCATGCAAATTGGTCATTTCTACATTTTTTTACAAAATTAATCTCAAAGTTTTACTTTTATTCAATTTAGTCCATGAGCCTAAAACATTTCAAATTAGCCATACTACCTAAATATTCATACATATTTTCCTCCTCCTCCTCTCCATTCCACATCCTTAATGTATATAACATGCTATAAGTAACATTATCAATAATTTCATTAATTACTCATAAGTATATTCAAAACTGTCCATTTGAGTTATAGTCACTAAATTATTTATTTCCAGAGCTACAGAACTCAAAATGAAGAACCGTTAATTTTTTCTGAAACTAGACTCACATATCTTCTTGCCATAAAATTTTCAGAATTTTTGATTCAGCCAATTAGTACAGTTTATTCTTAAAGTCACCCCTGTTCTGCTGTCTGGCAGTTCCGACCCTTCTTCACTAAAAATTAATTATCTTTTCATACAGAATTCGGATGATGTTCCCGTTTATTTTTATAGAAAATAGACTTGTTCAGGATTATAAACATATAAATTTAAGCCCCTAATTATTTTTATTCAATTTTTAATGATTTTCTAAAGTCAAAACAGGGGAACCCGAATTCATTCTGAACCAGTCTTACAAAATCTAAATATCTCAAAATGTAGACTTCCTTTGCTTTCTATGTTTCTTTTATATGAAAATAGACTCAATAAGCTTTAATTCCATATCTCACTCAACTTATAATTCGATTTATACAATTATTGGTGATTTTTCAAAGTTAGACAACTGCTGCTGTCCAAAACTGCTTTAGTGTAACATGTTGATTTCTATTTTGTCCCTAATTCCACAATTCATACAATTCAGTCCTTGCTGGATTAACCCCTCAATTGAGTTAATTTTCTCATTTAATACTTTTATCTATCATTTTAAACTACTTCATAACCTTTGAAATCAGAATTTTAACACTAGGCATTAATTTCAGCTATTTCACAATTAGGTTCTAAAACCAATTTCCATCAATTTCACTTGATTAAATCATCATATAACAAAATTAAAGCTTCAATTCAATATTTATTCATCATATTCTTCCAGCACTAATCCACATAAACTTTAAAAATTAGCCATAGAATCAAAAACTAATGAATTAATAAATTGGACCCAATTGTAAAAGTCCAAAAACATAGAAATTTCAAGGAGAAAGAAAGAATTAAACTTACATGAAGCTTGAGTATGAAAACCAGCTTGAACTCTCTCCATGGCTATTTTTCAGCTGAAGAAAATGAAGAGAAATGAAGAGAATTCTCCATATATTTCAATTTGATCCCTTTTATTTAGCTAATTTTGAAGATTTTCCAATTTTCTCCTTTTTTCTTCTTTCTCTTCTCTTCTTCTTTCTTTCCTGCTCTCTGCTTCTTCGTTTGGGTTTCTGTTCTCTATTCTCTTTTGTTTGTTTTATATAATAATATAATAATATAATAATATAAAATAATAATATAATAAAATAATAATATAAAATAATAATATAATATTAAACATAAAAAATCTCAGATTTTTGCACAATAACTGCCTCAATTAAACAAAATGGCTTAATTGCCATTTTGGTCCTTTATACTTTCTTTAATCTATAATAAAACTTTTACACCTTTTTCAATTTAGTCTTTTCATTTAATTACATATCCAAGCGTTGAAATTTCTCAACTAAACTTTAATAATAACAATGACACTCCATAAATATTTCTAAAATATTTATGGCTCATTTATGAATTCGAGATCTCAATACCTCGTTTTTGGCCCAATTTTTCTAATTAATTCTTTTAGTTCACAAAATTTACTAATTTTAAAATATTTCTAAAATCACACTTAACTTATAATTATCGATTAACAAAGTTTCCTAACTTTTTAAGTGATTTAGTGATCTCAAATCACTTGTTCCAACACTATTGAAATTGAAAACATTACATGAAATCAATTCTACAGTAGGTTCCCCATAGAACAATGTAGCAAATTGATGGGAGTTACAGAAAATATCGACCTTATCCCACCGGCGAGGTGTGGAACAGTCAAAACATTGAGTCTTAATTCCCTAGCAGTAGGGTAACAGCCAAAATATCGGACCTTATCCCACCGAAAGCAAGAGTGGAACAGTCAAAACATGGAGCCTTAATTCCCTAGCAGATCTTATCCCAGGCGAGAGGTGGAGCAGATCGAAAACATGGAGCCTTAATTCCCTAGCGGTAGGGTAGATATTAGACCTTATCCCACCGGCGGGAGTGGAACAGTCAAAAAACGATGAGCCTCAATTCCTAAGCGGTAGGGTGGCGGGCCAAAATTACAGATCTTATCCCACTGAGTAGGAGTGGAACAGATCGAAAACATGGAGCCTTAATTCCCTAAGCAGTAGGGTAACGGGCCGAAAATATCAGACCTTATCCCACTGAGCAGGAGTGGAACAGGTCGAAAACATTGAGCCTTAATTCCCTAAGCAGTAGAGTAGTAGGCCAAAAATAGCAGATCTTATCCCACTGAGCAAGAGTGGAACAGATCGAAAATGACGAGCCTTAATTCCCTAAGCAGTAGGGTAACGGGCTGAAGACTATAGACCTTATCCCACTGAGCAGGAGTGGAACAGTAAAAAATGATGAGCCTCAATTCCTAGCGAGGGGTAGCAACCCAAAAATTACAGATCTTATCCCACTAAGCAGGAGTGGAACAGATCGAAGACGATGAGCCTTAATTCCCTAAGTAGTAAGGTAAACAGCTAAAGCCTTTATCTCTCTCGGCGAGGTGGGGAGCTAAAAAGATAGTAGATCCTATCTCCACCGGAGGTGAGTAGAGTGGATTGAAGACAACAAATCCTATCTCCACCGAGCGAGAGTAGGCGGATCGAAGACAACAGATCCTATCTCCACCGAAAGGAGGGAGCGGATCGAAGACAACAGATCCTATCTCCACCGAAGCAGGTGGAGCGGATCGAAGACAATAGATCTTATCTCTCTTGGCGGGGTAGAGTAGATCGAAGATCAAGCCTTATCTCTACTAAAGGTAGTAGAGCGGTTAAAGATAGTAGATCCTATCTCCACTGGCGAGTGGGCGGATCGAAGACAATAGATCCTATCTCTCTGGCGGGAGTGGAGCGGATCGAAGACAACAGATCCTATCTCCACCGAAAGCGAGGTGGGCGGATCGAAGACAACAGATCTTATCTCTCTTGAGTAGGAGTAGAGCGGATCGAAAGAAAGCCTTATCTCTAATGAGCAGGAGTAAAGCAGGTTAAAGATAGTAGATCCTATCTCCACTGAGCAGGAGTGGAGCGGATCGAAGACAATAGATCCTATGTCCACTGAGCAGGAGTGGAGCGGATTGAAGACAACAGATCTTATCTCTACTAAGCGAGGTAGAGCGGATCGAAGATAGCAGATCCTATCTCCACCGAAAGGTGAGTGGAGCAGATCGAAACAAATTTCTATACCTCTAGAATGCGATGGGTGGAATAAAGCTACCGGAAAAAGGAAGCATCAAGAAGTTAAGATCGAACAAGGCGGGCAAAATTGGTCCTTTTAAAGTCTTTGCTCTATTCTCGTTGCGACAATGAGCAAAGAGGGCAACTGAAGGCCCAAATTTTGCAGCCCAATACCAATTAACCAAATCAGAAAATAAGAGCCCAAATGTTTAACCCCAAAAAAAAAAACAACAACAAAAACATAAATCGAAACCCTAGCAAGCAACCACCTCCACGCACTAATGACCCTTGCCACGGACGCCACCACTCCATGACGTGCGCTTCTCCACCACGCCACTTCAGAGATGTAGTGGCCCACGTTTCCGCATTGTACCTACAAAAAAAGGAAATACAACAACAGTAGCGGGATATTTGGGATTTGATTTTCGGGGGGATTTCTTAGGCTATAAAAACCAAATATTTCAATGTAAAAGGGGGGGATTCTTTTTTTTTCTTGGATAAAAAGAGCAATATACACTTTGTTACCCGATTGACAAAAAAAAGAATCTGAGCATTTTTTCAAGATACATAAAATCGATTAGAAATCGGTAGAGGTCCATTTCTTTCTTTTTCCTATTGTAGTTCATTCAGATTTAAGACCTTTGTTGTCTTTTATCTTTTCATTTTGTTTCGTTTAAAAAAAATATATTAGCAAGGGAAGAAGCTTACCAGAATACTGGTCTTGCGCTCGTGGCCGGACACCGGAGCGGTGGTGTTCCGGGGGCGATAGGGTAAACTTTGGGAGGTCAAACCCTAGAAAATAAGAGGCAAAAAAAAGGGTTAGGCTTTGGTTTTGATTTTCAAAGCAGGGATAAGAAATGAAGGAAAATTTTAGTTTTCCTATGCTTTTAAGCATTACAAAGCAAACGGCGCCATTAATGGTGGGGGTCCACGCGCATTTATCTTAAATGGATAAATTGCACGATTGGCCCTCCTTTTGGGAGAAGTTGTTTAATTGCATCCCTCACTTTTCTTTATTATTTAAATTACCGAGTTTTAGTTTTCGATCAGATTTGGTCGCGTTTTAAATCTTTGCATCGTGGAGTGGGATTAATTGCCATTTTAGTTCCCCTGCTTTTATGCATGTTTTAAACTAGTCCTTCTCATCTTTTATTTTTTTAATTTTACCCAAAGACTTCTATTTTCTATTTTTGGTTCTTTTTCCGATTTTCTTTTCTCTTTTATTATTATTGTCGTATTTTATTATTTTTGTCATTTTATATTATAGTTATTATTATTTCCATTGTTACCATCGTTATTCATTTCGTATATATATTATTATTATTATTATATTTGTATTTATTGTTATATATTTTATTACTAACATTTTTATTTATTACTTTTATTATCTTATATTTTATTATATCCTATTATATCATTATTTTTATTATCACTATTATATTATATATTGCTATTATATTTCTATTATATTTACTATTATACATATATTTTTTTCAAATGTTTTATTTTCTTTTATTTTTACTATTTTATTAGTACTATTATTTTATTGTTTTCTTATTATGTTTATTTTGGATTATTATTATTATTCTTTTATCTCGTACTATTATTGCTATTATTATTATTTATCATTATATTACTTTATTACTAACATCTTCCTTTATTATTTTTATTTTTTTACATACTATTATATCTATTATCACATGTATCATGGTTTGCTTTAATTGTTTATTTGTATTATTTTTTTATATCTACTATTTTTTATTATTATCAAGATACCTCATTTCTTTTATTATTATTTTTTATTAATGTTAATATTATCACCGTGACTTTTTCATTATTAATTACTTATTATGAGTTTTATATTACATTAATAGTATTATTATTATCGTTTATTTTTCTCCTGTGTTTTCATTATTGTCATTCCCTATTAATCATGTCTACATTTTCACGTTTCTATTTTTGTTTTTTTTTCAAAGACTCAAAAAAAAAAAAGGTTTCACAAAGGTAGTATTTAGTGTTTGGATGTTCAAAAAATTTGTACCCAATCGTGCTGGGTTTCAATTTTTTGTTCGTCTGGATAATTAAATATCCTTTAAAGATTTTGATTGTTTTTTTGAAAATAAGGCAATGTTTCGTGTTTGAAAGTTCGAGAGATTCGTGCCCAATCATGCTGGGTCTCGATTTTCTATTCGTCCAAACAACTAATTATCCTTCAAAGATTCTTTATCGTGTTTTCTTAAATAAGGCAATATTTCATGTTTGGAAATTCGAGGGATCGTGCCCAATCGTGCTGAGTTTCGACTTTTAGTTGGACCAAATAGCGGAATACCCTTTTTTTTAAATCGGATGCATGGATTTTGGAAATCATGGAACGATCTTGGTATTGAGGGTTTGAAACATCGTGTCCTATCGTGCTGGATGTGGTATTTCAACTTTTTGGAACAAAAGGGTTTCGATATCCAATGCGAATTATCCAAACATTTTTTCATATTTTAAAATATTTTCTAATTTTTGATATTAAGGACATTAATCAATCAATACGGTACCAATTTTGGGCGTTGCGAGGGTGCTAATCCTTCCTCGTGCGTAACCGACTCCCGAGCCCGTTTTCTTAAAATTTGTAGACCAAAATGTTTTCAAAAGTGGCCCAATCTCACTTCAAAAATGATTGGTGGCGACTCCGTTTTCCTTTTTAAAGTCGGCCCGTTTTCCAAACAAAAAAATGGTTTCAAAAATAGTATTAGGCAAGTAAACTGTTACATTAAATGGCAATAAAGGAATTCAGCTTAAAGGACGCCAGTTTCTCCAAATATCTAGGAAAACAATAAAACCTCGTGTTTGAAGAGATAAACAAAGTTTTCTGGAGAGATAATCAGTCCAGCGGATTTGTCTAACCTCTGATCCAACTATACATCATAGCAAACGAGTGAGGTGGCACATCTTCAAGACTTTGAGTAGATAAGTTGTGGGCAACATTGTTTGCCAATCTGACTGCATGTCTGAAAAGACATCGCCTAAAAGCCGTTACTAAGGGTTAGTTTGGATGGGCGGTGTGTTACCTCCGGTGAGGTTAAAAACAGCGGTGGCGATGAGATTAGTTACTGTAACAGTGAGATTGGATATGATAGTGGTGAGATTAAAAATAGCGGTGGAGTGTGTGTTTGGATACAAACGCAGGTGTATGATGAGGTGAGAATAGAAAATGACTTTTAAGGACATTAAAGTACAAATTATATATACTAAAAATTTTAAAATTATTTAATAAAATATTATTTTAAAAATTAAATCATATTTTTGTTAAGGTTAAATATTTATATATCTTTTGAATAATTAAAAATATATTTATCATAATTAAAAATTACTAAAATTAAACTAAATATTTTAAAATAAAATTAATGATGGTTATGAAAATAAATAAAAATATATTTAAATTAATAATTCTTTTAATAAGTATTATTCAAATAATTTATTTAAATTATAAAATTAATATCAAGTTTTAAATAATAAATAATAAATGAAATTTTAATTTTAAAATACCATAAAGATAAAATAATAAAATTGAAATTACAAAATTATAAATACAAAAGAGGATAATGGAAGTAGCTCTGTCTTTTATAATATCTCACATTCATAAAAGAGGAAAGAAAATAAAGCTACCTTCCTCTGCAAGAGCCTCGCCTGACTTGCTTGGTTCTCAACCCACCACTTCTTGTTCTTTCTAGATCCAAATTCCCTGCTATCATCCTCCTGCAACCTCTCCCCATCAACCTTTTGTTTGTGTTTAAGAAAAACTAGAAAAGAACAAAGCAAAAAATGAGTAGAGCTTTTTTGTTGGTGGTGTCGGTGTGGTTCCTAGATGATTCCACAAGCTTCAAGCTTGAAGATAGCTAAAATTTGCTCCATTCTTTTACACTGCCAAAAGAAACAACAAAAGAAGAGATGAATCAAAGAAGCGGTTGAAAGAGAATTTGGGATTTCTTTCGTTGTTTTCTTCTTATCGAGAGAGGTAGTTGACACGACTTGCAAAGAAAGGTATTTCTTTCCTCTTATCGCCAGAATTTGGTTTGCTTGATGCACTGATGAACTCACTGGAGCTTTCACTCAGTTGGCTTTTGAGATATCGGTCGGTGAAATGCTCAACTGCACCTCACTGAAATGCTCAACCAAACAGGTTGCCAGTGAGGTTGGTAGCTCAACTGCACCTCACTGGCTTTAAACGGTGTCCCAAAGGAGGCCTTAAGTCATTTTGCATCTTTGATATAGGCCGAAATCTCCGATCTGTCCTCGAGGTTCAATTGAAGCTTCCTCACCATTGTTCTCGCATCTCCCTCTACCATCGCCATAGTGATGCCCAAATCCTGATCTAATTGGAGCGTCAAGGCTATGTTTAGTAGTACCTTTTATAAGCACTTTAGAAATAAATTTTTGGCTTTCTAAAATCAATTTTTTCTAAATGAAGAAGTTAAAATTTTTAATTTTTCTCTTTCAAAAGTACTTTTGACATATTAATTACGTTTTCATCTCTCCAACACATACTACTTTCATTTCTTTGGTTAATGATTAAAAATATTTAAAATTTATTTTTCATATATTAAAATATTAACAATAAATTATAATAAATTATTTTCTATATTCTTATTAAAATATTATAATATTAACTAATTTAAACATTATTTAAATATTTATTTATTACTTTATAACACAATGTCTAAAACAAATATTTTATTTCTTAAAAGTATATTTTGACAATAATACTAAATATTTAAATTTTAAACTAAACTTTTTAAAAGTATTTATTAAAAATAATACTAAACTAGCCCTAAGTAAATGGAAGAGCTTTCCTAAATAAATTTACTAAAACAAGAAGAATATTTGAATGGGAATTTTTGTAAGGCATAAAAATTATTGTATAAACCAAACATGTTTTAATGTGGAAGGACCTGTCTAGTTAGAAAGTACAGAAATAAACTGATTAAATATAATAAAAAGGTACAATGTATGTGTACTTACACTTCCCCAACTTTTGTATTATTGTTTAGACGTCCTTTTATTATACAATTCATAGCTAAAAGAAATAAGTAAGGTCATCAATTTTTCAACAATTGCTAAACACGTAGTAATTTTTTATTTTTTATTTTAATGTCAGATTCTTCTTGTAAGCAGCGAAAAGAGGATGGCATGTTAAAGTTATACTAGGCCCAGACATTTTCCTCGAAGCCAAACAAGAGCCTTGTGTCCAATGACAAATGTAGCTTTGTGAATTAACCCAAATCTGCCGAATATAGTCTGCTTGTTTCTTGTTTATGTATTTCATTCAATTCTGGAAAATCTCAGAATCTCATCTCAATGGAAAATAATAATGAGAAATGAAAATTCAAATGCCAAATGGCGTACGGAGACGTTGTTACCATCGTATATCATTTCTATTAATATACTACGTGGTCTATGATTTATATTAAAAACAATAATAAAAAGACATTTTAACATCTATCTTCACCTCATTTTATTTAATCATTATTTTAAACAATTTTGATAAAATGGGTATGATTTGTTTTGTTTTTTTTTTAGAATAAAGTTTTTTTATATAATGTCTAAAACTACTAATAATCTCTTCCCAACTCTTAAATAAGAAAATAATGCCCTTCAACTCATATCTTTGATGCCAAGTTTATGTAAAATACATTTATAAAAAAATTATGTTAAAAACATTTGTAGATTTATTTTCAGCTTAATTTATTTTTTTATAGATTTTATTTATATATTTTAAATAAATTTCTTAATTATTTAGCTAATGAGTATGTGGAATTAAGTCCTGAGAGGAATGTAAATTCATATTTGAGTACACTTTTTAATTCCACATATGTATTCACAAAAAATGATTATCTAAAGCTCATCACCCTCCCTCGTGTCATTGGAAACAACTAGTTTACTTTGTTATGCAAACGCCGGTGACGGAGTTTCAGAAGCTATGCTTTTGTCTCCACCTTTTGGCTTATTTACCTTCCCTTTTTCTCCATTCGATTCCACCGTATCTTGTTTCTTTGGTGTTAAAATCTATATATAACCGTCGCATTTCTTGCTTGTCAAACATCATTCTCTTCCCTGCTTTTATGTAACCTTATTAGGTACTAGTTCTTTGTTAAGCCTTTCTTTATACTGCTGATGAATCAATTTCGCTATTATCTAAAAACATGTTTATTTTTGCAAATATTCAAGTTTCTAATGATGATATGGAATGTTATTTAGTTTGCAGGTTACCTATATTTTGAGTTGAGGGTCGGAAGCTGAAAAAATAAACACACACACACAACTGCGATGGACACCGAAAAAAAAGCTGTTGCATTTGAAGCCATTAACAAGGAGATTGTTGATCTGGTACATGTTTTTCGTATATATGATCGTTTTCCATAAAAAAGGTCATGTTTGTAGAGTTTTGGCTGAACTAGTACAAGCTTACATATTTGTTGACAGCTCTGTCAGAAATCCATAGTGTAAGACAGTTAACTACTGATCTTAGATTGATGCATGATGAAGTTAGAATAAGTGTGTGTGTGTGTGTAATATCATGTATTTAGGTTTTCTAACTTTGATGCTAATCTGGGAACTGTTTCATTCAGGAAAACATCCCTATTGAAGAGGTTCTCGAGAAGCTGAAATGCACAAAAGAAGGTTTAACCACTGATGAAGTCCAGCAGAGGCTTGAGCTTTTTGGTTACAATAAGCTTGAAGAGAAAAAGGTAACTTAGTCTTCATTCCGTTTGTTGTAAATCTTGGCCTAATTATAATACAATCAAACTGAGTTTTGTGGTCTGCATTTCTTTCAGGAAGACAAAATACTTAAGTTCTTGGGATTTATGTGGAATCCTCTGTCATGGGTTATGGAAGCAGCCGCTGTTATGGCTATCGCTCTTGCACACGGAGGGGTAAGTCCCATGAAATAAGTGTGCCATTTGAGACTGGAAACCTGATCAGACATTTGATTTTGGCCTCTGTTGTTTTGCAGAAAAAGGAAACAGATTACCATGATTTTGTTGGTATTCTGGCACTGCTGCTTATCAACTCAACAATCAGTTTCATAGAGGAAAACAATGCTGGAAATGCTGCTGCAGCCCTTATGGCTCGATTGGCTCCGAAAGCTAAGGTTTTACGTGACGGGAAATGGAACGAGGAAGATGCTTCGGTGTTGGTTCCTGGAGATATTATCAGTATCAAACTTGGTGACATCATTCCTGCTGATGCTCGTTTACTTCAAGGAGATCCTTTAAAAATCGATCAGGTTTACAATCCTCTGCCTTTTTAGATTGTAATTTTAAGACTCTAACCAATGGTTTAAGTGATGTGTATTTCCTTTTTATCTTCTTTTGCAGTCAGCTCTTACAGGAGAGTCTCTCCCGGTGACTAAACATCCCGGGGACGGAGTTTACTCAGGCTCAACATGCAAACAAGGTGAAATCGAAGCCGTGGTTATTGCAACCGGTGTGCACACTTTCTTCGGGAAGGCAGCTCATCTTGTGGAAAGCACAACACATGTTGGACATTTCCAACAGGTTCATCTTGCAAAACTCTTAACATCCAAATAGTAGTTTCTAATGTGACAACGAGGCACCATACTGACTGATAGTAATTAATTTCAGGTCTTAACTTCGATTGGTAACTTCTGCATATGCTCCATTGCCATTGGGATGCTGGCTGAACTCATTGTTATATATGGAGCTCAACGAAGGTCTTATCGAACTGGTATCGATAACTTGCTGGTTATACTTATTGGTGGTATCCCAATTGCTATGCCAACCGTGCTTTCTGTCACTATGGCAATTGGCTCTCATCGTTTATCACAACAAGGTGCCATAACCAAGAGAATGACAGCCATTGAGGAAATGGCAGGGATGGATGTGCTTTGCAGTGATAAAACAGGCACACTAACACTTAACAAGCTTACAGTGGACAAAAATTTGATTGAGGTAAGAGCTTTGATCACTTTTATTTTAATTCTTCAAAGAACTGACACTTAAAATGAACTATCTTCATCATAGGTTTTTGTCAACAATGTCGACAAGGATACGGTCATTTTAATGGCGGCTAGAGCTTCAAGATTGGAGAATCAAGATGCTATAGATACTGCAATTGTTGCAATGTTGGCTGATCCTAAAGAAGTAAAATACCTTATGTTGGTTATGGAATTTTTATGATGAAACTTTTAATTTCTTTACAATTTCTTATATTGAGTTTATTCTGTTGATTATCGAAAGGCGCGAGCTGGAATCACAGAGGTTCACTTCCTTCCCTTTAATCCAACCGACAAGAGAACGGCCCTTACATTCATTGATGAAGCTGGTAAGATGCATAGAGTCAGCAAAGGTGCACCGGAGCAGGTATAGATATTGCCAATCAATAAGTTTCTGTTTTCATTCATAGTATCATGTAAGGTTGTCTCAAGCTCATAAGCTATTGGCCTCTTCATATGCAACTTGCAGATACTCAATCTGGCCTATAATAAATCAGAAATTGGAAAGAAAGTTCACTCCATAATCGATAAATATGCTGAACGTGGACTTCGATCCCTTGCAGTTGCTCGACAGGTATTAAAGCTTTACACATCACTCTTAATATCTTTATATATCATCCATTGAGCTAATGGAGAAAAATGTAATAATTTTATATAGGAGGTTCCTGCTGGTACTAAAGATAGTCCTGGAGGACCATGGGAATTTGTTGGTCTTCTGCCTCTATTTGATCCACCCCGCCATGACAGTGCTGAGACCATCCGAAGAGCCCTGGATCTCGGTGTCAGTGTTAAGATGATAACAGGTATACAATATGTCTGATTAAGCTTTTTCTTTGGGGTGAAATGTGGATATTGGCATCAAAATGTTTGACTATTGGGGATGTTGTTGCAGGTGACCAGCTCGCAATCGGTAAGGAGACAGGCAGAAGGCTTGGAATGGGCACTAACATGTATCCTTCATCATCTCTGCTTGGTGACCATAAGAATGAAGAAATTGGAGCTTTTTCAATTGATGAACTTATTGAGAATGCTGATGGATTTGCTGGAGTTTTTCCTGGTAATATATATATATATACTTGCTATCATATCTTACAATTATGCTTTTCTACTAATGTATCTGAATTCCATTTTTAATGTAGAGCACAAGTTTGAGATTGTGAAAAGACTGCAAGCTAAGAAACACATAGTCGGAATGACGGGTGACGGTGTGAATGATGCCCCTGCATTGAAGAAAGCAGACATCGGGATTGCGGTTGCAGATTCAACCGACGCAGCTCGAAGTGCTTCTGATATTGTTTTGACAGAACCTGGTCTGAGTGTGATCATTAGTGCTGTTTTAACAAGCCGTGCAATCTTTCAAAGGATGAAGAATTACACGGTAAAGAAAAAGAGAATTTCATTATACATGCAGAAGGAAGTGAAATTGCCATCATTACCATCAAGTTTCTCATTCTGCATTCTCTTTTTTCTTCCAGATATATGCAGTATCTATCACAATACGTATAGTGGTGAGTTTTCATTACTTTTTTCGCCATATTCCCATTCGATAAGGAAAGAAAAAACAAACAATGTTTAAGTTTTGATGTTCATGTTGCAGTTGGGATTCATGCTGCTCACTTTAATCTGGAGGTTTAATTTCCCACCATTCATGGTCCTAATCATTGCCATTCTTAATGATGGTAAGTGATTACCGTAACACTCTTCTTGTTGGATTCTCCCCTTTCTTCTTTCGCTAGTTACGGTTAGATGGTTTTCGTTCTTTCAAGGTACCATTATGACAATATCAAAAGACCGTGTCAAGCCATCACCGGTTCCTGACTCTTGGAAACTCAAAGAAATCTTTGCTACTGGCATTGTCTTGGGCAGCTACTTGGCCTTAATGACTGTCATATTCTTCTGGGCAGCATATGAAACCAATTTCTTTCCGGTAAATGCGAATTACTAGTTCGATCTCTTGTTAATTAAAGTACAGTCAAGATGTCATTCTGGTTCATCTAGTGAATGTTATGTATGAACTTTCTATTCTCTCCTTTGTACCTCAGGATAAATTCGGCATAAGAAGCTTGAGCAAAAAGAGCTTTGATCTTACACAAGAGAGTGAAAGACGCAAGGTGAATGCACTTTTATCATCTGCAGTGTACCTCCAAGTTAGCACCATCAGCCAGGCTCTCATATTCGTGACTCGCTCTCGAGGATGGTCATTCACAGAACGACCCGGTCTCCTTCTCATTACTGCTTTCATCATTGCTCAACTCGTAAGCTAGCTCAAAACCCCAGTATTGTTTTTTCTTATGAACATGACAACATATAGAGTCGAGTACTCTAGTTCAGTTGATAAACAAATGAAGCTTTCATGTATAATTGCAGGTGGCGACTGTTATTTCAGCTCAAGCAACATGGAGTTTTGCTGGAATCAGAGCAGTTGGGTGGGGATGGTGTGGTGTTATTTGGATTTACAACATTTTAACCTATTTTCTACTTGATCCCATCAAGTTTGCAGTTCGATATGCACTGAGTGGGAAAGCCTGGGATCTTGTGCTTAACCAAAGAGTAAAATACTAAAAAACACTTGCCTCACTAATATTCCATTGAATCTTGGCATTGTTTTCTAAGTGCGGGGTTTGTGTATGTATCCACAGACGGCATTCAGCACCCAAAAGGACTTCGGGAAAGAGGCTCGTGAGGCAGCATGGGCTGCTGAACAGAGAACACTCCATGGCCTACAGTCAACCTCGGACGCCAAGATCACTGAAAAGCACAATCTTAGAGACATAAGTGTCATGGCAGAAGAGGCAAGAAGGCGTGCAGAGATTGCAAGGTACCTTACTCTTCCATTCTAAATATCCCGAGTTGGAGGAACGCAGCAAATTAAACTAATTCTAATATTTTAATCATTGATGTGATGTGCAGATTGAGAGAAATTCATACACTGAAAGGCAAAGTGGAGTCTTTTGCCAAGTTGAGAGGATTGGATATTGATGTGAACCCACATTACACGGTTTGATTTGATGAGAAGGGTCTAATCTTTTCAAAGTCTACACTTCCACTTCATTTCTCGCTTTCCTTTTTTTCCTTGAATTGTTGTACTCACGTATTGCTGGCTCTTAAAACCCATTTCGAGCTGTAATTTTCTGCTCATTGATACCCAGAAACGTAACTGATGTTCCTCAATGATTCTGTATGTACTATCAATAAGAGCCTTCAATGCTAATATCATCATTTACTCAAAAACGAGAGTTTGCCTTATTTCATTTTTCTTCTTGTAATTGTCTTTCCACCCTTAAAATAAAGTTGTTTTTTAAAAAGGCTTTTTTTTATATACCTAAATTTGTTTTTTTTCAATTCAGTACTTAAAGTATACTCACTTTTCAATTTAGTACTTAAAATATAACTTTGAAAAAATTCTTATTATAGCCAATCACAAAGCACCACATAATATTTTTTCATTGGTCAAAGTTACCGATTTAACATCAATTACAAAATAGACAAAATTTAAAAAAATTATATTTTTAGTATCAAATTAGAACAAAATTTAAGTATGAAAGTGAAAAATAAATATACTTCAAGAATTAATTAAGTTTTTTTAACAAGTCAAAGTCAATATTTTTTTATTTATATACGAATCCTAATTATTTCTATTAACACTTCAATTTTAGTTTTAGGCAAAAAGATTTAGACTGTTTTGAGTAACTGTGGTTTTATTTGGGTAAACAACATTTAAGGTGATTAAGCTATTAATAAATTTACATTTTAGTCACTTAACAAAGTTACAAAAAAGTCACTAAACTATTCAAAAATTTTATTTAAGTCACTGGTCTGTTAAAGTTGTTCTTGTATGGCCTTCTCTGTTTGCATCACCTACATTAATTGGAAACTCTCATTCCTTTTCTCTTCTACAATTTAATTTTATTTTATAAAATAGTTTTGAATGTTACAAATCTGTGGATTAAAATTCAAATAATTTTCTTCTACAATCTTCAACACTGACCGCCAGATCAACTTGAATCTAAGGTATATTTTTCTACTTGTCGATGGATATTGATTCATCATATCAATCATTTTGTCATTTGGAACTCATTAAATAGACTTTTTTTAAAAAAAAAACTTAATAACCCAATAACTTCAAAAAAAACTTTCAACTAACTCATTATCTTAAATAAAATTTTTAAATAATTCAATAACAATTTTATAATTAAAATTAAATAATAAAGATATAAACTTATTAACAACTTAATAATTTAATCATGGGTGTAACAAAATTGAATTATCGAGTAGAGTAGACTTAAGACCTTGACGCAACAATAAAACCTCAAAATGTTGACTAAAATCTTTGAAAACCTATAGGCAAACAAAAAAAAAAAAAGACCAAAAAGGCAAAGAAAGATTTTTAGATTAGATTAAAACGAGACCATAATTCTAATTTCTAAATTATTTTACTTTTTATGCTAGACGAAGTGATCTTGAACTTCACTTTATCTGTGAAAAACCTTTGTTGATCCATGCAGATTCTAAATACAAACAACAAAGTTGCTTGAATTAAGTTGTCTGGAACAAAAAAAACCCATTCTTTCTTTTATCTCTGCTCCAAAAGTTGTCACCTTTAATCTCTCTTCGTCTCCTCTTCTTAGGTAAGTTTAAATGCCTCAATTTCCTTTTTTTCCCTAATTTGTTTTTATGCTTTCTTTTCTTGTTTGCGATTTGGATGGTATATTGCTATTTTCACTATGTTTGTTTTATTTGGAAACTTAATTTTACCCAAATTGGAAAAAATCCCAACACTCAAAAGCTGTTATTTTTAGTTTATATTGCTTTGTAACCAAGTTTGGTTATTGGGGATTTCTTCTTTCTGGGTTTATATGCTTCATTCAAGTTTTATGATATTATGCTAAGTAGGAGAGAATTAATTGTATACTAAATGAACTCTGATTCCTTATTGGTACAGCCCATCATATATTTGTCTTCATGGTTTAATGCTAAGAATGAGGAGCTTATGATATAGATTGAAGAATCAAGGTTAGATTTTAAGGCACAATGCGGTTGTTTCCATCAAATTCGAGTGTGAAAAAGAGGCAGAGTAATGGGGGAAGCAATGGTGCTTTGCTGTATCTCAATGTCTATGATCTCACACCTATGAATAACTATCTTTTCTGGTTTGGGCTTGGGATGTTCCACTCCGGTATTGAAGGTAGCATCTCTCCTTTATGTTCATTCCAATTTAATACACAAATCATGCAAGTTAATTCCAATTTATATTAAGTATTTACATTTGTGGCATTATTTAGTCTCTGATTGGTGTTATCTACAATTTAATAAAGTTCATCCATGGTCTATATCTTATGGTGTTCGGTAATTTATTAAAAGAAATTGCTAATCTTTTCCTTTTCTTTCTTTTCATGCTATTTTATGTTCTGATTTTCTTAGCTATTAGCCTATTGTGTTTTGATTGCTAATCAGTTTATGGTTTGGAGTATGGCTATGGAGCACATGAGTACCCTACAAGTGGAGTGTTTGAATTGGAACCGAGAAGTTGTCCTGGTTTCATCTTCAGACGTTCAGTATTATTGGGCAGCAGTAACATGTCTCGTTCAGAATTTCGGTTATTTATTGAACAGCTTTCGCAAAAGTACCATGGGGACACGTATCATTTGATCACTAAGAATTGCAACCATTTCACTGATGAAGTATGCCTGCAGCTAACTGGAAAGCCTATTCCTGGGTGGGTAAATAGGCTGGCTAGACTAGGTGAGAAAACAGCCGGTTTTTCACGTTCTTGTCATCCAAGAAGATTTGTGATCCCTAAGTATTTTTCGAGATGGCTTCTAGTTGCAGTAGATTGCATATTCATACAACATAGTTAGAAAGTATCTCTCGTTATTCGATAATTGCCTTAGTTCTAGGTTCTGATTGTCCAGCATGGAAGTTGGATCATTAGAATCATTATTTGAATGTCTATATTTGAAGGATTGGATGAAATATAGCATCCAGGGGTTCTAGGATATGTAACTGTGGTATGTGTAGTCCATGGCTCTATGCAATTATTTTATTTGATCAATGCAGTTTTTGAAGTTTCAGGTTCATTTTGTAACTGTCTACTTCCGGAAAGCATTCAGGTTACTGCAGTTCGACATCTTCCTGACAATCCAGCATATTCTGGTAAGCTTCTTCTGGCCACCATGTCTCGTAGTTCATCATTTTCTTTTAAAGTTTTTACCAAATTTATGCTCATTAGTCCACACTGCTGTAGCGAATCGCCAGTGATGGATCTAAAAGCAGTTTTTCATTGGAGCTATATGCATACTTATGTTCAAATTTTGTTATATGATCAAGATTGCGTATACTTGTGTGTGCACGTGCACGTGCATGCGCATATATATATACTTGTATTTATCAAGATATTATTCCAATACAGATGATGAGAGATTAGATTCTGCTGCAATGTCGTTAACTGCAGAGAGTGAGGAAGAGGAAGAGGAAGAGGATGGAGTCACAGATCATCATCTGCTGACTATACCAAATAGCAATGTTGCATTTCTCAAAGAGAAGACATTGTGGCTTACCAGAGAACTATGATTTCCCCCTGGACTGTAATTGTTTCTTTTGTGGGTCTTTATTCGTTCTTTTAGCATACATTCGCAAATGCATGAGAGTGTATCAGATTCAGATATCTTCAAGGTTCAGTGATGATGCTATGGGCTTCATTTTTATTCTAAAATGTTCTGCCGTGCCCGAACATATTCATTGACTACCCTTAAAGACATGGGTGGTCCGAGTCTGTACCATTATATGTTGTATTTTCTTCATCTCTTTGTCAAAAAACTATTATATATGATTTCTATATGCTTCGATATTAATTGAAGCTGAAAGATTGAATTTTGCGTTAGTGTTGTGAATGCATGAATTAGTCGATGGCTACTACTGTTATGGTTGTTCAATCGGGGCAGCAGCTTCCACTGCATTTGCAAACACTAATGTAATTTCCAAATGCATGAGCATTGCGCCCTCAAGTCTCCCGTGGAGTCTGAAGATCACGAGGAAACTATTCTACATTTCACGCATCGACAACCATTGAGACCTGTAGATCTAAACATGGCAGATAGAGTTGGCTGTGCCATATGCAAAAACCTCTGCTTTGGGTCAGTCAATGGTTGCCAATTCTGCAACTTTTTCTTTCATAACACTTGCATGGTGACTGTTCTGTAAAAGGTCAATCATTTCTTCCTCCCATGCCCTCTTATTATGTTCACGTATTCGCACACTGTGCCTGTTGTGATGATTGCAAGCTTCGCTCGATCTTGAAGTTCATCTCATTCAACATTTCACCCATAGGCATTCATTGAAGCTTGTTGAGATGCTAAAAGTAGTTGCTTCGGTTCTGTTTATATTTGCAAGAAATGCAGCTTTTAAGGCCACAAATCATTGCAATAACCGAAGCTCCACCACAGATCAACCACTCATTTCATCAATGTCCCCTCATTAAAAGCTGATTATATAGATCAAAGAATCCTTGATGGTGAAGAAAAGAAGATTTCTGCAATTGACTCGACTCTTTCAAAGCTTAGGTTAGAGTGAGAGGCATTACGGAAGTAGAAAAACCAAGAATAAGCAGTAAGAGGAAAATTAGAAGGTAGTGCTGTTGAACGGATGCATGCACCCAAAATAAATATAGAACTGATCAAAGTTATTGAGATAATTAACGGCGGAAGCAACAGCAACAACACAAATATATTCATATGAAAAAGATGGGTGTCTCTATTAGTTCTTTTCTGATTCTATTTATGATCCAAACTCTTCACGGCAAACAAAGTTTGATGCTTCAAGCTAATAACTTGGATACTTCTTTCACTTCACTTTATCACCCTTTTAATGCAATAATAACTTTCATTTGTTCAGAGGAATTTTTATTAAAATTTCAAACAAAAAATCAAATTTTGTAAAGAGATTTTAAGCCATTCAAGTTTCAACTAAAGAGTGATTTTTCAAAATTACTCATAATCTTATTAATTTAATATGCATGGTTCTATTATAAAAAAAACCAAATTAAACTTCAAAAAATATTTTTAAATATATTTTTATATTTTATATTATTAAAATATTTTTAAAATATAATAATATTCATGTGGCATATTTTTTATATTTTTTAACACCATTATTATTATTTTACTCATTAAATTTCAATAGCCTATTTTTTTATAAAAATTTAATTTAGTGTCGAAGAAAATAAATACACAAGTAACGAGTTTTATTAGTCCACACTCCACAGGGGAATATTAAAGTGGTTCAGTTCACAGGAGATTTAAGTGGACAAGCTACCATAGCTTAGCAAAGCGATAATCTGAACGTGTGTGAAATAAATACATCCTATCGGATTTTAGATTCCATGTTTTTCCCCTTATTTTCACCAATCACAACCCTCCATCCTTCACCCTTTCTTCAAACTTCCAACCACCAACTTCCTCTCATAGCTCCTGCCTGCAACCAAACCCCAATTTAATTCAGAAGAAAAAGCTAATATATATAGAGAAAAAATACCTCAGAAATAAACAATATTTCATGGATTTTCCCTCTAAATTCCTTGCCTTTATTCCCTTTCTTGTATTTATAATCACCCCATTTTCTCAATCCATCCCCTTCATTGTCATCCATGGTAAATTGTTTTCTTTTTTCATCTACTATCATCTTTTTTTACCTTATCAAGCTTAAACTTGTCAGGGTTTTTCTTTCTTTGGTTACAGGGATTGGAGATCAGTGTGCCAATCGTGGAGTCAAACAGTTCACTGAACTTCTCACTAACTTTTCTGGGTCTAAAGGATATTGCTTGTATGTATATGCTTCTTCAGCTTTCTTTCTTTTCCTTTTCCTTTTTTCACAATTGCGACTTCGATTTTCCTTTTCGAACATGCAGAGAAATTGGAGGTGGGACATGGGATTCCTGGTTTATGCCTCTGGAAGAACAGGTAAAACTTCTTACAACATGGAAAAAGGATTCCATTAACTGTCATTTTGGCTGAAACATTTATTATTGTCTGGTTTCTTTTATTATAACAAATTTTGTTGCTTGTTGTTTACAGGCAAATTTCGTTTGTAAGAAGGTGACATAAATCATTACGGCCAATTCCTTGGTTTTTCTTTGTGGGTCTGGGTTTTGGAGTTTATGTTTCCTTTGATAAAACTCCAGCATCTTGTCAACAGGTTAAGCAAATGAAAGAACTCAGTAAGGGTTACAACATAGTTGGTCTCTCCCAGGTATTTCTTATTTACATTTATTGTCATTGATTTCATGTCAAAGAATTGAGGTTCATTTCACTAATTGATGGACAACTACTTAGTTTCTTCACTGATATTCCATTTAAGAGGATAGCTTTTGGTGGATTTACATATTGTTGTGTCCTTTTATGCATTATATCGTCGCATTGAGTAGTGAAATTTGTAGAAGAAACTTAGAGCTTACATGTTAATGCTACTTACCTTATCCGTTACAAGATTAGGAAACTAATATGTAGAAGAAATGCATCTGAACCTGTATCGGTCTTTTCGGTTGTGTTTTTAGTTTGATCATTGTTGCGAAGGCAACTTTCATACATGTATTGTAATTCTTAAAAATTGACTTTGGTTTAACAGGGTAACTTGATAGGACGGGCTGTTGTCGAGTTTTGTGATGGTGCACCTCAGGTACGAGCCTGCTTACCCTTAAGCTTCTCTTTCTCAGAAGATCAGTGTGTTGGTTTAAGGAAAATGGAAGATTAACTTGTTGCTCTCGTATTTATTGAATCTTTACAAATGATTTTCTGCCTTGGAAATGATGAAACAGGTGAAGAATTTCATCTCTTTAGGAGGGCCTCATGCTGGTACTGCTTCTGTTCCTCTTTGTGGTGTAAGTGCCCTGCTACTCTTTGAATCATGCTCTTTTTAGCCCATGAAATGCTGCATGTTCACTTTTAACAGTCTTATGGGACTTTAGTTTAGTATGACTTAATTATTAATTTTATTATTTAATTGAAATTAAGTCTTTCACATATAAATTACAAGACTTGAGGAGCTAGTTATCAAGACCCGTCATTAAGATCTAGGGATACTTAGGATCTTGCATCCTAACAGGATCAAACTAAATGATCTGAGTTGGTTGACTGTGTTTTCAAGGCTTACTTTCTAACTCTAGTTCGGACGCTTTCCTCTGTTATCTATGCATTAGGAAACCATTGAGCATTTATTTCTTAACATGAATTTATCTTAAACTAAAAGTATGTACTGGTATTATTGATAAAATGACATGGTAGATGACTATTCTAGCCTATTCAAAACTCCTTTAATCCTATCAGGAGCTGTATTGTATTTGTTTGTTGTTGAAGCGGATTATTTTGGTATTGCAGTCTGGTTTTCTGTGCCTGATTGCGGACAAGCTAATCAAGTCAGAGATATACAGCGACTATATCCAAGTATACATCTTTTCCCCGAGGCTTGTTAACTCATACACTCATCTTTCTTCATGATTTTGAGGAACCGTGCAACTTTCAACAGTTTCCAGATACCATGTTGCGTTTACTTATTTCTGATTGCCATTTTGCAGGCTCATCTGGCTCCAAGTGGTTATCTAAAATTACCAAATGTGAGTAGCATACACTAATGGAATGTCTGAAGCCTTTGTACTGCTTGCACTGGTTGTACAACTATGAACTCTTTGAATCATATAAGAATCCAATTCTTCATAATGCGAAAATCTCTTATGTGTTTAATAATTGCTTTTACATATTGTTTTAAGTGATTAAAATTTATACAGTCATGACTAAGATTCAAATCATCTTTTTAATTTCCAGGATATACCTCATTATTTGGAAAAATGTAGATTTCTTCCAAAGCTTAACAACGAACTAACCCATGAAAGGAATTCCACTTATAAGGAGAGGTTCACCCGCTTGCAAAACTTGGTACTTATCATGGTAAGCTGGAAAAAAGAACACATTTTTGCTTTTCAAACCCAGCTCGGACCATTAGCTTCTTTTTCTAATTTAATTCTCAAAGGGTCTCCGAACAGTTTGAGCATGAAAGTTATCTGCTAATCTGGCTCATCTTCTACTCAAACAGTTTGAGCATGACACTGTTTTGATACCAAAGGAAACCTCTTGGTTTGGATATTACCCCAACGGGGCCTTCAAGCCCGTCGTTCGGCCTCAAGAGGTACAGTATTTGCCCCTGCAAAAGTTCATTCTTTTAATCATGTTTGAAACTAAATTATTTGTTGTTGCTGCAGACAAAGCTTTACAGCGAGGATTGGATTGGTTTAAAAACCTTAGATGATGCTGGAAAGGTACACTACGTTAATGTGTCAGGAGGTCACCTTGGAATCTCCAAAGAAGACATGAAAAAGCATGTTGTACCTTTCTTGAAGGATGAAGCACCAATGGCGGATAGCATCGAAACCCATGGATCTCATCGCAAGGTGAAGCTAAACCGCAAGAGAAATCAAGAACTGCCTTTGTTGCAGGAAAAAGAATCATCCCAACTCATACTTGACGGATCATCATCCTACCATTGGCCCCCGTCTGTCCAAAGCTTCTTTAACGAATTACTTGGACTCACAGAAGCTTAGCCATATCTTTTTATTTGTTTATTTACAGTGTATATTCGAATTGAATTATAAATTCAATGGTGGTCATTAAAGATCATCTACACGTGGGAGTTCATATATCATTTTATGGTGGAAATCTGAACTACGATATATGAAAACTGCAGTTGTAAGCATAAACCTGAATTATCAGCATCATTAGATGAAAATTGTGTTATATATAATCATACGGTGTCTGCAAACTCAATCTTTCCCTGCAAGAGGACTTGAGTTTGAGAACTTAAGCATATTATCCTCTTATTTATCTTATTTTATTTTGAAATTTAATTTAAAAAAAATTCATATAGAGTTTTGTTGAAAAATTGAACTTATCAATTCAATTTTTTTTTTCAATTGATTTGACTCGATTTAATCGAATGAATTAACCAAACAATATCCTCTTTCGTGAAATATCAACAAAGTCTCACCAGTGATCCATATATTGGCTACTCAAATTCAAAAGGGTAAAAGTTTACCGGAGCCCTTTACTACCAAATAAAGTTCATTTTAGTCCCAGAAAAATCCATATATTGTTTAACTATCATGTGGTTGAATAACTAAGGATAAATTCGAATAAATTTATAATGTACAAAGAATAATCTAAAACAGTTTTTAATAAAACTAAAATAAACTCTATTCTTGATAGGCTTTAAACCAAATTCAAGACAACCTTAAAATATTTTAGGGTTAACCAAACACTTTTTGCACCTTGTAACAAGTAATAACATTTAATAAAAAATCACAAACTTTGCCATACATGTAAGAATTAGACTTGAAATTAGATTAAAGACCTACCCACATTAAAAACATCTTGAAATTTTATCAAATGAGCATCTTTCAAACAGTTTATAAACACAATTAGAGTTGATTTTGGCATCAACTAAAGCTAGGGTTTTCTTTACATTCTTCTTTTTTGTAAATGAGTGCATAAAGTGAAAACTTTGAATGGTTGTAGATGAAGTGAGAGAAAGAATTGGTACTGGTTTTTGTGAATAGAAAAACTGTTTTTTGTGACCAAAAAGGCAAAGGGGGAATCCGATTCATTGTCTACAAACATTTCCAAAGCCTTTAACTTTCGGCCACAGATTGAAGAAAAGGAGGATACCTTATCACCCTCCTTCAGTTTAATTAGGCCTTATCATTATCTTAATTTAAGTAAACCTGCCATTAGCATGGGCTGCTCCTCGTTGCGGTGTTCAAACCCATTCAAGCACGTTAAAAAGGCGGTGCATGACTCAACCAACCCTTTTTTTCATTGTTAATCGGTCATGGAATTTTGCTCATGATTGTCACAAATGTATCCATAAATGATATAGATGTGATTGTAATGAATATTTGTGCAGTCTCACATTAAGATTCTTTCCGTAGCATATTTACATTCAATGAATTATCTTTATTGGATAAATAAAAAATTTATCACTTAAATAAAAATTAAAATTTAATCATTAAGAGAAATGATTGTATGTAATGAGACACATCATCTTGTATTATTTACCAATTATTTAATATTATTTTAGTATTTTTTTATGTTATTGACATATTATTTTGGTAATTTTTTAATCGAAACATAGACTCTAGACCTTAAATAAAATTTAGGATTTAAGATCTAAAGATTAAAGTTTAGATTAAAATTTTACTTAAATAATGTGACAATGGCGTGAAAAAAAATTAAAATTACAATAAATAATTAATAAATGACACACTATTTCATACTATCCTTTTTCAACAATGAAAATCTCAAGATTTTTCTTTATATATATATATATTTATTTTTGAATTTTATATATGATTTATAACTTTGGAGGTCCATAAAAAAAAGGTTTTGAGGTCCAAGTATGCTGTTGAACCGATGAAGCAATGACTAGATAAGGGACTTTTTCATTTAATTTAAATAAGGTTACAACTATATATATATATATATGTATATATAAAGCCACTTCGTGCCCCCTTAAAGAGTAAATGTTGTCATGTTATGTTGTCTATTGTCCAAGTATAAATAAAGTATAGTCGACTAAGAACAAGCATAATAGAGATTATTAAAAAAGAAAGTTAGCGTAGGCAGTCCAAAGAAGAATCCTTTCTGTCCAACTAGACGCAACGCAACCCATTCTCAGATTCTTTGTTCTTTGTTTTTCCCCCTCTAATTTTGCATATTCCCCAAGACATATGGCTAACTCCTCTTTCTCTTTTTATCTTTTCCCATTATTTGCTTAATTACATCACTATTAACAAAGCATTAATTTGAAGAAACTTCAACAAGTTATATATTTCTTATTGAACCAGCTGTTACTGTACCACATCGACAACAATCATTTCCCAATTTGTTTACCTAATGCTGATATAATGAAGTTTAAAAAAAAGGTGGATAAATTTATCAAATTTTGAATCATGACTCACCAACCAAACTCAGCTCGGCAACCAACTCAATCTTTTAGTTTTTAACTTTTTGCCTCCAAAATGTCAGAAAACAAAAGCATATAATAAGATCCTCAATTGGTGACCAAACATTACCTTTATAGCACATCTTTAAAACCAGTAGACCCTGTAAGATCTCACTGCAATGGCTCTACTCATTGGTCTGATATGTAAGGCAACTTAATTTTCTTTCCTTTTTAGCTGCCCATCTCCATTAACCCAACCGGCTTTACCTAAAAGCAACACACCAGAAGAATCTAGTGACTCATGAAAAAGGCTATACCTTCAAGATAATATTTCTTATATAAATAAATAAAAAAAATAAAGCAAAAGAAAAGAAAAGCACCAAGAGTAAAGCACCATTAACAACAACTTTAAATACGTATGCTCGCTTCCCCTGCGAAACTCTCTCTCCACTTTTACCTTCGCCCCTAAGTCTTCTTTTCATCGCCTTGCTTTCTCTTTGTTTTTTGTTTTGGTTTCCCCTGTTCTTCAATGGCAGATGTAGACACCTACACCAAAGGGCAGCAACTAGTAAAAGAACATAACCAAGCAAACCCAAGTAAGTGTCATACGAATTACCTTTACAAAGCCTTCGTAGTCATAATTTTCTTGGTTATAATCCCACTTTTTCCCTCACAAGCACCTGAATTCATCAACCAATCCCTACTCACCCGAAGCTGGGAGCTTCTTCACCTTCTATTTGTTGGCATAGCTGTCTCTTATGGTCTTTTTAGCCGGCGAAATGATGAAACTGAGAAAGAACACAATAACAACTACAACAACCAATCCAAGTTTGATAGTGTACAGTCTTTCGTGTCTAGATTCCTTCAAGTGTCATCAGTTTTCGATGATGAAGCTGAAACCTTATCTGGGTCTGATGAAACCAAGGTCCAGACATGGAGTAGCCTTTACCATAGGAATGAACCCCCTGTTATTGTTGCTAAAGAACATGCTGTTCTTGATGACAACACAAGTTCAAGTCCTAGAAACCCTGAAAAGCCTTTGCTTTTGCCAGTTAGGAGCTTGAGATCGCGTGTTTTGAATGAGACAGGTAGGGGAAACAGTGCAAATTCCAACTCTCTAAGTAGGTCTAATTCTTGTTTAAGTTCCAAAAGGTTTTCAACTAAAGGTACAAATGGGGAGCTGAGAGGATCGGACCAAGAAACTTTGGTGGAGAAATGGAGTGATAACAACGTTGTTCTTCCTTCACCAATCCCGTGGCGATCAAGGTCTGGAAGAATGGAAATGAAAGAAGATACTGAATCTCCGTCATTTAAGAGGTCCCAAAGTAATCGTTTGACTCGGTCCAATTCCATGTCTTCTTCACCAAAGAAATCAGTATCTCCTCCTCCTCCATCAACGGAAGCACAAGCCAAGAGTGCAGAGGATTTCGTGAAGAAAAAAAGCATATACAGGTCTCCTCCCCCACCTCCTCCACCTCCCCCAATGATTCACAAACCATCATCATTGAAACCAGTTTCTCCCTTGACGCGTAATGGTGAAATCCGAAATGGGATCAATGGCAAGGCAGTGAGGTTCGATCAAACATCATCGAGGACTGAGAAACTGGTGATGCAAAACCCAACTTTCATGGAATTTCCCCAGCAAGAAAATGCCGGAAAGTTTGTGGTAGAAACCAGTGATGATGATTCAGAGAGTGAGGGTGAAACTCCTCCCATTGTTTCCAGCACAGAAACAAGGCCAAACAATGAGGAAGCGAATCAAAGCAGTGGGTGCATTGATGGAGGGTCGGATGTGGATAAGAAGGCAGATGAATTCATAGCCAAAGTAAGAGAGCAAATCAGGCTACAGAGGATTGATTCTATTAAGAAATCCAGTGGCCAGTTTAAGAGAAGCAATACAAGGTAAAGTCCGAGACACATGAAGCTTTACAGCTTTAACACTTTATTTTTATTTTTTTTAATTTTCTTCTGGTTCTATCTATCTCTACTTGGTTTAATGGCCTTGTTGAGTTTAAAAGGTCATGGGTATACAAAGATAGTCTAGGGATTCTACTTTTAATGTCACCAACAACTATATTGAAGAAATTGTTTTTGTTCTTCAACATGTTGGTTACTGTGTCTCCTGTAATTGAAGAGGAAAAATAGTAGTGGTTTTTAATCCATTGGACCTTTACAGCTGCTGATGATCACTGAACATATTCTATGGAGATTTTGCAACATTTACATAAAATTTTGGAAAATCAACCTTTGAAAAAGTTCTTGTATAGGATAATGCCTGACACTTGGAAGAATTTTGTGGTCTGTTTTCCATTATAATTTTACCAAACTTGTTTCGAGTGTAAGCAAAGGATATATTCTTTCAAAGGTGAAGCAAAGAATTCGAAGCTTACAGCCCTTAATATGATTATTCGGGAATCTTTCTGCAGTTGCAGTGGTAAATTTGGTAGTCACTTTAACGGTTTTTTACTAAAAGAATACAAAAAAAAAATAAAAAATTCCAAAATGGTATAGAAATATTTTATGTACCAAAATGGTACAACCGCCTCAGCCATTGGCACATTTAATGTCGCCTTTGCCACTGACACTTTTGGTGTCGTCTGTGGCACACCTTCAACCAATCTTTTTTTGTTTTTTTCAACAATTTTTTTAAGGATTTATTATGCAATTTTTCTAGTTTTGAGAAAAAAAGGAAACGATTCCGTCTGTCACACCAACTTTCAATTTAAATAATTACCTTCTAAGCCTTTCTTATTTATTATTTTCTTTTTATTCTCATTTAACTCACTTATATTGTGTTTAAACAAACCATTAATTTATTTTTATAGTTAAATAAGTTATTTACTTATGGTTTTACTCATAAAATTTAAAAACTTATTGATTAGATTAAATATATATTTTTATTTAATAAATTATTTTCATCAAATTTACATCAACATAAAATGTGAATTAGTTTATATTTTTAAATAGTTTTACTTTAATGTTAAAATAGCTTTACTTTACAATTAATAATACTTCACTCTTAGGGCACATGTTTGGAAATTGTAAACATTATGATAAATATTTTTGGACTCTTCAAATTTCATATGTGCATAGATTTAATAGTTATTATTATATTATTAAGAGTAATTGATATTATATTATTAATAATATCTATTTATATATTTAAATTAAATATTACAAATAATTTAGATATTTAAAATTTATATGACATATATCATTATATTAAATTATTTAATTTTTTACTTTTCATCATTATGTCTAAAATAGATATTTTAACTTTTAATTGTAATTTTATGATAATAATATTAAACACTTGAAATCAACATATTACACTTTTTTATAACACTTTTTAGAATGTTAAGTATCATTTTCCATTTTTTTATGATTTAAAGTTTTATTTGTTTTTAACGTTGAATATCTTATACTACAACTATTATTATACTTTTTCTTGCAGAGATGAAGTCGAAAATTTTATGTCGTGGGATTGAGATAAATTTATAAAATATAGGAAGGGTGCAAAGCTAAAATTTTATGATAAATTTCTTAAAATTATTTATTAAATTTTAGGAGGATTAAAATATTATTTTACTACAAAATTAAAAGGTTTCAATTGAATTATTATTTTTGGGAGGGGATAAAATTGAAAATTTTCTAATTATCTAGAGAAGGAGAGCAAAGACTCGATCTGTCACTTTGTCCCGTTTCTCATGTTTACGTAACACATTATCATTTTTGTGTTTTTAAAATTTAATCAACAAGTTTTTAAATTTTATGAGTAAAAACCATAAGTAAATGATTTATTTAACTACAAAAACAGATTAATGGTTTGTTTAAACACAATATAGTAAGTTAAAGGGGAATAAAAAGAAAATAATAAATAGGAAAGGCTTAGAAGGTAATTATTCAAATTTAAAGTTTGATGTGACAGGCTGCACCCTTTCCCTTCCTTTTTTTCAAAACTGGAAAAATTACATAATAAGTCTCTCAAAAAAACTGCTGAAAAAAAAACAGAAAATAATGGTTGAGGGTGTGCCTCAGGCGGCACCAAAGATGCTAGTGGCTGAGGCGACACCACTCTTTTGTACCATTTTGATACATAATAGATTTCCTATACCATTTTAAATTTTTATTTTTTTTTTTTTGATAAAAAACCCTCACTTTCACAATCTCATTTGCAGTTGTATATTGTTGGGTTATTTTCTGGAAGCTCCATATTTTTAAAATATAAAATAATTATATTTTTACACCAACATTAATTTTGTGAATAATATTAAATTTAAAATATAATAATAATTAATGTATTAAATTCATGTTACGTTATTAATATTAATGTTTTAGAAATCTTAAATATTATAATAACTATGAGAGATTGTTAACCTTTTATACTATTAAATTATTCATTTTTATACTATAAAATTATAATCTATATATTTATTATTAATATAAAACATTTTGCAAAATACTATTTAAAATTTAAAATAATTAGAAATAAAATTTCTTATTTTTAATAATAATTTATTAAATAACAGTATTAATTATGTTAATAATTAATGTTTACTATTAACATAATAATATTTATATTATATATATATATTATTAAAATATAAATATGCATGTTTAATAATTTTAAAAATATATAATATGTGATATCAATTTAATATTTCTAAATATTTTAAAAATAAAATTAACAATTTATTGTTAGTACAATAATAATTGATTTGATTCACATTAATTTTATTTAAATAAAAACCATATTAATTACTTATGAAGAGTTCTTTTCTGAAAACATTCTGTTCTTTTATTGACCAAATGATTTTCCATGTAAAATAAAAATATTTTCAAAAATAATTTTAGGAACAAATATAATCTAAGGCTAAGTGAGTGAATTTCCTTATTTATAATGGGCATGTAGAACCCTAGATAACCAATCTAAAATCTATAAAACATTGGTAAAACCCTAAAGGACCATAGCTCACTCCAAACTTATCACCTCACTGGTAGGAAATGGGGGGGAAACATACATAAAAACACCAACAATGGCTGTTTCCAACTTTGTTTTTCTTCAACTCCTATACCCATAAAACCCTGTTCTAAGGTATATTGTACAGCATCATTTAGTTGATGACCAAACAATCCAACTTTAGGCATCTAAAATCTCTTTTGATTTGAATGGAGGTGACCATCAAAACACCCAGACACTATCTACTGCACTGTGCTGCAGATTTAAGAATCAAGGCCCATGAATGACGACCCTATTATAGGCGAATGGAAGCGTCTGCGAACCCACAATCTACTCATGGGAGAAGCACACACATTATATCCGCAAAAGATAAAATAGAGAGTGGAGTAGTGGAGAGGTGCTTATTTGAAGCCAATCCCACTCCAGGGCCCAACAATCTTGTTCTTAATCGGAAGAATATATGATTTCTTATAGTAAAAAAGAGAAGTACCAATGCCAATGTCCAATCAGATTCTCTTTCCAATAGGGCTTTAATGACCAAGATGCTAAAGAAGTACATTCAAATGGAGGATCTCCCTTTTTTTCCAAAATTCCAAAAATTACTTCTATGTATTTAACTGTTAGTCCTCAGCTTTTGAGCTTTGGGGAGGGATGGGAACTAGGGCCTACAGGCTTCTCGTTTCTGTTTAGTAATTTTTGTTATGGATCACAGTGAGATGAAATAAGCTTGGGATCTCATATTTTGGGTTCACCAGCCTTATCCAATGTTTAAATGTATGTTATTTTTTCAGAAAAGCTTCAACTAGTAAATAAGATGAAGACGAAAAAGAGATTCCATTTCTTGGAGAAATTACCCTTAAATCTGCCTTTATTTTTTTCTACATTATTAGAATAGGGGTTGTAAATACCCGTATTTATCGTCGGAACAGGATTACAAAGCATTACCAGAGTTTACAAATCAAATAAAAAGACATTTCATATAATATAACATTCATATTAGAAACCAATAGAAATCAAACATATTGTCCCTTATACGAGCCCTTGGGGCCCAAAATACATTAGAAACAAGTCAGCACTAAATCGGGTACTTAAAGAAATTTTTTTTTAGTTGTCATTTAATTTACCTAATTAACTTACCTAATTAATTTACCTAACCAAGTGACCAAAGTTCACTATAATTCAAATACATACATACATATCTCATTTATACTAACATCACAATTATACATTAATCTCTTACCAATATGTAGGTTATCTATATAAACAAAATATTATTTATAATATTTACATATATTAAACTTTGATCAAGACCGTACAAAAGCCTATACATGCCATATAAACCATATTTAACGTTTCAAAAACTACTGAGATAAGCTGGATAGTGTGACTTGAGTGTTGATCCGATTGCCCAACCATCCGAAAAATCTACAAAGACATTAAACAATACAAATAAGCTTAATGAAGCTTAGTAAGTTTGACGGATTAAACAAAAATCTTACCGAACTACTATAATAATAATTTAGGTATTAATAACCATCTATGACAATTCCCTATCATTTACAACTTCAATCGATAAATACATTCAATTCAAATCAATACAAAAAAAAAATCATATATCTTTCAATTTTTATAAATAAATCACCTTACTGAGATTTCTCCATTAGAAGAACGATTTACGGATAAGAGTACATTGTTAACAGAAGCTTATAAGAGTTGGTTCTCCCCGAATAAGTCAACAGAAGCTCGTAAGAGCTAATCCTTCCAATTAAGCCAAACAGAAAGTAAAACACGAGAATTCGCAACAAATGCTGAACCTCAATTTACTTGGTAATAATGTTGATATCTCCTTCCAATACCATCATACGCCAAATCACAAATGTACTCAAATTCCGTGTTCAATTCAAATCAAATATCCATTTCAATATTATAATTCCAACAATAAATTATTTCTAACAATAATATATATATATATATATATATATATATAATACCAATAATTAATTTATACAAATGTAAATTTTAACCCTGCGAACTTACCTGGACTGAATTGTAGTAATTGCAGAAGTTCAGGGACTATTCTGCTATTTTTTCTTTTTCACGAGTATCTACGGGATCTTGATCTAGAATATAAAAACTACTCATTTATTAGCATTTATTTCATTTCCAATTTATTTTACAATTAATACCCTTTATTTTTAAATTTACACAATTACCCCAAACTTTTGCAATTTTTGCAATTTAATCCCTTAATTAGTTAATCTATCAAATTAACTAATTTTCTCAATCAATAATCTATCCAAATATTTTAAGCCTTCATACAGTCCCTAAAAACCCAAAATTCACTATCAAATCCTAATATTTTAACAATTTCACAATTTAATCCTAAAATTAATATTTAACAAAATTACTTTATAAAATCATCATACAACGCAATCAAAGCTCTAAATCCATGTTATTCATCAAAAACATATAATATTTATCAATTGCAACTTCAAAATTTTTTAATAAAATCAAAAACGAAGGTACGGTTTAGTTGGACCCAATTGCAACAATATCAAAAATAACAAAATTACAAGAAACAGGTAAGAATTGAACTCACATGAAGCAAAAACATGAAAAATCAGCTTAATGCTCTCTCTCTTATGGTGGTTTAGGCCGAAATTGAAGATGAGTTGCAAAGAAAGCTTTAAAATTCAAATTATTTTTTAATTTCATCAAAATTACCATTTTGTCATTCCATCACTTTATTCTATTATTTTATCTTCATATGCCACCTCATCACTTTAATTTAGGTATATTTATTACTTAAGTCCTTCCTTATTTATTAATCAAGCCATTTAGGGTCCGTTTGTTTGCCAGTAAAATATTTTCCGGAAAATGAATTCTAGAAAATGATTTACTTTTCTGGAAAATGATTTACTAAAAATATTTTCTGGTGTTTGGATGAATCTATGTAAAATATTTTCTATTGTTTGGCAGATTTCCTGAAAATATTTTCCGGAAAAGTTGTTTTTACATATATTAATAAATTTATATACATATTAACAAATTTTTATATTTTAAATTGTTTTTATAGATATTGCAATGATTTATTTATAAATAAATAAATCAAATTAAATATATAATAATACTCAATTATTAAGCTACATTATTAACCGTCATAAATTGAAAACAACCAAAGTCAAATAAATTATTTGTAATTGTGTTAAAAATAAAAAATAAGGATTGAATAATTATAAATTAGCTTTCAAACCACAATTAATACTAGATATTAAAAATATCATCCAAATGCATAATTAGTAGTACACCACATAATAACAACATTGTCCAAGTGTATAACTAATATTACACCACATAAAAGTATCAATATCTTCAACCTTGAGAAAATTTTTGAAGCCAAATTTTTTTATGCTTCTTACTTTTAACTAAAAAAGCTTTGGCCTCGGATTTATGACTCACTAAATAATCAAACACGGAACACAAGAAGTCATCATCAAATCTTTTTTCCTCCATCGACATCACTTGTTCGTAAAGCTGTGGTGTCTTATCCGCAGTAAATTGTTCCAAAGCATTAGCAATTTTGCCAAGTTGTTCACCCACAAATTTAATTTGTTCATCAATGACACTTTCTTGAACATTTTTTCTTTTATGTCTGGATGTCCAAGATGAAGATACATTTGTTCTTACCTCTTCAGCCTCTTCATTGTCGAAGTCTATAGGCACTGAATCTTGGTTACCATCATCCAAATCTATGTCAGCAAATGTTCTGGCAAAACTCCCTGTTGCCATATCTTTGCCAACAACCAAAGCCATTTCATCATAATGATCAATGCTTTTATTCAAAAATGGTTCATACTTCTTGTGTGCCTGTTGGATATTATACACAATTAGAATAACAAGTAAAAAACAATTGAAATATACGTAACATATATATACATATATTACCATCACTACTGCATCATATGTCGCTCTATCAAATGTGATCATGTTCATGTTATCATCCTATCCAAAACCACTTTCACCTCGAATTTTGCATATAATTTGCCACTGGTTTTTTACAGTCCTCAAATGATTTTCCACATGGTTCGCATCTCATTGGACTTGGAATCTTTCAGAAATAGCTTCGACAACTTGATTAATAGAAACTGCTTTCAAAGTATTAGAAGGTCTATTTCCTTTCTGGGCCTCCTCTGCTAGAATTTCAAGAAAAACATGTTCCATCAGTTTTGTCCACCTGAATTGCTTGGAGGTCCCTTCTTTGTTGTCCTTGTCCATTCTACATTAATAATTGTCATTGTCAATCATTTCAATATCCAACAAGCTTAAAACATAATAAATTCAATATCTAACAAGCTTAAAACATAATCCATATCTAACAAATTCAAGACATAATAATTTCAAAATCCAACAAACTAAAATTTAAATATCATTATACAACCAACATTAACAAAAATATAATAATTTTAATACTAAAACATACATAACATAGAAACAATAACCTTAAGCCCTAAACCTACCTAATATTTCTAGTCATATAATCAGTCCACATAGTTTGTGCAATTTCGTCTCTCTTAGCAGACCATTCTCTTGCTTCTTCTCTTTCTTTTCGCTCCGTAAGAGTTGGTATTATCAAATTTGACTCAGACTCCTCGTATAATCCTTGATTAAGTAAATCACTAGGATCAACTCCCATTATATGATTATGAATGATACAACAAGCCAAAACTATATCTACTTGAGTTTGAAAATTCTAAAATGGTTCAGCATCAAATACACGAAACCATTTCTTCAAAATCCCAAAAACACTTTCAACAGTGATTCATAATGATGAATGATCAAGATTAAAAAGTTCCTTCGCATTTTCAGGCCCTTGAGCACTAAACTCTTTTAAATGATATCGGACACCATGATATGGGGTAATATATCCATTTCAGATGCCATATCCAGTATCAGCAATATAATATTTACCTACAATTTTACAAAACATAATTAATACTAATAAATTATGAGCTTACTAGAACTATTTGGTATTTAATGATAATTATTACCTTCCGAATTTTAATCCTCTTGGGCATGTGATAAACCGTAAAAGTAACATATTTTAATCCCACATTTAGTATGCTTTTGGATGATGTATCCCCGATTTATGTAAAAAGGTGCTTTTAATCCTTTCTTTTCATGTCTTATACTCAGGAAAGCACCTAAGGATAAAAAGAACGTAAAACGAGCTTAAAACGGACCAAATTAGGCCAACCCAAGAAATCGACACGGCCTGGACTTCAAGCCACACGGCCATGCCTTGCCATTTATTTAAAACATGGCCTTACCTCGATTTACACGGCCGTGCCTCATCGACAAAAGTCCAACACGGTCTGGCCACGACTTACACGGGCGTGTGCCATGGGCGTGCCCCTGCCACGGGAACGAGTAATTTCACTCGAATTTAGATGTTTGAAGCCAAAGAAACATACTACTAAGTCTACTTAAACACCTTAATAGTAATTCTACGTGAAGGAGGTACTTAGGAGCCAACTAAAGCATCTAAGGAGCCTATATAAACAACCCAAAGCAGCCGTTCTAGATAATCAAGTTTTGGGCAGAGTTTTCTGCCAGAGCTTTTATTCAAGAAATTACTCAAAGATAGCCAGTTGATCCATCTCAAAAAGCTGGAGTTCCACTCAAGACAGAGGATCTCCTCTTCGATTCCTTCAGGGGGTTTTAGGGATTTCTTATGTTTTGTTTTATCTTTTCTCTTGAGATGTTTTCTTATTTTGTTATGAACTAAACCCTTCAGATACCTGAAGGGGATGAAACCTATGATGGATTTTGTTATTTGATTTCTAAATTATATGATAAGTACTTAGTTTGTTCTTAATTATGTTGCTTAATTTAATCGATGTGCTTAGGTGGAGGAGGAATAGACCGCCTAAGAGTAGATCTAGCATAATTAAGCGAAGTTGATCGCACGCTTAGAGATAGGGTGATGAGATTTTGCCGGATTAGGGTGAAACCTATAATGGGAGTCCATTGATCGATTTACTGCTTCCTTAGGGGGTTGTTATAAGAGAACGAGAGTTCCACTAATTAACCTAAGATTAGAAGTTATTCGCCTCGAGAGAGGGTTTAATATAGGTTAGGGAGTCTCACGGATCAAGCGAAGTAAAGAAGTCGTATGAATTAAAAGTTAGATAACAAGAGAAGTCATAGGTAGATTCTTTTTGAGGGTATCGTCTAAAATCAACAGAGTTTTTTCTATAGTCTTCTTCCAAAGTTTCATTATTTTGTCTTTGCATCGAGTTTAGTTTTTCATTAGTTTTTTAGATTAATAAACCAATCACTCCATATTTTAGGCTAAATAATAAAAAGAATGTGAGTAGTAGTACTTTTAGGTTCCTTTGGGTTCGATAAAATAATCTTGCCTAAACTATACTATTGTTCGATAGGTGCACTTGCCTCAATCGTTGTCATAGTTAGTCTACAGGTTCAATCATTCTTTATAAATATTAAAACTCCACTGTTTGACATGATCAAGTTTTTGGCGCCCTTGCCGGGGAACTAAAATATTAATAAAGCTTAATTTTTATTACTTTAGACAAATTTTTTTATTACAATTTATTATTATTATTTTTTATTTTATTTTTATTTTTTTACTTTGCTAATTTTTTTCTTTATTTTGCTTTTGGCATAAAATTTTAGTCTATAGATAAGATGGCACTGAATAATTATCAGTGGCAAGTCATGAGAACAATTCCTACTAAAACAGCCAGTGTCTTCAACCTCGACGTGGTCACCAGGTTATCTAATCAGTTAGAGATAATAAATAAAAAGATTGATGATTGGTATAGTCCCTCGCGGGTACATCCAGAAATACAATATGATTTGAATCTAGGAGGCGTGAGGAATCCTGGGTACCCACCCTACGGATATGGCATTGAAAACGAGCAAGCTCACTATAGAGGTAACTATTCTAGATATCAAAATAATTTTTATAGTGACACTTATAATGCAGGTTGGAAGTACCATCCCAATTTCTCGTGAGATGATCAAAATAGCTAAAGATCGGAACTTCCTTCAGATTTTCAACAACCACCTCACCAACAAGAAGAGGAGCCAAATCTTGAAGAGATGCTGACAAAATTCATGGCAAATCACAGAAAATCGTTTCCAAGAAAATGACAAAACACTTAAAAGCAACGAAAATAGATTCGGGGAACTTACTAAGTCAGTCAATGCAGCCACTAATGTAGTCGAACAACTCACAAAGCTAATGTCAGAATGACCGCAAGGACGTCTACCAAGTAAAACCGAGATTAAACCGCCATGCCAGTAAGGGGTTAGATGAACCTAATCCAATACCAAAAACCAAGGTAGACGAAGGTAAGGTAGAGGTAACACAAAAAAAGCCAAAACCGGTAATCAAGGAGTACAAACCGCGCATACCTTATCCCGAAGCAATGAAAAGAGATGATTCAGAGGAACAGTTCGGTAAGTTTCTTAAATTCTTAAAGAAATTACATATTAACTTACCTCTTCTTGAAGCTCTTTTTCAGATACCAGACTCGAGGAAATTTTTAAGATAGCTCTTGACCAACAAACCCAAATTAGACGAAGAGCTCCACGTGGAGCTAAACTCAATGTGCTCAGCAATTCTACAAAATGAACTGCCACGGAAATTAAAAGATCCAGGGAGTTTTACAATTCCATGTTTAATTGGTAGTTTATCTATTGATAATGCATTAGCGGATTTAGGGGCAAGCATCAATGTTATGCCTTACAAAATGTTTAAACAACTAGGTCTAGGGAAACCCAGACAAACTAGGATGAGTATTCAATTAACTGATAAAACTATAAGAATTTCGAGGGGTATAATAGAAAATGTTCTAATCAAAATTGATAAATTCATATTCCCAGTAGACTTTGTCATTTTAGACATGGATGAGGACAACACGATCCCCTTAATTTTAGGAAGACCCCCTTTAGCAACTGCCAGAGCTAAAATTGATATCTATGCAGGAGAACTCATACTTCGTGTAGGCAATGAGATAGTTACTCTTCAAGCTCTTGACTCGGCTAGGATATCGAGTAATAAAATTACGAACGTTAATTCCATTGATAACCATTTGGTTCAACCTTCTTTACAGGAAACATCACGAAATCACCTAGCTGAGCTAGATCTTAGACCTCGTGCCAATTAAGAAGAATTATATGAGGAACGAAGCCTTAGGGTTGACAAACTAGAAGAGTGGAAAACACAATTTAAAGAAGAACCACAACCACACGAAGTAAAATCGAAAGAAACCCCAAACGAGCTTATAGGAACAACAAATCACATCAAAATAGAGGATCAGGTATTGTTGAATAAGAAAAACCCTCGAATCACCAATTCAAAACTCAAGGCAAACGAAGAAATCACGTTTAAGGTACTTAATGTCTTCCTATATGGCACAATCGAGGTAGGCAATCCTAAATTCAACACTTTTGAGGTAAACAATACTCGACTTCAACTTTATATCCATAACCGAGTTGATCACATGAGAAAGGATTTCCACCTCCTCAAACCACCATGATTGTGCGTACAACAGGTAAGTCTAGCTCAAGACTTTAAACAAGCGCTTCTCGAGAGGTAACTCAGTACTAACGTATTAATTAGTTTGGTTTTATTTCTTTTCAGATTTAAGCATAGGTTTCCATACCCACACTACCTTGCACACGCGGTGTGGACACCACGACTAGGCACATGGCGTGGACCTTATCTCTATTTAATTATTTACTTTTATTCATATTTTATTTTTATTTTATTTTTATTTTTATTTTACTTCCTTTATTATTTTCTCCTTTTCCTCGATGGCATTTAGATTTAGCTTAGGATACAATAAAACCAAGCCGCTCCTTCGAGATTCAATTTTAAAAGGTTCAGACGCTTCCCATGTTTACCTCCAATATTATCCGGTTTCTTTTCATAGACTTCATCTAAAAATTTAGGAAGTGTTACTTCTCCCCTTCTCTTTTGATTTTATTATTACATAATTGTTTATCTATCTTTGTACATTGATGGCAATGTATATCTTAAGTGTGGGGGGTAAAAGTACCTGACTTTTTGCATTATTCTCAAATCCTGAATTTAGTCTTGTTTTCAAGTATTTTTCTCATATTACTAATAAGGATGAAATTTCTGTTGATTTATGATTTGTATTGATATGTTTAGAGTAAGTCATAGTTAATTGTGCATTGATGATTAAATTTGAAGAATATTAGAAAATCAGGCATGGTAAGTCTACTTTCTAAAAATTTAAATTGATGGGTCGTTGAACTGAATTTGAGTATTACCTTGAAATTTGGAATTTATAAGGATTGATGTCAAAAACACCCATAATTTTTGTGAGATTTTGAGCCTTATAGAGCATATATTCTTTTTCATGCTCACTTTATTGATTATGAGTGTGTCAACTTTGAACTGTTATTTTAGAACTTGCCTCATTTATACATGTCGAGACCACACTTTTGATTTGATATACAGAGATGATAAAGGCACCTAAGATTTAACCCACTTACTCTATAAAAAGCCTACCTTTACAAGTTAACCCCTAGTGAATCCCGTTGAATCCTAACAATCTTTTTATTGACTCACCCACTAATATTAACCCAAAATGTAACACCCCTTACCCATATTCTATGCCGAAACATACATTTTGTCAAATTAATTAACACATATACATAATGACTTAGTCAAGCCCCTATACATGCCATAGTTTAAATCATTTATAAATAAAGATACTCATAGATAGCTTGATAGTGTGAAGCGATCTCCGGCGACCTCCAACCCGAGCTTGTTTAGTAAGACTACGTAACATGGGAAAGAATAGGGGTAAGCTTATAAAGTTTAGTAAGTTCACATGTAAAATAATAAGCATTAGCAATGAATTTAGCTTACTACTAAGCTGTCATAACTTGCATAAATAATGCTAAGTTTTACTTTCCCAACTTACTCATTTGTAGCCTTATCAAAGCCTCAACATGACAAATCCTCACAACAAGTTCTTAAAGTGATACAATAATTAAATCACACGCTTATACCTTATTACTCATATTCACATTAATTTGTCTACTTGAATCACTGTCACTAAATTATTTATTTCTTGAGCTACAGAGCTCCAAATTTCAAACCGCTAATTTTCCTGAAACTAGACTCATATATCTTCATACCATAAAATTTCCAGAATTTTTAGCTTAGCCAAATAGTACAGTTTATTCATTAAAATTTCCCTGTTTCACTGTTTGACTATTCTGACCACTTTTCACTTCGAATCAATTTTCTCCTTGTACAGAATTTAAATAATGTTATAATTTGTTTCATTTGAAACTAGACTCATTAAGGATTTCAAGAATATAACTTTTATCCCATAATTATTTTTGTATAATTTTTAATAATTTTAAAAGTCAGAATAGGGACCTCAAAATCATTCTGAACTAGTCTCACAAAATTTAAATATCTCAAAATACAGAATTTCTTTGCTTTCTTTGTTTATTTCATGTGAAAATAGACTCAATAAGATTTAATTTAATATCCCACTCAACTACTAATTCCATTTCTACCATTTTTGGTGATTTTTCAAAGTTTCTCTACTGTTGCTGTCCAAAACTATTTTATTTCTAAATTTCACTCTTTCATGTTTTCTTTATGGTAACTTTCATTGGAACACTTACTCCGTATCAATCTTACCAAAGTTCGATCACATATCGAGCACATTGCTCATAATTTTACACGCATATACTTGCACTTATTCATCACATAATCATATTCAATTACACTTAGTCGTTACATAGCCACATTGTATTTTCACTTAGTCAATTTCCTGTTAAACTCATTGGAATATTAACGGATACATCGGAATATTGCACATAGTGCCACACTTGTAGCCAAAGCTACTTCATATCGATTATCACACATAGGCTCGTTCTCGAGCTATTCATATTCGCTGGTCTGCTCACACAAGTCGTCGGTCATACGTAACTACTCGGTCTTTGCTCACACAAGTCGTCAGTATCCGCAACACATGCAGGATTACCCGACCATCGGTAGAACTTATAAGACCAGACACCGTTTCACATAATCACAATCTCGGTCTACTCACACAAGTATCGGTCATACGTAACTACTCGGTGCTGCTCACACAAGCTGTCGAGTATCCGTAACACATGTCGGATAACTCACGTACCAGGTAGAACGTCACGGACCAAAGACCGGATCACCGATTTCACTTAGATTTCACATAGGTTTCTAGTGAACATGTCACTCAGATCCATTTTTATTCCTAAGGTTCAACCGGAAATTTCTCACTTGTCTATACTTTGTCAATTAAATCAAATATTCAGCCACAATTCATACCATTTATCAAAATATGAAAACGTAAGTAAAACGATGCATTATTTACATACAAACTTACATAATTACATTCTCAATCTCATCACATCATCAATTTAACTTATCCTCCCAAATTATTCTATTCAATACTAAAGTATTAATAACTAAAATTTCAATCTAATATTCAAACTTGCATCATTAAATGCTTATTAAACATATGAACTTACCTCGATACCAAAACGGCCATTTTACCAACTTTCTCGATTTTAATTTTCCTCCGTTCTAGGTCCAAATCTCATTTTTCGGAGTCTAACACATCACATTTCACTTAATTAGTTAATGTACTATTCAAAACAATCCTTAACTCAACTTTTTAAAAATTACATTTTTACCCCTAAACTTTTACATATTTTCACTTTTGCCCCAATACTCGAAAATTAAACTTCCGCCCTTATTCTTATGTTTTATAACATTCTGATCATTTTTCTCTTCTATGGCAACATCAAATTCTCACTAGTTCACACACTTATGACCAATTTATAACTTTTACAATTTAACCCTTTTATACGATTTCATCAAAATCATCTAATAAAACTCGTTTCTCTAATCATAGACATGCATAATATATAATAATTCATAAAAATTCACAATTATTCAACATGGGTCAATTTTTAAAATTAAAATCTAGCTCAAAATAATGGTAGAAATAGCTAGACTAAGTTACCGAGATTTCAAAATCGATGAACATTAAAAGCGGGGCTCAAAACACTTACTATGAAGCTTGAAAAGCTTGAAACCCTTAGCCATGGACTCTAGAAATTTTCGCAGCAACTTGAAGAAGATAAGCAGATTTTTTCTTGTATTTTGTCTTTTATTCATTTAAAACACTAAATGACTAAAATACCCTTAAGACTTTTCTTTCACTTTTGTCCTATTCATGCCCATTTTGTCCATCAAGTTATTAAATGGTCTAATTTCCTTTAGGGCCTCCAATTTAAAACTCATAGCAATTTGACACCTCTAATATATATAGAACTCAACTTTTGCACTTTTTACAATTTAGTCCTTTTGACTAAATTGAGTGCTCAAACGTCAAAATTTTTGAACGAAATTTTTACGAAATATTTCAGTAAAATTGTAGACCATAAAAATATAATAAAAATAGAGTTTTACTCGTCGAATTTGTGATCTCGAAACTACTGTTCCAACTAGACCCAAATTTGGGTACATTACACAAAACCCTTTGTATTTGTTATCACCCTTTCTTTTGACTACCCTTTAATTGAGATTTGATTTGATTAAGTTACGAATTATATTAGTTCAATAGTTACATTTATCATTTATGATGTAATATTTTAGTTTGTTCTTAAAAAAACCCAAGTATATTAAAATATTAGTAGTATATATAAAATCTTAGAGCATTTAAATTCCAATTGTTGAAGAAAAACTTCGTATTAAAGTATTATCAAATTTTAAGTGATGAAAATACTCTTTATTATAGAGTAATTATCAATAGTGGTATTATTTGTTTTCATTCGATGTAAATATTCATATTTAGTTTATTGTTTCTAGTTGGGTAATTTGTCAAGTCAGTCTCGATTCTAACCCTTTAATTCAGCCTGTATCCACACCCTTAACCTTAGCCCTGTTACAAGCCTAATAAAGACCTTTTGATCTATGTATCATCTCATATACTGATGGTGGAGATTTGATTTTCGAGCAAGCCTATAGGATTAACGAGTTGACTTGTAACACTATAAAAAATTAAAGAATGGGAGTGCATAAAGCTTAGTAAGTTTACATGTAAATAAATAACAACATTCTTAATCAATTATCTTATTCTTTTCTTATCAAGATCACTTAAGCTTCTAATGAAGAAGATGAGCATATTTTCTCATATTTTTCCTTTTTAATTCATTTTATTACCAAATGACTAAATTACCCTTCATTAAAAACTTTGGTTCTTTCCACCTATATATGTCCATTTTGTCCATGAAAATATAATGGTCTAATTACCATTTAAGGACTCCTACTTCAAACCCCATTTCAATCAAGTACTCTATAAATTAGAATCCCTATTTAGCAACTTTTGCAAACAAGTCCTAATAAGCAATTTAAGCATGAAATTAATAAAATTTCTTATCAATACTCTAACACATGTATTTAATCACTCGATAAATCATAATAATTAATCATAATAAACTTTTATAGCTTGAATTCATGGTTTCGCACCACTATTCCGTTTAGGCCCTATTTCGGATGTTACATTTCTCCCTTTGGGATTTTCGTCCCCAAAAATCTTACCGTAAAGAGGTTTGGGTCTTGTTTTGATAATCTCTTGGGCTCCCATGTAGCCTCTTCTATCCCATGCCTATTCCATAATACTTTCACAAGTGCAATACTTTTGTTCCTTAATTGCTTAACCTCTCGAGCTAAAATTTTTGGGTTCCTCACCGTAAGTCATATCTCGTGAATCTCAACCTCTCGTCTGCGAAATTACATGCGATGGATCGAACGATAACGACGTAGCATAGACACATGAAAGACATTATAAATTTTCTCTAACTCATCGGCAATGCTAACCGATATGCCAATGGCCCAACTCTCGATCACCTCAAGCGGTCCAATAAAACGGGACTTAATTTGCCCTTTTACCAAATCAGAACTTTCTTCTAAGGGATACTTTCAAGAACACCCTGTCACCAACTTGAAATTCAATTTCTTTTCTTTTCAAATCAAGTATTATCAAATTTTAAGTGATGAAAATACTCTTTATTATAGAGTAATTATCAATAGTGGTATTATTTGTTTTCATTCGATGTAAATATTCATATTTAGTTTATTGTTTCTAGTTGGGTAATTTGTCAAGTCGGTCTCGATTCTAACCCTTTAATTCAAATTTGTATCCACACCCTTAACCTTAGCCCGTTACAAGCCTAATAAAGACCTTTTGATCTATGTATCATCTCATATACAGTGGTGGAGATTTGATTTTGAGCAAGCCTATAGGATTAACTTTTCAGGTTCGACTTATGAGTGCTTATTCTTGAACCTTAAACACTTTGAGTGATTTGAGTGAACCTTCAATGAGGATGTCAATCCTTGCCGGTTTTGAATTAAAGGTAATTATTCAGATAAGGGGAGATACCTATGTTTTTGTACTACAAAGGTATGACTTATCGTGATTGAATCTTTAGGACTCTTTGAGTTGAATTATCCATGTATAAATTATCTATGAATTATGATGAGACATTGTTGATAGGAATTATGAATTATGGAAAGCTTGTTTTAATTGTAAGTTGAGAATTTTGCTTGAGGACAAGCAAAAGCTTAAGTGTGGGGGTATTTGATAAACAGTAAAAGTAACATATTTTAATCCCACATTTAGTATGCTTTTGGATGATTTATCCCTGATTTATGTAAAAAGGTTCTCTTAATCCTTTCTTTTCATGTCTTATACTCAGGAAAGCACCTAAGGATAAAAAGAACGTAAAACGGGCTTAAAACGGACCAAATTGGGACAACCCAAGAAATCGACACGGCCTAGACTTCAAGCCACATGGTCGTACCTTGCCATTTATTTAGAACACGGCCTCACCCCGATTTACACGGCCGTGCCTCATCGACAAAAGTCTAACACGGTTTGGCCACGACTTACACAGGCGTGTGTCATGTGCGTGCCCTTTCACTCGGATTTGGATGCTTGAAGCCAAAGAAACATACTCCTAAGTCTACTTAAACACCTTAATAGTAATTCTACTTGAAGAAGGTACTTAGAAGCCAAGTAAAGCATCTAAGGAGCCTATATAAACAACCCAAAGCAGCCGTTCTAGATAATCAAGTTTTGGGCAGAGTTTTCTGCCAGAGCTTTTATTCAAGAAATTACTCAAAGATAGCCAGTTGATCCATCTCAAGAAGCTGGAGTTCTACTTAAGACAGAGGATCTCCTCTTCAATTCCTTCAGGGGGTTTTAGGGATTTCTTATGTTTTGTTTTATCTTTTCTCTTGAGATGTTTTCTTATTTTGTTATGAACTAAACCCTTTAGATACCTGAAGGGGATGAAACCTATGATGGATTTTGTTATTTGATTTCTAAATTATATGATAAGTACTTAGTTTGTTCTTAATTATGTTGCTTAATTTAATCTGATGTGCTTAGGTGGAGGAGGAATAGACCCTGCCTAAGAGTAGATCTAGCATAATTAAGCGGAGTTGATCGCACGCCTAGAGATAGGGTGACGAGATTTTGTCGGATTAGGGTGAAACCTATAATGGAAATCCATATGATCGATTTACTGCTTCCTTAGGGGGTTATTATAAGAGAACGAGAGTTCCACTAATTAACCTAAGATTAGAAGTTATTCGCCTCGAGAGAGGGTTTAATATAGGTTAGGGAGTCTCACGGATCAAGCGAAGTAAAGAAGTCGTATGAATTAAAAGTTAGATAACAAGAGAAGTCATAGGTAGATTCTTTTTGATGGTATCGTCTAAAATCAACAGAGTTTTTTCTACAGTCTTCTCCCAAAGTTTCATTATTTTGTCTTTGCATCTAGTTTAGTTTTTCATTAGTTTTTTAGATTAATAAACCAATCACTCCATATTTTAGGCTAAATAATAGAAAGAAAGTGAGTAGTAGTACTTTTAGGTTTCTTTGGGTTCGATAAAATAATCTTACCTAAACTATACTATTGTTCGATAGGTGCACTTGCCTCAATCGTTGTCATAGTTAGTCTACAGGTTCGATCATTCTTTATAAATATTAAAACTCGACTGTTTGACATGATCAGCATGAAAGTGCATCACTTAAAATACGAGAATCATGTGCACTACCTTCCCAACCAGCTATAACATAGGAAAATTTTAAATTAAATGTAATGGCAGCCAATACATTTTGTGTCGTCTTCCCTTTACGGCTACGAAATCTTCCTTGAATGCTAAGTGGAACGGATACACAAATATGAGTTCCATCTAATGCTCCAATACAATCTTTAAAATGAGGATAAAACCTTGGGTTGTTTATGATTTCACTAGGAGTTGACTCATCAGGTAATCGAATAGCTAGTTTATACAATTTCAAAATAGCTCTCAATACAACCCTAAAGTAACGGTGAACTGTCTCAGTTGATCTATAATATCTAGATCCAATCACTCGAAACCTTACATTATGACCAATTATATGTAAAAATATAACTACTTGCTTTCTAATATTGACAGATTTAGATGATTGTAACAAATTATTCCTACTAAGAATATCACACTAATTAAAAAAGGTGATGGTCTCATCCTTATCACATCAATACAATGTTGGTCACCACTATATAAAATGCTATTAATATAATTTTCTCTTTCATAATCTTGATTCACACGAGGGTGAGAAGTAATCTCCTTCCTAGTTTTTAATTTTTAATCCAAAGAGCCCCAAAAGCTAAAATTGAAGTCACGACTCCGACAATTGCATTTTGATCTTGATTACGATCCATCTACGAAAATAATTCCACACAAATATTTGATCACTACAAAAAAGATGCAAGATTTTCATAAGATCACATATATGAAACGTTACCATGACTAAAGTGCATACATACATATCAAGCTAATTATAATTGCATTAATAATTTTTTTTGAGAAATTAAGCTACTTTCTTTGTACCAATACTTCAATAAATATAAATATATACAATATTTTAATGAATCGATCCATTACAACTTCGTATACAGGGTACAAAGAAAAAAAGTGATCTTTTCTAAACTCAGTTCCAAAATTAATGCCAAAACTTAACAAAAAAGAATGTCAATTTATCTCCTTTCACAACACCTCCAAAGGATTATTATCAACTTAGAATCCATAACACAAAAGCCTTATCCATTCTATTCAAACAAGGGAAAGAAAGAAGAACCTTAAATTTTCAATGTATGCTCAAGACAATCAAAAAGTTAAAATCTTTTATATATAGAGAGAGAGTTCTTCTTATTATTAGAAGAAGAATATTAGAAAAGTAGAAACTGAAATATTACCAGGCAGTTATACATATAATATTATTATGTTCCTTTACAAATAAATATTAGACACTTTTATGCACAAGCCGGGGTCCATGCACACTTCTGGGCTAGAATTTGTGATTAGTCCGTTCAGACATGCTCTTGTGTCCCCAAAAATATTCTTACATAAAGTGAATAGTGGTATATTATAGGCAATTGGGAATATTTTGAATAACAAATGCTTTGTGTCTACAAATTACATTTTGTAATACGATTTAGCTAATATATAGTAATATCTTCTGAAGCATTGGAAATGATGAATAAACCAGATGAAAAAATAATAAGTAACCCCTAGAATTTGTATAATCTAGTCAAAAGCAAAGCACAAATACTTTCACACATATTCTTCGAATCTAAAAAGAGAAAGGAAGAAACCCAAATATAACATTTTTGTTCCCCATTTTTTGTATTGTGTTTCAATCAGGTTTCCTTGCTGACTTCACTATAAATACTTGGTAAATCATACTCCATTGCACCATCACCTTGCGGTTGCAGGTTGCAAAAATAATAAGTAGATGTTAAAGAATATGTTAACCATCTATGAGAGAAGTTTATTTTGCCGAATCGGAGGATGTAATAGCAAAGTCTGCTATTATTGCCTAAATGAAGAGTAGGTTGTAATAACAAGGTTTTTCTTATGCATATCATCAAACAGTTTACGAGCATCATCAATAACCTTACATTTTGCATACATGTCAACAAGTGCTGCACAAACAAAGTGATCCTAACACAACCCAGATTTCAAAACAACACCATGAACCAAACTACCCATTAACAAATCCATCCTATCCCTCCAAACTCTCAAAACAAAAGGCAAAGTATAATTATCAGGTTGAACACTACACCTAATAAGCTTCTTAAAAGTTCTAAAACAATTCACAAAGTCACCATCTTTAGCAAAGCCACCAACCATAACACTCCAAGAAACCGGGTCCTTCTCTCTCATTCCACCAAAAAAAGTATGAGCTTCATCTATAGCTTTGTGTTGAACGTATATGTAAAGGAGTTTGTTTGAAACAAAGAGGTTAGCTAATAACCCATTGGCAACTATTTGCACATGAGCTTGTTTTTTTTTTTGAAAGATGTTTTTGCAGTTTAACAAAACAGAGACGAAATACTTGGCGTCTATATGGCGTGAAGGATGCGATTCCAATGGTTTTTGCATATGGGTTTGGGATTTGAGGGAGGTTTCTGAGTGTCTGCAATTGCAGCAAGTTGAGAAAGTGATAAAAGGCAAAATCTTTCATGGTTTGCTGTAAGAAAGGTTTGAATTTCAGTGAGCTTTAACATGGTACGAGGAAGGGAGGAATACGTTAGAGACTCCCTAATGCTATTGCCAACAACTTCTAAGTCTAACCCAACTTGACCGTATCTTTGTCGGCCGAGACAAGGAACATGCAATGTTCGAGTTGGCGACCTTTTACAGTATAAATATGTCAATCGCCCTTAAATTTTTTAGGTTAATTTAGGGAACCATTTATATGCAGAAACCCCTAACACATCCAGCTTCAAAAACTTGCAGAAACCAACACATTCACTACAAACCAAACGCGAGCAGAAGAACACTAATACAAACATGCAGAAACCCCTAACAATTAAATCCTAGAGCTTGCAATCAAGAATGTGAGTAGAAATTTACCTTTGATGAATCAGCAGAGAAGATAGGGCAGAGATGATGAACCAGCAGAGAAGACGAGGAAGAGATGATGAAGTGACAAACGAAGAGGAATTATTTGTTAGGGTGAAGAGAGTGAAGAGAGGAGCTGTGGAAAATGTCTTACCCCTTAAAAATCAGTAAGACGTTTTCTGAAAAGGCTGAAATGATTTACCCGTGTTTTGGAAAATGTTTTCCTATAGGAATTCATTTTCCAACAAAAAAACACCGTAAAATCTGGAAAATGTTTTCGAAAAATATTTCCCCTATCAAACAGACCCTTAATCTCTTAATTATTATAATTAGCAAGTTTTGCACATTTTTTAATTTAGTCCTTTTTAATTAATTAACTATTGAAATGTTCAAATTTTTCAAAGAAACTTTAATACCACCTTAATGACACTCCATAAATATTTATAAAAATATTTACGGCTCGGTTTATAGAAACGAGATCCCGATACCTCACTTTCTAAAATCACTTGACCTAGGGTTTTACCACTCGAACCTAATAAATCATTATAAAACATAAATTACCAATTCAAAAACCTTTTTTTAAAACTATATTTGATTCGTAAATATTAAATAATAATATTTACGAACTTCCTTACTGGATATGGTAATGGCCTTGAAACCACTATTTTCGACACCACTGAAAAATCGAGTTGTTATAGGGGTGATATCACGTTATTTGAACTCGTGTCAAATGGGTGTCTATTAAAAGCTTTCAATTTAAAGTGAGAAAGGGTCGTATGAAATAAGGATGTCAAGTCATTTTTATTCCTTTCCAATTATTTAATGACATTTCAACAATTTTTTTCATGTCCTTGATACAAAATTTTGGCAATTTTTTAAAACTTAATCTCGAACCCTAAACCAAAACTCTAACTCAAACCCTTAATGAACCTTAGTTCAAGTTTAAGGTTTGACTTCAGGTTTAAGATTTGGATTTAATGTTCAAGGTTAAAAAAATATGTATACAGAATATGAACAAAAATTTGTTGAAATATCACTAAATAATTGAAAAAAAATATAAGATGGTTAAATAAGAAATGCCAAGTGATTTGATATAATAGATTGATTTTATATTATATTTAATCGGTATCACCAATATTTGACATAGAGGTGTGCATGGGTCGGGTCGGTTGGCTGGGTTTGGGCCGGGCCCAACTAAAAATTTAGGCCTGTTTATTGGGCTCGGTCCGGGTCGGCCCAAAAAATGGGCCTAAAATTTTACCCAAGCCCGGTCCATATAAAAATGCTAAAACCAGTCCCGCTCGACCACCAGTATTAATTTTTTATAATATTTTGTATAATTTTTAAATATATATAATACATCAAAATACTAAAAAATCAAAATAAATATTTGTTCAACAAATTGAAAATAAATTTTAAAAATATGTAGACTTAAATAACACTAAAATAGATACAACTTAACAAGCAAATGCCTCTAAAATAATAACAAAATTAACAATTGTCTTTAAAATAATAACAAAATTAACAATAAAATAAGTTTTATATAATATCTAAACAATAACAACAAAATAATAGAAACATAATAGTAAAATGGTAGTAAAATAAGGAGAAAAACAATAAGAAAATATTATTAAAAAAATAGTTTTTTTTTTTAATTTCTTGAATTCGGGCTGGGCCTAAGCCAAAAATACCTTACCCGAGCCCGGCCCATTTTTTAAACGGGCTTTATTTTTTTGTCCAATTCTATTTTTCGATCCTATATTTTTGTCAAACCTCTTACATTTCAGACGGGCCTTTGAGCTATGCACGCCTCTAATTTGACAGCTAACCATACAATATTAACATTTTCAAAACCATTTCTCTATGGCCTCCGTTTTCTTTTCAATTTTGAAGTTTTTGCGTGACTGCAAAAGAGGTCCACGTCTAACATCAAATGGATTTGTGTCACATCTAGTGTACTTGTAAAAGGGTACACTTAAAAAATGGGCATTCAATACAACATGAAAGAAGCGAATAGCTTTATCTACAGATTTATTGGCATATGTTTATAACATGGAAGAAGTGAATATAACTCGTCACTAATACAACAACATCGGTGACAAAAGATAGCAAGAAAAATCAACGGATCCGAGTAAAGGTTTGATAATGATAATCATACTAACATGATACGTCAAAGTTTTATCATTATAAAATATGAAATTGATTGGCCCCACACAATCCCAAAGCTCTAAATTACGAAGGAAAAAAATAATACAAAAAGAACAGGTTCCTTGTAACTCGAAATTGGAATCTGTAACACAAAAGATTTTTGCATTGCTTTGGTCAAAATTTAATAACTAGACATTTTGCACTCTACTTTACACACACTGTTTGATCTTTCAACCCCACTACTGAAATTGAAGGAGGAAGATGTAATTTGCACCACCAAAGATTAAATTAAACTAGTTAAATATGTCAAAAGCTTGGTTTGGGTCCAATAATACAAAACATCAAGACCCACCAAAATCACATTCTAACCACCATATCTTCTAGACCCTAAAGACTACTACTCCACACATGATTTCTTTTGCGTTGACCGGAATGCCCTTGTTCATGTGTTGTAATTACGATCGAGGACGGAGAGCATCCAACGGTCTATGAGCGGCGGATGGAGCCCAAGGGTTGATGTGGAATGCTCTATGATGGGTTTGGGCTAGCTGATGATTGGACCGTGGATCAACGGTGGTGGATGATGGTGGGTTGGGTGGGACCGCAACCCTCTCACATGATGTGCACATGGTGAGGGTAGTAGGTGGGGTCATTTGCATGTAGAACTGGGTGGAGGAAAGTTTCAGTGCTCTCAGCTCCTGAACTTCTTTCTGCAACCGTCGGTTCTCCTCCGTCAGATTCTCACAGCATCTCTTAAGGAACTCACAGTCAACCTCCGTTTGCTTCAGCTTGGTCCTGCATAAACAATTTTCAAAGTCATATTTAGTACATAATGTTAAAACTGAAATTACGTAATTACCCCCAAAAATGGAGGAAATCTCTTACCTTGCCCTTCTGTTTTGAAACCACACTTCGACTTGTCTGGGTCGTAATCCCAGCTGCTTAGCCAATGCTAACTTTTGTTTCTGCAAAAGATAATAAAATTCAACGACCCATTAGAGACTAATTTTTCCATTTTTAACTTTTCGTATACTTTTCTTAGCAACCAAACAGTAGTTTTCATATGAAAAGTTCCTATTTGAATTTACTTACGGGGTTGAGAGTGTTGTGTTCTTTAAAGTTTTCCTCGAGAATAGCAGACTGATCTTTAGAAAGTCTAAGCTTTTTTCTCGAAGTGTCGCCATCTTCTTCGTCGCTGATTCCACGAGATGAGGATTTTTCGATCTCAAGCTCGTCTCCGTTGCCTTCTCTTTCGCTCCTTTTTCCACTCACGCTCGATATCGTGCTGTTCGGAGATGAAACCCCAGCTTCTTCTTCACAATCTGCCGTCGATGGCAATATGTTCATGTCGATTCCTCTAAAAATTGACCCCATCTCCGCCCGGAATGATTCCGAGTAATGATCTGCGTCCAAAAAACCATTTCATATAAATAAAGGCTAGAGATTGTTCTTTTTTTTTTTTCCATGGAAGAGATCTAGATAAGAAAAGAAAAAAAAAGTAGCAAATTTAGAGGCTTTTGTTTTTTGCATGTGAAATGAGAACATTGCAGGACTGCAGGTGAAAACTATTGCCAAAAAAAGCTACGTCAAACATTGAAAAAGCAATACAAAAGCATTTATAAGGGAAAAATGATACTGAAGCATCGTTTGTTTCTCGGGAAAAAAAGAAGAGATCTGAAAGGTGATATATGTCCCATGCAAAGACAGAAAGTAGGAGAAGAAACAAACCTGAAGGAGGAGAAGAATCATTCCATGAATGTTTGTTAAGGGTTAAAGTAGAAGGAGAAGAGCAAGAATTAGCAGAAGAAGGAACAAGCGAAGGCCTAAGATTTCGCTGTAAAGAGTGGTGATTCTGAGGGAAACTCAAGCTCAGACTCAAACCCAGATCTTTTTCCGCCATCTTTGATTTTTTTTTTTTTTTTTCTCTTTGCCAAACACACTTTTTCTTGTATGTAGTTTAGATTGTCGGGTGTGAAGAAAGGAGAAAGAGAGAGAGAAAAGTCATGGGTAATGTAAGAAAGAAGGGCAAGGAAATAGAAGATTATATAGAAAGAAGAGAAGGAATGGTAAGAGTTCAATCATGACTGGTTGTCGGGAGGCCAATTATCTCAATCATGGCTTTTGTTCCCCAAAATAATACCTTAATCTGCTGCTTTGTCTTCCACCTCCACTCTCTCTCTCCCTCATTACTTTTATCCATTTACTGTGGTAAATGGGTGAACTTTTTCAATTATGAGATTTTAGATTTTATGTTTGCATTTTTTAAATTATTAAATTAAAATTATTATATATTACATAGAGAAAAAAAAGAAGCTATGTACATCTTTTTTTTTTTTATAATTGTGCTTATATCGAATCTAATTTCTTGTATTTACAATATACTACTTTTATCATTGGATCAAAAATTATTGACTAATTTACTTCAGTTTTTTAAATAAAGAATATTGAGGTTTCAGGATATTTTGGAGTCACATTATAAAATTTAATGCACCAACTATAAATGATTGAAGATTTTGTTGGATTCTCTCCAATGCTTTAGACAAGTAAAATTCATTAATATTAAATATATTATAATTGCAATTAATTTTAAAAATAATAATTAAAAAGACATCAGAGAAGGAAGTTATTAATGGAAAATTAATATGGAATTTGACCTCCTGATTCACTTAAATGTAACACTTAAAAAATTCCTAATTTTCGTTAGTAAATTTATAATTGTAATTATATTCTCAAAATATGCCTTGGTTCAGTTTATTAAGCTTAATTCGGAGAAACTGAAATTTGCAATGAATTTAATGATTTTTTTTTCCGTTATAGAATAATTTTCTAAAATATATTCGATTCCATTTCATGCAAGATTCCAATAGCATTATTATCCATTCACTTGACTATACTACATTTTGGAAATTTTGGGGAAAAAAAAGACAATGCTATTATTGCATAATTTATTTTAAACTTATTATTGAATATATACAATGTATAAATAAAAATATTTGAATTCTTTAAAATATTAAAATTTATTTTTGAAATAAAAATATAAAAATGTAAAAAAGAAAAAGAAAAGGAAAAGGAAAATCAACACTAAAATGATATCAGAGATATACTCTCATGTTTTGTCTTCCGAATCCCAACCAGACGAACCAGAGACAATAGCAATAATGTAGTAACTCTGCATTGAAACCCAGTGGGTCATAACCCACCTGAACACCGTACTCTCCATGCCCTCCCTGCCTCTAATCCAACGTCCTAGATCCCGTTTCCTATCTTAATCAACCATCATGATCAAACCAATAGTGGGGCCATGTTATCTTGTGCTGTATATAATTGGGAATCGATGCCATTGATGCTTTGGACAACCATCAAATCATGAGTTGATGGTGATGATTGGAACCAGACACTAGTCTAAACACGAGGATGCTCCGATTTCATCCTCTCTCTTTTTAATCAAATATTATAACTAATTGATTTTAAAATAAAAACACAATTATAAATTAAATAAAAATTAAAAGAATACGTATGATTTTTTAAAAATTTTATAAACCGTGATTTATATTAAATACATTTTCATGAGTATATTGTGCGAAAGTTGTTGAAAAATAAGGTAGACGGTCCATATTCAATAGAACAAAAACTATACAAGATAAGGCATTAGGCATGGTTGAATTAGTAAAATGGGGTCATCATTTTTTTTTTTACTTTTTTAATTTTAAGACAAATTAACCAGATTTTTAGGGAGGAGGTCAATTGTTGTCTATGTAATCAATGGCAATTGTCAAACATCGTTTTCAAAAAAAAAAAACTTTACCTTTATCTTTGATTTCAACAATAACCACATGATCTCTTTTATTTATTTATTTATTTATTACATGTACATGTTTCACTAAGAGACATAATAATTGTCCATACTATAATAGCTTAGCACAAGGCCACTACACCTACACCTTGAATTCCCAAAATCATTCCTTTACCCATATTTATGCTACAATTGAGGTTTTTGTTCTCATTTATAGATTCAATATAATTGATCTTTTATCAAAACCATGATAATGTATTTTTCATATTTAATTAACTCCATAATTAAGCACAACCGATCATATCAATTTATCCAATCATCATTTATAAGAAACAACCAACCAAAAAACAACCGAAAAGGTAATTTTAATTTTAAAATTATAATTTAAGAAAATATTATTAAATTAAAAATTGATGGTTTAATTGATATTATAAAATTAGAAAATAAATTGAACTGAACTGATAAAAATTCATTAAATATTTAAATTATTGTTGTATAAATGAAGAAAGGAAAAAATGAGGGATGAAAATGAAAATGGGAAAAAGGACCAAAAATAAGTAAGGTAAGGCTTTAAATCATGAATGAAAAAGAGATTTGCCTTAAATAATGAATTATTAATGAAGACATGGGAAAAACATCCGTGACCTTCCCGGAACTCAGAACTATTGTTTTTTAAGGAATGTAGAGAAACTATGGCATTCAATTAATCAAAACCCTTAATCAGATGGATCCAAATGCATCGGACGGGTGATAAAAGAGATTAAAATTAATAAAAAAGAAAGGTGGGTCCTTTGACATCATGTCGGGGTGATGATTGAGGGTGCCCCCACGAGAGTGCGTGAAAGCTGTCCCCACGTGTCTCCTATTTACTTAGGACCCTCTTCAATAATACTTCTACTGTACACTCTCCGACATTATCCATCCTTTTTTTTATTAAAAATAACAATTAAGTAATAAACTGATTTACGGCCCTCTTATTCCCCACTTTCTTTCGGTCTTGCCCTCTGCCCGTACCAAGCTTATTCCACAATGAGATAGGAACGTGAATTTGGTCCCACTTTCCTTCCATTTTTCACATTTTTTTTTGGTTAGTATTTTCTTATTTATTAAGAATAAAAACCCCATAAAAATTCATTACAAAAATAATAAAATGAAACCAAATCCGTTAATGGTGCCTTAGATTATTGGTTAAAGCGATGTTTTATAGTATTTAAATTTAAATCTTATCATTGGTCAATTCTAATATGTGTATATATCGACTTCCGTTTAATTTTTCTCCATTTTTCATTTGTTATGCTTTTTATTAGTTTGCTTTTATATTGTAGTAATTGAACATATATTTATATTTGTATTATATTCGTGACTGTATTGTATTTATACTAGTGAAACTTGAATATACAAAATTTTAATTCAAAACGATTCAATTAAAAAAATTTATTTAACCAGTTGATTGATATTTTTTTAATTAACTATAAAAATAGGTTGTTTTTAACCGTATTCGTTGATGCTACCTAACACACTACCCCATAAATGCAATTATACCAACACCACACCCTTTTCATTTTTATAAGTTTATATTATTATTTTTTAATAATTTTTTTCATATTTTCTTTCCTGAGTTCTTTAAAATTCTTCATATTCAGTTTTTATTTATGTTTAGTTTTTCTTTTTTGAGTTTTTCAATCCACTAATGGTGGCGTGGTAAAGCCAAGACAATAACCACCTCTGAAGCAAGCATTAGTCACGGGTTTCCCTTTTATTTTTTTTCAATTTTCAAATTTTAGGTGTGTCAAACGGTATCAATAAATACTGTTGAAAATAGCCCGTTTCATAAATAAAATTTCTCCTAACCATTTTCGTAATTAATTAATTTTTTCATGTTATTTCTATAAAAAGGTTAAGTTAATAAGTATAAATATAGTTATAATTATAAATATCAAATAATATGTTTAAACTAGAATTTTATCATTGAAAAATATAACATATTCAAATTAAAATCAGCACAAATACATATATTAAAAATTAAAATACAAATAAATTGAGACTTAAACTTGAAATAACCCGAAAAAAATAAGCCGAAAAATTTTGATCTCGACCCTAATTACCAAAAATCCGAGAATCCCAATATTTTAGCCACCATGTGAAAGTATCGTCGGCAAACTATTAACGTCTCATCATTATGTGAAATTAACTGATTACGAAACCATCGGAATTGAACTAAAAGTCATTGTCACTGAACTGTTCCATCATCGTGAAAAAACAACTAATACATGTGAAAGTGTCTGTAGCTCTCCAATTTGCCCGAATCATCCACAAATGGTATTTTCATTATCCAACAATCTTTCTCAATAATTGGAGTGGGGGAACCCTAACCCCCTTACCCTATATCCCTACACTCTTTCATTCTGTCCCATGTGATTCTCACGTGAACAAGACCCCCTTCCACCCCAGGGTTGTTCTCAATCAAGTTGGTTTTAGAATTTTCTTTTTAGATATTTGGTGTTGGTATCTTGCACTTATATCAGATCTCGATTAAAATCAAAATCAAATCAAGTCAAATTCTTACGTTATTTTTTTATTCACAATACTCAAACTTAAATTTTGTTTAAAACAATTTTAAATTACTATTTATCCGATTCAACAAGAGTTAATATAAAATTATACTTCAAAAGATCCCAATATTAATAATAGCTCAATGATTTGTTGTGCGGTTGGAATTTCAACTCAAACAAATAAATGTGTTTAGAACCGGTCCCTTGGTCACTTTTATTACAACTCTAGTGATAAGACTTTTCGTTTTATCCAATGTTTGGTACTGAGAAATATGGGTCATAAAAACCGATGAATAAGACTGCCAACATGCATCCAAATAAAGCATCAGTGATAGTCCTCATCAAATAGAATCTCAATCTTTGTGTTGTTTGATTTTCTGTTACCAACTAGCTTAGCCATATATCATCTCTAAGGCAAAGGCTGTCATTCCGTCGGGATTTGTCATCCATAATAATTATTGCATTTATTTTTAATCAAATCTCTATTTATTGGAAAAATAAAACTAGGGATTGATAATTGATGTTCAAGACACAAATTTTCAAAAACCTAACATCATATGCATTTGATTAATGTTATAAATTGCATGACCAGTCTATGCCACTACCTGATTTCGATGGTACAACAAACCTTGTCAGCTTCTTCTTTTTTTTAAATATTAAATTCAAGTTTTACAAATAATTTCATTTCACCTCTTTATTAAACTATTAAAGAAGTTATTTTTATTTATTTCGGATCACATTTTAATTAATTATGTTTGAAATGTTACGTTTTAGTCACTTACGTTAACGTGTTGTAATATTTTAGTCATTGAACTGTTAATTACCGTTAACGGTGCAATAGTAAGCTGATGTGATACGTTAAATCATCATTTCAAAAAAATTTTAAGTTAAATTATACAATTGGTCTCCGTTTTTTTTTCCTTTCTAATTTTTTTCTTTTATGATCTTTTAAATTTTTTTTCTTTATTTTCCATTCTCTTTTGCTTCTTCCTCTGGTTTCCTCCTTTCTCCATCTCTTTTAATGTAGTTTTTCTATATTTTCCATTTGTTAATACTAAAAAGGAAGAAGAAAAGAAAAATAAATAAATAAAAAGATAAGATTAAATTGTTAAAAAAAAGCATGGGGACTAGTTTTAACAAATGAAAAACATAGAAAAATTACGTTAAAAGAGATGAAGAAGAGAGAAAACAAAAGGAGAAGCAGAAGAGAATGGAAAATAAATAATAAAAAAAGAAAAAAATTAAAAGAACATAAAAAAATTAAATTGCTTCAAACGAAAAAAACATGGGGACTAATTGTATAATTTAACCTTAAATTTTTATTTGAAATGATGATTTAACGTGCCACGTCAACTTACCATTACACTGTAAATAACAAATAACAAATAAGTGACTAAAATGTTACATAAAATTAATATAAATGACTAAATATAATATAAAATAAATAAAAGTGACTGTTTTAATAATTTACCTTTAAAATTTATATACGGTGCGTTTATTAATTTTAGGATTTTGGATGACATGCATGCTCGACAACATCCCTGTCAAATAGATTAAATTACATAACATGTATAGTTAAAAAATAAATAAATAAATAAGCAATGAGTTCAACTGAATGGTGAAACCGTAAATTCAGGAATGAAACCCTTAATCATGGCACATGTTTCTGGTTGCCCTCCAGTGCAAGTGGGATCTAATAATATTAATTTGTAAACTGATTTGGCAATAATCTCCCTAATAAATTGTCATATTAAAATTAAGCACCATCTTTCCAAATTATTCTACTTTAGAGATTAGAGATGTATTTTTTAAGGAATATTTAAGTTAATTAATAGTTTCATGATTGGAAGACTCGTTATATAATATGGTATCACTAATTGAGTCGAAAACAAGATTTAGTGGTTAGCATTTTGAAAGATATGAAACTTTGCTTAGATCATAAGTATAATTAATCACTAGCCCTAGATGCTGATTTGGCGTTTGACTATTATTTAAACAAATAATTCAATTATAAAACTACTTAGTTAAAGTACCATCGGTACGTTTTCTATATTAAAAAAAAAGAAAGTGTTTACCATATACAGTGATATTTTTCGTTATGAATAATATAATTAATTAACAGAATTCTGTAATGTTAACTTAGTTAATATACAAATAATTTGATTTAAGACAGTGTGTAGTTTTTTATCAAAAGAAAAAAACTCTAAAATGGCATATTTACATAATAAAATTTTAATTTTAACATTCAAAATTACAACTTCATCCTTTTGCCAAGTCTGCCAGTAATAGCTTTATTATATTGACCTCGGGAGTCGGTTGCACTTTCCTTGGCAACTTGCATGCGCCTCCATTATTACCATTCATGTGTTTTCCACGTGGCGCTCGAATTTTCATACACACGACAGTAAAAGCACACGTGTATCTCCTTTTACGCAAACGTGCATTCACTTGCTGGATTCCCCAGTTAAAGGTCAAACCTAAATCATTTTCCTCCCTTTTGACTTTCCAATTGAATCCGTCATTTACTGGTTCAGCATTCCAACATCTCCTACCCGTCGGATGATTGCCAAAACCAATCCCAGCCGTTGATTATGTGATTTCTCGTCCCTGCATGTGAATCCCCCAAAGAAAAAAAAACAGACAGCTGTTTCTTTTTAGGAATTTTTTCTTTTAAAATTATTTGATACCACAAGTAAAGATATTAAGAATTTTCTATTAAAATAATTCCGTCAATCAGTTTAAATTGATGATTTAATGATTGATATGATGAGTCAATATCGATCGACAAGTAAAAAAATATTTTTAATATGAGTCAATTTGACAGTCAATGTTAGAGATCGAAGAAAGAAATTATTTCAATTTTAGTTCATTTATTCGTGATGTCTAAATCTATTTAATGAAAAAAATTAAACTATAAAAGAAAAAGAAAAAAAACTTTCAATTGGTTAAATAATGCGAATAAAAAATCATATAACATTAATTTTAATATTCTAATAATTTAAATAAAATTTTTAAATAATTTAATAATTAAATTATAATTTTTTAATTAAAAGACCAAGAATAAAATTCTAATAATAATTTAATAACTCCTCCATTAAAAGTGTACACGATGATAATATGTCTTCTTTTTCTTAAATCGTATTTAGTGGGTCCGACATGTCGACCAAATTGACCGGTCAAGCTAGTCACCATGTGATTAACGGGTAAGCAAAATCGGGTTTTTCCTTGTATCGGTGTTAAAACTTGAGTTGGAATGCACGTGTGATACGTACTAAATAAATTGACATAAGTAGCCTTTTATCCATAATCTTTTATATGGCATTCACGTGCAGGGTTAAGGATATCAGTTGGAAATTAAATAGTTGTAGAGGATGTTACGTGGGAAGCATATTTGCAAAAGAAAATGATAGCACATGATAATGTGATGATTTATTGGAAATTAAGAGTATTTAAATAGCATCAAGATATAGAGATAAGATTTTGATGTTGAATTTTAGACAACTCATCTTTTCTTATCAACTTGATACTTAATGTAAATGAAGTTGAAAGCCCATGCCAAACCTTGCCTTATAAAATAAAATGAATGATAAATATTTGCTTTGTTGTAAACACAGTCCTTTGAGTAGCTTTACAAATGAGGATGTCTCCCCCATGGGGTTGGAATAAAATAAGAGGGTTATTTGGGGAAGAACATGGTCAACTTGTAGTTATTAAATTTTTGAGAATACAGTCTTAACCTGGCATGAAGGTTTTCTTTACGAGGGTCCAAAATTTGTTACACTTTTTCTACCTTTTAATGAAACCTGCTTAGCTTTTTCACTTTCTTTTTACAATGTCTCATGTGGTTTAGGATATGATACAAATAATTAGATATCTACAAATAAATTTCAAAATTAAAATCTCTATTTCTTTTTAAATAATAATTTGAATATTGCAAATTATATAATTATACTTTCTAAATATTAGAAAAAAGGGTTTCCTTAGAAACTAATTTACAGAAACGGTTTAAATTAAAAAAATACATAGAAAATTTTAATATATTCAAAGCTGTATAAATCTAAAATTGAGTTGGTACACTTCCTTTTGGTGGCTTTATAAATATTAGTATTGTTTTAAAAATTGAATTTGAAAAACTATATAAAACTAGTTTTTTGGCACGGGTAATTATATGTATTAATTGGGTAAATAGGTAATATATATCGATTTTTTAATTGGCCAAATAGCCCATTTTTTTAATATTTAAGGAAATAAGTCAATTTTTATAAAAATATTTGAAAGCGCGTCCAGCTGAGCGAGCTTTCTGCACAGTTGGCAGGAAAGTTCGTCATGTGAGGGAAAGCGCGTCCAGCTAGACACGCTTTCACACACTCTTTCTAAAATCAACTTAATTCCCTAAATCTTGAAAAAATGGCCTATTTAACCAATTAGAAAAAATCAACATATTTAGCCTATTTAATCTATTAATTTAATTATATTTAATTATTTCTTAATTTTTCATTAATTTTGTAATGTTTCGTTAATAATATGATTACAAATTTAAAACATAATAATATATAAGTTTAATTTTAAAACATGATTATTGGCACTAGATTGAATTTTAATAAATAATATTTTAAATTATTTTAAAATATAAATATTATAATATTACATTGTGTGAAATTATATTTTATATATAATTTTTAACTTAAATTTATTTATTAATTAGTGAATATCGATTGTTAATTAAATTTAAATATTGTAACCACTAAAATTTTAAATGGTTTTAAAACTTACAACTATTTATTATGTAAAATTGTAAATTAAATTATTAAATTTAAGTAAATTAGAAAGAATTACTATTAATATGTAATTATCATAGCACCATTAAAATATATATAAAAAAAAAAGTGGAGGAGTTTATGTTGCAATTTTCCCTCCACAAATATTTACTTTCCTTCCACTACAGGAAATTTAACCTTTAGCAGCGTTTTAGTGGTGTTTGGAACAAAAACGCCGCTAAAGTTATGCATTAGTGGCGCTAAACATAAAACGCCGTAAAAGGTTGGAGCTATAGCAGCGTTTGGACAAAAAACGCCGCTAAAATGTATTAAAATTTTTCAAACGGCACTGTTTCAGTAGAAGAGGAAAAAGTTTTAGTGATGCTTCGCCCGAAAACGCCGCAAAGTTGTTACGTTAGTGGCGTTTCTAATAAATGCTGCAAATTTGCAATACTAATTCGACAAAAACCACGCAGATCTAGTACAGTGTATTAAATTTTTAGTGCTGTTTTTCAAAAACGCCGCAAAATTGCAATAACCATTTTCCTTAAATGACGACGTTTCACAACAGGGAATTAAATTTCAGTGGCGTTTTTCATAAACGCCACCAATTTGCAATACCAATTCGACTCAAACGGCTCCGTTTCATTTTAGAGTATTAAATACTTAGTGGCGTTTTTAAGAAACGCCACAAAATTACAATACCCATTTGCCTTAAACGACAATGTTTCAAAGCAGGGAATAAAATTTTTAGTGGCGTTTTCCATAAACGCCGCAAAATTGCAATACCAATTTGCCATAGACGACGTCGTTTCACTTCAGGGAATTAAGTTTTAGTGGCTTTTTTAAAAAACGATGCAAATATGCAATACCCATTTGCCTTAAACGATGACGTTTCTAAATAGGGAATTAAATTTTTAGTGGCATTTTTCATAAACGCCGCCTATTTGCAATACCAGTTCCACTTAAACGGCACCGTTTCATTACAAAGCATTAAACTTTTAGTGGCATTTTTAAAAAATGCAGCAAAATTGAAATACCTATTTGCCTCAAACGACGACGTTTTAGAACAGGGAATAAATTTTTTAGTGGTGTTTTCCATAAACGCCGCAAAATTGCTGTAATAGCCCAAATTTCAGCGATGTCGAAAATAGTGGTTTGAGACCACTAAATCTGAAAAATGAACTCATAGATTATATTATTTAATATTTACGAGCCAAATGTAGCTTTTAAAATATTTTTGAAATAGTAAATTGTATTTTATAAAGATTTATTTGGTTAAGAAATTGAGGAAAAAGAGGTATCGAGATATCGGTGTTATAAACCAAGTCATAAATATTTTTATAAATATTTTTGGAATGTCAATAAGGTAGTATTAAAATCTCATTAGAAAATTTTGATGTTTGGGTGGTTAATTAAATAAAAAGGACTAAATTTTAAAAAGTGTAAAAGTTGCTAGAAGGATTAAATAGCTTAATTGTCAAATGAGGAAGGACCTAAAGTGAAAATAAGCCCAAAGGAGATATTTTGGGCGGCAATAGTTGAGAAAAATCAGGAAATGGGTGAAATAAGGGCAAAATTGGAAAATTACCAAAATTAGCTAAATAAAAATAGGACTAAATTGGAATATCTAGAATTCTCTTCATTTCTCTTCATTTTCATCAGCTGAAAAACAGCCATGGAAGAGAGTTCAAGCTGGTCTTCATATTCTAGCTTCATGTAAGTTTAATTCTTACTTTCTCCTTGAAATTTCTATGGTTGTAGACTTTTACAATTGGGTTCAACTTACTATGTCATTAGTTTTTGATTTTATGGCTAATTTTTAAAGTTTCTATGAATGAGTGTTGGAAAAATATGATGAATAAACATAGAATTGGAGCTTTAATTTTGATATATGATGATTTTATCAAGTAAAATTGATGGAAATTGGTTTTAAGACCTAATTATGTAAGAGTTTGGAATTATGGTCTAATGCTAAATTTTTTATTTTCAAGGGTTATGAAGTTGTTTAAAATGATAGAATAAAGTATTAATTGAGAAAAATTATCCCAACTGAGGGGTTAATTGGATAAGGACTAAATTGTATGAACTGTGAAATTTAGGGTAAAATGAAAATCAACACTTTGCACTAAAACATTTTTGGACAGCAGCAGTAGTCTAACTTTGAAAAATCACCAAAAATTGTAGAAATCGAATTAGAGGATGAATAAAATATAAAATTAAATCTTATTGAGACTAGTTTCTTATAGAAGAAATGGTCTAAGCAATGAAATTGTAAATCATGAGATATAATAGATTTTGTAAGACAAGGTCAGAATGAATTTGAGTTCCCCTGTTTTGATTTTGTAAAATCATAAAAAAATTTAGAAAAATAATTAGGGGCTGAAATTTATATTTTTGAAATTCTGAATGAGTCTGTTTTTAATAGAAACAAATGGAAACATCATCTGAATCCCGTATGAGGAGATAATTAATTTTCAGTGAAGAAGGGTCAGAACTGTCAAACAGCAGAACAGGGGTGAATTTAAAGAATAAACTGTACTTATTGGCTAAACCCAAAATTCTAAAAATTTTATGGTAAGAAGATATGTGAGCCTAGTTTCAAAGAAAATTAGCAGATCTTAATTTAGAGTTATGTAGCTTAAGATAAAAATAATTTAGTGACTATAACACAAATGAACAGCTTGAATATTTACATAAATAAATAGTGAAAAATTATAGATAATGTTACTTACAAATGTGTTATTTATACTAAGGATGTGAAATGGAGAGGAGGAGGAGGAAAATATATGAATGACTTATGCATAAATTGATCACATGCCCGATTATAATTGATAAACGTTGAAGTAGTGATATAATGTTTTATTTCAAATATTTACTATGAAACTAAGATTATGGTTATGGTATAAAAACTAAAATTATATATTTACAGCAGTCAAATCAACATTTCTATATTTAAACTTATTGACAATACTAGCCCAATCTATTTCTAGAACCACTCATTCCCACCCTTTCTGACGTGCGAAATTATTGCTTTCTTCAAAAGCATTTAGCTCAGCCCATTCGGCGGTTTTGACCATTCTTAGCCGACCCATACGACCTCCCAAGACAAAACAATCGTTCTCTCTTGCGATAACTCCAAAGTAGGCTTGATCATCCTGGAAAGCAGCATCGAAATTGACCTTGATCACACTTGTTTTGGGCTTCTTCCAACCTCTTTTCTCCCTAAAGATCGGCAGCAGGGGTTTCTCGACAACGTTAAAGATACAAAAATCGGTGTTAAGACCAGCTACTCTCTCCCAGATTGCCTTAGCATCTTCCTCGACCCCCCAAAAAACATAGTTGTTGCGGCTGTTCCAAATATTCCACAAGACAGCAATGAAGTCAGCCATGGCCTTCTTGTCCATCGTTTTCATAGCTTATTCTATCCAATCAATACAGTAAGTATACCTTTCCTCGATCAATCTATTGTTAAGACCTCCAATCATCAAAACCGCCCTAGTTTTGGGGCATTCTTTCAACGCATGGATGAGTGTTTCCCAATCTTGACCACACCTCGGGCATTTGCTATCGAAGTCGCTTCTAATGCTCGCTATCTTGTCATAAGTCGGCAATATCTCATGCCCCATTCTCCAGCAAAATATCCGAATCTTGGGGAGGGTATTCAACTTCCAAATCATCTTCCAAAAGAAACGATGAGGACCGAACCCCACTCTTTTCAATAACATCCATGAGTAGGCTATTTTCGTAGAATAGAAGCCATAGGGGTTATGAAACCAAATGCGCTGGTCAGCATGGCCTGCATGGGAAATAGGGATATTGCAAATTTGGTCCTTTAAGTTCTCTCCGTAAAGCTCAATGATCCTTTCTTCTTTCCATCCTCCTCTGTTCGTATGCATCAGCTCGGAAGCTTTACTCTCCGGAACTTGTCCTCTTCCCAAATTGATCAAAGAGCCCTTAAGCCCCTCAATGCCCTAGTTATCCTTCCAAATGTCGATTTTCTGGCCATCTCCCACGCACCAACCGAAGCCATCACTCAACGAACAAGCAGCTTTGGAGATACTAATCCAAATAAAGGAGGGATTGTCTATTTTCTTAGAGTGGAAAATATCCCCGTTCGGGAAGTACTTAGCACTCAGAGCTTTGTAACAAAAAGTGTCAGTAAAGTGAATAAGGCGCCAAACTTGTCTCCCCAAAAGAGCCAAATTAAAAAGATGGAGGTCCCTAAATCCAAGACCCCCATACTTTTAGGATAACACATACGGTCCCAAGCAAGCATCCTCCACCCTCTATTCCTTTTGCCACCAACCCACCATATGCGACCTATCATGGACTGGATTTCCTTTACCACTCCTTTCGGGGCAAGAAAAACAGAGAAGGCATATGTAGGGATCGCCTGGATGACCGTCTTAATGAAAATCTCTTTACCAGCACTTGATAATAAGCGTTTAGACCAGCTGTTGACCTTGCTAGTTGTACGGTTCACAATGCTTCTAAATGAGTCGGTCTTATTTTTCCCCACCATGGTTGGGAGCCCCAAATAACAATCGATGTTGTCAACCACTTTCATTTGGAGGATCCCATTCGTAAGCTCTCTTTGAGTCATGGGGGTTTTTAGACTGAAGTAAACATCGATTTGTCCATATTGATGCTTTGACCGGACATTCTTTCAAAATTGTTCAATATCTACATGCACGTATTTACTTCCCTTCGATTGTTCCCAACAAAAAGCAAGGCATCATGTAATGGCCTAAATTTAAGGTTATCGAACAATGGTTTCGCAACCATAAATCGATTTAAAGAGAAATTTAATTTAATATATTTGCATGAATATTTATATGATAGGAAATATTTTATAAATATTTATAAAATGTTAGTAATGTGGTATTAAAATTTAGTTAGAAAATTTTAACGTTTGGGTAGGTAATTAAATGAAAAAGACTAAATTGAAAAGGTGTAAAAATTAATTATAGATTAAAAGAAAGTATAAAGGACCAAAATGACAACTAAGCCATTTTGTCTAGTTGAGGCGGTTTATTGTGAAGAAAATCTAAGATTATTATGTTTAATATATATTATTATATTATTATATAATAAAGATACTTTAATATATTATATTATATTGTTATTATATATATTATAAAGAGAAAGTAAAAGAAAGAACAGAAAAAAACAGAGAGTAAAGACGAAACAGAGAAGATATAGGGAGAAAGAAAGAAAAAGGAAAATAGAGTTTTTAAAGCTTGGAATTTAATTTGGTAAGTTAATTTAGTCCTTTTCTTTTAATTTTGATGCTTTATAAGTTTTAGAACAAAGTTTTGATGAATTTAAGTTGAAGTTTTGAAGTTTTAAAGTTGTTGAATATAGCATATGATGAATAAAATGATGAATTAGTGGTTTAATTGAAAGAATTTGAAGTTAGAATTGGATAAAGGACTTAATTGCAAAACAAGCTATAAGAAAACAGTTTTGGGACAGCAGCAGTAGAGTAAGTTTGAAAATTCACCAAAATTGTAGAAGTGGAATTAGAAGTTGAGTGAGATATGAAATTAAAGCTTATTGAGTCTATTTTCATATGAAAAACATGAAAAGAAAAGAAATTCTGTATTTTGAGATATTTAGATTTGTGTAAGACTGGTTCAGAATGAATTTGGGTTCCCTATTTTAATTTTAGAAAATCATCAAAATTGGATAAAAATAATTATGGGATTAAATTTATGTGTTTAGAATTATTAATTAGTCTATTTTCAATAGAAATAAACGGGAACATCATCCGAATCCTGTATGAAGAGATAATTAATTTTTAGTGAAGAAGGTCAGAACTGTCAAACAGCAGAACAGGGGTAACTTTAAAGAATAAACTGTACTTATTGGCTAAACCGAAAATTCTGAAAATTTTATGGGAAGAAGATATGTGAGTCTAGTTCCAGGGAAAATTAACGGTTCTTCATTTGGAGTTCTGTAGTTCGAGAAATAAATAATTTAGTGACTATGACTCAAGTAGACAGATTTGAATAAACTATAAATAATAATAGAATTATAGAAAATGCTACATGTGAACATGAAATGTGTTGAATTGATGATTGAATTTATTTATTTAGATCCGGAACATACAAATCGAAGTTAGATGGAGGAAAGGAAAAGTCCCGGATTAGTAGATTTTGTGTACGAACAAGTATCGAGGTAAGTTCATATAACTTGAATTATCTTCGTAAATGCTTGAAATGTATGTTATTGATATCAATATAATTTGAATGTTCATTGTATGAAAATTGATGAAACATTGATATATTTGATAAAAGAGAAGAAATCGGTTGAATGAAAGGAAAATTCGATGGATCTCGAAAAGGAATTGACGGTAAAAGGATCTAGCCGGACGGGTGATCCTATCTGATATAGCCCTCCGAAGAATATGTGGAAAATGGATTTAGCCGGACGGGTAATCCGAATTAGGGTCTGAATTTAGCTCGGACTGTAATTCGGATCCAAGCTCATTAGAGTAATTGTCGTTGCGGATTTAGCTTGACCGGTAATCCCGACAATACTCTATGAGTTTATATTACTGAGATTTAGCTCTGACCGGTAATCCCATTGTAAAGATAAGGTTCATGGAGTGTGCTCTCTGAAATGAAAATGTGCGCACATGAACATGAATTGACGGACCTGGATTGTACACTAAAAGTGTATTTCTAAAAATCCATCGAAATTTCGAGTAATTCAACGGGATAAATATGGAAAAATAACAAGGAAATGGAAATCATGATATTGATGAGCTCATCAATCATGATGTGTATATTATTGATATATGAAAATTAATGGACTAACTTGAATGTTGAGTTTGTGAATGTTAGGGTAATAATGTATCGAATGAGTATATGAATGTTTATTGCTTATATTGAAAATACCAGATAAGTATAATTCTTGTTACATGAGCTTACTAAGCACAAAGTGCTTACCTATTTCCTTTTCCTGTTTTGTAGTTTTAAGAGCTCTGGAGGTCGGATTCGGTCGAGACACATCACACTATCAACACCAAGATTTTGGTATTTAAAGAAACTTTATTTTGGAAATAAATGGCATGTATAAGCTAATAAAGTAAATGTTAATATGATATGAATATAAGGTCAGCCATTAGTATGGCTAACAAATTTTAGTTTTTGTATGTGATAATGTTATCTTATAAATATGCATGAATTTATTTTGAAAATATGTTGAATTGGAATGGTCTCGGTTTAGAATTTGTAGGAAAAGCTAGATATTTATAAATGGGTTATATTGAGTAAAAAAAATCATAAACTCCTAATGCCTCGTACCCTATTCCAAATAGCGAATACGGGTAGGGGTGTTACATTTATTGGTATCGAGCTACGGTTTAGTCGGTTCTAGGACCGACATAAGCGAATCTGGATTAGCTATACATGCCATTTAAATTATTATTGATAGTGTGATATCTCCCGACCATTTAAATTGAGTTTTTCTTATAGTAATGTCATCCGATCGAGCTCAATCCAAAGAAGTGGAGTCATACTCCGACCCGAAGACAAAGAGAAGAAACTAGCGATAAAAGGCCGATGCAGAGGGTCAAGGGAGGAGGCAAAATAGCCTTCTTTCAAATGATGAATGAATGGTTTACTCAAGACATAAGAACTAACCCTATAGTGCGACAAACTCAAGCTCCCCTCCTATTCCTCCACGGTTCGAGATTCCACAGTGCAGTGTATTGAATCATAGAAAAGGAAAAGCTCCGATCGATAAAATCTAAAAATATGAGGCCGAAAAATTTCAAGCAGCAGTTGATGATGATCCCGAACAGGCTGAATTTTGGTTAGAGAATACTATTCGGGTTTTGGAAGATTTATCTTGCACACCAGAAGAATGTTTGAAATGTGTTGTCTCACTGCTAAAAGACACAGCTTATCATTGGTGGAAACTAAAGCTTCAGTTGTTCCGAAAGAAGAAATTACATTGGAATTCTTCCAGACCGAGTTCAAAAAGAAATATATCAGTCAGAGATTCCTTGATCAAAAAAGAAAAGAATTTCTTGAGCTGAAACATGGCAATAGATTGGTATCTGAGTATGAAAGAGAATTTGTTCGGTTGAGTAAATATGCTCGAGAATAGGTACAATCAGAAGTTGAAATGTGTAAACGATTCGAAGAATGGTTAAATCTGATCAGATAGAGGATTATCTGATGTGATTTCAGTTATTACTGCTCAAAGGTATGTCAAAAAGGGGTATGATGCTTTTCTTGCTTATGTATTAGACACCAATGTATCTGAGTCGAAGATTCATGTAGTGCCAGTGGTATGTGAATTTTTTGATGTGTTTCCAGAAGAGTTACCAAGGTTGCCACCAGAAAGAGAAGTGGAATTCTCTATAGATTTGATTCCGGGAACTACTCCGATTTCTATAGCTCCGTACCGAATGGCTCCTACAGAATTAAAGGAATTAAAGACATAGTTACAGGAACTTGTTGATAGAGGTTTTGCCCGACCGAGTCATTCACCTTGGGGTGCTCGGTTCTGTTTGTGAAAAAGAAAGACGGGTCTTTGAGATTGTGTATTGATCATCGGCAGCTCAATAAAGTAACTATAAAGAATAAGTACCGTTGCCGGATTGATGATTTATTTGATCGGCTAAAAGGTGCTCTTGTATTTTCAAAGATTGATCTCCGTCGGGCTAATATCGATTCTGGTAAAGTCGAGATGTGCCAAAGACGACTTTCGAGAACCGTGTACGGGCATTATGAGTTTACGGTTATGCCATTTGGGCTGACTAATGCACCTGCAGTATTTATGGATCTGATGAATCGGATATTCAGACCGTACTTAGACAGATTTGTGGTAGTATTCATTGATGATATTTTGGTTTATTCTCGAGATGAAGAAGAACATGCAGAACATTTAAGAATTGTGTTGCAAATTTTACGAGAGAAGCAATTATATGCTAAATTCAAGAATGTGAATTTTGGCTTCGAGAAGTGGGTTTTCTTGGACATATTGTATCCATGAAGGCATCGGGTAGATCCAAGTAAAATCTCAACTATTGTCAATTGGAGTCCACCAAGAATGTATCCGAAGTTAGAAGTTTCTTGAGTTTAGTGGTTATTATCTCGAGATTTGTACAGGATTCTCTATGATAGCTTCTCCGATGACTCGATTATTGCATAAAGATGTAACGCTCGAGTGGATTGATGAATGTCGTGAGTTTCAACCGATTGAAAGATCTACTAACGAAAGCACCATATTAGTGCAACTGAACCGGTAAGGAATTTGTTATTTATAGTGATGCCTCATTAAATGGTTTAGGTTGTGTCCTCGATGCAAGAAGGTAAAGTAATAGCCTATGCTTCAAGACAACTTAAACCACATGAAAGAAATTACCCAGTACATGATCTTGAATTAGTCGCTATTGTATTTGCATTGAAGATATGGTGGCATTACTTGTGCGGTGAGAAATGTCATATTTATACTTGATCATAAAAGCTTAAAATATTTGATGACACGTAAAGATCTGAATTTAAGACAGCAGCAGTGGCTTGAATTGATAAAGGATTATGATTTGATTATTGATTACCATCCGGTAAGGTTAATGTTGTGGTGATGCTTTGAGTCGAAATCTGCTTGCTTTACGAGCTATAAATACCCGGTTGTCACTGGCTAATGATGGTTCAATCATAGCTGAATTGAGAGCTAAACTGACATTTTTACAGCAAATATGTGAAGATTAGAAGAATTATGAGAAGTTACAGGTTAAACGAGCACAGTGTGAGTCAGGTACTGGTTCTGAATTTCAAGTTGAGGTTGATGATTGTTTATTATTCAGAGGTAGGATATGTGTACCCAAGAATTCAGAGCTCATACAGAAGATTCTACACGAGGTTCACAAATGGATTATGTCCGTACATCCGGAAGTAATAAAATGTATAATGATTTGAAGAAGATGTCTTGGTGGCGGTATGAAACGTGATATTTCGAGTTTGTATCAAAATGTCGATATGTCAATGTGTCAAAGCGAACATCGGTACCTTCGGGTTACTTGACCAATTACTATACCGGAATGGAAATGGGAAAGAATCACTATGGATTTTGTATCGGGTTACCGTTGTCTCTGAGGAAAAAGGATGCTATTTGGGTGATTGTTACCGATTGAAAAAGTCAGCACACTTTATTCGTGCGTGTGGATTATTATTTAGATAAATTGGCTTAACTGTACATATCTGAGATTGCCGGATTCGTGGAGTGCTGTTTCCATTATATCGGATAGAGATCCCCGATTCGACTCATTTTTGGATAAATTGCACGAAGCTTTGGGTACTCGGTTGTATATCAAGATCGCATTTCATCCTCAGAAAGATGGCCAATCTGAGCGTGTAATTCAAGTATTGGAAAATATGCTTCGATGTTGTATACTAGAGTTTGAAGGTAATTGGAAGAGATATCTACCTTTGATTGAATTTGCTTACAATAACATTTATCAGTTCAGTATTAAAATGGCTCCCTATGAAGCTTTGTATGGTAGAAAGTGTAGAACATCGTTATATTGGACAGAGCTTAGTGAAACAGAAGAAAAAGTAAAGGTCATTCGGAATAGTTTGAAAGTAGCATCTAATCGTCAAAAATTATATCTTAAACGAAAAGAGATTGAATTTCAGGTGCTGATAAGGTATTCCTGAAAGTGTCTCCTTGGAAGAAAGTTCTCCGGTTCAGTCGAAAGTTCTCCGGTTCGGTCAAAAGGGTAAAATTGAGTCCAAGGTTTATCGGGCCATATGAGATCATAGAAAGAATTGGACCGGTCGCTTATCGATTGGCATTACCACCAGAACTTGATAGAATCCATAATGTCTTTCATGTGTCTATGTTACGACGTTATCGGTCAGATCCTTCGCATGTTATTTCTCCGATAGAAGTAGAGATTCAACCGGATATGACTTACAGTGAAGAACCGGTCAAGATATTGGCACGGGAAACAAAGGAACTTAGAAATAAAAAAATAAGCTTGGTAAAAGTATTGTGGCAAAAGCACGGGATTGAGGAAGCAACATGGGAACCGGAGGAGGCAATGAGGAAACAATATCCAAACCTCTTTACTGGTAAGATTTTCGAGGACGAAAATCCTTAAAAGGGGGGGAGAGTTGTAATGGCCTAAATTTAAGGTTATCGGAACAATGGTTTCGCAACCATAAATCCGATTTAAAGAGAAATTTAATTTAATATATTTGCATGAATATTTATATGATAGGAAATATTTTTATAAATATTTATAAAATGTTAGTAATGTGGTATTAAAATTTCGTTAGAAAATTTTAACGTTTGGGTAGGTAATTAAATGAAAAAGACTAAATTGAAAAAGTGTAAAAATTAATTATAGATTAAAAGAAAGTATAAAGGACCAAAATGACAATTAAGCCATTTTTTCTAGTTGAGGCGGTTTATTGTGAAGAAAATCTAAGATTATTATGTTTAATATATATTATTATATTATTATATAATAAAGATACTTTAATATATTATATTATATTGTTATTATATATATTATAAAGAGAAAGTAAAAGAAAGAACAGAAAAAAACAGAGAGTAAAGACGAAACAGAGAAGATATAGGGAGAAAGAAAGAAAAAGGAAAATAGAGTTTTTAAGGCTTGGAATTTAATTTGGTAAGTTAATTTAGTCCTTTTCTTTTAATTTTGATGCTTTATAAGTTTTAGAACAAAGTTTTGATGAATTTAAGTTGAAGTTTTTGAAGTTTTAAAGTTGTTGAATATAGCATATGATGAATAAAATGATGAATTAGTGGTTTAATTGAAAGAATTTGAAGTTAGAATTGGATAAAGGACTTAATTGCAAAACAAGCTATAAGAAAACAGTTTTGGGACAACAGCAGTAGAGTAAGTTTGAAAATTCACCAAAAATTGTAGAAGTGGAATTAGAAGTTGAGTGAGATATGAAATTAAAGATTATTGAGTCTATTTTCATATGAAAGAAACATGAAAAGAAAAGAAATTCTGTATTTTGAGATATTTAGATTTGTGTAAGACTGGTTCAGAATGAATTTGGGTTCCCCTGTTTTAATTTTAGAAAATCATCAAAAATTGGATAAAAATAATTATGGGATTAAATTTATGTGTTTAGAATTATTAATTAGTCTATTTTCAATAGAAATAAACGGGAACATCATCCGAATCCTGTATGAAGAGATAATTAATTTTTAGTGAAGAAGGTCAGAACTGTCAAACAGCAGAACAGGGGTAACTTTAAAGAATAAACTGTACTTATTGGCTAAACCGAAAATTCTGAAAATTTTATGGGAAGAATATATGTGAGTCTAGTTCAGGAAAATTAACGGTTCTTCATTTGGAGTTCTGTAGTTCGAGAAATAAATAATTTAGTGACTATGACTCAAGTAGACAGATTTGAATAAACTATAAATAATAATAGAATTATAGAAAATGCTACATGTGAACATGAAATGTGTTGAATTGATGATTGAATTTATTTATTTAGATCCGGAAAATACAAATCTGGGTTAGATGGAGGAAAGGAAAAGTCCCGGATTAGTAGATTTTTGTGTACGAACAAGTATCGAGGTAAGTTCATATAACTTGAATTATCTTCGTAAATGCTTGAAATGTATGTTATTGATATCAATATAATTTGAATGTTCATTGTATGAAAATTGATGAAACATTGATATATTTGATAAAAAAGGGAAGAAATCCCGGTTGAATGAAAGGAAAATTCGATGGATCTCTGAAAAGAAATTGACGGTAAAAAGGATCTAGCCCGGACGGGTGATCCTATCCTGATATAGCCCTCCAGAAGAATATGTGGAAAATGGATTTAGCCCGGACGGGTAATCCGAATTAGGGTCTGAATTTAGCCTGGACTGGTAATTCAGATCCAAGCTCATTAGAGTAATTGTCGCTGTTGGGATTTAGCTCGGACCGGTAATCCCGACAATACTCTATGAGTTTATATTCTGAGGATTTAGCTCGGACCGGTAATCCACCGTAAAGATGAGGTTCAAGGAGTGTGCTCTCTGAAATGAAAATGTGCACATGAACATGAATTGACGGACTGGATTGTACACTAAAAGTGTATTTGAAAAATCCATCGAAATTTCGAGTAATTCAACGGGATAAATATGGAAAAATAACAAGGAAATGGAAATCATGATATTGATGAGCTCATCAATCATGATGTGTATATTATTGATATATGAAAATTAATGGACTAACTTGAATGTTGAGTTTGTGAATGTTAGGGTAATAATGTATCGAATGAGTATATGAATGTTTATTGCTTATATTGAAAATACCAGATAAGTATAATTCTTGTTACATGAGCTTACTAAGCACAAAGTGCTTACCCTATTTCCTTTTTCCCTGTTTTGTAGTTTTAAGAGCTCGGAGGTCGGATTCGGTCAGAGACACATCACACTATCAATACCAAGATTTTGGTATTTAAAGAAACTTTATTTTGGAAATAAATGGCATGTATAAGCTAATAAAGTAAATGTTAATATGATATGAATATAAGGTCAGCCATTAGTATGGCTAACAAATTTTAGTTTTTGTATGTGATAATGTTATCTTATAAATATGCATGAATTTATTTTGAAAATATGTTGAATTGGAATGGTCTCGGTTTAGAATTTGTAAGAAAAGCTAGATATTTATAAATGGGTTATATTGAGTAAAAAAAAAAAATCATAAACTCCGGTAATGCCTCGTACCCTATTCTGACAACGAATACGGGTAGTGGGTGTTACACATCATCAGCAAAAAAAGAGATTGTTTATTCTAGGCCCATCTTTGCTTGCCCGAATGCCCTTTATATTATGATTTTCTTGAGCATTCATGAGCATGCAATAAAGGGCGTCCATACAAAATAAAAACAAGTAAGGGGATAATGGGTCTCCTTGGCGAATTCCCTTTCCGGGGTGATGACATTGGTAAGCTTTGAATTGCATTTCACTTTATAAGAGACCGTACGGATGCAACACATAATTTTATCGACCTAGCTACTAGAGAAACCAATTTGTAACATGACTTTTTCTAGGAACCGCCACTCCACCCGATCATACGCCTTGCTCATATCGAGTTTTATTACGCAACCTTTGTTTGGACCATTCTAGGAACTACGGAGGTAGTGAATGAGCTCATGTGCAATAAGAATATTATCATGAATCATACGACCGGGCATAAAAGCGCTTTGGTTCTGAGTGATACATATAGGGAGAATATTCTTGAGCCGGTTCGTCAACACCTTTGAGATAATCTTGTAAATAACCTTGCATAGGCTAATGGGGCAGAAATTAGTCATATCACATGGATTATTAACTTTTGGGATTAAAACAAGAAGAGTTTCATTAATAGTTTGTATTTTGTCCATGTCCCGTTATGCATCATGACAAAATTTGAGAAATTTTTTTCCCACGATCTGCCAATTATCTTTGAAGAAACTTCCTGGAATTCCATCCACATCGGGAGCCTTCTTGGAGTCCATTTGGTTGAAGGCCATCAAGATCTCATTGTCGGTGAACTCTCTGTTAAGATTCTCATTAATGTCATTCGTGATACATCGAGGAATGAAGTGTAAATCAAGCTCCTCGCTGGGATCATTCGAGCACTTAAACAACTCATTAAAGTAGCTCCAAGCTATGTTACAAATCATAGAGCTATCTTCATGCCATGTTCCATTAGGGTCCTTAAGCTTTTCAATGCGATTTTTCCTCTTTCTACTCTTAGCGCGAACATGAAAGTAACGAGTATTGCGACCCCTTCCTTCAGCCACTGGATCTGAGATCTTTACGCCCAATATTTCTCCTCAATATCATAAAGTTAACCCAGCTTACCCCTTGTAAACTTTAGGGATCTCCCCGTAGTCTTGTTATTTGGCTTGTCCATCAGAGCACTTATTTCCCCATCGAGCATTAATCTTTCTCCTCATAGCTTTAAAACGATTATACTACCAAGGTCCTAGCCTCTCACGAACCTCCTCAATCTTCCCGATGATGTTCCCCTCTCTTTTTGACCAAATGTCTCTAATTATATCTTTGGCTTCCTTCTCCTTTGCCCAACAAGCATCATAATGAAACCAATGTTTAGGATCCTCTCCTTGCTCCATCGGTTTGCTCCCGATAGTGTCCATAAAAATGGCATCGTGATCAAACTTAGACTGGTGCACCACCATGGTTTAATTGAAGGGCATGTTGTTCATAATCTTGTCCGACACTAGAAAGCGATTAAGCCTTTCCTTGATAATACCCGAACCTTCCTTATTATTACACCACGTGAACCAACCCCGTCTAGTCTTAATGTCACCCAAAACTAACTCCTCCAACAAATCCCTAAAATCATCCATAGCAGCCTTGGCTTCCTCCTCCCTCTTTCTTTTTCATTAGCGTTAAGAATCTCATTGAAATCTCCACCCACCATCCATCCCTCCCTAACATTATTCTTGATCCTTCTCAACATATCCCAAACTTGTTTTTTCTCGTTGGAATTAGTATGACCATAAAACCCTGTAAACCAAACATTCTTGCCATCATCCATACCAACCAAAGTATCGACATGATATTTGGAGTAGTTTTGGATCGAGACCTTATCATTCTCCTTCCACAACAAAGCCAACCCACCACTTTTTCCTTCCGAATCCACAGCCAAGCTACCATTCATCCTACACATAGCACTAAGACGATTGATATTATTCGCTTTAAACTTGGTCTCACTCAGAAAAATAATCTCGGGGATATTAGCAACAATAAGTTGCTTCAGTTCACGAACTGTCGCAAGGTTCCCCAACCCCCGACAGTTCCAACACAATATTTTCATGGCTCCTGGCGGGGCTAAACTCCAGCCACCGCCTTGCTAGGGGATGTAAATTCCAACAGTCTTCTCTTAGCCATCTTAGTTGGGCTTTCCTCCATGTTTTCTCCATTTGGTTCCTTCGGTCTCTTTCTTTTACTCTTAAACCTAAACATGCCATCCCTCATATGTCTGTGGAACCTTCTTTCATCTGGGGAGGCAGACATTATTTCTTTCTCCCCCATTTATCTCTTCCTTTTTGAATTAGTTGTCCGCTTTCCTCCTTTGTTTCTGATTTGTTTTCCTCCTTGTCACTAATCAAAGTTGTTTTAGTCGATAGTAATTCGATTCCATTTTCTAATTGCCCCTGTTTTGGGTCGATGGTGTGATCGTTGCCCTTAACCAGCTTCATATTGGAGCCTCAATTTATTGGCTCCTTCTGATCCATTCTTGTCTAAGCAACTTTCCACCTTATGCTCAATGACTCTACAATAATAACAGAACTCGGGGAGTCTCTCTTACTTCAAGAGGCATATAATCTCAGTCCCATCTTTATCGACAAGCTTCACATTTATTCTCAAGGGTTTTAGAACATTTATCATAACTTTCAGCCTAATAAACTCCGTCCATCCACCGTCTCTGTCCTTTCAGTCGATAGCCACCAATTCTCCAATGGCATTTCCCATCTCTATAGTTATTCGACGGTCCATGAGCTCCAAGGGAATATTATAGATTCTGGTCCAAAACGGTGACCTATGGAACTCGTACGAATCAATAGTTTTTCCTTTTTCAAAAGGGAGCATCGAAAATAGACAATTGTCAAATAGCCATGACATGAGGTTTAGAATCATGTTTCGCTTCCTTGCAGCCAAACTTGATAATGATCGCATCCTCCTTTAATGCCACAAAGTTTACCTCGTCTTTGGTGAACCACAGTGATCGTAGAACCCATACATGGCCTCCTATTCAATTTAACCTTTGCCATTATTTTTCCTATTGCCCATGACTCAAACCCTAGGGGATTAACCTCATCTTTCGATCGGACCACTTTCACTGATTCTTCATCCGAGCATTTTAATCTTTCCATCAGCACGTTTATATCCTTTTCCATCTTTTCTATATCCTCACCCGAGTTTTCGCCCATTCCAAGAACACCTTGGTCCCTACCACAAAACAGAAGCAAAACCCACGCAGAAAGAACGACAAAAAGAACAATAGCAATCCAGCAAAACCACAAAAGAAGCAAGGACACTAATCAACAAAAATTCAAGAAATCAAGGTAAAACTGGAATAAAAAATCAACAGCATAAGCGAAATAAAAAAAATAAAATAAAATCAGAAGACAAGAGGAGCACCTTCTATCCGTCAAATATCACCCCGAAGCAGTGAATCAACGGCGCACTAGGGTCAAGAGACGATAAAAATGAAAAAAGAAATGATACAGCTAATAAAACGACTATAATAGAATAACGAAAATTAAAAATCGTAAACTTTTGGAGCATTCATGTAGCCTTTTCAAAATAATAAAACCCAAGAGTACTTAATAACCATGCATGCACGTAAAAAATAACATAGGTACTAAAAGTAAGGACCACCATTGGTCCCGTAAAACCCTCGAAGAGTCAATCGGAAAACCATGCATAGGGCACTTTTAACGTAAAGACGCCCATATTTGGTTTTAATCATGCATACTAGCCATGCAAAACTACGAAACAACAAAAATGAGGTCCTAACCATCGTGGGACCCACCGAAACACAAAACGCGGTCAAACCCAAGCGACTCAAGAAAATTCAAAAAAGCTTAAAAGAAGACACAGGATGAAAATCAAGAGAATAAAAGAAAGTATAATGCTAAAAGATGAAAAGATAATACCAAGAAATCGAGATGCACAAGCACAGCAATCATCAACGGACCCGGTTGACAGGACACCTTCTGTCGAGCCTTCACCTCAGTCCGCCGGTGCACGACAGGCTCGAGAACAAGGGTTAGAAAAATGACAAAAACCATCGCAACAAGAACCAGAAAAAATAAAAAACAAAAGCAAAAGCAATACTCAAAGGAAGAACTTCACCGAAAACACACACACACAACTCAAACTGCCATAGATTTCACGCAAAATTAGGCTGACACACACGGAGAAAACAAGAAAGCTCTTTGATGATTCCGTTTATCTAATGTTTTGTCTCTTATTATAGGCGACATTTTTTATTATAGTTAATTTCATTTAATTCTATTGGAAACGGATACAATTGTGCATAATATATAATTTTTGTATTATGTTTTCAAATTATTTAAAAAGGCGTAGCAAATAATAAATATTTTATTGAATTCATATTGTGTATAGTTTGTCTTTAATTCTATCAGTTTCAAAAATTTTAAAAAGGCATAAATTATTTTAAAAGGTATAGCAAATAACTATAATTTTCTATTAGTTTCAAAAAAATTAAATATCATAACATAAATTTAATACTTAATTTTTCGGTTCACGGGGAACTAAAGGATATTGAGTGCAGTTTTTTTAAATCTTGCCCCATCCATTTCGTTTTGGTTTCCCAAATTCTCTAATCCTACAGAGGAACGGTCTACTGAAAATTGAAGTCTATGGATGTTAATGGACTAATAACGAAGGTCACATGGAAGGTTAAAAATTTGGGTGCATTTCATAGACAGTCCAAGTCTATGGGTGGGTGTTAATGGACTAATAACGAAGGTCACATGGAGGATTGAGAATTTCTCCAATATTAAAGACGAAAGGTTCTATTATGAAAATTTCACTGTTGATGTTAACTCAATTTAGATGTTAACTCCACTAAACCTTGTGTAATCAAATTAATATTATATTATAAATACTGTTTATCCAATTGGTTAGACAAATATATTGAAATAATATTTTAGTTAAGATTATTTTTATTTAACAAAACTTACATAACTTACATAATTTACATAACTTACATGATTATGTATCATATCATAACTTACGTAATACATAAATACATACTTGAAAATAAACAACTTACGAATTAGTTTACAGCGATTAGATACTTGATACTTGATATGTATTATCTATTTTAGTACAATGACATGATTTAAATCAATTAATAACATTTAAGTAACCGTAATTTATTATCAAATTTAGACTTCAAGAACAACGAAATGGATAAAAGTTGGATGAATTTGTCAAGGGTAAGTAACGACTATCGAAATGGAGCACAAACTTTTCTAAATTTTGCATTTCAAAATGCAAGCCAAGAGAATATGATTCTTTGCCGTGTAAGAAGTGTGGCAACATCAACTGGCATTTTCGTGAAGTTTTCTACGAACATCTAATTGTTGATGGCTTTATTCGGGGGTATAAAAAATGGATTTTCCATGGAGAGTGTACACTTAGTAGAACCTCTTCAACGATTAATCCGGCTTATCCTCATAATGCTTACCATCGATCATTAGAAGATGACATGGAAGGTATGTTCTTTGGATGCATTTAATTTGCGTAGTCATGGTTTATTGCAATCGTTTCCACCTAACTTTATTGTATCCTATGATTGTAATCTTGGTGGAAATGCTTTTACCGAAATGGAAAGAAGTGTACACGATGAAGAGTCAAATGGAGAAGCGGCAAAATTCGCAAGTTACTTAATAAAATGAATGAAGAACTTTACGAGGATTAAAATATTCAAAATGTCCTTCGCATTCGTCTTTTCACTTAAAATATTTAGGAGGGTAGACCGAAACTCTTTTACAATGTTGTTAGAGTTTTTGAGAGATATGTTTTCGTCTACAAAATTCCCTCATTCATGCAAAGATATGAAGAAACTGATAAAAGATTTAGGCATTGGGTTCGACAAAATTCATAGTTGCCCAAATGACTGCATATTGTATTGGGGTGATTGGAAAAACCAACAGTTTTGTCATGTTTGCGGTAAATCTTATTAGATGAGTATGAATACGAGAGGATGGGAATGAGGATGAAGGTGAGACACAGTCAAGAAAGAAGCCAACAAAGATTTTGCGATATTTTCCACTAATATCAAGGCTTCAAAGTTTTTTCATGTTGTCAAAGACAATCAAGTCTATGAGGTGCCATCGTGATGAACGAACTGATGATGGATTTTTAAGGCATCCTGTGGATTCTTTAGCTTGGAAATCATTTGACAGTAAATTTTCAAGCTTTGCGAGCGATCCTCGGAATGTGAGGCTTAAGCTAGCATTTGATGGATTTAATCCTTATAAAATCATGAGTACTTCGCACAATACTTGGCCTGTAGTGCTTGTTCCTTGCAATTTGCCTCTGTGGATTTGCATGAAGTAATCTTCTTTTATCTTATCTATGGTTATCCCTAGAGAGAAAGGTCCTAGAAATGATATTGACATTTATATGCAACCACTTATTGAAGAGTTGAAACAGTTATGGGTGAGTGTTGAAACATATGATGTCTTGAGAAAGGAGAACTTTTATTTATGTGCAGCTTTGTTGCTAACTATTAATGATTTCTCGACTTATGCCAATTTATTTGGTTGGAGTACCAAAGGACATTGTGCTAGTCATTGTTGTGCGACGCAAACATGTTCGAAGTGGTTATATAATGGGAAGAAATTCTCTTATATGGGGCATCGTCGGTGGTTAAATGGAAATCATAGATTTAAATTTTAGAGGACTCTATCTGATAGTACTAAAGAGTCCAGAGAAGCTCCTAAGCAGACCATTGGATCTGAAATCTTGTTCATGTTAAAAGATATCAATTTTAGTTATGGGAAGATAAATCAACCACACAACACGTAAACAAAGAGACGACCGATGGAGGCATATGTTGGCAATGTTGACGGGCAGATTGATGATGAATCTGATGAAGAGGATGATCCTAATGAGACAGACTCGTGGAAAAAAGAAGCATTTTTTTTAGTTGCCTTATTGGGAGCATCACATTTTGCGAAACAATCTTGATGTCACGCATATTGAAAAGAATGTTTGCGAGAACATCATTGGGACAATTCTGAATGTGGATAGAAAATTGAAAGATGATCTTCAAAGCCGACTTGATCTAGTTGACATGGGAATTCGGCGTGAACTTCATCCCCAAGTACTTCCGAATGGGAAATATAGATTGTCGCCTTTTATTTTTGCAATGTCAAAAAAGAAAAAGAAGTGTTCTGCACGGTGTTGAAGGACATAAAGGCCCTAGATGCGTATGCATCAAATATATCTCGATGTGTGAGTCTTAAATATCGAAAACTATATTCCCTAAAATCACACGATTATCACATCTTGATGCAAGATTTACTGCCAGTTGCTTTACGATGTTGTATGTCAAAAAATGTGAGGCCTTGTATAATTGGACTATCCAATATAATAAAAGCTATTTATGGCAAAGTTTTGAATGCTGAAGAACTTGAGAAAGTATAAAATCAAGCCACTTTGACTTTATGCAATTTAGAGAAGATCTTTTCACCTTCCTTCTTCACTATTATGGTGCACTTGGTAATCCATCTTCCTCATGAAGAAAAACTTGGTGGACTGGATTTCTATCGATGGATGTATCTTATAGAGAGGTGCTAATTTATTTGTAAAATTTTTCATTCATTCATGAATATACCTTTAGTTACAACTTTTGATAATGTTATATAACGTGTTTAGGTTCCTATTCAAATTGAAGTCTTATTGCTGTAATAAGCGTTATCTAGAATATTTTAAGAAAAATATAAGCCTCGAAGAGAAATTGAGAAATTTCCCGCCGAAAATGCTGAGGTACTAATGGGAAGATGCAGTTAGATTTTGGAATTCAAAGAAAGGAGAGGTATTACGTACTTCCAAACTCGTATAATTATTTTAGTTTATAGTATTTACTATATACATAATAATAATTTCATAATGTAGGATCGTGAGCGCGTTGGCACTACAAGTAGGCAAAAATAAAAATTCACGCACACAGCTGGGTCGAAAAGTTTTACTTGTGTAGCTGAGGATGAGGTATTTTGAATTTATTAATTGTGTCAAATATTAACTAATTTATATTAAATAATATTTTTACTACTATATTGTAGGAACAATAGTTTGGTCAAAAAGTTGGACGCCTTTAACTTTTTGACATTACACATAGAAAGAAAGATGGATCTCCTATAACTACTGAAGCTGCAGAAATTATGGTATATTTACATAATAAAATTTGAATTATTTTAAATATTTATCATGTTTAATTATAATGGTTTAATTCATCGTTTGTAATGCAAATAATGTTAAGTTATGTTGTATTTGTTTTGATTATATATTTCGTTTCTAACTCTTTGATTGATTTATTAGGAGAAACTAAAGGATAAAAAGGTAGCGTATGAAGCGATCGCTTGGTGATAGCTCATTAATCTTGACGACATTGATAACCGAGTTATTCTGAAGTTTTGGGTCCGAAAGATATGGTCGTGTTCGATTTCAAGGATCTTTGTAAATTCAACACAATATTTTGGATCCATCTCGTAGCAATACATTGCTTCGGGCAGTCAGAATCAAGCTGAAGTTCAAAGGTTAAAAGACCAGCTGGCTCAGAAGCAAGCGAGCACAGTTGAGCAAATTGCTCAACTTAAAACGGAGGCAACAGCGAGTGAAGCAGGGCAAAGCAAAAATAAGATGAACTCCAGCAACAACTTCAGAATATGATGAAGATGTTTCAGCAGTCGTAGAATCTATCATCTTAGACTTTTGTTTTCTTATTGTAAGAATATTTTAACATTATAAATTTTAACATTATTGTAAGAATATTTTGTTATTTCATTTATTAATTTAGATCATATATCTTTCGTTGGATTTGAAGTATAATTTAGATTTGTTGTTTTTGGTTGGATTTGTATTTGCTATTTTTGGTTGTTACGGAAGGGTTTTATCTGAATGAAAATGGATGTAAGAAATCTACTAAAGTTAGTGGTGTTTCTTTCACAAACGCTGCTAAATAACAAGACTTTTAGCGGCACTTTAACCAAAAACGCCGCTAAAGAACACGACATTTAGCAGCGTTTTTATTAAAAGCGCCGCTAAATGTCATGTTCTATAGCGGCGCTTGTGGGAGAAGCGCCTCTAAAGGTCATGTTCTATAGCGCCATTTTCGATAAAAGCGCCGCTAAATGTCATGTTCTATAGCGGCGTTTGCAAAATTTAGCGGCGTTTTTTTTGCGGCGCTATTAAAACGCCGCAAATACTTTTAACAACGCTTATAAGCACCGCTATAAGCTCAAAAAAATTTCGCTAAAAACCTGTTTTGCTATAGTGTTACTTGCCATATATCAAAATTTTATAATGTAAACATATTAGAAACTTAAGAACCTTACAATATGTAATACTAGATTGTAAACCCATGCATAATTTCAAATATATATTAAGATGTATAAAATTATTTCTTCAAAGCATTTAAATAAATTTTGTAATATTTGGCAAATAATACTAAAACATATTAATATGGATGTTTAATTTTATAATTTTTATTTCATAATATAATCTTTATTAAAATAAACATAATTTTTAATATATAAAAATAAAATTGAAGTAAAAAGTTAAAGTCTAAAGTGTGGAAAACTTGAAAATAAATGAAAATTAAGATTTATTTATTATTTATATTAATCGTTTTTAAAACAATTTAACTATTAAAATAATGAATTTAAAATTAAATATATTCAAATACCTTTAAAATGATTATAATATTAATTAAAAATTATTTAATTTGTTTTATTATAGCTAACCATGTAATGAATATAAAATTACAAACAGTAGCAATTAGATTGTAATGCTATTGGAAAGAAAAACTTTAATTACTAAAACTATGCATATCAATAATATTTTTTTAATATATTAATTACTAAGAAAGTAACTTTAATTTTATTATAAGTTCTTATCATATCTGTTTTTTTTAATGACTATAACTATTCATAGTCCCTCCCAATCCTTAAATAAGAGGATAACCACTTCAACACACTCGAAACCAGATACTCTTATACCGAGAACAATGCTTCCTAAAATCCGAAATCGACTCTACTCCAATAGACTCATACCTATTTCTGTCCAACAGATTAAAATGAGAAGCACTACAATCAGACATACTTCAATGTTATCTTTCTACCGAGCCCAATAAGGTGATTTCCAAATGGATCGAAATCGTTGTAAGCTAAAACCCAGACTAGTCTCAAGGCCAGCCCAATTTAATAGTCCAACCATATTGACTAATTGAAATTGGACGACAAATCCACTTACTATATAGTATTGACTTTGGTATTTCTTTACTTCAAGAGTCAATAATAAATGGTGAAAGGGAAATTTACCAACCATTGTTTGGCCATATATGATAATATACCTTCCCTTTTATTGTTCTATTTTAGTTATTGGACTTAAATAATAAATATTGTACGAAAGCTTCACATGTTTTGTACTTCTCATTGCTGTAATTATCCCAACTCCACCACATTTACTAAAATACGTTTATTTTAATCTTTATACCTATTCTTATATATTTTAATTCAAAGTTTTTCAATTTTTTTTTTGGATTTTTATGTAATTTTCAAGTGAGTCAGATTAAAGATCGGAAATAAAATGAGAACATAAAATATTAATTTTCGATTAAAATCGAAAAATTAATTAAACCTGTTCAATCGGCTTAGTCGATTTCGATTTAAATTCATGCAGTTTTTCAGTTATGGGTTTGGTTTAGGTAATTATTCCTATTGATTATTAATTTTCAAATCAATCTGAACCAAAGAATTAACTTAATTTAGTATATTTTCAATTATTTATAATATATAAAATAAATATATATATTATTTAAGTTCCAATAACTAAAATCAATTAAGTGATATTTAAGATTGAATCAATTTTTATAAATTATAATCACTTAAATCGAATTAATAAAAAACTATTAAACCGACCGAAAAACCCAAATGCTGCGTAATACGGGGAAGCTAAGAAACCGAGTGCTGTAGTAGTTTGAGATTGTCAAAGACGAAGGCAGCCCATAGTTTGGAGTTTAGACCGATTGGCGCCTTTGCAAGCCGAAGCACCACTCTTTTTTACCTTGCCCCCCACAATACCATGCGCTTAATGCCACGTTCTCGTATTAGAAATTAGTCACGCTCTTCATGCGAGCCTGTAGTTCTAAAATGGATGGGGAAAAAAAAGGTAAATCAAAAGCTGGGTGCAAGATTGTGTACGGAATCGACCAGTAATAATGATGAAAATCAAGAGAATAAAAGAAAGTATAATGCTAAAAGATGAAAAGATAATACCAAGAAACCGAGATGCACAAGCACGAAGAATCATCAACCGACCCAGTTGACAGGACACCTTCAGTCGAGCCTTCACCTCGGTCAAGCATACGAAAGGCTCGAGAATAGGGGTTAAAAAAACGACAAAACCATCGCAACAAGAACCGAAAAAATAAAAACAAAAGCAAAAGCAATACTCAAAGGAAGAACTTCACCGGAAACACCCACACACAACTCAAACTGCCATAGATTTCACGCAAAATTAGGCTGACACACACGGAGAAAACAAGAAAGCTCTTTGATGATTCCGTTTATCTAATGTTTTGTCTCTTATTGTAGGCGGCATTTTTATTATAGTTAATTTCATTTAATTCTATTGGAAGCGGATACAATTGTGCATAATATATAATTTTGTATTATGTTTTTCAAATTATTTAAAAAGGCGTAGCAAATAATAAATATTTTATTGAATTCATATTGTGTATAGTTTGTCTTTAATTCTATCAGTTTCAAAAATTTTAAAAAAGGCATAAATTATTTTAAAAAGGTATAGCAAATAACTATAATTTTCTATTAGTTTCAAAAAAATTAAATATCATAACATAAATTTAATACTTAATTTTTCGGTTCACGGGGAACTAAAGGATATTGAGTGCAGTTTTTTAAATCTTGCCCCATCCATTTCGTTTTGGTTTCCCAAATTCTCTAATCCTACAGAGGAACGGTCTACTGAAAATTGAAGTCTATGGATGTTAATGGACTAATAACGAAGGTCACATGGAAGGTTAAAATTTGGGTGCATTTCATAGACAGTCCAAGTCTATGGGTGGGTGTTAATGGACTAATAACGAAGGTCACATGGAGGATTGAGAATTTCTCAATATTAAAGACGAAAGGTTCTATTATGAAAATTTCACTGTTGATGTTAACTCAATTTAGATGTTAACTCCACTAAACCTTGTGTAATCAAATTAATATTATATTATAAATACTGTTTATCCAATTGGTTAGACAAATATATTGAAATAATATTTTAGTTAAGATTATTTTTATTTAACAAAACTTACATAACTTACATAATTTACATAACTTACATGATTATGTATCATATCATAACTTACGTAATACATAAATACATACTTGAAAATAAACAACTTACGAATTAGTTTACATCGATTAGATACTTGATACTTGATATGTATTATCTATTTTAGTACAATGACATGATTTAAATCAATTAATAACATTTAAGTAACCGTAATTTATTATCAAATTTAGACTTCAAGAACAACGAAATGGATAAAAGTTGGATGAATTTGTCAAGGGTAAGTAACGACTATCGAAATGGAGCACAAACTTTTCTAAATTTTGCATTTCAAAATGCAAGCCAAGAGAATATGATTCTTTGCCCGTGTAAGAAGTGTGGCAACATCAACTAGCATTTTCGTGAAGTTGTCTATGAACATCTAATTGTTGATGGCTTTATTCGGGGGTATAAAAAATGGATTTTCTATGGGGAGTGTACACTTAGTAGAACCTCTTCAACGATTAATCCGGCTTATCCTCATAATGCTTACCATCAGTCTGTTAGAGAAGATGACATGGAAGGTATGTTGCGGGATGCATTTAATTTGCGTAGTCATGGTTTATTGCAATCGTTTCCACCTAACTTTATTGTATCCTATGATTGTAATCTTGGTGGAAATGCTTTTACCGAAATGGAAAGAAGTGTACCTGATGAAGAGTCAAATGGAGAAGCGGCAAAATTCTGCAAGTTACTTAATAAAATGAATGAAGAACTTTACGAGGGATTAAAATATTCAAAAATGTCCTTCTGCATTCGTCTTTTTCACTTAAAATATTTAGGAGGGTAGACCGGAAACTCTTTTACAATGTTGTTAGAGTTTTTGAGAGATATGTTTTCGTTTACAAAAATCCCTCATTCATGCAAAGATATGAAGAAACTGATAAAAGATTTAGGCATTGGGTTCGACAAAATTCATAGTTGCCCAAATAACTGCATGTTGTATTGGGGTGATTGGAAAAACCAATAGTTTTGTCATGTTTGTGGTAAATCTTATTAGATGAGTATGAATACAGAGGATGGGAATGAGGATGAAGGTGAGACACTGTCAAGAAAGAAGCCAACAAAGATTTTGTGATATTTTCCACTAATACCAAGGCTTCAAAGGCTTTTCATGTTGTCAAAGACAACCAAGTCTATGAGGTGCCATCGTGATGAACGAACTGATGATGGATTTTTAAGGCATCCTGCGGATTCTTTAGCTTGGAAATCATTTGACAGTAAATTTTCAAGCTTTGCGAGCGATCCTCGGAATGTGAGGCTTAAGCTAGCATTTGATGGATTTAATCCTTATAAAATCATGAGTACTTCGCACAATACTTGGCACAGTAGTGCTTGTTCCTTGCAATTTGCCTCGTGGATTTGCATGAAGTAATCTTCTTTTATCTTATCTATGGTTATCCCTAGAGAGAAAGGTCCTAGAAATGATATTGACATTTATATGCAACCACTTATTGAAGAGTTGAAACAGTTATGGGTGAGTGTTGAAACATATGATGTCTTGAGAAAGGAGAACTTTTATTTATGTGCGACTTTGTTGCTAACTATTAATGATTTCTCGACTTATGCCAATTTATTTGGTTGGAGTACCAAAGGACATTGTGCTAGTCATTGTTGTGCGACGCAAACATGTTCAAGTGGTTATATAATGGGAAGAAATTCTCTTATATGGGGCATCGTCGGTGGTTAAATGGAAATCATAGATTTAAATTTTAGAGGACTCTATCGATAGTACTAAAGAGTCCGAGAAGCTCCTAAGCGGACCATTGGATCCGAAATCTTGTTCATGTTAAAAGATATCAATTTCGATTATGGGAAGATAAATCAACCACACAACACGTAAACAAAGAGACGATCGATGGAGGCATATGTTGGCAATGTTGACGGGCGATTGATGATGAATCGATGAAGAGGATGATCCTAATGAGGCGGACTCGTGGAAAAAGAAGCATTTTTTAGTTGCCTTATTGGGAGCATCACATTTTGCGAAACAATCTTGATGTCACGCATATTGAAAAGAATGTTTGCGAGAACATCATTGGGACAATTCGAATGTGGATAGAAAATTAAAGATGATCTTCAAAGCCGACTTGATCTAGTTGACATGGGAATTCGCGTGAACTTCATCCCCAAGTACTTAGAATGGGAAATATAGATTATCGCCTTTTATTTTGCAATGTCAAAAAATAAAAAGAAGTGTTCTGCGGTGTTGAAGGACATAAAGGCCCTAGATGCGTATGCATCAAATATATCTCGATGTGTGAGTCTTAAATATCGAAAACTATATTCCTAAAATCACACGATTATCACATCTTGATGCAAGATTCTTGCCAGTTGCTTTACGATGTTGTATGTCAAAAATGTGAGGCCTTGTATAATTGGACTATCAATATAATAAAAGCTATTTATGGCAAAGTTTTGAATCTTTGAAGAACTTGAGAAAGTATAAAATCAAGCCACTTTGACTTTATGCAATTTAGAAGATCTTTTCACCTTCCTTCTTCACTATTATGGTGCACTTGGTAATCCATCTTCCTCATGAAGAAAAACTTGGTGGACTGGATTTCTATCGATGGATGTATCTTATAGAGAGGTGCTAATTTATTTGTAAAAATTTTCATTCATTCATGAATATACCTTTAGTTACAACTTTTGATAATGTTATATAACGTGTTTAGGTTCCTATTCAAATTGAAGTCTTATTGCCGTAATAAGTGTTATCTAGAATATTTTAAGAAAAATATAAGCCTCGAAGAGAAATTGAGAAATTTCCCGCCGAAAATGTTGAGGTACTAATGGGAAGATGCAGTTAGATTTTGGAATTCAAAGAAAGGAAAGGTATTACGTACTTCCAAACTCGTACAATTATTTCGGTTTATAGTATTTACTATATACATAATAATAATTTCATAATGTAGGATCGTGAGCGCGTTGGCACTACAAGTAGGCAAAAACAAAAATTCACGCATACGACTTGGTGAAAAGTTTTGCTTGTGTAGGCGAGGATGAGGTATTTTGAATTTATTAATTGTGTCAAATATTAACTAATTTATATTAAATAATATTTTACTACTATATTGTAGGAACAATAGTTTGGTCAAAAGTTGGGCGCCTTTAACTTTTGACATTACACATAGAAAGAAAGATGGATCTCCTATGACTCATCGAAATTGCGAAATTATGGTATATTTACATAATAAAATTTGAATTATTTTAAATATTTATCATGTTTAATTATAATGGTTTAATTCATCGTTTGTAATGCAAATAATGTTAAGTTATGTTGTATTTGTTTTGATTATATATTTCGTTTCTAACTCATTGATTGATTTATTAGAAGAAACTAAAGGATAAAAAGGTAGCGTATAAAGCGATCGCTTCGAGTGATAGCTCTGTTAATCTTGACGACATTGATAACCGAGTTATTACTGAAGTTTTGGGTCCAGAAAGATATGGTCGTGTTCGATTTCAAGGATCTTTTGTAAATTCAACACAATATTTTGGATCCAGCTCGTAGCAATACATTGCTTCGGGCAGTCAGAATCAAGCTGAAGTTCAAAGGTTAAAAGACCAGCTGGCTCAGAAGCAAGCGAGCACAGTTGAGCAAATTGCTCAACTTAAAACGGAGGCAACAGCGAGTGAAGCAGGGCAAAGCAAAAATAAGATGAACTCCAGCAACAACTTCAGAATATGATGAAGATGTTTCAGCAGTCGTAGAATCATCATCTTAGACTTTTGTTTTCTTATTGTAAGAATATTTTAACATTATAAATTTTAACATTATTGTAAGAATATTTTGTTATTTCATTTATTAATTTAGATCATATATCTTTCGTTGGATTTGAAGTATAATTTAGATTTGTTGTTTTGGTTGGATTTGTATTTGCTATTTTTGGTTATTACGGAAGGGTTTTATCTGAATGAAAATGGATGTAAGAAATCTACTAAAGTTAGTGGTGTTTCTTTCACAACAATGCTAAATAACAAGACTTTTAGCGGCACTTTAACCAAAAGCCGCTAAAGAACACGACATTTAGCGTTTTTTATTAAAAGCGCTAGCTAAATGTCATGTTCTATAAATGCGCTTGTGAGAAGCGCCTCTAAAGGTCATGTTCTATAAGCGCCATTTTCGATAAAAGCGCCGCTAAATGTCATGTTCTATAGCGGCGTTTGCAAAATTTAGCGTTTTTTTATGCTATTAAAACGCCATAAATACTTTTAATAAATACTTATAAGCACCGCTATAAGCTCAAAAAATTTCGCTAAAAACCTGTTTTGCTATAGTGTTACTTGCCATATATCAAAATTTTATAATGTAAACATATTAGAAACTTAAGAACCTTACAATATGTAATACTAGATTGCAAACCCATGCATAATTTCAAATATATATTAAGATGTATAAAATTATTTCTTCAAAGCATTTAAATAAATTTTGTAATATTTGGCAAATAATACTAAAACATATTAATATGGATGTTTAATTTTATAATTTTTATTTCATAATATAATCTTTATTAAAATAAACATAATTTTTAATATATAAAAATAAAATTGAAGTAAAAAGTTAAAGTCTAAAGTGTGGAAAACTTGAAAATAAATGAAAATTAAGATTTATTTATTATTTATATTAATCGTTTTTAAAAACAATTTAACTATTAAAATAATGAATTTAAAATTAAATATATTCAAATACCTTTAAAATGATTATAATATTAATTAAAAAATTATTTAATTTGTTTTATTATAGCTAACCATGTAATGAATATAAAATTACAAACAGTAGCAATTAGATTGTAATGCTATTGGAAAGAAAACTTTAATTACTAAAACTATGCATATCAATAATATTTTTTAATATATTAATTACTAAGAAAGTAACTTTAATTTTATTATAAGTTCTTATCATATCTGTTTTTTTAATGACTATAACTATTCATAGTCCTCCCAATCCTTAAATAAGAGGATAACCACTTCAACACACTCAAACCAGATACTCTTATACCGAGAACAATGCTTCCTAAAATCCGAAATCGACTCTACTCCAATAGACTCATACCTATTTCTGTCCAACAGATTAAAATGAGAAGCACTACAATCAGACATACTTCAATGTTATCTTTCTACCGAGCCCAATAAGGTGATTTCCAAATGGATCGAAATCGTTGTAAGCTAAAACCCAGACTAGTCTCAAGGCCAGCCCAATTTAATAGTCCAACCATATTGACTAATTGAAATTGGACGACAAATCCACTTACTATATAGTATTGACTTTGGTATTTCTTTACTTCAAGAGTCAATAATAAATGGTGAAAGGAAATTTACCAACCATTGTTTGGCCATATATGATAATATACCTTCCTTTTATTGTTCTATTTTAGTTATTGGACTTAAATAATAAATATTGTACGAAAGCTTCACATGTTTTGTACTTCTCATTGCTGTAATTATCCCAACTCCACCACATTTACTAAAATACGTTTATTTTAATCTTTATACCTATTCTTATATATTTTAATTCAAAGTTTTTCAATTTTTTTTTTTGGATTTTTATGTAATTTTCAAGTGAGTCAGATTAAAGATCGGAAATAAAATGAGAACATAAAATATTAATTTTCGATTAAAATCGAAAAATTAATTAAACCTGTTCAATCGGCTTAGTCGATTTCGATTTAAATTCATGCAGTTTTTAGTTATGGGTTTGGTTTAGGTAATTATTCCTATTGATTATTAATTTTCAAATCAATCTGAACCAAAGAATTAACTTAATTTAGTATATTTTCAATTATTTATAATATATAAAATAAATATATATATTATTTAAGTTCCAATAACTAAAATCAATTAAGTGATATTTAAGATTGAATCAATTTTTATAAATTATAATCACTTAAATCGAATTAATAAAAACTATTAAACCGACCGAAAACCCAAATGCTGCGTAATACGGGAAGCTAAGAAACCGAGTGCTGTAGTAGTTTGAGATTGTCAAAGACGAAGGCAGCCCATAGTTTGGAGTTTAGACCGATTGGCGCCTTTGCAAGCAAGCACCACTCTTTTTACCTTGCCCCCACAATACCATGCGCTTAATGCCACGTTCTCGTATTAGAAATTAGTCACGTACTCGTATTAGAAATTAGTCACGCTCTTCATGCGAGCCTGTAGTTCTAAAAAGGATGGGGAAAAAAAAGGTAAATCAAAAGCTGGGTGCAAGATTGTGTACGGAATCGACCAGTAATACATGACTATGACTAGTGTTACAACCAATCTAATACTTAAAACATTGTGTGCAAAATCATAGTTTGATGTAGCACGAATGAGAACAAAATGTTTTCTAATTTTATACATGACTTAATATTGGATTATTTGAAAAAATTCAACCCACAAAATGGTATTCAAATCACAAATGATAACCTTAATTAATGCATTTGACATAGAAACTGCCAAGCATTAGATTAAATTAAAGATATAGTTGGCTAATGTGGACTCGATTGGGACGCCTCCCTTCAACATGGAAATACACCTTTATTCAACATTTGCACACTGCATTTTCAAGACAAATAAAGCTGCTTGTCAATCAGATTTTTTTTTTTTTTACAACAATTCACGACGAAAGCAACATAAATTGTCTTCTGCATTTAAAAACAATAAAGAAAAATAAAATCTGAAAATATAGCTTTCAAAATTATGAAAATTTAAGACAGACAATTGAGACTTTTAAATTAAAGTCTTCATAGTTATTAGAGGTATACATGGGTTAAACTAGGCCCAAGATTGGTTTCAAAATACTTTTAAATTTAAATTTATTTTTGGACCAATTCGGCTCACTCAAAAATTAATTTTATTATTAAAAACTTCATAAAATATTTTAAAAATATTTTTAATTGCTATTTTGATATTTTAAAATTAAATTTTAATTTTAAATTATTTAAATTAAATTCAGTCCCAAAGTGCAAAAATCTTTATTCAAACCTGACCTAACTTATCAAACTAACTTGACTACCCAATTCTTAGATAAGTCTAATTGTCATTATTGAGAATATTTATCGGCTAACAAAACCTAAGGAAGTCTTAAGCTATTCGTAATTGATCCAAATCTATCATTCACGAGCCACAAATTTAAGTATTTTAATACTGAAGTAACTACAAACATATGTAACGGGCCACGAATTTTCTAGTCTCATAACACATACTTAACTTTTTATTTATAAAAGTGCTTGATATTGAATTTTTACTTTACCAGAAAAAATTCTATACAAAAAGAGTTCAAGTTGAGTATATAAATTGTGCAAATGAAGTTAATCAAGCAAATTTTGACAAAAAAATTTAATTAAATTCAAACCAAAATTCAAGTGATAACGAATTAAGTTCAAGCTTTCCACGTTCCAATTTGATTTGAGTGATTCATAACTTTAAAAAAACCTAAATGATCCTACACAAGAAGACGATGATAAAAAACGCAATCAAGTAATCAATTAAATTAAACCTTATCAAGTGCTCCTCTTGATGGAAGCTCAAATGAACAGAGAAATAACTCTTCCTTCCAGGTGAAGGAAGAATGGCAGTGCCTTCAACAAATAAATCAAGTATTGCATTTGGGAACTCTGCCAACCATTATGAGCAATCACCACATTAGAAAATTTGTAACCAAAACAATTTTTTTTTTACCATAATTGTAACTGTTTCAGCAGGCTGAAATGAAGAGCCCTTGAAACAAACTCTCTCTTATAAAGAGCTACCAGTCTAAACAGCAATTTATAATCTTATCGCTTATAACTTATGAGAATAAAATAAATATTTTTTCATAATTCCCATTTTTCTTTACATATTTTCATCATGCCTCAAAAAAACATTTTGAGGTTTCAATGGGGCATACCCTACAAAGCTCCTAAATTTCCAAACTCCTCAACACCATTATCACCCCTGCAAATATGTTCTCCAAACTATTTCAGTACCAGACATACGGATATAAACTCTCCCCCAAAAAAAAAAAGTAAAAGAAAAACAGCATTAAAGGCTACCTTTGTATCTGGTAATGTTTTACGGATCTAAAAGCAGGTCTATTTCTGCAGTTGAAGAAATTGCAGTTAGCAGCTAATAAATTCCTAAAACAATTAAAGTTGAAATGAAAATTTTTGATAAAGTGAAAGAACCTTATTAGGAGCAGCATCAACGATACGGTAAGCTTCAGGCGTCAAGCCAACTAAGCATAACCCAGGAAAAACATTCTAAAGCATCCTCACAAGCAAAAATAAAGTTAAATTTTATGAAATGATGAAAAATATAAATTAAAACTTAGAAATATTTGCTTACATCAAGCTGTTTCTCGATGTTCTTGGGCCTTTTTTTGGGCCTTCTAGCGGGCCTTGCTCCTGTCAAGGCAAAGATATCTTCTTCAATTTCATCCTTCGATAAAGCTATACGAAACTTTCTTTTCTCTTTCTTTTCTACAACCCCTCCATTTTCAGCCAAAACCCTTGATCTAGTTGACTTCGGGGCCGCTGTTTCAGTTGTCTTTTCTGGCGGCACCGTTGTCGCTGCCGCCGCGGACGTCTCCACCATCACCATCTTCCTCGGCCTCAAATTCCAAGGTCGCTGTACTGCAACCTCCTCCCCTTCTTCGTCGGGCTTATTTTTTTGCGGCTCTAACGACTCTTCTGCTCTTTGCTTTTGCTTTGCTTCTTTTTCTCCGTGGGCTAGTTTGATGGATATCAGTGGAGGACAAAAGCTTAAGCGGTGAATGCGGGTAGAGCGTGATCCAACACGTTTCGGACGCAAACTGTTGTAGCCGGAATCGTATTCAGGTGAACGGCAGCGGTTTAAGTTGTGCAAGGGCCGTGACTTTATAGTTGCAGTTTCCATCGTAACAATAAAACGAAAAACGAAACGTATGAAAAGAAACAACTTTAGATAAAACGACGAGGCTTCCTAAACTCTATTACACTGACAGCAGCACGAAGCACACACGATGGGGCGAGTGACGGAGCAAACGCAGAGCATCGAAACAAGACGAAAATATCACATACGTTTGTTGAAAAATAAGAGTATCTTTTGCGTAGGTCATTTATAAGAAAGCGGGATCGCCCAGGGGATTTTACGTTATTACGAATTTGGCCTTTATCTTTTCTATATTCACATTTGTGTACCGGAAGGAAAATTAGTTTAATTCTAGTTTTAGTCCCTCTATTGTATTGAAATCTGCTCTTCTTGTATGATATCATTAGCTGTTACACATAAAATAATAACATGAATTTTTTTATTTGATCACGTAAAATTTAATAAATTATATTTAATTAATAAAATTTTTCATATAAATTGAATGTTAATATTACTTTTTAAAGTTACGTCATCACTTTAATAAAATCATTTAATGGTATTATCAATTTAAACCCATTAATGAATTATAAAAATAAAAATCAAATTATGTAAATTAAAATAAAACAGGGTACTAAAATCATAATTAAACCAAAAGAAAATTCTATATTGTTGTTCTTTTAACTATATTTTTGTCCTTAAACTGAAAATGTTAAGACTTCAGTAATATTTTAAAATTATTTTTTGTCGGTTTTTTAAATTAATCGCTAAATATGTTTTTTTAAATCAACTATCAATTTAAAAAAAATAAAAAAATCAAGCACAAGCTAGGTAATAAGGAGGAAACATCTAAACTTGAGGTCGAGAGGTTTGTCCGGTACACCAAGTCTTATTTATTTCCTTTTTTATTCTATGACTATCTCTAATAATAACAGAAAGTAAAGCCAACAATAAAGTTAATGGAACATCATAAACAGAAGAGGTTGCATGAGATAAGGTCACTCGAGCTAAGTTACGAGCCACTTTATTAGCATCCTTTCGAATCTAAACAACGAATAAATCATTAAATTGAGATTTAGAAAAAATGACAGTCCTGAACTAGTTATCTGAATTCAAAATTATTATTTTATAGTAGAGTTCAAGACATTAACAACTTGCAAATAATCAGATTCAATGACGATAGAGTCAAAATTTAAATGTGAAAGCCAAGACAATGTCACTCTAACAACAAAGATCTTCACCAAACAAGGCTCCAGCTAAATGTTAACAAAGTGAGATCGATTTTTAATAAAATGATTCTCATTGTCTCGAAATAAAACAACAAAAGAAGTGAAATCAGCCCGCAAAAATGCCGCTACATACACATTACACTTGACCGAATCAGGTGGAGGTTATGTTTATTTGTTATTTTCAAATATCACTCAAAAAAAATCAATTAATAGATTTTATTATTGTCATTTGCATTAAAACTAAACTTTTAAATTTCAAAAAAAAAGTGCCACTATAGATTATCCAATTAGTGAACATAAACTAAATCTAAAATTTTACACATAATATAAAATTAATGACATAATTTTATCAAACAAATTTAACTGTTACCATTTGTCAGTACTAAAATTTTAAAATTTAAAAAATATAAGTACTAAAATTGATCAAATTAAAGTACAAATACTAAATCTATAATTTACACAAAGTATAGGGACTAATAGTAGAATTTGACATGAACGAAAAGTACTGAGCTTGGGCTACCTGGCCCTTCCGACTCGACCCGAAAACGCCGATATCGCTGGCATTTTAATTTCAAATTTCGGTATATATTAATAATAAAATAAAATTTCTAACCCTATTTTTGTTTTCTAAATTTTAAATTGCAGCTCAATTAGCCCAGCCCTAAGCCCTTAAAAGGCTTGAAAACACTCTCAAACTTTACTCACTTTTCCCAGGCAAATCCTTCACCAGAACTGAGAACTAAATGGAGAAACCGGAAATCAACGGTTCTCTTTTCCGTTCGAGCTCAATAAGCAATGGCGCCACCTTTAGGTCACCAACTCCCGTTCTTTCTCTTCAACCCAACTTCAGTAGCCAAGCCGTTCAGGTACTCTTCCCTAACTGTCTACTGCAAAAACCCTAGCGCCTTTACGTTTCTTTGGGTTTGACTTCTTAATTTTATTTTTGCTGCTTTGTGTTGTTTCTGTAATAAGGAAACTAAGCTCACATTTGCTTGCATAGAATCGGGCTTTACGAACCCCTTTTTGTGTGTGCAAATACTAGGGTTTTAGGTTCAATTAAGTGGATTTGTTCTTCAAAAAAAAAAGTTGGAAGTGAATATATAGCTGATTATGCAATGTTAGAATAAATTATAAATTTATTATATAGCTTGATAGTACTGTTTATTGGAGATTTTTAGTATGGGAAATTATATAAGTTTTTAATTTAAATTTCAGGAAGCTTTGGAACACTTGGCATCTATCGACCTTAGTGAGTTATTCAATGAGGCGAAAATTGAGTACTGTCGAGCAACTAGAGACTTAAGAAGCTGTAATCGTTATGTACAGTACGCTTTGAACTCATGTGGACATGCTTCTCTTTGTGCGGAATGTAGTCAACGCTGTGATCTTTGTCCAATTTGTAGAATCCCATTGATAAAAAGTGGTAACAGTAGAGTTCGTCTTCGCCTTTTTGATGAATGCATAGATGCTGGCCTCATCTCTAGAAGATGTGATGAGAGGTTTCAAGATAAAGAAGATAGAGATAATCAACTCACTGTTGATGTTCAACGACTTTATTCGTTTTTTGATGTAGCCTCGGAGAATAACTTGGTTTCGTTGGTCTGTCATTGTATCCTTTTGCTATTTTAATTTTTGGGCACCTTTTAGCCTTGAAGGGATTTGCTCATATTTTTATAACATATTCTGAATACAGCTGCCTTGGTTGTGCTTTAGAAAGTCATGCTTCCTTTAACAGAAAACAACAGATGTTACAGATGTATGTATGGATGAAACTGCTGTTTCCAGTGATGTTGTCACTGCTTTGTTGCTGGATGAGAAGGTTGTTAAGGATTGGGTCAAGCGGACATTTAAAAACATGGCAACAGAACTTCAGCGTATATGTATCCTTGAAAATTTATGAAATGCTTTGAGAACTATGCTATTTTAGTAATTTGTATATACAATGCTTGTTGGGTGTTCCGTAACTGTTTTTATCAGATTATCTTGAGATAGAAGAGATGAAAAATCGGTTGGGTTTGCTTTTAAAATTTTCTGTACGTCTGACCAGTTTATCTGGTGTACTTGAAGTTTTGGAGTCTTCTTTCAAGGGCCGTCTTTCAGCACAGCTTCATGATTTGCACCACCTTCAAGAGAGTATATTGAAGACAAAGCAGGTTTGATCCAGTTAAGCGAATGGTTCATCATTTTTTAGCATAATTTAAGAGCAATGTGATTTTAGCAAAGTCTCAGAACCTGCAATCATGAAAAGCAGCTGAGTAAAGAGTAATAGCAGTTTGAGTTCAGAATTTGTGAGAAATTAGTGGCTGTCATTTGATCATTGCTCTTTTTTGAACTTCTTATGACAATGTTGCTATGTCCACCTTTTGTCTTTTAGTACTCTGCATTATTGTATCATTAATTTCATTGAAGACTCATTTTGACCTTTCACCGGGCAAAATAAACAAAATATAGAATTTTAATGTCATGCAATAATCATCATTTTCCACAATATTTGTTTTCATTTTCAGCATCTTGAGATCACAATATGGTGTATAAGGCACCACTTCTTGGAACAAGTGAGGTCTCGTCATGCTGATTTCACATCCTGGCGTAATCATGTCCGTGAAAGGAAATCAGCTGCAATCGAGCGGGCATGGCCTCCGGCTGACGTGTTAGATCTCTCAACCAACTCCACTGGACAGGAAGCTTCTCTTTTCATTGAGGATGCACTAGAAAATCTTGACATATACGAAGAGATAGGAGAAGAGTCAGATTTTGCATTTTTGCAGAAGAATGGCGCCTTGTCCTTTCTTCAGTCTAAAATAGGGGGAATTACAGGATATTATCCATTTGAAAGTCTTCGAGCTGCTGTGGATATCCTCTTTCTACGTGGTGGTTCTGATTTGGTGGTTGCCAAGCAAGCGATTGTATCCTTATCTTTCTAACTTGATTTTCCTTAAAGGTTTTTCTGTTGATTGGACTTTTTTTTCCTTTTTTATTGGGCACACTCCTTTAGGTTTTCTTAACTGAGATGTAGTTTGTGTATTACCTGTTTGATCGGCATTGGAGTAGGCCTAAGGAAGAATGGAGGGACATTGTTGATGACTTTGCAGCCTCCTTTGGCATCAACAGGCATTCCTTACTTGAGTCATTCATTTTCTGTCTTCTTGATGACCACTCAGATGAAGCTTTACTGGTAATTACTGTATCTGTTCTTATAAAAGTTTGTTTAGGTCTAAGTTCCCACACTTACTTGCTGTGTGCGGATTTCAGATTAATTTTATAAATGTTTCCTAGGATGTTTGACCGTTAACTTCTCTGCCACTCACTACCTCATTAAATGGAGTAGTGTGATGATTACTGTTGCTATTAAATTATGCTGTGGTTTTAGATTGGTAGGAGTGTCCAGCTTGCTTAAGAAAGTTTTGTTGAAGCATATTGCTAAACGAATTATAATTCTAACATGCATGCCTAAGTTTTGATGGAAATTGTACCTGTACTCATAAGACTTGTATTGCAAAATGTTCTTACTTGCTATGCAGTGGATTTTACTGTCCATGTTAGGTTCTATTTTCACCCAGAATAAAGGGTTGTTTCTTTTTTTAATTGTGAGTGCTAGCTTCTAATATATTAATATCTGAGTGAACTAATATAGTTCCTCTTAACTCCTCTTTGCTAAACCCAAAAGAAATGTTTGGAGTTTAAAGTACCCAAATGAATTATTTACCATATCATCGTGGTCCGTTTCTTGTGTGGAACCACCATATTTGTTTAATTTCGGGATGACAGTGAAGAACTATTGTCTGCCCTTTCAGGTTTGCTACTCACTTCTAATATAGTTCTACATTTTGATTATTTTTTACAACCATATTTCTCAGGAATCTTGTCAACTTCTCCCTGAGATCTCTGGCCCAGAAACTCATCCAAAGATTGCACAAGTTCTGTTAGAAAGGCAGAATCCTAAGGCAGCGCAAATGGTGATACGCTGGTCTGGTCGTGATGGCGGATCACAGTTGGTTTCACTTAGTGAGGCTGTTACTATTGTTCGGGTGAAAGTGGAGTGTGGGCTTTTGACAGAAGCATTTACATATCAGCGAATGCTCTGTGCAAAAATCCGGGAAAAGAAGTTCAAGTATGAACTCACTGGCGATGCATTTGATGACTTGAAAGATCAAAGCAGGTCCTGGATGGACTGGTTAGAAGCATTGGTCACCGAATTTTGTTGTTTATGTATTAGGAGGAATATGGTTGATCGAATAATTGAGTTACCATGGAATGGTGAAGAGGAGAAATATATCCACAAATGCCTGTTAGATTGTGCCAGTGATGACCCTACAACTAGTATTGGAAGTCTTCTTGTTGTATTCTATCTTCAGGTAATGTACGGAGCTACGAGGATCAATGAAAGGATATCATCTTGTCTTATGTTATTTTAACTCGATATCCAGATACCATTGCATTAAATGGTAGAACATTTAGGTTTGGGCTTATGGTTACTGTATACAGTTGAGTACTTTGCCTATGTTTAGGCCTTAAATTGTTATTGTGATTCTCATTTTTACTGTCAGATGCTCCATAATTCTCAATTTTGGGCTGATCCAATGGGTTCTAACATCACTTTTAGGAGTATTTCCCTTCTAGGTTAACTAGATGATTCTTTCCATGTATTAGTGTATTACCAGAGTTTATTTACTTGCTTTCTGTTACTAATCCAGCGGTATCGATATGTTGAGGCATATCAAGTCAATGTTAAACTTTGGAGCTTGGAAGAATACTTCATTTCAACTCATTCTGGCGATGAAGAATTTCTAGAAGCTCTATCAAGAATGGAATCACATCATCAGAGGAGAAAAAAATTGGTTGTAAGTCGGTTTAACTTCGACAGTCATTGTTGCTGCTATAAAAGAAACTAAATTTTATCATTTCATCATTTCTTTACTGTTCTTGGTGTTTGAAGGTTACTTGTAATAAGTAGATTTTATAACGTATCTACTGACTTGTTTACTCCATCTTCAATAGGATAAAGGCATAGAATTGCTTCCCGAAGTCCTACAACAACAAGTAAACACTGGAACATTGCCTGATATAGTAGTTGCTTCTGGTCAAGAGGATGAAATGCCAACAAGATCTGGTTCTCCAAAATCAGCAAGTTTGTTGGTTCCGTCCACTTCTGATTCTGTTGTTCTACGACCAGACCATATGGCGACTCCTTTGAGACCACCCGTTTCTGAAATTCCTAGAATAATGGATGGGTATGTCAACAATTCTCGTGTTGAAGCTGGAAACCATGGATCTACGTCAATACTCCAGGGGAGATTATTTGCAGATGCAGGAGTATCAAATGTTGAAATTGGCAAAAACTTCAATTTTGATAACATCTCAGGTCCTGGAATTCATCGTGTAAATCCCACATATGCTACACCATTAAAAGGTATCAATCAGAGTTCATCAAGAGAGCTTTCAAACAGACACCTACGACAAAAACAATCTGATAAAATCATTTCAGAGGGTGAGCAAAATGGGTTTGTTAGCCAAGTTCACAATCCAAGTTCTCCTTATTCCCGAAGAGTGACGGCTAATCCCGCTTCTACACCTAGCAGTAACTTTGGATTGTTTAAAGGTGCTGCAAATAACTTGAGTTCAAATATTTCTGGTAAGAGGGGTCAATCAGATAGAGATGACGGGGGGTGGAATGTACCTCCTACTGAAGACGTAATGGATGTCTCTTGGAGGTAAAGATTTTGATTTCTACTCTCATTCTCTTACTCTTGCAATCTCCCATGTTGTTCTTTGAATGATTCTATACGTCCTTTTAGCATCAGGTGGGGGAAAGTTTTCCTATATCATTTTGTCACTTTGTTTTCTGGATATTTGCAGCCATGGGGAGAGATCTTTTGAGGACAGAAATGCACATGTGGGGCTAAGATGGAGATCTGATGAAACGAGCGATGATGAAGAAAAGTGCCCCGACAGAACCATGGAAGTTGGTGCAACCCCTGTAAGGGGACATAGGAGGAGGAGATTCACGAGAAGATGAAAGAACCTCATTGGCCATGTATTTCACCATTCTGTTACCTGATTCTCGTTATTTCCATACCTAAAGCGACCCGATCCCTATATTTTTTTTTTTTTGGGGGGGGGGGGGGGGAGAAGTATCGCTTGTGTTGCAACTGCCACCCTTTTTATTTGAGAACAAGGTACAGCTCTTCTCTTGTCTAGAAGTCATGAATATCAAAAATTCCGAGGAGCAGGTAATGAACCATACTTTGTCTTCTTGATATGAAGTTAGAGAAACGAAAGGTCTTTGATAATTTAATGCATCAATTAATGAAGGATGAACTATAATTTTTGTATTCTTTCCGAGACTTCTTGTTCCTTCCCGTGTCAAGATAATTGAATGTTACTATCTAGCCAATGTTGAATGTTAGATAATTGAAACAGAACGTAGAGTTATTATATTGCAGTTGGATTTAACAAGTTGTCAACCAATTACATCCACAGTCAAAGATTTTTTTTTTTTTCTTTTTTTTGTCTATAGTTTGAAGGGAATGAAACTCATTTAACGTTGAACATGATGAATGTTAAAGGTTAAACATTGGATTTTATTTGCATTGTAAAGTATTGGGGTTGCAATTTGAAACAAATAGAAACTAGTTTTAACAGATAAATATGATTTAATACCTTATGATGTAAATTATAGTGTATTAAGATTGTTTATATTTATATCATTGATAGGGAAAAAAAGGTGATACTTGGCAGCTAGTAAAGTCTATAAACTTGGTATTAAAAATTAAAGATGCTGCCGTTGATTGTAAGATAAGTAAAAGTTCACCGAGTAGTATGTTGGACTACATTATTTTTCCAATTTATGAGTTTAAGAGAAGTTATAAGTAATTTTAGGAGTTGTATAAAAAAATAGGTATAATTAAAATTTATAATTAAATTATTAAAAATAAAATAAAATATAGCTATAAAGAATTAAAAATCTTATAAGAAATTTCGGTTCTCAAAAGCTGAAAATTTTAAATTTTTTTTTCAAAAATGTTTTTTTTCCAAAAATACTTTTAAAAATAATCTTAAACTAGACCGAATTTTTGGGCTCAAAAAACTAATGGAAATCGGATTATATACAGAAATAAAATAACTCTGGGGGGTTGAAATAGGATAATGACCGTACATCTGCTGAGAGTAATCACGTGGGCTCATTGCATTGATGTCCTTTATTTCAACAGTTGGCAGCATTTTTACACATGCCATCAAGCTTGAGACCGACAGACAAAGATCTCCAACACCATTTTCTCATGCTTTTTGTTTTTATTTCTTTCCTTTGCCTCCTTATGTTCTTTTTAATAATCTAAAGCATTATCATCTTCACCAAAACTTTGGGTCAAAATTATTTTTCTCCTTTTAACTTGCTAATTAATGTTTAATGTTTCATTTTGAATTGTGATTAAAATAAATTATTTTGTCAAAATATCAAATCTATATTAAATTATTATGAAACCCAATAAAAACAATATTTTAGTACAATAAATATAATTGCTGGATAAAACCAAAAGGAAAAAAGTTAAACCTTATCAAATCTTCATGAACCAAAAGAAAAAAAAAAATCTCTAAGACACGTATAATTTGTCATTAACATCTAATTTTGGTTATATGAAACTAATCTGACCCACTAAAAAGATTGCTAGTACAATAAATATTTTTTTCTTCTGCTGGGTCCGTTTTAAATGGAAAAAATAATTGATAAAATGTTTGTGATTTTGGATAAAGTGGATAAAGCTTTGTATAATAATGTGGCCACAAAGAGAGAGGATAAAACAAAACCAAAAGCTGTGTAATAAATCCATTTATTTTTGGGCGACAACTTACCTTATATGCTATTATACGCTAGAATATACTTTCCAATAACTTTTAGTATTGTTATTATTGCGACAGTATTGGAGCTTATCAATTTTAGAAGTATTGATATTTATTAATTTAATCAGGATTATGAATAATTTAATATATATATATATTAAAATTTCACGTGTACGTATCCAAATATATCATTCCAAGCATTCTTTTTTTTTTTTGAAAAAATTATTTTGTTTCCAGGAACATCTCTCGCCGTACACGTATCCTTATAAAGTCTTTCATTTAGCTAGATTTCTCTCATTAATGAAGTAATATATAATTCTTCAAATCTACAGAGTACTCATTTTGTAATTTTATTATTTTATTAATTAGTTAAATTTGTTATTTATAATAACATTTTTCATGTCGGATATAATTAAATAGTTAATTTGATAATAAATTTATAATTTCAAGTTATAATAATTTATATTTGGGTTTTCTTAATTAGGTATTATAGTTCATTTTCTTAGGTTTAATTTGATGGGCGATACATTTATTTTCGGTGAAATTAAAAATAACAGTAGTAGTAAGATTAGTTACTATAACGATAAAAGTAAATATTATAGCAGTGAAATTAAAAACAGCGATGAGATGTGTATTTAGATTCAAATACAATTATAGCGATGAGGTGAATAAGTAAAAGGACTATGAAAAGCATTACATTAACGCTTATAATTTTTATTTTTATAAAATTATTACAAATATTTGAAATTGTAATTTTATTTAATAAAATAATCAGTATCACAATAGTTTCATAAATATTTTAATTAATTGTTTTATAATCATTTAAAATTATTTCTATAGTTAAGAATGCTAAATATTATTTCAGGGAATAAAAAGCATTATACTTGAATCCATTAAAAAGTTGATATTAAATAATAATTTAATTATATTTATACTAAAATAATATTATAGTAATAAAGTTAAAAAGTGAAAGGGACAAAATAAAAATTTCACTACACTAAACTTAGCAATCCAAAAGAATTGTGGCGGTGTGATTGAGTTAAAAAATACTCTAAACATACTGCACCGAAGATAAAAATGTATCTAAATGTAACTTTTTTTTGTTTGTTTCTAGTACTGCATTAATAGTGAAAATTTTAGTAAGGTTGAAATGTTGTTTTGTCTTTTAAAGAATATATTTTTCTATTATGCCATAAAGGAAAATGTGCCATAAAAATTAAGTCTGCTTCATATCATCAAATTAAAAAAAAAAAGATTGGTTAGAGAATATGTTTTATATATATTTTCAGACACCAAAACATTTGGTGTAAAATACAAAATTGCCTAAATAATTACAAAACACTATCATATAGTTTATCAATAACTTTCTCTTTATTTTAACTATAGTATTTAATATATAAATTTATATAATATATTTTTAACCCCAAAATTTACCAAAAAAGCCCAAAAATTTGAAAAATTACGAAAATAGGCCAATTTGTAGAAAATTTATGGAAAGGGCCATTTCCCCAAAAAGCGTCCGCGTTAGCGTTTTTTGGAAATCGATTAAAGCGCTTTAAGAGGCATTTTGTCCACCTCAGCAAAAACGCGTCCACGTAGGCGCGCTTTTGCTGAGTTGGACAAAAACGCCTCCCCAGGGGCGCGCTTTTGGTCAGTTTCCCCCAAAAACGCGCTGACGTGGACGCGTTTTTGCCCTACCCTCCCAATGAAATTTTTTTTGAAGTTTTTGGCCCAATAGTCTCCGGCAAAATAATTTTGATGAGACGTTTCTGAACAAACAGTGGCCAAAAACGCTTCCAAAGAGGGCGACCGTCAAGATGTGATCGAAAAGTGCTCCCGTGGGACGCTTTTGCTACTGATTGTCTCCGACAAAATAATTTTGAGAGATGTTTCGAACAAACAAGGCAAAAACGCTTCCAAAGAGGTGCACTGTCAAGATACATCTTGAAAAGCGCCCCACGTGGGCGCGCTTTTACTCTGATTGTCTCCAAGCAAAATTAGGCTATAAATCACTCAAATTTCATTCTCAGGTTGCATAAGGGAAATTGAGGCAAAAGGAAAAAAATTGAAAATGAGTGAACATATTAATGCTGTTATTTACTACGACGGTGAAGTTCGTGACACCAAAAATGGCATTGTTTTCTTATCGGAGAACACAACGCGACTGAGTTTTAATCGGAACATCGATTTGGTAGAACTTCGCAAAAGAATTAGGCGTAAAATATTCGGAACAACGCCAATGAAAGTTTAGTGTATTAAGTATAGATTTTGTGTCTCGGTTGATCCGGTGAGATATGAGTCGTTCGACATCAAAGGTGTTCGGGGCTTTGAGGCAATGGTGGAGACTCATATTGCCAGTGGATCACCCTATATCAAGGTATATGTAGAATTTTCATCTCCAAGTGATCTTTCTGAGACCTCGACACCTACTACCGTTTGAGGGGAATGTACGACCCCAAGCCGACACTCTGTAAGTGGGAGGTAAAACACAGAAGTGCTCATGTGCGGTCGTAGTATGGAAAACATAACCCCTGCACGACACTTGGTTGGTGGATGGGACATGCATATCCGTCATTCGACGTCCGATGATAGAAATACGTATTGGGGGACGTCGTCAACTTCTAGTGGTTGACAATCCACATACGATTGGAATCTTTACGAAAGATGTTTAAGGAGGGATGATGTACTCGACGACATCCACCGTGAGGGCCCTCGTTTGTTGCAGGTTATGGAGGGTCGGACGATGAATCCGATGTGGATCCACCTCGGGAGGCAGGGCCCGACGGTGCAGAAGTTGGATTATTTTTGAACCGGAGCCCATTTCAATTGTACCTGAAGACGTTGAGGCGGTTCAGACGAAGAAGAAGAAGATCCGCTATTCGTATGCGTATCGCCTCCAAATTTCACATACATAATATCGATCTATCTCAAGATGATGCATTGGAGTTTCTGAACTACCACACCGAGGCATGACCGTCATGATTCTTTGTTGGATTCGGACCAATTAGAAGTTGGTAACCAGTTTTCCAATAAGAATACTTTTCTTGCTGCATTGAAACAGTACAACATTAAGAACGGGGTTAACTATAATATGGTTAAATCCAAGCTCGATAAGTTCGAGGCGAAGTGTGCAGTGCAAAATGGCACATATTCATGAAAAATCATGGCGTCGTTGAGGAAAATGACAGAGTTGTGGGAGATAAAAAAAGTACAAAGGTCGACATACATATCTTGCCGGTACAGTACCACTATGTGTTCAGTGATTTTGAATATGTAATGTTGCATTGTTTAACGTACTTCGTTGACAGGTGTAACACAAGATCATCCAAAGATGGATTCGGCATGTTGGCTAAACTAATAATCCCGACGGTGAAGGTCGATCCCAAGACTACGGTGTTACCTTAATTGGCGATTCGTAGCCAATTGGGGTACACGCCTCTTCTGAAAAGGCTTGGATAGCCAAGCGAAGCGTTAGAAAAGTTACACTATGGGTGGGACACTTCATATAATGAAGTGTGGCAATGGTGTCAGTCTTGGAGAGATATGTCCCAGCAAAGACGACGACCTTGAAACGGAACTCGCAGACTACAACGATCGTCTGCTCCCGTGGATGCGCGGTGTTCAAGCATCTGTTTTGGACATTTAAGCAATGCCGAGATGCCTTTAAATACCTCAAGCTATTGGTATAAATTGACGGTACCTTTATGTATGGTAGATATATGCATCGGCTATTGCTAGCTGTGGCACAAGATGGCTGTGGGAGAATCCTTCCGATTGCGTTCGCAATAACACCAAGGAAGTCAGCTGATGACTGGGACTTCTTCCTATCTAGGTTAAGGAGGCATGTTTGCCCCCAACCTGGCATATGCGTTATATAGGATAGGGGCCCTAGAATACTTGCGGCAATAGAACGTCAGGGAAGCATGTGGCATCGCACACACCATCGATATTGCCTGAGGCATGTTTCATCCAACTACTATGGGCAACATCGATCTAAAAGACAGAAACAGCAAGTGACCGATATGGGTATGAAATGTCTATTGATATAATTTCATTTGTAATATTCAATTTATTCTCAATTGAAGAGTGGTATGTAATATTCGCTATCAACGTATATTGGCAGGGTATGAGATCAATAAATACCATTTTCACGAGATCTTTGATAGCTTTGAGCTCAGATAACGCCGAAGGCGCAAGCTACCTGTGCAATATTCCTTTCGAACAATGGACACAAGCATATGACGGCGGCCTACGATATGGGCATATGACCACAAACCTAGCAGAATGCATAAATTTCATTTTGAAAGGAACCGTCATCCGCCGATTACATCGGTTGTGCGAGAGACATATTTTCGATTAGCGGCACTATTTTCAAGAGAGCGTGAGTTATAGAGGCGATGCAAGGAGGCCATGTATGGAGCCCGAAGGTCTTGCAAGAAATAAACCGTGGAAGACACGGCGAACACCATGCACACAAGTGTGTCACGATCGCGACAACCTATGGTTTCGTGTCACGGAGTTTGATGACCAACCAAGGTATTGTTGGCGGCCATTATCGTATACACTTGACAAATGGACTGCGATCGTGGGATATTTGATGCACTTCGTTACCCATGCGCCCATTTACTTGCGGCTTGTCGTAATCTCCGTCTTGATCCAATGAGATATGTCGACGAAGTGTATAAATTAGAAAACATGTACAATGTGTGGAGACACGATTCCCACCATCCCGATGAACGTAAGTGGCCATCGGTATCACTTGCACCGTATAAGTTGTTGCGGATAGACAATTGAGGCAAGAACCAAAAGGTCGACCTTGCTCGACTAGAATATGCAACAATATGGATATCCGATAAATAAGCAACCAAAGTCTACTGTCATGGATGGTGTAGGAACCCGGCCATACATCTCGCTCATGTCCAAATCGGAATAGTTGACCGTGTTCTTAGGTCTTTTGTCTCATGGAGGCTATGTAATATCTATTTTTTGGAGGAAAACGGTGAACTTTTGTACAATAACTTTTATTTTATTAAAAATTAAAATAAAATAAAAAATTAAATTATAAAGAAAAAGTTAAACTCAAATTTTATTAAATATATTAAAACTTAATTACAAAAAAATTAAACCAATTCTATTTTGTCAAAGGTATTAAAATTTAAATAAATTAAAAAATTAAATTATAAGGAAAAAGTTAAACTCAAATTTTATTAAATATATTAAAACTTAATTACAAAAAAATTAAACCAATTCTATTTTGTCAAAGGTATTAAAATTTAAATAAATTAAAAAATTAAATTATAAGGAAAAAGTTAAACTCAAATTTTATTAAATATATTAAAACTTAATTACAAAAAAATTAAACCAATTCTATTTTGTCAAATGTATTAAAATTTAAATAAATTAAAAAATTAAATTATAAGGAAAAAGTTAAACTCAAATTTTTTAAATATATTACAACTTAATTACAAAAAAATTAAACCAATTCTATTTTGTCAAAGGTATTAAAATTTAAATAAATTAAAAAATTAAATTATAAGGAAAAAGTTAAACTCAAATTTTATTAAATATATTAAAACTTAATTACAAAAAAAATTAAACCAATTCTATTTTGTCAAAGGTATTAAAATTTAAATAAATTAAAAAATTAAATTATAAGAAAAAAGTTAAACTCAAATTTTATTAAATATATTACAACTTAATTACAAAAAAAATTAAACCAATTCTATTTTGTCAAAGTTATTAAAATTAAATAAATTAAAAAATTAAATTACAATAAAAAAAGCAAACTCAAATTTTATTAAATATATTACAACTTAATTACAAAAAATTAAACCTTAATTACAAAAAATTAAACTCAAATTATAAATTAATTTACAATAACTCAAATTAGGGGTTTAGGGTTTAGTCTTGATGCTTGGTGGGAACCAGGTGCCACACTGGGCGATCGACATTCTGCTGCGGATTCCTCCTTCTTTGGCTTCGGCGGGGTCGTGGAACCTCGGGCGAGAATCGGGTTTCTTCGGCGGTGGGTGCAGTTCGATGTTGCGATGGTGACCCACTCGATAAAATAATGACCCGGTGGTGTTTGCATAAACCACGGCGGGTGATCGATCTCGAAAGGAGACCCACATGTTCTCGACGGCGCCTCCTCAACCACATGCAACGTCGGCCTCACCATCGGTTGGCAGTAAGTAGTCGAGAACGGACTCGAACCCGGCCATGCACTCCAACTTGGGCTAGGACTAGGAACTGAAACATATATGGGTTAGGAGGATACATATAAGGGGAAGGGTACGCACCTGGCATGAATGGTAGATGTTGTGATATCGATGTTGTCGGTGAATGATGGGCCCGATGGATCGTAGGCATTGTTGTTGGGCCCGATAATCGTTTCGTGCCGATGATGGCCCCACCTCATCACCCATTCTCCTTGAATTTAAAGGGGCCCGACGTTCCTTTCGCTCGCTAAATTACCATCGCCTCCCTTCTTCCGACAACAGATACGGCTTGCCATGGATCCTAAACCATGGCATGTACTCCGGCACGCACGCTAACTCCGGAACGACTATCGGTTCCCGGTCAGGTATATAGTCATATCAGTTCTCCCACGTCTCGATATGTTCTGACCAAAATATTGGCCAATTCGTGTGTGACTGCCGTAAGTCCATTTTGTGCTTATCATCAAGCACCTCCGGTGGCACGGGAATCGGTTGCTGAAATCCAAATTGCCGTAGAACCCGATCTGCTTGGTGCATCTCCACGGTCGCGTAGGTGATCAATGGGACCTTTACGTGCCAACCGTTCGGATTTTGGAGGAACTCCTCCGGAATTACTGCCCGAATTTTGGATCATCGTACGGTGTCCATTGAAACTATATTAACATTACGAAAATATTAGTTATATACCTAATATTAGACACTACATATGAAATACTAAATTATAATAACAAAATTCGAAACTTACTTGTGATTCCGACCTTTGGTCCAATAGAGTCGATATCCTCAAGCGAGTTAGGTATTCCAACATGACTCATTGAATGGTTCCACCTAATTAAATAAACTTTTACCATGCAATTATACTATAAATCTACAAAATAATTGTAAAATATAATATTAAATTTACCTCGTTATCGGTGGGAATGAATATGGGTGGTCGAGTCGAGGCGTAAAATGGAAATCGAAACCATGCCCATGATCGCAGTAGTGATAGGAACCTCCAATTTTGCTTTACTCACCGCGTCGCTTCAAGACATCTCCGGTACAACCTCGACACCACGGCAGACCCCAACTCAATTCACCTACCGCTCAAATCAACAAGTTTCAGAGCCATCTCGTGGACGAGGTTTCTAGAGAGGTCCCAGATCGATAGCCTCCAATTATTTGAAGAATGTATGCCCGAGCATACCGTATTCTTTCTACTTGGTCGAACCTCGTTTGGCTCGGAATGTGTCTCGTAACCATGCCATATCAATCCGAGCTCCTTGAATTCTATCCTAATGGCACCCGAAGCTCGTAGCATACGACCATCCAATCGGTAGATGTTACGGACCGGTGACTACCGACCGATCCACCCAGAATCCCAACTGCAATTGCACATCTTCAGAGTGATGGTACACTCTCGCATGGCGATGGAAAGTGTGGGTCTCGGATCTCCACCTCTCAATCAACGCTACGATCAAAGGCGGCTCCAACTTGAACCCCGGCCTATCGTGGCCACGTGCAAAAACCCGCTTCCGCAGTAATTCTCGATCAAGGGCGATGGGGACCATGCATGTCATAATATAACATTCCAACACTCGATCTATGACTATTTAAAAATTATAAAATTAACAATTAATTAAAATTACATAATTGAAAAAAAATAAATAATATTAAAAATTAAAATTAAAACTTACCATTTGCATTTGCTCGACAGAGATGTGCTTGTTGTCTAAGCGAAGTAATTCCCTACCATTGTAATCGAATAAAAATTTTAAAATTTTCCGAAAAAATATATTAAAAAATTATAAAGGCCTTTTTGTAAATAGTAAAGGACTATTTTTAAATTTGAGCGTAAATTTTAAGGACCTTGAGAGAAAATTAAGAGAAAATTGAGAGAATATTGAGAAAGGATTGAAATGTGAAAAAATAAATGGTGGGGTTTTATACTTTTTTTTCCCGACAGTTGGGAGCCAACGGTCAAAAAAATATGATGATTGGGGCTAAAAGCGCGCCGCTTTTGCGTGGACGCCTATTTTTTGCGTTTTTTGAGTGGCAAAAAGCGCCTCTGACGCAGTATAATTTAGTTTCTTTATCCCCTAAAAACGCTACCGACGTGGATGCGTTTTTGGAAATGACCTTTCCGTAAATTTTTTACAAACTAGCCTATTTCCGTAATTTTTCAAATTTTTAGGCTTTTTTTGGGTAAATTACACCCACATTCGGTGTGACAAATTCTAGAAATAAAAAGATAAAACTCATATTGAAGGCAAAGTCCTCACACCAGTGGCACGATTATATCAATCACACAAATTTGACCAAAGGAGCGGCTAAAGATCCTGATATCAATTACAACCGCGAAACACCGGATCATTTCATTTCCTCTATAATAAAAACATGATAATATGATAATATCATCGTATGGATATTGTCTGTCTTTCCATTGTTCTCTCCTATAAATAACACAGCCGCAGTGAGGAACCAAATAACGGGGAAAAAAACCTGGTCCTTTTTTTTTTTTTTGTTTCAAAAGCGAAGCCCTAACTCGCATGCTGTTTGGATCTTAATCGTCAAAGATCCGATTCATATCTATCTCTGATCTGATCCAAAACGAAACCACCCGGCCTCTGAGAAATGACGCGTCGCTGCTCGCATTGCAGCCACAACGGGCACAACTCCAGAACCTGCCCGAATCGTGGTGTCAAGTTGTTCGGAGTTCGGTTGACTGACGGGTTGGTTCGGAAGAGTGCCAGTATGAGTAACTTATCCCAATTCGCCGGGTCGAATTCTGCCGGGCATAACGGGAATGGGTCGGGTTCGCCCGGTGAAGGTCCGGATCACGCCGATGGTTATGCTTCCGAGGATTTTGTCCCTGGATCGTCTTCCAGTCGTGATAGGAAAAAAGGTTTCATTCTTTCAAGGGTTAATTTGGTTCTCTCTTCTTTTTTTGCTTATTTTACGTAATTTCATTATTTGTTTTATTGTTGAAGTTTTTATGTGGTGGGTAATTAGATTGAGGACTATGAGTGATGGTATGAGAAAGTGTTCCGACTTCCGAGTCTTTAAGTATTTGCTTTGATTATATATATATATATATATATATATATATATTGTTCCGGGTACTGTGATCTTGTGGGATTTTCACATTTTTAGTTTTTACTTTCATGCTTCTAGGATTACATAGTTTAGGGAGTAAAGGTAAAATTGTTTTTTTAACGGTGAATTTGTTTTTTTATTTTCTTTTGATTGCGGTAAAGTGGGTTGTTGATGAATTAAGAAATGAATCGGATAACTTAAAGCCTTTAATGATGATGTAGAATGTATAAAAGATATTTGAAATGGTGGACAAGGAAAGATTGTAAGCACTGGGATGGGATGCATATAATCTGAAATATTTAATCCAAAAGATTTGTTGGTTATTTATGATATGAAGTTTACGGGGTTGAATGTCCCCCCTTTCCAAAGGAATGATTATCAGATTTAGTATCACTGAGTTTTGAACTTAATATAATGTTTACACCCATACAAACACATAATTGTGCTTGGTGGTTGCTTACATTTTTCTATTTTTGGATGATCCTCTAAAAAATTGATCATAGATCTGCCGCAGTTGACATTAGAAGTCTAGAATTTACAAGGTAAAGTGATGGATAGGTGACTGCTTTCCAGTTATTGATTTATCAAAGTGATAGTATAGCAACCTTGTAGTTTCTGCAGTTATTGAATTGAGTTATAATTTGTTTTGCAGGTGTCCCATGGACTGAAGAGGAGCATCGGATGTTTCTACTTGGACTGCAAAAGCTTGGGAAAGGTGATTGGCGTGGAATCTCTCGCAATTATGTTATATCAAGGACTCCTACTCAAGTGGCTAGCCATGCTCAGAAATATTTCATCAGGCAGTCCAACGTTTCTAGGAGAAAAAGACGTTCCAGCCTTTTTGATATTGTAGCAGATGAAGTTAGTACCCTTCTCTCTATGAATGATACTTCAATTGTCATATATAAACAACAACTTTGACTCCAAAAATTTTGGTTGACCATTCGGATCTCCAGTCACTTTTGATTATTATAAGAAATTGGAGTAGGAATGATTATGAATACGATGAATATATCCTTGAGATTTCAATTTATTGCCTGTGAAGATTTTGTTTCTTTATTGTTGGAATTTATCGTTAGTGCACTTGGTTTGCCTACAAATATTGATTTTGAGAATAAATACTTGGATGTTTTATTTTCCCACACATATCAAATGGGAGGCTGCAGTTGTTCCTGTCTTCTGTGTTGCTCCGACTCTTCATTTTTCTTGAATTCTTGAAGTGTCTATGTGTGATATTTATGTTCCATAGATATTCAGATATGGGATTGGGTTATATGTGACCCTTCAGTGACTATCAGAAAACGTGGAAGAACTTGGAAAAGGTTGGACATATCTGCTTGGGGATTCAGTCTGAGGATGAAGGTGAGGATGGTGAAGGGTCGAGAGTGGGGAGTTGTCCAGGGGCTTGATTTGATGGTTTTGGGCCGTGTAGAACTTTGGTAAATTTGGTTAAGTGTTAGTTGGGCTGGGGATTAAACAGTGAAGGACGTTGGTTGAGATGGAGGGAGATGAAGGTGAGTTAGAGTTGAAGTAGTGGTGAGGCTGATAGTTGGGGTTAGGCAATAAAGGGTTTTGTTTGTGGTAGATGAAGCTGGCGCTGGTCAGGTGTGTTGGCTGGTAGACTATGGTGCAACAGAATGGGGATTTTGGTTCTGACGCTCACGCCCAAATCTAGTGAGCATAGGTTATTATAATCTAGTTATTTTGGGGTGTGCGGTTATTCTAACTTGGTTCTTCTAGAGATAATAGGTTTAAACCAATTACTTATTATGTCCATATTAGTATTCTTCAGTGGATTGGTTTCTGGATGCAATTTGTCTAATTGATCATTTTCCTCATCACTTTCTTGCAGTCGGGTGACACACCAATGGTATCACCGGATTTGTTCACTGCAAACCACCCACTGGATGAAACGCAGAGCACTGACCAGTTGCCTATTCCTCCTCCATTGGATGAAGAAGACGAATCAATGGATTCCAACAATTCAAATGATGGGGAACAAGTTCCTCATCCAACATCGGAGATCTCCGAACCATGTTACCCAGTAGTATATCCTGCTTACTTCCCACCATTCTATCCATTTTCATTTCCATATTGGATGGGTTACAACACAGAACCAACCAAGACTGACACGCATGAAGTGGTGAAGCCAACAGCAGTACATTCAAAGAGCCCGATCAACGTGGATGAGCTGGTGGGCATGTCGAAACTGAGCTTGGGAGATTCTATCGGTGATAATGGCCCATCCTCACTTTCATTGAAACTTGATGGTTCATCCAGACAGTCTGCATTCCATGCCAATCCGTCGTCACGTAATTCAAGTGGGAGTCCAATCCATGCAGTTTAGGCGCCCACCTTTATGTTCAACTACTACCTAAGGGTTAGCTCAGGGTCTGTGAGGAGTACAGGTTATTGTTAATAGAGGAATAATCATGTGCAGTATGTTCTCTTTTTTGGTTTATACATTTGTAGCATTTTGTCAGAAATTTATTTGAATCTTTTAACTGTTTTCGTAATGATTTGCTTTATATTTTACACTGTATCCGCTCAGCTGCATTTCGAGAATCACATCCAGAGGCGAACTTAGGAATACACCAACAGCAATATATAGACCCTCGTTCTTTGTTACCAACGGTTCTTGCGACAGTATTGCAAGTAGCAGCATTCTTAGCGATAGGATTTTTAAGCACTATTCTGGACAGCATCTGTTGACATCATTATTTAGAACTTAAAAATTTGGGCACAGCTTGGGAAAGCTGTGGAACTAATTTTGGGAATATCTTTGTTGAGCTTTGGAAGATTAATATGAATTTTGTGTTTCTCTCACTTTTGGAATGCTTGGCGGAGGTTCGTCAGATATGTATACTTCTGCTAAAATCAAATAAACCTACTTCATTTAATCTCTGAACTATCAAAATTAATTCAGTTAAAATTTTTAATTTGATTCAAAAGCAGATATATATTATTTCTTTTGCAGTGCACGGGTTAATTGTATTTAATATCCAATATATTTTTAATTGATTATCTTAATTTAAAAATAACAATGCATAATACTAATTTTTGAATAAATATTTGATTTTGCACAATAATTTGAAAATAACTATTTTAATTATTTAAAAATACTTAATGTAATTAATTTAAAACTGTTTTAAAATTATGTTTCTGGAAAAATTTATAAAAATATTTTTAATATGATTTTGAAAAAAAATGTGACGATATAAAATAAAATATATATTTAAATTAATTTTGTAAAAATCCTTATAGAAAAATAAAATATATTTATTAACATAATTAAAAATTAATTAAAATTAAAAAACGGAAAACGTTTTTTTTTTACTTTGTAAAATATTACCTAATTTTAAATATTAAATTTGACGATGTGTCAAGTATTGAGAGTGTGAAAATATTAAAATTGTGAATAACTTTAATTATAAAAAATATGAAGGATTTAATTATATAATTTAAAAATTATACATAATTTTAATGTGGAAATATTACAAATTTTACTTTAAGCAATGAGATTGAATTTATTAAGGGTTAATTATAAAATTTAATAATTATAAATAACCTAAATATGAAAAAAAATCTCATTAATCTACTTTCTTCGTTTGCTTTAAAAACTTACTATAATATGTATATATATTAAATATTTTTATTTTTGAATTTATTAAAACTTTTTTTACTTAGTCAATACATGAATTTATATTTTGTCACACACATTACCCTAATTTGTGAACGATATTAATTTTAAATATTAACATATAGTTTGACTTATGATTTTGTCCAATAATATTTAATTGATACTTAAATTTATAAAAAATTAATTAATGCATGAATTTATTAAAAAATTATATTTTTAAATTTATGTCCATCCTAAGATTAACCTTCCGTGTTGTTAGTGTAAAAGCCTAGATATCCATAAGCCGAATATATAGAATATATCTATAAGCTCAATATATATAAACCAAATGGGCTTTATATTTATTGATATTGATATGATAGGTCAAAGAAAAAAAATATTATGAAAAATAATCTTAATGTAATGTTTTTTTGTTATTGTCATGAATATTATTTTTATGTAACTAGAATCCCGTCCTTCGCTCTCAATGAAATGATAAAATAAAATATATAATTATAAAATAATTGTACCAATTGATACTCAATAATCGCTAGGGTTTGTGGATTAAGTTTTATTCAATTCGCTCGAGTATTATTATCAATACGAGAAAATATATGAACAAATATATTAATATGTATTATCTTCCTATTTATAAATTAAAAGTAACTAAAAATAATTTTAAGTATTATGTAAAAAAGATAAATATAATAATGAGATAGTTAAAAGAAATATAATTAATAATTCTCGTCATTCCAACTATTTATTGCTTTCACCACTAGGAACGAATTTAAATTTTTATTTTTGGAGAGAGTTTAATTATAAAATTTAAGGGTTTCATAATTTTTAAAAAGAATAATTAAATTTTTATCAAATATAATTTTATCATTATATTAACTTACAATTTTCAAGACACTGTACACTTGGTCTATGAAATATGCTTTGATTTTATTCTCCACAATCTCTCTATGACACTTTATTTTATTAGTTTGAAATATCTCTTCATCTAAACAAAATAATTTCCTATATTTTAGCCCAATTTGAATATCTCTTTCAAGTGAGGCGAAATTAAATTGTAATTTTACAATAATAAATTATAAAATTATAATTTTACTATTTTAATAGTCAATATATTTATAACTTTTAAAGAACTAAATCAAATTTTATCTTTAATAGTTTAAAATTTTAAAAAATCTAAATAAAAATTTTTTTATCTTAAAGGGGTCGAACTCCTGCCAACCACCTAATTAGGCCTCTATCTATAAGAAATGACAGTCAAAATACATAAAATGAAAATAAGCTATAAAAAATATTCCTAACGTAATAATTGATATAAATTATAGTGAAAATCGATTTTATATAGTATAGTAATTTAGTAAATACAGATTTTAAAACACTATATTAGTCAACATTAACTCTGGGATGTGCCTCCTATTCTCGGACAAATTAGAGAAGAAACAGAATCGATGTCATGACGAGGAGGAGCACGACGTCGCGACGAGCCGATATGTCACTTCACTACGTGGTGACGTGTATTCAACTTAAATCGGATTTATTCTCCTAGTTAAACTCTGTTATCTTTTTCAATTAAATTATGATTAATCTAGAAATATTTTAGTCATATTAGCACTTTAATGTTACTTTTTTTTTTGAATCAAGTTTTGATTGGGTTTTATTTAGAAAAAAACCATGATAAAATACAGATATAAGTCCAAGAAAAACAAAAAAGAAAGAAACGGTCCAACAAGTTTTTGGGTAATTTACCAAAAATACCATTATTTTTCAAATTTAAGGAAAAGGACCTACTAATTAATTATTTACAGGAATGGGCCATTTTCCCTGAAAACGCGTTCACGTCAGCGCGATTTCGGGGGATGTAGTAGGAAAACGCGTCCCTGAGGGAGTTTTCTGCCACATCAGCACAAATCGCGTCCTTGAGAGCGCGCTTTGCTGATGTGGTAAAAACGCTCCCTCAGGGACGCGTTTTTGCCCTCCGCTCTCGTTAGGGATTTTAGTTGTTTTTAGGGTTGGAGTTAGGGTTTTTTGGGGTTTTAGGGCTAGGGTTTTCTGTTTTAAATGTTTTTAAGGTTCAGGGTTTTAAGGAAAAGTTAATAAATTAGAGTTTAGGGTTAATTAATTAAAATAATTTTAGGTTTAGGGTTTTAGAAAAAAATATCAGCAATATAAAATTTATTTGTTTTTTTACAGTAGTCTCTGGTAAAATAATTTTGTGAAGACGTTTCTGAACAAATAGTGACCAAAACGCTTCAAGCAGGATGCACATCAGCAAGAGTACTGAAAAAAGCTCCCACGTGGACGCTTTTTTGCTACAGTAGTCTCTGGCAAAATAATTTTGAGAAGACGTTTCTGAACAAATAGTGACCAAAATGCTTCAAGCAAGATGCACTGTCAGTAAGAGTATTGAAAAAAACTCCCAGTGGATGCTATTTTACTGTAGTAGTCTATTGGTGCGAGTTGTAAAGGCCAAATGCAAGGAGGCCATGCAAGGAGGCCAAACGCTCTTTTGCTGTAGTAGTCTATTTCCGAAATGAGCAGTGAGTTGTAAAGGCCAAATGCAATGAGACCATGTATGGTGCGCGAAAGTATTGCGAGAAATTAACAAGGCGAAGGCATGGGCCAACACCATGCACACAGTGTGTCACGATCGCGACAACCTATGGTTTCGTGTGACGGAGTTTGATAGACCGAACCAAGGTATTGTTGATAGGCAATATCGTGTACACTTGAGAAATAGGACCTGCAACTGTGGGATATTTGGCGCACTTCGTTATCCATGTGCTCATGAATTGCGGCTTGTCAGAATCTCCATCTGGATCCCATGAGCTATGTCGACGAAGTGTATAAAATAGAATACATGTACAACGTGTAGAGACACATATTCCCACCAGTCCCAGATGAACATTAGTGGTCATCTATATCGCTTGCTCCGTTTAAGCTGTTACCGTATAGAGAACTACGTCGCAAACCAAAGGGTCGACCTTGCTCGACTAGAATACGCAACAATATGGATATCTGAGAAACAGCCAACCAACGGAAGTTATGCAGATGGTGTAGAAAACCAAGGCATACATCTCGCTCATGTCCAAATCGGAATAGTTGATAGTCTCCTTATCATTTTTGTCTCTTGGTGGCTATGAAAATTCTTTTAATTTCTTGATGAAAATGGTGAACTTGTGTAGAAGGACTAAGTTGCAAAAAAAAAAAAGGTATTCAATTAATCTAAAATATCACCATTATCATTATTATTCAAAATTATCTTTCTTGCTAAATGATTATTTTGCCCCTTACGATCCTTCAAATTCCTACATTGGATCAACATCCATCTTGATAAAATTACAAATTATCCCCTCATACTTTTTCACTTATTCAATTTAGTCCTAATTCATATTTCTTATTAGTTTCTAGATCGGTCCACCCTTAAAATATTTACACCATTGGCCCTTCAAGGTTTTTTTTCATATATACATTTTAACCCGTCAAATTTTGAATATTTACTATTGATCTCGAAAAACTTTTCTCACATTTCTGATTTAGTCCTTACTTGAACCAATACAATTAGGATATTAAAAACAACTTTTATTTTATTAAAAATATTAAATTTAAATCAAAATTAGGATATTAAAACAACTTTTATTTTATAAAATAAAAAATTACAATAAAAACAACTTTTATTTTTTTAAATATAAAAATTAAATTAAATTTGAAATATTAAAAACAAAATTTATTTTATAAAAAATAAATTACAAAAAATAAAAATAACTTTTAATTTTTTAAAAATAAAATTAAATTACAATTGAAATATTAAAAACAACATTTATTTTATAAAAATAAAAAGTAAAAATAAAATTATTTTTAAAAATATAAAAATTAAATTATAATTGAAATATTAAAAAGAAAATTTATTTTATTAAATAAAACAAAAAATAAATTACAATAAAAATAAAAAATAACTTGTATTTTTTAAAAATATAAAAATTAAATTACAATTGAAATATTAAAACAACATTTATTTCATTAAATGAAACAATATAAAAAAGTTAATACAAATATATTAAAAAATCAATGTTGGTGCTTGGTTGAATTAGTACCACATGGGGTGGTCGATTATTGACTGTACTGGATTCCTCCTTGTTCTAGCTTCCGTAGGGTTGTGGTTGCTCAGCAGGATTCAGTTACTCGTGCGAAGTGTCAGTTGTGGGTATTGAAAGGATTACCTACCTTGATAAAATATTAACTGCGGAGGTGTTTACATCACCCATGACGGAGGTGTTTGAATCCCATAAGGTGAAGGAGATTGGTAAAAAGAAGAGCTCCCCGACGGTGCCTCATGCGATCCCTCATGCAACGACGGCCTACAGATCGGCTGGCCAGTCGGAGTAGTCGGGAACAAACTCGAACCGGTCCATGCATTCCAACCTGCCATTGGATTGGGAAAAGGAAGCATATAATGGTTAAGATACATATAAGAGCTAGGATACACACTTGGCATAATCGGAAAAGGCTGTGATGTAGGTGTCGTCAACTGAAGTGTTGAGCCCAGTGACTGTATGGGCGATGTTGATAGGCCCGGTGATTGTGTCGGTATTGTTGATGGGCCCGTCCCATCATCTCTTCTCCTTTGATTTAAAGAGCCTCGTCGTTCTCTTTGTGCACGAAGTTGCCATTGCCTCTCCTCTTCTAACAATAAATATGACTTGCCATGGATCGTAAACTATGACATGTATTCCGGCACGCACACTAACTCAGGAACAATGATCGGTTCTCGAGTAGGTATATAATCATATCGGTTTTCCCACAATTTGATATACGCTGACCAAAATTTTGGCCAATCCGTATGCAACTGCCGTAAGTCTACTTTGTGCTCATCATCGAGCACCTCAGGCGCCACGGGAATCGGTTTCCGAAATCCAAATTGATGCAGAACCCGATCTGACTGGTGCTTCTCCACGGTGGCATTGTTGACCAATGGCACCTTCACATGCCAAATGTTCGAATTTTGAAAGAACTCTTCCGGGATTACTGTCCGAATTGATGGATCCTCGTATGGTGTCTATTCAAACTATATTAACATGATAAAAACATCAGTTATATACTAAATACTAAATACTAAATACGAAATATGAAATACAAAATGACTATTTTATTACGAAAATATATTTTATTTAATACTTACTTGTGCTTCCGATCGTTGCTCTAATAGAAGCCGTATATCTTCAAGCGAGGTAGGTATTCCAACATAACTCGTCGAATGGTTCCACCTAATTAAATAAATTTTTAGCATACAATTATATTTCTAATCTACGTAATAATTGTAAAATTTAATATTAAATTTACCTCGTTATGAGTGAGAATGCATATGGGTGGTCCACTCGAGGACATAAAAATGAAAAGCGAAACCGTGCCCATGATTGTAGTAGTGATAGGCAACCTTCAATTTTCGCTTTATTCGGCCACGTCGCCCCGCACATCTCCCGATACAATTTTGCTAGCACGGCAGACCCCCAACTCAATTCACCGGCTACTCTTAAATCAACGAGTTTCAACAGCCATCTCAGATGTACGAGGTTTCGTGTCAAGTTCGGCATCAGATAGCCTCCAATCATATCAAGAATGAATGCCCGAGCATACCGTATTCTTTCTATTTCAGTTAAATCATTATTTGGCTCCGGGAATGTAATAACCCAAATTCTATGGGCACCGAAAAAGTGAGTTTAGGGCCTCCGTCCTAGGAAAATGAGTCCGTAAATATTTATTAAAAATATTTACGAAGTTAGTATAGGTTGAATTAGATTTTGATAAGTGAATTTAGTTTAATTTAAAGTAGTTAGGAAAAAGATCAAATTGAATAAAGAGTGAAAGTCTAATTATAGATTAAAAGAAAGTAAAAGGGCTAAAATGGCAATTAAGCCATTTAGCATAAGCTGAGGCGATATGAGATAAAAATCTAAGATTTTACTTAGATTTTATTATAAAATATATATATTAGTAATAAATTATATATTAAATTAATTTAAAATAATAATTATATATAATATTATTATAACATAAAGTAAATAGAAAAGGAACAAAACAAAGAAACAGAAAAGAAACAGAGAGCATACGAAACAGGGGAAAGGAAGGAAAGAAAAGAAAAGGAAAAATTAGGGATTTAAAGCTTGAAGCTTAAATTGGTAAGTCAATCAAGTCCTATTCTCTTAATTTTGATGTTTTAGAAGCTTTAAAGCAAGATTTTGATGAAAATAAGTTGATATTTTGAGAGTTTTAGGTTCTTAAGTATAGTTGATATTGAAGAAAAGGTGAATTAAAGATTAAATTGAATGAAATCTAAGTTAGAATTAGTAAAAGGATTAAATTGTAAGGTAAGCTATAAGTTTTCTACTATAGGGATTAATTTGGAAGAAATTAAAATTATGGCTTTATTATGAAAATTATATAATCAAGTTGAATATGGAAAGAATTTAATTAGAATCAAAGCATGAATTAAGTTAAGAAAATAAGTAAACTTAATTAGGATTTAATTGCAAAATAAGCCATAAGAAAACAGTTTAGAGACAGCAGCAGTAGAGTAACTTTGAAAAATCACTAAAAATTGTATAAATGGAATTAGAAGTTGAAATAGATATGAAATTAAATCTTATTGAGTCTATTTTCATATGAAAGAAACATAGAACGAAAATAAGTTCTGTACTTTGAGATATTTAGATTTTGTGATACTGGTTTAGAGTGATTTCGAGATCCCTGTTCTGACTTGGAAAAATTATTAAAATTGTAAAAAATAATTGGGGGACATAATTTACATGGTTAGATTCCTTAATGAGTCTATTTTTATAAGAAATAAACTATAACATCATTTGAATTCTGTACAAAAGATAATTAAATTTTAGTAAAGAGTGGTCGAAACTGTCAGACAACAGAACAGGGTAATTCTAAAGAATAAACTGTACTTATTGGCTGAATAAAAATTCTGAAAATTTTATGAAAAGAAGATATGTGAGTCTAGTTTCATAGAAAATTTACGGATCTTAATTTTGAATTCTGTAACTCAAGATATAGATAATTTAGTGACAATGACTCAGGTAAATAGCCTTGAAAGAACTTATAAGTAAATAATATAATTGTGTACAAAGAATGTGGAATGAAGAGCAATGATAGGAATTGAATAAAATTCGATTATTTGTTGTAATTTAATGCTATAATTAATAATGTAAATTGTTATTATTATTTTCGTAGCAAACAAGGAAACCGAGGCGTCTAATCTGAAGGAAAGGAAAAAGTGATTGAGGAGTAGCTCGAGAAAATATCGGTTTGTATTATCATAATTCAAGTTATTTATAATTGCATGTTTAATTTCAATGTATGTGTATGAAAAATGAAATTTAGGTAAGTATTGATGTTTGAATTGAATATGACTTGGACTTAATTGATGAATATGTGTTAGTATTGAATTAAAAATTGAACTACATATGATTGATATGAAAGGTACATTGAATTAATTTGTGAAATTAAATTGGAAGTGATTTGAGATTGAGATTGAGATTGCATTGATAATATGTATGAATTGAATCCGAATGATTATGATCAGTTAAAAGTGAAAGTGAAAGTGATATGTGATTTAAATACCCTATTAACTAGTCGGGCTGAGTCGGATATAATTGGCATGCCATAGGATTGGAAGTGTTCAGGGATTCTTCGACCTTGAGTCGATGAGACACTGGGTGTCATATTATTTATTTTGGATAGATTCAATAAGGTCTTTGGATACCACTTTACTTGACTAGGCCGATGAGACACCGGGTGTCACTATACCGCTTCGAACTATCCGATTAGGCCTTTGGGTGCCGATGGTGTGTTTGGTTGGATCGAGTATCCGCCAAAGTCCGAGTCATGTTAATAGGGGTAATTATGTGAAATGAGAAAATCATATGAATTTGATTATTTGAATCTCGAATGAATAGTTAACGAGATATTGTGAAATGAAATTATGCTATATGTGATTGAGAGATGAACCAAAGGTTTATGAACAATTGGAATTCTATGGATGAGATATTAATTCAAATATTAAAATTGTTACATTGGAAATATAATAACTTAGTATAATTATATGTATGATGTATTATTTATCTAAGTATGTTCACGATATCGATCATTGTTATAAATTGAATTATGATAATACCATGAGTAATTCCAATACTCATTGTCACGGTTTGTTTTCCGTATGCAGTTAGTAGAGTTTCGATCCGGTCCAAAGATCCAAATCAAACCCGACTCTAACAAGAGGATTTTGGTGATGAAATTCTTCCTTTGCTAAGTGGCATGTACTAGATAGTTATATGAATTGTAAACATATATATATATATATATATACTTAAGTTAAATGATCTTAGTTGTATTTAAATGATTATAATGTTTTGGATGAGGAAAATGATATAAAGTTATAAAATGATAAATTGGTATTGGTTGTTTTGGTCTAAATTTGCGGGGATTTTGGTGAAAATAAGCGAAATCTTCCAAATTTTTATAAATAAAAGGAAAATTCACAAAAATTTTCTAGGATGATTGAACAAGTTTCTTTTTACTTTTAATATATGCTTTAGGCATTGAGAGTCCGATATAGGATTTAATTATTAAATTATACTATGAATGTTATTTTATTTGTAAGTGATTAGTAAATTGTCTGATATGTTTGGTAATACCTTGTAACCCTGTTCCGGCGACGGTTTAGGGTTAGGGGGTGTTACAATTTTATTGGTATCAGAGCTTATCAGGTTTAGTCGATTCTCGGGCCAATTTGAGCTCGGAAGTGAGTTTAGTAGTACATGCCACTTTTGAATTAAAAATTGAGTCGGGAATTTTGGATGCTGACCTATTTATTTATTTTGTTTTATAGATTAAAGATGTCTGATAAACACATTGATGATATAAATGAAGGAATGTTCACTGGAGATGAAGAATCATATGATTTAGATGAAACCGAGTCAGCTACACCTAGTGTAAATCCGATCAGAAATCAGCCTCCCAATGTAGAAAGAGAGAACATTAGGGAGAGAGATGAAAAAGGTAGAAATGATTATGATGTACTAAAGGTTTTAACTGATGCTCTTCAGCGAATAGCGGAGTCTATACCTGCTACCACGTCTGTACCTGTTCCTAGACGGGCCCCTATTAAGGAACTAAGAAAATACGGTGCCACAGAATTTTCGAGTCTGAAAGGAGTTGATCCGTCTGTAGCTGAAAACTGGATGGAGGCAACAAAAAGAATTTTACAAAGAGTTAGAATGTACGTCACGAAAGCTCATTATGTCTGTATCTTTATTACAGGTGAGGCATATCTATGGTGGGAATCAGTAATCGACATTTACCGATCGATCGGTAACATGGGATCTATTCCAAAAAGAATTTCAAAAGAAGTATATTGGGGATATGTATATGGAAGGCAGAAACAAGAATTTTGATGCTTAAACAAGGTGAAATGACAGTAGTGGATTATGAGCGGAGTTCTCAAGACTTGGTAGATATGCATCGAGTTTGTCCCAATGAAACCGATAGTTGTAAAAGATTCCTCTGAGGGATTAAGGGATGAAATAAAAGCGCAATTGGTGTCCCAAATGAATCACCGAATTTGTTGATTTGATCGAAGCGAGCCAAGATGGTAGAGCAAGTCTTGGGACAAGACAAAAGCTCAAGCCTTAAAATCGGTTGGGAAACGTCACAGAACTATGAGTTCGAATCCTTCATTTAAAAGATCTTGAGATTCTAGAGGTGGATGGAGATCTAGTTTCCAACAGATAGAGAGACAAAATTGGGAAAACAAACTACGGTGTCTCACTGTAGTGTAAGAGGTCCATCTCAAGAAATAAAAATTCAGTTGTCAACCTTTGTGGGAAGAAACATAGAGGAGAATGTTGGAAATTAGCTAGAGGTCATTTTTCGATGTGGTTCTAAAGATCATTTCATCGAGACCGTCCAAGACTAATAGTGCTACACTGTAACATCACGAGATCAGATCTCAGCTAGAGGCGGAGGATCGACCGGAGGTGGACCAAGATCTAGAGGAGGAGGTACGAGAAGAGGGAGTGATATAGTGACCCAATGATCTGAAGCTAGAGTCTGGCGGAGCTTATGTAGTTAGAGCAGGAAGATGGCGATGCACATGATGTTGTAACAGTATATTTTACTATATTCGAGCCTGTTTATGCTTTGATTGACCTCGGATCTTCACATTCATATATAAATTCAAGTTGGTTGAATTGGAAAATTTGAATCTAAAGCTGTCTAGTGTAACAATAGAAGTGTCAAGTCCGTTAGGGCAAAAGTAATAGTAAATCAAGTATGTCCGAGATGTCCGTTGAAAATTCGAAATGAAACTTTTCCATTGATTTGTTGATTATGCCATTTGGAGATTTTGATATAATATTGGGTATGGATTGGTTGTCCGAACATGGTGTGATTTTGGACTATTATAAGAAGAAATTCACATTCGGACCAATGATGGTAACAATATTGAGATCAAGGGATTCTAACGATGGGCCAACACGTGTTGTCTCAAAGAATGAAGGTTAATAAGTTCTTACAAAGGTTGTACAAAGATACTTAGCTTATGTTATTAATTGATTCGGTTAGTAGCTAATGCAATAAAATTAAAACAGCTTTAGAGTTTCAGACGTATTTCTGAAGAGTTACCGGGCTTGCCACCGCACGAGAAGTTGAATTTGCTATTGAAGTGTATCCGCATTTAGTCCAATTTCTATGCCTCCATACCGTATGTCGCCCATTGAACTGAAAGAGTTAAAGATACAATTACAAGATTTGTTAGACCGTGGATTTATTAGACCGAGTATTTCATCATGGGGAGCTCCAGTGCTATTTGTTAAAAAGAAAGATGGCTCGATGCGACTTTGTATTGATTATAGACAGTTAAATAAGGTAACAATCAAGAATAAGTATCCACTTCCCCGCATTGATGATTTATTTGATCAGTTGAAAGGAGCTACTATATTTTCAAAGATTGATCTCCGATCGGGCTACTATCAGTTACGGGTAAAAGAATGTGATGTATCAAAGACTGACCTTCCGCATTTAGATATGGTCACTATGAATTTTTAGTAATGCCATTCGGGTTGACTAACGCCCCAACTGCTTTTATGGATTTGATGAATCGTATTTTTCAACCATATTTAGATCAGTTTGTGGTAGTTTTCATTGATGATATACTGGTCTATTCTAAATCAGAGTCAGAACATGATCAACATCTTAGAATTGTACTACAGATATTACGAGAGAAGCAGTTGTATGGAAATCTTAGTAAATGTGAGTTTTGGTTATCGGAGGTTGTATTTTTGGGACATATGGTATCAGCAGATGGAATTAGAGTTGATCCGAGAAAAATTGAAGCAATTGTTCAATGGAAAGTACCAAAGAATGTGTCTGAGGTACGTAGTTTTCTTGGTTTAGCCGGGAATTACAGAAGATTTGTGAATGGATTTTCAAAGATAGCTTTGCCAATGACTAAATTACTACAGAAGAATGTTCCTTTTATCCGGGATGATCGATGTCGGAAGAGCTTTGATATGTTGAAGCAAATGTTAACCGAGGCACCGCTTTGACATTACCGAATCGGGTAAGGATTTTGTATTATCTGATGATGCTTCTTTGAATGGTCGGGGTTGTGTTCGATCTGAGATGGGAAGGTAATAGCCTATGCATCTAGACAATTGAAACCACACGGCGTAATTATCCGACTCATGACTTGGAGTTGGCCGCTATAATTTTGCATTAAAGATTTGGAGGCATTATCTTTTGGTGAAAATGTTATATCTATACCGATCATAAAAGTCTCAAATATCTTCTATCGCAAAAGGAGTTGAATTTGAGACAGAGACGGTGGATCGAGCTTTTGAAAGATTATGATTGTGTGTCATAGATTATCATCCGGAAAGGCAAACGTAGTAGTGATGCACTAAGTAGAAAAGCTGCAATGGAGTTAAGAGCAATGTTTGCACGGCTCAGTATCAGTGATGATGGGAGTCTTTTAGCTGAGTTGAGAATTAAGCCGGTAATGTTTGATCAGATCAAATCAGTACAATTGAAAGATGATAAGTTGTTGAAGAAGCGAGAGATGGTATTGAGTGGCCTAGTAGAAAATTTTAGTATTGATGATCAAGGTTGTTTGAGATTCCGTAACCGAATTTGTATTCCAGTTACTTCAGAACTTAAAGAGTTGATTCTTCGAGAAGCTCATGATAGTTTATTTGCTTTGCACCCTGGAGGTACGAAGATGTATCGAAATTCTGAGAGCTATCTTGGTGGCTGGAATGAAAAGAGATATAGTCGAGTATGTTGGTAAATGTTTGACATGTCGTGGTAAAAGCGAACATCGGTACCAACGAGTTTACTTGACCTATTAATATTCGAATGGAAATGGGATCGAATCACAATGGATTTTGTTACGGATTACCATTGTCAACAAACAAAAAGAATGCTATTTGGGTGATAGTTGATCGGCTTACTAAGTCTGCTCACTTTATAGCAGTCAGAACTGATTGGTCTCTACAGAAGTTGGCTGAGACCTATATTAGGGAAATAGTGAGACTGCATGGTATTCCTGTATCTTTTATTTCAGACCGGGATCCGCGGTTTACATCACGATTTTGGAGACAATTACACGGTTCTCTAGGTACGGACTTAATTTCAAAGATCGCATTTCATCCGCAAACTGACGGGCAATCTGAACGAGTAATTCAAATATTAGAAGATATGCTTCGGGCTTGCATTATTGATTTTGAATCAGGTTGGGAACGTTATCTACCCTTAGCTGAATTTGTGTATAATAATAGTTTTCAATCAAGTATTCAAATGGCTCCGTATGAAGCATTGTATGGGCGGAGATGTAGATCACCTGTGTATTGGACCGAATTAAATGAAAGAAAGATAATCGGGCTTGAGCTGATCCAAGAAAAGAAAGATAATCGGGCCTGAGTTGATCCAAGAAACCGAAGGAATAGTAAAAAAGATACAAGAGAAATTAAAAGTAGCTTTTGATAGACAGAAGTCTTATGCTGATTTAAAACGGCGAGATATTGAATATTCAGTTGGTGACAAGGTATTTCTTAAAGTCTCTCCTTGGAAGAAAGTATTGAGATTTGGCCGGAAAGGAAAGTTAAGTCCTCGTTATATCGGGCCATATGAAATAGTAGAGCGAGTTGGACCAGTAGCTTATCGTCTGCTTTACCTCGAATTACAAAATTCATGATGTTTTTCATGTTTCGATGCTTCGAAGATATAGATCAGATCCTTCTCATGTTATCTCTACTGAAATTATTGAGATTCGACCAGATTTGTCTTATGAAGAACCAGTTGAGATTTTAGCACGAGAAATAAAAGAATTAAGAAATAAAAAGGTTCCTCTAGTGAAAGTGTTATGGAGAAGTCATAGTGTGGAAGAAGCAACATGGAAACCTGAAGAAACTATGAGAGCACAAGACCCCATCTATTTTCGTGTAAATTTGAGGACTAAATTTATTAAGGGGAAGAATTGTAATAACCCAAATTCTATGGGCACCTGAAAAGTGAGTTTAGGGCCTCCGTCCTAGGAAAATGAGTCTGTAAATATTTATTAAAAATATTTACGAAGTTAGTATAGGTTGAATTAGATTTTGATAAGTGAATTTAGTTTAATTTAAAGTAGTTAAGAAAAGGATCAAATTGAATAAAGAGTGAAAGTCTAATTATAGATTAAAAGAAAGTAAAAGGGCTAAAATGGCAATTAAGCCATTTAGCATAAGTTGAGAATGACATATGAGATAAAAATCTAAGATTTTACTTAGATTTTATTATAAAATATATATATTAGTAATAAATTATATATTAAATTAATTTAAAATAATAATTATATATAATATTATTATAACATAAAGTAAATAGAAAAGGAACAAAACAAAGAAACAGAAAAGAAACAGAAAGCATACGAAACAGGGAAAGGAAGGAAAGAAAAGAAAAGGAAAAATTAGGGATTTAAAGCTTGAAGCTTAAATTGGTAAGTCAATCAAGTCCTATTCTCTTAATTTTGATGTTTTAGAAGCTTTAAAGCAAGATTTTGATGAAACTAAGTTGATATTTTGAGAGTTTTAGGTTCTTAAGTATAGTTGATATTGAAGAAAAGATGAATTAAAGATTAAATTGAATGAAATCTAAGTTAGAATTAGTAAAAGGATTAAATTGTAAGGTAAGCTATAAGTTTTCTACTATAGGGATTAATTTGGAAGAAATTAAAATTAGGGCTTTATTATGAAAATTATATAATCAAGTTGAATATGGAAAGAATTTAATTAGAATCAAAGCATGAATTAAGTTAAGAAAATAAGTAAACTTAATTAGGATTTAATTGCAAAATAAGCCATAAGAAAACAGTTTAGAGACAATGACAGAGAGTAACTTTGAAAATCACTAAAATTATATAAATTGAATTAGAAGTTGAACTAGATATGAAATTAAAGCTTATTGAGTCTATATAGAACGCAAATAAGTTACGTACTTTGAGATATTTAGATTTTTGTGAGACTGGTTTAGAGTGATTTCGAGATCCCTATTCTGACTTGGAAAAATTATTAAAAATTGTAAAAAAATAATTGGGGACATAATTTACATGGTTAGATTCCTTAATGAGTCTATTTTATAAGAAATAAACTAGAACATCATTTGAATTCTGTACAAAAGATAATTAAATTTTAGTAAAGAGTGGTCGAAACTGTCGGACAACAGAACAGGGGTAATTCTAAAGAATAAACTGTACTTATTGGCTGAATAAAAAATTCTGAAAATTTTATGAAAAGAAGATATGTGAGTCTAATTTCATTGAAAATTTACGGATCTTAATTTTGAATTCTGCAACTCAAGATATAGATAATTTAGTGACAATGACTCAGGTAAATAGCCTTGAAAGAACTTATAAGTAAATAATATAATTGTGTACAAAGAATGTGGAATGAAGAGCAATGATAGGAATTGAATAAAATTCGATTATTTGTTGTAATTTAATGCTATAATTAATAATGTAAATTGTTATTATTATTTTCGTAGCAAACAAGGAAACCGAGACGTCTAATACGAAGGGGAAGGAAAGAGTGATTGAGGAGTAGCTCGAGAAAATATCGGTTTGTATTATCATAATTCAAGTTATTTATAATTGCATGTTTAATTTCAATGTATGTGTATGAAAAATGAAATTTAGGTAAGTATTGATGTTTGAATTGAATATGACTTGGACTTAATTGATGAATATGTGTTAGTATTGAATTAAAATTGAACTACATATGATTGATATGAAAGGTACATTGAATTAATTTGTGAAATTAAATTGGAAGTGATTTGAGATTGAGATTGAGATTGCATTGATAATATGTATGAATTGAATCCGAATGATTATGATCAGTTAAAAGTGAAAGTGAAAGTGATATGTGATTTAAATACCTATTAACTAGTCGGGTTTGAGTCGGATATAATTGGCATGCCATAGGATTGGAAGTGTTCAGGATTCTTGACCTTGAGTCGATGAGACACTGGTGTCATATTATTTATTTTGGATAGATTCAATAAGGTACTGGGTACCACTTTACTTCGGCTAGGCCGATGAGACACTGGGTGTCACTATACTGCTTCGAACTATCCGATTAGGCACTGGGTGCCAGTATGGTGTGTTTGGTTGGATCCGAGTATCCGCCAAAGTCCGAGTCATGTTAATAGGGGTAATTATGTGAAATGAGAAAATCATATGAATTTGATTATTTGAATCTCTGAATGAATAGTTAACGAGATATTGTGAAATGAAATTATGCTATATGTGATTGAGAGATGAACCAAAGGTTTATGAACAATTGGAATTCTATGGATGAGATATTAATTCAAATATTAAAATTGTTACATTGGAAATATAATAACTTAGTATAATTATATGTATGATGTATTATTTATCTAAGTATGTTCACGATATCGATCATTGTTATAAATTGAATTATGATAATACCAATTGAGTAATTCCAATACTCAATGATCGATTTGTTTTCCGTATGCAGTTAGTAGAGTTTCTGATCCGGTCCAGCATCCAAATCAAACCCGACTCCAACAAGAGGATTTTGGTGATGAAATTCTTCCTTTTGCTAAGTGGCATGTACTAGATAGTTATATGAATTGTAAACATATATATATATATATATATATATATATACACTTAAGTTAAATGATCTTAGTTGTATTTAAATGATTATAATGTTTTGGATGAGGAAAATGATATAAAGTTATAAAATGATAAATTGGTATTGGTTGTTTTGGTCTAAATTTGCGGGGATTTTGGTGAAAATATGCGAAATCTTTAAAATTTTTATAAATAAAAGAAAAATTTACAAAAAAATTTTCTAGGATGATTGAACAAGTTTCTTTTTACTTTTAATATATGCTTTAGGCATTGAGAGTTCGATATAGGGATTTAATTATTAAATTATACTATGAATGTTATTTTATTTGTAAGTGATTAGTAAATTGTCTGATATGTTTGGTAATACCTTGTAACCCTGTTCCAAGAAGCGGTTTAGGGTTAGGGGTGTTCTGAGGAATATGTCTCATAACCAGTCTATATCGATCCGACCTCCGTTAATGTTATCTGGAATAGCACCCAAAAGCTCGTAGCATACGACTCCCCAATCACCAAAAGTTGCGGACCCGGTGACTACGTACCTATCCACCGGCAATCCCAATTACAAATGCACGTCTTCCAGAGTGATAGTACCCTCTCCGCATGGAAGATGGAAAGTGTGCGTATCGGGTCTCCACCTCTCTATCAACGCACTTATTAGCTTAGGGTCCAACTTGCACCTCCGACCTATCGTGGCCACGTGCCAAAAACCCGCATCCCGCAGGTAATTCTTGATCAACGGCGATGGCGGACCAGGCATATTGCGAATATAGCATTGCAACACCGGATCTACAGACTCTTTAAAAAATTATAAAATAAAAATGAATTCAAATTGCATAAACCTAAAAAATATTAAATAGTATTGAAAAATTAAAATTACAACTTACCATTGTCATTTGATCGACGGAGATGTGTTTATTGTCAAGACGAATTAATTCTCCAGCCATTGCGAATACGATTGAATACTTTTAAATTTAACAAAAAAATTATTTCAGAAAACTTTTAACAGGGCTTTTTTGTAAAAATTAAAGGACTTTTGTGATGAGAGGGATTTTAAAGGAATTTAAGAGAAATTTGAGAGGAATTTGAGAGAAAATTGATAGAAAATTGATTAAGGACCTTTGTGTGAAAAAAATGAAAGGGGGTTTTATAGTGTTTTTTTTTACCGTTGGAGGCCCAACGGTCAAAAAAATCTGACCGTTGAAAGCAGGCAAAACGTGCCCTTGAGGGAGTATTTTTGCCACATTAGCAAAACGTGCCCTCAGGGACGTGATTTCTACTATGTGGCAGAAAACGTTCCCTTAGGGACGCGTTTTCCTACTGCATCCCCTGAAATCGCACTAACATGGACTCGTTTTCAGGAGAAATGACCCATTCCGATAAATAATTAAAAAACAGGTTATTTTCTAAAAATTTTGTAAAAAAACGATATTTTCTGATAATTTGCCCCAAGTTTTTTGCCCAAAGAAAGCATAAAACAAAAATAAAACAGAATACTCTAAAAACTGAAAAAAATGTCGACGCTTTTTCGCCCAATCAGAAAAGTCTGTATTTGTCTTGTCATTTCGTCTGCCATTTCTTTGTAGAGACGTTTCCAAATTTCCAAGAAAAGTCTTTTGCTCCATGACTATTGATCTTCTTCTTTTATTCTTTCTATTTTCCCTTTCTGTTTCCTTCTGTTTTCAGCCTGATTTTCACATTCTTCCATTTCTTGTAATCGTTTTTTGCAAAATCATGTATGTTTCCTAAATAAAAAGATCGCCTTTTCCTTCTTCAGCACTGTGATTGATGGTAGTTTTATTTTTCAGAGGTTTCATTGCCATCCCCGATCAACTTCCGCTTCAGTAACAACCTTTCCAGCATGCTCATAAGTAAGGTATGCATTTCTGTCCATTTTTAGCCTTGCAAATGTTAGATTGTGTGCTGCTTCATTTGCTATTCTCCTTATGTGTTGAAACTAACAATACAAAAGTACTGCTTTTCGTTCTTTGATATCGAAAATAAAAGGTCCTATTTTCGATCTATCTCTTTTTGGGTTTTGAACATTCTTTATTACTGTCAAGGAGTCTCCCTCAATAATAACACGATTTAATCCTAAGTCTCTGCCCACATTAACTACCTGTAAACATGCGTTGGCTTCAGCTGCAATGCTAGAGAAAATGTTGGTATGGACTGTTGTTTTTGATGCCATGACTTCTTCTTTGAAATTTCTGACTATTATTCCTGAGCATGATTTTTTTTTCCTATTATCAAAAGCAGCATCAAATTTTATTTTCAAAAAAACCTTGTTTCGGATGCCTCCATGACTCAGAATCCGGACTCGAGGCAATATCCCTTCTCTTAATGTCTTTTAATTCCTACATATATTTCATAATGAATGTTGCTGTTTCTGCTCCAGATCTCCTATGACCTTCGTGCACCCATTTGTTCCTGGCTGACCATATAGCCCATGTAGCACAGATAAAGATCCGACCTACTTCTGTTGTACTGTTTAGCAGGATCCTGGTAAACCATTCCATATACTCTGATTGTGAAATGTTTTGTGGCCATGCGAGTTTTAATTTTTCCCATGTTTCTTTTGTGATAGCACAATCGCGGAAGACATGCTCTCTGGTTTCCAGCCCTTGCATGCATCTCTGACAGATAGTTTCATTAGTTTCTCGCTTAATTTTTAGGTTTACTAGAGTAGAGAGATAGTTGAGGGTGGCTCTCCAAGCTGTAATTATAATTTTTGAAGGGAGGTCACTATTCCAGAGTTTCCTGTAGCATTTATTAATCTCACTTGGGTTGTAATTTTCATTGCTTTGTAAAAGAATTTTGTAACCACTGCGCACTGTATATTCGCTGTGCACCATATATTCGCCAGATGCCTCACCTCTCCAACTCAGAAAATCTTCATGGGAAAGATGAGCCAGTGAGATTAACATAATCTTTTGAGTAACCTCTTCAGGAAAGGTACTTGAAATCATCTCAAATCTCCATATTATGTTCCTATTATCAATGAGATCTTCAACCTTTGTGACATCTTGCCTATTGACTATTTTTTTAATCAGCAGACCATTGATGTTTGGAACCCAGATATCTTCTTCAATTCTATGTTACGCCCATTACTTACCTTTTAGCTCAGACCTGAAAACAAAAGTCCTTTTGCAGCCCATATACTTTTTCAAGTATATGATGGTAAGTTTCCTAATTCTGAACATAAAAAATCAGAATTTAGATGGTATTTGACTTTTAATGTTCTTGCTAAAAGGGACTTCGGATTATCAATTAATCTCCATCCTTGCTTTGCGAGGAGGGCCAAATTTAATTTAGCTAAATTACGGTATCCAAGAGCACCCCCATCTTTTAATTCACATAATTTATTCCATGGACACCAATGGATTCCGTGTTTACCTTGACCCTTTTGCCACCAAAAATTAGCCATTAATTGTTCCATCTCATTACATGTTTATAATGGTAGTAGGAAGCATGCCATTGTGTATGTTGGAATTGCCTGTAGAACGACTTTAATGAACATCTCTTTTCCTCCTTGTGATAACAAATAAGTACTCCAACTATCGATTTTCATCTTTATGCAATCTTTTAAATGTTGAAAAGCCCCGCGTTTTTTCCTTCCCACCATATTTGGCAAATCCAAATAATTTTCAAAATTATTCGACTTTTTAACTTCCAGCCAATTTGAAATATTATCCCGAACTGTCTCCAGTGTATTTGAGCTAAAAAACACAGTCGATTTTCCATAATTGATGTATTGGCCAGAGCACTCCTCATACTCTTTTAGAACTTGTTCAAACGTCGCTATTCCTATCTCAGTCGCTTCCCTGAACAGAATGCAGTCATCTGCGAATAGAAGGTGAGAGATCTGAGGTCCTCACCTGCTTGTTTTAATCCATTTTAGTCTTCCTTCCTCAGTTGCTAGCCTAAGTAATGTAGAAAGTCCTTCACTGCATATGAGAAATAACAAATGACTAAGTGGATCACCTTGTTGCAGCCCTCTCTCTGGAGTAAAAACCATCCCTGGAGCTCCATTTAAAATAACCGAATATCAAACGGTGTCAATACATTGCATAATTCTTGCAACCCATTCAACATCAAAACCCAACTTGATCATCTTTTGTTTCAAAACCCCGCATTCCACCCTATTATATGCCTTACTCATATCAATCTTAAGAGCCATTAGCCGTTTTTCCCCACCCTTTTATTCCTCAAAGTATGTAATATTTCATAGGCTAGGGGTACATTGTCAGTTATTAGCCTTCCCAGGACAATCGCACTTTGAGCTGGGTCGATACAAAAATCAAGAACTTTTTGAAGTTTGTTGGCTATGGTTTTTGAAATGATTTTGTAAAACATCGAACAAAGGCTGATGGGCCTAAAATTTATAGGGTTTTTTGGATGAGCAATTTTTGGAATTAACACTATGTTCGTATTATTTAAAGGTTTCAAAGACTTACCTTTGTTTAGGACTTCCAAACAATAATCACCAATCTCATTTCCCACAATATGCCAGAATTTTTAGAAGAAAATAGCTGGAAAAACATCAGGCCCAGAAGCTTTTGTCGGCCCTATGCTATTTAGCTCTTCAACTATATCTTTTTTCTTATATTCTGCTACTAATAACTGATTCATATCCTCATCAACACACCTTTTGACCCCCATAATAAGGTGGTTTGTGTTACCGACCCCTTTGGATTTAAAGAGACCCATAAAGTAATCTTTAATAATAATTTCCATATCCTCTCTTTTTGTTTTGAGAACCCCATCATTATCTTCCAATCCTTAGATTTTATTCATCCTAAGTCTTTGAGATGCTTTGCTGTGAAAAAAGGTCGTGTTTCTATCACCCTCACATAACCAGTTGGCTCTGGCCTTCTGTTCCCAATATAATTCCTCCTTTTTCACCTCCCAATTTAGCTCCAATTTAACATTAATAATTTCTGCTAACACATCATCATCTCTATTCATGCCATCAAGTTTAACCAGTCGATCCCGAAGATTCTTCATTTTTTATCGTATTCTCTCTTAATGTTTCGTCCCCATTTTTGTAGACCAACTCGAAGATTTTCCAATTTGTCTAAAGCATCAATTGACTTCTCATCCCATAGTTTTTTAATGATGTCGACCCAAGTCGGTTCAAGAAGCCACCAAGATTCAAATTTAAAATGGTTTCTTCCACCATGTGAACTGTTTATCTCCGTTTGGATTAAAATTGGGCAATGATCAGAGAATGAATGTGGGAGATGTTGTACCAAATAATCATTAAACAAGTTGAGCCATTCATTATTTGCCACTCCCCTGTCAATTCTTTCTCTAATATTTGTGTCCTTAAAATTACTTGTAACACCCTAACCCATTTCTGTCGTTAGACTAGGGTTAAGAGGCCTTATCGGACAATACACATTTCAGTATGGTCATATATTGCAATTCATGCACAATGCCATATCACCTTCTATAATTTACTTTATAATCAAATAGCAATTATCCACTATATCAAACCAACCAAATTTGCACATTTATAATGCATAGCCAGATAAGATCATACATGCTATATTTCCTACATTACATGTATAGAGAAATATTAGCTTCTTTACCATACAGTCATTTGATTCAATTATGCACAAAGTGTTATTAACTCCTTTACCAACAACTTTAAACTCGAATAGTAACCATATACTCAATCATATACATCACATTCAGTCATATGAACCACATGACTAACAAAATCATATCATGCTTATTTAACTCTTTCACATATATAGAATATTTTTATTAACTTACCTTATTAGTATCATTTATCAATTCACAAATGCAAAATGTAGCATGTATCAACCTTACCAAAATGAGCCAATTATAAGCCAAACATATCATTACTCAATGATGAATTTATAATCAAACACCACATGTTTAAAGACCGTAAGGACATACTTCCAAAATAGACTTATAGCAAAACCGAAAATATACCAACATTAACATTACAATCAAGCCATTTTCGCATGGCTATACATACACAAATCAGAATAAACCATATTAAAACTAGCCTATACATGCCACATAACCAAAACTCAAAGATTTTATTTACCGAAACAATAACCGGATAGTGTGATAAGGCTTCCTGCGACTTCCAACCCGAGCAAATCTCTGAAAATCTATAAACATAGGACAAACGGCACAGAGTAAGCTTTGAAAGCTTAGTAACTTGGCATATTAATAATAATAAGCAATTTGATTAACAATATTAACCCATTTCTCAATGAATATGCTCGAGGAAATAGAATTAATATTCACATGATTTCACCTTATTCGTAAGTTCAGCTTAAGCTGTTTTTTTGAGTCACAGTCACTAATTTAATTATTTCATAAGCTACAGAACTCGAAATTAAGTTCCGTGAATTTTCCCTGAAATTAGACCCATATACGTTCTTGCCATAAAATTTCCAGAATTTTTGGTCTGGTCAATCAATACCAGATTTTTCTTAAAATTTCCCTCATTTCACTGTTCAACAGGTCTGACTTATCTTTACAAAAACCCAGTTATCACATTGTACAGAATTCAAATAATGTTCTCATTTATTCCAATCAAAAATAGACTCATTAAGGATTCTAAAAATATAAACTATGCTCCATGATTATTTTTGTACAATTTTTAATAATTTTTCCAAGACAGAACAAGGAATCACGAAGTCATTCAAAATCAGTCTCACTAAAATTTAAATATCTCGTAATTTCCACTTCTTTTGCTTACTCAATTTTTTTAATAAGAAAATAGACTCAATGATATTTTAATTCATATCTCCTTCACTTTTTAATTCAATATCCACTATTTTCAGTGATTTTTCAAAAGTACACAATTGCTGTTGTCCAGTACTGTTTTAATGCAATTTCACTTTTTCATGATTTCTACGTATTCACTTCCATTTAAATCCAATATATTTAATCATAGGACCGAATTCTCATATAACATTCAATTCCCACTTCCATACAGCCAAATGATTTCATTTTGGAAAATAACGTATTTAATCATATATATATATATATATGTATCTTATTTCATTATTTATACTCAAATTCACATTTCTTTTTCGTTTACAACACATAATATTCTTTGTACATATACTTACCTTTCATTTTCAAACATATTATATATTTTTAACGTACCTGAATCGGAGTGTTACTCACTTAACCATCTATTTCTCGGAATGCCCGTTGAACCGTTCGGAATAAATAAGGATATTCGTACATTTCCGTATACTAAATATTCTAGTAACGTATCGCTCACATAGAGCCGTTACTTAACATTTTCCGTAACGTATCGCTCACATAGAGCCGTTACTTAACATTTTCTGTAACATATCGCTCACATAGAGCCGTTACTCAATATTTCTCGTAACGTATCGCTCACATAGAGCCGTTACTTGACATTTTCCGTAACGTATCACTCACATAGAGCCGTTACTCAATATTTCTCGTAACGTATCGCTCACATAGAGCCGTTACTCACTTATCTGCACACACAGGGCTAGTTATAAAATTCTCTCCTCTTACACTTCATATATGAATATTCACATATTATAATTAGGATCGAACCTAAATATGCCTATTTAAACCAATTTCATTTTCCTATAATCTACCCTTATATTCGATCACACTCGATTAAACCCATAATTGTATATTCAATCACCACCATCATCGATTTCATGTAAGTCAAACATGCATTCGGCCAATACACTTATTTAATCTTAAACTCTGTCATATTGGTAAAATTTACCTACCTTTATACATATCTCAACCATCTAATGTATAACCATACATATAAATACATGTTCATGGTGCTAGCAACATTCGGCAACCACATTTATAGTTACCATATCATCCTTGGCACCATCAAGAATATACATACATTCACAAATATATGAATACCCTGTTTCCTTACCTATCCCTTACCACAACTTTGCATATTTGACTAACTCATTTATTTAATAGTTATACATATGTACATGTATTTACTAAACCACATCCGGTTATCACCTATAGTAGTTCCTATGCCTTATTCGGCAAATTGAAAATAAAATTATTAATGTCACCAAACATGTACATAGTAATATAGGGATAATTCAAATTAATCCAATTGCTTAAAACTTACCTCGGATATCGACGGACGACGAAAAACCGACTATTTTCATTTTTCCCCGATCCAAATTCGTTTTCTTTGGTTCTTGATCTAAACATGTTCAAATTAATCCCATTCAAATACATTTCCATTCAATTTAATCCAAAGTACATAATTATACAATTTACCATTTTTACCACCAACATTTACATTGTTTACAATTTAGTCCATATAGCCCCAAAAAACATAAAATATTAAGAATTCAACCACATCCATCAAGGGCCGAATGTACCTTACCCTTCTATCTACTTATTTCTTCCATTCATTTTGCCATTTAATCCTTTCGTAAATTTTCTTTTTAGCAAAATCATCCTAATATCAAAATCCATCAAAAGTTCTAAAGACAATCTTATTAATCTAGTTTTCTTACAACATGTATTATCATTTATCACACAACCACCAAAATTTTCATCCATGGAAACATTCGAAACATACTATCAAAGCAAAAATTCAAGTATGGGCTAGTTAATATACATGACAACAACCTCAAAAATGTCAAAATTAATAAAAACTAAATTCAATTGCTAACCTTATCTTTTTCCATGCAAGTGCCGAAAATGGAGAGAGTTTGAACCATTCTTTTCCCTTTCAATTTCGGTACCAAGAGATGAAGATGATGGTGTCTTCTTTTCTTTTTCTCTTTTTCTTATTTTAATGGTTTCTTAATATTATATTATTATTCCCTTACACTATCTATCATATAAAATAATTTAAACATCTCCCACTATCTCTTTTTAAGTCAATGCCGTCCATCTCTTCTCCAACAAGGAGAATTTACAATTTAAATCCCCATACATAAAGAAACAATTCAATTTAATCACCCCTTTATAAAGATTAGCTACTTCACTAATTATGCAATTTAATCCTTTCACCTAAATTAGTCACCCAACATACAAATTAATATATAATATTTTAACATATGCTTGACCACATAACATAAACATCAAAATAATAATTAAAATATTTTTCTAACTCGGATTCATGGTCCCGAAACCACCGCTCCGATTAAGGTCATAATCGGGCTGTTACATTACCCCTTTCTCATGTGTATTTCTGTCATGTATAACCCAAATCAAGTAAGTCACATTCGGCCAAGACCTTTCGAAATTCCTCCATCTGTCTCTCGTCTTTTGTTGCCCTTCATTTCTTTTAATGAGCGTACATAATCTCATTGAAGTCTCCACTCACACACTATGGTTTTAAGTCTGTATGTCGTAGCCTTCGAAGAAGATTCCAAGATTCCTACCTATCTGATTGTCTTGGGTTTCCATAAAATCCAGTAAGCCTCTATTTGTTTGAATTATCATCTCCAGTAATGTCAACATCAATGTATTACTCTGAGTAGTTCCGGACATGAATCAAATAATTACCATTCCATGCAAGACATTGACCACTACGTGTGCCCGAAGCTGATATGTCCATCCCATTCTGAAAATCACATATTTTCCTAACTCGTTCCATGCGAATATGATCTAGTTTTATCTCTATTATGAAGACCAGTTAGGGTTTATAGAGTTTCATCGTGTGTTGAAACCTCCTGATAACTCGAGGATTCCCCAGTCCTCGGACATTCCAAACTTAGGATCTTCATTGATTCCGGTAGGCTTGCAAACTGGCAGTCGCCGATATAACTTGTGTCAATTCTGAACTATCTTGTGAAAAAACCTGCTCAGATTCAAAGTTTATATGCCCCTCCACGCGTCCATTGTTTACCTTGGCTCTTTTAACCGTGCTTTCAATAATGGGATATGATTCAATGTCAACTATTATTTCATGATTAAATTTGTGCTTACCCAAAATCATCTTAGACATGCTTGCATCAAATTTCTCCTTTTTATCTAACCGGCACCAGCTATTTATATGATGAACTGCTGTCCATTAGGTAGATTTCTCTATCTCCAGTTCATCTATCTGATTTTTTACCGTTCCATTTTGATTCTTGTTGGACTTTTCTTTCACAATTATCGATATCTTTTGAGGAGTTAAAATATCTTCATTATCCCTATTATTTTGTCACACGTCTCATGTTTCCAAGACATTCGGGTTTCTTTTCGAAACTCTCGCCGTCGCCGGATGATGCATCTATATCGTTGAATCTGTATAGCACTTTTCATCACTATCTGTTTCTTCCACACTGTGTAGTAACATTGTTTCATTGTTTTCTATTTTAGGGACTCGAACCATATGCTTTCTTTTCCTATTATGGAAGATTCAGCCTTGAACGCTATTAAATAAGGTAGTTCATTTTCTGCCTTCGTTCGATCTTCAGACGATATTTTCGTGCATTCTTTAACTCTATGCCCTAGCCGGCCACATCCAAAATAAAATGTTGGTAGGGTATCGTATTTGAAAGGAAGCTAGGTTTTTCCTTGTTTATTTAGAGAGACAAATATACCTCTTCGTAGAGGTTTTTGAACGTCTAAATTGACCCTAAGTCGACAAAATTCTCTTTTTATCTCTGATCGAATTACACCCCCAAACGTGGATCCCACCGCATGCATCAAATCCTTCTTATCACATTCAGGATGACACGACCCAATTTTGATCCAAAATGGAGAGGTAACCAGTTTAATCTTGCCCTGCTCCACTGGTTCTGTTATCTGATCAAAAATTAATAATTGTTTTCAAAAAAACCATGGGCGCCCTTCCATAATCTGCTCTAAATTTTCCTCGTCTTCGAAAGATATTGAGAACAAGTTTTGCCCCATGATAAGAATTTCAAATTTCTCCCTTGTTTTCCAGATGCTCATTAATTATGCTCTCAAACTGTCTGGATTTTAGGATTTCTTTGTCCAAACAGTGCATATTAGCGTTGGATTTTCAAATGAAATTACTAACGAACTTTTCACCGATAGCTGGACCAGTTCTTCTTCAAGGAGTGCTAATTCCTTCTATTCTTCCATACCCCCAAGTCACCACTCGTCTGCTTCCCAACCACAGTAGCCGCTATTTCTTTGGGAGATTCAAGAGAGCACTCTTGACTTTTTAGGGTTTTTATCTTAACTATTAACTTTTCTCAATATTACTCTATTTAAAGGGTCTTTGTACCATTGTTTAGAGGGCTGATAGAATATCTCTTAGGTGATATTTGATAAAGAGTTTCAGTGTGAGTTTTTGAGAGAACTTTGTATTCAAGTTTTTGGATTTTGCTCATTTAGGTTATTTTCTTCATCTTGTATTATTTGTTTATTTTCTATTAAGTGAAGTTTCCCTTACTTGTGGTTTTTATTCTCTTCAAAGTAGTTTTTCACGTAAATATTTGTGTATTTGATTTTTTCGATTTTACTTGTTCATTGCTTATATGAGTTGATCCCCAACATAAATATTGTATATATATTTGGTTGGGTTAGTGTAATTTAACCATAAATATCAATTTAATATATATAAATAAAATTTACCTCAACTGTAATTTCAATGTATATAAAATGTAATATATTTTGGATTAGCCGTAATTTTACTGGTAAATTTTAATATATATATATATATATAAATTTAATATAAATTCAATATATAATTTTACTATAAATAAACTTGGTACATTAAATAAGCTGTAATTTATATCTATATTTATAAATAAGCTGTACATGAAATTACAAATTTTATTATCAAATTAACTATTTAATTATATTTGAACACTCAAAAATTTTAAAATATTTTTAAATACAATATAAAATTAAAATTAAAACTAATTTGGTTAAAAAATGTTTAAAATAAAAACTTTGTATACATTTTTAAAACATTTTAAAATTTAAAAATGATTTTAATTTTTAAAATTTTTATATTTAACTCAAAAATAAAAAAATAAATTTAAATACAATATTTATCAAAAGTTTTATGCATTTAAAAGTTTCAAAATTTGAGATACTATTTTTAAACAACTAAATAAAAATGTCTAGTCAAAATTTAAATAAATTTAAAGAATTTTATAACTGTAACAATTACTTTTTTTAATTTTTATTTAAATAATAACAGTGGATTTATACGGGAAGAAAACAAGAGAAAAGAAATCAGTATAACTATAAAATAAAGTAAAAAACAAAATAATAATATAAATAATAAAAATACGATAATTTAATAAAATAAAGAGTGCTAGTAACATCGTGAACCTTACAAATACTGATTTCGAATTGAATATACCTACCAACATTTATAGGAAGTTGTTGAACCAAAGCCGATATGTTATTATTTATTATAGGAAAATTGTCAACGTTTAAAAGGCTGATGCCCGTACATTAAGTTGGATCGATTGATTGGTACTATATGTTTCCTCTCCTACCACAATTGACAGCTTTCTGATTTTGTATTCGTGATTAAAAAGAAAATTGAATCGAGGAAATTAGTTTTTATTTTATAATATTATTAAGTTAATATTATAAATGATTTATTATGGAATTTTAAATAATAGAAAAATATTTTATTTTTATGTTATAATTATAAATTTTAAATAGATAAAGTCATAGTAATTTTGAATTAGATTTATATTCATAATAAATCATAATTATATTACAATTATATATTAATTAAATTAAGATTATTTAGTAGCATTGCATGCACATTTTCTTTCAACATCTAAAGAAAATCCAATATTATTTATAATGTATTATACGCAACTTATTAATTACTAACAAAATAAGAAAATTAAAATTAAATAGCAAAAAGTTATGGCTAATATACTAAAATGCCCTTAAACTATTATACATTATTCAAATAAGCCTTTATGCTAATTTTATAGTTAAATGAACCCTTAACCTATAATTTTTACTCATGAAAGCCCTTAATTTTAATATTGAACTAAAAATATTTTGAATTTTTAAACAAATTTATATTTTATGTTGATGTGAATTTTATGAAAATAGTTTATTCAATAAAAATAAAACAATTTTTAAAATTTCTTGAAAGTGCTTATATACATAACATAATAATTCTTTTGAAAATTTTGATTACTTATTTAAATTTTATGTTGATATTGAAAGTGTATAAAATTTATATTGCATCCATAAGAAATTAAGAGTTTGAAGTTAACAAAATTACTTTAATATTAAAATTAAAGGCTTTTATGGGTAAAATATAAAATAAAGTTTATTTAACTACAAAAAATAATAGAAGGGTTTGTTTAAATAAAATGTAATAAGAGTTTTTTAATATATTGACCAAAATATTGATCTAAAATTATTCAGTTTTTAACCTTGTACGATTACTTTGATTTTGATCAAATTCTTTTATTATTAAATATTCAATATATTTTAATTTTATTCAAATAATGATTAACTATTGAATGAAATAAAAATATAACGAGGTAAATTTACATATAACCACGTGATTTATCATAAAAAATTATTTAGTAACGATTTTATTTTTAAAAATTCTTAAGGAAGTATTAATTTAAAATAGGTAGTTTTATATAAAAACATAATCATTTTACTAAATATTATATATAATATTTTTACTGAATTACCTTATCCAAGTTTTAATTCAATTATTAAATTATTAAAATATTTTTATTTTAATAAGATAATAAATATTAATTTAAAAATATTTTTGTATCATATATGATCTCAGATTCACCCTTTGAATTAAAGCTCTACCTAGTGTGTCATGGCAAGAAAATTCGAATCGATAAGTTATTTTTCTGATTAGCCAAGACATCAGAGTCCACCAGTCAAGGTACCGTCATTTAATAAGCCAGCTAAGCAAGTCTGCACATACGAGCTAAAGGACGACTTCATAAATATACTATAACCAAGAGATAATTGCTAAAATTTAAAATTGTAATTTATTTATTTATTTTCGTTGATTCTTGTGCCATATTCTTTTTTGAGATTAAATAAAAAATTAATGATATGTTAAATTTAATAGGATAAACTATCAAAATAGTTATTTATGTTTGAAATATTATTTTTAGTTATTTATGTTATTATTTTATTACGAAATGATCATTATGCCGTTAAGATCAGTTACCTCCCAAACAGTAGTTCGACATGGCAGTTAAAATTAATTTTAAATGCTAATGTAGATGTCCAGCTAGAGGTGTGCTTAAGTCGGGCCAAATCGGGCTCAATTAAAAATTTAGGCCAGTTTGTTAGGCCTCGGGCCCGGCCTGGCCGGAAAAATAGACCTAAAATTTTGCCCAAACTCGACCCGGATAAAAATGTTAAAAATTGGGCTCGATCCAGCCAGCCCATATTAATTTTTATATTATTTTTATATAATTTTAAATATATATATAATATAAAAAATACTAAAAATATCAAAATAAATATTTTCCAACAAAATTGAAAATAAATTTTAAAAATATGTACACTTAAATAACACAAAGATAGATGCAACTTAACAAATAAATGTATCTAAAATAATAGCAAAATTAACAATAAAATAAGTTTTATACAATATCCAAATAATAACAACAAAATAATAGTAATATAATAATAAAATAGTAGTAAAATAGGATAAAACAATAAAAAATTAATATTACAAAACAAAAAAAAACATATTTTTTTGTCATCTAGTGAATTCGAGTCGGGCTAAAGCCAAAATTATTTTACCTGAGGCTCGGCCGCTTTTTAAATAGACTTTATTTTTTTGTCCAAATCCATTTTTTGAACTAATATTTTTACCCAAACCTCTCACATTTCGGTAGGCCTTCTGGTCGGACCATATCTTTATAAATTTTAAAAGATTAAATTAAATTTTTATATTTTTAAGAAGATTAAAATATAATTTTATTTTTTATTAATTTAAAATTTTAATGAATTTTTTTTATTTTAAAGATCTCGACTCATGCTACCCCGTTAATTTCGCTACTTACTATCATAACATAAAAAGTTCTAAAATTGTTAATAACACTGATAGGATAACAATGGCAAAATACAAAAAGTTCTTGCACGATAAGATCTTTAAATCTGAGAGCTTATGTTTGAAAGGGTTCGAGAACGAAGATCTCAAAACACTCTTTAAAAAAGCACAAATAAAATAAATAACAAAAAAAATATCGTAGGAGAAATAAAAAAGAAAGTATATTCCAGTCAATTTCTCTATTTTAGATGGTAAAAGAATCTACACTGTCCTTTTTCCTTTCACAGAAATCCAATTTCCAGTTTTCATGTGTCTTTTCTTTTTAATTTCTTAATATTTCATTAAAATAAAATAAAAACAAAAACAAAGTAATATTTGAGAAGCTAAAGAATGCAACGTCAATATTAACTAAATTTAACTAAAATAAAACCCGCCGCTCTTTGTCCTTGTATAGTATAGTGAAGCGCCCAACCGAACTCAGCGGCGTATCTATAAGGTCATCCCTATCTAGTTTCGTTGTTCCTTTTTTTGCTTTCTTTTTTCCTTTTCGCATTGTGTATTTTTTCTCATTATTTATAAACAAATCTGAAATTACAGAATACGAATTCTCTTGCTTTTTTTTTTTTGAATTTTCAATTTGGATCGAGAAAAAGAAAATGGAAGCATTGGATTACCACGCGGAAGAAAGGCGCAAGGCAGAGTTCGATTTGGAAGAGATGAAGATCGTTTGGGCTGGTTCTCGTCAAAACTATGAAATCTCCGATAGAATGGCTCGTCTCGTCGCTAGCGATCCGGTGATTTATTTTTTTTTACTCGCCTCTTTTTATTTTTTCGCTTTATATGATGAATGCAACGTTTATGTTTTAAGAAATTTGGTTTTTTTTTTCTATAACTTGAAACCATTTGAAATTTAAATTTTTTTAGTTTCTTTATTTTAATTATTTTTTCTTCTCTTTTATTGCTAAAATTTTGTTGCTTCTTTCCTCTTTTGATTCACATGTCAGTTTCCTCTGTGTTTGGTTTCGAGGATGGAACTGAAATGCTTATTAAATTTTAACGGATATTCTAATATCAGAAACATATTATCGTTTTACCGTTTGTTAATTCGTTTCTGAGCTATTTTTCTTTCTGTTTGATTCCCGAGAATATGTAGGAAAACAATGGAGCTAAAGTTTGGCTTCTTGTTGTCAATTGGATTAAAAAGATACTGTTTACAATAAACTTTTATAGTTTACACTCATACGGCGCGTTTTTTAGTCTTTCTTTGAAGTAATGCGTTTACTGTTTGTTTCTCACGAAGCTGTTAGAGCGAAATTCTAGATTACTAAATTTTCCCTCCTTCAGTGGCCTAAACTAAAGGATTAGATTCGGTTTTCTTTTCTGGAATTTTAATGTTATTCTTTAATCATTTAAGTAATCATGTTGCTATCTTCTTAAGGTCTTTCGAAAGGATAAAAGAACTATGCTAAGCAGGAAGGACTTGTTTAAAGATACTTTGAGAAAAGCTGCTCATGCATGGAAGCGGATAATTGAGCTTCGTCTCTCTGGTTTGTTTTCAGCTGGTTTTCTCTTCCTCTAAATTGATTTTCCCCTCAGTTATCTGATTTATATTAAAATCTTCTTGTAACAGAAGAAGAGGCCCATATGCTAAGGTCTTATGTGGATCAGCCTGCTTTCACAGATCTTCACTGGGTAGTTCTGTTTTTCCTTTCCTGTTTCTGTGCGTCACAGCTACTGTATATGCCATTTAAATGCTAAGCGTCTTATAAATGTTTGAAAAGCACCGAATATGTTGATTAACTTATTTAGTTTGCCGAATCTAATATAAAATTATGGTCTCTATTATGCTCATATCTGTATTTGAAACACTTAAAAAAGGGACTTGGAAGTTTTTTTTTAAACCTGCTAATGTGTATTCCCTTTATAGGGAATGTTTATACCTGCAATTAAAGGACAAGGAACTGAGGAACAGCATGAGAAGTGGTTGCCAATGGCATATAAGATGCAAATAATTGGATGCTATGCACAAACTGAACTTGGTCATGGCTCCAATGTCCAAGGGCTTGAGACCACTGCAACATTTGATCCTCAGACTGATGAATTTGTCATTCATAGTCCAACATTGACTTCAAGCAAAGTGAGTAATATGTTTAACAACCCTTTAACCAATTCTTTCTTTCACATTGATTAGTTACATCACTCTAGCAATATATCAGGAGAGGTTCTTCAATTGTTTTCTCAATGCTTTTCGGCTAAGACTCCCTTTACTCCTCTCTCTTCCTCTTCTTGTGTGCAATGCGTTGTTTTCTTATTGTAACCCTATATTATTTGTAAAAGGTTTTAATCTTATATTGATCTTCCTGTATTTTCTTGACTTAACATTCTCTAATCAGCTTTTTGTCATTACTAGTGGTGGCCTGGTGGATTGGGTAAAGTATCCACACATGCTGTGGTCTATGCACGTCTTATAACAGGTGCTCAAGACCATGGAGTACATGGTAAGTTCTAAACTTATTATGTTATTTAGCTGGCATTCCAGATATTAATTCAGGAATTCATGTTTTCAGGTTTTATTGTCCAGCTGCGTAGTTTGGATGATCACTCACCTCTTCCAGGCATAACAGTCGGTGATATTGGAATGAAATTTGGAAGTGGGGCATATAACAGCATGGACAATGGTCTTCTGAGATTTGATCATGTGCGCATTCCAAGGAACCAAATGCTAATGCGGTTTGTTCTCAAACAATGCCTCTATATGTCTTTGTCTCTTTCTACTTCTACTTTTTTTCTGAAGGCTAATATATCATTTGTCATTTGATGTTTCTCTGGTTGCCCATTCTCTGGAGAGAATTTGAGGAAACTTATAATTTTAGAATTGCACAGTGGGAAGCATCTTCTCAAGAAGTTTTTCTTGGATAATTCCTGCAATGAGCAGTTGTCTCAGTGAAGTTAGAAAGATGCGAAATTTTCTGCTACTTCTCTTAACCCTATAGAAGTTTTAGACTGCTCAGAAAAATTCTTTCCTCAATAAAAGAAGCCAATTATAACTGAGTTGAAGTGCCACTCTTATAGCGTAATTTTCATGGACAAACAAGTTGACAGTTCTGAAGTTTGCTTTTCCTTTTCCTCCCCAAATGTCTCAGTGTTTCACAGGTTACAAGAGAAGGGAAATTTGTGCAATCTGATGTGCCTCGCCAGCTGGTTTATGGCACTATGGTCTATGTCCGACAAACAATTGTATCTGATGCTTCTTGTGCTTTAGCTAGGGCAGTTTGTATTGCAACAAGGTACAGTGCTGTTCGTAGACAATTTGGTTCCCAGAAAGGCGGTCCAGAGACCCAGGTACCATATATTGGATCTTATACACATATGCACGTTGTTTCAAGTATGGTTTGCTGTTATACACGGCTACCTTCTATGATCACTTGTAATGGATTGTTCTTTCCCGTAGAAACTTCCTAATAAATGTGATGAAGAAGCTCTGATTTGCTGCTGCTGTATTTTTAGAATTAATTTTTCATACGCTGAAACTGATGCATCTTTTTTTTTTTTTCATTTATTTTGTTTCAGGTGATTGACTATAAAACTCAGCAAAGCAGACTCTTTCCTTTGCTTGCTTCTGCCTATGCTTTCAGATTTGTTGGTGAGTGGCTGAAATGGCTATACGCTGATGTGACACAAAGATTGCAAGCCAATGATTTTTCCACATTACCCGAGGCTCATGCATGTACTGCAGGGTTAAAATCTATGACTACTTCTGTAACTGCAGTATGTTACTTTTACCAACCTTCACCACTCTTGTAATTTATTGATTATTTTTCTGTAGCTTTAATAACTTTTATTGTTGGCTAGTTAACATTGCTTGTATCACCATTTTGATGGCATAAACAGTCTGTCTATATGTTAAAAAATTTGTGCATTCATTACAGAATAACAGTCAATGACTCAATTATACCTAAGGGTTCTTTTTTTTTTTTTTTTTTGGGAATGCTTTCAGCTTGAACAAAATAAATATGGTTGCAGGATGCTATTGAAGAATGCCGGAAATTATGTGGTGGTCATGGTTATCTCTCTAACAGTGGGCTCCCTGAGTTATTTGCAGTTTATATACCTACCTGTACCTATGAAGGAGACAATGTTGTGCTGCTCTTACAGGTATGTGAAATGTGAAATAGAATCAATCTTTATTTTGACATCTTTCATCATCTTCATTTTTTATGGTAGGGGATGAATTCCAATATTCTAACAGAGACTTGATCTGAGTATAGAATAGTATATCTTGTAATCTGTTTTTAGAATCTTTGACTTCAGTTTCATGTTAGCTAGTACTTCTTGTGTTTCATGGTATTTTATATAGATTTGGATGAATCTATAGTAAAGAACACGAAAGGGATATCACAATTGAAAATAGGGAATGAATTCTAAAATTCTTTGATTTTGTGTCGATAATGATTCTGGATGCCATTTAATGAAAATGTAACTGGAATGTTTCTGTAGGTTGCAAGATTTCTAATGAAAACCGTTTCCCAGCTGGGGTCAGGGAAGAAGCCTGTTGGAACAACAGCTTACATGGGACGAGCAGAACACCTCATGCAGTGCCACTGTGAAGTTGAAAGGGGTATCTTTTATATGTTTTTGTTCTCTTGAGCTTTTCTGCAACTTATAATTTCATGTCTCAGAAGATTGAAAACATTTCTTTTTACAAACATTAATTAGGATTCGTCTTATCTCTATCAGTAAATTGGCCACTCATTGTTGCTTTCTTAACAGTTTTGAGGCTTTTTTTCCATTCTATTTACAAACTATTGCCAAGTACTGGGTATACATAGTGCCAGTCTTATATTAGTTTGTACTTACTGACAATTACTATCTGTTTAGGTAAATAAAAATACTTCATTCCTTGTATTGACTCACAGCTGAAGATTGGCTAAAGCCAAGTGTAATATTGGAGGCATTTGAAGCGAGGGCTTCTAGGATGTCTATTGCCTGCGCAAAAAACCTTAGCAAATTTTCAAACCCAGAAGACGGTACATCCTTTGTACCTTAATTAAAGAAAAAGCATTCTCTTTTATCAGTATCTTTCATTGACATGTTACTCAACCAAGTTCTCTCTTGCATGGTTCGCTATTGTATGGTTACACTTTCAATTCTTATCAGAAAATTTTGGCATACTGTGAGTCGTATAATTTAAAACTTTGGATGAATTTTTCAATGAACATCATCTTGTTATGATTGTAAACAAATAGTTAAATGCTGTCAGTCTAAGGCTGTGCGGTAGCCTCTCCTTTGAAATCGTTGATGCCCATATGTTTGACGTGCTTTCTCTTTTTCTTTGTTTGTCTTCAGGTTTTTCTGAACTTTCGCCTGATTTGCTTGAGGCTGCAATTGCTCATTGTCAATTAATTGTTGTTTCCAAGTAAGCCTCTCCAGTCTTTTCCTCTCTTTTTTCCTTTTCAGAATTTGGGGGGCCGAAAATTAATACCAAGGCACAATTTTAATTTTCTATGTTTTTAAAATTGAAAAACACCTTTGGTAAATAGAAATAAAAATTTGTACCAGAGCCAAATCATCTAAAATTAAAAACCCTTATTTTCATTATTTTCACTTTTATAAAGCATCATTTTTAAAGATTTCAACCAAACATGTTTTCTTCTATGTTTTTCATTTTCTAAGAAAAGGAAAACAAAAATGGCCTTTGTTTCTTGAAATCAAAGGGACCCTAAATTTCTCACTGTTGATTGGATTTTTGGATGGAAGGAGCTGAAATATACGCGCTCGTCAAATTTTAAATTTCATGGCATTTTTAAAGGAATTACTGACCAAAGTTGAAGGAGATCCCACTATTTGTTGGCTGCTACTTTTTGTTTTCTGAAAATGTTCTCTGAGATAGTTCCTTGTGTTTTTTCAGGTACATTGAGAAACTGCAACAAGACATACCAGGGAAAGGAGTGAAAAGACAGTTGGAGATTCTCTGTAATGTATATGCTTTGCATCTTTTACACAAACATCTCGGTGATTTCGTCACAACCAGCTGCATTACACCGAAGCAAGGTGCACTAGCAAATGAACAGTTGAGATTGTTGTACTCTCAGGTTTGTTTCAATAATGCAATTTAGTTAATAGGGTGCTCAGCATGAAAAGCCTGCTGCAAATCCGCCAGTTCTCATCTCATTTTATTCTCAGGTCCGTCCAAATGCCATTACCCTTGTAGATGCATTCAATTACACCGACCACTACCTTGGCTCGGTCCTCGGTTGCTATAATGGAAACGTCTATCAAAGGCTCTATGAGGAAGCATGGAAGGATCCTTTGAACGATACAGTCGTGCCAGATGGTTACCTCGAATATGTTCGGCCAATATTGAAGCAACATATTCGCACTGCAAGACTGTAACAAATAACCAAAGCACCGTGCCATTTTGAACCGTATATTAAGGTCATTAACGAATAAAGTGATGAGATATCTACCACCTCAAAGGTCAGGTATCGCTGCTCTGGACTTCTAGTATCTCCAATCTCTTGGATTATGGCATTAGTTCTTTACTTAAAAATCGTGGTGTGATAAATTTAAGGATATACTTTTAGTAAGCTCATTTATTTATTTTGTGTTCTTGGGATTTAAAAGCAAACTTCAATTTAATTTATAAACATTTTTTTGAAGTGCGATCATCTAGCTATAATATATAATTCAAGAAACCTGTAAGACTTTTCAAAGTACTCCTATTAATATCGTATCATGTGGTATATAATACGTATATACACGAAAGTTATATCCATTTATACTTTTATGCTAATATAAAATTTGAATATCATATCAAATGTCTAAATTGAAGTATAAATTAAAGGAGTATATCAATAGGGTTTGAATTTTGGTAATTGGGGGCGAAACAAAGTGTTCAACCACTATTTTCTTATGTTGTTACCAAACTTTATGTGTTGCAAGTTACTTTTCAGTTGCCCAATATATCATTTATAGATAAATATTATGAAAACAATTTGATTAAAGGAAAAATAAACAAAAAAGTTGAAAGAGTGAAAAGAAACTGCCAACCGGAAGATAGGTTGGTACTCAAATAATTGAAACTATTTAGAGTTTTTTTTTTTTTGGATAACAGATACAAAGGAAGAAAAAACTAGATAGATAAATAGAAAACTAGAGTTAGGGTCATAGTTAATTCTAGCCAGAAACTTTGATGCTTCCCTTTTCGTCCACTTTTCATTATAAAAGTAAGGACGTCAAATACATTTAATCTCTCAGTGCAATTGAGTTTGCTTCCCTCAAGAATCCTTCCGATGAATGTCTTTGGTCTGAAAGATGAAATACGAGACTTTGAGTTCCAATAAATTTGTGAGGACGAAGCAGAGGTTCCCAGTGATACCATCATTCCGTTGAAAACCTCATCTATGCATACAAATTGTCTTGTTAATGTGGATAATATGAGTCTCAAGATTCAATTTCAGCTCCATAAATGTGATGAGAGTATATTATCTTAAGGCCCGACAATAAGATTAGAGCTCAAACAAATCAAATTAAGATTTGATTAAAATTAGTATGCGAGGATGAATCTTTTCGAGGAAACGAGAAATGATAATAGATGAAATGTATTAAAGTCAATTCAACAAAGCTGTCAATTTTCAAGGTAAAAAGATTAGTCAACTTGCGACAAATTTTTGGATGAGATATGACATTTTTGGATTAAGATGTCTTCATAGTGTTTGAAGACACATCACACACTTCGAGTCACTCAATTTCAAGTTTAGCAACTTAAGTTATGAACGTTTTTGTGAATATTGTGCAAGCAGAATTTTTGGACGAAATTATTACGAAAATTACGAGTTTCGAGCTTTTAATTCAAGTTTAAATCATATTAGATTTGGGTTTTAGGCTAAAATTCTCTTTGAGTTTTCTATTCAAGAATTTTTCTTAAGTTTGTGGGATATTCCGTTTGAAGGGGTTCTGAATTCTTCTCTTTTTTTAATGCTTTTATACGTCACATTTTATCTTTTCTATTCATCTTCTTTATTTTCTTATTTGTTGTTCTAAATTTTAATTTAATGTTCTATTTTATTTATTTTAGTTATTTTTTAATTGTTTTATTTGACTTGAATTTTATAATGTTTCAGGTTGTGTTAATATTCAAGTTTCTTTTCAAATATTTAGAGTGCTAAATTAAACTTTATTTATGATGCTATTCTGCATTCATTTGTATTAATTGAGTGCTTGATTCTTAGTTGAGATGGTTTGTTTAGAAAGTGCACAACTTCCATTGTTACAATCAAACACTTTCGTAAAATGATAAATTAATACTGTGGCTAATACCTTCATGCTATGGCTTGATTCTTTGGTTGGTAATGGTGCTATTGACTAACTTCAATCATTGCTATAATAATTGGATTCAAAATTCAATCTTTTTTAGAGGAGTTAAAATTCAATTATAAATTTTGAAGTGAGCTAAAATATAATTGCAATATTGTATTAATGTAAAATTTTATATTTTTAAGGGATTAAACTCTCTTTTTTTTTTTTTGTTTTTGGAGAGGTTATAATTTAATTTTAAATTTTAAGATGAGTTGAAATACAATTTTACCATTAAATTAACTTAAAACTTTGCAATATTTATAGAATTAAAAGACAAATTTCTTATTTTTTTTCGAAGGTAAGACCCTTGCATACCCCATCTAATGTTGCCCTGGATCATAAATTTAAAATAGATATTATTTCATCGGGTTATAATTTTTTTTTAAGGATCATCTTGCAGGTGGGAAATGATTTCACATTCTTATTTAATAATTATAAAATAAAATTCTTAAAATAATACAATTTAATAAAATAATTCATTCGATAATTGAATTATTATAAGAAAGAAACAAGATATATTTCAAACTGAGGTATCAATCAGCTTTAACCTTATTAGAGCTAAGAAAGCTTGCCTACATTTATTTCTTTTCTTTGATTGGTTGGCAGTGATTTAAAATAGCCGTATTAATTCAAATCGGCAACGCAATAGCTCTACGGTACCACCGAAATTCGGCCTTATCCATCATTTCTCCATCAAAAATCCTCTCCCCCTTAAAAACGCGCCACATTTGCTTCTCCTTTTTATTTAAATTAGAAAAGTTAAAAACATCCCCTCTCTCTCTCTCATAAAGCTTAAGGCCAAAACCCTTCCTCTCTCTTTTTCTTTCGCCCTGTGTCTCTCTTTTCCGAGAAAAGCAAAAACCCTAATCTCTTTCTCTTTTTAATTTTGCCGTAAAATTTAATAATGCTCCCTCACTCGTACGCCGTCGATTCCCTTTCACGATCCCAAGACCTGGCCTCTGCAATCCTCGTCTCCACCACTCCCTCCCAAATCTCCGCCACCTGCGCCTCCATCGATTTCTTCCTACAATCGCATTCACCTGACCAATCCCGCCATTTTTTCTCCATCACCTTCCCTATCCTAATCTGCAAACTCTTCGGCTTCGATGACGCCTCGTCACTGCCTCCTCCGCCACCGTCTCAGAAACCCCCGTCCAATGGCTGGGTCGAACTTGCCTCTCAATCTAGCCTCCCAGATTTATCCTCCAAAATCTTCTCCCTCCTTTCCCCAAACGGAACCTTGATGAACTCAATTTCAGCTGTTGATCGACATTCCCTTGTTAAATACGTTTTCCCTGTTGAACGCCTCCCCGAGTGGGTCCGCTTCATGTTGTCTAACGAAAAATATTTCCGGGTTATATCCGATTTGTGCCCTTTCTTTAAAGGTAAAGTCAAGGAAGATGCTGTTCAGGGCTCTTTATGTCAAATTCAATTGAATGTTTTCGAATACTACCTGTTTTGGTTCGCTTATTACCCTGTTTGTAAAGGGAACAGCGAAAACTTGGACTCGAATTCTGTAAAAAGAAGCAGTAAGTTTAGGTTAGAGAATTGGACACGCTCAATTCGGGGGTTTTCAGGGTCAAGTAAGCGTGAAATGGAGCAAAAATTTGAGGGTAATCTTTATATACAGCTTTTATATGCTTATCTTCGTGCATTTGTGCCTATATTTGATTTGGGTGCTCACCAACCCTATCGTAGTTCAATTTTGAATTACTCTTTGAAGTGTGATGGTTCTGTTATAGTTCGTGCTGAGTTTTTGGTAAACGTTTTTGTGCATTACTGGTTGGTTGATAATGATTTTTCGCCACTACCTGTTAATGTATGCAAATCCTTTGGTGTGTCGTTTCCGTTTAGGTCAATGTTGGGGGAGATCCCACCAACAAGCGGGCTGGGTGAGGTGGTGAAGTTGTTTGTGAAGTACTTGAGTTTAAGCTCAGTGATGAGTACAGATGGGTTTGACAATATTGAGTGTAATGAAAGTCCAAGGTGGAGAGTTTCTGGTGGTTTTGACAGTGGGGGGTCAAGGGACTTGGTTTCCTTGTCGCCTAGTGTGTGTTCGGTTGGTTCTTGGAACGCTTGGATACAAAGGCCATTGTATAGGTTTATACTGAGAACATTCCTGTTTTCTCCTGTGGGAACTACAATGAAGAATACATCTCAGGTGTTCTCTGTATGGGTTAGTTATATGGAGCCTTGGACAATCAGCTTGGATGATTTTGCAGAGCTTGATGTGGTTATCAATGGATCAAGTAAAGATGTGAGGAATCAAGAAACAGAGTCTCAAAATTCTGGATATTCGCCTGTGTGGCAAACCTTTGTGCTGTCTAATTTTCTATACTACAGTTCACTGGTTATGCATTTTATTGGGTTTGCACACAAGTTCCTTCATACAGATCCAGAAGTAATTGCCCAGATGGTATTGAAGGTTTGCTTCTTAACTGTAGCTATTCTGGCATTGTTTAAGTAAATGTTGTGTATATTACTTCTGATTTAAATATGATGGTCTAGCCATATATATATAAGGCTGGTTGAAGCCTAAAATTCTGGTTGCAATCTGATAATCCTTACTAGTCTGCCCTATGGTTATGAGGTTATTTAAAGGTCTGAGTTTCTGAAAGGACATCTTTTTTTCCTTCCTTCACATTGGGAAATGCTGGTGTCTGGAGCTCTCTAGTAGGCAACTCAATTTGGGTTGCTGTGGTGGGGTGCTTCGGTTGTTCTGACCTAGGAGATTAAGCCTAGATTTTGAGTTGTTCTATAAGCTAAGCCCCAAAATTTTATGTGCTTTAGAAGAGTTATGGCAAGTGAGTTCTAGAGGAAGATATTTCTTTTGACGGCCTTACAATAAAAGTTTGTCTAGGCATTCTAGAAGTCTGTTCATGGTTTTAGGGTACGGATTCCCTCTCATTTTCAATTGTGATTGAGTATCGTCTCATAGGCTCCCAACACTGTGTTCTTAAGGTGTAGTAACAAGAGAAGTATTAAGCTGAATGCTGAAATAAGGCAGATTACACTGTGCACTTGGTAGTGGTAATTGGTATATGTACCTAGGCTTTCTTATGATTTAAGGTAGAATACTCTCTTCTATTTTTTTCTAAGAATTTTCTCATTCTTTATCTTATTTTACAGGTTATAAGTTTGTTGACATCCTCTAAAGAGTTGGTTGATCTTATAAAGAATGTAGATGTTGTTTTTCATTCTAAACAAGCTGTATCAAGCAAATCAGCACTCAATAGCTTGTATAGAATTGTTCCTTCAATTCGTGAACAATTGAAGGTAGATTATGAACTGAATCTCTATACTTGTTTCCTTTCGCTTATCTGTTTAAGCAAATAAGGCTCCAAATCTAGAAGTTTCATTTTTTTAAATTCATTTATCAGTTCGCAATATTTTCTAAGGTGGGTTCATTGGGCACTCCCACATTTGTTGAGACTGAGCATATATGCGCAATTGTCTGTCTCAGCATCACATTTCATTTTACCATTTCTTTTATTGGTGACATCAGGATTGGGAGGATGGATTATGTGAAAGTGATGCTGATGGATCTTTCTTGCATGAAAACTGGAACAAAGATCTAAAACTCTTTAGTGATGGGGAAGATGGGGGACAACGACTACTTCAGGTTTTTATAAATTTTAACATTTGTGATTGCACTTTATGTAATCTATAGCAATACATGTTGTCATCTGTTGACAATGATTTTGTTGGTGTAGTTGTTTATATTGCGTGCAGAAGCTGAGTTGCAAGGTGGTGATATTGCACACGCGCACAGCCTGCAGATCATAGATTCATTAAAAGAAAAAGTGAGCTACTTGTTTGGTGGCTTTACGGTGAAGCCAATTCCAATTTCACCTGAACTGAGACAGCCTCAACACACCCGTGATGAGCTCTTCAAGCCCAGAAGAGTTGGCAACCAAACATCAGCTAATGTCACATACAAGGGTGACTGGATGAAACGCCCCATCTCCGATGATGAGGTTGCATGGCTTGCAAAGTTGCTTATTTGGTTATCCAGTTGGTTGAATGAAAGCCTTCGCCTAAACTGCCCAGAAGATAATGATGTGGGTTCTAAGTGGCTCTATGTGAACATCCCAGGTGATGCAGTAAACCTGAACGGATCAGGTGAGATCGTGAAAACTCTGGTTTGCTTAATTGGTTCTTGGCTTTTAATGATGGGAACAACAACAACGAGATTAATGAGAAAACACGGTTTAAGGATAAATCTTAGGGTGTTGGCTTCTAAGAAGGTGGTGATGGTGTTGCTCATATTTGTTGTATTTAGTGTATTGAAGAAAGCTTGTGGATTGTTCCATTGATAGTGTAAATAAATCAAACATACGAATAGGGAGGAAATGGTTCTCAGTTTTTTTGGATTTGATCCCCTAAAGCAACAGCAACGTGTGAAGCAAAGAGAAATTTTGCAAACCCCTTCTTTTTTCTCTTTCCTTTTGAACTCCATACAGATCTCTTCCATTACTTTTTTTTTTTTTTGTCTATTATTTCCTATTTCGTTGGCTTATTATATACTTCTTTTTGGTACAAAGTTACATATTGGGGGAGTTGCTATTTATATTTTATAAACTTAAGAAATCGTTAAGTACAAGCAGGACTGGTTTTTAATTTCGCATCGAGATATTAAACAGAGTGCCCTTGATTATTAAAAACACACGATACTTTTTCGCCAAGTTATACATAATGTTGTTTTCAACTATATGGGGGATAAACCCATCTTCCTTTCCAATTATTACTCTTTCATTCATCTCCAACACTAAGAAAACAAGCCATTCATGTGCAACACAAAAAAGCTTCATATGACAGAGCTAGCTAGCCAGGTGGTTGACACAGTATTGGTTTAGGATTTGAAGCGTCAAAATCAATTTTCCTTTTTCTTTCTACGGATGATCTTGATGAATGTGTTTTCGAAAAACAATGATATTAATGGATGAGATTGCAACAAAAATCAATGAAATAATGAAAGAAAAATTAACTTAGAATGTCCTTGATCAAAACTTTAAAGAACGAAAAAGCTTCGATCTATTGTGAAAAACAGTATCGTCAGATTTGTTTGAAACTTTTTCCAATTAGCTTGTGAATAATTCATTGAATTATGAGTCTCACTATTTTCAGCTACAGACCCTGAGTTTTTCTCCAGATTGGGAGAACTAGCTTCAATTTTAGTTAGTTGATATATTTCACTCTCAATTGTAGATAAACGAAACTACTCCTAATAGGACAAAATACAAGGAGATGGTGCTATCAGATATAAGTTTAGTGCTTTTCTTCCTTTTCCTTTTTACTGGTTATTGTCTCTTTTCTTATTTAAAAAGAAAATAAAACAAAATTGAAGAAGAGTTGGAGGTTGGTGAAGAAACTCTTGATATTTAAAGTCATTGTTATGTTTATCAATGAAAAAAAGGCAAAAACACATGTCAATAAAAAGAATCTCATGGAAGGCATATGCCCATCTGAAAAATAATTGATGATCCTGTATAGAAGCATTTCATATATTTTCAAAAAAGAAAATAAATTTTATCACAGCCCATAAATGCGTTCCAAGACCGTGGTGCATCGTCAAGATATGCGTCTTGGCGCTCCACGTGGACCCGCTTACTCTGAGTCTCCGCAAAATAATTTTGAGAGACGTTTTTGAACAAACAATAAAAAAACGCTTCAAAGAGGTGCAATCGTCAAGATGCATACCGAAAAGCGCCCCACGTGGACACGCTTTTGCTACAAGATTCTCTCCGGTAAAATTAGGCTATAAATCACCAAATTTCATTCGAGGATGCATAAGGAAATTGAGGCAAAAGGAAAAAAATTGAAAATGAGTGAACGATTAATCTTTTATTTACTACGACGGTGAAGTTCATGACACCAAAATGGCATTGTTTTCTTATCGAAAAACACAATACGACCGAGTTTTAATCGAACATCGATTTAGTAGAACTCAAAAAGAATTAGGCGTAAAATATTGAACAACGCCAATGAAAGTTCAGTGTATTAAGTATAGATTTTACGCCTCGGTTGATCCGGTGAGATATGAGTCGTTCGACATCAAAGGTGCTCGGAGTTTTGAGGCAATGGTGGAGACTCATCTTGCCAAGGATCACCCTATATCGAGGTATATGTAGAATTTTCATCTCCAAGTGATCTTTCTGCGACCTCGACATCTCTCGCCGCTCGAGGGAATACACGACCCCAAGCCGACACTGTAAGTGGGAGGCAAAACACGTATGCCCATGTGCGGTAGTAGTATGGAAAACATAACCCTGCACGACACTTTCGGTTGGTGGATGGGACATGCATATCCGCCATTCGACGTCCGATGATAGAAATACGTATTGGGGACGTCGTCAACTTCTAGTGGTTGGCAATCCACATACGATTTGAATCTTTACGAAAGATGTTTAAGGAGGGATGATGTACTCCGACGACATCCACCGCCGAGGGCCCTCGCTTGTTGCGGTGTTATGGAGGGTCGACGATGAATCGATGTGGATCCACCTCGGAGGCGGGCCCGACTGCGCGGTTGGATTATTTTCGAACCGAGCCGCTCCAATTGTACCAAGACGTTGAGGGTGATTCAGACGAAGAAGAAGAAGATCCGCTATTCAGGGTGTACTCGCCTCCAACCCACATGCATAATGTCGATCTATCTCAAGATGATGCATTGGAGTTTCTGAACTACCACACCGGACGCGTGGACCGCATGATTCTTCATTGATTCGGACTAATTAGAAGTGGGTAACCATTTTTCCAACAAGAATACTTTTCTTCTCGCATTGAAACAGATTCAAAGATTAAGAACGGGGTTAACTACAAGGTGGTTAAATCAAAGCTCGATAAGTTCGAGGGAAGTGTGCAAGTCAAGATGGCACATGTTCATGGAAAATCATGGCGTCGTTGAGGAAAAGGACGGGTTGTGGGAGATAAAAAGTACAAAGGTCCACATACATATCTTGCTTCAGACAATTACCACTATGTGTTCAAGATTTTGAATAACAAGAATAATATGTAATGTTGCATTATTTAACGATTTCGTTGTGAGTGTAACATAAGATCATCCAAGATGGATTCGCACATGTTGGTGAACTAATAATGCCGACGGTGAAGGCCAATCCCAAGTCTACGGTTTACTTTAATTGGCGATTCAGAGCCAATTGGGGTACACGCCTCTCTACGAAAGGCTTGATAGCCAAGCGAATATGTTAGAAAAGTTACATTGGGTGGGACACTTCATATAATGAAGTGTGGCGGTGGTGTCGTCGTGTGGAGAGATATGTCCTAGGCAAAGACGACGAGACCTTGAAACGGAACCTACGTACTACAACGATTGTCTGCTCCGTGGATGCGCAGTGTTCAAGCGTCTGTTCTGGACATTTAAGCAATGTCGAGATGCCTTTAAATACTGCAAGCCATTGGTACAAATTGACGGTACCTTTATGTATGGTAGATATACGCATCGGCTATTGCTAGCTGTGGCACAAGACGACTGTGGGAGAATCTTTTCGATTGCGTTCGCAATAACACCGTGAGAGTCAGCTGATGACTGGGACTTCTTTCTATCTAGGTTAAGGAGGCATGTTTGCCCCCAACCTGACATATGCGTTATATCGGATCGGGGCCCTGAATACTTGCGGCAATAGAACGTCAGGGAAGCATGTGGCATCGCACACACTATCGATATTGCCTGAGGCATGTTTCATCCAACTACTATGGGAAATATCGATCTAAAAGACAGAAAAGCGCTGTGACCGATATGGGTATGAAATGTCTATTGATATAATTCCGTTTGTAATATTCAATTTATTCTCAATTGAAGAGTGGTATGTAATTTTCGCTATCAACGTATATTGGGTGGTATGAGATCAATAAAGACCGCTTTCACGAGATGTCGGATACTTTATGCCGAGATAACGCCAGAAAGCGCAAGGTACCGTGCAATATTCCTTTCGAATAGTGGACACAAGCATATGACGGCGGCCTACGATATGGGCATATGACCACAAACCCGCCGAATGCATAAATTACATTACGAAAGGAACTCATCATCCGCCGATTACATCGGTTGTCGAGAGACATATTTTCGGTTAGCGGCACTATTTCAAAAGAGAGCAGCGAGTTATAGAGGATAGATACAAGGAGGCCATGTATGGAGCCCGAAGGTCTTGCAAGAAATAAACCGTGGGAAGGCACGGGCGAACACTATGCACACAGTGTGTCACGATCGCGACAACCTATGGTTTCGTGTCACGGAGTTTGACAGACCGAACCAAGGTATTGTTGGCGGCCATTATCGTGTACATTTGACAAATAGGACCTGAATCTGTGGATATTTGATGCACTTCGTTACCCATGCGCCCATGTAATTGCGGCTTGTCAGAATCTCCGTCTTGATCCAATGAGATATGTCGACGAAGTGTATAAATTAGAAAACATGTACAACGTGTGGAGACACGTATTCCCACCAGTCCCAGATGAACGTAAGTGGCCATCCAGACGCTTGCACCGTATAAGTCATTTTGATAGACAATTGAGGTGCAAACCAAAAGGTTGACCTTGCTCGACTAGAATACGCAACAATATAGATATCCGAGAAACAAGCAACCAAAGTTGGCTGTGCGGATGGTGTAGGAACCCGGGCCATACATCTCGCTTGTGTCCAAATCGGAATAGTTGACCGTGTTCTTAGGTCTTTTGTCTCATATTGGCTATGTAATATCTATTTTTTTGGAGGAAAGCGGTGAACTTTTGTACAATAACTTTTATTTTATTAAAAATTAAAATAAATTAAAAAATTAAATTACAATAAAAAAAGCAAACTCAAATTTTATTAAATATATTAAAACTTAATTACAAGAAAAAATTAAACCAATTCTATTTTGTCAAAGAAATTAAAATTTAAATAAATTTAAAAATTAAATTACAATGACAAAAGCAAACTCAAATTTTATTAAATATATTACAACTTAATTAAAAAAATTAAACCAATTCTATTTTGTCAAAGTTATTAAAATTAAATAAATTAAAAAATTAAATTACAATAAAAAAGCAAACTCAAATTTTATTAAATATATTACAACTTAATTACAAAAAAAATTAAACCAATTCTATTTTGTCAAAGTTATTAAAATTAAATAAATTAAAAAAAAGTAAATTACAATAAAAAAAACCAAACTCAAATTTTATTAAATATATTACAACTTAATTACAAAAAAAAATCAAACCAATTCTATTTTGTTAAAGTTATTAAAATTAAATAAATTAAAAAGTAAATTACAATAAAAAAAGCAAACTCAAATTTTATTAAATATATTACAACTTAATTACAAAAAAAAATTAAACCAATTCTATTTTGTCAAAGTTATTAAAATTAAATAAATTAAAAAATTAAATTACAATAAAAAAAGCAAACTCAAATTTTATTAAATATATTACAACTTAATTACAAAAAAATTAAACCAATTCTATTTTGTCAAAGTTATTAAAATTAAATAAATTTAAAAATTAAATTACAATAAAAAACCAAACTCAAATTTTATTAAATATATTACAACTTAATTACAAAAAAAATTAAACCAATTCTATTTTGTCAAAGTTATTAAAATTAAATAAATTTAAAAATTAAATTACAATAAAAAAGCAAACTCAAATTTTATTAAATATATTACAACTTAATTACAAAAAAAAATTTAAACCAATTCTATTTTGTCAAAGTTATTAAAATTAAATAAATTAAAAAAATTAAATTACAATAAAAAAAGCAAACTCAAATTTTATTAAATATATTACAACTTAATTACAAAAAAAATTAAACCAATTCTATTTTGTCAAAGTTATTAAAATTAAATAAATTAAAAATTAAATTACAATAAAAAAGCAAACTCAAATTTTATTAAATATATTACAACTTAATTACAAAAAAAATTAAACCACTTTTATTTTAGTCTTGATGCTTGGGGTGGGAACCAAGTGCACACTGAAGCGATCGACGACGCTACTGGATTCCTCCTTCTTCTGGCTTCCGGGGTCATGGAACCTCGGGCAGGGAATCGGGTTCAGCCGGCAGTGGGTCTGGTTCTGGATGTTGCGATGGTGACCCACTCTGATAAAATAATGACCCCGGAGGTGTTTGCATAAACCACGGCGGGTGACTGCATCCCGAACGGAGAAGGAGCTGGCGAGAAGAAGTGCTCCTCGACGCGCCTCCTCCGAACCCACATGCGACGTCGGCCTCACCATCGGTGCCAATGAAGTAGTCGAGAACGGACTCGAACCCGCCATGCACTCCAACTGGCTAGGACTAAGAAACCAAACATATATGGGTTAGGAGGATACATATAAGGGAAGGTACGACCGGCATGAACGGTAGATGCTTGGGATATCGGTGTTGGCGGCTAAACCGATGGGTCCGGTGGATCGTGTAGGCGCTGTTGTTGGGCGATGGATCGTGTTTGGCGATGATGGCCCCGCCTCATCACCCTTCTCCTTGGATTTAAAGGGCCCGATGTTCCTTCGCCATGGTTGCTGCCGCTTCTTTCTTCCGGACAACGGATACGGCTTGCCATGGATCCTAAACCACCCCCTAAAAATAATGCTTTCCTAAACTGAATTGAAACTTATATAAAAAGGTGCAAGAAAGACCAGACGTGAACAAAATAGTGTTGTCTTTTATCCTGAAAAAAACAAACGACAGGTATCAATTGAGATTAAGTGGGGATTCTTTTTAACTATTGGTGTAGATGGCATTCCGGGAAACCATGTCTAAAAATACTTATTTGAATTTAATCCAATTGAATTTGTAAATTTATTTTAGAATTTGAATAAATTTAAGTAATTTTATTTGAATCTAATTAATTAAAAATGTGTTAAATGTTCCGACTTAATAATTTCAAATAATTTTTAAGTGAAAATTTATAAATTAAATTATTAATTATATGCAAAAATAAAATAAATTTGTATGAAAAAATTTGAATCCATAAAAATGAAATTATTAGAGGATTACAATTTATAGATACTACAAATAGTAATTAAAATATTATTAAAATTTAATAAAAAATTGAAGATTCATAAATATTCTAATTCGTCAAATAAGCGTCGGATGCAATGGTAAAACATATTGTATTTTTAAGGAGAGACATAAGTTCAAACTTTAGAGACAACATTGTTGAGACAAATAGTCACGAATCTTAAACATGAACTGTAAATTAGGAAGGGACAACTACGGACCTCAAACTCGTGACTATGGCCTATGAAAAGCTTCTCTTGCGCACTTTTCCCATCTTTCTTCTTTTTTTTTTTAAGATTTTTCTCCTTAATCTTAAAATGTCTTTGTATTATTATTTTTTAATTAATCATTTATCATTTTCAATTTATTTTTCAAATATGTATTTTCAACCCCAAAGCTACTTTTTGTTAATTTTGTCTAAATGTTTAACGTAAAAAGATGTAATAATGTAATATATATTGGTACTTCTTACATAATTGGATGTTTTTTTCTCCATACTTCAAAAATAAAAGAAGAAGAAGAAAGTGTAATATTTGTCAACTACAAAAAATAATTTTACATCATTAGATATTTCAAAAATCACATTAAAATACTTATAGAATTAACGAAAAGAATCGATAAAATACATAATTCGAAAAGTAAAAAAACCTAAGATTTAATTATAATAGAAGAATTAAATTAGTCAAAATGTATAGTACAGGGATCTACATTAAAATTTTACCAAATAAAATCATAAAATTGACTTCAACAATTCCGGAACACGTCGAGATTTGAAACATTGCCAATAACATGACGCCATGTCATCAAAAGATGCAAGAATGACCGGATCAAAATTTAAATGACTAAAAAGCCACTAAGCAACGATCTCTATCCGCCGAGTTCTTCCGGCAACAACATAAATCATTGAGGCTAATTTCGTAACTTAAATCTCCACGTATTTCATCTCAGATTGCCTGCTTCGATAAAGAACAAACGCATAGCAAACAAAATTTCTTGTATTTTTTTTTTAATTTACTTTCCCCTCATGAGTGATTAAAGTGTAGAGAATTCGGATTAAATCTCGAAATCGAAGAATTTAATTTCAAATTCGAGATCTCGTCCATGGCTGCCCCTTTTTTTTCCACTCCTTTTCAACCCTACGTGTATCAGGTAACGTTCTTAAGCAATGTTTCTTTTTGCTCTCAGCCTTTTACTGATTTTTTGCTTGTTTCATGAGAAAAATAAGGTAAAAAGATTCACAAGCTGGCGTGAAATTTTAATAGAATTTAGGCATTACTTTTGCAGTTTATCTGTTAAGATTTACTCGCATTGTTGAAGCTTTGTAAATTTTGGGGTTTCTTTAATTAGAGCTGACTTTAATTCAATTTCTCTTGAAATTGATCCGTTTATAACCAAGTTATATACAAATGTGTATAGACTGCAGTAACCAAAGTGTTTGCTAGCTTGTTTGCCGAATTGGGAAAACAGTTTCCGAATGAAACTAGAATTTAATGTTGTGTAGTTTGGATGTCTGAGCATGTATATTTGTATCCGCAATAATCTCTTGTTGATACAAAATCATGTAGAGTCCGCAAGATGCTGTGACCCCATTTCAAATATTGGGGGGTGAAGCTCAAATAGTTCAGGTACTTCCAAGGTTTTATCAAGAAGTTTTCTTTTAATTTTAGCCTATGATCTCGTACCTACATTGTAAAACTCTTTTTTTTTTTAAAAAATCTTGGTAATGGTTCTTTCATTTACCAGATAATGTTGAAGCCACAAGAAAAGGTTATTGCAAAACCCGGTATGTTATTTTTCTTTTGTTGTATCCCTTGGTTGGGTTAATGCTACTATAGTCTTGTGTTTTAATATAGGTATGTGGTCTTCATGCTTTCATGATGCTGGCGGTCTTCTTAGTTTGAGTATTTTGGTGATTATACACTAATGTCTCATGGTAAATTCATGAATGATGAGGCTTTCTAGATATCGTGTTAAGTAAATTCCTGGTTGCTAGGCTAGGAGTTTAGCTCAATATTCTACAATTTGAAATGCTACAGTTTCTATTGCCAAGAACATATGGTAGTACAAGTAGTGGCTAGAAGTGTCAAAGTTGAATATAATGGAGAAGTTACTTTACCATCAATTGAACTATCTAGTTGTATCCTATTGGTTTTGCCTATAATTACGATCACATTAGATCCTCTGCTGAAGATCAGTAAGGAGTACTGCTTGATCAATAAGATGATTGGCTTGCTGCATTTGTTTGTTATTGTTTGTTATCATGTAAACTTCAATTCATGCAAAGTTGATGTGGACTGTAACAAAATGCAGGTTCCATGTGCTTCATGTCTGGGTCCATTGAGATGGAAAATACTTATGTCCCTGAAAATGAGGTAGGCATGTGGCAGTGGCTCTTTGGCAAGAGCATAACTAGTATTGCTCTTCGCAATAATGGTCCAAATGATGGATTTGTTGGCATTGCTGCACCTTCTCTTGCAAGGGTTCTTCCGGTTTGTATTTCAAACTCAATAATTATTTACTTATTTATAGTGCATGTCATGTCTGAGTACTTCATGATCCCAAAATGGTTGTTTTGTTAATGCTAACTGTGAGCTACATGTTGCTACTGGTTCATGTTTATTTTGACAGATTGATTTAGCAATGTTTGGTGGGGTGCTTTTATGTCAGGTAGCTGACTTGTTCAAGGGAATTCATTTTTGTTGCAAAATTAGCTGGTTTTTTATGGCACTAGTTGGTGTCTTAATGCCATATTGTAAATTTGTTTTGTAGCCAGATGCATTTCTTTGCTCTATCAATGATGTGACGGTCAATAATACAGTTGATCAGCGGCCACGGAATGTTGTAACTGGTGTAGAGGTGACATGACGATAAATTAATTTTCTTCTCATTTTTCCTTCATCTCTTGGATGCTTATGCAAGCTGTACTTGAAGATCGAGTTATTATCCTGTCCACCACCAGTGGAATAAAAAAATTCCAGAAGCAGAGTTAGGACATTGACATGTGTCCTTTATATTATTTTTAAAAACTTTTAAATTTATTTTAGGGGCACATGCTAATGTCCTGAACCTGCTTGTGGAATATTTGTATTCCACTGGCAGTGGACAGAATAATTACCCCTCAAATATCTTTTTCAGATATATTTCAGATTTGGTTCCTTTGGTTTAGTTCACAGTTTTTTAAGCTGTTTTTATCCATGTATTTGATGGATGTGCTATTGGCATAACAGGGATTTCTGAGACAGAAGTTAACTGGCCAGGGGCTTGCATTTATCCTTGCTGGTGGATCTGGTATGTAGCTTTTCTTTCGTACTTCCTTTAGTCGTCTTTTGAGTTTCTTGAGTTCAAAAGATAGCACATTAGAGGTCATGAAAGAGCATGTTCTATTTTTCTTATGATCTTTTTGTTTTCGCCTTCCTTTACTGGAAAGTTAAAAGAAAAAGAAAAGGACAAAGAAGTCTTTTCCTATTGTTTAGCCAGTCATTGATAACGTATTCCTTTTACTAGTTACAACAAAATTTTGACTTTATAGATTTATACACCTAGGTAAGCTGACCATTGGGATTCTGTGGGCTTCTTTCTTTTGCTAGTTGTGCAGAAAAATCTTGAGGTGGGGGAGGTATTGGCAGTTGATATGTCCTGCATTGCAGCCCTTACTTCTTCCATCGATGTTCAAATTAAATACAATGGTCCGATAAGAAGAGCAGTCTTTGGGGTAAGATGCTTTCAGTTAGTTCTTTTCTATGATTCGGAAGTAGTTGAGTGGGGGTACTGGTGCATGTATGTTGTTCTTTTTACAATTGTGTGCCTGTATAAGCATTTTTTATTTTATTTCAGCCAACAATTTTGTTATTGTTATCGGTGTTCCTTAGGGTAGCGTTTGGAAACTAAGATTTTAGAATTTGGATTTGAATTTCAAAAATAGTGTAAATTAAGCAGTAAACTATTTAGAAATGTCGCACTCAAGATAATTTTTCAAATCCATGGATTTGGTAGATGCCTATTTAGTAATGAATTTGAAATTCTTAAAATTATTTTGGATTTGACAAATCCATGTTTTTATACTTTTCTAATATACATTATATTGAATCTCAACTAATTTATCCATAACATATGCATTTCATTCTTACAATTTGCATGATAAATGAAATTCAAATTCTCAAATCCATGTTCCCGAACAGAGCATAGAAAAATTAGCGATTACATATTGTTAATCTTTGACAAATTATGACGTGAAATTATAAGATTGTCATCTTGTAGCTGCCACTGTTGTCAATAAAAGTCAGATCTTCTGATTCTCTATTATGAGCACACTGGATGGCACTTGGTTGATTACTCTACTTCTTAGGACTTTGTTCAATGCCTGTGACTGGGGTGTTCGCATATGGCCTGGTAACTTTTTTTTGTTCTTTCTGCAGGGTGACAATTTGGTTACAGCCATTCTAACAGGACCAGGAATTGTTTTCATCCAGAGTTTGCCATTTCATCGTTTTTCACAGCGAATTGCAAGGTAAAATCTGGTTGCACCATCCACAAAAGCCACTTGCTGTATCATAATTTCACTTTCCATATCATTTTGTACTCCATTTTGACCATCCACAAGGTTTTAACAGGATGAATAAATTGTGGTTTTGGTTTTGCAGGGCGGTTACATCTCCGAACATGAGAGAAAATCCCAAGTTTTTCGTTCAGATAGCCATTTTCTTTTTTCTAGCCTATGTGGTGATTGTATCTTCTTTGATATTGACCGATGTGTGAAATTGTCTTCTTTAATTTTTATTGACCAACTTATCACCCCCCACCCTTTTTGTTCTTTATTAAACTTAGATTACGTAGATTACGGTGTTTGCTGGTTGGAAAGAAATGTAAAACTCTTTTGTTCTTGAGTGAAAATGCTAATTTTGTCTCTTTTTTTTTATATTAATAATGTATACGGACTAAAGTTAAATTGAGCTGTATTATGAATTAATTTTGGACTTTGTCCTTGTATTCTAATTTTAGTGAAATTTTTACATAAACCATGTGTGGATGACATTTCAAAACTAGAAGGATTCACCTTCGGCCATCACTGGCATAACTGGGATAACTCTACAAAGAGATTATCAGATGGGCTATATTGGCAAATGTTCGTTTCAGTTTTATTTTTCAGCAGTTGCTTTTGTTCCTTCCAAATCTCTATTGCTATTGGACATTGGAACTGTATCAAGATGGTCAATTCCACTTCGATACTGTATGTATAAGCCGGAATGCTTCATTCTAGTTGTAGAGAATTAGAGAAATTTCTTATTTATATTCTGCTGGTTAACTTACAAATATATAGACAGAGATCATCCTAAGGTAGGAAATAATCGCAAGAAGATAGTGACTTCCTAAGAATCAGTAATTAGGATTAATTTCTATTTACGAAGATCTCCTAATATTCTATCATTAATTTAAGGATTCTAACACTAGTAGTAAACCAGACAAGTTTTGAATTTTGTTTTGATTGTATCTACCAACTAATAGCAAAGAATAATTAAATAGATTTAGATTTTGCTTATGTTTTAAATTTATTGAATTTTATATTATTTTTTTAGGTGTTGAATGATGAATTATTATATTCATAATATTGACTTTAATATTAACTACATTTAGCATAATAATTAAAATTTTATTTTGATTTATTGTGGAATGTTTCATACACTCTTCAGTCCAATTAACCCTATTGTAGACTTCACAAATGAGTATTATTAAATATTTAGTTAAAATATGTCATAAGTTTGTGTATTTTTCATAATTTTAAAATTTAGTCTTTGTATTATTTGTTTTAGGATTTAGTTCATCTACTTTTTAAATTTTAAAATTCAAGTCCAATTATTAATGCTATTAAAATTATTTTGTTAAATGCAAATTCATTACAATGTCATTATTTTAGTTACACGATTATTAAGTAAGTATTTTTTATTTTAAAATGTCACGCTAACAAATTTAATAAAAAATTAACAGTGTTAAGAATTAGACCTAAATTTTGAAATCTAAAAAGTAGAGACTAAATCTCTTAAAATAAAAGTATATGAATTAAATTCCAAAACTATGAAAAGTGCATAAAACAGATTTTAACCTAAATATTTTTATGATTTGCAAATAAAGTTTCATCATCTTAAGCATGTAGGTAGTTAGGTTTGAGATTTTAAATGCTCATGTTTGAGTTCCGTAACATGAAAATTATATATGATTAATTAGTTAGTTTTTATTCAAATGAAAATTTACACATTTATATAAGGTGAGACTCGAATCTAAAATCTCAAATTTCTAGAGTTTTAATCTTATCATTAAATCAAGGCATTTTATTTTTAATGATTGAACAAATTATTTCATTATGAGATCTTTATCAGTACTAGTATTTCTATAAGTTTTCACGAGTGTACGAAATGTTGATATAAATTTTTATTGTCATCAAATTATTTAAACTTTGAAGATTAATAATTTTGAGACATACTCAAACAATCAATTATTTAAGTACACGACTTTTGCGTGCTTCTACACATATATTATTAGTTTGATGTTTAATGACTTTCTTGATAAACTCCTTGAGTTGATTTAAAGAAACATTTCAAAGTCAGGTCAACAACTTTGGTTTGACCATTTTGTTGAAGGATATAATATTGAATTGCGTTGGTAGGAGTTTGGTTGCACCAACTTATATATTTAATTGAATCTCATGAAAACGTTTTGTTGAGATTTGTTGCAACAAGAAGAGTCATTTGTTTCTCTAGAAGAGTAGTCATATATTTATATTATGGTCGAGACTCTTCACAAGTTACATCACAAATTTGGTGAATTTGATGTCTGCAGAAAATAAATGAAATGCAAAGATTATTTCACTATGCATGCTAAAATTTGCACATAAATTTTGAATTAAATTTTAACTTGAAAATTTTGAAGACAAATTTTGTTTACCAAACTTTCAAAGAAATTATGATCTCTAGATATTTATTAAATACAAAAAAATTAAAAATAATTTGATTCGTTTCTTTGGTGGAATTTAAAGATTGTTTAATTTTGATATTGGATGGATGTGATTTGTTTTAAATGCTGTGATAATTTACTCTTATGGGATTTGGAAAGATGCTTGTTTGATAACTTAATTCAATTTGAATTCAAGATTTTTCTATAACTTTATTTTGAAAATGATTTTAGAAAGAGTTTAGATTTAAGTATATTTAAGATTTAATATTGGATGGTTAAGTTTACTTCAAAATTTGTCGAGACTTAACTTTAAGAGCAAGTTTTATCCCTTTTATGTTGATGCAATTGAATCGTGAATCAGAAAACAATTTTATTCAAAAGTGGTCAAAGCAATTTTCATTCTTCAGGATATTTTCATGTTGTGTAATTTTTTGAATTTTTTAAAGAGCTCTTAGTATTTAATACATTCTCTTCAACGCTCAATTTTAAAAAATTTGAACTTAGTTTTGAAGTTGTGAATATATAAGATGATTTAGAGTGAATTCTTTTATAGTGACAACTATTTAGATAAACAAATTTATTATCAAATATAAACTAATCATTTGAGTGTTTTATAAAGATTAAACTTTTTATTTATTATTTATGTAATAATTTATTACATAAATAGTTTAGGTATAATGACAATTTTAGGGTAAAATACCTAAAATATTAAAAAATAACTTATTTACGGAAAAGGGCCAGTTCAAAAATATTTACGAAAAAGGGCGTTTCACCCAAAACGCGTCAACGTCGGTAGCGTTTTGGGGCATAAGCCGAAGAGCCTCGGAGCGCTTTAGCCTCTGTGATAAAAAAAAAAATGACCAAATTTTTTTGACCGTTAGAATAACGATAAAAAAACCTATAAAACCCCCAACCCTTTTATTTTTTCACACTTTAATCCTTACTCATTCTTCTCTCAAATTCCTCTCAAATTTCTCTCAAAATTCTCTTTAAGCCCTTCAAACTTCCTCTAAAATTTGAAATAGTCCTTTAATATTTACAAAAATCCCTTTTAATTTTTTAATATATTTTTTGAAACTTTTAAAAATTTCGATCAGATTACAAATGGTAGGAAATTACTTGTCTAGGCAAAGAAGCACATCTCCGTCGAGCAATTGCAAATGGTAAGTTTTAATTTTAATTTTTCAATATTATTTAATATTTTTAGGTCTATGCAATTTTAATTAATTTTTATTTTATAATTTTTAAGCAGTTTGTAGATCGGTGTTGGAATGTTATATTCATAACATGCATTGTAATAGCCAAATTTCAGTTATATTAGAAATAGTGGTTCGAGACCATCAAATCTAACAAATGAACTCATAGATTGTATTATTTAATATTTACTGAGCCAAATGTAGCTTTTAAAAGATTTTTGAAATAGTAAATTGTGTTTTATAAAGATTTAATTGGTCAAGAAATCGAGAAAAAGAGGTATCGAGATCTCGGTGTTATAAACCGAGTCAAAAATATTTTATGAATATTTACGGAATGTCAATAAAGTGGTATAAAAATTTCGTTAGGAATTTTTGACGTTTGGGTGGTTAATAAAATAAAAAGGACTAAATTGAAAAAGATGTAAAAGTTGCTAGAAAGATTAAATAGCTTAATTGTCAAATGTGGAAGGACCTAAAGTGAAAATAAGCCCAAAGGAGATATTTTGGGCGGCAATAGCTGAGAAAAATCAAGAAATGGTTGAAATAAGGGTAAAATTGGAAAATTGTCAAAATTAGTTAAATAAATATGGGACCAAATTGGAATATCTAGAATTCTCTTCATTTCTCTTCATTTTCTTCAGCTGCAAAACAGCCATGGGAGAGAGTTTCAAGCTGTTTTTCATACTCAAGCTTCATATAAGTTTAATTCTTGCTTTCTCCTTGAAATTTCTATGTTTTTAGACTTTTACAATTGGGTCCAACTTATTATGTCATTAGTTTTTGATTCTATGGCTAATTTTTAAAGTTTATGTGGATTAGTGCTGGAAGAATATGATGAATAAATATTGAATTGAAGCTTTAATTTTGTTATATGATGATTTTATCAAGTAAAATTGATGGAAATTAGTTTTAGGACCTAATTGTGAAAGAGTTGAAATTAAGTCCTAGTGTTAAAATTCTGATTTTCAAAGGTTTTGAAGTAGTTTAAAATGATAGAGAAAAGTATTAAATGAGAAAATTAGCTCAATTGAGGGGTTAATTGAGCAAGGATTGAATTGTATGAAATGTGGAATTTGAGACAAAATAGAAATCAACATGTTATACTAAAGCAGTTTTGGACAGCAGCAGTTGTCTAACTTTGAAAAATCATCAAAAATGGTATAAATTGAATTAGAAGTTTAGTGAGATATAGAATTAAATCTTGTTGAGTCTATTTTCATATAAAAGAAACAGAGCAAGCAAAGGAACTCTACATTTTGAGATATTTAAATTTTGGTAAGACTGGTTTAGAATAACTTCGTGAGCCCCTGTTCTTATTTTAGAAATTCACTAAAAATTGTACAAAAAGAATTATGAGTTATAATTTATATGTATGTATTCCTTAGTGAGCCTACTTTCATTAGAAATAATCGAAAACACTATATGAAAATTGTACTATGAGATAATTGGTTTTTAGTGAAGAGAGGTCAGAGCAGTAGGACTGTGTAACAGGGGAGAACTTAACTAATAAACTGTACTAATTGGCCACACTAAAAATTCTGGAAAAATTATGGTAAGAAGATATATGAGTATAGTTTCAAATAAAATTTACGGATCTTAATTTGGAGTTCTGTAGCTCAAGATAAAAATAATTTAGTGACTATGACACGGATGGATAGCTTGAAGATTCACATAAGTAAATAGTAAAAATTATAGATAATGTTACAAGTGTGTTGTTTATACTAAGGATGTGGATGGAGAGGAGGAGGAGGAAAAATAATAAATGAATGAATTGTGTATAAATTGATCACATGCTCGATTATAATTGATAAACGTTGAGGTAGAAATGATATAATGTTTTATTTCAAATATTTATTATGAAACTAAGATTATCGTTATGGTATAAAAATCGAATTGTAAGTTCATGTAACTTGAATTATCTTCTTAAATGCTTGAAATGTATGTTATTGATGTGAATATAATTTGAATGTTCATTGTATGAAGATTGATGAAACATTGATATATTTGATAAAAATGGGAAGAAATCCCGGTTGAATGAAAGGAAAATTCGATGGATCTCTGAAAAGGAATTGACGGTAAAAAGGATCTAGCCCGGACGGGTGATCCTATCCCGATATAGCCCTCCCGAAGATTTTAGAAAGAGTTTAGATTTAAGTATCTTTAAGATTTGATATTGGATGGTTAAGTTTACTTCAAAAGTTGTCGAGACTTAACTTTAAGAGCAAATTTTATCCTTTTTATGTTGATGCAATTGAATCGTGAATCAGAAAACAATTTTATTCAAAAGTGGTCAAAGCAATTTTCATTCTTCAGGATATTTTCATGTTGTGTAATTTTTTGAATTTTTTTAAAGAGCTCTTAGTATTTAATACATTCTCTTCAACGCTCAATTTTAAAAAATTTGAACTGAGTTTTGAAGTTGTGAATATATAAGATGATTTAGAGTGAATTCTTTTATAGTGACAACTATTTAGATAAACAAATTTATTATCAAATATAAACTAATCATTTGAGTGTTTTATAAAGATTAAACTTTTATATTTATTATTTATGTAATAATTTATTACATAAATAGTTTAGGTATAATGACAATTTTAGGGTAAAATACTTAAAATATCAAAAAAATAACTTATTTATCGAAAAGGGTCAGTTTCAAAAATATTTACGGAAAAGAGCCGTTTCACCCAAAACGCGTCCACGTCGGTAGCGTTTTGGGGAACGTCGACAAAGCGCGTCCCGAGGAGCGCTTTAGCCTACAACGAAAAAAAAAATGACCAAATTTTTTTGATCGTTGGGGCCCAACGATAAAAAAGCCTATAAAACCCCCAACCCTTTTATTTTTTCACACTTTAATCCTTACTCATTCTTCTCTCAAATTCCTCTCAAATTCCTCTCAAAATTCTCTTTAAGTCCTTCAAACTTCCTCTAAAAATTTGAAATAGTCCTTTAATATTTACAAAAAGCCCTTTTAATTTTTTAATATATTTTTTGAAACTTTTAAAACTTTCGATCAGATTACAAATGGTAGGGAATTACTTCGTCTAGACAAACAAGCACATCTCCGTCGAGCAATTGCAAATGGTAAGTTTTAATTTTAATTTTTCAATATTATTTAATATTTTTAGGTCTATGCAATTTTAATTAATTTTTATTTTATAATTTTTAAAGCAATCAGAGATCGGGTGTTGGAATGTTATATTCGCAACATGCATGGTCCTCCATCGCCGTTGATTGAGAATTACCTGCGAGAAGCGGGTTTTTGGCACGTGGCCACGATAGGCCAAGGGTTCAAGTTGGAGCCGCCTTTTATCAATACGTTGATAGAGAGGTGGAGACCCGAGACGCACACTTTTCATCTTCCATGTGGAGAGTGTACCATCACTCTGGAAGATATGCAGTTGCAGTTGGGATTACTAGTGGACGGGTCGGTAGTCACCGGGTCCGCAACTTCTAGTGATTGGGGAGCCGTATGCTACGAGCTTCTGGGTGTCATTCCGGATAAAATTCAAGGAGCTCGGATCGAGATGGCCTGGTTACGAGACACATTCCCGGAGCCGAATGAGGGTTCGACCGAAATAGAAAGAATACGGTATGCTCGGGCATACATTCTTTAGATAATTGGAGGCTATCTGATGCCGGACCTTTCTAGAAACCTCGTACACCTGAGATGGCTGCTAAAACTTGTTGATTTCAGAGCAGCCGGTGAATTGAGTTGGGGTCCATCGTCTGCTATCGAGGTTGTATCGGAGATGTCTTGAGCGATGCGGTAGAGTAAAGTGAAAATCGAGGTTGCCTATCACTCACTGCAGTCATGGGCATGGTTTCGATTTCTATTTTTACGACCTCGAATCGACCACCCATATTTATTCCCACTAATAACGAGGTAAATTTAATATTATATTTTACAATTATTTCTTAGATTTATAGCATAATTGTATGCTAAAATTTATTTAATTAGGTGGAACCATTCGGTAGTCATGTTGGAATACCTACCTCGCTTGAAGATATCTGGCTTCTATTGGACCAACAGTCGGAATCACAAGTAAGTTTCAATTTCAGTATTTATAATTTAGTATTTCGTATTTAGTGTCTATTATTATGTATATAACTAATATTTTGGTAATGTTAATATAGTTTCAATTGACACCGTACAAGGATCCAAAAATTCGAGCAGTAATTCCGGAGTTCTTCCAAAATCCGAACAGTTGGCACATGAAGGTCCCATTGATCACCTATGCGACCGTGGAGATGCACCAGCCAGATTGGGTTCTGCAACAATTTGGATTTCGGCAACCGATTCCCGTGCCACCTGAGGTGTTCGATGATAAGCATAAAGTGGACTTACGGCAGCTGCACACGAATTGGCCAAGATTTTGGTCAGCACATATCGAGACGTGGGAGAACCGGTATGTCTATTTACCTATCCAGAAACCGATCATGGTTCTTGAGTTAGCGTGCATGCTGGAATACATGCCATGGTTTAGGATCCATGGTAAGCCGTATTTGTTGTCGGAAGAAGAGGCGGCAACAACCGTGAACAAAGGAAGCGGCAGGCCCTTTAAATCAAAGAAAAGGGTGATGAGGCGAGGCCATCAACGGTACCGACACACGATCCACGGCCCATCAGTTCGGTAAGCGACACAACATCATAGCCTTTACCCTTTATGCCAAAGCGTACCTACCCCTTATATGTATCCTCCTAACCCATATATATTTCCTTTTCTCGGTTCCACCCCAGGTTGGAATGCATGGCCGGGTTCGAGTCCGTTCCCTCGACTACTCCGTGCCACCGATCTTAATGCCGTGTCGTCGCGTGAGGATCACGGGAGGCGCCGTCGGGAGCACTTCTTTCTACCACCCTCCTTCGCCATACGGATTGAGACACCCTGCCGTGGTTTATGCAAACACCTCACGGTCGTTATTTTATCAAGGTGGGTCATCCTCGCAACACTCACAACTGCACCCAGTCTTGGGAGGAACGGAATCCCGCTGAGGTTCTACGACCCACGGAAGCTAAGCGAAGGAGGAATCCAACACGTAACCGTCGACCACCCCGTGTGGCACCGATTCCACCGCATCAACACCGATTCTGATGACTTTTTTATTTTAATTGTAATATAATTTTTTAATAAAAGAAAAGTTTTAATATCTTTAATAAAATAGAAATTGTTTAATTTTTTATTTTAATTTAGTTTTATATATTTAATAAAATAACATTTTTTTATTTTTTATTGTAATTTAATTTTTTAATGTATTTTAATTTTTAATGTAATTTAATTTTAATATCTTTAATAAAATAAAATGGTTTAATTTTTATTATAATTTAGTTTTATATATTTAATAAAATAATGCTTTTTATTTTATTGTAATTTAATTTTATTTTTTAATGTAATTTAATTTTTTAATGTAATTTAATTTTTTAATGTAATTTAATTTTAAACTAAAATAGAAATGGTTTAATTTTTTTATTGTAATTTAGTTTTTATATATTTAACAAAATAATGCTTTTTTATTTTTTATTGTAATTTAATTTTTCTTTTAATAAATTAAAACTTGAATAAAATAAAAGTTCTTATACAAAAGTTCACCATTTTCATAAAAAAAAAAATAGAAATTACATAGTCACGAAGAGACAAAAAAGCTAAGAACACGGTTAACTATTCCGATTTGGACACGAATGAGATGTATGCCCGGGTTCCTACACCATCCGCACAGCCTACTTTGGTTGCTCGTTTCTCGGATATCCATATTGTTGCGTATTCTACTCGAGAAAGGTCGACTTTTTGGTTTACACATCAATTGTCTATCCGGCAACAGCTTATACGGTGCAAGCGATACCGACGGCCACTTACATTCATCTGGGACTGGAGCGAATACGTGTCTCCACACGTTGTATACGTTTTCTAATTTATACACTTCGTCGACATAGCTCATGGGATCAAGACGGAGATTCGGCAAGCCGCAAGTACATGAGCACATGGGTAACGAAGTGCATGAAATATCCCACGATCGCCATCCTATTTGTCAAGTGTACGACGATCTTGCCGCCAACAATACCTTGGTTCGGTCATCAAACTCCGTAACACGAAACCATAGGCTGTCGCGATCGTGACACACTGTGTGCATGGTGTTGGCTCGTACCTTTCCCCTGTTTATTTCTTGCGAGACCTTCAGGCTCCATACATGGCATCCTTGTATCTGCCCTCTATAACTCGCTGCTCGCTTCGAAAATAGTGCGGCTAAACGAAAATATGTCTCTCGCACAACCGATGTAATCGACAGATAACGGGTTCCTTTTAGAATAGAATTTATGCATTCGGCCAGGTTTGTGGTGATATGACCATATCGTAGGCTGCCGTCGTATGCTTGTGTCCACTGTTCGAAAGGAATATTACACAGGTAGTTTGCGCCTTCGTCGTTATCTGAGGGCAAACATCTCCTGAAAACAGTTCTTTTTGATCTTGTACCCTACCAATATACGTTGATAACGAATATTACATACCACTCTTTAATTGAGAATAAATTGAATCTTACAAACGAAATTATATTAATAGATATTACATACCCATATCGGTCACTTGCTGTTATTGACTTTTAGATCGATGTTGCCCGTAGTAGTTGGATGCAACATGCCTTAGGCAATATCGATGGTGTATGCGATGCCACAGGCTTCCCTGACGCTCTATTACGGCTAGTATTCTAGGGCCCCGATCCGATATAATACATATATCAGATTGGGGGTAGACATGCCTCCTTAACCTAGATAGGAAGAAGTCCCAGTCATCAGCTGACTCCCCCGGTGTTATTGCGAACGCAATTGGAAGGATTCTCCCACAGCCGTCTTGTACCACAACTAGTAATAGCCGATGCGTATATCTACTATACATAAATGTATCGTCAATTTGTACCAATGGCTTGTAGTATATAAAGGCATCTCGACATTGCTTAAATGTCCAAAACAGACACTTGAACACTACGCATCCATGGAGCAAATGATTGTTGTAGTACGTCGGTTCCGTTTCAAGGTCTGTTATGCTGCTTGGGACATATCTCTCCAGCACCTAACACCACTGCCACACTTCATTATATGAAACATCCCACCGACCATGCAACTTTTCTAACCTTCTGCTTGGCTATCCAAGCCTTTCTGTAAGAGGGCGTATACCCCAATTGGCTACGAATATTACTAATTAAGGCCGGCACTGTAGTCTTGGGATCGGCCTTCACTGTTGGGATTATTAAGTCAGCCAACATGTCTGAATCCATCTTCGGATGATCTTGTGTAACACACATCAACGAAATCGTTAAATCTTGCAACATTATATAATATTAGTATTATTCAAAAACATTGAACACATAGTGGTATTGCACCGGCAAGACATGTATGTGGACCTTTGTACTTTTTGATCTTCCACAAGCCTGTCATTTTCTTTAACGAGGCCGTGATTTTTTATGAACATGTACCGTCTTGCACTGCACACTTTGCCTCGTACTTATCGAGCTTGGATTTAACCACGTTGTAGTTAACCCCGTTCTTGATGCTGAATTGTTTCAATGCAGCAAGAAAAATATTATTGGAAAACTGGTTACCAACTTCTAATTGGTCCGAATCCAACAAAGAAGTTGTAAGGTCACGCGTCCGGTGTGGTAGTTTAGGAAACTCCAATGCATCATCTTGAGATAGATCGACATTATGCATGTGGGCTGGAGGCGAGTACGCCCTGAATAGCGGATCTTCTTTTTATTCATCTGAACCGCCCTCAACATCTTCAGGTGCAATTAGAACAGGCTCTGGTTCAGAAAATAATCCAACTTCTGCACCATCAGGCCTGGGCTCCCGATGTGGATCCACATCGGATTCATCGTCTGACCTCCATAACCTGCAACAAATAAGGGCCCTTCGCCGGTGGATGTCGTGGGGAGTACATTATCCCTCCTTAAACATCTTTCGTAACGTTCCCAATCATATGTAGATTGCCAACCACTAGAAGTTGATGATGTCCCCCAATACGTATTTCTATCATCGGACATCGAAGGACGGATATGCATGTCCCATTCACCAACCGACTGTCGTACATTGGTTATGTTTTCCATACAACCACCGAACACGGGCACTTCCGTATTTTACCTCCCACTAACAGAGTGTCAGCTTAGGGTCGTGTATTCTCCTCGAACAGCAGTAGATGTTGAGGTCGCAGAAAGATCACTTGGAGATGAAAATTGTACATATACCTCGAGATAGGGTGATCCACTGGCAAGATGAGTCTCCACAATTGCCTCAAAGCTCGGAGGACCTTTGATGTCGAATGAGTCATATCTCACCGAATCAACCGAAGTGCAAAATCTATACTTAATAGACTGAACTTTCATTGGCGTTGTTCCAAATATTTTACACCTAATTCTTTTGTAAAGTTCTACCAAATCGACGTTCCGATTAAAACTCAGTCGCGCTGTGTTCTCCGATAAAAAAATAACACTATTTTCGGTGTCACAAACCTCACCATCGTTGTAAATGACAGCATTAATATGTTCACTCATTTTCAATTTTTTTTCTTTTGCCTCAATTTCCCTTATGCAACCTGAGAATGAAATTTGGCTGATTTATAGTTTAATTTTCCCGGAGACTACTGTAGCAAAAGAGCGTCCACGTGGGAGCTCTTTTCAGTACTTATGTTGACAGTGCACCCTGCTGGAAGCGTTTTAGCCGCTGTTTGTTCAGAAACGTCTTCTCAAAATAATTTTTTCGGAGACTACTGTAGTAAAAGAGCGTCCACGTGAGAGCTCTTTTCAAGACTCATCTTGACAAAGGCACCTATTGGAAGCATTTTGGCCACTGTTTGTTCAGAAACGTCTTCTCAAAATAATTTTCCCGGAGACCACTATAGCAAAAGAGCATCCATGTGGGAGCTCTTTTCAGTACTCATACTGACAGTGCACCCTGCTGGAAGCGTTTTGGCCACTGTTTGTTCAGAAACGTCTTCTCAAAATAATTTTCCCGGAGATTACTGTAGAAAAAGAGCGTCCACATGGGAGCTCTTTTCAGTACTCTTGCTGACAGTGCATCCTTCTTGAAGCGTTTTTGGCCATTGTTTGTTCAAAAACATATTCTCAAAATTATTTTGCCATATACAACTGTCACAAAAATTCAATTAATTTTTTGGGCTAATATATTATGCCCAAAACCCTATATATATTCTTACCCTAGCCTAGAAACCTTAGAATATCATACTGTAGTTGGACGGGGAGGGAGGGCAAAACGCAGCGTCCACGTCGGTAGCGTTTTCTGGTGATTCAAGAAGAAAGCGCCACTTAGACACGCTTTGGCGTTTCCCCAAAACGCGCTGATGTGGACGCGTTTTATGGTAAAACGGCCTTTTTGTAAATATTTTTGAGACTGGCCCATTCTCGTAAATAAGTTATTTTTTTGGTATTTTTGGGTATTTTACCCACAATTTTAACTATTAATATTTACTCGTCTTTATCACTTTCATCATAATTTTTCTTTTAAAAGTATATTTTGATCTCAACTATTTTTTTTAAATAATTCCGGCTGGCTTTATTATTAAATGAAAACATAACAATAAGATAGGTTGCTAGAAGCGGACCCAATGCTGGTAAAAAATAAAACAAAGGTCCAATGATTATGGCCTAAAATAAAGTAAATAGATCCAGAAAAATAAAGAAAAAGTAAAAACGTCCTTTCAATTTCAAATCCAACAGGTGTAAATTAGCTGGTCTCCACTAATCTTCTGACTTTCCTATTTCCCATACCAGCCAATTAATTTGATAACATTCCCAAAGGGATTTTGAAATCTGCTATCCCTTCCTTTCCACGCCTCTGCGATCTTCCTTCAGTCCAGATTTCGTAGCCCATTTTCCTCTCTTCGACGCTGGTAACTTGAGAAGGTTTCTTCTTCCAGTTAAATTTCCTCTCTTCTTCTTAATGATTCTATTGCTACATCGTGGGCTACTCCATTGTTCTGTCTTTTGAAGAATCAAAAATGACTTTCCTGAAAAAATCGTCTATGCTACTGTATATCTCTAATAATCACTTCCAAGGCTGACTTATCTCTGCCTGTTGAGTTGCATTTCTTGATAACCGTTTTAGAGTCTCCTATGATAGAGATAGATTGAAACCCCAGATTAATCCCTAACTTTATTACTTGTAGACCTGCATAAGCTTTCGCCATGAACGGTGACGCTATTGCAGAGTGATGATCGATTTTGAAGCAAGCCACTCATCCATTTTGCCCTTCACCATTAAACCCGAGGCCGATAGTGCACTTTTGCTATCGTATGCGCATCAAAGAAAATGGTTGCTTCTATTGCTCTTGTATTTTATCTTTGTCGTATATTATCAACATAGGTATGCTTTCCCTCATTTGATCTATCAATCTCTCCGATGTAACTTCGAACTTTCTTTAACAACTCTCTCCCTGTGATTGTTTTCCTTTCATGTACAAATTTGTTCCTGGAGTTCCATGCAAACCATATAGTGCAGCAGAACAGACGACATTGCTCACTATTTCCTTTGTAAAAAACCCAGGTAAGTCAGTTCCACAGATCTAAAATGGTTGAGTTGATGACCCATGAAAGATTAAGATTCTGCCACATTTTTGTTGTTATAGGCGTTGTCTGAAGACGTGATTTCCATCCTCTTCTGCGTTTCTACACTGAGGACAAGAGCTATCGAGAACCACATTGCTCGATCTCAAATTTTTAAAGTTTGGAATAAAATTCCAGGATATGCGCCAGATAGTAATTAGGATTTTTTATAGAAGTTGTAAATTCCAAAGTTTCCTATAGAATTTTTTTCCTTGATCTGTAATAATAAATTACTAGTATTCAAAGTAGCCTCCTGTAATAGTTTGTAGGCGCTTCTTACTGTAAACTCGCCAGAATGTTCTTCTCGTCAAACCTAGAAGTTTTCGTGTTCATTCTCTGCTAAAGGAATTTGTAGAATCTTTCAGCAGTTTGTTCTGGAAATGTATTCTCAATTAACTCTTTTTTCCACCTACGTGTTGATGTTTCAATTAAATCTGCTACTGATTCGATTTTTAGATTTTCGGTGTTGTTGCTGCTTCTGCTAATAGAAACGTCTGGGATCCAACAGTCATTCCAAACAGAAATTCGATCACCTTTACCAACTCGCCAATATAGCCCATCTCGCAATAGCCCTTTTGTGGCCCATACGCTCCTCCAGGTAAGAGAAGGTAAATTACCCAACTGTGCATGGATTAAATCTGAATTAGGAAAGTATTTTGCTTTTAAAACTGAGCTAATAATGAATCGGGATAATTAATAAGTTGCCAGCCTTGTTTGGCTAACAAAGCAATATTAATTTGGTCAAAACTACGAAAGCCCATTCCCCCTTGTTCATTTGAAGTGCAAAGCTCATTCTATGTACACCAATGAATGCCCCTTTGACCATGGCCTTTCTGCCACCAAAATTTCACAATAATATTTTCAAGATCGAAACATAGCGATTTAGGAAGTAGAAAACATGCCATTGAATACATCGGGATAGCTTGAAGAATAGATTTTATAAAAACTTCTTTTCCCCCTTGCGATAGATGCCTTGTACTCCAGTTATCAATTCTTTGTTTAAATCTATCCTTTAATTTTTGAAACGCCTCCTTTTTCCTTCTGCCCACCATATTAGGTAATCCTAGGCAGCATTCTCGGTCGTTTGAGCTTCGTACATCCAACATTCGAGTAACAATTCTCTTCTCTTCAGTTCTTGTGTTGGAGCTAAAGAAAACCATGGATTTTTCAAAATTAACTATCTGCCCAAAAGCATTTTATATTCTCGCAAAATCCTTTTTAATAGACCAGCTCCCCTTTCCGTGGCCTCTCCAAAAATTATGCAATCATCAGCTAATAATAAGTGTGAAATTTGAAGACCTCTTCTGCTTGCTTTAACACCTTTAAAATTCTCTTCTTGCTGTGCTAGTCTCATTAGGCTAGATAAGCCTTCTCCACACATCAGAAATAGAAACGGGCTTAAAGGATCGCCTTGTCGTAACCCTCTCGTTAGATAAAAGATACTTCTAACTTGTCTGTTAAGAACCACTGAATAGGAGACAGTAGATATGCATTTCATGATCAAACTAATCCATTTAGGATCAAAGCCCATTTTCCTCATCATTTCCTCTAAAAAATCCCATTCAACCCTGTCATATGCTTTACTCATATCTAATTTAACTGCTATCAGCCCTTTTTTCTTCAATTTTTTCCTCTTTAGCGTATGAAGAATTTCATATGCTACTTATACATTATCTGAAATTAATCTTCTTGGCACAAAAGCACTTTGTGCTTTGTCAATGCATTTTTCCAAAACTCCTCTAAATCGATTTGCTATAGCCTTAGCCATTATTTTATATATAACATTACAAAGTCTTATTGGGCAAAAATGAGCAAGATTAGTTGGGCTCGTTTTCTTTGGAATAAGAATTATATGTGTGGTATTAATTTGACTAACCTCCATGTCACCATTGAGTTGTTGTAGACAATAAGTTGATACCTCATCCCTCACTATGTGCCATAATTTCTGAAAGAAAATTGCTGGAAAACCATATTCACCTGGATCTTTTGTAGCTCTGATGTTTGCCAATGCGTCCCAAATCTCCTCCTTTATGTATGGCTTCGTGAGACTTTTATTATCCTCTTCAGAAACACACTGTTCAATACCTGTTAGGAGGTGTTCAGAATGACCTTTTTCCCCAGGCTTGAATAAGTCCTGGAAATATGCTCTAGCAATTTCTGCCATTTCTTGCAAATCCTATATTTCTTTACCATCTGATTTCTGTAGCTTTTGAATGATATTTTTTGCCATTTTTGTGTTACAAGACTATAAAAAAAGGGCCATGCAAGAATGTCCATTGGTGTTGTTGATATTTCTCTTAGGCTTTTGTAGAATCTTCTTTGGTACCTCCCTCTCATCTCTTATTTCTTTTGTGGCGAAAACAACCTCTCTTGTTCTCATCTCTTTTCATTCTTTTTCATATTGTTCAAAAGTCCACATTTCTATTTTATTTTCATTTGGTAGAATCTTCTTTTCTCATTTGAATCAAAGTGTTAAGGTAAGGATCTTTATACTTGTTATATCGTTTTAGATGGGCATTTGTTGCAAGGTTCTAACCATTCTATGAACCTGAATTTCTTTTAGGCTCTCGGGACTTTGGAAGCAATCGTTCTAAGCCTCAAATCTTTGACAATCTTTTTGGGGTAAGTCAATAGGTAAGACTCGGTATTTCATTCGATAACCTTCTGAGATTTGTTAGTATGGCGAAATGGCCTTGCTTATAATTTTGTGGTTTGACCGAATGTTCTAGTGCCATAAAAGGTGTTCTTTTGTGTGTAGATATTTCTTTACCATCTGATTTCAGTAGCTTTTGAATGATATTTTTGCCATTTTGTGTTACAGACTATAAAAACTTTCCCAAGCTTTAGCCAATTTATTCTAGCCATTTGCTCCAAAGAGCTCTCATCTTTACCAATCTCAAAGTTTGAGGGGAATTGGTTGGTCATTTTAGCATTTTTATGCTTTTGTTCATCTTTGGCATTTTCTTTTCCTCCCCAAAAGCTCTCCTCTTAGCTGAATATGTTCTTGGCATTTAGGTTCAATTTTGTTTTAGTTTTAGCCTTTTTCTTTGTTTTGTGTCTTAACCAAAACCTATTCTTAAAGAACTTTATCAACTTTTCTCTAATACACCAAAGTGAGCCATAACCGAATGTCCATTGGTGTTGTTGATATTTCCTCTTAGGCTTTTGGTCGAATCTTCTTTAGTACCTCCCTCTCATCTCTTATTTCTTTGTAGCCGAAAACAACCTCTTGTTCTCATCTCTTTTCATTCTTTTTCATATTGTTCAAAAGTCCACATTTCTATTTTACTGTTACTATAAAAAAAGTTGTTATATGTTATATGGGTTAATATGTGGATAACATGTGGGTGGAATTTAGTGGATTAATTACACATCGAGTCTGCATGACTCACCCAATTTTCTTAAACCTTACGGTGATGCTCGGACCGGTTGGAGTGGATACGAGGTGGCCCATGCAGAAGATATTTTATTTGTTTCACACATTTTATTTATGAAAGGTTATTTATTGTAATAAGGGCCACTTTAAGTATTTAAGGATTTTATTATGTTTTAAGTTGGATTATCGATAATATTATTATTTGAAAATGTTTTATTTTTTTTAAACAACTTAATTTTATTTGGAACTTTAATTATACAATGTTTTAGTAGAGACAACAAATTTTATGTTTTTTTTAACTCTAAGTCAAAAGCTTTTCAAACGTTTTCATGATGGCATTTCAAATTCGGTCATAGCAAATGGGCCGGGTTTGGGGTGTTAAAATTAGTATCGAGCCTGTTCAAAACTCGACTTTGAAGGTTTTGGGCCCGGTCGTGTTTCTTTTCCCAAGCTTTAGCCAATTTATTCTAGCCATTTGCTCCCAGTAGCTCTCATCTTTATCAATCTCAAAGTTTAGGTATACCTTTGTATCAATCAGCTCTGCTAAATTAGCGTCGGTTCTTTCGCTTCCAGTAATTTAGACAACTTTGAAGTTAAGACTTCTTTTTATCTTCGGTGATCCTAATCTCGGTAGCCCATCTCCTCAATCCCATTTTAAGATAATCTAGTTTTGTACTAAATCACCGAGTCAATCCCATATGCGCTTAACTTCCACTTCAAAGGTTTCTTCTAAGACCCACCATGCTTCAAATTTAATGATATCCCGATTACTCATGTGTTCGTATTTAATTATAGTTATTAAGGTGGCCCATGTAGAAGATATTTTATTTGTTTCACACATTTTATTTATGAAAGGTTATTTATTGTAATAAGGGCCACTTTAAGTATTTAAGGATTTTTATTATGTTTTAAGTTGGATTATCGATTATATTATTATTTGAAAATGTTTTATTTTTTTTAAACGAATTTAATTACACAATGTTTTAGTAGAGACAACAAATTTTTATGTTTTTTTTAACTCTAAGTGTTTAATATTAGCCAAATCCAAATGGGCGGGTTTGGGGTGTTACATAGACATCCAAAGGTCACAAATTAGTCACTCATCTATCTAGTTATTAAAAGCGTTCGACATCGAATATTTGTTTCATAGACAAATTCCCATCTATCTCCCAATATAAACCTCCCAAGTTTCTGAATAACCATAATCAATCAATTGACATTCATGTAGCGCATTTCGAAAATCTTCCACTCTTCTTTCCTCCCTAGGCAGCCCACCTTTTTCTCGAACCCGTACATTATTTTATTAAAATCTCCGCAAACTAACCAAGATTGCTCTTCATTGCGACGCAAGATTTTTAGTAGATTCCATGATTCCTCTCTTTCCTGTGCATAAGGAGAACCATAAAACCCCGTAAATCTCCATTGCTATTCATTATTCTGGTCAACTAGTGCATCTATGTGCTTTTTGAAAAACTCTAAATAGAGATAAAAACTTCTTCTTTCCATGCCAAACATAAACCACCTTTTGTACCATCCGGATCCACCTCCAAACCATTAAAAAATCCATAACTTTTACGCACTCGTTTCATCTGCCTTTTATTTACCTTTGTCTCCATAAAGAAGAACAATTGAGGGTTATGTGTCTTCAGCGTTTGCCGAAGCCTTCGAATAGTCCGTAGGTTCCCCAAACCCCGGACATTCCAACTTAAAATTTTCATTGCGACCGGTCGGCTTGCCTTTTGGTAGCCCGATAATAAATGATCATTTTCCAATAAACTCCTGCTTCGTGCTACTCCCTTGTCGCTGTTATCCCTTTTTAATTGAATTACATTTTCTCATCATTGTCTTTTTTTTACCTTTCTCCCCAATAAAGATCCTTTCCTCCAAATCATACTCCATTGCCGAAGTAGTTTGTTCTGCTATTGGACTTCTCCCTTGCTGTGATGAATTAGGATGAATACCTTCCAAATTAATTCCCAAAACTAGATCAATTGAGGCTCCGGCTGTCGATATATTGCTTCCTACCCACTGCCTTCTTTCCACAAATTGTCTATTCCGTCCAATTGTGTTCGTTCCACCGTCTCCTTTTTCATGTAACCATATACTACTCATAGTCATTGCTCTTTTAGATTGAGCTTTTAAAGATAGATCCCATCCCATATCAGCCACTTCCACTCCCACTAACATTTTTGCTTCACAGTAAGAGTCACTATGGCCTAAACGGCCACAATAGAAACAAAAAAGGGTTAATCGCTCATATTTAAATCTAATATAGGAACAGATTCCTGCAAAAGACACATTCTTTCTCCTTTTTAGTGGTTGCCTCACGTCCATTTTGATTCTTATTCTCATGAAATTTCTCCACCCTTTACCTAGATCTGAACTATCATATTCGATAAATTCCCCCCAAAAATCCTCTATTTGCCTTGCCAGGCTTTCAGAAAAGAACCCCACTGGAATATCGTGAATCTGTACCTATAGAGGCGTATAGATTAGATAAACTTTTAAAGGATCCTCCCCCTTTTGAATCTTGTGAAGGATTAGAAGATGATTGTTGAATGTCCATGGGGCCACTTTCAAGACAAGATCAATATCCATAACATGATAAAATTGAAACAGAAAATGTTTTTCCCTGAGATCTCGAATTTGAATACCTCTTATCGGGTGCTATAGGTTTGCCATAGTGCTTTTCATTGCTGGATAGTGAATGATGCTTGCTGTTAAAAAACAACCCACTAAACAAAAGTTTTGTTCTTCTATTTCCAGATTCGGCTCAGATTGAAACTGTAAACCGCTTCTTCTTCTTCTTCTATTGTTAAACCCACAAATTCTCTTTCCATTGTTGCAGGAATTGGCTACAAGTTTCTCTGTGTGCGTTGATTGATCGGATGGAGAGATGCTTTTGAATGATCACCATTGTCAAGATTCATTTAGAACACAAATGTACAATTGAAAAAGACCTATTTTCGTGTCAGAGTGACAGACAAATTCCCGTGCCAAGAGGCTTAATTCTCTTATTTTTTGTTCAACTTATATAATTAACCTGTTAGATCAAGTTGTGGTTCAACCAATTTAATCCATTGCTTAATTCAATTTTTAACACCTCATTTTGATCCCAACTTTTCAAAATTTAGTGAAATTATTATTATTTATTGGAAGAAAAAGTGAAGATCCTTAAAATTTTAATGCCACTAATTTAAATGCGTTAGTGGCAATCCATGTATATTAACAGAGTATATACAGCTTACTAAAATTTTCGAAAAAGTTGATAAATATTAAAAAAAATTGCCATAGTTAAAATTTTAACACTTTATCGAAATTTTAATTGAAAAGATTAATTTAATTAATTTTTTGAAAGGTGATGATGAAAGTGAAAAATAGTCAAAATGACATTAAGAACATTGTAACATTAATTTATTTTAATTTAATTAGTGATAATATAAAATTTTATTATTCATTCATTAATTAATTAAGTTAATGTAATAATAACACAATATGCAATATCATTATTTCAACACACGATAATTTTAACTAATTTCGTGGAAAATTGTTTTTGATCAGCAAGGCGGCACTTGCACCGCACGTGTAGGCCATACGGCGGTTCAGTATAGATAATTTTTATTTTATTTTTGTTGAAGGTCCAGATTCTGTTATATCTTTTCGATAACCTCTTCCCAAATTCCTATTTCCCCTTTTCTGAAACCCTTTACCCAATCTCATAGCCCTAGAGATTCAAGATTATCACTAATCTTTTAAACCTCTCCAATCTCTAATCGGGTTTCTGCAAGCTTCTAATTTTCTTTTTCTTCACTATTTCGGCGCATCAGAATCTCAAGCTTCGAAGTTCCGGAGTTTATGTTTGAAGATCCATCCATCGTTGGATTATTTCCTGAAGATTTATTTTTGGTCGCGTTTTTACAAGATCTGGATCGGGCGGATTGATTGATTCAGAGCGATTCTTTAGTACAATAATCGGTAATCGAAGAGTTCGTGTGAATTTGATGATCCAAGAGCAAAGGGGCTTGTTCATTATTCCCTACGAGTTGCCCTAAGCTTCTGGTTTTGCTGAAAGATTCGATTTATTGGAACACTTTGTGGAGTTACTGTCAGAGTTGATATCTTGAAGACACAGCGCGGGATTTTGCATCTAAGAAGGAGCGAGGAGTTTGGTTCGGTTTCTCTTAGAATAAGGAAAAAAAAAAAGCTTTGTACTGTTTATATTTGTTCTTTTTCAAGTGAATATCAGGCCTAATATTGTTTTGAAGGCCAATAAATAAGTTCATATTTTCTTTTCTGTGTTTTTTAATCATTACTACAATTTTTTTAAGAGGAAAGAAACGTAAAAAATGGCTGTTTATTACAAATTTAAAAGTGCAAGAGATTTTGATTCAATTTCCATGGATGGTCCGTTTATAAGTGTTGGTACTTTGAAAGAAAAAATATTTGAATCCAAGCACTTGGGCAGGGGTACGGACTTCGACCTCGTTGTCACTAATGCACAAACTAATGAAGGTTGGTCTTTGTCAATGCTTTGGATTTCTTGTTTTCATTAAATCTAGCATAAAAATATCAGTTAGGAGTATGTCAAATCTTCCATTCTATTGGAATTCTCCTCGGGGTCTATCTTGGCTCACTCTTTGTTTCTTGACTGGATATTAAGATTGTACTTTAGTAATTGTATTCGTTCATGAAATAGTTTGTTTGTAGTATTTTATAGACTCGTTTTCTCTTTTCAATTTCAGAATATCTTGATGAAGCAATGTTAATCCCAAAAAACACTTCTGTATTAATTCGCCGGGTTCCTGGAAGGCCTCGCATGCCCATTGTTGCTGCTCAAGAGTACTATCTCAATCCTTTAGATACATAACCACTCAAATATTTTAATTTTAGTGACCTTGATAAGAAAGCAAGTATGAAAGGTTCAGTTACCTGCATGAAGTTGATGCTTTGTGTGTTCAGATTAGTTCCGACTTTTGGTGGCTACTATTGTGAGAGAACACCTGATTCTAGGTTTGCGCTTTTTTATTCTTTGCAGGCCTAAGGTGGGAAACCAGATTGAGAATGCTCAACCAGAAAAGAGTAACTTACTGGATGCTGATTCATCTGTACCCCAATATGTAAGCTTTACTTTGACATATTTTCCTTGATGAAAATTGGCTTGTCTTTGTGATAACTTTTTTTTGCCTTTTACAAATGTTGAGTTTATCAGAAATGAGAAAAATATAGAAACCTAACGCGAGGCTTGTATTTTTATTTGTAGCCTGAAGACTCTGAATGGGATGAATTTGGGAACGATTTGTATTCAATCCCTGAAACGCTACCGGTGCAGTCAAGTAATCCACTTCTTGATGCTCCCCCTACCAATAAAGCTGACGAGGACAGCAAGATTAAGGCTCTAATAGATACACCTGCCTTGGATTGGCAGCGGTGAGATGAGTGCAGTTTTCTTTCTTTCTTTTTATATTTTATTTTATTTCTTGTATTGGTGCAATTTTCAATCTTAATTATCTTGATTTGCAGCCAAGGTGCAGATGGCTTTGGACATGGTAGAGGCTTTGGTAGGGGTATGGGTGGAAGGTTGGGCGGGCGTGGTTTTGGTGATTCTCTTATGCCCTTTTTAGCTTCATTGCATTCTTTATCATGGCGGTGGTGGTGGTGGGGTGTCTTGGTGGGTAGGGTCATGAGTTTCTGTATAGGATGTTCATTTAATGTTAAATGTGTTGGTTATTTAAGCTTAATCTTTTTCTGCTGCTTATTATTGTGGTATTAATGTGCCTTGTGCCTTTGCTTGTTAGTGATCTATGTAGGTTAACTGAAGTTGGAACTTCCACTTTTTTGGTGCAATAACATATAACAATCTTTTGTATAAACTTGTTTCTGCTTGGAAGAGAGCCGTTCATTCTCATTTAGATCAGTAGTTTTTGAAATTTTGTGGGACATTTCATTGCTGTAACCATTCTTCTGAATATTGTTCTGAGCTGAGATTTATTTGTTTCTCATTGAGGTCGATTAGGATTGGAGCGCAAAACACCTCCTCAGGGCTATGTTTGTCACCGTTGCAAGGTGCCTGGTATGTTGAATTTACATTCTTTCTTTCTTTCTTTTTATTTGCTTTTTGATCACTTTTTAGTGAACCTCTGGTTACTATGGAATTTTTGATGCAGGGCATTTTATTCAGCACTGCCCTACAAATGGTGATCCAAACTATGATATTAAAAGGGTGAAACCTCCAACTGGCATTCCAAAGTCAATGCTAATGGCAACTCCAGATGGCTCATACGCATTGCCAAGTGGAGCAGTTGCAGTTTTGAAGCCCAACGAGTAACTGTTTTGTCTTATTAGTGTGGTTTTGTCTTCTGCTTGTAGGCAATTTTATTTGTCATGATTGAAAACTAATTTTTGATTTCCAACAGGGCTGCTTTTGAGAAAGAAATTGAGGGCTTACCTTCCACTCGTTCTGTTGGTGACCTTCCACCTGAACTCCATTGCCCATTGTGCAAAGAAGTAATGAAAGATGCTGTTCTAACTAGCAAATGTTGTTTTAAGAGTTTTTGTGATAAATGTGAGTTTTGTTTCTTCATTTTCCATGCATCTTTGGTTATTTTCCCTCTCAAATGGTTTTGTATATGCGTGTTGAAGCTCACTTTAACAAAATGTGACTCAGGTATCAGGGACCACATTATCTCAAAGTCAATGTGCGTATGTGGGGCGACCAACATACTCGCTGATGATCTTCTGCCAAATAAGACCTTAAGAGATACAATCAATCGTATACTGGAGTCTGGTAACAGCAGTGCTGACAATGCTGGAAGCACTTTTCAAGTTCAAGGTTCATTATTTTGATCTACTCAAATGAATTCACATTCAAATGACTCTATGGCGTATGTTCTTTTTAATGATTTGTCCTGTCTCTCAAATTTAGATATGGAATCTGCGCGGTGTCCACAACCAAAAATTCCATCTCCTACTACATCTGCTGCATCTAAGGAAGAGCAGAAGCCAGTATCTGTAAAGGAAGAAAGTTCTGATGTGAAGGATAAAGCTAATGAGATTAAAGTAGCTATTCCCCCACAGCAGGTCTTGGAGAAAGTAAAGACTGCTAAACTAGCTGATGCATCCGAGGCCACATTGGAGTCAATGAGTGTGAAGGAGCCTGCATCACATGGGAGTGGCCCACTTGTGGAGGAAGAAGTGCAACAGAAGTTGGCTTCTGGAGAGGCAGGTAATTATGATTTGTTTCGTAATTTATTTCTTATGTTGGTTTGGCCAAGTTAAAAGACAACACTTAATAACATTGGTACTGATCTCCTCACGGAAGTGGTGAGATTTAGGGTCAAACCTGGGTGGAAATGCTTGGTGTGGGTTATCTTATTCCATTTTAGCCTCAGTACCATTCCTTTTCTTCAAAGCTTGTGGCTGGGATATATTTCTTGTGTCATTTTCTAAAGAAGTTTCCGAATGCTTCTATTAAGAACATAGATTCTTAAAAGGCACTTAATTTTTATCATCTTTCCTGTTTCATCTAGCACTCTTGAGTTGATTTTATGTTTTTCTGTGTATTATAGAGAGAGTAAATGTATTATTTTTTAGTGGAAATGAGGAAAATAAATGGATTGGTGGTTTAATTTTTATCCTTTGCTTCTCCAGGAAAGAAAAAGAAAAAGAAGAAGGTTCGTTTGCCAGGAAATGGTAAGTCTGCAGCCTTTATTTTGTATTTCGTGATTGTCCAAACTACATGTTAGTTTCCTAAAATCATTAGGATTATTTGTAACCTGAATGTTGTTCGTTTTCATTACAGATTTGCAATGGAAAGCCCCTCAGGATCTTGCAGCTGAGAACTATATGATGTCTATGGGTCCCTCTGCCTATAACCCTTACTGGACTGGTATGCAGCCTGGGATGGATGGATTTATGGGTCCCTATGGTGGAGCAATGCCCTATATGGGGGGCTATGGACCAAGTCCATTTGATATGCCATTTGGAGGTGTTATGCCTCCAGATGCTTTTGGTGCTCAAAATTATATGTTTCCTCCTGTCCCACCTCAGAGGTATGTGTGACATTTGTTTAATAGCCTATGCCATTTTATAGCAGTTGTGTTTGGTGTTGCTTGAATTTGAACATGGCATTTTTTTCAGTTCTGAAAGAGCTATTGCCTCGTATATCTTATGATTTGTTATGCAACTTGATGCCATCTAGACATCGTTGATTGAATTATTGAATTTAATGGTTTGTAGGGATCTTGCGGAGTTCGGAATGGGTATGAATGTTGCCCCACCTATCATGAGCAGGGAGGAATTTGAGGCCCGGCAAGCTGCTTTGAGGAGGAAGCGTGAAAATGAGAGACGAAGTGAAAGGTACTGAACATACTTTTCTCATTCTGAACTTTCTATGCACTAATTGTTCTTCAATTGGACTACTTTCCATTGTCCTTGGAATAACTCCTAGTCATTCATGTGGGTTCTGATATCCCCTGAAAAGGGCTTCCTATAGGTGTTAAATAATATCTTTCTGTTCACAGAGATGGATTTCACATGATGAAATGGTTTACTTACTATTTCCAAAATAATTGCAGGGAGTTCTCTACTAGAGACCGGGAATTTGTTAGGGAAGTAAGCAACAATGCTGATGTTTCGTCATTGAAGTCAAAATCTGTATGTGTTCTTTATTTTCCTAGCTTTGTTTTATTCTTGTTTGTGATGCCAGGAGTTATGCGACATGATTTTTTGCAACCGATTGGCTAGGGTGCGCCAAGTTGTAGATACCAATTTTGTTTGTCATTAAGTAAATGCGATGCAATGGTTGTTTCAATTGGCCCTTCTAATTTTTATGCTTTTAATTTTGGCTATGAACACATGGTTCCACTTGATTGATATTGAGAGAAAGAATATAAAACTTGGATCTTTCTGGCAGGCTGTTTTAACTCGGACCTACACTGCAAAGTTTTGAAATTTCTACATTTCTCGTTTTTTGAATTTTTATTCAAATAATTTCATGGCTGTTTACTCTTTACATTGGAAAATGATGAGCACATGGAGTTGGTCAGAGTCAGAGTTTAAGTGCTGTATTTCTGCCGAGTGACATCAGAAGAATAAGATGGTCTGCTGATGGTGACCATTTCTATTACGTTTGTTTGTTGCAGAAGCCTATTCAACAAATGTCAGGTGGTGACCGTCGTAGCGAACATCTACGGCATCGATCAGAGAGGACCTCCCCAGAACGTTCCTTACAGGACCATGAAGCACCTCCCGGCGCTGCAAAGAGGAAAGCTGACCAGCATCATGACTTTGAACGTGATTATGACTATGATGATCGTGACCATGGTCGTGATCGTGAACGTGATCGCCATCATCATCATCATGATTGCTCTGAGTCTTCCAAGCATGCCCTTGAACCTGCAACTAAAGCCACTTCCTCGACTGCTACTGCAGGAACTGATAAGAAGCCAAAGGCAAGTGTGTTTTCTCGCATTAGCTTTCCTGAAGAAGAAATTAGCAAGAAGAAAAGGAAGATATCTTCTGATGCACCTGCATCTTCTGGCCATCACAAACCATCCTCCAATGGATATGATTACAAGACATCTTCCTCTGCCAAGCCAGTTTCTGCTACAAGTAGTGGTGGCGGGAGAAAGAGCAGCAGTAGCAATGCTGTAGACTATGAGTCGAGTGATGATGATAGACATTTCAAAAGGAAACCATTGAGGTACGAGTCATCACCGCCACCATCAGGTGAGTGGGAAGAAGAACGGAGGCACTCAAGAGGATCTAGGGAACGGGAGCGTAGCAGCTATAGTAAACATAGATAGAATATAGAAGAGGTTGTAGCACTACTGCTTGTTGCTCAAGAAGCGTGTGCACGCTCAAGAGCAATAGCATACCTTTGCACCGTTATGATACTCTTTTTAAATCCTAATGGAGGGATTTGTGGGAAAATGATACATTGTTTTTTGGCTTTGTACCTTGTTAGTGTCTTTAATAAATTTTTTTAATTTCCAATTTAGTATTATATATTTTTTTTCCTTATCGAATGCTTTATTATTATTATATATACATGTATTTGTAAATGGAAATTCTCAGCCTGGACATTTTTGTTTATGAAAGGTATAAACATAAATTAATTCGGAGTACTTTGATTCAGTTTTAAGTTTAGTCTAATCATATATATAAAATTTAATTTTAATTCAATTCTATATAAATTTGTAATATAAAATTGTACTAAAGTTGAATTAAATCAAAATATTGTACATGCAATTTAAAAAGTACATGAATAATTTGTAAAACGTAAATCAAATTAAAATATCAGAATTACTTAATCCTTTCTTTTTTAATAGTTAAATAAAAATAGCATGTATCCGTCTAACCCTAAAATGATTGAATTAATCAATATTTCATCTCTATAAAGTTATTTTTTCATGTTTTAATTATTTAAAATTATTTATAGAAGAAACTAATTGAAGAAAACTCTTCTATTAAGTAAAAACATTAATTTAAATTAATTGACATTATTATTGTTGCAATAACTGAAAAATAGGGATGAAATATGCTTAACTATCTAGTAATTAATATTGTGTAGTTTAAAAAATTGGAGGGCGTAGTTTTTATAGAGATTGTAAAAAATAGAAAAAAGAAAAAACACTCACCAAAATAAAGAACACAAGCATTTGATGGGCCAAATTGGCTGTTCTAAAGTAGTCCATAATTTATTTGGAAGGCTCCAATTTTTATCTTTCAGGCTTGAATCATAATAACTAAAATGAACGGCCCAGTTAAAGGTGTCCAATCAGGCTCGTTCTTTGTAATAGGTTATTTATTTGACTCTTTGCCCTAGCCTCCTTCAGCTCTGTTTCTGTAAAAGCGAAACCCTAGCCACTCTCTGCTCAACTCGCCAATGGGTACTCCTTCAAACTCACATTCCATCTTTCTCTACTGATTTTAGCCACAGATCTTTCAATATTTTTCTCATGGGTTTCATTCTAAGTCCTTTCACATTTCTATTAAGCGATTGATTCTATTATCTTCTTTTTTTGTGGTTTTGAAATAAGTTGAATCTTTTCTATTTGTATTGGTTTTTATGGTTTTATACTGGTATCTGATGTCGCACTGTTATGCTATGGAACAAAGTGTTCATGTTTATAGAAATTGCGAAGCAGTGTATTTAATTTATATATTTTTTAAAAGTCTGTTTTGCGTAATTGTTTCTGTGAATTATTGAAGGATCCTTATTTATGGGAATGGTTAAATGTAGGGGCTTATAAGTACGTGTCGGAGCTATGGAGGAAGAAGCAGTCGGATGTGATGAGGTTTTTACAGAGGGTGAGGTGCTGGGAATATCGCCAGCATCCATCAATTGTTAGGGTCAACCATCCTACTCGCCCTGACAAGGCACGCCGCTTGGGTTACAAGGCCAAACAAGTAATGTCCATTTCAACATTGTGTGTATGCTTGTTTTAGTTAAGGTGTTAGCCTTTTTTTTTGTTTTTAATTCTAAAGAACATAGTAAGAATGCTAGCTTTAACACTTGATTTTTGCTGAAGTCAAACTAAGTCTCTAGTGTCCACTGCTTTATCAAGGGATGCTTCTTTTTCAGATTACTTAGATTAAATTAAACAATTAATCGTTTGTAAATGTCATTTGATGTTCCTAGGTGTTTTTGTTCTTTTTTTTTTTTTCAAATTAAATCTATGTGATTGTATGCATGTAGGTACCTTTTTTCCCCAATTGATTGCATTTGACAAATTTGTGCACTCCTATCCAGGGTTATGTGGTCTACCGTGTCCGTGTTAGGAGGGGTGGTCGCAAGAGGCCTGTTCCCAAGGGTATTGTGTATGGTAAGCCCACAAACCAGGGTGTCACCCAATTGAAGTTCCAGCGCAGCAAACGGTCTGTAGCTGAGGAGCGTGCTGGCCGAAAGTTGGGAGGTCTCAGAGTTGTTAACTCATACTGGATCAATGAGGTACGTTGTAGGGCTTACTAAAAGTTTCAGTTTGCCACCTGAATTTGAAATGGCTTGGCTCTCATTTCTGCCTTATTTTATTTAATAGGATTCTACTTACAAGTACTTTGAGGTTATCCTGGTGGATGTTGCACATAATGCTATCCGCAATGACCCAAGAATTAACTGGATCTGCAATCCGGTTCACAAGCACAGGGAACTTAGAGGACTTACATCTGCTGGTAAGAAAAACAGGGGTCTCCATGGAAAGGGTCATTTGCACCACAAGAACCGTCCTTCTCGCAGGGCAACCTGGAAGAGAAACAACACTCTCTCCCTTCGCCGATACCGCTGAGTTACTGTGTTCCTTAGACTTTTTATCCATGTTGATTTTAGAAGTCATCGTTTTGAGTTTGAAATTTTTGGAAGTTTTAAAAAACCGACTCTTTGAATTTACATGCAATTTATTTTTGTTTTGGATGCTATGAATTTCTGAAGTTATTGCTACGTGCTTTTCAGAATAACTACTTGCACATCATTTGCCTATCTTGGGCTCTTATTTTCTGTTTAATGCCTTCTGATTTTATATCGAGTAGAATTTGTCATCGACTCCTTTACATCCAAATTCATTGGTAACGTTATCTTTGGGTTCTCAGCTAATATCTAGGATTACCATTTTATTCCCTTTACTGTTTAAACTAAGAGTTCAGCTTTAGAGTTTATCATCAATATAGCTCTCCTTGAGAAGGTGCAATGCCTGCCGGATAGCGTCTTCCTTTTGATTTGAATACTTTAAGCATATTAGTCGTTGAGCAGCACGGTAGACCATCATTATTTGATTATGATTCAGGCAGTTCACTTCCATCTCGTTTACTTCCTGTATATTAGACATTAGAATGTTGAATTAGCACACTGTCTGATATAGAGATCAACAAAGAAGAAACCATAATCATCAAGAGATCAGGTACAAAAGATATTATTAGGACGAAGTGGCATTGCCTGCCGTAGTATGAACTGTTAGTAGGCAATCGTAGGTGATAAAGTGGTTGGCTTTGCCCTCAAAGCGTTGCGCAAAAAAAAAAAAATAAGATTTTCAGATCATCGTTGTTTCTAGTTGATGGAAATTACCTTCTCCGTAATCCTTGATGTTATGCTTCGAGCTGTTTCAATCACTGAACTTGGTAACCCTGCAACTTCTGCTAGTAGAAGACCATAGTGTGCTACGTGCTTAGGGCCATCATTGAGTCGGAACTGGGTAAAATCGGTTTTTCCAATCAGCAAAAGTTGCAAAACTCTTTGTCAGGGCAAAAAAGAAGATGGAAATCTCACCTTAAAATCTAGGCGGCTGTTTCTAATGTCAACGTAGAAGTGAAGAATTTTCACATTTGGATATATGGTAGCTAGTTTCGACAAATTCTCCATGTGAGTAGCAAATATAGTATACCTAAAGATAACAAAAAATGTACAAAAATGATTTCGATTTGTGCAAGTTTGATCATTGCTACACAAAAACTAAGGAAATGGATTAAGAAAAAAAGGTTACGCGTTGAGGGATAGCAAATGTTCAGAGCAGCTCCATGCTATTGCCAAACCATCAGAAGAAGAAGTAGCCCTCCCAAGTTCATCCATAACAATCAAGCTCCTGTATCACGTGAGCCAATGTAATCTTTGTTACATGTCATATACCAATTTGTTAACGACCTCAAAAGATTATTACCTTTCGGAGACATTCTGCATGATGAATGCAGTCTCTTTCATCTCTGTCATAAACTGTAACAACCAAACAACGAATGAGATGGTACTCTTTATCTTTGTGGTTCATTTCTAGAAGAATCTAAATTAGACTATCCGATACACCGTTCTATAGCATCTCGAGGAAGATGCCTAGACTTAATGCATTTTAAAACGATTTTATTTTGCCTCCACTCCTAACCAGATGTTTCCGGCATTTGCATTGAAACACTAGTTTTCAAGCCTGGATGATAGTTTGAAAACCTAAAGACAACTCATCAAAATATAGTTAGGATTTAGGAGATACGAGCATATTATATTTCAACCTACCAATTAATGTATTCTTATCAACTAAATGTATTTTCTCTATATTTATATAATTCTTGAGGCATTAATAGTGTTTGTGTTTTATAAATTCCGCGACACATTTATATATTCATATTGTGTTTATGTTAAATTTTTACATCGTGCTTTAATAAAATTTCCTACATAATGTCCAATTTTTCTAAATCCCATTTGTCCAAATGTTAAAAACTTTAACCCAGAAAGTAAATTATATGCCAGAAAATGCAAAGAATCGTATGGCGATCACATTTATAATTCTTTTACATACTATAAGGAGCTACGCCCTTCTACAGACAAAAAAAGAAGATGAAAACAAGTTTCGGCATGTTTAGATATGACATAGTAAGGACTAAAAATAAAATGGACCTAATAACCTTTGGTCTTCAAGTTAAGTGAGTTTTCAAGTTAAACTGAATACACGGTGCAGCTTCCATTAAACAATTATTATGAACATTATCTTTGCTTTTCATCAGGAATAAAAGCAAGATGGCACGAAAATATTGCTTAAATATTTGCGATAGTGAAGTTCAGATACTTACCGTACTAGAGTTTGATTCAAGGTTATCCATTGTGCCCATCCTTGTAAATATACGATCAACTACTCTAATTGTTGCGAAGTGGGCTGGAACATAGCAGCCAATCTGAGCTAGAATAATTATGAGACACACTTGTTGAAGATAAGTGCTCTTCCCGCTCCTGGTTGAAGAATATAGCTAGTTTAAAACTTTGAACTAATGCAAAGAATTATCTATTTTACTATATTATGGTAGCATAACAATCAGAAGTTCAAAAAGTTATTGATCATGTTTAGGTAAAGTAATGACATAATGTGCAAAGACCTGAGGCTGCCACCTAAGGCTAAAGCGAACTGAAATCAGAATCATGAGAGTCGGTCCAAACTCGACGATAAGAAAACAATTATAAGGCAAAAAATTCTGCAGTCTCAGTCATCACTTGAAGTTAAAAAGCAAGTAAATGTTTTTTTCTTTTATATACATAATATCTATGTAGATAGAAAGGGCTACAATGAAAACAAAAAAGGGTAGCCACAATGACTTAAAACTCTTAACAAGGCAGTTTCCATGAAAGAGCTCCTTACATGTTTGGTCCCATTACAATCACCATATTTGATGCTTCAGAAATAAAAATGCTGTTGGGCTGCAACCAAAAATATTAAAAATCTTAATGGTACCAAAGAACTTTAAGAAGAATCCATGACATACCACGAAATCGCTGTGTATGCTTTCAAGGATGGGGTGTCTTCCAGCGTCAATTGCTAGAGGGCCATTATCTGCTAGCAACTAATCACAATTAAATTTACCCTAATCAAACCTGGAACATGAAAAGAATACATGTGACAAATTGGAAAATAAAAATACCAGTAAATTTTGGCCGAGTATATCGGTCAACAGGCTTGGTTGATATTGTATGAGCAAACGAATTCACAATCATATCTAAGAGGCACAGGACTTCAGCAAGAAGTGTGAACATCGGGATGTCCTCCCTTATGGCATCAACTAGGGCTACAAATCACATAAAGTTAACATAAGAATGAATGAAACAATTAAAACATTTAAATAACATAGAGAGAGGCACCATTTGTGAATCAAAATTTGAAAATATAGTATGCATCTTTAAATATTTTGATTACTCATCATCCAGTACTTTCAGAAGCTATATCGCTAAGTTAAATGGAATCTATATAATCAATGCAATTAATTGCAATGGCACTTACTTCTGACAAGATTTCTAGTGCCACATGCATCAATTGGCAGAATGTTAAGAACGAATTCCAGAAAAGTAGAAGTACAGAGGAATTTGGTAGACAAGAGAGAAAAGAGAAGAAGAAAGAAAATGTTTCATTCAATGACAGATTCGATGGCCTTCCATCCCCTCTCCTCTGCTGTTAAACACGAGGAAGAGAGGTCCGGCTGGGTTTGAATTTCGGTTAAAAACAGTTATGGCCAGCTGTAGTATGTAACACTCGGTTTTATTAAACGGTGATATAGGAACTAAGCAGTCAGCACAAACCTTCCAAGCAAACTTCGGTTCTAACATAGCACTCTCCAGCTGCAGATTTATTTCTGACATTCAACTGCAATTACACAATTTAGATTGATTGATCAAAGCATTTTTTAAGACCTAGAGAAGCTGATAAAAGCAGAACTGTTAAAAATATAGTAGCATGCTGATATTGAACAAACAAAATTTGGCTACATAGAATACAAAATCAATTGTTATTCTGATAATATACTAATCAATCAACCCAAGAAATGTTTCCAATGAATATATGCAAACTAACACCACAATCGTTGGTTTTTTTCTGGATAAGTGAGCAGATTCAATATCATACCACGAACCAAGATCAAACCACAACAATGGCATCCTTAAACAATACTTACAGATGCAAGTTCCAAAGTCGAGCAATGTACATTATTCCCATGTTTCACAACCTGATTTTTCAATCACAAGCATACCAAAGTCTGAGATGATCCAAGGAAATCATCATTTACATCAAAGATGAAGTAACAAAGAGAATTGCTAATTTCAACCTGAATGAACTTGCTAGGAAGCTTTCCTTGAATATCTTTATGGGGAATGCTAAAGTAAAAACCCCGTCTATTGTTAAATGGAAGTTTCAGATTTGGCAGCTTGTATTCTTCCCGATACTTGTTTGCTAGGTTATGTATAGCTGTCAATTCAAAATGAAATAGTAAAAATAGCCAATTCAAGAATGATGGAAATAAAGGACAGAAAGTTAGATATGGAGAAGAGGGCAGAACCTTCGCTAGTATCACAAAAAGATCTCCGAGCAATATCTAATAGTCCATCAATTCCAGCCTTGACAGCAAAACACTGCTGTGTGCGAGCAATAAAAGGAACACGTGCGTGAAGCACATCTTCATCAATCACCTCTCCAATTCTAACAGAAGAAAGTTTCTTCCAGAAATTAGTTGTTCTGTTTTATGCTTATATAGTTCTTTTTAACTGTTGAATATAAGGTTTACCAGATATCAATGAGAAAAATGCACAGCAAAATATTAATCAATAAACTGAAGGGAAAATCTGTAATTTATGAATAGAATGTCAATAAATCATTAAAATTCCAATGTTAAGTTCTTAAGTTTTTGGAGGAATCCACAATCAACATGTTTGCCACTTGCCACTAGTCCTGAGTTTCCTTTTCAATAACTTGAAATATTCTTTCCATTCTTCTTGTTAGCATCTTGGGCACAAATTGAAAAGCAGATTAATAAGCAATACTCTCAGGGAGAGCGTAGTAAAGAAAAAAAATATTTCCAAGTTGTCAGTTTAGGACAATGTGCCACATACCTCTTTCTAATGTCAGCATATTTCTCATTTTCACATACAGACTTGTAAACGTTTGCGAGAATAAAACATTGTGCATCCTTAAGCACCTAAAATTTTTAACATTGCCACCAGTATATCAAAATAAGTTCCAGAAGTTCAATAGGAGCCCACTGGTGAAAGGGAGAAAAGAAACTTTACCTTGGACAATAATGGCAAGGCATCTAATGCAGTTTTGAGAAGGATAATACTTGATATCAACATTTGGCTCTTCTTAGCATCGTCCGCACCTAAGACTTCATTTGTTATTTTCTTTGGCTTGAAGCAGAAATGACAAAGTACCCTATCTGAAAGATGAGAATGAACGGGTCAGTTTGCAGTCATAAATCTACAAATTTCTAATAGACTGATTAATCTATATTCTTGAATTTTTTTTTCTTTTTAGGGCTATGCCTTCTCCTAAAACTTCCACTTACCAGTCTCCTTTGGGAACTTACGCAAGACCTGAGAGAGTCCAAAAAATAGCTGTTCATTGCTCATTAACTCATCCTGGAAATTCAAGAGAAAAAGAGATTATCTTTTGTATTGTTCCAAAACAGATACATGTAGGTTGTTGCAGTGTGCCTTAATGAACTTAGACTTTGGAGTCAGACTAAAGCTCATCAGGTGACTAAGAAGGAGTCTCTTATCCTACAAATTGAAATGAATATCCTAATTTCAAATATTTCAAAAGATCCTAACCAGAAAAGTATCTATGATTGGAAATTAACTCAATCAACCGAGGGAGGAAATCAACCTGTCAGACAAGGCCCTAAGAAAGTAAGCATTACAATGTCTTTGAGTTTGGAGCATCATGATGTCACTCTAAAACAATATGGATAGCAAGTAAAAATGAACAAGAACATACAGCTCTTTGTTTAAGCTCACTTCACACTAATCCCTAAAACATAATGGAACCATCACCAAGCAGATCTGAACGGTTAAAAAAGGATTCGTTCACCACAACCAAGTGGTTGAGGTGTAAGGTTCTGGTGACTTAACTAGAAAACATATAGCTAATATATACTTTTATACTATTAATTGCATTCACATCTTCAATTGTGCAGAAAAATGAAATAATGTAACCAAACAATGGAATTATTTTTGGCATCACCTGATAAGTGCTACTACTTTAAAATGATTTCAGTTGAAAACATAATGCTGCAAAAAGAATTGCTAGTCTATATAGGATGCTCGTTTTAAAATCCACTAGATCTCCAGGAGAAGTTAGAGAAGTCTATGGAAGTTAGCAGAGTCTCATTGAGTAGGTCAAAAGTTAATATAGCTCCACAGCAGAAATCTGATGGAAAGTAAAAGCAAGACTAACCAAAAAATCCAGACGAGTATTGATAGTTTCAATATCTTTTAGAGGCTGCAAAAGATTGGCGCGAAGAAGTCTAGTCCTGGAGAAGAAGTTTCACATTTGCATACAAAAAAAAAAAAAAAAAATTAGGTGCTATACAAAATGGTTTTCCGTGATCAATTAAAAATTTTAAATACTCCTTAAGGGAGCCTTTTAAGCGGTGAAACAAGGTAGCTTAAAAGTAAATGGAAGAACTAAAAACAATGGTGATGGGTTGAGAGAAAAGTTAAGAAGCAGTTCACGTGATGACATGTCATCATATCTGATTCTCAACATACCCTCCAATAGTTTTTGTTGTCTTGAGCATGTGGAACAAACTTCTTTTCTTGTTGCTTGTACCCCAAAGTGCAGAATGAAGTGGTTCAACAATTTCCAAGTTATGGACACTGCCATCCACAGTCAAACATAAACCTTTTAGTGGCAAAATATTGTTACCAGATCCAACTGATAGGTGCAAGAGAAGCAGAAAGTAGCAATACCTCGTAGTATCAATGTTCATGTGATCAAATGATCCATTAAATGTGACCTGGGGCAGAGAATATTCAAGAGAAAAAGGGTAAAGGTTGTAACTCTTCACAAAGCAAAAGGATGATGAACTAATTACAACAACTCTTACTTTGCCTCAAGGTGTCACATATATATTTAAGAGATAGATTAACTTTAGTGATAGAACAATCACTCAGTTTTTACCCAACCATTGCACTGGTATGTTATGAAGCACATACCACTAATGAATGGCTTGTGATAATGACACCTTTCTCTGCTTCAATCCTGAGTAATGGCACAAGATTGAATTTATGTTTTAGCCATATAAAGTTGGTAAAAAAAGGTAAATAAAAATTTTATGAGAAGCACCATGAAATCAGAAACTTGAAGAAAGGAAGAGTCCAAATGATCAAATTGAAAGGAGAGCCCAAAGATGAAAGCAAAGCATATAGCTCAATGAAGAATGGGATACGTAAGGTAGTTTACAGGAACTAGCAGATGAAGAATGGATCATATTTGGTTTTTAGCTTTCAATCAAAGTTTTAAGTGCAGGAAAGTTTTCCCTTTAACTCAGTTTTATTTAGCCCTTGATGATAAGGAATAATACCATTTTCAAGAAAATCTAAAAGCTTTGCCAGGTTTGAATTTTTCCTGATGAAGAGCATCCTTAAACAATATCAAGAGATCGAGAGCTGGATAGGCAATGACATACAAAAATAACCAATTTGTTCTGGCCCCAACAAGTTCTTGAAACTATTCATAGCAAGATGCCCATCTCATTCAGTTTCAACACAAGACCTTAATAGACTTGCGAATCCATGTATTTGTATCATATCTCATGTTTATTCCCACATTAGTAATGTAAATATAAACACATCACAAATTATAAAATGTATCAAAATTCTAAAAGCAAATATGATATGTATTAAATACGTTGTGTTAATCACATTTAAACATGTCATGTTGCATTTATAGAACATGTGTTTTTGTTTTCATCATGTTTGAAATTGCTAGATCTAGACCTTAAACACCATAGGGTATAGTCTAATTAATGCTAACCCTTCTTCAATTGTTAGGAAAACGATAGAGAGGTTGCAGCTATTATGACTATGCCAGTGTTTCTTTAAGCTTGAAAAGTTAACAGTCTTTAATCTCAAGCTTTTTCCCCTCAGACTACTTATAATACTGACATAGATATCACCCATGAACAATAAATGACACCTAAAACATTCTACCATACCAACCTGAGCACGAAAGTTTCAAACAAGTAGTTTAAGCTCTGAAAGTACCACTTGATTGCAGCAGAAGCAGAAGCCAAGCAAAGATAATATTGTTTGTAGTATGTACCCAGACCAAGGGCTGAAGGCTCTCTGGCTGCTAGATTCTTAATCAGCATTGCACCCTGAATATTTAATCACGGTGAAATTCCCACAAAAGACATACAACTGTCAGCCCTGTAATATAAAATGTTACTGAAGAGTGAGATGTATGACCTTGGTGTCATCAAAGCAACCACGAGCCATTACAACCTGCAAAAACCATACATGGTTTTTAACTAAGTCATCAAGTTAACAGATAAATTTCATACATAAATAAACTTGCTCACAAAAACATCAGGACTTTCTAACTGTCAAGTTATGTCACCTTCTTGACTGAAGCGTAAAACCGATCCACCAGATCTGATACTCCCACCATACCTTCAGGAGCTAGTTTGTTAGGAGGAACAATGATCACCATGGGATCATAGAAATGCAGCAATGTTTTTGTATTTTGATATGAGATACTGGTTTCAATGTATTGAGAAAGATGCAGTGAAGCTGATCTTAAGTCGAAGGCAGCCATTCCAACCTGTACAAAGATTGCAGATAGTCAAGCAGTATGACTGCACTGCTAGATAATCATATAATCTTGCAGGGTATTATTTTATTTAATCAGGCTATTCTTGAATTGGACTCAGTGCCAATTTCTGCTTGTGGAATTTCATTTGAATTCTGCTTATTATAATGTTATGGTTCCATTCATTAAGACATTTAAAAACTAATTAATCTCTAATTAAGTAGTACTATGTCATAATAATTTTATAAAGCCCAGCCGTCCATTGTGATATGAAACTTTTAGTTAGGCATGTATATTTGAAATAACGAAGGGAAAAAAGGTAAATGGAACACAGTTTGTATCATATTTCAAGCGAAGAAAATGCAGTTTGAGCGTTGACTTGCAGGTTTCATTGCCTAGAAACTGAAGGGAAACGGAAATAAAGAGAAGATTTAAGTTTATTTTATTTTAAAATTTTGAAATTCGAAGTGGAAACTACATTACGCCATGCGAGTAAAATCAGGTGACTTCAATGAAAAAAATTTAAAAGCTGCCGGAGCGAGTATTCAAACAAAAAATAAAAGGAAAATTACTGCTAGTAGAATCTCAAATATCTTTTTTCAGTTTATCATGCATTTCTCAAGAACCAAACGGAGTTACCTCTTTAGCTCTGTTTTCAATGAGACCGATCACGAAGCTCGACGTCTCTCCTCCATCGTCTTCCATATCGATTAAGCACCAAAATGTTAACGCCAAATTTTAAAATAGGCGTTAAAGCCCGCGAATATTTATACTGCATCACGGCCCTTACTTAATTGAACGTGGTGCGTAAAGCTTGTTATCATGCGCACCCCCAAGGCTAAGGGTAGCAAATAATAAATTTTAAAAAAAAGAAGAACAATACACTCATTTTCTCCAGATAAAGAAAAAAGGAAATTAAAAATTATTTAATTTTAAAATTTATTATTTATACATGCACAGTGTCATATGGATTGTTTAATCATTATAGCATGTCATTTTGTTTGTAAATAAGATACAAAAAGGAGAAAGTAAATAACAATAATTATGGTGAATTTGGCTTTTCTGATCATGGTGACAATGAAAGCTTAACAATTATGTTCATCCAAGACTTCTTCAATGTTAACAAACCGGCCCTTCTGGATGGAAAGTTGTGCCGCAACTCCCATGGCAACTGAGATCAACCCATCATTTAAATCAACAGCCGGAGTCTTTGCACCTTTTACTCTAATTGCAGACAAGAAGTTAAGGTGCTCCAAATAGCTAGAACCGTGATGCAATCCTTCATACCTGGAAAAATAAGGCAGTTTTGGATCAAATCGAAAGGCTAACCATAAACAAGATGTTGGTGCTGGAACTGAGAAAAAGTGAGAGTGACCAACTTTATTAGTCGATTCTCTGCTTTTAGAGTCTGGACCCCGTCTCTACCCTCCATCCTAGAGCCGAAACGCACAATGCTTTCAGGAACAAAGGCTTCGCCCTATTGCAGTATCATAGTTTGAATCAGAGGAACAAATATGATAATGCATCTCTGGCGTTCATTATGATAATGCATTTAGAAGCTACTAACGAAGTCAATAACTCTTAGGAACAATGACAAACACCACAAGTTCAAGAATAAGAGGAAGAGAAAAGACCTTGCCAGTGTGACCGACAACAGAAATTTCTTGCTCATTTTTACTCCCTTCCGCAAACATGCAGAGGTCAAGCATCCCTCGAGCACCATTGTCAAATTCGACAATAACATATGCATTGTCAATAATGTCCGGTACCTGGACAAAAAATTGACATTCAGGAAACGTGAGCATAATACTCAAATCTATATCAAGCAAAAGAATTTAGTCATACTATGACCTTTCCGTCATATATTTCATCTTTGTGATTAACATCCATGGCACCAGAAGCCATCATACGAACAGGGTTTGCACCTGCAAACAGCCTCATCAAATCAAAGAAGTGGCAGCACTTCTCTACCAGGGTCCCTCCCGTGTTAGAATTGAACCGGTTCCAGTTGTTAACCTATTACAAGCACAAAGTCAATGAACTATATGGCGAAAATGATTGCAAAAGTTGAGTAGCTAACTTTACCTTAATTAGGAAAGGAAACCGATGTTCCCGAATTGCCACCATCTTGACCTGTCCAAGAGTTCCACCCTTCACTATCTCTATCAATTTCGCGACTGGTGGCATGTATCTATATTCCAATCCAACTTGTACCAGCATATCAGGCCTCTTTCTAGCAGCATTTACAACCTAAATTAATGATAAACTATATTTACCACATCAGTTAACCGAGGAAGAACATTTCATGAGAAAATCAAAATGCATCGAAACCGCTACAAACAATCAAATTCAGAAGAAATATATTAAAGCAAATTGAAGCATATTTCTTCCGCTACTGGTTGCTATAGAAACAACTCCAGCATCAATTTGGAAAACCTTAATACGCTACGAACAGATAGAAGCTGTACATGAAACTTAAAGCTCAATAGAAGCTGTAAGTGAGTAACCTTTCTGCAGTCGGCGACCGTAGTACACAATGGTTTCTCAACTAACACGTGATGAGGTTTAGGATGGTTCAAAATATCCATCAGAATCTGATAATGAGTCATATTAGGGCTTGACACAACAACTACATCACATAAGCCACTGTCCAGTAGTTCCTGGTGCCCCGAGAAGACCTTCATGTATAAAAACAACTCAAGTCACAACAATCTTTTATTTCAAAGTCAGCTGAAAGGAAATTTAGAAATGATTTGCAGTTCAACAGAAACTAATATACCTTAAGTGGCCAATCAAAGGATTGAGCCAGTTCCAAGGCAAGTTGCTGAGAGGCGAGGTGAGGATCAGCTATGCAAACAACCACCACTCCTTGGGTTCCAAGATGGTGAAGATTAATAAAATGTTCTCTTCCCATCATCCCTACCCCTATGATTCCATACTTCACAGTTTCATTGACTGCCATGCTCGGAAGACTTGACCTCAAGTTTGGACTCTTCTTCGCTGGTGGAGTGGCAAAGGCTTGGATTCAAGTCTTATATCAGTTCTGTCCGATTCTATCCCTGGGACCATCCCCTACTCCTAATAAAAAGAATTCCTTGTATATTTTGGCTTCCTTTTATTTCCAATTCTTATCCTTTATTTCCAATCCTCCCCGTCAAAATTAACAATTAATTAGACCCTCAAAATTAATTATTTTCGAAGCCTCTAACCTCCGTTGAATGATAACGTTCCAGATTATCAGCAAAAATGTTAATGTGACAATTTAAAGTCGAAAATTGCTGATGACGGGATCACTCAATGAGAAATTCACATGGTTTTAACAACTAGACGATGCTTTATTTTTGGCGTAATGTAAAATTTACCTTTTTAACATTTAGTTTTTTTTTTAATTTTATACTTATTTTCTTTTAAGTTAAATTTATTTTTAAAATTTTAAAATAGTCAAATTTAACCACTTTTTAAAAAAGTAGAATTATTATTATTTTAACAAAAATACTAATTTTTAAAATTTCATGAACTTTTATATTTTTAATTTAATTTAATTTTTTAAATATTTTATATTTTTATATTATTTTAATCTATTATAAAAAATAATATGAATTATATATAAATTATTATGCGAGTTACTATATCAATATTATTAAAACAACCTATTTTTGACAGTAATATTCGTTCGAAATGTAATCGTCAAGAATCAAGAATTTATATGGAAGGTTATTGTGTTAATGAATGGTTGAGCTAGAGGGAAAAAATCTTTTTCTGGACAATGGTTTTAGTGTTAATGCTTCAGCTTTGTTTGATGGTACATTTGGAAGTTCAGCATTAGACGTAAATTTGAAGGCCTAACGTCACCGACACTATTATTGTCCATGGTCTGATATGGAGCATAGAGAGAGGGTTTCCTGTACGTTCAACTGAAAGTCTAATGCAGCAACAGCCAACACAGGAGAGCATACAGCAGAAGGTCATAATCGTGATTGTCAAATATTGCGGTTGATGGGGCTCATGCTTCAGCGTACTGTTGTAAAAGTACAAAGCATGGTGTTTTAGCAACGACTGAAACTAGCTTAGTAAAAGGGCTATAGGAATGTGATCGTAAATTCAGCCTCGTTGGCTATCAATATGATTATCCATGATTCCTCTAAGGTGATTATGGAGTGCGAACTATTTGTTACTTAGGTCTAATTTAGTAATGTTCAAAAGCACTTTTAAAAATACAAAAAACTTTTGAAGAGAAGCTAAAATTTTCAGCTTCTAAAAAACATACTTTATGACCAATTTTTGACTTGAAAAAAGTGTTTAGAAATGCTTTCGTCCCAAAAATGTTTTTTTGTCTCAAAAGTGCTTCCTAGAAACAAATACAAAACTGGCCTTAAGAAATGGAATTATCAGAATACTCATAGCGCATAGAGAGGCAAATAGGTGTGTGCTTTACTTGCTTCTTTAACTAAGTTAGCTTGAGCCTCTTGTTTTAGACCATCGTCCTCACCGGGTGATGCAGGACATGCTTGAAGATTACTTCAATGCCACCTTAAATGCTTATTTAAGCAATGTGGTGCAACCATGGCATGCAGCTCTAATTTCAATGCTATAATCCTATCATTCCATTTTTCAGACCCGTAAATCTACAAGATAAGGGTCAAATGAACCACAACAAAGGCTATCATGTCCTACCAATTGCCCAATACATAAGCAAATGGATTGCTTTTGCTACAATTGCTATAATCTACCGTTCTATTGTTCAGATATGTAATCCTACAACACTCATTCATATGCACCACCATAACAGTGCAACCATGTTCTACCGATAGTGAATTAAGGGAACATGTTCTTTTGCTACTATTTCAAGAATCTATTGTCCCATTGTTTTGGAACTATAAATCTACAAAATTCAGTTCAAATGAACCGCTGCAAAGGTGCTAGCATGTCCTACTGATAGACAAGCATAAACTAGTGGAGTAAAGTATCATGTTCTTTACCACTATTATTTACATGAAATGTATCCTCCCAAATCATGGTCAATTTAATCATTCAAACAATCTCGTACGATAGCATCTTATCAGAAACAAGTTTTAACATCAAAAATGAATCGGAACAAATAATCTTTTAGATAGCTTGAACACCAGGTCGTAGCTAATGGGTGGTGCCAAAGAACATTATTGTTTGGTTAACTAATCCAACCGGCAAACCATGCTAATAGTGGTATATGAAACCTAAGCATATCCACACACCACTACAATCAAAGCACAAATATGGTGCAAGCCATTTTCCAGTCCATGAAACACACAACAGAAACTATCAAAATGCCATTTCCATCACACAACACATGGAAGGAAGAAACTATAGACGTTCCAGATAGGAAAGGCTGCTACATGATAGGTGTTAAAATCAAAGGCATATATATGGAAGAGAAAGAAAATAAACCCAGATTAGTAGTAAAACAACCAATATCATAGAATTGATATATTATGGTGCTAAATAGTTAAACTAATCAAAGCCCATAAATTGAACAAACCAACAGATTTCATCTTTTATAAAATTCAATTAATACCCACACAACTATCACAAAATAGAACCGAGGGTTTTATAATTCATTTACATTTTTTGTATCTGCAGGCCATTCAAGGCCTTCTTTCAATGCTTCCCTCATCTTTCTTCAAATTTAAATCACCAATTTCGCCGAAAGACAAGTCTCTCTTCCACCAAAATCTCTATATTAAAACTTTGTTCCTGAAATGCCAACATCAAACATAAATACTAGTTTGTCATGTAAAAAGAATTCTTCGATCCAAACGAAGTCAAAATTTGTACAAATTCAGTTGATTAAATTTGTTAAATCTCCAAATTAACATTGATATTAAGAAATAAATCTCAACTAACTCTCGATCTAATATAACAAAACGTGATTCAAAATAAGAAGGGAAAAAGATTATATTCTCTCTTTAAAGGAAATGGATATTGAGCACTTAAGTAAAGGCACACCTACGTCTGTTTGGAATAAGAAGAAGAGGAAGGGACGCGTTTGTTACGGAACATCATGTATCCGACGGGCAATACAACTCCGATCATCATGACCGCTGCTCCGATGATATATCTTAACGGACTCGGTGGTTCAACCTCTATCATTGTTTTGAACTGCACGGCACACAATCATAAACCAACGTTAACAATCAATTTGATAGTTGCAATTGAAAAAGAAAATTCTTCATAATTGCGAAGTTCGAGATCTGGATCAAACCGTATAAGGAGACTTACTGGCATTGTTTTGGGGGCTTGGCTTGTCCTTTGAGTATAACTCTGATTCCAAACGCAGAGGATTTGGGCCACCGGCCGAAGAAAGGAACTAGCTATCAGAGAGGGGAGGATTTAGGGTTAATCTGGGAAATCTGGATCTGTTGGGTTCGCAATTCTCAGCTGTGGGATTTGGGGTTATTGGTAAGTTTCTTTTGCTTAAGGTCAAAAGATCCCAAACTGGCATAATCTGTTACAATTTTTTATATCCGCTTAAATGTTGTTGTTTGTTGTTTTCAAATATTCGTTTAATTTTCACAACACCTCAAAATAATTATGTAACACAAGTATATTTATATCAAACTAATGTTAAAAATAAATGAGATTTTAATTAAAACTGTAAAATTAAGATATAAGTTAGCTCTCCTATCCACACTCACCCTAAACAACATCGGTTATAATAGTCAAGTTTCTTTTAAAAAATGATTTTTATATTTTATTTTATTTTTATAATAAGATTTCACTTATAATAATAATATTCATAATTATGAAATACGATTTTCATTAAATTAATTTTCTATAACAACATAGTCTAAATTTTTAAGTAAAATTATAGTTATTTTATATAGACAAACTTATTAATTATCATTTGTTAAATAAAAATTATCTTAATTAAAATATTATTTTAATAAAATAATTAAATTTTATGTGAATAAATATATTAATAGTATTTTATTAAAAGAAAATAATCTTCAATAAGTTGAATTAAATATATTAATTTAAGAAACTATTAAGTTCCTTAATTAAATATTTTACTATGAATTTAGAATATAAATTTATAAATTTATTACTTAAGTTTAGTAATTCATTATAATTTAATAAATTTAATTTGATAACTCATATTGATTAATTGAATTTGTTATATTTATGAATTTTTAACTAATTGCATGAAAAATATAAAATAAAATATGTATAAAAGCAATAATAGAAGCATCTATTATACTTTTTTTTTAATTTTGTTGATTTGATTTCCACTTTCTTTCTTTTTTAACATAATTCTTACTTTATTTATTTGATAAAATTTACGATATAAATTACATAGTAAGCTTACAATGATTATCCTCTATAAGAGCATGCTATTATGGGGCTGTTAGAAGAGGGGTTGACTGTATTAAAATTTTTGTGTTTTTGATTGTAATTCTACCAAGTGTACTTTTCTAAATTTTACATAATTTTAAGAGGATAAATATCTAGTTTATACGTGAACTTTGGTCTAATGTGCAATTTGATACATGAACTTTGAATTGTGGTTCATATGTATACATGAAATTTTGATTTTAATTCAATTGTACACATTTAAATAAATGAATACATGCATTTATTTTCATATCGGATCAATATAATTGTTTGTGTATATAATTTATTAAACATAAAATGATGCCAATTCAATAATGTTGTTAGTGATTTGTGGAAATTGAATCTAATCAAAATTTCATGTATAAAATCATAAAAAAAATCAAAGTTCATGTATTGCATTGCACATTTGATCAAAATTCATGAATAGTTTTGATATTTATCCCAAAAGGCATGATAACCTAAATTTTATAATGATGAAAACAAGCCTCCATCCCTTATATTAGGCTTCCTGCTTAAATTTGAAACAAAGTGAAATCCCAGGTCGTTATCATGACCCTCTCAACTGAATGACACTTTTAGCCATAAAAAAAAATCATGATGCTGTGAATCTATATACAATTCTTTTCTCCCGTGACAGTTAAAATATCTCTAATTTGAAACAACAGATGTAATAAAATTCCAGACAAAATTGAGATCCCTTGAAATTAGACAGACTATAAGTCACTAAAGACTTAGAGAAAATGAGTCACCATGGGACACGAGCATCTCAACAATCACTACATGACACTAAATCATGACTCAAACTTTGGGCTAACAAAAAATTATTATTCTAACAACTTATCCTCTTCCTACCAAAAAATTGGTTAAAGTCCGTCATTGATACAAAACCAAGGGTAGTATAGGGATAATGGTCTGTTGTTCTACAACCATCCACGAAAATAATAGAAAACTTTAGACTAAAAACCTGAATACAATCGCTCAATATCCTCAATTGGTGATTTGAACGGTCAGGCACCTCAGACTAAGCAAGATCAATGGTTGAAAGTTGGCATGCTGACGATGAGAGGGAGGCTATATTGGAGTATGCCAAAAGATTAATCATATGATAATTGTGATAACATACTTTTACCTAGTTTATTGATAAAGGCATTGCCATTACTATTTTCAGTCTTTATTTTTGTGTTAAATAAATTGTATAATGATAAAATCCTAAGAATGATATGATCATTCTTGAATGTCTAGTCAAGCACTATAGCAAAACAGACTTTTAGCGGTGTTTTTAGTGGCGTTTTAAAGAAAAACGCCGCAAATAGAAACCGTTAGTGGCGTTTTCTCTAAAACGCCGCAAAAAATGATCAATTGCGCGTTTATTTATAAAAACGCCGCTAAAAGGATATTTAGCGCGCTTTATTCTTAAAATGCCGCTAAAAGTCCGAGCATTAGTGGCGCTTTGGAAAAATGCCGCTAAAAGTCTCGAGCATTACGCGCTTCGAAAAACGCCATTAAAAGTTGAGCATTAAGCGCTTATGGAAAACGCTAAAAGTCTGAGCATTAGCGGCGCTCGAAAACGCCGCTAAAAGTTCGAGCATTAGCGGCGCTTCGAAAACGCCACTAAAGTCCGAGCATTAGCGCGCTTCGAAAAACGCCGCTAAAAGTCGAGATATTAGCGCTTTTGGAAAACGCTAAAAGTTCGAGTATTAGCCGCGCTTAGAAAAACCGCTAAAAGTCCGAGCATTAATGAGTTCGAAGATTAAGCGCGCTTCGCAAAGCGCCGCTAAAAGTCGAGCATTAGCGGTAACCGCAAAGCGCCGCTAAAATCTGAATTAGCGGCGCTTTTGAAAACGCCGTTAAAAGTCTGAGCATTAGCGGTGCTTCGTAAAAACGCTAAAAGTCGAGCATTAGCGGCGCTTTTGGAAAACGCCATTAAAAATTGAGATTTAGCGCTTTTGAAAACGCCGCTAAAAGTCTGAGCATTATATTCTCATGATTGTTTAGGGTTTATGGTTTAGCATATATAGTTTAGTGTGTAAGGTTTAGGAGCTATTTTAATGTTTAGGGATTATGATTTATGATTTGCGGATTAAGGTTTAAGTATTTAGGGTTTAGGGTTTAAGGGGTAGGGTTTTAGGGTTTAAGAGTTATGGTGTTAGGGTTTAGGGTTTGGGGTTTTAGAGTTTATGGGGATGTGTTAGGGTTTCATGGGTTAAAAGTTAGGGTTAATGGGTTGAAAGGTAAATGGTTATTTAAGGGTTTGGGGTAATAGGGTTATGAGTTAGGGTTAGGGTTAGGATTTCATAGTTTATGATTTGGGGTTTGGGTTTAGATTAATTTAGTGTCTTTTAATTTATATATTAAATAATTTATTAATGTATAATTGTGAAAGATATAACATTAATTTTAATACATTAAAATTATGATTCTAGTTTTAATTATTTAAGAGAAAATTATTTGTTAAAAGTTACAAATTGCTAACTAAACAATTTAGAAGTTACAAATTAATTAATTATGAAAAGTTACAAATTGCTAACTAAACAATTTAGAAGTTTTCATTTAAGTTACAAATTAAGCTATTAAAATTGATTTAGGGTTTAATGTTTAGTATGTTAATTTCATGATTTAGGGTTTGTTATTTTGGTATATGGGTTTAGTGTTTTAAAGTTTGTTGTTTGGGTTTATTGTATATTGTTTAATATCTTAGTGTTTACCGGTATTAAGGCTTAAGTGTTTGTGGTTAGGGTTAAAGTTTAGGGTTAGGGGTTTAGGGGGAAATGGTTAATGGGGTAGGGTTTTGAGTTTAGGGTTTATGGGTTATGGTTTATGTGTTTAGGGTTAGGGTTTGGGGGAATGGCTAATGTGTTAGGTTTTTAGTTTAGGGTTTATAGTTTAGGGTTTGGGGTTATATAATAGGGCTTGGAGTTAAGTTTTTAATTTATATATTAAATAATTTATTTTATAATCGTAAAAGAGATATTATGAATTTTTATATAAATTATAGTTTTTAAACCTTTTACTTCATATTTTGGAATTTTAGTTTGTTTTCTTACATAAAAAATTATATAAAACTTATGGCATGTATCTAATTCTTTTAAATTAATATGACTCAATTAAGTTTGAAAATTTATTTATTAAAATTTTAATATTTAATAATAAAAATAAATTTTTAAAATTTAATAATAAAAATTTAAAATTTAAAATTTAAAATTAAAAACTTAAAACTTAAAAATTTAATATTTAATATTTTATTTAAAAGTTCAATACTCAAAATATAATAAAATAAAAATTCAAAAAATAATAATCTCACCATAATAATTTTAAAAGAAAAAATAAAAAATATAAGTTAAAATTGTGTAATAGTAAAAATGGAGTCAGTAAGGTGTTTTTAGCGAAAACGCATAAAAAATAAGCTATAGTGGCCTTTTTTAAAAAACGCAAAAATTTGATCATTTTTCTCCCGATTTTATTTCCCCAAACCCTAAATTTCCTAAGTCCAAAATTTCTCTACATTAGTTTCTCAAAATTTCTCTACATCAACGAGGAAACCCTTCATCGTCTTTGCTAAGCGAGTGAGCCGAACAAGCGGGACCTATGGTGTTCTGGTCAAGGCGCTCTTCTTCTTCTTCTTCCTCTTCTAACCATCTCATCAACCTTGAATACGAATATCACGCCCACAAGTTAGTTCTTTTCTCTTTTTTCATTTGATTCATCCGTAATCTTTTATCAAACAAAGAGATAAGGCTAATAGGATCAAATATCATAATAATTTAAAGTTTGGTGGAGACTCATTGGTGAGAGAGGTGCTTTTGGTCTTTTCAAATAGAGCATAAGGAAGGAGGCACGAGGTTGAATCGAGGATGGGTTGGAACTTGGATGTAAAGAAATGTGGGACTCATGTCTTAGGTAAGAAAATCATCATTTTGTTAGTGTCGTTTATGTAATTTCCGTAATGAAGGATGTCATTTTTATAATGAAGCTTTCTTATAAACTCAAGGCTAATACACCTTAGGAGGTTGGGGATTGATTTTTGTTCGGTCACTTTGTAGTTTGAGATTCTCTTTTGTTCTTTGAAACCCCAAACTTAGCACCAAAACTTTTAGTTTAGAAGTGGAATCAAAATAAGGTTTGGTTATCGATATTCAATCCATTTCTTTTATTACTTAAAATTAACTAGGGTCTTTGTTAAAGCTATTTTTTCGGTTTTGGGGGCTGATTTTGTTTTCCCAAATCACCGAGCTTCATGGTTTGTTGCTTTGTTTCTCGATTTATTTTTCTTCTTATATATGATACAAATGAATGCATTTGAGGTCCGAAATGAGTTTGTTTTTAGCTGAATTTTTAGTACCAAGTTTTCTTTGAGCTAACATGTATGTTGTTGTAAAAGGTATAATCTTTATGTTCATGCATGTTTGAAAGTAATTGTCTCTTCTTCTTTAAACCCCGCTTTTTTATGTTCTTATCCTTGAAATATTCACTCTCTTGGGAAATGTAAAAGCAGTTTAAGTAGCTTCTTATTAAATAATGAATGTTTGTTTTGTTTCATTGCGTAAAAACTTCATGTTCTTTTAATTTCACTTACAACTTTTAGTTCTATGTTAGCGAAGATACTGTTGGTTTGATTCTGCAAATTGTTTTTCTTTGTTTTATTGAAAAAGCTTTAGTTGCATGAATCTATTAGATGCTTTCTGTCATTTTTTTCTTTGTACTCTAGCATTTGTTGATTTTAGTTGGAAGTTTTTGGTTCTTTTGTGAATGGAGTACCCTTTTCTTCTAGAGAAAGGGAATGGTATATTGTTGAATTCTTTTCTTCACTCTTGCATAATTTTTAAGCTCGAGCTCGACTCGAGATGTAGTTGAGAAACTTAGTTTTAAGCTCAATTAAGTATATTTTAGCATAAAATTTTCATCACTCAATTAAGTATATGCCTTTTAAAATATTTACAAATTACTTTGTTTTTAAATTGTGCCTTGGGCTTGTCCATTCACAAGAATTAGATTTAAAATATTTATAAACAATGTTGACCCACGAAACAGATGTGATGACTAGTTAATATGATATTGTAAGTATCTTTTTTACGATTTTTATATATATATAAACAAAAAAAGTTATCTACTTTGGGAGTGAGCATGGTATTGAGTGATGACACCTTTGTTTTCTCTCTCAAAAAGAAAATAATGAAAGGAAAAGAATATATTACCTAATTTCTAGCCGTGTAATTTGTAGGAAGCAAATTATAGATATTAATAAAATACTTACAGCTTCATATGAAATCTTCTTGCATTCACTTGTTGTTCAACCATATTTCTCTCGACTTTATCCAATCGTGTTGAATCTCACCTTGTTTCATGGCTTCTTATGTTTTTGACAATCGACAATCGACTTGAGATTGTTACTAGACAGTAGCTAAAGCTATTGAAGATGGGGATCCGAAAAGCGCCGATGCTTTCCTTTAGAACATCTTGATTCTTGCTGATCGAGAATCGAGTATTGTGGAGATCAAAGCGAGTGGTGAATTACTTTGTTTTACCGAAAAAGCTTTAGTTGCATGAATCAACAAATTTTTTATGTTCTTTTATTTTAATAACTGTTCTAATAACTGTAGTCTATATATTAAGTACTAAAAGATCCAAATGTCTTTTATTTTATGTATATGGGTAGTATAGTCTTGAGTGAGTTGAGTGGCTTTTCATCTTAGTATTTCAAAATGCACCTTCCGTCACCATATATCATATAAATAATATGTGAAACTTTATCACAATTTATATGTTTGAATGCACTTCTATGAGATGTTTGTTCACAAATGAAGAGTGTATGTGAATGTTTTTATTTTTAAAATTTGTCTAATAATGTAAGTTGTGTGAATATATACCATGTTATGAAGAGTGTATGTGATTTTTGCCCTAAGCTAATAGTATATGTCCATATTGGATTGGAAGTGTTTGATTCATATGTACATGAAATTCACTTCTAGAATTGACCCAAAAATAAAAGTCGAATATATATATATATATATATATATATATATATATGTATATTTGTGTTTTATTTGATGCAAGATAAGATCAATAATAAGACAGTACAAGAAGGCTTGCTCAAATACTTCTAACACAAACATCATTCTTGAAATCAATGCTCGGTATATATAAATTTCTTATACATGTATATCATATATACTATCATATGCTAGCATTTGCATGAAAAGAATGATACATATACGTGTATATCATTAATCGGTATGAACTATGTAGTATTATCAACAAGAATCACCAAGTTGAGACAATGATTCAAATGTTACGTAATTCTAACAGTACTTTACTTTCACAAATTAACATTTCAATTTAAATTTAAAATAAAAACTTGGATTTTTTTCATTTGTGTTTGTTTGAAGGCACCTAATGGGAGATTCCTTGAGTTCCTTAACGTGAAAGAGTTAAAGCGGTAGAAAACAGCTTGAAAGAGGAATTACTAGGATCGGGTCCAAGAAGGTAACTTTATTTTACCTTCATTATTTTTTCTTTATTCATTTATATTTCATTTTTCTCCTATATGTTTTAATTTGTTTACATTTTGGTGCAACAAAGACGAAATGTTGCTAAATGAAATAGAGTTTTTGCGAGAAAAGGGTGATTTGTTCTAACATATTTTCCAAGTTTCTACCAATTTTACGACATTTATTATAACTTAATTTAATATGCTATATCTATATATTACAATGGACACCATGGCAAAATTTGAGTTTCAAGCCATATCCCAACAAATACAATAGGTGTGAAATTTCACCAAGGTGTCTTTTTCGAAAGAAATTTCTTCAATGCCTACCAACATGGGATCATTAAGCTTCATGAGAAACAACCAAGATTTACTGTTTGAATAGATGGAAATGCCAATTTAGCCTTTCCATTAAGTGAACTTATATCACATGTGTGAAGCTTTACTTGCTGGATGCCATATTTGAACGTTGATAGGTAATTTTAAATATTCATTTAGTTCTGAATGAGTGCATTGCTTTCTCATTGATTATTCTGATAATTTGTTGCTTTTTGCCATTGTAGCAAATTGTATGTTTTCATATGAAAAATTTGCCCAGAGGATCGCGATTTTCAATCTATATTTTCTATATACTTGATGCATGTTTTTCATGCAAAAGCTAAATCAGATCATTTTGGGATGTGGTAATATAATATAGTTCAATTAAGTGATATACTTATGGCTATGGTTCAATTTTTTATTACAGTGCAAGTGGGAATAATTGCGCCATTGGAGATTCTGTAAGAAATTTGGAAGTTAGAACTCTACTTGCAATCATGAAAATTGGATGTTATGTCAATTCATGAAGGTATAAGATCAAGTTTATTTATTTGTTTATTCAATATTTTATAAAATCTTGTGTATCATCTATTCTACCTTTTATTCCAATATTTAAATTGTTAAATAATTCAATTTTGAAACTAAATATAGGTTCCTTCAAAGCAAATACTTCCAATTCCAAGACTGACCGGAAGTTGTTGCTTTGCTTACTTCAGATTAACAAAGATCAATAGCTTTGGAAGAGGTACCTTTTATTGCACTTTTCTCTTATTAGATGTAGACTTTTGCATTCTCTTATTTGTTTACACGGAAATGATGTTTGTGCAATGCTTTCTATTTTCTCGCTTTGTTCGATTCTCTTTGCATTTTATGTAAAATGGGATTGCTTGTGAAAGTATAGTTAAAACATAAATCTGGTTTTATCAAAAACATAGATATTGGTTTTACCACATAATGATTAGTAAAAGAGGGATTGTGAGATGAAACATGCTAGTTGTTTAAGATAATGGGAGATAATGTTTGTTATAATGGGAGAAAAGATATTTCTCTTCGTAAATATAAAATAAAAATTAAAGTAAAGAACTTGATTGGATAAAATGAAGCATAATGACATATTTGCAATATGCATTTTTGAATTTAAGCTCCATCCCGTAGATGTATCATTAGTTAATCTGCTTGCTATGATGCTAACCTACATGACTTTTTTTTTCCTTCGCATTCACTTTATCTTGCCTATTCTCTTATGTCAAGATGCATTTTATGAAATTGCCTATTCTTTGGTGAATTTCCGATTTCTAAACTATAAAATTGGTTGCGGAGGTCAATGGAATCAAGGTTCTTCAATCTGAAACTGCAATGGTGCAAAGAATTAGGGTATAAAATTGTATCAATTATGGTTATGATGTATTAAAATGTAAAAGATCTGTCTAACCATGTGTTTTTCTTATGTGATTAAGTTCTTTGATCATGTTTGTTGGTATCAACGCACTCCTCGATCGCGATTTCTTATATGTTTTGTTCATGAATTTCCATTTTAATACATATTGTTCGTGAATTTTATTTTAAAAGTCTTCAAATTAAATTATATATTTTAAATTGGATTTGTATGCTTTTATAATTTTTATTTTTTTATTTTTAGGATTTTTAGCGTTTTTGGTAAAAGCGTCGCTAAAAGTATAATATTTTAATTTTTTATTTTAGGACTTTTAGCGTTTTGGTAAAAGCACCGCTAAAAGTATAATATTTTAATTTTTTATTATTTTAGGACTTTTAGCGTTTTTGCTCAAAGCGCTAAAAGTATAATATTTTAATTTTTCTCATTTTCGTGATTTTTAGCGTTTTGAAAAGCGCCGCTAAAGACCATGACTTTAGCGCGTTTTACCACAAACACCGCTAAAAGTCATGATCTTTATGCGTTTTTCACATAAACCCACAAAATTCTTAATGGGTTGTAGTAGCGGCGTTTTTGTGGCGCTTTAAAAGCCATAAACACTTTTAGTGGCGCTTATAAACGCCGCTAAGGCCAAAAAAACGCCGCTAAAAGTCTGTTTTGCTGTAGTGAAGTATTATTTTAGGTTTGGACAAAAATAATATATTGAGACTAACATGTGCTTAATTGATCGCAAGTGTTGTTATGAATATGTGATATCAAGTCAACACGTAAGTATATGTTAGAGAACGATATAATGGACTGGTCCACCATAAGAATGTTTCTTAGATTATTATGTAATAGTCATGACATTTCTCATAGTGATAAATGTATTTATAATCTTTAGACTTGAGATCACCATTATTCCAACATCGTAAGTCATATACTTTGACACAATCAAATGTCTTTCATAAATGGTTGTACTCTAAAGACTTATGTTGGATATGTCACAATTTATGTAAGTGGAATGTGAGTCGTCAAGATAAATTTTGTCTCTCCTACATAATGAGAGTAATATCTTATGCCTTTTTATTAGACCTGTCCATGGGCAGGGCCACCAGACCTGCCCGAAAAATGAGAGGATTTGAATAAAAATATAGGCCCAAAAAATGGGCTTAGGCAATGCCCATTTAAAAAGCAGGTCAGGCCTCGGGTAAGCCTTTTTTTTGCCCAAGCCCAGCCCAAATATGTAAAAAAAAAAAAACTACTATTTTTTTTTTTACTTTTTTATTATTTTGTTACTATTTTCTTGTTGTTTTTCATTATTTTGCTACCATTTCACAATTATGTTGCTACTATTTTGTTGTTATTATTTAGATATTGTATAACTATTATTTTATTGTTAATTTTGTTACTATTTTAGAGACATTTGCTTGTTAAGTTGCATATATCTTAGTGTTATTTAAATATACATATTTTTTAAAAATATTTTCAATTTGTAGAGAAACATTTATTTTAATGTTTTTAGTATTTTGATGTATTATATATATTTTAAAAAATCATATAAAAATTTAATACGGACGGGTTGGACCCGAGTTTCAGTATTTTTATCCAGGCCGGGCTTGGACAAAATTCTAGGTCCATTTTTCGGGTCGGGCCAGGCCTGAGCTTAACAAATGCGCCTAAAATTTTGTTTGGACCCAACTCGGCCCATGGACACCTATACTTTTAATAGAGTTAGACCAAAACGCATGATCATACTCAAATGTGTTGATATGATATATCACATTTATTTGTTTATCTTAATCTACTCAAGGTATAAAGAAATAAGAGATTAAACAATACAAGTGCGACTGTTGCATATCTTGTATCCAATCTAGATATTAAGGACAAATGGATAGATTATATGATAACATTATCATGAAAAGGTTATGTCGAATCATGACTTATTATAATTTGGGTAGCAATGATATATTTCTAGATGTCACTTGTTTGTAACATTAGAAATGTTCTAATATCACTGTCAATATTGCAAGAGCCTACAAGGTTACATCCTGTGGTTAAAGCGATCAGAATCCAACAAATTTGATATTATATTTAATTGTCACATAAATTAAATTAATTATAGAAATATTCTTATAATTAATTTGATTTGACAAAGTTTATGTGTACATATTTGATGTACACACATGGAGAATCTGATTAAAATAATATATGAATCGGATTAATATAAATTTTAAATGGAAATACTTTTAACGAAATTATTAAATAAAATGATTTAATATTTTTCAATCAAAGATACATTTTACTATTTTAATAAGAAAATATATGAATTGGATTAATGTTTTATGATGGTTTCCTTAAATTTCTCTATGGAAATATTTTATTCAATATAGGATTTTGAATAAAAGGAAGCTTGAATCTGAATTTTAGGTTATTCGAAATACTATCTTCGACTAGCAACAAAAGAGTTTCATTTTTTTTATCTGAAATTTTTGTAGACTATTCTAAACGTGTCTTTCATCCGGGTGGATTACGTAAAAGTTAGGACATTTTATTGCGGTTAAAGCTTTGCATCTCGACAATAGTTTCACATCTGTATCGGTGTTGCTCTCTTCCATATCATTTTAAGTTACATTTTTAACCTTTCTCAACCTAAGTTCGTTCTTTATACATGGATTCATGAATTGTAATCGTTTAAGTCATTTTTCAACTGCACCATGGGGATAAGAACATTCCAATGGGCTCCTCCAAACCTTTGGATGCATATTTGGCTAGCAACGGTGAAGGTGGGAGAGGTTAGTCATATTTGAGTTAGTTTGGTGGGTTCTGGAGATGGAACTTTCAACGACTACCTTAACTCTAGTGACCAATCCAAGCTAGATGAACTCCAGTAAAATGTGCATTGAATGTAAAAACTTTAGTTGATGAATATTATAAAATGTGCATAATAAAAATTGAAATGTATAAATATATTAAAATAAAATTTTAGTTGAGTGATAAATTAAAAGTTTTGCTAATACAATTGGTTCGAATTCCAATATCACCATATGTATTTTTTATTTATTTTTTAAAATAAAAAGATTAAATTATCTTCAAATAATATAATTTATTTTAATTACAGAAAAATATTTTCGTAATTTTTCTAACTAAATTAGTGACATAATTGAAGATGACACCAACTCAATAAAATATTTAATAAATAGTATAGATATTTAAAAATACTAATGTGATTTTATACTTTTATAGTTTTTGTAAAACCAAACAGTATAATATTTTTGTTTATCATTCTTATTCCATTCAACTAATCAAACAAATTTGTTGCATTTCATTCCTATTTTATTAAATAAACCAAGAAAAAAAATCAAATGAGACAAAACCGATCACCAAATCCACCTTCATCCTTGTCGCTATAAATTAAATCCTAGCCACATAACTAGGCAAAACCAAGCATTTCGTTGGGACCAAATCTTTATTGCATTTAGTCTTTGACTACGGGGAATATGGCATCTCATTCCCAAAAATATAACTCTGGTGGTTATTTTGTTCGGGTTAGACTCGAATTTTATATTATTAATTAAATTTTTATATTAATATTTATATAAATTTATAATTACATTAAAATAAAACAATGTGTTATTTAAATATAATTTCGATTGACTTGATAAATGTGGCCCGAGATTAAACATGTGTCTATAGTGTGAAGGGTTGAATTACTGGTCATCTTAATTTGTCATGAAATTGTGTTAAAAGAATCGTAATAGTGGACTTGAATTGAAAATTTTGTATTATCACCTCAGATTTTAGGGTTGAATTAAAATCTAGAGATTTTTACCCAAATTCCAAAAAGGAAAAAAATCAGATGTGACTTTCCAACTACAGATTTATGCTTGAATTCAAATTCATCATACACTACAAATTAGGTACATCCACTGTAGTATGAATAGGTAATTTGTACAACGAATTGACCTCAAATGATGTATATCAAAAATAAGATTTGCATTGTCGTAACCATTTTTTTTTGGGAAGGGTAAAACGGTAAACGACGCGGTCGACTCGTTTTTTTGAAAAAAAAGAAAGGAAAGGAGTCGCCACCGATCTTTATTTGGTGTGATCGGATCACCTTCGTTTTAATAAAACATTTAATTTACTAAAACGGTGCTTTTGGTCCGCGAACTTTGAGAAAACGGGTTCGGAGGTCGATTACGTGCGAGGAAGGATTAGCACCCTCGACACGCCCAAAATTGGTACCAAACTGATTGATTGATGTCCTATTTGTCGAAAACTTTAACGGGATTCGAAAATACAATGCTTTTTATTTTTAAAATCGGAAGGGACGTTAAGACTTTCTTATTTTCGAAGAGGTAAAGCATCATGTCCAGTAAGTTAGGGCACAGTACTTTAAACTCCCGAAGCTAAGCTCGCCTTTTGAAACTAGGTTTTTATTTGAGGAGGATCCTCCGTTATTCGTCAAATGAGAAATCGGAACCCAGTAAGTTAGGGCTTGATTTCCCGAGATTTCAAATACGGAAGATTGCCTCTATTTTAGGAAAAGAAACTCATCCCGAAGTATCTAAGTGTCGAGTCCAGTAAGTTAGGGCGCGACATTTAAAATTTCCGAGATTAAGCTTTTGTTTAGAAATGTATTTGTTTGAAAAAGGACATTCAGTCATTTTGATTAAACGAGAAAATCGTGACTTAAAAGGAGATATCCCGTTGTTTAACATAAACGAAAAACCGAACCCAAAGAAGTTAGGGCTCGATCTTCCCGAATTTTCAAACACCGAACATTATCTTTATTTGGAAAATTTGATTGATTAATGTTAGACAAAGTAATGATACTAACAAATTAAGCGAATATATGAATAAATCTAATTCCTACAAACAAATGAATGAGTAGGTAAATAATGACATGAGACTGACAATAATAGGACTATAGAAACAAGTAGAATGATAATGATAACAATAATAAGAAAATAAAGAATATGATAAGTAAATAAATAAATTGCTTTAAAGTACTAAAAAGTAAAGAACAATAAACGAATAAATAATAAGTAAATGAAATGACAAATAAATAAATAAAATAACAAATAAATAAATAATGAATAAAATAATATAAAACAAAATTCATAAATGGTGAAAATTAAAAGAATGAAAATCAAATTTAAATTAAATAATTATAATGCTGAAAAATAATGATACATTAAAAGGAATGATACATTAATGAACGAATAATAAAAAGGAATAAAAGTAATAAATAAACAAATAAGAGTAAAAATGTAAATGATAATAATAATGGTATTAATAATAAAAATGAAACAACAATGGTAATAATAAAAATAATAACAAATATAATAATAAATAAATAAATAGGAGTAAAAATACAATAATAATAATAAGAATAATAATAATAATAATAATAATAATAATAATAAATAAAATGTATTAGTAAAGATAATAATAAAAGCAAATAATGAAACAACAATGGTAATAATAAAAATAATAACAAATATAATAATAAATAAATAAATAGGAGTAAAAATACAATAATAATAATAATAATAATAATAATAATAATAATAATAATAATAATAATAATAATAAATAAAATGTGTTAGTAATATGTGATATTATAGTATTAATAATAATAATAGAATAATAGTAGTAAACAATCAAGATAATAATAATTAATATTAATAAAAGGAAAAATAAAAATAACAGTAAAATCGCAAAATAATTAAGAAGGGGACCAAATTGCATTGCAAACGAAGGTTTAAGGTCGAATTACAAATAAACAAGTGATACGGGACCGAATTGCGAGGCGCGCGGAAAAGGCAGGGACTGGATGGATAATTTTCCAATAAATTTAGCGCGGCGTTTCGAGGGTGGACCGAATTGAAAACCGCGCAAAATTTTCGGGCCACATTTTAAAATAACAAAACTTTAATTGAAAATAATAAAAAAGCGGAAGGGCCATTTGCGCAATTATACCCAAAAGCAAAAACACGCGGATCCTCCTGGAGCGGGTCGGGTTGTCTTGTGGTCATGATGAAACAGCGTCGTTTAGGGCCATCAGACGTGCCCTAAACGACGCTGCTTTTACGTAAATTTTTTATAAATTCAAAATTTTGCCTTTTTTTTCATTTTGCAAAGAGACTTGAAAAAAGAGGAGAGGATTCTCTCCTTTCTCCCTCTCAGTCCGAGAGGGAGGGCCTCCGAGAGATTCCTATTGAATTCGGTCACCGGTGTCAGAATCAAACAGTAATTTTTTTAAAAATATATATTTGTTTTGTTTTTTTTATTTACTAACTTATTTTTTGTTTTTGAAAAACCCAAAAGAAAAGAAAAAAACAAAAGAAAACCCCTCCCGTTTGGGTTCCGATTTCGGCCTCGACGACGGAGAAAAGACTCCGACGACGCACCCCGGGGTCAGGTGAGTTTCCCCTTCTCTTTTATTATTCGTAAGATAAAAAAAATAAAAAAGAAAATAAAAATAATATGAAAAAACAATGAACAGATGCAAAGAAAGGAAAAAAAGTTTGCGATCGGAATAAAAAACAGAAGTAAAAAAATCAACCTTTGTTGTTTTATGCTCTCGGTTTCAGATGATTTTTTAGTATTCTTAGTCTCTGTTTTTTTCTTTTTTTTCGAAACAAAAAAAAGGCTCCCTTTTTTAAAACACTCTCTGTTTTCTTCTATTGATGTTCCTCTTTTCAAAAGGATCCCCTTTACAACGATTTGACCTTTGCTTTATAATTGCATGAAAAATAATAATACAAATTCTGATTGTTTTTGCCTATCTTTTCCTTCCGCTTTGCTTTGTTTGGCTTGTCGCTTTTTTTGTTTGCGGTGGTGGCGGAAGAGCTGGTCTGACGAGCGTGTCGGAGGCAGAGGCGTGAGGGTCAAGTCGGAAGGTCGAAAGGAGTGCTAGGGTTTCTTTGTTTTTTCCTTTTTGGTGAGAGTGTTTGGTTTGGGCCATTTGGGCCCGTTTTCATTTTAGTTTTGGGCTTGTTATTGTATTTTTAAATTTGGGCTTGTAATAAAAATTTTTATTTTTTGATTGGGCCCGCAATTTGGGCTCTACATGCATATTTTCATATATCCACTGCATATTCAATTTTAACTAAGGCATTTTCTTGATTTCTAAAATATCACATTCGATCCTATGACAATTTAATTTAATTTTTATATAAATTTTAAATTTTCATGTTTAATTTTTCATTTAAATGTTGTTACATATATCTTATTAAAGATATCCATATCAGAGATACTTGTGATACTTAATTTTGTAATATACTTGTAATATGTAGTTGAGAAGGAAAAGCTTGATCCCTTGAATAAATAGAAATATATTTTTTAACACTTCAAAATTAATAATTCAATTTAATCTTTTGATTTTAACTAAATAAAAATATTTTATTTTTGCCTCTAATAATTAATAATTCAATTTAAACCACTCTAAGACACCATTTTTAATGGTTGCCTCCAAAACTTTTAATTTCATCTTGTCTAGAACAAAATTATTGACTTCCTTTTCTCCCTTGATTTGTAAAATACCAAAAGAAAACTAAAAACAAGTAGCTTATTCAAAATATAACAAATCAATTATACTTCAAATTTTATCGTCATAGACGGCAGGAATATGTTGGAAACTAAAATTTATTGTCATTTTAGCATGCACTTGGCTTAAGTGCCTATATCCCTCCAATAATAGAAATACCATTTTTTTCTCTTTTAATTCGTATGCTTTTTTTACGAAGCTGTTATAAAATTTTATCATCTTCTGTTATTCTTCTTTAGTTAACTCATATTCTCAATCTAATCCATTTGTTAACCTAAACATCATAACGTGTTTCGAGCACAATTCGATACTCCTATAACATTTGTTTCAATTTCATGTCTACTCTCAACATAAACCTGCGTTAAGTTTATTTAGATGCAATGAACATGAACTGACCAAATTGTAGAATTTGTCAGAATCACATTAATTTCTATTGACTAGTTTTGTTGTTTTTAACCTTACATTAATTTCTATTGACTAGTTTTGTTGTTTTTAACCTTACTTTCCTGTCTCTATATATATATATGTACTATGTATTTTCTTAATATTCACTTTTTATCGAGGTAAATATTAGACAGAGGAGACCAGGTGAAATAACTCCTCACATTGAATGCTCTCAACAACTCTGAAGTTTATCATCTAAAGCAGGCAACTACCAGGTCCCATCGGGGGAGGGAAACTTTTGGCTTGTTTACTTTCACATTCTTATGTGAACATTCAAGCTTTTTTTTTTTTAAATTCATTTACTACCATTTACATAACCCCATTTTGATGAACTATATCTCTCGAGTTTTGCCACTTCTATTACAACATTCATCATATAATCTTTATCGGGTGGTTTTTTTCCTTGTCACGTTCTAACTTCGATTGTTTCTCAACAAATATATATATATAAAATAGCAAATTATTATTTTATGGTATAGAGTGAGAATGTGAATGTTTGGAATAGTGTGTAGAGTTGCTGACGTACAATAAATGGATGGTTTTCGATTAGATCAGGAAGAAGGAGCTACAACAGCAGGGGGAGGAAAGGAGACTGAAGAATCTTCTTGGTTATCAAATCCACAAGTTCAGGCTCAACATAGGCGTTCTAAGAGGTGACCTTCACATCTTACAAGTTTCTTATGTTGTTTTTGTCAACTTGTTGTGCAATAATTAATCATAAAGTTAGTTGGACACTGTTGGGAATTGTACTAACCATGTCAATTTTTCTGTAGTTCTAAGGGTTTATTTTTTTTTGTACTTAACTGGTGTTTACTTCTTTTTCATCCCCCCTTATCTTGTATTGCCTTTACTTGATAAGCAAGTGAAAAATTTGGGATCTTGTAAGTTTGAATATGGTGCAATAGGTCTATGGATAAATAATCTCTCTTGGTTCAATTGGCAGCAATAGTAGTGAAGCAGGATTCAGGAGAATGATTTGCTGTTGTTGTTTTACCTGGATATGGTATGAATACTTGATTGCTAAGACTCACTAGGGAACAAATGAACCTCAAATTTTGATCTAATCATCTTAGTAAATTTTCAGTGGAATGTTCTATTATAAACAACCAAATCAGGAATTACACATCATATTTTTAGCTTTTCACCATTCTGCTTCTAGGCTTTTGTTTTAGCTGCGAGCTTCATTCTGATTGTGAAGTGATGAATAATGAAGCCCTTAATGAGTGCTTTCACAAGTTTGTAAATCTTGTAAGTAGCCATAAGTTATAGAGTTGGTTTGATTAACTTTACAAGTGCAATTTGAGCATATAATCTTTCCATAAAATTCTTGTAATTCTCAGAATCAGTTAAATCTCAGTCTGACAGTTCCAATAACTATTCCTTGCTTTTGTTTCAGTGCGTCGGACAGAAATCTCGATGTTTTAAGAGGCAGAGTTTCGCGTCCAGTGAAGAAAGAGCAAAATGAAGTACATGTGAGGATACATTTTCTGAACAATTCCAAACTATGGCCATCTCATGCTATATTAGAGGACTGAAGTTATATATATATATATAGCCTTGCTTCGCAGTGTTGAACTAGTATGAGAATTATGCATACTTCTTTTTTCATTTATTTACCCTTTTATTGTTTTTCAAATGTGAAAAAGTTGCAGGCATCTCCATTATCAACAAGGGCTTGTAGGACTCGAAGTCCTCTTCATGATTGCTCTGCTTATGGCAACAAGAATATTTCTGTGAACCAACGAGCCTCTTTGGAGAAAGATGTAAGCCTTCAGCTTGATGGTTTTCTTTGATTATAAATGTTTGACTGAATGTCTGAAAGGCATATAGATATGTTGGAATTCGATTACTAGGAGATCTTCTGTAAATAGAAACTAATCCTAAATTACTGATTCTTAGGCTGTCATTATTTTCTTAGGATTATTTCCTTCCTTAGGATAATTACTCTCTATATATTTGTAAGCTAACTAGCAGAATAATATATGAGAAAAATCTCTAATATTCTACATGGTATCGGAGCTTTAGGAATCATTCGATTTCTCTTTCTTCTCGAAAAATCCCTTCCTAAAATTTCCTCCGTTTTTTTCCCATGGGTAACCTCAATGACACTATGTCCGAAACTGAGATCTCACAAATATCTCAGACTGTCAATCGATGGATCAATCAAAGTGACCTCAATTCTTCACTGATAATCATTAGTCATCGACCAGATGGAAAAAAACTTCCTGCAATGGTCTCAATCTGTTCTTATGGTGATTCGTGGTCGTGGCAAGTTAAGGTATATAAATGGAGACCTCCCACGTTCGAACGTAGCTGACCCGACTTATGCTACTTGGGAACTCAACAACTCCATTGTTATGGCGTGGTTGATTAACTCGATGGAAGGCCACATAAGCCGAACCTATCTCCTCTTCAAGACTGCAAAAGACATGTGGGATGCAGTTAAAGAGAACTATTCTGATCTTGGAAACGCTTCTCAAGTGTTTGAGATCAAACTCAAGTTAAAAGACATTCGACAAGGGACACTCGAGGTAACTCACTACTACAACAATCTTAAAATCTTGTGGCAGGAGTTAGACATGTACTACGAGGCAGATTGGGGTGAAGGCTTAGAACACTCTAGGTTCATGACTCACCTCAACAAAGAACGGCTCTATGAGTTTCTAGCTGGACTAATGAATGAATTAGATGAAGTTCGGGGCAAAATTCTGGGTAGATCACCCCTTCCAACCATTGGTGAAGCTTTTACCGAAGTGAAACGAGAAGAAAAACGTCGTCTCGTTATGATGGGAGAACCTAAACCAATAATCTCTTCTGAAAACCAGCCTACTGAACCTTCTACTCTCGTCTCCAAAGGTCCACTAACTCAAAAATCACGTGCTGGAAGTGATTCTGGATCAAACAAATCGATATGCAGCCACTGCAACCGTGTTGGTCACACTAAGGAAAAGTGTGTTAAGCTTCATGGTTATCCAAAAAAAAAAAACAGAAAGATAAGAAAACTGCCCTGCTATCCTCTAATGCTGCAGATGAAGTGCTTGATGTTCGCCTAACCAAAACTCAGCTCGAAAATCTCCATAAGATACTTAGTACCTCTACTAAACATGGGACTCTAGCCACTCAAGGTACTGCTCTTAATATTGCTCTTGAATCTAATAACCAACCCTCTTGGATACTAGATTCGGGTGCCTCGGATCACATGATAGGTAACTTCACTCTGTTTCAAACCTACACCACTCGTCATAACAATTCTAGAATCCGTATAGCTGATGGTTCATACTCACCTGTGGTTGGAGTAGGGAAAGTAAAAATATCAGAAAATTTTTCCATTGAAAATGTTTTACATGTCCTAAACTTGTCCTGTAATTTACTTTCAATAAGTAAACTTACAAGAGATGGAAAAATACTTGCTGAATTTTCTGAGATTGGTTGTGTAATACAGGAATAGAAATCGGGGAGGATGATTGGCACTGCTAAAGTTGATGGATTATATGTTTGGAATAAAAACAGCACACAAGGGGGATTGGCTCTATCTACTTCAAAGGAAGATACTATTATGCTATGGCACCGTAGGTTAGGACATCCAAATCTCTTGTATCTAAAAAGGCATCTTCCGTTGTTATTTAGAAATAAAAAAATAAATTCTTTGAAGTGTGAAATTTGTGAATTATCCAAACATACCCGTGTACCATACCCTTTAAAACCATATACCCAATCTCAACCTTTTTCATTAATCCACAGTGACTTATGGGGAGCTAGCCGAGTGAAAAACATTACTGGTGCTAAGTGGTTTATAACATTTATTGACGATCATACTAGGGTCTGTTGGGTCTATCTATTAAAAGAAAAATCTGAAACACCTAAAGTTTTTAAAAATTTTCACTCAATGGTTTGAACTCAATTCAACTCCACTATACATACCCTTCATACTGACAATGGAAGAGAATACTTTAACTCTGTCCTAAGTCAATACCTTTCTGACTATGGAATCATACACCAAAGCTCTTGCCCAGACACTCCTCAACAAAATGGGATTCCCGAGAGAAAAAATCGACACCTCCTTACTGTGGCTCGAGCCATAATGTTCACTATGAATGTCCCTAAATACCTTTGGGGAGAGGCTGTTCTCACTACTTACTACCTCATCAACCGAATGCCCTCAAAATTATTAAACTTTCAAACACCTCTAAATACCCTTCTAAAATCCTTTCCTCTATTCCGTGTTACTAACCTTCCAGCCAGACTATTTGGTTGCAAAGCCTTTGTCCATAACCATCAACCAAATCAGTCAAAACTTGACCCTCGAGCTCACACCTGCATATTCATTGGTTATTCTTCCACTCAAAAGGGCTATAAGTGTTATTCACCTTTTTTACACCGAATGTTTGTCTCTCGGGATGCGACCTTCTTTGAAAATGAACCTTATTTTGGAGGCTCTCATCTTCAAGGGGAGACCTTAAATGAAAATGAAACCCTTAATACCCTTCTTATTATACCCCCTCAAGAAGATCCTACCACTACCCTCAATATAGATACTATTTCTCCTTCTCCTATAAACCAAACAGTTAGCACAATCCTACCTGATCTTAATACCGAATCGGGACTGCCTTCTAATCAAGAAAAACAGCAAGAACAAGTGCCTAAACTGCAGGTTTACTCTCGACGAAATCGCCATCCTGAAACTGATACAGCAGTACCTATTCCATCTCCCCCTGAGAACTGTTCTGAAACTACTAAAACTGAAGTCTCACCTCCATCACCGTCTATCTACCTTTCAATCGCAGTGAGAAAGGGCACAAGGAGCTGCACTCAACACCTATTTCTCGGTTCGTATCCTACGGTAACTTATCTAAGTCCTATAAAGCATTTGTGACTAATGTTGATTCTGTAAAAACTCCAAAAACTATAGAGGAAGCACTTGAGTCAGATGAATGGAGACAAGCTGTAATGGAAGAAATGGAGGCTCTCAAGAATAATGAAACTTGGGAAGTTTCGGATCTACCTAAAGGGAAGAAAACAGTAGGCTGCAAATGGATTTTTACTACTAAATTCAAACCTGATGGCCATATTGATAGATTCAAGGCTCGACTTGTGGCTAAGGGCTTCAACCAAACTTATGGGCTTGACTATGAAGAGACATTTGCACCGGTTGCCAAACTTAACACCATTCGAGTTCTCCTATCTCTCGCTGTCAATCTTAATTGGCACTTGACTCAATTGGATGTTAAAAACGCTTTCCTCAATGGGGAGTTAAATGAAGAAGTATACATGGATTTTCCTCCGGGATTTGAAGAAAGTAAGGACCAAGTGTGTAAATTAAAAAGTCGTTATGCGGCTGAAACAATCTCAAGGCGTGGTTCAGTCGATTTACAAAGGCTATGATGAGCAGACATTATACTCAAGGACAGGCAGACCACACCATTTTCTACAAGCATCGGAGCAAGGGAAATGTTGTATTCTCATTGTCTATGTGGACGATATTATCGTGATAGGAGATGATACCAGTGAAATTTACAGATTGAAAGAATTTCTTGGAACAGAATTTGAACTTAAAGACTTGGAGAATCTTAAGTACTTTCTTGGCATGGAGGTTGCAAGGTCTAAAAGAGGTATTTCCATCTCCCAAAGGAAATATGTCCTCGATTTGCTATCTGAAGTTGGTTTGATGGGTTGCAAACCAGCTGAAACTCCTATGGAGTTTAATCTTAAGTTCGGTACTGATGATGATGGAGAAGAAGTTGATAGGGGGAGATATCAACGACTGGTAGGTAGACTTATCTACCTAGCTCACACTCGTCCAGACATTACCTTTAGTGTGAGTGCTATAAGTCAATATATGCATGCCCCAAGGGAGAAACACCTAGAAGCTGCATATCGAATACTAAGGTATTTGAAAGGGACTCTGGCGAAGGCCTATACTTCAAGAAGAATGACAACAGGAATGTGGAGGTTTATACGGATCTTGATCAAGGTGTTCTATCAACGATAGACGCTCTACCAGTGGCTATTGTAGCTATGTTTGGGGTAACCTAGTGACATGGAGGAGTAAAAAGTAGTCTGTGGTAGCACGCATCAGTGCAGAAACAAAATATCGAGCACTAGCGCATAGTATTTGCGAATGAGTTTGGGTACAAAGACCAATGAAGGAACCAAAAGTTCCTTATAATAGGCCTATGCAGTTGTTTCGTGACAACCAAGCTGCTGTCAGTATAGCTCACAATCCTGTGCATCATGATCGTACCAAATATGTTGCGATAGATCGTCACTTCATAAAGGAGAAAATACACTCAGCAGAAGTCAGTGTTACCTATCTACCTACCAGACAACAAGTTGCTGATGTAAAGCTTGAACAGGAATATGTTTGAAGAACTTGTTGGCAAGCTGGGTTTGATAAACATCTACACTACAGCTTGAGGGGGAGTGTTAGAATTCCTAAAGTTAAGGATAGATTACTAGGAGATCTTCTGTAAATAGAAACTAATCCTAAATTACTGATTCTTAGGCTATCATTATTTTCTTAGGATTATTTCCTACCTTAGGACAATTACTCTCTATATATTTGTAAGCTAACTAGCAAAATAATATATGAGAAAAATCTCTAATACTCTACAAGATACTTCATGTATGATGAAGGTGAACACTTATAGTTCTATTTCAGTTGGGCCATAAATGGGTAATGAACCCATATGCATTCCATGAAAGACTTGCCATGTGCACCTAAACAATGGATCAATGGTCTTTTATGCTGAATAGCTGTATAATTTATCTCTTTGCTGCATAAGTTTCGACATTAGCATAACCATGGTTTTCCCCCTTTTCAGATAGAACTACTGCAATTACGTTTGCAACAAGAAAAATCTATGCGACTTATGCTTGAAAGAGCAATGGGGCGGGCTTCAAGCACTCTATCACCGGGGCATAGGCATTTTGCTACTCAGGTAATATGATTTCTGGGAATGTGACTTTCTAGCTGTTTATGAAAACCAATCCTCAGCGAATATTGGCTAATTTCAGACAAAGGAATTGATTGCGGAGATCGAGTTACTTGAAGAAGAGGTTGCAAACCGTGAGCAACATGTACTTTCTCTCTATAGGAGTGTTTTTGACCAGTGTGTTAGTCGGCAACCTTCTGAGCAGAGTTCAGGCAAGGCATCTCCTGCCCATATGAAGCATGCATCAAGGAAACACCCCAGTGTTATTTCAAGTGCATTTTGTTCTTCAAAAAAGTTCCCTCTGAAACCTTGGCAAGCTCTAGTTTCCACAAATGATTCTGGGAAAAGAATCTCTAGAAGTATTGATGCTTCACAGTTCTGTGGAAAAAACGACATTCTATTTGACAAGACATCTTCACACTCTGTTAAGGCAAGAAACATGCGTACTCTAATTTTCTTTTTTACAACTGTGTTGTTAATTCTTGTTTTGTTCATTTAAAAGCTCATTCTTATTTTGTTGTGAAAGTTAAGAGTTGCATGTTTCTGATATATCAAGAGCCTTGACGTCATAGATGGATGGGCATCTTGAGCAAGGGCTATCTCATACTATTCTGCAACAATAACAAGTTGGATTCCTTTATCTGTTTTTTATTTATATTGTACCAGTGAAAATATTAAATTCAAAGATTGTGTTATATTGAAATCGATCATGCATTTTGTATTTTACTGTGTGAACCATTTGCCTAATCTGTTTTATAATGCCATGGCCATGCATGTTTGATGTCCAGACTTTCTTACCCTCGCATTTTTCAGGCTCATGAAAAAGTTCAAGGTATGGAAAAATCCTCAGTGCTGCGAACCCTGAAAGATCATCTATACCAGTGTCCAAGCAAGTTGTCGGAGGAGATGGTCAGATGTATGGCAGCTGTATATTGCGGGCTTCGTGGTGCAACGTCTCCAAGTTCCAACAAAAACCAGTCACCTTTATTGTCAAGGTCATCAACTAATGTTGTACTTGCTAGACGTGGCGCCGGAGACGACCAGGATTTCTCTTGCACGTCTGATATTGAAATATCTTGGATATCAACTGATACGAACCAATTTTCTAGAGCATCTTATGCCATCAGTAACTACAGGTTGGTTTATTATAGATACATATATATATAAATATGCAAAAAGAAAAATAGAGAAATAAACATAGACAGGGAAATACTGTGTTTTGAGGAAATTAAGGTACACATTGCACAAGCAATTTAAGAGCAACTTCTTTTTTTTTTCTCTTTTCTTGTGATACAAGTCAAATTCAAGATTAATGTTTGTTTTTCTTTTTTATTTAAACCAACAGCATGTTTCCTCTTATATTTCATCACATCCTTTGAAACTGACACAATTTGGGCATTAATTTGTCAACTTCAGAGCTCTAGTAGAACAACTAGAAAAGGTGACAGTGAATCAGATGGAATTTAATGCCCAAATTGCATTTTGGATCAACGTGTACAATGCCCTTGTTATGCATGTAAGCCCAAATTCATTTAACAGCTCGTTCGTTGCTTCCTTCTTCTTTTTTACCATCTTTAACTCTCAAATTTTCCTTGTGCAGGCATATTTAGCATATGGAATTCCCCATGGTTCTTTAAGACGGTTAGCCTTGTTTCACAAGGTAGTCCTTTACTTAAATCCAGCCAAAAACAAATTTAAGCATTTAATGACATCTTAAGAAAGTGTGGGAACCTCTAAGAGTGGTTGCATCTTTGTTATGATTTAGTCAGTTATTAGATGATAAAATTGGTTTTTCTGATTAGTGCAGGCTTCATACAACATTGGTGGCCATATCATAACTGCAAATGCCATAGAGCAGTCAATATTTTGCTTCCGTGCACCTCGAATCGGGCGGGTATAACTTTTGACATAAAAAAGTACATATATAGAAATAGGTTGATAATTTATAATCTTGCAATAATATCCAGTACATAATGTTATCTGATTATTGATTAATTCAATATGTTTCACATCTTTTCCCTCCAGTATGTAATGGATATTTCAATAATCTTTTAGCATCTCATTGTTGGCTATAATATAATGCAATAGGTTTAAGGTGTTTATCACTAATCAGTTTAACCTTTTCAACCTTTGAATACTAGAAACTTGTCTTACAGTGGAAATCAGCTACAATAACTTGCCAATTTCCTGATATTCATATATTTTATCTGATATTGTTTAAATATCAGTGGCTAGAGACAATCCTCTCCACAGCATTAAGGAAAAAATCTGGTGAAGAAAGGCAAATTATCAGTTCAAATTTTGGTCTTCCATATTCCCAACCACTTGCTTGCTTTGCTCTCTGTACTGGAGCTTTTTCTGATCCTGTGGTAATTTCTACTTGTCTTTTAAAGTGTTTTGCAGTATAATTGTCATACAATATAATTTAGTAGGGTTTACATATAATTGATCCGTTTCAGTTAAAATGTCAAAATTCAAAACTTATCTAGTTATTTTCATCTCAATAAAAGTTAGTTATCCAGTTTAGTGCTTGTATTGATTGAAAAGATACAATCTTGATACTTAATCACATAAATAGCATATTTTGAAGTCCTATTATTTGATTTTGAAAGCCTTTTTTTTTTTTTTTTCAATTTAACCTGTTTTTGGCTCATCTTACACTTTGTAGCTAAAAGTTTACACAGCATCAAATGTTAAAGAAGAGTTAGAAGCTGCAAAAAGAGACTTCCTTCAAGCAAATGTAGTTGTTAAGAAGTCAAAGAAAGTATTCCTACCCAGAGTTCTTGAAAGATTTGCTAAAGAAGCCTCCATCAACTCAGACGATCTCTTGAACTGGGTTCTTGAAAATGTCGACAAAAAGCTCCAGAATTCAATACAGAAATGTATGGACGGCAAATCCAAGAAGAAACCATCACATTGCATTGACTGGTTGCCTTACAGTTCAAGGTTCAGGTATATTTTCTCAAAGGATGTAACGGAGAAGCCATGGTGGGTGTGATTGAGTTCGGCTCTACACGAATTTAACTACGATGGTTCTCGACATATTTTGTAGACGATGAAACGTAAGAGGTATCGCTCATCTTACGTGTAACTCAATGTCAAATTCATTGTACATCCTAATCTTATATCACTTACCATATATTCTTGTGAGATTAATACCTTTGCAAAAGTAGTGCATTTAACTTAATGAGTACATTACAATTCCTAATTGTTTTGAGGCTGTAATAAGCCTTGAAATTCGCTGTGATTGGTGTTATTAGTTTGAATGTAATCTACTTTGTGTTTTTTTTAAACAGTAGGGGTTGTGGAGATTTTGAATCTGGGTCCAAGATTGTGGAAAATTTAAACATTAGTTGTTTGCCACTCCACCTATGCTTCAGTTGACGAATGCAAATGTTGCATGTAATACAGTGTAATAACTTTTGGTAAAAGTATCGTAGAAGTCTTTATAATTTGAGTTAGATTGTATTTGTCGTAACTATTTTTTGTAAAACGGGGGTCGACATGATTTTGAAAATAAAAACGAAAAAACGGAGTCGTCACCAATCTTTTTTGATGAGGTGTGATCGGGTCACCTCGTCTTGTAATTCAATCATTTTAATAAATATTTTAATTTTCTAAAACAACAATTTCTGGTCTACGAAATTTAGAAAAACGGGTTCGATAATCAATTACACACAGAAAATATTAGCACCCTCGTGACACCCAAAATTGGTACCTAATTGATTATTTGATGTCTTTATGTCGAAAATTTGAAAAGATTTTAAAATAAGATCTCTTTTAAAAATGTTTGAATTTTCTCGAATTAGATATTAAGATTCTCTCGTTCCGAAAGAATAAAATATCACATCCAGCATATTAGGACACGACAATTTAAATCCTCGAATCCAAGATTATCTCATGATTCTCGAGACTCATGCACTAAGATTTTTATAAGGATATTCAATTATTTGGACAAATGAAAAAATCGAAGCCCAGCATGGTAGGGTACGATTTCTCATATTTCCAAACAAGAAACATTGTCTTGTTTTTAGAAAAGATGGATAAAATTTTAAAAGGATATTTGATTATTTGGTCAAACGGAAAACTGAAATTCAGCACGATAGGGCACGATTCCTCAAATTTCCAAACACGAAGTATTGCCTTATTTTGAGAAGTTTCGTTGTTGCATTCGGATGAGAATTAATGATATAAAATATTATGTTGATGAATGACGGTACAAAACGATGATACACGAATGAAATGTCACGTTTAATAAAATGACAATAATGAATATGCTAATGAAAGCAATATGCGATAATTACATAGTGTACATTATTTTAATGCCACTATGAACAATCAAAGAAAAATACAATAAGAAATAACAATAATATTGATAATAATATCGGTGGCAAAACAATGCACGCAAAAGAAAATACGAAATATTCAAATGCTATGAGGACAAAGAAATGTATACATACACAACTAAATATTGAGAAAAATAATTTAATATGTTAAAAATAAAGTATCAAATTAAAAATAAATAAGAGGGTGCAATTTGTAATAAAGTACAATAGATAAATAATGACAATTAATAATAATAATAATAATAATAATAATAATAATAATAATAATAATAAGTAACAAATACGATAAAAGAAATAAATCACTTTAAAGTGCTAAAAAGTAAAGAGTAATAAATAAATAATTAACAAATTAATAAAATAACCAATAAATAAATAGCAAATAAAATATTATACAAAAGAATAAAATAAATAAATCAAAAAAGAATCTATAAATGAATGAGGTATCAAATTGCAATTGAAATAAGATTAGGAGCCCTAAATTATAAATAAATCATTAAAAGTGACTAAATTAAAATAAAAATAAAGTTGAGGATCCGAATTTAAAAGAAAAAAATCAAATTAGGGTCTTAGTATAATGCGCGACAAATGGGAGGGATCATGTGGGGAAATATCCCCATCCCTCGAAACTCAGCGTTTCAAACTGGGCTAAAATGGAACTGCTGAAATTTATAGGGTCGAATTTAAGGATAAAAAGGACTTGATCGTGAAATAATAAAAATGCGGAAGGGCTAGAACGAGAAATGAACCATTCGTCCTAAAATGCGCGGACCTAGGACGAGTCAGGTATGACCCGAAACGACACCGTTTCAGGTGTCTATTACCGCCGAATGGTTTGAGGATCAAATTGAAGCAGCAATGGAAACTTATGGCAGAAATCTTAATTATTTTTCTTACATATAGGTCCACATTGAAATGCGCCATAAAAGCGGAGGGACTTATTGCGCAAATAGACCCATAATAGAAAACGCGCGGATCCCTTGAAGCGGGTCGGTCAAAGCAGCATGGTCGAGGCCATCTGACAGATTCGAGGCCATCGACTGAGCCTAAACGATGCCGTTTCGGACTCTTTATAAAAACCAAATTTTCCCTTTTTTTATTTGCTGTTGTTGTTTTTAAAAAAACAAAGGGTGGGGGTTTTTTTCTGCTAAGGTTCCAGACCCCCTTACGCCGTCATCGGTCTGCCACTGTATACGGCGACCGGAGAACTTTTAAGGACGGAGAGGCCTCCGATAGGTCACGAAGCGGACAACCAGGTGATTTAGATGCCTTTTTTTGTTTTTTCTTTTAAATAAAAAAATAAAAGCCGAAAAGAAAGAAGAAAACTCAGATAAATGAAGTGCAACCTTTTCTCTGTTGAATTTTTTTGTATTTGATATTCCCTTTTTTATTTTCAAAAATCCCCCCTTTACATTGTTGTTTTCGGGCTTAAATAGCTGAAAGAAAATACATGTTTTTACTATTGTTTGCTTGCTGTTTTTGCTATTTTCTCGCTCTATTGTGTGTTTTGTCTTGTTTGCAGGTCATGGGCGGTGCAGAGGGTAGGTGGGCAGATGGTGTGACAGGCGGAGGATGCGTTGACACCTCACGTGGGGAGCAGCGCGGCGTAACAGGAAGGAACCCTAGGGTTCTGAATTTTTTTTAAGTTTTGGGCCATTTGGGCTTGTTTTAGTTTGGGCTATGGGTGGCTTTGGGCTGTTGTAATTGGGCCTCGGGTTTTGGGGTCTATTTGGGACTGTATTTTGGTTGGGACTGTTTAGCCCGGGCCAAAATTGGACTTTACAGCTGCCCCTCTTTGCTCATTGTCGTGTAACAAGAATGGAGCAAAGACTTTAAAAAGGACCAATTTTGTCCGGTCTTGCTGAGTCTCGACGCTTATTTTCTTCTTCAAGTAGCCTCGCTCTAACCCACTGCAACTTCAGAAGTATGGGAATTGACGCTTCGATCCGCTCGAATGTAATTTCAGGGAGAAGAGATTTGTAGCTTCGATCTACTCCGCTAGAACTTCAATGAGATAAGAATTGGTAATTTCAACCTGCTCCACTGCAACTTCAGGAAGATAAGATTCGCCGTCTTTGATCTGCTCATTACTGCTTCATGGAGATAAGATCTACAATCTTCAGTCCGCCCCACTACTATCTCGAGGGGACAAAATCTGAACTTTTCAGTCTGTTTCCTTACTATCTCAGGAAGACTTTAATCTTCAGTTTGCTCCTCTACCATCTCGAGGAGAACTTTTCTTTTTGCTTCATTACTATCTCAAGAAGACTTCAATCTTCAGTCTGCTCCACTACCATCTCGAGGGAACAAAATCTAAACTTTTCAATTTGCTTCCTTACTACCTCAGAAAGACTTCAATCTTCAGTCTGCTCCACTACTATCTCGAGGGAACAAATCTGAACTTTTCAATTTGCTTCCTTACTACCTCAGGAAGACTTTAATCTTCAGTCTGCTCCACTACTATTTCGAGGGAACAAAATCTGAACATTTCAATTTACTTCTTACTATCTCAGGAAGACTTCAATCGTCAGTTTGCTCCACTACTATCTCGAGGGAATAAAATTTGAACTTTTCAATTTGCTTCCTTACTATCTCAGGAAGACTTTAATCTTCAGTCTGCTCCATTACTATCTCGAGGGAACAAAATCTGAACTTTTCAATTTGCTTCATTACTATCTCAGGAAGACTTTAATCTTCAGTCTGCACCACTGCAACTTCAGGGAGATAAGACTTGTATCTTCGATCCTCTTCGCTCAGGAAGGCAAGATCTTCTATCTTCAATCTACTCCACTACAAACTCAGGGATGTCAGACTGGTATCTTCGATCCGCTTCGCTCAATAAGGCAAGATCTACTATCTTTAATCTGCTCCACTGCAAACTTAAAGACACCAGACTGGTATCTTCGATCCGCTTCGCTTAAGAAGGCAAGATCTACTATCTTCAATCTGCTCCACTGCAAACTCAGGGATTCTAGACTGGTATCTTTGATCCGCTTCACTTAGGAAGGCAAGATCTGTGAATTCACCGATGTTGCAACACCGCTCTCTGAGGGACTATTTTGAGCTCAATATGTGTTTAGGGGACCCGGAGTCCTTTGTCAATGCCCCAAGACATAATATTCTTTTTATTGTTGATTTGGAGAAAACGAGACTACCGCATGCCCCATTTTTGATCAAAATTTGAGTTGCCCTTTTCGAATTTTCAACTCAAATCCCTTTTGGTCTCAAAGCGCCCTTTGCGGGTTTTCGCCTTAGCCTCTCCTATTTCTTTTCTTTTCTTTTTATCTTCTTTTTTTTTAAATATTTCTTGATTTGAACTCATAGGATTAGGCAAGTCCTGGTTATCCCTCTTAGTCAAAATAAACACCTTTCTAGAAAAGGCATTCTTTACCCCATACGGTCCTTCCGAGTTTGGCATCCATTTTTCAGAAGTCCTTTTGTATGGAAAGGATCCTTTTCAGAACTAGGTCTCCTTCATGGAATTCTTTAGGTCGAACCTTTTCGTCATAATCTCGGATAGCTTTCCACTTTTTTTCTTCAATCAGGTTTACTTGATCATATTAGATCCAACTTTATCTCTGACAATACTTGAAGAGAAGGAACCTCAACTTCGATAAGATAGGCGTTGCCCCTGTGTAGGTCTTAGGAAACGTTCAACAAATACAGATGCCAATCTTCATGAGCCTCAATCATTTTTCTTGCAATCTTTCTTCTTCCTTTTTTTATCGTTCATTTTAGGGCGATACGGTGTTTAATCTTCAGCAGACTGTAAACTTTTTATATCGCGCTGTTGTTTAAATACATCATCAGATATGATCCCTTTTTGGGATTTCATATCGACATAGAATTTGCTGTCTGTCGACTTTGTGACATCAGCATATAAAGTAGCTTCTGCCCGCTTGGTGAAGTAATCAACCACCACAAAGATGAATCGATACTTGTAGAAGCTTTCGGCATGATCGGCCCACTGACATCCATGCCCCACATAGAGAGAGTCCATAGAGATGTCATACGTGAAGAGATGAAGGAGGCACAGGAATCTTGTTTCTATAAATTTGGCACTTATGACATTTCTTGGTATGACTGATGCAATCCCCTTCCATGGTGGACCACCAGTACCCGAACCTCATGATTTGCTTGGATATTGTAAATATGTTAATCTTCTAAGATTTCCTTAGCCTTAACAGCATCCACACGTCTTAGCAGCCAGAACGATTATGCGAAAATATCTTTGAACTCTTGAAGTGACTCAATGCCGTCTCACTTTGTCTTTGTGAAGATACATGCTTCGATTTTCACCTTTCTCAGTTCTCATATGCTCACAATGACGCTTTATAAGGTAGTATCTATTTTTCATCTTGCTCTACCATCTTTAACAAATCAAAATATAAGTTACAATATTTTTCATATTTAAAGTCTTGAGATCTCTCTAGACACATATCTTGCTCAGAAGTAGATTCTAAGTCAGTAGCAGCGTCGCTCATGTCGTTGATATCTAGGGACCTATTGTAGGTACGAAGGAAAATTCAAAGAACAAATGAATCTAAGAATGATTATTTATGTGGTATGAATATGAATGAAATAAAGGAATAAAAGAATATTTGCTTAAAGTGAGACAAAAATGCATTTTTTTATTGAAGAAAAGATTTAGGACATAAGCCTATTTTACAAAAAAATTTCTTATTGCTCCTAGGCTTAGAGCAATAAGCGTGTTTTGGACATTACTTTGAATTTGGTTCTAAAAAATACAATGATCTCTTCCACAATCCCATTGTTCAAAACACTCTAAGTATGTATGGACAGATGTCTGATGAATTCTCTTCTCTAGCTCCCTCTTCGGATACGGTGTTAATGTTCAGATTTCTCGATATTCCTTCCGAGCTCTTGACCTCTCCAAGGAATTTCAATTCTTTAAGGTTTTTTTTGTGAAATTTAATGCATGCAATGTAAATGCATGAAATGAATGCAAAAGGAAAGAGAGGTGTTGATTCTAGATTCAATTCCATTAGAATAACTTTTTTATAAAACAAATTTCTTTACATAAAATAGATTACATATATGGCCTTGCCCTAATGCTCGAAGCCTTAACTTTTCATAGAAGCCAGGTTAACTCCTAACCCCAATTTGATTCTAATTCACTTCAAACTTAGCACATCAACTTTAACTACTATAGTTTGCCAATGATTCACCACCTTTTATATTTGAGCAACTAATTCTTTCAATGGAGAGTAGTTATCAGAGAATACTTGATAAGAAACCCTTTTCACTCTCCAAAAGCGGCTATGGAACCAAGCCAACAAGAGTTTCACACATCTAAATGAATATTCCTTCATCTGCTCCTCGGCATGTATTCAAAGATCAGAATGTTTTGACCAAAATTACAAGGACGGGCATGACCCTCTTGTCAAGTCTATCGAACAAGTCTGAAACTGCCTTGTCCACGTGCCCGGTGCTTTAGGGAAAACATCCAGTTTGTAAATGCTCAAAGCTAAAACATTGACCCTTTTCTTCATATCTAGGTGTGCTAAGATCGAATCTTGCGAATTTTCTAATGGATGCCTTTATTAGTGATAAACCATAAAAGTAATATATTTTAATCCTACATTTAGCATACTTTTGGATGATTTATTCCTTGATTTATGTAAAAAGGTGCTATTAATCCTTTCTTTTCATGTTTTATACTCAAGAAAGCACCTAGGGTGCAAAAAGAACGAGAAACGGGCCTAAAACGGACCAAATGAGCCATATCACGAAATCGGCACGGCCTGGACTTAATCCCACACGGCTGTGCCTCTTTAGAGAAGTCCGAACATGGCCTCACCACGAAACACACGGGCGTGTCTCTTTAGTAGGCTCGCACACGGCTTGGCCGCGAAACACACGGGCGTGTGCCCATGGGCGTGTCCCTGCCACAGCTAAGAGGTGTTCTACTCGGAATAGGTTACTTAGAGGCAAAAAAAACATTCTAAAGCCTATTCAAACACCCGAGTAGGAATTATACTTGAATTAGGATACTTAAGGGCCAAATAAAGCATTCCAAGAGCCTATATAAACACCCTGAGCATAACCTTCAAAGAGGGTTAGCTAGCGGTAGCTAGGCCAAGAAGCCGAGCCAAAAAGTTCAGAGTGGTGGGAATCACTCGAAGATAGCCAGTTGATCCATCTCAAGAAGCCGGAATTATACTCAAGACGGCGAATCTCTTCTTCAATTCCTTCAGGGGGTTTTAGGGATTTCTTATATTTTGTTTTTATCTTTTCTTCTGAGATGTTTTCTTTTATCATCATGAACTAAACCCTTCAGATACCTAAAGGGGATGAAACCTAAGATGAATCTTGTTATTATTTTCTGAACCATATGATAAATATTTGATTTGTTCTTAATTATGTGTGTTTAATTCTTGTGTTAATATTTTCGGGATATTGATTCAAGTTGAATGTGCTTAGGTGGTGGAGCAAAAGTCCCTGCCTAAGAGTAGATCTAGCATAATTAAGCGGAGTTGATCGTGTGCCTAGAGATAGGGTGATGAGATTTTGCCGGATTAGGGTGAAACCTAATATGGAAGTCCAAAGATCGAGTTAATGCGATTCTAGGGTTTTAATTAGAAAGAGATTTCAATTAATCAACCTAGGGTTAGACGTTATTCGCCTCAAGAGAGGGTTTAATATAAATTAGGGAATCTTACAGATCAAGTCAATTGAATAAATCGTCTGGTTTAGTGTTAGATAACAAGTGAAGTCTAGGTGGATTCTTCCTAAGGGTATCGTCTTAATCAACTGAGTTTTCCCAACAGTATTTCCCCAATTCATTCTTTTTGTCTTTGCATCTTTAGCTTAGTAGTTAGTTAATTTAGATTAATCAATCAATCACTTAATATTTAGGCTAAATAATAGAAAGAAGGTTAGTATTAGTACTTTTAGTTCCTTTGGGTCGACAATCTGGTCTTGCTTAAGCTATGCTACTGTTCGATAGGTGCACTTGCCTTAAGTCGTTGTCAGAGTTAGTTTCCAGGTTCGATCATTCTCTTTATAAATTTTAAAACTCGACAAAACAACGATCAAGTTTTTGGCACCGTTGCTGGGGAACTAAAATATTAAGAAAGCTCTATTTTTATTACTTTAGCCATTATTTTTATTTTTTCGCAATTTATTTTTATTTTAATTTTATTTTAGTTTTTACTTTGCTAAATTTTCTTTCTTTCTATTTCTAGCAGGTAGCTCTAGTTTATGACTAGAAGGAACCCGAAAGGACCACTAGTATACGACAGTGATATTGAAGCTACCACTCACAGGAATCGCAGATAAATTAGGCGAACCCTAAATTACACAGAAGAAGAGCGAGAAGGCAGATCCAATCCTACTGAAGGAATGGACGAGAATAATCCACCACCATAAGATGTGGCAGAAAATAATGCTCCACGTACTATGTATGATTATGCTAAACCTCATTTAACAGGAGCAAAATCAAGTATTGAATTAAAGCCTAACACTATACAAATGATTCAACTATTTGTTTAATTTGATGGTTTGCAGGACAAAGACCTAAATACTCATATAGCTAATTTTTTAGAGTTCTGTGATACCTTCAAAATAAATGGCGTTTCTGATGATGCAATACATCTTCGGTTATTTCTCTTTTCATTAAGGAATAAAACCAAGCAGTGGTTGAACTCATTACCACGAGGGTCAATCACTACATGGGACCAAATAACCGAAAATTTTTTATTAAAATATTTCCCACCGGCCAAATAGCCAAATTACGAATGATATCTCTTCCTTTATGCAGATGGATTTAGAGACATTATACGACGCATGGAAGAGATATAAGGATCTCTTAAGAAGGTGTCCGCACCATGGTTTACCCTTGTGGCTCCAAGTCCAAACTTTCTATAACGGTGTAAACCCCTCAACGAGGTAATTAATTGATTCAGCCACCGGTGGAACCCTGAACAATAAAACTCCTGAAGCAGCCTACGAGTTTATTGAAGAGATGTCGTTGAATAACTATTAGTGGCAAGTTACAATGACAAAACCAACAAAATCAGCTAGAGTTTTCAGCCTCGACACAGTAACCATGCTATCAACACAGGTAGAGATGATGAATAAAAAGCTTGATAGTTTGTGTTTTTCGCAGGTATATCCAGTAATGCAGTGTGACGCAAGTGGAACTGTGGCAAATCCTGAGTACCTACCCTACCAACCGGGCACAGAAAGCGAACAGATGAACTATATAGGTAATAATTTCATATATAATAATAACCCTTATAGTAATACTTATAATCCAGGTTGAAGGAACTACCCAAATTTTTCATGGGGAGGTCAAGGAAATCAAAGACAACAACCTCCTCAAAATTTTCAAAACCAGCCATATCCACAATAAAAGAAGTTGAACCTAGAAGAGATGCTGACAAAATTCATGGAAGCCACAGAAAACCGTCTCCAAGACACTGAGACAACACTTAAAAACCAACAAACATCGATTGAAGGGATCAAGAACCAAGTTGGGGAACTTATTAAGTCAGTTGGGGAAATTATTAAGTCAGTTGGACAACTTGCAAAGTTAATTTCCGAACGACCGCAAGGGCGTCTACCAAGCAACACTAACATTAACCCAAAGGAGCAAATCCAAGCCATCACAGCCCATAATAGTATAGGGTTAGATGAACCCAATTCAATACAAGAAAACGAGGTAGAAGAAGGTAATATTGAAGTAACACAAGAAAAGCTAAAATCGATAATTAAATAGTACCAACCCCATATACCCTATCTCGAAGTGATAAAGAGAGATGATACAGAGGAACAGTTTGGAGAACTTATTCTTCGTGTAGGCGACAAATCTATTAGTCTACAAGCTCTTGACTCGACCAAGACAACAATTGATGAATGTGAGAAAGTAAAATCCGTCGATGACCAATTTGTTCACCTTTCACCACAGGATTCACCACAAAGCCGCAGACTTGAGCCGGATCATAGACCTCGTGTAAATAAAGAAAAATTATATAAGGAATGAAGCCTTAAGGTCTATGAACCAAACGAGTGGAAAACACACTTTAAAGAAGAACTAGAACCACACGAAGTAAAACCGAAGGAGCCCTTAGAAGAGCTCGTAGGAACATCAAATCACTTCAAAATAGGAGATAAGGTATGGATGAACAAAGCAGATTCTTGAATCATCCCATCAGACCCAAATACAACCGAAGGAATCCCTCTTGAGGTACGCAATATCACCCCATACGGAACAGTCGAGGTAAGTAATCCAACATTCGGCACTTTTAAGGTAAACGCTTCTCGACTTAAACTTTATTATGAAAATAAAACTGACAGCATAAGGGAAGATGTTAAAACCTTCAAACCACCATGATTATACAAACAAAGGGAAAGTCCAGCTTAAGGCTTTAAACGAGCGCTTCTCGAGAGGCAACCTGAGTACTAACCTTAAGAACTTTACATTTTTTATGTTCTTTTATTTTATTCTCTTTTCTTCTTTCTGAATGCCTAGTTGTAAACTAACTAAAAGCGCAGATTCCCAAGTCACACGGCCGTGGCCGTGGCCATGTGGAAGTCCAGAATCTCCATACTGACAATGACAGAAGAGGTACAAGTCAAAGAGAATCAAATCTTCGAGTCACGGACTCCAACCACCACCCCACGGGCAACGACAGAACACCACGGCCGTGCAACGCAACCGTGGTCGACACTAACTTCTCAGAAATGGGCGTGGCAATCTGTAAAACGGGCGTGGGTGAACCAACACGCCTAGACACACGATCGTGCGAGGCGGCCGTGTGAAACAACACGCCCACGGTACACGGGCTTGGGTAGCGTTAAACCCCAAAACTCTATTTAAACCCAACCTCCCTCTTCCCTTTCTCCTCACCAACTCCCCATCTTTTTCTTCCTTCTTTTTCTCAAATTTCTCTCTTCTCCATAACAATTCTCTATACTCTTGAGCTACACCAAAACGATGTCAAAGAAGTGGAAGGATTCAAACACAATCTCCCATGGGAGATCGATCTACATAAGTTCATACCGACCGCTTCAGCTACTTGACAAGCCAAGGGTCTTTGAGACCATTTAACTTTTATTCTACTTTTCTCTTTTGCTTTAATTTCCCTATCTTTACTTCTCTTCTGCTTAATTTAGTTTATTTTATTCTAGTTTCTTGGTTTTAGGTTCTTCAAGCTGCTAGGGAATAACACTGGAACCACGACCACCGGCTCAACACAGCCTTAGAAATCACATCCACCTCGCGAACCATCTAATAATAAGGACTCCTAAGTCTATTTATCTATTCTTATAAGTTTATTTTCCTTTTTATTTTCCTTCACTTTAGCTAGCTTTTCTTTAAATACTTATTTCGCATATTTTGAATCTTTATTAATAATTTTTGGCTAATTCTTCACGAGTTTTCCAATTTCTTCATCTAGCACAGTGACTGTTGGCATCCACCACAGCACCACCGCCTCCTCCTCAAAATCGAGCCGGGAATAGTGATTCCAAAAAAAAATTCAGGAAGTGTCACTTCTCCCCTTCTCTTTTGATTTCAGTATCACATGATTATTTAACTATCTTTGTACATTGAGGGCAATGTACATCTTAAGTGTGGGGGTAAAAGTGCCTTGCTTTTTGCATTATTCTCAAATCCCTGAATTATATCTAGTTCTTAAGTAATTTCCTCATACTACTAATTAGGATGAAATTTCTGATGATTTATGATTTTTATTGATATGTCTTAAATTAAGTTATAGATAATTGTGCATTGATGATTTAAACTTTAAGATACTAGAGAATCAAGTATGATAAGGCTATTTTTCAGAATTAAAACTTTCTAGGTTGTTGAACTGAATTTGAATATTACTAAAGATGTATCTCGGAAGCAATCCACTAGCCCATGCGGAGGTGAAAACCTCACGAAGGCTTAGTTTCTCACTCCCACTTAAAGGTGCGACCACAACGGTCATGCAATGCAATGTGCGCGAGAAAATAACAATAATATGCAATGACACAAACAAATGCAACAAAAGGATTGTAATTTTCAAATCAAATTTTCAATTCGAATTTTCAAACTTCCGACAAAGGACGGAAAATAATCAATTTACGGCCTGACTCTCTTTATATTCCCCAATAGAGTCGCCAAGCTGTCGTAACCATTTTTTGTAAAACGGGGGTCGACTTGGTTTTGAAAATGAAAACAAAAAAGGGAGTCGCCACCAATATTTTTTGATGAGGTGTGATCGGGTCACCTCGTAATTCAATCATTTTAATAAATATTTTAATTTTCTAAAATAACAATTTCTGGTCTACGAAATTTAAAAAAACGGGTTCGAGAGTCAATTACGCATGAGGAAGGATTAGAACCCTTGTGATGCCCAAAATTGGTACCTAATTGATTATTTAATGCTTTATGTCAAAAATTTGAAAAGATTTTAAAATACGATCGCTTTTAAAAATGTTTGAATTTTCTCGAATTAGATATTAAGATTCTCTCGCTTCGAAAGAATAAAATATCACATCCAGCACGTTAGGACACGACAATTTAAATCCTCGAGTCCAAGATCATCTCATGATTCCCGAGACTCATGCATTGAGATTTTTATAAGGATATTCAATTATTTGGAAAAACGAAAAAATCAAAGCCTAGCACGGTAGGGTACTATTTCTCGGATTTTCAAACACGAAATATTGCCTTATTTTTAGAAAACATGGACAAAATTTTAAAAGGATATTTGGTTATTTGGTAAAACAAAAAACCGAAACCCAGCACGATAGGACACGATTCCTCGAATTTCTAAACATGAAATATTGTCTTATTTTGAGAAGTTTCGTTGTCGCATTCGGATGAGAATTAATGATATAAAATATTATGTTGATGAATGACGGTACAAAACGATGTTACACGAATGAAATGTCACGTTTAATAAAATGACAATAATGAATATGCTAAAGAAAACAATATGCGATAATTACATAGTGTACATTATTTTAATGCTACTATGAACAATCAAAGAAAAATACAATAAGAAATAACAATAATATTGATAATAATATCGGTTGGCGAAACAATGCACGCAAAAGAAAATACAAAATATTCAAATGCTATGAGGACAAAGAAATGTATACATACACAACAAAATATTGAGAAAAATAATTTAATATGTCAAAAATAAAGTATCAAATTAAAAATAAATAAGAGGGTGCAATTTGTAATAAAGTACAATAGATAAATAATGACAATTAATAATAATAATAATAATAATAATAATAATAAGTAACAAATACGATAAAAGAAATAAATCACTTTAAAGTGCTAAAAAGTAAAGAGTAATAAATAAATAAATAACAAATTAATAAAATAACCAATAAATAAATAGCAAATAAAATATTATACAAAAAGAATAAAAATAAATAAATCAAAAAAGAATCTATAAATGAATGAGGTATCAAATTGCAATTGAAATAAGATTAGGAGCCCTAAATTATAAATAAATCATTAAAAGTAACTACATTAAAATAAAAATAAAGTTGAGGATCCGAATTTAAAAGAAAAAAAATCAGATTAGGGCCTCAGTATAACGCGCGACAAATGGGAGGGATCATGTGGGGAAATATCCCCATTCCTCGAAACTTAGCGTTTCAAATTGGGCTAAAATGGAACTGCTAAAATTTACAGGGTCGAATTTAAGGATAAAAAGGACTTGATCGTGAAATAATAAAAATGTGGAAGGGCTAGAATGGGAAATGAACCATTTGTCCTAAAACGCACGGACCTAGGACGGGTCGGGTATGACCCTAAACGACACCGTTTCAGGTGTCTATTACTGCCGAATGGTTTGAGGATCAAATTGAAGCTGCAATGAAAATTTATGGCAGAAATCTAAATTTTTTTTAAAATATAGGTCCACATTGAAATACGCGATAAAAGCGGAGGGACCTATTGCGCAAATAGACACATAATAGAAAACGCGCGGATCCCCTGGAACAGGTCGGGTCGCACGTAGGTCAGGGCCATACGACACCGTTTTGAGGCCACTGATACAGGCCCTAAACGACGCCGTTTCGGACTCTTTATAAAAAAAATTTTCCCTTTTTTTTATTTGCTACCGTTGTTTTAAAAAAATAAAGGGTGGGGGTTCTTTTTTTTCTGCTAGGGTTCCAGACCCCCTTACGCCGTCGTCGGTCCACCACTGTATACGGTAGCCAAAGAACTTTCGCGAACGGAAAGGCCTCCGATAGGTCACGAAGCGGACAACCAAGTGATTTCGATTCCTTTTTTTTTGTTTTTTCTTTTAAATAAAAAAAAACTAAAAGCCAAAAGAAAGAAGAAAACTCAGATAAATGAAATGCAACCTTTTCTCTGTTGAATTTTTTTGTATTTGATATTCCCTTTCTATTTTCAAAAATCCCCCATTTACATTGTTGTTTTCGGGCTTAAATAGCCAAAAGAAAATACATGTTTTTACTATTGTTTGCTTGTTGTTTTTACTGTTTTCTCGCTCTGTTGTGTGTTCTGTCTTGTTTGCAGGTCATGGGCGGTGCAGAGGGCAGGTCGGCAGAGGGTGTGACAGGCGGAAGATGCGCTGACACCTCACGTGGGGAGCGACGCGGCGCAACAGGAAGGAACCCTAGGGTTTTAAAATTTTTTTTAAAGTTTTGGGCCATTTGGGCTTGTTTTAGTTTGGGCTATGGGTGGCTTTGGGCTGTTGTAATTGGGCCTCGAGTTTTGGGGTCTGTTTGGGACTGTATTTTGGTTGGGACTGTTTAGCCCGGGCCAAAACTGGGCTTATAGTATTTTACTCTCTCTATTAAAATAATAAGCAAATTAATCCATGTACATTAAATCAAAGAGCAAATCGGTCTTACTATTAAAAGTTTCATCTATTTCTACTGCTAAAAACTGACCCCAAAACGTCAACATGATGTGTATGTGATACGTCACATGTAATTGTCTTGTTATTCCGTCAGACATACTAGTTTTAACAATATAAATGTATGAAAATTTTAACATAAATGCCCAGTTTGCTATTCGATCTATTGTACAGCGATTGATTTGTTCATTTTTTAAACAAAATAGGTAAAATGTAAATTGACTCCTAATATAGAAGTCTCCATAATATATTTAGCGGTAATCTTTGAATTCTAATATCAGCTCTTTGTATATTACAAGTTAAAATTAAATTAAATTTTAAAATCAAAATAAAACTTTACCATTATATTAATTTTAACTTATAAAAAAATTACAACTTTTGTATAAACCAACATACAATTTATCAATTTTGGCCAAGCTAGTTACTCCTTTATAAAATTTTTAGTTAGAAATTACTAATGCAATACATTTATTGATAATCTTTGTTTTAGTTTGGGTTTGTTGGTAAAAGTAATTACGATTAAAAATTTTAGTAGGTATACCATAATATTTATTTTGTCAATTTCACTCTATTTTTGGATCATGACATTCAAATTTTAGTTAAATTTTTTGGATGAAAAATTGATTGTTACATTAAAATATAATGGCACCATAACATCTCTCACATATTTCATTATTAATGTGGATAATATTTTTATATTTTATATATTTTTAAATTTTAATATTTTTCATGAATTATGTGATAGTCATCAAAGTTTAAACGCCAAAGTAATAAAAAGTACCAAAATAATTAACAAGATAAATGTTTAATGGGCTTAATTTGTTATTATATCATTACATAACTAACGTTAGGTTTAATTACCCAACTATTTTTGTTGAATATATTAGCCAACCATCTTTAAATCTGGTAACAAATTTAATATCCCTGTTCTTTTTTCACTTATAATAAAATGGGGTTAATAAATAAATTTTCCACTTAGAATGGAACCCTTGAAGACCAAGAGTGCTCTCTAAAAAGTCCTAGAGAAAGCAGTTTACTATTGTGGCTTGGGATGAAAGAGAGTGGTGGATTGGAGAGGGAGAGCAATGAAGAGATCTCATTGTTTTATCATTATATGTAATTAAAATTTACAACTAAAATTTGATTTTAATTATATTTTATCATTCAACTTTGATTTTTAATCAAATTTTACGCTCAACATACATTCCAGATGATTTCAAGACAATTTAACCCCAAAAAAGTTTTCAAATATTTCATTTTAATGAATAATTATAATTGATTTATAAAACATATTAAAATTAAGAATTTATGCTTTCTTTAAATAAATGATCACTTAATACCACTATTTATACTAGTCTTGTGAGTGAAAATAATTATTAAATTACACATTAGAACGTATGAGTGTGTTTATAAATAAATATAAACATTGATGAAATGTAAGATTTAAAACTAATAATAACACATAAGTAATATATACGAAATTAAAATAAAAATTTTAGATTTTAAATAAAAATTTAATAGGTAAAAATATTAGATTAATAATATTAAATGTGCTTCAATTATTTATTATAAAATAATAAAAATAAAATAAAACATTTATATAGAAAAAAAGTAAAACTAATAAAAGAGGGAGACAAAGGTGGAAAACTAAAAATGAGAGTAATTTTTTTAAAAAAGAGAAAATGAGAGCATAAATAGAAGACTGGATCAATAAGTAAAGTATTTTTATTTAAATGAAAAAATAAATTGTTAATACTATACTAAAAATTTTATCACATATTTATGAGCATGAAAACCACAAATATATAACACATATGTGTGTTTAAAAGTAATATCGATAAATAATAAAATGTATGGTTTTAAATTAATTAATAATAACACATGAAATATATACATATTAAACTTTAAAAGTTAGATAATAAAATATGCATAATAAAAATAAAATGTATAAACATATCAAAATAAAACTTTAGTTGAGTAGTAAATTAAATATTTAATTAATGCAATTAGTTTGGGTTCAAATATCATTGTATACATATTTTTATTAAATAAAAATAATAAATATCCTCAAATAATATAACTTATTTTTATTTACAAAATGACAATTATGACATTTTCATAATTTTTCTACGAGTTAGTGACCCGATTGAGGGTGACACGAACTCGATTAGAACTTAAATAATAGTATAGATTATTTATTTTGTAATTTGATTTTTGTGTACATTTATTAGTGAATTGATGTAAGCTGAATCAAATGATATCAAAATCGATCAATACTTACTTTAGATTAATTTTACTCTTTTTTTTGTATTTGTTCTATTTTCTTAATTAATTAAAGCTCGATATTAAAAAAGGTCTTATATGATATTTTGAAAAATAAATATTTAATATTTAATATTTATATAAAATATTTATTCTTAAATCATTAAAAATTAAAATTAATTATAATTGTATAAAACAAAATTCAATTAGAATAATAGCAAATTTATAACTTGAATTCAAAAAACTGTCTAAACTTGGGTAAAATACCCAAATATACCAAAAAATAAAAAAATTACAAAATTGGGCTAATTTCTTGAAAATTTACGGAAAATGGCTATTTCCCTTCAAAACGCGTCCACGTCAGCGTGTTTTGAGGAAAATGTGAGAAAACGTGCCTCTGGGGACGCGCTTTAGCCTCCAACGGTAAAAAAAAAAAAGTCAAATTTCTTTTGACCGTCGGGGGCCCAACGGTAAAAAAACTATAAAAAAACCCCACCCCTTTTATTTTTTTCACACTTTAATCCTTACTCATTTTTCTCTTAAATTTCTCTCAAATTCCTCTCAAAAAACTCTTTAAGTCCTTTAAACTTCCTCTGAAATTTCAAAATAGTCATTTACTAGTTACAAAAAAGTCCTTTTTAATTTTTTAATATATTTTTTTGGAAATTTTTAAAATTTTCGATCGTATTACAATGGCCGGAGAATTACATCGTCTAGACAACAAGCACATCTCCGTCGAGCAAATGCAAATGGTAAGTTTTAATTTTAATTTTTCAATATTATTTACTATTTTTTAGGTCTATGCAATTTTAATTAATTTTTATTTTATAATTTTTTAAGCAGTTTGTAGATCGGTGTTGCAATGTTATATTACGCAATATGCATGGTCCCCATCGCCGTTGATCGATAATTACTGCGGAAGCGGGTTTTTGGCACGTGGCCACGATAGTAGGGGTTCAAGTTGGGCCGCCTTTGATCGGTCGTTGATAGAGGGTGGAGACAGAGATGCACACTTTCCATCTTCCATGCGGAGAGTGTACCATCACTCTGGAAGATGTGCGATTCTGATTAGGATTGCCGGTGGGCCGAATTCGGTAGTCCTTGGGTTCGCAACTTTGGTGATTGGATGGTGGTATGCTACGAGCTTCTAGGTGCCATTCGGATAAAATTCGTGGAGGTCGGATCAAGATGGCACAGTTACTGAGACATATTCACAGGCCGAATGAGGTTCGGCCAAAATAGGCGTATCTGCATTTTCGGGCATACATTCTTCAGAAAATTGGAGGCTATCTGATGCCGGACCTTTCTAGAATCCTCGTACACTTGAGATGACTATTGAAACTTGTTGATTTTAGAGCAGGCGGTGTAATACCCCTATACCCGGTTTAATCATTCAGACCCGATATAAGACTATTACATTTGGTGCCAAAACGGTTATGGCTAGATACTATTTAATTAAAAACATTTGTATGTAATATTTTAACTTACCAACCATTTTTACAAACATATTTATTGTTTACTAATTCATTTCATATATACCAAAATACTTCAAGTAACTCAAAATAACTAGAATTTCAAGAGTCTACATTTTAGTTTTTATCACATGAGAACACTTTTGAACTGCATATGTACATGCCATTTTAATACAAAATATAGTACCTACTCTTGAAGCCCTTGAGGATGTGATGAGATGAGCAATCTTCTAGTTGGACTTCTCTTCCAGTCTAATTATACCTACGCATTAAAATAAACGCGTTAAGCCGGTGAAGACTTAGTAAGCACTACAAGAATAATTAAATAAGCAATTATGACAGAATATTTTAACTCAATCAATTATTGCATATTTACTCACATATAAGTCTCTTCAACTATGCATTGCTTAAAATAAATTTAACTTATCTTTTGTAAGGTATTAAACTTACCTTAACACATCAGTGATTCACTTTTGCTCTCATTTCACATTCTTAGCCCAAAGTAGACTTTATAGAACACAGGATACGGAACAAATCGAGAGGTGCAATATGATGCACAAGGAGCGAGACAGCGACGTGCTAATAATCGAGAGTACCAATGTGCTAATAATCAGAGAGCACCAACGTGCTAATATCAGAGAGCACCAATGTGCTAATATCAGAGAGCATCAATGTGCTAATATCGAGAGCGCTAAAAGTTCCTTAATGGCATGCCACTAATATCCTAGTAGTTCTAAATTAATCTACTTGGGCATTAAAATTGAATCTCATATAATTAAATAATTCACTTAAATATCTCGAAAAAAAAGATAAATAACAATAATTTAAAATTCTTATAGCACTTACAACAAAAGGTTGAGGTGATATAAATTCTTCTTCCTTCACTCCTTAACCTTCCCTTTTCCTTTTCCTTCGATTCGGTCCTCTCCTTCCTTTTCTTTTTCTTCAATTTCATATAAACACATAACATTTATATGTTAAAAATAATAAAATAATTTCCTGTACTATTTAATAAAATAGACATATATTTTATGATAAATTCATCCTTTCTTACTTTTGCTCACATTTCAATTTAATCCTTTACTCATAAACTTATTCAAAGCTGTCCTTTTGTGTCATAGTCACAAAATTATTTATTTTCAGAGCTACAGAACTCCAAATGAAGAACCGTAAATTTTTCCTGAAACTAGACTCACATATATTCATACCATAAAATTTTCAGAATTTTTAGCTAAACTAATTAGTACGGTTTATTCATCAAAGTCACCCCTATTCTGCTGTTTGGCAGTTCTGACCCTTCTTCACTAAAAATTTATTATCTCTTTATACAGAATTCAGATGACGTTCTTGTTTATTTCTATTAAAAATAGACTCATCCAGGATTCTAACATATAAATTTAAACCCCTAATTATTTTTCTCCAATTTTTTATGATTTTCCAAAATCAGAACAGGGGATTTCGAAATCACCCTGAACTAGTCTCACCAAAATCTAAATATCTCAAACTACAGGATTTATTTGCTTTCCCTGTTTTTTCCCATATGAAAATAGACTCAATAAGCTTTAATTTCATATGTCACTGAACTTCTAATTCAACTTCTACGATTTTTGGTGAATTTTCAAACTTACTCTACTGCTGCTGTCCCAAAACTATTTTCTTATAGCTTATTTTGCAATTAAGTCCTTTATCCAATTCTAACTTCAAATTCTTTCAATTAAATCACTAATTCATCATTTTATTCATCATATGCTATATTCAACAACTTTAAAACTTCAAAACTTCAACTTAAATTCATCAAAACTTTGTTCTAAAACTTATAAAGCATCAAAATTAAAAGAAAAGGACTAAATTAACTTACCAAATTAAATTCCAAGCTTTAAAACTCTATTCTCCTTTTTCTTTCTTTCTCTCCTATTTCTTCTCTGTTTCGTCCTTACTCTCTGTTTCTTTTACTCTCTGTTTTTTCTATTCTTTCTTTTACTTTCTCTTTAATATATATAATAACAATATAATATAATATATTAAAATATCTTTATTATATAATAATATAATAATATATATTAAACATAAAAATATCAGATTTTCTTCGCAATAAACCGCCTCAACTAGACAAAATGGCTTAATTGCCATTTTGGTCCTTTATACTTTCTTTTAATCTATAATTGAACTTTTACACCTATTTCAATCTAATCCTTTTCCCAAATACTTCTAATTAAGTCAAATTCACCTAAATAAAACCCAATTAGGCGCATTAACTAACCGTAAATATTTTTAATAAATATTTACGTTTTGATTTATAAAACGGAGACCAAAAATATATTTTTTGGTTACTCGACTATTGGGTCACTCTGATGATGAATTGAGTTGAAGTCTGTAGTACTATCGAGGTTGTATCGGAAGATGTGTAGGGCGACGTGGCCGAGTCATGGGCATGGTTTCGATTTCCATTTTTACGTCCTCGACTTGACCACCCATATTCATTCCCATTGATAACGAGGTAAATTTAATGTTATATTTTACAGTTATTACGTAGATTTATAGTATAATTGTATGCTAAAAATTTATTTAATTAGGTGGAACCATTCGGCGAGTCATGCTGGAATACCTACCTCGCTTGAAGATATACGGCTTCTATTGGACCAACGGTCGAAATCACAAGTAAGTTTCGAATTTCGTATTTGTAATTTAGTATTTCGTATTTAGTGTCTAGTATTATGTATATAACTAATATTTTGGTAATGTTAATATAGTTTTAATGGACACCGTATGAGGATCCAAAAATTCGGGCAGTAATTCCGGAGGAGTTCTTGCAAAAGTCGAGCAGTTGGCACGTGAATGTCCCATTGATCACCTATGCGACCGTGGAGATGCACCAGTCAGATCGGGTTCTACGACAATTTGGATTTCGACAACCGATTCCCGTGCCACCTAAGGTGCTCGATGATGAGCATAAAGTGGACTTACGGTAGTTGCACATGGATTGGCCAAGATTTTAGTCAGCACATATCGAGACGTGGGAAAACCGATATGACTATTTACCTAACTGGGAACCGATCGTCGTTCCGGAGTTAGCGTGCGTGTCGGAATACATGCCATGGTTTAAGATCCATGGTAAATCGTATTCGTTGTCGGAAGAAGAGAGGCGACGGCAACTTCGTCAACAAAGGGAACGTCGGGGCCTCTTAAATCTAAGGAGAAGGGGTGATGAGACGGGGCCATCAACGGTAAACAAATCGATCAAAACCCATCGATTCGGTAGACAAACAACCTTTACCCTTTATGCCAAGTGCGTACCCTACCCTTATATGTATCCTAACCCATATATGTTTCCTTTTCCCGATCCAGCCAGTTGGAATGCATGGTCGGGTTAGTCGATTCGACTACTCTGGTAGCAGTAGATCTTGAGCCGTTGTCGCGTGAGGATCACAGGAGGTCTTGTATTAAATGTTCTTCAATTATTTATTATAAAAATAATAAAAATAAAATAAAACATTTATATAGAAAAAAGAGTAAAACTAATAAAAGAGGGAGACAAAGGTGGAAAACTAAAAATGAGAGTAATTTTTTTTAAAAAAAAGAAGAAAATGAGAGTATAAATAGAAGACTGGATCAATAAGTAAAATATTTTTATTTAAATGAAAAAATAAATTATTAATACTATACTAAAAATCTTATCACATATTTATGAGCATAGAAAACCACAAATATATAACACATATGTGTGTTTAAAAAGTAATATCGATAAATAATGAAATGTATGGTTTTAAATTAATTAATAATAACACATGAAATATATACATATTAAACTTTAAAAAGTTAGATAATAAAATATGCATAATAAAATTAAAATGTATAAACATATCAAAATAAAACTTTAGTTGAGTAGTAAATTAAATATTTAATTAATGCAATTAGTTTGGGTTCAAATATCATTGTATACATATTTTTATTAAATAAAAATAATAAATATCCTCAAATAATATAACTTATTTTTATTTACAAAATGACAATTATGACATTTTCATAATTTTTCTAACCCGAGTTAGTGACCCGATTGAGGGTGACGAACTTCGATTAAGAACAAATAATAGTATAGATTATTTATTTTTGTAATTTGATTTTTGTGTACATTTATTAGTGAATTGATGTAAGCTGAATCAAATGATATCAAAATCGATCAATACTTACTTTAGATTAATTTTACTCTTTTTTTTGTATTTGTTCTATTTTCTTAATTAATTAAAGCTCGATATTAAAAAAGGTCTTATATGATATTTTTGAAAAATAAATATTTAATATTTAATATTTATATAAAATATTTATTCTTAAATCATTAAAAATTAAAATTAATTATAATTGTATAAAACAAAATTCAATTAGAATAATAGCAAATTTATAACTTGAATTCAAAAAGCGTCTAAACTTGGGTAAAATACCCATATACCAAAAATAAAAAAATTACAAAATTGGGCTAATTTCTTGAAAATTTACGGAAAATGGCTATTTCCTTCAAAAGCATGGCGTCCCGTCGGCGTGTTTTGAGGAAAAAATGACAGGAAGCGTGCCTCACGGGGAATGGCGCTTTAGCCTCAACAGTAAAAAAAAAAGTCAAATTTCTTTTGACTTAGTCGAGAATATGGTAAAAAAACTAAAAAAACCCCCACCTTTTATTTTTTTCACACTTTAATCCTTACTCATTTTCTCTTAAATTTCTCTCAAATTCCTCTCAAAAATCTCTTTAAGTCCTTTAAACTTCCTCTGAAATTTCAAAATAGTCATTTACTAGTTACAAAAGCGTCCTTTTAATTTTTAATATATTTTTTGGAAATTTTAAAATTTTTCGATCGTATTACAATGGTAGGAGAATTACATAAATCTAGACAACAAGCACATCTCCGTCGAGCAAATGCAAATGGTAAGTTTTAATTTTAATTTTTCAATATTATTTACTATTTTTGAGTCTATGCAATTTTAATTAATTTTTATTTTATAATTTTAAACGATCATAGATCGAATATGTTGCAATGTTATATTAAGTAATATGCATGGTCCCCATCATGTTGATCGATAATTACTGTGGAAGCGGGTTTTTAGCTGCGGCCCACGATAGTAGGGGTTCAAGTTGGAGCGCCTTTGATCGGTCGTTGATAGAGGTGGAGACCGAGGCGCACACTTTCCATCTTCCATGCGGAGAGTGTACCATCACTCGGAAGATGTGCGATTGGATTAGGATTGCCGATGGGCCGAGTTCGGTGATCCTTTGGGTGCGCAACTTTTGGTGATTGGATGGTCGTATGCTCTGAGCTTACAGGTGCCATTAGGATAAAATTCGAGGTCGGATCGAGATGGCTTGGTTACGAGGAACTATTCCCGGGCGAATGAGGTTCGGCCGAAAATAGGCGTATCTGACATTTTCAGACGCCCATTCTTGAGATAATTGGAGGCTATCGATGCGGACCTTTCTAGAATCCTCGTACACTTGAGATGACTATTGAAACTTGTTGATTTTAGAAGCGACGGTTGTAATACCCTATACCGGTTTAATCATTCGGACCGTTATAAAGACTATTACATTTGGTGCCAAAAGCGGTTATAGCTAGATACTATTTAATTAAAAACATTTGTATGTAATATTTTAACTTACCAACCATTTTACAAACATATTTATTGTTTACTAATTCATTTCATATATACCAAAATACTTCAAGTAACTCAAAATAACTAAAATTTCAAGAGTCTACATTTTAGTTTTTATCACATGAGAACACTTTTGAACCGCATATGTACATACCATTTTAATACAAAATATAGTACCTACTCTTGAAGCCCTTGAGGATGTGATGAGATGAGCAATCTTCTAGTTGGACTTCTCTTCCGGTCTAATTATACCTACGCGTTAAAATAAGCGCGTTAAAAGCAAATGAAGACTTAGTAAGCACTACAAGAATAATTAAATAAGCAATTGTGTGAGAATATTTTAACTCGATCAATTATTGCATATTTACTCATATAAGTCTCTTCAACTATGCATTGCTTAAAATAAATTTAACTTATCTTTTGTAAATTATTAAACTTACCTTAACACATCGTGATTCACTTTTGCTCTCATTTCACATTCTTAGCCAAAAATAGACTTTATAGAACTACATAGGATACAAAACAAATCTGAGATATGCAATATGATGCACAAAGGAGCGAGGAAACAACGGCAGTGCTAATGTCGAAGAGCACCAATGTGCTAATAATCAGAAGAGCACCAACGTGCTAATATCGAGAGAAACACCAATGTGCTAATATCAGAAACACCAATGTGCTAATGTCGACTAAGCGCTAAAAGTTCCTTAATGGCATGCCACTAATATCCTAGTAGTTCTAAATTCCGTCTACTTGGGCATTAAAAACTGAATCTCATATAATTAAATAATTCACTTAAATATCTAGAAAAAAAGATAAATAACAATAATTTAAAATTCTTATAGTACTTACAACAAAAGGTTGAGGTGATATAAATTCTTCTTCCTTCACTCCTTAACCTTCCCTTTTCCCTCTCCTTGATTAGATTCCTCTCTCATCATATTCTTTTCTTCAATTTCCTATAAACACATAACATTTATATGTTAAAATAATCAAATAATTTCCTGTACTATTTAATAAAATAGACACTTATATTTTGCTGATAAATTCATACCTTTCTTACTTTTGCTCACATTTCAATTTAATCCGCTTTACTCATAAGTCAATTCTAAGAAAGCTGTCCTTTTGTCATAGTCATAAAATTATTTATTTAAGAGCTACAGAACTCCAAATGAAGAACCGTAATTTTTGCTGAAACTAGACTCATATATATTCATACCATAAAATTTTCAGAATTTTTAGCTTAACCAATTAGTATGGTTTATTCATCAAAGTCACCCCTATTCTGCTGTCTGGCAGTTCTGACCTTCTTCACTAAAATTTATTATCTCTTTATACAGAATTCAGATGATGTTCTTGGTTATTTATATTCTAATAGACTCATCCAGGACTCTAACGTATAAATTTAAACCCCTAATTATTTTTCTCCAATTTTTTATGATTTTCCAAAATCAGAACAGGGGATTTCAAAATCACCCTGAACTAGTCTCACCAAAATCTAAATATCTCAAACTATAGGATTTATTTGCTTTCCCTGCTTTTCCCCATATGAAAATAGGCTCAATGAGCTTTAATTTCATATGTCACTGAACTTCTAATTCAACTTCTACGATTTTTGGTGAATTTTCAAACTTACTCTACTGCTGCTGTCCCAAAACTGTTTTCTTATAGCTTATTTTACAATTAAGTCATTTATCCAATTCTAACTTCAAATTCTTTCAATTAAACCACTAATTCATCATTTTATTCATCATATGCTATATTCAACAACTTTAAAACTTCAAAAACTTCAACATAAATTCATCAAAACTTTGTTCTAAAACTTATAAAGCATCAAAATTAAAAGGAAAGGACTAAATTAACTTACCAAATTAAACTCCAAGCTTTAAAAACTCTATTCTCCCTTTTTCTTTCTCTCCTATTTCTTCTCTCTGTTTTGTCTTTACTCTCTGTTTCTTTTACTCTTTGTTTCTTTTCTATTCTTTCTTTTACTTTCTCTTTAATATATATAATAACAATATAATATAATATATTAAAATATCTTTATTATATAATAATATAATAATATATATTGAACATAAAAATATCAGATTTTCTTCGCAATAAACCGCCTCAACTAGACAAAATGGCTTAGTTGCCATTTTGGTCCTTCTATCTTTCTTTTAATCTATAATTGAACTTTTACACCTATTTCAATCTAATCCTTTTTCCCAAATACTTCTAATTAAGTCAAATTCACCTAAATAAAACCCAATTAGGCGCACAACTTCTTAATAAATATTTTTTAATAAATATTTACGTTTGATTATGAAAGCGGATACCAAAAATATATTTTTAAGGTTACTAAACTATTGGGTCACTACTGACGTGAATTGAGTTGGGGAATTGCTTAGTCTCGAGGTTGTATCGGAAGATAATGCTGAGGCGACGTGGCGAGTCATGGGCATGGTTTCGATTTCCATTTTCGTCATCGACTCGAGCCACCCATATTCATTCCCATTGATAACAAGTAAATTTAATGTTATATTTTACAATAATTACGTAGATTTATAGTATAATTGTATGCTAAAATTTATTTAATTAGGTAGAACCATTCAATGATCATCTTGGAATACCTACCTCACTTGAAGATATACGGCTTCTATTGAATCAACGGTCGAAATCACAAGTAAGTTTGAATTTAAATATTTGTAATTTAGTATTTACATATTTAGTGTCTATTATTATGTATATAACTAATATTTTGGTAATGTTAATATAGTTTTAATGGACGCGTATGAGGATCCAAAAATTGAGGCGATAATTAGGAGGAGTTCTTGCAAAAGTCAAACGGATTGCACGTGAATGTCCCGTTGATCACCTATCGACTGGTGGACATACACGGTCGGATCGGGTTACTGCGACAATTTGGATTTGACAAGATTCCGTGCCACCTAAGGTGCTCGATGGTGAGCACAAAGTGGACTTCGGTTGATTCACATGGATTGGCCAAGATTTTAGTCAAGACATATCGAGGCGTGGAAGCCGGTGTGACTATTTACCCTAGCGGAGATCGATCAGGAGTTAAGCGTTAGCGTCGCGTTTCATACATGCCATGGTTGAAGATCCATGGTAAATCGTATTGTTATGGGAAGAAGAAGGCGGCAACCTTCAACAAAAGGGAGCGTCGGGGCCTCTTAAATCTAAGGATAAGGGTGATGATGGGCCATCGCATCAACGGCAAACACGATCTTGGGCCATCAGTTCAATGAAGCGAATAACTTTTACCCTTGCCAATAAGCACCCTACCTTATATATATCCTAACCATATATATTTCCTTTTCCGGTCCAGCCAGTTGGAATGTATGGTCGGGTTAAGTCGATTCGACTACTCTAATGGTAACAGTAGATCTTAAGCCGTTGTCGCGTGAGGATCACAGGAGGTCTTTGTCGAGAGCACTTATTTCTACCGACCTCCTTGGCAGCAGACGGAGATTGAACACCCCGCCATGGTTTATGCAAACACCTCAAAGTCGTTATTTTATCAAGGTGGGTCATCCTCGCAACACCCACAACTGACCCACTATCGGAGGAATCGGGATCCCCTCCCGAGGTTCCACGACCCCGGCCAAAAGTTAGAAGAAGGAGGAATCCAATGCAGAATCGCCTATAAGCCTCATGTGTGGTGGCGATTTGACATCAAGATCAATATTGATTCGGATTGTCTTTTTTATTTTTTAAATTGAAATAAATTTTTTATTTTTAATAAAAAAGTTGTTTTTAATTTGTGTTTGTAATTTAATTTTAATATCTTCACTAAAATAGAAGTTGTTTATTTTTTGTATGTAATTTAATTTGAATTTTTAATAAAATAAAAAGTTATTTTTATTTTTTGTAATTTAGTTTTAATATATTTAATAAAATAATAGTTGTTTAATTTTTTATTGTAATTTAATTTTAATACCTTTAATAAAATAGAAATTATTTAATTTTTAATTGTAATTTAATTTTAATATATGTAATAAAATAAGAAAGTTGTTTTTATTTTAACTTTATTGTAATTTAGTTTTAATATATTTAATAAATAAAGTTGTGTTTTATTTTTATTTTATTGTAATTTAGTTTTAATATATTTAATAAATAAGAAGTTTTTTATTTTTATTTTTTGTAATTTAGTTTTAATATATTTAATAAATAAAAAGTTTTTTTGTAATTTAGTTTTAATATATTTAATAAAATAATAGTTGCTTATATGTTTTTTAATTTAATTTTAATATCTTTTATAAAATAAAATTTGTTTATTTTTTAAAATTAAAATTTAAAATTTTGACCTTTTTTGACTGTATAGTTAAAAGCGGTAAGTTGACGCGGCTTTGTGTCACTGAGAGTGGCACAGCTGCGTCCTCACGAACTTATCTTATCTCTTATTTCCTCAAAGCGAATTGACGTGAACGTGTTTGATGATAAATATTATTTTCAGTAAATTTTCTAAAATCGATCTAATTCCATAAATTTTTAATTTTTTTGATATTTTAGGTAATTTACTTGTTTTCAATTTCTCTATTATTTTTTCTCCGCCCTAAAAATTAAACGTACACAAAATTAAGAAAAAAGTTTTTACAAAATTATTACAAGTTCCTGGGCGTGTTCACATTTAGAGGTTACTTTTGATTTCCCAGACCTTCAACCAGACCAGACGAAGGAAAAGTTAACATCCAGTCATATTTTACAAGTCACATTTTCCATCGTCACCGTCTATTTTCATTCTCATCGCGTAAATCGAACGGCAACGAACTCAGCTGTGGCAAAGGAAACGAATCACAATGGTATAATTAACATTATTATTATAACTTTATCGGACGAATGATAATAAACCATGTGTCATATTCGTAACATTGACTGCCATTTGATGTTCGCCATTTTAGAGGTTCACTGAAGCCCCAATTCTTTTCATTTTCAAAAGCATCACTAGTTTCAGCTTAATCGTTTCTCTATCATTTTCTCATAGCGGAAAATCCTCTCCTCTCTTTCTCTCGTTCTCTTTTAGTGACTATTTTGTTTTGCTTCGATTCATCGGAACCCTAACTCAACCGGCTGGAGAATTCAACCGGTGAGGCGCAGTTACTAGTTAATTCTTCTATTCATTTACTCCTCCATTAGCTTAGGTTTTTATTCTTTCTCTTGTTCATTTTCTTTTATCTTCTATTCTTTTTTTCTGTTTGTCTTAGTTTGATTCCTTGTTTTTTGCTGCCGTTTTGTTGATATGGTGTGGTTAAAATTGGTATTGTTTTGAATTGGAGTTTTGTGGTGCAGTAGATGACCGTACGATTAGGGAGGAGTTGAGATCAAGCGGCCAGGGATTTTGCCACCGAATGGAGGAGGTAGCGTCTCTAGACTTACTTGCTCTGGTAACTGTTCACATTCCTACTTGGTTTTTTTAAGCAAATTCTATTTTAGGGTTTTCGTTTTTCTAGTGTAATTAAAGAGCTTGGAAACAGTTATCTATCTTCTTGAAGTGGTGAGGTATAGTGTTATTCAAAGGTTATAATTATTTTTTTGGGGTTTTGTGCGTAAATATATTGGAGCCGAGTTCTTTTATTAAGTTTTAAGTTTGACCGTAGCTCAGTCAATTATTTTGCTAGTTTCTATTCTTTTAGTAATAATTTGCTAATAGTTAATGTGATTGCGCTGGAGGTTTTATTTTAATTCAAATTGCAGTTGACTAGTTAATGGTTTGAACTAGAACTTACTTTGAAAGTAGTTCATGGTATACTTGTATTGATATCTAAGTCAACCTACTGATAGTTCAGGATGAAAAATACATGTTTATTTTTCTTATTAAGGATTGATAACTTGTACACTGCAGTAGGTTTGAAAACTCCACAGATGGCTTTCACTTGCTATGTTTCAGTTTAACTAAATTTGTTAACCTGATAATGTAGTGTTTATTTCCTTATGTTAGATACATGACAAGTATGTACAGGAAGTGTAAATTGGTGAAAAGAACTCATAACCACCATTTATGCATTTTGGATTTCAGTGGCATATTTACTCTAGTTGTCTTCTTTGATGAGGTTGGCCCATGCAATGTGAACAGTTTAACTTCTTTTCCCTTTACTACTCTTCTTTGTACTGTAAATTAGCAATCAACTCTGCTGGAGGTATTTAGATGGGTAATGTGGATTGTTCTGTTTGGAGAAATGCTGTGTAAGTTTAAGCTTTCCATGCAATTCATACTGTGGCAGGATACTCTTTAAACTCAGAGATCTGATCTCTTTATCTGATTCATCAGTTTGTTTTCTTCTAAACCTTTTCTGTTGTAGGGATACACTCATGGATTATGATGACAATGATTCCCAAAGCCAGAATCTTCATTTAGCTGGTGAAGGAAACAATAAATTTCCTCCTGTTTTACGGTCATATGATCTCCCAAGATTTGATTTTGATGACAATCTTCGTGGGCATCTAAGATTTGATAGTTTAGTTGAAACTGAAGTTTTTCTCGGCATTGAAAGTAGTGAAGATAATCAATTGGATTGAAGAATTTTCACGGGGAGTACAGGGATTGCATTTAGTTCTAGTGCAGCAGAACCCTGTTTGATTTCTAGGCGCACCAATGTCTGGTCTGAGGCGGCATCCTCAGAATCAGTTGAAATGCTATTAAAATCTGTAGGGCAGGGCAGAAACTACTCTTGGTCAAACTATTAGTAAGGATTCAGATGCCTGTGTTGAGCTGGGTTGCATGATAAAGCCGATGGACCCTAGTTTGAAACACAGAGATAGTAGCCTTTCTAAAGTTGGGGATGACATACAACCTGTCCTCCATGCGGGTGAGATTCCAGGAAATGTGTAGATAATCAGTTGGTTGAAGATGCTTCTCAAACCCATGAGGGTGATCCATCTGTTCATGGGGCATTAGGCGATCCAAATAGCAAAAATACTGACATACCTGCAACTGAGAGAGATGAGTCTAAAGATGGTAAACATATATTATTTGTGTGAAAATCTAGTGGAAGCTTCGGTTGATCAGTCTTTGGATGACAGTGTACAGGAAGATAAATTTTCTTCTGGGTCAGAAGTTAATACGTAATCCCTTCTGTGCAAAGCACATGTATGACTAGTGTTTTGATAGATGATGAAGATTCCACACATTTCAAAAATGATATCATTGATAAAAATGTGGACAATTTAGAGAGGGAAAATGTTGGTTTAAGTCCAGATCTTCACATTGGTGGTAAGAACTTGGTTGATGATACAGTTGCATGTGTTACCTGCATGCGTGCAGAAACATTCAAGCTCGGACATGCAATCTAGGGAAGAAGAACATTCTACTGGAAACAGCACTGCTAACATGAGTGAGCCTTCGATAGAATATTGGAAGGAATTCTGACCTCCATATGGTGGAAGAATGCAGCAAGCTTGCGGTGTAGAAATTCTTCTGCAGACCAGCAAGTCTGAAGACATTGTCTTGTCAGAAGAAGCTACATGACACATCATCAATGCCCATTGTTAGTGATATTACCCTCAAGGAGCATGAAAATGAGGTTAGCGATACTGGTACTATAATTTGTATGAGTCTAGAGTCAAAGGTGAATTCAAGCGATGAAGCTAGCATCTGATGCTATTGAGAAGAAGGATTTGTTAGAAAGTGATTACCACCCAGATAAAAAATCTCAGAGCAGCAAGTCTGAGAAATCTTTGTTGTTAGCAGAAGATGGTAAAGGTTCTAAGGATGAAGGTGAAGATTCTCATGATACTTTGGTTGCTGGACCCACGAAAGTATGTGAAAAGTACATCGTCACTGAACATATTGATGATCATAAATGTGATAGAAGTGTTTCAGTTGCTTCAAAGCAGAACACCAATTTGCCTTCTGATTGTAGTAGTGCAGATTGCTTTGATGATAGATCCGCACTTGTAACAAAGAGAGTTGATTCCTCATCATTACGGTTGCAGGTGGCAGGGTAAATGAGTTAGCTTCAAACCTACAACCTGATGTTTCCTGTCGGCAGTATGTTGGGTATGTATATACTGAAGCATTAAAAGTGTAATAATTGAGCTTTTTCTTTCCTCATTTATGCCTTCATTCATGCATCCTGTATCATATGCTAACTTAGTGTTCTTTGGTACAGTGGATTGTGTTCTTTTGCCATCTGATAAGGGTATGCCAGCCAATACTGTTTTGGATAAGAAAAGAGGTTCAGGTGCCATCTTCAGAAGCAAGTTTCTCAGTCGTAAAGACTTCTGGAATGACAACCGAAAAAGGTGCTTCTTGTGACTAAGTGGTGAACAGTTCTCATGCAAGATAGTTGATCAGTCATTGTTAATGAAGAATACCACTACACTTGAAGGCGAAAATAGAGACCAACCGCTTCTGCGGAGTCACATTGGAGGTTGGAAAGGATATGCACTCATCATCTATTGTCTCTGATTCAGCAGTGAGGGAGACTGATGGTGACAAAGCTCTAGTTATCTCTAAGGTTTTTACAGATTCTGCAGGTGACCTATAATTCATAGTATATCTTGGTTTCTGGTTTAGCTAGTTGTTATCTGAACTTAAATTTGAATATAATAAAATTCTTATTAGTTTTTCTTATACATTGGTACTTCTATTTGGTAGTCTTCCATCGTCAGTGCATTCATTTAAATCCTGTTTTGCTGTTTTCCTTATCTTGTTATTATGGGCTGTCAGGTGATGCTTCAACTCAGCTGAACAAGACCTTGATGAATTTAGTGCCTTCAACTTCAATGGAAACCTCCCATAATACTGACCAAAATCACCATAAAGATAATGATTCCAGATTGGTTTCTGAAGAGATCAGTGGTCGTGTTGCTGTGCATCAGGTTGATGGTGAGTTTCTTTATCAGTCTTTTCTTGAAGTGATTAGAATTTAATATTTTATACCTTTCATGGTGGAACCCATCCTTTACTGTTGTCCCCAGTCTTTTTCCCTTAGATTGTTCATTTTTTGTGTTGGTAAAAAGTTTGTTTTCTTCTTTCTTTGCTATCCCTCCACCTCTCCTTTGTGTTCTTGAGATGGATCTTTCTTTGTTTTTAACTTCTGTATTTTGTCATGTTGAATGGTAACTCATATTTTTATTGTTTTTAGAGATGTAAAGTCCATGAATAAATTGCATGCTTAGCCTCTTTCATGCGACTGTTTTCATTTGAGACCATTTCATCAGTTTTTCTGTTTTCCTCCACAATTTTCATGTTATCATTCTCATGGGTTATTTTGATTTTGCAGTTGATCCTGCAAAGGCTTTTAATACTTCCTTTGCTTCTGTGCCTTCATCTGAATCGCAAACTAAGTTTCACATGATGGAAAGTGGAAGTAGCAGTGCTGATCTTGACAATCCTTCCTGTGGCTCTCCAATTGTTATTAGAACTTCCGAGCAGTCACAAGGTAAAATTGTGATGATAAATGACTATTTTTCGTAAATTTTCTAAAAATCGATCTAATTCCATAAATTTTTAATTTTTTTTTGATATTTTTAGGTAATTTACTTGTTTTCAGTTTCTCTATTATTTTTTTCTCCGCCCTAAAAATTAAACGTACACAAAATTAAGAAAAAGAGTTTTTACAAAATTATTACAAGTTCCTGGGCGTGTTCACATTTAGAGGTTACTTTGGATTTCCCAGACCTTCAACCAGACGAAGGAAGGAAAAGTTAACATCCAGTCATATTTTACAAGTCACATTTTCCATCGTCACCGTCTATTTTCATTCTCATCGCGTAAATCGAACGGCAACGAACTCAGCTGTGGCAAAAGAAACGAATCACAATGGTATAATTAACATTATTATTATAACTTTATCGGACGAATGATAATAAACCATGTGTCATATTCGTAACATTGACTGCCATTTGATGTTCGCCATTTTTAGAGTTCACTGAAGCCCCAATTCTTTTTCATTTTTCAAAAGCATCACTAGTTTCGCTTAATCGTTTCTCTATCATTTTCTCATAGCGGAAAATCCTCTCCTCTCTTTCTCTCGTTCTCTTTTAGTGACTATTTTGTTTTGCTTCGATTCATCGGAACCCTAACTCAACCGGCTGGAGAATTCAACCGGTGAGGCGCGGTTACTAGTTAATTCTTCTATTCATTTACTCCTCCATTAGCTTAGGTTTTTATTCTTTCTCTTGTTCATTTTCTTTTATCTTCTATTCTTTTTTTTCTGTTTGTCTTAGTTTGATTCCTTGTTTTTTGCTGCCGTTTTTGTTGATATGGTGTGGTTAAAGTGGTATTGTTTTGAATTGGAGTTTTGTGGTGCAGTAGATGACCGTACGATTAGGGAGGAGTTGAGATCAAGCGGCCAGGGATTTTGCCACCGAATGGAGGGAGGTAGCGTCTCTAGACTTACTTGCTCTGGTAACTGTTCACATTCCTACTTGGTTTTTTTGTAAGCAAATTCTATTTTAGGGTTTTCGTTTTTCTAGTGTAATTAAAGAGCTTGGAAACAGTTATCTATCTTCTTGAAGTGGTGAGGTATAGTGTTATTCAAAGGTTATAATTATTTTTTTTTGGGGTTTTGTGCGTAAATATATTGGAGCCGAGTTCTTTTATTAAGTTTTAAGTTTGACCGTAGCTCAGTCAATTATTTTGCTAGTTTCTATTCTTTTAGTAATAATTTGCTAATAGTTAATGTGATTGCGCTGGAGGTTTTGTTTAATTCAAATTGCAGTTGACTAGTTAATGGTTTGAACTAGAACTTACTTTGAAATTAGTTCATGGTATACTTGTATTGATATCTAAGTCAACCTACTGATAGTTCAGGATGAAAAATACATGTTTATTTTTCTTATTAAGGATTATTAACTTGTACACTGCAGTAGGTTTGAAAACTCCACAGATGGCTTTCACTTGCTATGTTTCAGTTTAACTAAATTTGTTAACCTGATAATGTAGTGTTTATTTCCTTATGTTAGATACATGACAAGTATGTACAGGAAGTGTAAATTGGTGAAAAGAACTCATAACCACCATTTATGCATTTTGGATTTCGAGTGGCATATTTACTCTAGTTGTCTTCTTTGATGAGGTTGGCCCATGCAATGTGAACAGTTTAACTTCTTTTCCCTGCTTTACTCTTCTTTGTACTGTAAATTAGCAATCAACTCTGCTGGAGGTATTTAGATGGGTAATGTGGATTGTTCTGTTTGGAGAAATGCTGTAAAGTTTAAGCTTTCCATGCAATTCATACTGTGGCAGGATACTCTTTAAACTCAGAGATCTGATCTCTTTATCTGATTCATCAGTTTGTTTTCTTCTAAACCTTTTCTGTTGTAGGGATACACTCATGGATTATGATGACAATGATTCCCAAAGCCAGAATCTTCATTTAGCTGGTGAAGGAAACAATAAATTTCCTCCTGTTTTACGGTCATATGATCTCCCAAGATTTGATTTTGATGACAATCTTCGTGGGCATCTAAGATTTGATAGTTTAGTTGAAACTGAAGTTTTTCTCGGCATTGAAAGTAGTGAAGATAATCAGTGGATTGAAGAATTTTCACGGGGGAGTACAGGGATTGCATTTAGTTCTAGTGCAGCAGAACCCTGTTTGATTTCTAGGCGCACCAATGTCTGGTCTGAGGCGGCATCCTCAGAATCAGTTGAAATGCTATTAAAATCTGTAGGGCAGGACGAAACTACTCTTGGTCAAACTATTAGTAAGGATTCAGATGCCTGTGTTGAGCTGGGTTGCATGATAAAGCCGATGGACCCTAGTTTGAAACACAGAGATAGTAGCCTTTCTAAAGTTGGGGATGACATACAACCTGTCCTCCATGCGGGTGAGATTCCAGGGAAATGTGTAGATAATCAGTTGGTTGAAGATGCTTCTCAAACCCATGAGGGTGATCCATCTGTTCATGGGGCATTAGACGATCCAAATAGCAAAAATACTGACATACCTGCAACTGAGAGAGATGAGTCTAAAGATGGTAAACATATTGTTGTTAATGAAAATCTAGTGGAAGCTTCGGTTGATCAGTCTTTGGATGACAGTGTACAGGAAGATAAATTTTCTTCTGGGTCAGAAGTTAATACCGTAATCCCTTCTGTGCAAAGCACATGTATGACTAGTGTTTTGATAGATGATGAAGATTCCACACATTTCAAAAATGATATCATTGATAAAAATGTGGACAATTTAGAGAGGGAAAATGTTGGTTTAAGTCCAGATCTTCACATTGGTGGTAAGAACTTGGTTGATGATACAGTTGCATGTGTTACCTCGCACGTGCAGAAACATTCAGCCTCGGACATGCAATCTAGGGAAGAAGAACATTCTACTGGAAACAGCACTGCTAACATGAGTGAGCCTTCTGATAGAATATTGGAAGGGAATTCTGACCTCCATATGGTGGAAGAATGCAGCAAGCTTGCGGGTGTAGAAATTCTTCTGCAGACCAGCAAGTCTGAAGACATTGTCTTGTCAGAAGGAAAGCTACATGACACATCATCAATGCCCATTGTTAGTGATATTACCCTCAAGGAGCATGAAAATGAGGTTAGCGATACTGGTACTATAATTTGTATGAGTCTAGAGTCAAAGGTGAATTCAACGATGAAGCTAGCATCTGATGCTATTGAGAAGAAGGATTTGTTAGAAAGTGATTACCACCCAGATAAAAAAATCTCGAGCAGCAAGTCTGAGAAATCTTTGTTGTTAGCAGAAGATGGTAAAGGTTCTAAGGATGAAGGTGAAGATTCTCATGATACTTTGGTTGCTGGACCCACGAAAGTATGTGAAAAGTACATCGTCACTGAACATATTGATGATCATAAATGTGATAGAAGTGTTTCAGTTGCTTCAAAGCAGAACACCAATTTGCCTTCTGATTGTAGTAGTGCAGATTGCTTTGATGATAGATCCCCACTTGTAACAAAGAGAGTTGATTCCTCATCATTCGGTGCAGGTGGCAGGGTAAATGAGTTAGCTTCAAACCTACAACCTGATGTTCCTGTCGGCAGTATGTTGGGTATGTATATACTGAAGCATTAAGTGTAATAATTGAGCTTTTTCTTTCCTCATTTATGCCTTCATTCATGCATCCTGTATCATATGCTAACTTAGTGTTCCTTGGTACAGTGGATTGTGTTCTTTTGCCATCTGATAAGGGTATGCCAGCCAATACTGTTTTGGATAAGAAAGAGGTTCAGGTGCCATCTTCAGAAGCAAGTTTCTCAGTCGTAAAGACTTCTGGAATGACAACCGAAAAAGGTGCTTCTTGTGAGACTCGTGAACAGTTCTCATGCAAGATAGTTGATCAGTCATTGTTAATGAAGAATACCACTACACTTGAAGGCGAAAATAGAGACCAACCGCTTTGCGGAGTCACATTGGAGGTTGGAAAGGATATGCACTCATCATCTATTGTCTCTGATTCAACAGTGAGGAAGACTGATGGTGACAAAGCTCTAGTTATCTCTAAGGTTTTTACAGATTCTGCAGGTGACCTATAATTCATAGTATATCTTGGTTTACGGTTAGCTAGTTGTTATCTGAACTTAAATTTGAATATAATAAAATTCTTATTAGTTTTTTCTTATACATTGGTACTTCTATTTGGTAGTCTTCCATCGTCAGTGCATTCATTTAAATCCTGTTTTGCTGTTTTCCTTATCTTGTTATTATGGCGCTGTCAGGTGATGCTTCAACTCAGCTGAACAAGACCTTGATGAATTTAGTGCCTTCAACTTCAATGGAAACCTCCCATAATACTGACCAAAATCACCATAAAGATAATGATTCCAGATTGGTTTCTGAAGAGATCAGTGGTCGTGTTGCTGTGCATCAGGTTGATGGTGAGTTTCTTTATCAGTCTTTTCTTGAAGTGATTAGAATTTAATATTTTATGCCTTTCATGGTGGAACCCATCCTTTACTGTTGTCCCCAGTCTTTTTCCCTTAGATTGTTCATTTTTTGTGTTGGTAAAAAGTTTGTTTTCTTCTTTCTTTGCTATCCCTCCCACCTCTCCTTTGTGTTCTTGAGATGGATCTTTCTTTGTTTTTAACTTCTGTATTTTGTCATGTTGAATGGTAACTCATATTTTTATTGTTTTTAGAGATGTAAAGTCCATGAATAAATTGCATGCTTAGCCTCTTTCATGCGACTGTTTTCATTTGAGACCATTTCATCAGTTTTTTCTGTTTTCCTCCCACAATTTTCATGTTATCATTCTCATGGGTTATTTTGATTTTGCAGTTGATCCTGCAAAGGCTTTTAATACTTCCTTTGCTTCTGTGCCTTCATCTGAATCGCAAACTAAGTTTCACATGATGGAAAGTGGAAGTAGCAGTGCTGATCTTGACAATCCTTCCTGTGGCTCTCCAATTGTTATTAGAACTTCCGAGCAGTCACAAGGTAAAATTGAAAATGGTGTGAAAAGATCCAAAGATCAGAGTGCTGTAGCATCTGGTGTCACTAACGAGGAAGCGAACAAAGAGAAGTCAATTTCTCAGGATACAGAAGGAAATGATGCAACTCCAGGAGACAAAAGTTTCACCTTTGAGGTACCTCCATTTTTAGGTGTGTCTGAACAAGAATCTGGAAAGAATTGGCAACCTTTTTCGACCATGCAACACGATAAAATATCCCCGGTAAAGTTTCGTTTTCCAAAGTGATGCATATGGTTATGTTAAAAAGTCCATTTTGTGCTCTAATATTGTCCTGCTTCTTGTCTTCTAGCTGAAGAATTTTAAGAAGTATGATTCTAATTTTTGTTTTTCATTCCGGTTATGCTCTATCCCTCATGCACTTGCTCTCTCACTCTTTGTCTCATACAAGAAGGCCATGGAAGGAACTCCATCAACCTCTGGCTTAAGCAAAGCGGGGGCCAAGGCTGCTCGAGAGACAAGTTGTGCAAATCTTCAGGCACCTAAAAGGAGAATGTGCGTGGTGGCTCCAAAGGGACTTCTGAGCGTAAAACAAGACGAACAGGTGGTAAGAGTGCAAGTAAGGAAGCTGCTAAAAAGGGAAATGCTGCAAAAGAGATAACCCCTGCAATGGAATCAGAAAGAAGTGATAGAACAAGTAATGTGTCACTCAGTTCAGCTGGAACTGGTCAACTTGTGCAATCCAATGAGATGCAGCACTATGGACATATAGAAGGCGGTAATATGAAACCATTTGGTGTTCTTTCTACTTCAGTATCTAGTCTGCCAGACTTGAACACATCAGCTTCTTCATCTGCAGTTTTTCAACAGCCTTTTACAGATTTGCAGCAAGTTCAGTTGCGCTCTCAGATTTTTGTATATGGAGCTTTGATGTAAGACTTGTAACTTTCATTTTGTGTTGGCATGTATTAAAATTTTTGTGCATGTGCTTTGGTATTCTTGTCAACTCCAGTTGTTTCTGTTATTGCATTTTCATTTAGTACGTTTGATCATTTGAGCACATCTATCTAAATGTTTTGAGCAATGTTGCTGCAGACAAGGAACAGTACCTGATGAGGCATATATGATATCGGCATTTGGAGGACCTGGTTAGGTTTCTTATCTCTAAATATGTTATCTTTGGGACTTTTTATACGGATATGTTCACTATTTTGGGCTGCCTGCAGATGGTGGAAGAACCATGTGGGAGAATGCTTGGCGAGCAGGTACTGAGAGGGTACATGGTAAAAAATCGCTTCTTGTTAGCCCTGAAACTCCGTTGCAGTCTCATATAGGTATCTTTTCTGGTCTTAAGTTGAAATAGTTTCTTCTGATTCTGTTATCTATGAATTTTGTGCCTTGGTTGAGATGCTCAGGTGCTAAAACTTCTGGTCAATCGATCAAACAAAATACACTTCAGAGTAAGGTTACATCCTCACCTGCTAGTCGTTCTACCAGCAAGGGTACTCCAACAACATCAATTGTAAACCCAATGATACCCATTTCATCACCACTATGGAGTATTCTTACACCTTCTGGTGACGCCCTTCAACCTACTGGCTTTCCAAGAGGTGCAGTTATGGATTATCAGCTAGCAATTTCTCCATTACATCCTCCAGCTACAAGGAATTTAATTGGACACAATTCTTCTTGGATGTCCCAATCCCCTTTTCGTGGCCCCTGGACTCCACAGACTTCTGCATTTGATGGCAATGCTTGTTTTCCTGTGCTCCCGATCGCAGAAGCAGTTAATTCAAATCCTGCAATAGCATCTGTGCCTCATTCTTCTAGCATGAAACAGGTTTCTGCAGTTCCTGTGGTCCAGAGTGGAAGTCCTGCCAATATTTTTGCAGGGGCTCCACTTCTTGACACAAAAAAGGCAACATTAAAACCTGGTCAGCATTCTGCTGATCCAAAGCCTAGAAAACGGAAAAAGTCTACAGTTTCTGAGGAGCCTGGGCAGAGTACACCTCATTTTCAATCAGAGTCCCCATTGGCTACTGTTGTGGTTAGTCAGGCCTCTACACCTGCTGCAATTACCATTCCTGCTACCAATATATCCAAGTCCACTGATAAATTCATTACATCTGTCTCTGGTAATCATCTCAAAAAGGGTGACCAAGAAACAGATCAGAGGGCTAGTCTCTCTGAAGAGACTCTTAGTAAACACAAAAATGCTCAGAAGCATGCAGAGGATGCTGCTGCTCTTGCTGCTGCTGCTATTAGTCACAGTGAAGAAATATGGAGGCAGTTGGACAAGCACAAAAATTCAGGGTTGGGACCAGATGTTGAAACTAAATTGACTTCCGCAGCTGTTGCAATAGCAGCAGCTGCTGCTGTTGCAAAGGCTGCGGCTGCGGCTGCCAATGTTGCCTCAAATGCTGCCTTACAAGCAAAATTGATGGCTGATGAAGCATTGGTTTCAAGTGGCTACAGAAATCCCATTCCCAATAATGCAATATCTGATAGTGGGAAGAGGTTGAGCGAGGCTACTCCTGCATCCATCTTAAAGGGTGAGGATGCTGCTGCTAGTTCAAATTCTGTCATTGTTGTTGCCAGGGAAGTTGCTAGAAGGAGGGTAGAAGCAGCTTCAGCTGCCGCAAAGCAAGCTGAAAACATGGATGCCATTGTTAAAGCTGCTGAGCTGGCAGCTGAAGCTGTGTCACAGGCTGGAAAGATTGTTGCTATGGGTGAACCTTTCTCATTGGCTGAATTGGTAGAAGCAGGTCCAGAGGCATATTGGAAAGTACCCCAAGCATCCCCTGAGCCAGATGGTGCTATTAGAGAGCAGATAAACATAGGTGGTAGCATGGAAGCTCCTGGTTCATCTGTTGGGCATCTAAAAGAGGTTCCTGTTGACAAGAGGGAAAAGCAGGATAACCACAGAAAGTCACCTACTCATAGAGAGATGAGCAGAGAGTCTATGGAAGATCGTTCTAGATTGACAGATGGCGGTTTGGCACCTGTTGCAACAAGTGAAAAAGATAAAAAAGGACAAAAGAGGCGCAAAGCTTCAGATGTTGCCAAAACTAAAGGAGCTGCTTCTGAATCTGAGATTGGTTTTGAATCACCTTTAATGATCACTCAGACTGACCATGAAAAAACAGGGGAAAATTCAAAAGATAATAATATAAAGGAAGGCTCGCATGTTGAGGTCTGTGACTTTTATTGAAATATTACTTGAGATTTTGATCTTTAGTTGAAATACACTTATATTTGATGGAAATTTGACAATGTAGTACTGAGTTTGAAAAAAATTGCATTCATTTGTCCTAGTTACCAGATGGAAATATTGAAGTTATACACATATTATTGATCTTATATTGTATTTGATTTATTTACAATTTTACTATCTCATGCCCAGGTATTGAGAGATGGAGGTGGGTCAAGAGTAGCATGGTTCCTGGCAGATATACTGAACTTGAACGATGGCAAAGCTTACGTCTGTTACAATGAACTTCGGCAAGAGGGTGAGCTAGCACAACAACTGTAACTTATGTTTTAGCTGAATCAACTGAGTTATGATAACTATGAAAGCAGATCTGTTGGAATTCTTGTCCTTAATTTTTATGTAATTCCTTGTTGATGTGTATGCAATTTTACTTTCTCTTTGGGGATCTCTAGGCTGAATCACAAATTTGCCTGTATGATGTGTGCCTCTGTTTGGGGGATTGAAAACATGATTAAATGCACCAGAGTGAGAGTGGACTTTTCTGCGTAGAAACTTCCAAGTTTCTTATGGAAAAACAGTTTAGATGTCTTGCAATATGCGCAAACATCAATAATGGTTATCTTAGCAAACCTTTTTTGACTGCTTGTCTTACAGATGGTGATAGGCTAAAGGAATGGGTGGAAGTTGAAGGTGATAGGGCACCTAGGATACGCCGTGCTCGTCCTAGTACAGCTATGTCATTTGAAGGAACAAGGAAGAGACGCAGGGCAGCCATGGGGGATTATAATTGGTCTGTTGGAGATAGGGTTGATGCATGGATGCAAAATAGGTATGCATGCATTGTTTTTTTATATCTTCTTTTACCTATTTCTTGCAGTCCATTGGACAGAAATGGTACTGTTGAAGATTATGGGGACATTATAAAATATATATGAGGAAGTAGAATTTTGGATAATTTGTCTATATTTCCTAGCCAACCTTTAGGATATCCATTAAGACCTTTTTGTGCAACCCTACGATTTGTCATTTTGTAATCTGACAAGATATTCACCTTTTGATGTTTGAACAAACTGATTTATGCGAGAATGGATTTTTATGCCCTGTTTTTCTGGATGGCTTTGGACTACCTTTGTGAATCAAATGCTATTTATTTCCCATCAATCATGTATTTCCTTGTGCTAGAGGGAAGGAGAGTTTCAACTCTATCAAGTTGTTTCAATTTTAATTATCAAGGAATGAACCGATGCTTGAAATTATTATGTTCATTTATTTGGCTTTCAGCTGGTGGGAGGGAGTTGTCATTGAGAAGAGCAAGAAAGATGAAACTTCATTTACTGTCCATTTTCCTGGTATGCATGACCAAGTAGAACAGTTATTAATGATCTGGATTGTAATCTGCTCAGCAGTAAAGTCTATACAGCCTCTGCTCTGAGAATAATAAAACTTTATTTTATTGTTTTTATTGCAGCTCAAGGAGAAACATCTGGTGTCAAAGCATGGCTTCTTCGTCCTTCTCTGATGTGGAAGAAAGGTAGTTGGGTTGAATGGTCCAGCTCTGTTGATAATAATGAGTTTTCCCGCGAGGTGTGATATGCTAGCTTATACTTGTGATTGATGCTTCTCTCATGATACTTTGATTGCTTCTTGGTGCTAAGTCATTGATCTATTTTTCAGGGTGAGACCCCACAGGAAAAGCGACAAAGGTTAGGCAGTCCTGCGGTTGAGGCCAAAGGGAAAGATAAGCTTTCAAAAACTGTTGACATCAAGGAATCTGGGAAACCTGATGACACGAAATTGCTGGATTTATCTGCAAACAAAGAAATATTTAATATTGGTAAAAGTACCAGAGATGAGAGTAAACCTGACTCACTGAGAATGATACGTACTGGTTTAAAGAAGAAAGGATCAGGAGTGGTTTTTGGTGTTCCTAAGCCTGGAAAGAAGCAAAAGTTTATGGAAGTAAGTAAACATTATGTTGCAGATCAGAGTAGCAAGACTCATGAAACTAGTGATTCAGCCAAGTTTACAAAATATTTAATGCCTCAAGTATCTGAACCCCGTGGAATGAAAAATAAAATTGAACCAAAACGAATGGCTGTATCCAAGCCCAAGATTCTCAAGTCCGGAAAATTGCCTAGTGTTTCTAGTAGAAGTATTCCTCAGAAGAACTACTTATCAAACACTATAGTTCCTGAACCTGATAGTGTTGTGGCCTCAGATGTGTCAAAATTGGAGGATTCTGTAAGCCATGCTGAGAATGTATCAGGAAAGACAAACTTGATGGAGTTCAGATCATTTTCATCTTCTGATGGAGCAGCAGAGGGCCCAGTCTTATTTTCTTCTGTGGCTGTCTCATCAGATGCACCCCTCAAGAAAACTTCTGCTTCAAATTCTAAATCTGAAAGGATTAATAAAGGGAAATTCGCACCATCTGGTGGGAAGTTGGCAAAAATTGAGGAAAAAGTTTTCAATGATGATACAACAAAAACAAGTTCTGAAGGTGTTGAACCTCGTAGATCTAATCGCAGGATTCAGCCAACATCAAGAGTAAGTTAATAGATATGATCATTCATTTCATAAGTTGTCATTATACTGCAGAATCAAAATTTCTAGATCTAAATCTATTTCATATGCGAAGTAGACTGCTCTTTTCTTTTTTGTGGAAAATGAATTGAAAATTTCTTTTCTTGTACATCATGTACCCCTGTGAGCTTTGAGTTGTGCTTTGAAAAATTCCTTGCTTGCAAACTTTTGACGATTTATGTGTAAAATTAGATTCCCGGTTTCAGACTGTTTATGGAACAAGTTGAGAAGTAGAGGTTTGCTTGGAATATAGGAGCAACATTTCCCCTGTAGGGAAATTAATTTGACAGTATGTTTTGCAAATTTGTTGAATTCTTATCCTATCTACGGGTATTGGGGTGTAGAGATTTCAAGCAGCATCTTTTCCATATTTCTATTTTTCTATCATAATCTATGAAATCAAACATTGAGATATGACATTAACATTTTTGGTTGGACAGATATGTGTCTAAAATATAAAATTGTTACTGGGTATCACATAGAATGTTTTGTTGAATGAAAATGGGAATTTATAGAGTTTTACTTTTTCTGTTTTTGCTTCTTTAAGAAGACTAGTTGTGCTTGGTGCCAGCTACATATTAAACTAGGATATGTTTCTTCCCTGTATGATGTCACTTAACCCTAAGAATTCTTTGTCCGTCTTCTGCTCACTTGTCTGAGTTTAGTGATGTCGATAATATATATGTTATCAGGAAGAAGGAAAATCTATTATAATCAGTAACCTAATTTATTTTCCTGCATTTACAATTTGTACTGATATGGTTATGGATCTTGTTTGTTGCCCACAGCTTTTGGAAGGGCTACAAAGCTCGTTGGCCATCTTGAAAATTCCTCCTGTTTCACTCGACAAAAGTCACAAAAGTCAAAGCAGAAGTATGAGAGGTGAAACTTAAATTTCATATCGCTCTACATTGCTGTCCTTTAAGCCTTCTTTGTTATTAAACGTACAATGATTCATGCAATTGTAATTGTCCGGAAAAAAACAGGTTGAGAGGTGCCCTCCTGCAACTAGGGGAATCCAGTCAAGAAATTCAGCGAATATCGGATGACCAACATACACCAGTGTAGCTTTGTGTAAATTATCAGATGATAGAGGAGAAAAGCTAGGAACGAAAATTTGCTTCTTTGTATTTTTGATGTAGCGGTAGATATATACATATATATGTTTAGTGTTCTTTAGTTTTATTTAGAATTATTATAATCTGATCTGTCTAGGCCATGCTCTTTTGTATATGGAACGTCTTTAAGTAGTTGGGTTTGATATTTGAAGTGCAGCATCGCAAGTGATATCAACCCATGTATTTTGTTGCATCTAACTGCTCATTGCTTATTCAGCCTTCTTTGCTCTCTTCGTGGACCTAGATTACTTGGGGTTTCTTCTAGTCCTCTGTTGACCCAAAAGGAATCAAATAAAGACCAGGCTTCAAACCTTTCTTTTTTTAAATTTATCATGATAGTTTACATGTGTAAGATTTATTTATCCTCACGCCTAAGTGTTGCAGACATTTAAACCCGGGGAATGGTTTCTTCCAAATCATTTGTACGAAATATATATCTTAGCACTGCTGTGACAAATCTATTGGAAATGAACTTGAGTATTGAACGCTTGAATTGAATACCGTCTAATTATAAAAAGAAAAAGAGCTAAATATAGTCCAAACCAAAGAATCTCCAGTTTCGCACATACCTATCTACCTAGCAAATATATTATTAATAATCGCAATTTCTTAAAATTACCTTTACCTGTACAAAGATTCAATTCCTTTTTCTCGTGTCCACTCGGTAAAAGAGAGAAGAAACAAGAGAAGCCTTCCCTGACCGGGTTTTGGCTCAAATCAACTGGCATGTTTTGTCAGATTTTGTGCCTGCTTAACAAAAGATGGCACAGATGCAATCAGATTAGAAACACTTGTTCATCCCCCTTGGCTCCTAAAACTGGCTCTTCTTCCTTGCTTTTGTTCTTCAATCCTTGATTTCCTCTTACTTGTTCTGACTCAGGGTCTCCGTTCTTTTTGCAAATACATGAATATGGATATTCATGAAATTCACCACGTCCTGGTCTCATCTCATCTGGCTCTCCCATGTATCCTCTTTGAACTGCCTTAACCTTTCGGGCAAAGGTGTCCCAATCCATCTTATCCCTTTCCATAAACAAAGAGCTTAATCTCTTGGCATTTGGTCTTATAGTCCTTTTGTGCCCCATGTACCTCCTTTGAATCCAAACAAGCAATCATGAAGAATTAAAGAAAGCTCAAAGAGAATCAATCCCATGCTAAATACGCAATAAACAATGGACGATGTAAAATGCAGAGAAATAAACAGATACACGCCTATGGAGCTCAGGTTAAGCAGCTTGGTACCAAATATTCAACTAATGTTAATAAAAGTTGATGCAATATTATATTCTCAGCATGGGCCCACCAAAGGGGTAAACCTAACATTACAAGCCCCACATTGTATTACAGGTATGCAAATCAATGCAGGACCATGTTAAGAGCATTATTTTGCTTATAGTTGATGTCTTTAGAACCTGGTCGAAATTTCACATCTTTAAATTACTTCAACAGATAAACTACTAGACAAACATAAAAGTTAAAAAAAAGCATGATGCAAGAAATAACAAGATTTCTCACCTTCGACCTGCTAGAATTCTTGCCATATTTCCATTATTATTGGTGACAAAGACATCACTTTCATCACAAACAATGTAGTCTATGGCAGCAAGGCGAGAAGAGAATGGAAGAAAAGGTTTCAGCTCTTCATTGGCAAGCCTTTCTTTTGTGTAGAAGTTTGGAAATAGATCTCTTAGTGGTCGCAGAGTCTCTTCTCCACCATATATTTCTCCAGATGCAACATAAATGTATGTGTCATTTGCAAAACCAAGCGCCCGCAGCATCAATCCTACTTCATGAGGAGTGAGTGGACATTTACCTCGACTCCTCTCTCCATCAGCATCTAAATCCTGCACAAATGTGAAGATGAGTGCAATTTTACTAGATAAATGCAGGATGCAGCAAAAAAAAAAAAGGTTGGTACTGCTGAAAACAATTATTTTGGTGTATAGTAAAGAGAGAACTGGTGAGAAGCCATAAAAAATGGAATCTCACAGGTAATGTTTCCCATCGTTTTCGTATTTCTGCAAGTTCATATCTCTCCTTGTCCCCTCCACCAAAATAACAACCAGAAAATGCTAGCATATCAGGTTCAAATCTGTAATGAAATAAGGTTTGAGTTATATCAGGAAAACAGGTATTAGAATTTTAAATTATACTTGAGGATGTTTCTCTATGCAAATGAGCCAATGTGCTGTTATTGAATACACATGCACTCAGATGCAGCAGTGCTGATGCAGAAAGTAGTCATTGGATATGATGTCAAACATAACAGCAAAATGTATACATATAAACGAGCTGAAGTTAAGATGCCTTTCCAAAATTCCAAGGATTGGGCACTGAAGGGAAAGGCATTCTACAATGGCACTAGCTTATCTGGCTTAAAGAATTTCAAATCAGATCACCACCTGAAAGTGAAGGGACTTAAAATAAGTCTAGTCATACCAATTCCTAAGTATGCCATTTTATATTGCAAATGCATCCCCAAGGATTACTGACAAACCTTATTTCAGGATGCAGATCTAATAGATTACCGCTTTAAAAACCCTTGACATGCACATCTAACCATCTGGAATAAGGAACAAACCTCAAATGGACTGCTATAAAACGTATTGCCATCTCACGCATTCTTAATACAAGTTTCTGTCCAAGTTCTTGAATAGGTTTTGTAAATCTTAAAGCATGAAAATTAGCCCGGCAGCGCAATTTTTGTAGCTCTTCGTCAATGTTGTTGGCCAGTCTGTAATCAAACTTTGTTAGTTGAAGGACCTACAAAATTTTCAGAGAGTTAATTGCTGCACTTTCACACAAAAACCATAATATCCTAGAAAATGTATAATACAAATATTCTAGCAACATATGATTCAATTACCAAGATATAAAGAACATAAAAGTGAAGGATATTGTTAAAACTCTGCCTTTGAACAGCACAACCAGGAGAGAGAGAAAGGGGGGGAGAGGGAATGAAAAGATCAGAAAGTTCAATTCTGGAAATTATATCTACAATCAACCTAAATAGCATTAGTGAAAAGAGTATTTGAAAGAGATCTTACACGTCTTCGTTTAAGTATTGGCAGAACTTGGTCTAGATAATATTCTGGAGGGGATTTCCTTGGGACACGCATACTGTAAGGATTTTTCTCCATTGATCGCATGAATTTATCAGGAATTTTTTTTACAATGGTAACATCTTTTACTAGGTAAGAAATGAACCAGTTGACATCAAAAATGTTGACAAAGTCACTGCATGTCAGGGGAAAAAAACCTTAACAATCGAACAGAGGAATAGGATATTAATTTGAACTTCTAATAGGCTGATTCAACTTACCTATTATCCTTCCAATACGAATTATGATCTAACTCAGGTACCACTAAGGTTGCATTTAGAACCCGTGCGACAACTACAGCATCAGATATCTGTGCAGCATAATCAAATTATGAATTCTAAACAAATAGTACTATCCAAGGTCAGTGAGGATAATAAATTCAGTATGATGCCTAAATTTCAGAGGCACACCAAAACTCAATTGATTCAAATCAACTCAAATCGTATTGGTTTGAATAATACATAATGCAGGAGTAACAATACTAAGTAGACACACATAAATAAGTTAGATATGCCATTGAAGGAGTTAAAAATATCTTCCATTAGGATATTTACCCAAAAATAAAGCATAACGTGTAAAAATTTCCACTTACTCCTGTTCTTTGTTGATTCAGTCCACCACTTGCAGCAATAAGCAAATAACCATTTGATGATCGCTCACGTACAGCATCTAGATATCAAATATCAATGTAAATGATGAATCAGTGAACTTAAGAGACTGGTTTGGTAAAATTTAAATGAAAACAGTGTCAAATAGATTCTTTCTAAGAGGTAAAAACAGATGATACTAGACATCAGGTATTAGAACCATTTTACTAGAAAATTATGCTACAAAGAAAAGAAGTATCACAAAGTTGCCCAACAAGAATTAATTCCATCTGGTTCCCCTCCAGGGAGAAATCATCAAGAATTAGTTTTATTCTTCAAAGTTAAACACCAACATTATCAGCTAACACATCATAAACATAGGCAAATTCAAAGCTCATAATCTATTTAAGCAAAAGAAGCAGTCAAGGTAGATTGCATTGTTGTTTAGGTGCCTAGACTTGCAAAATGCAAAACTATCGTCCTCGTGTTTCTATTAATAGTCGAAAATGTTGAAATTAGATATGTCCTTGATACAACATACAATTAATTGATTGCTTAGCTCTTTCTTACCTCAGGACCAAACAATTTACTGACTGCCATAAAAAAATACTTAAAGCTACTGTCTCTCAATCACAAACTTAGAGAGATGCACATAATTTTGAATTTCCAAAACAAAAAACCAAGAACTTTGCATAACAAGTAATTAAGATAAACATCCAAAGCAACAATCTTAGCATCAGTTAACATGTTGAAAAACAAGCACATAATTTCAGATAAAACGCATTTAAGGAAAGTAACCATTCCTGTTATGATTGAAATTTGCTTCTTAAATCTTAATCCAGTCCAGCTTTTATTTAGAGAAACCAAAGTTTCCAAAAATAAAATGAAAATTAACGTACGAGGAAATTTACGACTTCTTTTGCTGCATCCATAGAAACTTTTTCCATTTTCAGATTTCCATATATCAATCGGTCCTTTATTACTTCCATCCTGCAGCATTTGCATCAAATTAGCATAAAATATAAATAACAATTATAATAAATAAACACAAAAATGAAAGCGAAATTATTCTTTATTTTTCACTGTACCAATTTGAAATAGAGTTTTTGTTTCACAAGTCGCCGGGAATACCAGTCGAGATCAGAGACCACATGTCCGGTGAAGAGCGAAACAATGCCTAAGGAGAAAAGCATCAAGCCAAAGACGAGAGACCATGAGATTGGCTTACTCTGCTGCGCCGCAGAGGATCTCCACCTCCAACACACATGCTTGTTGCTTAGAACGGAGCCGTTCAGGTTTACCGATACCACGTTAAACATCCACGCCTTCGCTCCGCCCATAACGAACACTACTACAACGGCAACAACGACTCCGCCCTCAACTTCATCACTTATTTCCACCGCAAATCCCTCCACCCGCTCTCCCCAACAACCACAATCATCAAAGAGTAAAGGAGAATGAGAGGGTATGTATGTAAATAATGCCAATGCGGAGGTTTAAATTCGAAGAATAAGTAGGGTTTTGCTTCCTTTCTTTCGATCGACGCTCTCAAAATTCTTTCTCCAAACGGGGCAGAGTTGTAACTCGTAAGTTACTGTGAACTAATAGGACAATAAATTTTGACCAAAAAAATTAATAATAATAAGAAGAAGAAAAATAAATGAAGTAGAAGTAAAGAAAGAAAAGAAAACTGAAGATTTTGTCTAAAAGATAATATTGTTTTAATTAATGCTTACTGAAATGCAGATTTGAAGAACAATTAAAGATATAAAGAATTTAATTTGAATTTTCGTAAGTGGGAAAAAGGAAACCTTTTTAATTATTGATTTAGCAAAGAGCTATTATGTGGACAAGAAATTTATCTGAATTTAAATTAAAAATGTAAGAAATTTTCGATAATTGGTTCAATTTCATAGATTCTGTGTCTGAAGTGAATAAATTTGAAAAGATGACAATAAACGAAGACGACAAAATACAAACAAGGGACACTTCTCTATGAGTTATGTAATAAAAAGTGGGGGTTTTTTTTTTTTTTTTAATTTTAATTCACTATTCTAGAATGATTAAAGATAAACATGGATTAAAATGACATTTTCAAAAAAAAAAATGTCTATGGCCTTCTTTGATAATATTCCACTTTTTTTTATTAGCGATAATATCCCACTTAAGAAATAGATTTGCGTGCCAAAGCCTACTGGCCTCTTTGATAATCATGAAATTGAAACCATCTATCAACTAATATTGTTGTTTCCCGCATTCTTGGTTCTCTAGAAAAGGTAAACCATTCTCTGCCTTCAAAGTATCTCCAGGAAGGGGCAAGGCAGAATCTATTTAGCTTTCTCACCCCTTTTTCTTGTTCCTCAATTTTATCTCTGCCTATGATTGCTTCAAATTTCAGCTCTAGTCCCCAAAATAACTAACAATAGAAACAATTATGTTTCCGTTGTTTGGTAATTTCTCCTTCCTCTTCTTCTTTCTTTTTTTCTTTTGTTTTCTCCCACGTCTTTGTTTTCCCATCAAAATCATATCGGGACAAGCAACTATCATAACTATCGATGATCACAACGCTATGTGGCATAATTTTACCCGCTTTAAAGATGCCGAGACGGGTAGCCACGTCAACGGCATATCAGAACTCAAGAAATATTTTCAACGATTTGGCTACTTATAGATTCCTGACAATCAAAACGACAACTTCACTGACGTTTTTGATGCTCAATTCGAATCCGCCGTGGTTTTGTACCAACAAAAGTTTGGGTTATCGATAACTGGAAAGCTCGATTCTAAAACGATATAGACAATCATGTCCTCGAGGTGCAGCGTTTCTGACACTGGTCCGACAATCCATGCGACAAAACATTTTGCCTATTTTTATGGAAAACCAAGGTGGGATCATGGGTCTTCGATGACTTTAACGTATGCTTTTTCATCTACGGATATGATCGATTACATAAGCTTACCAAAAATCAAAACAATGTTTAAGCGCTCGTTCTCAAAGTGAGCTTTGGTGATTCCAGTAAACTTCACGGAGATAGACAATTATCCATTGGCGAAGATTAGAATTGGGTTTTTCAGGGGCAATCTCGGTGACAATCAACCATTCAACGGGTTTTAGGAGTGTTAGCTCATGCTTTTTCACCAGAGAATGGAAGGTTCCACTTGGACAAAGATGAAACGTGGGCCATTGATTTCAAGAAAGTGAAATTAAAGGCGGCTGTCGACTTAGAATCAATGGTGACACATGAGATTGGCCATATACTCGGGTTGGCCCACAGTTCAGTTAAAGAATCCGTGATGTGTCCAAGCTTGAAGCCACGTAGTAAAAAAGTAAATCTTAAACTTGCCAATGTAGAAGGTGTTCAAGCATTGTATGAATCAAATCTTAACTTCAAATTCGATTCTTTGTTGAAGTATGAAAATTCTTACAACAAAGCAATTAGCCTCAATCCTAGATCATGTAGTTGGACATTTTGTTCAGCAATGGAAATTATTTTCCTGCTTTTGATGATAACATAAGAGCCTTCTTTTTTGAGCTCCTTTAAAAAATTCTTTATAGTATTATTTATGTGTGAAGAAAAAGTTGTTCACACCAAAAGAAAGAAAAATAATTGGAACAATTCTTTCATTTGTATTAGGATGTAATATTTTTGTGAATAATTTTAAAGAATGACATTTCAAGAATCTTACTTGGGGCTATTAATTGCATTCTTTTAAAAGACTTCCTACTCCAAAAGACTTTTGGAAGAAAAGTGTATGCGTAATGTTCGCTTTACTACTAATTTTTGGCTTTTCAAAAGCACTTCTAAAAAGGAGAAGCTAAAATTTTTATCTTTTCCTCTCCCAAAAGCACTTTTAGTGCTTAATTACTTTTTCACCCCTCTAATAACATAGTACTTTCCTTTTTTTTTGGGGATTAATTATAAATGTGTTAAAATCATTAATTAAAAATAAAAAATATTTTTAAAATATTAATTACAAATATTTAATGGTTATATTTAAATATTTAAAATGTAGTTTATATATTCTAATTAAATTTTATAACTAATTAATATTTATTACTTACAAATATTTAAAATTAAAATTTATATTTCATATATTAAAATATTAACAAGTTATAGTAATTTTTATATTCTTACTAAAATATAATAATATTAACTAATTTAAAATTTATTTAAATGTATATTTGTTACTTGATAATAACATGTCTAAAATGAACATTTTATTTCTCAAAAGTACTTTTTGACAAAGAATACTAAACACTCAAATTTTAAAGTAAACTTTTCAAAAGACTTACCAAAATCTTTTCCACAAGACTTTTCAAAACACTTTTCAAAATATTACCAAACTAGCCCTTGAAATGATGGCATAAAAGGCAGTACTGTGGGGTGACATGGAGGGGTGAAAAATGAAAATGCTTCAGCCACTTAATATGGCTCTCCTCAAAAACCCAATAAAACTTAAAAAGTCTTCTGTTTCAATAATTAATGAATTAAATTAATTATGATTTGGTTGAATATTGTAACCTCCTCAAAGAAACTACTAAGTGGGGACATCTGGCCAAATCGATAACTTTGATTCATCATCAAATTCTAAAATTCCCATTCATCGTGACATCATCAACGCCTGCTTCTAAACTAGTTTATCTTCCATCCCTAAATATTTTATTAATGCTTGTCTTTTATAAAACAACCCCATTAATTGAACATCAATTAGAAAACGAAAATAAGTTCATTAAAAAATTAAAACTACCCTCAAGTTTTTTAAAAGTATAAGTGAATTAGCAATTGATTGAAATTTATATTTAAATTCTCAACTATTATTAATTTTAAATGATATAATTAGTCCTTCAATTTTATAAAAATTATTTTAATCATTCATTTAAATTTTTACCCTCGGATTATTTGTATGTTAATTTTTTATCTATTTATGAAGTAATTTAACAAACAGTACAAAATAAAAACTAAAAAATAAATAATTAAAATTACTTTTTAATAAAATTAACAAAACCAAATAAATTATTATACCATTTTAAATCCAATTCATGGATAATTTCTATCCGTTATAAAAAATAATGGAAACCAACCCTTCAACAGAGATAAAATTCCCTTAGGCATTTGTTAGGTGGTAGATTGTAGGTGTTCCAAACATTGACCTAAATTTTATATAGTTCTAATAAATAAAAAACAATTAATCAGGTGAAGTCAAGGTTATATGTAACTTAAGATGTATGTATATTTTGATTTAATGTTTATTTTTATTTATAATCTCTTCAATTTAAATCGAAAAAATAAATATGTAGTCAATTTTGAATCATATTTGTAAGGCCCAATTTTTAAAAACTCTGAGCCCAATGCAGTCCATCCATTTACAATAACAAAAAAGAATAAAAGGCCCAAAACAAAGTGGCCCAAACCCAAAGAAGAAAAAACCCTAAGTCGGTGGAGAGACCTCGCGCCGCACGCCCTGCGCTAGCAAGACCCACCTCCGAACTGTCGCGTCCGCAACTCGCGCCACCACGGTGCCACGTTAGAAACCGGATCTACCACGAACCTACAAAACAGGAAACAAATCGGTTGTAAAATAAAGGCTATAAAAGCCACAATAGAAATCAAAAGAGGGGGAGGTTTTTTGGAGAGATAAAAGAGAAAAATAAACACTTGTAACAGCAAATAGTTCAGAGAATACAGAAAAAAGAGCAAAGGTTCAAATTTTTCCTTTTCCGTTTTATTTTTATTTTTTTTTTTTCCTTTTCCGAATCCGTTTTTGGGTTTTCTTCTTTTTAAAAAAAAACATATAGGAGTTTAAAAAAAAAAAGCTTACTCTTTTCAAATTCAGCCACTGCAGGTGGCCAGTGATTTGTGGCCCGCGGTGGCGGCAAGTGGATGAGCCCTCGCCAGAATTCGGGCCTGAGAGAAAAGGGGGAAGAGGGTTTTTGGTTTTTTTCTTAAAGAGGGTTGAAAATGATTTTTTTTGTGAATTTTTTTCTTAAATAGGCCCTACGATACGACGCCGTTTTGAGCTTTAGGGTCAGAGGCCAAAACGACGTCGTTTGGGCCTCGACCATGACCACCCAGCACAGGATAAGATCCGTGTGTTTTTGCTTGGAGGCTAATTGCGCGTTTAGCCCCTCCGCTTTTTCCTGGTTCTGGAATCAGGTTTTTCTTATTCCTGAATCGGCCCCAAAAATTTGCTTCTGATTTCAATTGAGTCCTCAGTTGAGCGCTGCGTTTTACAGAGTGGGGTTTATTTCCCTTTTGGTCCCTCTTGTTTGCACCATGGTTTTAATCGTGTCCTATTTCACTTTTTTGTTTTAAATTGTCCCCATGCTTCGTTTTTGATCCGATTTAGCCCATTTTCATTTATTTTGGCTACTTTACCATTAATTTAATCATTTTTTATTACTTTTATATGTATATTATTATTGTTATAACCATATTATTTCTATTATATGTTATTATTATATATATGTTAATGTTTGCTTTTACGTTCTTTCTTGTGTATTATTTGCCTACCATCCTATTACTTTTTTTTATTATTTTCCTCACTATTATTTTACATGTATATTATTATTACTATTTAATATTTATTATTATATTTATCGTTATGGTATATTATTACTAACATTTCTATTTATTACTTTCATTATTTTATATTTACATACTATTATATCTATTATTGTTACTTCTACTAGTATCTTACTATTATATTTATCATATATATTTACTATTAATTTTAAACTATATACCTTTATACCTATTTGTTATGTATAGATATTTTATTTCTTTCAATTATTTGATATATTTAGTATTTCAGTTTATGCGTGTTTATATATATATTACTTTTTATTTTTATTCATCTATTATTTTTATTTTCATTACTAGGGTTGTTATTACTTTTATTTTTTTCATCAACATCATCATTGCTATTTTTTTATTTTTTATTACTATTATGGTTTATTTATCCTTGTTTCCATCATTTCATATAGATCGATGATTTGAATTGCCTTTTACCATCTTTTGCTTTTATTATTATTTCCTTTTTTCCAAAATTCATAAGAAAGGGTTTCATAAAGGTAATTTTGTGTGTTTGGAAGTTCGAAAAATCGTGCCCAATTGTGCTGGGCTTCGATTTTTCGTTCGTCTAGATCGCTAAATATCCTTTAAAGATTTTTATCGTGTTTTTAAAATAAGGCAATGTTTCGTGTTTGGAAGTTCAAGAAATTCGTGCCCAATCGTCTGGGTTTTGATTTTCTGTCCATCTAAACAACTAGATATCCTTCATAGATTTTTTCTTATCGTATTTCTTAAATAAGGGCAATATTTCATTATTGGAAATCCAAGGAATCGTACCCAATCGTCTTTGGTTTCGATTTTAGTTTAGCCAAATAGTGAAATACCCTTTTCAAATTGCACTACATGAATTTTGGAAATCGTAAAATGATCTTGGTATCGAGAGTTTGAAGCATCGTGCCCTATCGTCTTGGACATGATACTTGACTTCTCTAACAAGAGAGTTTCGATTTCAATACGAAATCATCCAAACATTTTTCCATACTTTAAAATATTTTTTATTTTTGATATTAAGGACATTAATCAATCAACACGGTACCAATTTTGGGCGTTGAGGTGCTAATCCTTCCTCGTATGTAATCGACTCGAGCCCGCTTTTCTTAAAATCCGTAGACCAAAATGTTTTCTAAAGTGACCCAATCACACTTCAAAAAGATTGGTGGCGACTCGTTTTCCTTTTAAAGTCGGCCCGCTTTTCAAACAAAAATGGTTTCGACGACTTGGCGACTCCTTTGGGGACCAATAAGAGAGTCAAGTAGTAAAATTGGTTGATTAATGTTCTTTTATCAAAATATTTTTTTCTTTCCGTTTTTCCATTTGCATGAGTTTGGGTCGCGTCAAATACTTGTTTTGGGTTTGAAACACATAAGATACCTCTCCATTCATGTTACATGACCGCTGTGGTCACATCCTTTAAGTGGGAGCGAAACTATGCCTTCGTGAGGTTTTCACCTCCGCATGGGCTAGGGGACCGCTTCCGGATACATCCGTATTTATGGTTCGTGAGGTTTTCACCTCCGCATGGCCATAGGAAATGTATTCCCTGAACCAAACTCAATCTATATGAGCCTATAATGGGTGAGGATTGAGGAATCTGTGTTCAAGACTTTTCTTTCTTTAGAACCAAACCACATATAGTGAACCTTAAGAGCCCACCCTAGGTAGAGCAATGCTAAACCTTAGTGGCAACCTATGTAGTGGTTAGACATTTTTCACTTGCTTTGGTTACTTTTATGTGATACTAACTTGTTTATTTTGGTCATATTTGCATGTCATTTCATACTTAAAAGGCGTCGATTCCTGTTTTAATTACTAAGTTGGAATACTTGTTATGGGGGACAATTTCTTGATAAAGTAGAGGATAATGCGGTAGTGCGTATATGGTCGAGAAGACACGACTTGAGAAGGGGATAGCCTAACTGAAGGCTACGATCGAATTATTGGACTTCACTCGCATCGCAGTGACGAGAATGAGCTTCAAGAACTAAGAGATATATGGGTGGTTGGGATGAAGCAACTAGGCAACCGTTTCTACATTAATTATAGTGATCTACCTTACTTACTTGACATCAAAGTGGACAAACACTTATTTCGGGCTATGACTCAATATTGGAATCCCGCTTATAAATTGCTTTTACGTTTGGGGAAGTAGACTTGGTGCCTCACCGTGGAGGAATATCTGACTTTGCTTCGCAACAAAGGGCTCGGTCGACAAAATTTACTTGAGTACGCTAATGCACCGACTTTTGTAAAGAAGTCGATGAACATCAACGGGATGAGCGAACAAAGGGTTATGGCACGAATTCAAGAGAAGTGTGAAGGAAATGCATTCCTTGGGTAAGCTTGAGGACCTGATGGTGGCCCACCGGATGTGAAGAGGAAAGTCGACATTTTGCCTTAAGTATCTATGGTTTGGTAATTTTTCCCAAGGCTTTGAGGCATGTAGACGGCGCGATTATTGATTTGTTCGATCGTCTTGACAAAGGGGTTACGCCGGTACCAACGATTCTCGCCGAAACTTTTAGATCTTTGAACTCGTGCCGGAAAGCAGGTGAGGGAAGATTCATGGGATGCGCACAACTATTGTTGGGGTGGTTCCATAGCCATTTCTGAAAAGTAGATAGAAATTCTTGTCGGGTCTTTTTTGCGAATTACTCCCCATTAAAGGAGTTGACCGCCGCGCCTAGGAGGGATGACATATCAGAAGAGAACTGGATCGCACTTCTTCAGAATCTTCAGGAAAAGGATGTAGAATGGAGAGCTCCTTGGTTCGTTCCCGATGAAATTCTCTACCGGTGTGGGAGTTATGATTGGGTTCCTCTTTTAGGGATCCGGGAGTCATTGGGTATGCTCTTTGCTCGTGCTAAGACAATACCAATCGAGACAGTTTATACCGTAACGCATGGGTTAGCTTCGGTTTGAATTCTCGTATAGTGGGAATAATTATAAGAAAAGAGTTCGAGAAGTTTCTGATGCGTGGAAGTAGATTCACCGAATGAAAAGAGTTGCGATAAATCCAATGGTAACCCTCAAATATAACACATGACGGAGCAGGAGAGTGAACGATAATATCCCCATATCGGCACAGGATGCTGCTCGATCGATAGAAGAATACCTGCAAGTAGTCCCTTCTGAGGTGGAGATCCTGAAGCAGGACTTGAAAGTAAAAATTCAGAGTTAGGGAAAAAGATAAAACAACTGGAAGGGGAAAAAATGAATCTGATGTTAGATATTGATATCCGTAAATCGAGGTCGGTAAGTCGAGGAAAGGAAAAGGAAGGTCAAGAAGTTTTGGATAGCCCAAGACCGATTATAAGAAGTTGCATCTATCGATGAGGACTGTTGGGCTGGGTAAAACCTCGAAACAATGGCGTCAAGAAGTTCAGGAGGAGAAGACCAAGGTTGACCAGTGGAAGAAGAGATTTCATGGGGTTCAAGCACAAAGGGATGCCTCGAAAAGACGGTGGGGGAGAGCCAAAGCGAAAATAAGATGCTAAGGGCTCGAGTAGCAGAATTAGAGAAGGCATTGAGTCAAAGTCACAACTCTACGGCGAAGTTGGAATTAAGCCTAGGCCAGATTGAAGAATTGAAGGGAAAGGTGGTGGAACTCGAAACAGTGCTGCAAAACAGTGAGCTCCGGATCCAACTATTAGAGGCAGATAACCAGTGAGGGAAAGAACAACTTCAACGATCTCAGAACCAAGTCAGAGAAAGAGACTACCTTATGGGCGAAGCTGTGGTTCAGATACGAGAGGTGGCCGATCATCTACAAACCCTAGCAGTTCAAGCTGATGTGTTAAGTATATTTTATGAGTCAAAGTCAGACCAGGGTCGAGAGCTAACTTCACTTTTTGAGAAAGTCAAAACTTTAGGCATAAGGGCTAGGTCGTATATGTGACTCTGTTTTATGTAAAGGATTTTGTCTTTTTCAATAAGTATTCCAAAAGAAATTGAATCAGAATCGACTCCTTTTATTTTTGCATTCATTCATTTGCATTACATTTCATGCATTGGCACTGCATCACAACATTTGCATTAAATATTATAAGACAACCCTATTAACTAGAGGTCATACTATAGTTATCCTAGAACACCGCTATTACACTCGAAAAAGAGCGAGAGCAATGGATCAAAGGATAGAAAAGTTAGAGCAGAATCTGAAAGAGATGCAAGACCAATCTGCAGCTCGGATGCAAGAAGCGATTAGCCAAGATCCAACAAGATATGAGGGATCAAATGTGGAATCCCGAGAGAAGCATGGTGAGCCGCCTAACACGCTTGTTGACCTGAGGGCTGAAAGCGGAAAAAGGCCTATGGTCGATACCGGAGAAGATAATGAAGATTTTACTTACCCTCCGAGCCTAGCCCCGATAAGTTCCCAAGTGCAACCACCAAGAGTGTCGGTCAATATCAAGCCTCAGCACCAATCCGGTGCTCCGGCACTGGTAAATTTCCCTGCGAGCTCGAGCTCTAACCCCGAAGTCAATCTGGTAAAACCAATGGTCCCAGACTTCGATGAGGCGGCAGAAGGGGAGAAAGTAAAAGCAGAGCTTCCAAAAGAGTTCGAGAATCGATGCAAATGGCTGGAAAAGAAGTTTCGAGCATTGGAAAATGCTGATCACCAATGCGAAGTGGATGCTAAGAAGCTGAGTTTAGTCCCAGATTTAGTACTTCCTCCAAAGTTCAAGATGCCAGAGTTCGAAAAGTACAACGGGACTAGATGCCCTGAGGCCCATATTACGATGTTCTGTCGGAAAATGACAGGATATGTCAACAATGACCAGTTGTTGATCCATTACTTTCAGGATAGTCTGATTGGGGCTGCAGCAAAATGGTACAATCAGTTGAGTTGTACCCAAATCAAATCGTGGAGAGATTTGGCCCAGGCTTTCATCAAGCATTACGGCCATGTGACCGATATAGCACCTGACAGGATCACGTTGCAAAACATGGAGAAAAAGCCAAGTGAAAGCTTCAGAAAGTACGCCCAAAGATGGAGGGAGGTCGTTACATAGGTCCAGCCACCGTTACTAGAAAAGGAAATGACCATGCTCTTCATCAATACCCTGAAGGCACCTTTCATTAACCACATGTTAGGAGGCACGACTAAGAGTTTCGCAGACATGGTGATGTCAGGCGAGATGATCGAGAACGCGATCAGGTGTGGGAAGATAGAGGCCAGAGAGAGCACAAGAAGAGCCGCGCCAAAGAAAAAGGAAGCTGAAGTGGGGAATATAAGCTCGGGTTATCCTAAACCCATTACTATTACCCAACCGAGAGTCAGAATGTGGCCAAAGAGGTCCACCAAGACAAGAGCCCAACACGAGATGAGGATCGAGAGATTCCAATTTACTCCTATACCTGGGTGACATATAAGGAGTTGTATAAGACTTTATTCGATGCGCATGTCGTGTCCCCATTTTACTTGAAGCCGCTGCAACCTCCATATCCTAAGTGGTATGACACAAACGCTTAGTGTGAGTACCATGCGGATATAGTAGGTCACTCGATAGAGAATTGTACTTCATTCAAAAGACTAGTCAAGAGACTTATCAAAGCAGGGGTGGTAGACTTTAATGACCCACCTGGTGGAGGAAATCAGTTACCCAGTCATGCTGATAATGGGGTAAACGCGATAGTTGACAATAGGGGGAGAAGGTTCAAACAGGAGATTACTGAGGTCAAAACCCCATTGAAAATGGTTTGGAAAGAAATGCAGAAGGTTGGGTTAGTTCTGCAAGAGAATGTGAGCAGATCTCAAGATACAAGGAACTACTGTGAGTTCCATGACAAGGAAGGCCATGAAATCCAGCAATGTAATGAATTTAGAGCCCTAGTACAAGGGCTAATGGATAATAAAGAGCTAGAGTTCTTTGACTGGTGGAAAGATGAGATGTATGTTCCACGTAAGGAGGTCGCAGAAAGGATCCTTAAAGTCAATCACCCACGTGATTATCACGCCGAGGGTCAACGAGGCCGGGGTGAAGGTGGCACCGAGGGTCGTAATCAGAAAATCTGTAATTTCTCCTTCTAAGAATACACCGAAGATCGTAATTCAAAAATCTGTGACTTTTCCTTATAAAGATGACAAGAGGGTACCTTGGAATTACGATTGTACTATGACAGTTTTCGGGAAAAAGAATTCGGCCAGCATACTCGACCCAGAAGCCGAATCCTCTATGACGAGAAGGGGAGATAAGAAGACAGGACCACTTGTTAATAAACAAGTAACAGAGGATGAGGCCGGAGAGTTCTTAAAGTTCCTGAAGCACAGTGAGTACAGTATGGTGGAACAGTTACATAAGTAGCCGACACGCACATCGGTATTGACCTTACTGCTAAACTCAGAGGGACACCGTAGTACGTTAATGAAAGCATTGAACCAGATTTATGTTGCTGATGGCATTTCGGTAAATAAGCTGGACCGTCTTGTAAATAACATAAGCGCAGATAATTTCATCTCGTTAACTGATGATGAAATACCGCCGGGGGGCAAGGGATCTACCAAGGCTTTGCACATCACTACTCGATGCAAAGGGTATACACTGCCAGGGGTATTAATTGACAATGGATCGGCACTGAATGTTTTGCCCTTGTCTACATTGGACAGGTTACCTGTAGACAGCTCTCACATGAAAACGTGCCAAAATATAGTGAAAGCATTCGATGGCGCCGAGAGAGAAGTAATGGGGAGGATCGAGATACCCCTCCTAATTGGGCCAAATACGTACGAGGTAGATTTCCTTGTGATGAGCATCAAGCCTTCTTATAATTGCTTATTGGGGAGGCCGTGGATCCACTCAACGGGAGCTGTACCATCGTTATTGCACCAAAAGTTAAAATTAGTAACAGAGGGCCGATTGATAACCATAAATGCAGAGGAGGATATCATCGCGTCTGTTACTAGTGATGCACCGTACATAGAGAATGATGCGGAGGCCATAGAGTGCTCCTTCAGGTCATTAGAGTTTGTAAATGCGACTTTTATAAGTGAAGAAAGCAAGATCCCAGTGCCCAAACTCTCTGAAGCAACGAGGATGGGCCTACAGTTGACAATGGGAAAAGGAGCAATGCCCGGGAGGAGACTTGGAAAATATCTCTAGGGTCCAGTCAGAGTGCCAGGGTTGGTTGACAAGCAGGATCGCTTTGGTCTAGGGTATAGACCAAATACCAGACAGAGAAAGGAGGAGTTAGGGAGGAAGCGTGAAAGACGAAGGGCACGATTGAATGGTGCTGAGATTGAGTGGGGTTCAATGACCTTTCCTCATATATCTAATTCATTCGTGTCAGGAGGGATTATTCATTCAGGACAGGAGGACATGAATGAGGAAACAGCTAGAGACATGATGAGAAGTCTGAACATCAACGCTGTATCTGAAGGAAGTTCGAGAAGAGGAAACTTGGCGGGTATTCGCCCTTACGAGCTGGAAGTGTTCGGACAATCGATCATGAAAGAAATTCCTGTAGTTTTTAGGACTAAAACAGAGTAATGTTCAAAACACACTTGTTGTTTCAAGCCTAGGAACAATAAGAATTTTTTGTGAAATAGGCATGTTCACGCATCGTTATTTTCAATAAGAAGTGCATTTTTCTTTCCATTCCGTGCAATTATTCTTCTACTTCTGTTCTACTCCATTCATAATCATAACGCATAAATAAGTCATCCTTAAACTCATTTTCATTGAATATTCTTTTATACCTACCATAGGTCCCCGGATATCGACGTCATGAGTGATAATCGCTATGAACTCGAAATTCCCTTATGAGCAAGACACGTGCCTGAGGATCTCGGGACTTTACTGATGACGAAGATTATGGTTTATCCCTGGATTTGTTAAGGATGGTAGAGCGGGAAGAGAAGCCGATTCTACCTCACGAAGAGACAATTGAAAATATGCTTCTAGAGGACGGGAAAGAAGTGAAAATCGGTACCTGCATAACCCATGAGAAGCAGGACCTCATTAGACTTCTGCTAGAGTTCAAAGATGTCTTCGCATGGTCATATCAAGACATGCCAGGGTTGAGTGCTGATATTGCGGTACACCGTATTCCCATAAAAGGAGACGTAAAGCGGTCCAATGAAGCTTCGAAGGATGAGACCCGATGTCACAGTAAAGATAAGGGAAGAAGTCAAGAAGCAATTTGATGCTTTGGGTTCTTCGAATAGTAAATTACTCGAATGGGTAGCCAACGTGGTTTCGTCCCCAAAAGGATGGAAAAGTCCGGATGTGTGTCGATTACGAGGACCTAAATAAGGCCACGGCCGAAGACAACTTCCCACTACCTCACATTGACACTTTAGTGGATAACACGGTGGGGTTTTCATTTTTCTCCTTCATGGACGATTTCTCGGGATACAATCAAATAAAGATGCATCCTGAAGACATGGTAAAGACTACCTTCATAACCTTATGGGGAACCTTTTGCTACCAAGTGATGCCATTTGGGTTAAAGAATGCGGGAGCAACATACCAAAGGGCTATGGTAACCTTGTTTCATGACATAATGCATAAGGAGATTGAGGTCTACGTCGACGACATGATCGCAAAGTCTCGAACGGAAGGGAACATGTGCAAGTATTGAGGAAGTCGTTCTCGAGATTGAGGAAATTTCAATTTGAAGCTCAATCCAACCAAATGTACCTTCGGGGCTCGATCAGGGAAGCTATTGGGTTTCGTGGTCAGTGCAAAAGGAATCGAAGTAGATCCGGATAAAGTCAAGGCCGTACAAAAATTACCTCCGCCGTGCACTCAGAAGGAAGTCCGAGGGTTTCTAGGAATATTGAATTACATCGCCCGGTTTATTTCACAATTGACTGAGAAATGTGATCCAATATTCCGTCTTCTTAAGAAGCACAATCCAGGCATTTGGGATGATGAATGCGGAGGCGTTTGACAAGATTAAACAATATTTGTCCAACACCCGGTGTTAATGCCTCCCAATCCTGATAGACCCTTGATTTTGTATCTGACAGTGTTCGATAATTCAATGGGATGCGTGCTAGGCCAACACGATGAGACAGGGAAGAAAGAAAGAGCGATATACTACCTCAGTAAGAAATTCACCGAGTGTGAAATGAGATACTTGCCAATTGAGAAATTGTGTTGTGCATTGATCTGGACAACTCGGAGGTTGAGGCGGTACATGTTGTACCACACGACTTGGTTAATCTCAAATTGGACCTACGAAATACATGATGGAGTCGATGGCCTGAATGGAAGAATGGCCCAATGGCAAATTTTGCTCTCGAGTTTGACATTGTCTATGTGAACCGGAAGGCGGTGAAGGGAGTGCAATAGCAGATTTCTTAGCCAATGTATTAGATGATTATGAGCCCTTAATTTCGATTTTCCTAATGAAGATCGATGTTTGTAGCTACAATTGAAGAAGATATCTTAGAAGATCGTCCCTGGAAGATGAACTTTGACGGAGCGTCAAATGCCGTTGGTAATGGAATTGGGGCAGTCCTGGTATCCCCAAAGGGAGAGCATTATCCATTCACTTGCAAGTTAGACTTTGATTGCACAAATAACATGGAAGAATATGAAACGTGTATCATGGGGATCCGGGCAGCCATAGACCACAAAGTTAAGGTGCTAGAGGTATACGGAGACTACGCCTGGTAATATATCACCAAAGGAGAATGGGAAACAAGAGATCCCAAACCGATCACCATCGAAAGTTAGTTTTGGAACTAATTGAGGAGTTTGATGATATCACATTCTTTTACCTCCGTGATGAAAACCAGATGGCTGATGCTTTAGCCACTCTGGCTTCTATGATCAAAGTGAATGAGCAGGAGGGTATGAAGCCTATCCAAATGAGTATTTGTGGGGCTCCGACTCATTGTTTCAATATTGACGAAGAGGAAGAGAGAGATGATCATCCTTGGTACTATGATATTCTGTAATATGTAAAAAGTCGTAAATATCCCGATCAAGCGACTAAAAATGATAAGAAGACATTGAGAAGACTTGCCAGCGACTATGTCCTAGATGGAGAGATCCTGTATAAAAAGAGGAGGATCAAGTGTTGCTCGAGATGCGTGGATCTTTGTTGAAGCTAGGAAAATCTGGAAGAAGTCTATGATGGGGTCATGGAACACATGCCAATGGGTTTACGATGGCGGGCAAATCATGAGATTCGGTATTCTTGGTCCACGATGGAAGGAGATCGCATTCGTTATGCCAAGAAGTGCCATAAGTGCTAGGTTTATGGGGACAAGATCCATGTGCCTCATTCACCTCTTCATGTTATGACTTCTCCATGGCCTTTCTCAATGTGGGGCATGGATATCATTGGGCCGATCTCACCGAAAGCTTCTAATGGACATCGTTTCATCTTCGTGGTCATTGATTACTTCACCAAATGGGTAGAGGCGACTTCATATGCTAATATCACGAAGGCGGCGAGTTAGCAAGTTTTGAAGAAGGAGATCATATGTCACTACGGTATCCGAAAGGATCGTGTCGACAATGCACTAAACTTGAACAATAAAGCGATAGCGGAAGTCTGCGATCGATTCAACATTAAGCACCATAACTCATCGCCATATCGCTCAAGATGAATGGAGCGATTGAGGCGCTAATAAAAATATCAAGAGAATTGTGGGGAAAATGGTTGAGACCTACAAGGACTGGCATGAAAAGTTACCGCTTGCCCTCTACGTCTATCGAACATCGGTTAGAACCTCTACCGGGGCAACTCCTTTCTCGTTGGTTTATGGGATGGAAGCAGTTTTGCCTATTGAAGTTGAGATCCCTTCACTCCGGGTTTTGTCAGAGCTAAAGTTGGACGAAACAGAATGGGTTCAATCTCGATATGATCAACTGAATCTAATTGAGGAAAAGAGGCTAAGAGCTATTCGCCATGGTCAATTGTACCAGAAACGGATGATGCAAGCTTACAATAAGAAAGTCCACCCCAGAGTATTCCATAAAGGAGACTTGGTGTTGAAACAGATCCTCCTTATGCAAAAGGACTTCAGGGGAAAATGGATGCCTAATTGGGAAGGACCCTATGTTGTAAAGAAGGCCTTCTCTGGAGGAGCTTTGATACTAGCCGAGATGGACGGCAAAAGTCTGCCAAATCCAATTAACGCAGACTCAGTCAAGAAGTACTTAAACGAAAGTGGACCAAGATGAAAACCCACAAAGGGCATCTTGAGTTCAAAAAAAAGCGGAGAGGCCAAAGTGAAAACCCGCAAGGGCACTTTGAGACCAAAGGGCTTTGAGTTGAAAACCCAAGAAGGCGGCTCAAATTATGATCAACTCGTGAGGGGTCTGATGAGTTTCGCTATACCGAATTAACAATGAGGAGATATGTTACATCTTGGGGCATCTACAAAGTACCATGGATCTTCTAGACACATGTTGGACTCGAGTGGTCTTCAAGAAGTACATCTGTAAAAGCTCGATCGTGATATCCGGGGCATCAATACCATGCTTACTCATATTGCACCTTAATGGAATTTGTTTTCCTTGTTCAACCCATTTTTCACGGGTTTTTATCCCGAATAAATTTTAGTTTTATTCATTTCTATAGTCTTATTTCAAGCATTTTTCTTTAAAATAATGATTACTGAACTAATAATACTTTCACAAAAGAAGTTTTATGCACTACTCTGAAAGTCTCTAAATAATACAAGAATCCGAAACAGGACAATTACTTAGAACTAACCAGGCTTAAAGGGCTCGGAGACTTAAAATAAGGGTTTAAGCAGTGACGACATCTTCAGATTAGTTGTTAGAAGTATCAGCTGAACAAAGAAGACATACGCCAGGGGTCGCCTTAATAAGCAGCAAGCAATGACAGCTCAAGTGTTAAAAATGGAGCATTCTCATGACATTTTGCATCCATTCATAACATTCATGATACATATGGTTAGGAGCATCTTTCATGACATCCTAATCATTTGACATATGCATAGACCCCATAAAATTATTTCTACAGGTAGGTTCCCCAGAGGACAATGTAGCAAAGTTGATGGGAGTTACAGATGAGTCTGATCTTATCTCTGAAAGGTAAGTAAGAGCAGATCGAAGATTGAAGCCTTATCTCCACCGAGGAGTGGAACAGGCTAAAGACAGAGATCCTATCTCCACCGGCGAGGTGGAGCGGATTGAAGCAATGATCTTATCTCTTGAAAGGTGAGTAGCGGATCGAAGATTGAAGCCTTATCTCCACCGCGGGGTGGAGCGAAGCTAAAACAGAGATCCTATCTCCACCGAGTAGGAGTGAAGCGGATTGAAGCAAGCAGATCTTATCTCTACCGGCGAGGAGTAGAGCAGATTGAAGAGTGAAGCCTTATCTCCATTGAGCGAGAGTGTGGAGCGCTAAAGATAGTAGATCCTATCTCCACCGAAAGGGTGGAGCGGCTAAAGATAGTAGATCCTATCTCCACCGGCGGGAGTGGAGCGGATTGAAGCAGCAGATCTTATCTCTCCGAGTAGGAGTAAGCAGATCGAAGATTGAAGCCTTATCTCCACCGGCGAGTGGAGCAGAGCTAAAGACAGAGATCCTATCTCCACCGAAAGCGGGGAGTGGAGCGGATTGAAGACAACAGATCCTATCTCTCTCGGCGAGAGTAGAGCGGATCGAAAGACCAAAGCCTTATCTCTCTGAGCAAGAGTAAAGCGAGCTAAAGATAGTAGATCCTATCTCCACCGGCGAGAGAGTAAGCGATTGAAGACAACAGATCTTATCTCTCTGGGGAGTAAAGCAGATCGAAAGACCAAAGCCTTATCTCTCGGCGAGGAGTGGAGCGAAGCTAAAGATAGTAGATCCTATCTCCACCGAGCGAGTGGAGCGGATTGAAGACAGCAGATCTTATCTCTCTTGCGAGGAGTGGAGCGGATTGAAGCGGCAGATCTTATCTCTATCGAAAGAGTGGAGCGAGCTAAAAGATAGTAGATCCTATCCCCACCGAAAGGTGAGCGGATTGAAGACAAGCAGATCTTATCTCTACCGGCGAGTGTAGTAAAGCGGTCGAAGACAAGTCTTATCTCCACCGGCGAGTGGAGCAAACTAAAGATAGTAGATCCTATCTCCATCGAGGCGAGTGGAGCGGATTGAAGACAAGCAGATCTTATCTCTACGGCGAGAGTAAGCAGATCGAAAGACAAGTCTTATCTCCACCGAAAGGTGAGTAGCGGACTAAAATAGTAGATCCTATCTCCACTGGCGAGAGTAGAGCGGATTGAAGACAAGCAGATCTTATCTCTACGGCGAGGAGTAGAGCAGATCGAAGACAAGTCTTATCTCCACCGGCGAGGTGAAGCAGACTAAAGATAGTAGATCCTATCTCCACCGGCAGGAGTGGAGCGGATTGAAGACAAGCAGATCTTATCTCTACGGCGAGTAGAGCGGATCGAAGACAAGTCTTATCTCCACCGGCGCAGGAGTGGAGCAGACTAAAGATAGTAGATCCTATCTCCACCGAAAGAGGAGTGGAGTGGATTGAAGATAACAGATCTTATCTCTCGAAAGCGAGGCAGAAGCGGATCGAAGACCAAAGCCTTATCTCCACCGGCGAGGGAGTGGAGCAAAGCTAAAGATAGCAGATCGAAACAAAACTTCCACACCTCTCGAATGCGATGGGTGGAATAAAGCTACCTGGAAAAAGGAAGCATCAAGAAGTCAAGATCGAACAAGCTAGGGCAAAATTGGTCCTTTTAAAGTCTTTGCTCTATTCTCGTTGCACGACAATAAGCAAAGAGGGGCAGCTGTAAGGCCCAATTTTTAAAAAACTCAGAGCCCAATGCAGTTCATCCATTTACAATAACAAAAAAGAATAAAAGGCCCAAAACAAAGTGGCCCAAACCCAAAGAAGAAAAAACCCTAAGTCGGTGGAGAGTCCTCGCGCCGCACGCCCTGCGCCAGCAAGACCCACCTCCGAACTGTCGCGTCCGCAACTCGCGCCACCACGGTGCCACGTTAGAAACCGGATCTACCACGAACCTACAAAACACGAAACAAATCGGTTGTAAAATAAAGGCTATAAAAGCCACAATGAAATCAAAATAGGGAGGTTTTTGAGAGATAAAAGAGAAAATAAACACTTGTAACAAAGAAATAGTTCAGAGAATATGAGAAAAAGAGCAAAAGTTCAAATTTTTCCTTTTCCGTTTTATTTTATTTTTTATTTTTCCTTTTCCTAATCTGCTTTTGGGTTTCTTCTTTTAAAAAAACACATAGGGAGTTTAAAAAAACTTACTTTTTCAAATTTCGACCACCCACGCATGATGGCCATGACGGTGGGTGGCAAGATCAGTGGATGAGCCCTCGCTAGAATTCAGCCCCAGAGAAAAGGGAAGAGGGTTTTGGTTTTTTCTTAAAGAGGGTTGAAAATGATTTTTTGTGATTTTTTCTTAAATAGGCCTACGATCTGGTAGTTTTTTGAGCTTTAGGGTCGAGGCCAAACGACGTCGTTTTGGGCCTCGACCCATGACCGACCAGCACGAGGATAAGATCCGTGTGTTTTGCTTGGGGGCTAATTGCTGCTTAGCCCTCCGCTTTTTTCGGTTCGAATCGGGTTTTCTTATTCCTGAATCGGCCCCAAAAATTTGCTTCTGATTTCAATTGAGTCCTCAGTTGAGCGCTGCGTTTTACAGAGTGGGGTTTATTTCCCTTTTGGTCCCTCTTGTTTGCACCATGGTTTTAATCGTGTCCTATTTCACTTTTTTGTTTTAAATTCGTCCCCATGCTTCTGTTTTTGATCTGATTTAGCCCATTTTCATTTATTTTGGCTACTTTACCATTAATTTAATCATTTTTTTATTACTATTATATGTTATTATTATATATATGTTAATGTTTGCTTTTACGTTCTTTACTGTGTATTATTTGCCTACCATCCCTATTACTTTTTTTTTATTATTTTTCCTCACTATTATTTTACATGTATATTATTATTACTATTTAATATTTATTATTATTATATTTATCGTTATGGTATATTATTACTAACATTTCTATTTATTACTTTCATTATTTTATATTTACATACTATTATATCTATTATTGTTACTTCTACTAGTATCTTACTATTATATTTATCATATATATTTACTATTAATTTTAAACTATATACCTTTATACCTATTTGTTATATATAGATATTTTATTTCTTTCAATTATTTGATATATTTAGTATTTCAGGTTTGTAATGTGTTTATATATATTACTTTTTATTTTTTATTCATCTATTATTTTTATTTTCATTACTAAGGTTATTATTACTTTTATTTTTTTCATCAACATCATCATTGCTATTTTTTTATTTTTTATTACTATTATGGTTTATTTATCCTTGTTTCCATCATTTCATATAGATCGATGATTTCGAATTGCCTTTTTACCATCTTTTTGTTTTATTATTATTTCCTTTTTTTTCCAAAATTCATAAGAAAGGGTTTCATAAAGGTAATTTTGTGTGTTTGGAAGTTCGGAAAATCGTGCCCAATCGTGCTGGGCTTCGATTTTTTGTTCGTCTAGATCGCTAAATATCCTTTAAAGATTTTTATCGTGTTTTTAAAATAAGGCAATGTTTCGTGTTTGGAAGTTCAAGAAATTCGTGCCCAATCGTGCTGGGTTTCGATTTTCTGTTCATCTAAACAACTAGATATCCTTCACAGATTTTTTCTTATCGTATTTCTTAAATAAGGGCAATATTTCATTATTGGAAATCCAAGGAATCGTACCCAATCGTGCTGGGTTTCGGTTTTAGTTTAGCCAAATAGTGAAATACCCTTTTCAAATTGCACTACATGAATTTTGGAAATCGTAAAATGATCTTGGTATCGAGAGTTTGAAGCATCGTGCCCTATCGTGCTGGACATGATACTTCAGCTTCTCGGAACAAGAGAGTTTCGATTTCCAAAACGAGTCATCCAAACATTTTTTCCATACTTTAAAATATTTTTTTTATTTTCGATATTAAGGACATTAATCAATCAACACGGTACCAATTTTGGGCGTTATGAGGTGCTAATCCTTCTTCGTGCGTGAATCGACCCCGAGCCCGTTTTCTTAAAATCCGTAGACCAAAATGTTTTCTAAAGTGACCCAATCACACTTCAAAAAAGATTGGTGGCGACTCCGTTTTTCCTTTTAAAGTCGGCCCGTTTTCAAACAAAAAATGGTTTCGACAATATTAATTATTGTAATAACAATAATTATATATATATCATCTGATTTTTTTACAGAGGCCAAAAGAGGAACAATTAATTCTACCATGGAATCAACCAAAACAGCTTTTCTTCCAAAGAAACAGGTTCGAAAGGGAAATGCAAGAGGTCTTTTTTTTTTTTCTCTAATCTTGCTTTCAAATCCCTGTACTCTTCAATTTATTAGAATTTACTTCTTCCATTTGCTAATTAAAATTTAAAATTTAATTGATAACATTGTTAGCAATTTTTATTAAATATGAATATTTTATCAGTCAAATTTTAATTTTTAAATAAAATTTCAGTATTCAAATTTAATAAAAGTTTGGTAAGAATATTATCATTTGGAATTTAATTTTAAAATGGGACAAGTAAAGGAATAAATTTCCAAAAATAAAAGCAATGGACTAAAATTAAAAGCTCATTAAGTACAAAGATTGGAGACATAACTAAACATTAAAAAATAGTATTTTATAATGAATTAGTGCACCCATTTATCATGATAAACTTCATTGCATTTCTGAAATGGAAACGATGGAAGACTTTGGCCTTAAATGTCGTTTTATATAAAACTATAATAATTAACCAATCATCTAACTTGAAAATTATGGTCATTTTAACATCTACATTTGAATTCTTTCATTATTTGCAAACTACGACCAGACTGTTTTCTGAAATTGAAATGATAATGTAGGAAAGGGGATAGTGATGCAATCGGGTGATTGCAACAGAATGGGTGAAAGGGAATAGCTATGGTTGGGTTGCCAACAGTGGAGGAGACTTGAATTGATGGCTATATTTATTCTTTCATTAAAACATAGAAAACTTTCAATTTTCTCGTTTTCGTTGTTAGACGGTAAAGTATCAAATTTGGTAATTAAAGCTAACCCCAAAAGTTCTTCCCCAACACATTCTTAATATATCCTTAAACCATAAAAACCCTAACCCAAATTCAATTGCTTCCTATCAATTCCTACATTTTAGATATATGCTTTTGGATGCAAAAAAAAGACAAACAAAATTGTATTCAAGTTTTCGATTAATATCCATATAGTATATTTCTTATAAAAGTAAATGAATAATAAGAAGACTTGTAAATTTAATTTAACCGATCTGTGTAATCACTCGAGTTTGATGAGTGATGGGCTGAAATTCCTATCCTCCTGCTTCAGAAATTTCTATGTTGATGCTTAGCATCTCCAACTCTTGAATTTTCATGTTTTTAAGGCAAAACTGCCTAACCTTGTGTAATCGATGGAACACGAAAACACGCAATCGAAGAACTTGAGTCACCAAGAATTGTCTTGTAATAAAAGTTAGAACTTTGGAACAATAGAAAACCTTATTGGAAAGTGATTTGAAAAAGAACTAATGCTGAAATCAGCCATTTGGTCAACAAACAACAAGAATAAAAATTTCAATCAAACTAATTTAAGAATTTTAAGCATATCCCCCTCTTCAATACCACCCAAAAAAACTTAAAAAAAAATATTAATTAGAAACCGAAGCAGTGGTTAATCCACCATTCTCTGCCTTCAAAAGTCAGTATCTCCAGGAAGGGGGCACGGCAGAATCTATTTAGCTTTCTCACTCCTTTTTCTTGTTCCTTACTCTTATCTCTGCCTATGGTTGCTTCAAATTTCAGCTCTAATCCCAAAAATAACTAACAACAGAAACAACTATGCTACCGTTGTTTGGTTATTGTTCCTTTCTCTCATTCGTTCTTCTTTTCCTCTGTTTTTTCCCACGTTTTTGTTTTCCCGCTAGAATCACACCAGGACAAGTAACTGTCATAACTATCGATGATCAAAACGCTACCTGGTATAATTTTACTCGCTTTAAAGACGCTGAGAAAGGTTGCCACATCAGCGGCATGTCGGAACTCAAGAAATATTTCCAGCGGTTCGGCTACTTATCGATTCCCAACAATCAAAACGATAACTTCACTGATGTTTTCGATGCTCAATTTGAATCCGCTGTGATTTTGTACCAACAAAAGTTTGGATTACCGGTAACTGGAAAGCTCGATTCTGAAACGATATCGACAATCATGTCCCCGAGATGCGGTGTTTCTGACACTGAATCAACAATCCATGCGACGAAACATTTTGCCTATTTTTACGGAAGGCCGAGGTGGGACCGTGGGTCGTCCATGACTTTAACTTACGCTTTTTCGCCTACAAACATGATCAATTACATAAGCTTACCGGAAATCAAAACAGTGTTTAAGCGCTCGTTCTCGAGGTGGGCTTCGGTGATTCCAGTGAACTTCACAGAGATAGACGATTACCCATCAGCAAATATCAAAATCGGATTTTTCAATGGCGACCATGGTGATGGTCAACCGTTTGATGGGGTTTTAGGAGTGCTAGCTCACGCTTTTTCACCAGAGAACGGGAGGTTTCACTTGGACAAAGATGAAACGTGGGCCGTTGATTTCAAGAAAGTGAAATCAAAGACGGCTATTGACTTGGAATCAGTGGCTACACATGAGATTGGCCATATACTCGGGTTGGCCCATAGTTCGATCAAGGAAGCCGTGATGTATCCAAGCTTGAAGCCACATAATAAAAAAGTGAATCTTAAACTCGATGATGTAGAAGGTATTCAAGCATTGTACGGATCAAACCCTAACTTTAAATACAGTTCTTTGTTGGCGTATGAAAATTCTTACAACAAAGCAATTAACCTCAATCAAAGATCTTGTAGTTGGACATTTTCAACAGTAGTGGTAGTTTTTTTTTCTCTTTTCATGATTACATAAGAGCCTTCTTTTTTGAGCTCTTTTATTTATGTGTGAAGAAAAAATTGCTCACACCCAAAAAAAAAAAAAAAACTGAAACAATCTTTGATTTGTATAAGGATGTAATATATTTGTGAATAATTTTTTTGTTATATTTAATGGTGTTATATATGTATATATTATTATAGTTTGATTTTTCTTCTTAAAAAAGGTGTACTAACTTTTTTGAAGCAGGAGATGATAAGAAAGGCAAAACTCCTGACCATTCATTTTGGACTTGAAAGGTTAGGATGGAATCCGAAAAGAAAAACAAAAATATATTTATGTATAATATTTATATATTAAGAATAAATATGGAAATAGGTTTATTTGGTGGATAACTGACTATTTTATTTTATTTTGGAAGGATTAAATGACGAGGAAATTAAAATATATATTAATTTTTTCCATATATTAGAAAAACAAAAGTAGTTTTTTCTCCACTTATATTGTCCAGCAAGGAATCTTCAAGTTTACTTTGGTTGGACATTTTGAACGCTTAAGCCCCGACAAACATTTGAACTTTAGGTTCTTTCTTTTACCAAGAAAAAAGAAGGTTTCGACAGTTTGACTCATGAACAAAGATGAAAGTCCGCGTAAAGTTGGGAGTTAGCAAACAAATTACTTCTTTTTTTAATTAACACCTTTACTTTTTAATGGTATAAATAACATTAGGTCCCTGCTAGTCTTTAAATTAGACAAATTGGCCTCTCTTGAAGAAATGAGTAATTTAGTCCATGTTACATTTGGGCTTTAATTGTTGTAATCTAATTTGGTATTATTTAATTTTTATTTTTTATATATTATTAATTAGTCTAAATAATTACGGGATTAGAATTTTTATTTTTTATTAAAAATAACATTTTCAGCACAAAATAAATACATGTTAATATTGATGTTTAAAACTATCCAAGTTACGCGTGATAATTTGAGGGTGGTGCATTTGATGCTCGTTCAATCAAGCCCCCGCTATTATTGAGGTCCTCCAAATGGAAAATAGCTTGATCTTCACCACATTGTAGATGACTTAAGTATTGTTAACTAACTCAACTGTAGTATTTTGAAATTTTCTTTTTACCTTTTGTTGAAGAGACCCATAAACTTTGTACTAGGTTTAATTGTGTTTCTTTTTATTTTGCTCATTGATAGGATCAATGGTGTTGTGCATAGATTGGTCCCATTGTTCATGGATGAGAATGTTGATCATTCATTTGGTTTGATTATCAAGATATTATCCACCAATCTGTGTTAAATGATGTTGTAATTTGCTTTATTAATATTTTACTCTTACAAATTTTACTTCTAATAAAACACATGTAAATATAATTAATAAAAGAAACATAATTTAATCCGGTTATTTTAAACGGCTTTAAAAAATCTAAAGCATGATTTGATTCGATTATAGTACTTAAAATAATATTTAAAGAAAAAAAGAGGAAAACAAGAATTTAAATTATGACTTGGTTAAAGTTTTACCGGGCAAGCTGTGTGGCTTTTATAAGCAAGGTTAATCTCATTGTTTTGATCATCGTACTTCACCGTTTTTAGGTGGATTAAGGGTTGTTTTGGATGGATAGTATATTTATATGTAATTAATATAAAAATAGTGATGATGGTAAAATAAGATCTGTAGCGTGAGACAAAAAAAATTAAACATACTACACTTATAATAATCGCACATCCTAAGAGGCCTTAAATTTTCTCTCGGGCATGGTAAAAAAATAGATTTCTATCGGGCTTCTTGCATACGTAGGCTTTTGAATTGCCAAGAAAATGACGTCATATATCTATTATGTTTTTTATTTATCTTTATAGTTATAGATTTAATCTATGTACTATAATTAATCAAATTCAATCTCTGTATTTTTACATTGTTTTAGTTTTTAACTTTTAAAATTTGAATTTTAAGTCTTGATCCAAATGTAACAATTAAATTTATTTGGTCAAACTTTACTATTAATCTTGTATTGTGTACAAAAGTTGTAGATTTAATTCATGTTCTCTAATTAGATCATTCTTAATGGGGTAAAATACCCAAATTTACCAAAAAAATAAAATTTACGGAAAAGAGGCCATTTCTTGAAAATTTACTGAAAATGGTCATTTCCCCACAAAACGCGTCCATGTCAGCGCGTTTTGTGGGGAAAAATCAAAGTAGTGCCAGACGGGATGAACACATCAAACACATCGCTAAAGCCGACGTGGACGCACTTTGTCGATGTGGCACAAAGCGTCGTCCCAGTACGCTTTACCTCTGAACGGTCAAAATTGTTAAATATATTAAAACTAATTTACAAAAAAAACTTCTTATTTATTAAATATATTAAAACTAAATTACAAAAAAACTTCTTATTTATTAAATATATTAAAACTAAATTACAAAAAATAAAAAACTTCTTATTTATTAAATATATTAAAACTAAATTACAAAAAAAACTTCTTATTTTATTAAATATATTAAAACTAAATTACAAAAATAAAAATAAAAATAACATCTTATTTATTAAATATATTAAAACTAAATTACAATAAAATAAAAATAAAAAATAACTTCTTATTTTATTACATATATTAAAATTAAATTACAATAAAAAATTAAACAATTTCTATTTTATTAAAGATATTAAAATTAAATTACAATAAAAATTAAACAACTATTATTTTATTAAATATATTAAAACTAAATTACAAAAAAATAAAAAATAACTTTTATTTTATTAAAAATTCAAATTAAATTACATACAAAAAATAAATAACTTCTATTTTAGTGAAGATATTAAAATTAAATCACAAACACAAATAAAAATAACTTTTATTTTATTAAAAAATAAAAAATTATTACAATTTAAAAATAAAAAGCCCATATGAATCAATGTTGATGCTTGGTTAATCAAGTGCCACACGGGGTGGTCGGTGGTTATGCTGGGATTCCTCCTTCTTCTAGCTTCCTAGGGTGGGAACCTCGGACAGGATTCCTGTTCGTCCCGAATGGGTCCAGTTGTGGGTGTTGCGAGGATGACCCACCTTGATAAAATAACGACCCCGAAGGTGTTTGCATAAACCACGGCAGGGGTGTCTGAATCCCGTATGGTGAAAGAGACTGGTAAAAAGAAGTGCTCCCCGACGGCGCCTCCTGTGATCCCTCACGCAACGACAGCCTCAAGATCGGTTGGCCAGTCGGAGTAGTCGAACGGACTCGAACCCGGCCATGCATTCCAACCTGTGGTGGGCCTAGGAAAAGGAAACATATATGGGTTAGGATACATATAAGGGGCAGGGTACGCACTTGGCATAAAGGCTAAAGGCTGTGATGTCGGTGTCGTCGGATGAACCGATGGGCCCTTGATCGTGTGGTACTGTTGATGGGCTTGGTGATCGTGTTTGACGCCGTTGATGGCCCGCCTCATCACCTCTTCTCCTTGGATTTAAAGGGCCCCGACGTTCCTTTGTTGACGGTTGTCGTCTGTAATACCCCTATACCGGGTTCAATCATGCGGACCGATAAGACTATTACATTTGGTGCCAAAACAATTATGGCGGACATCTTGTTTAATTAAAACATTTGTATATAATATTTTAAATTACCAACCATTTTGCTCACTTATTTATTGTTTATTAATTCATTCCATATATACCAAAATACTTCAAGTAACTAAAATAGATAAAATTTCAAGAACTTACATTTTAATCCCTATCACATGGGAACACCTTTGAACTACATATGTACATGCCATTTTAATACAAAATATAGTACCTACTTTTGTAGTCCTTGAGGATGTGATGAGATGAGCGATCTTTTAGTTGAACTTCTCTCTAGTCTAATTGTACCTCACGTTAAAATAAACGCGTTAAGCCGAATGAAGGCTTAGTAAGCACCACAAGAATAATTAAATAAGTAAAAATCATAACAAAATATTTTAAACTCATTCAATTATTACATATCGACTCACATATAAGTTTCTTCAACTATGCCTTGCTTTAAACAAATTTAACTTATCTTCATAAGGTATAAAACTTGCCTTAACACATCAAGAATTCACTTTTATTCTCAATTCACAGATTAGCCCAAAGTAGACTTCCTAGAACACACGGATATCTGAACAAATACGAGGTGCATTATGATGCACAAGTGAATGAGAGACAACAGCGTGCTAATATCGAGAGCAGCAGCGACGTGCTAATATCGAGAGAGCACCAACGTGCTAATATCGAGAGCACCAACGTGTTAATATCGGAGAGCGCTAAAGTTCCTTAATGGCATGCCACTAATATCCCAATGAGTTCTAAATTCCGTCTACTTGGGCATTAAAGTTGAATCTTATATATTTAAATAATTCACATAAATATTTCAAAGGATAAATAACAATAATTTAAAATTTTGTAGTACTTACAGCAAAAGGTTGAGGTGATATAAATTCTTCTTCCTTCATTCATTAACCTTCTCTTTCCTTTTCCTTCAATTCGGTCCTCACCTTCCTTTTCTTTTCTTCAATTTCATATAAACATATAACATTTATATGTCAAAATAATAAAATAATTTTCTGTACTATTTAATAAAATAGACATGTATTTTATGATAAATTCAACCTTTCTTACTTTTGCTCACATTTCAATTTAATCCTTTACCCATAAACTTATTCAAAGCTGTCCTTTTGTGTCATAGTCACAAAATTATTTATTTCAGAGATACAGAACTCCAAATGAAGAACCGTAAATTTTCCTGAAACTAGACTCACATATATTCATACCATAAAATTTTCAGAATTTTTAGCTTAGCCAATTAGTACAGTTTATTCATCAAAGTCACCCTATTCTGCTGTCTGGAAGTTCTGACCCTTCTTCACTAAAAATTAATTATCTCTTCATACAGAATTCATATGATGTTTTCGTTTATTTCTATTGAAAATAGACTCATTCAGGATTCTAAACATATAAATTTAAGCCCCTAACTATTTTTCTCCATTTTTTATGATTTTCCAAAGTCAGAACAGGGGATCTCGAAATCACTTTGAACCAGTCTTACAAAAATCTAAATATCTAAAATACAAAATTTCTTTGCTTTCCTGTTTCTTTCATATGAAACTAGACTCAATAAGCTTTAATTTCATATCTCATTCAGCTTCTAGTTCCACTTCTACGATTTTTAGTGATTTTTCAAAGTTAGTCTACTGCTGCTGTCTAAACTGTTTTAGTGCAAACTATTTATTACAACTTTTCCCCTAAGCTTTCAATAAATGATAATTTCGTCCCTGCTCAATTAACTTCTCAGCTGAGCTGATTTTTCTCAATAAACACTTTATTCTATTACTTTAAACTACTTTATAATCTTTGGAAATCAGAATTTTAGTAATAGACTTTAATTCCAAACATTTTCACAATTTAATTCTTAAAATCAATTTCTAACTAGATATTCCATAAATTAAACCCCTAATTCATCAATTTGATCCACATAGCTCATGTTTAAAAATCTAAGAATTTCCAGAATTTTAACTTAATTCAACAAAGCTTTGTTCTAAAACTTATAAAGCATCAAAATTAAAAGAGAATGGCTAAATTGACTTACCAATTAAACATCCAAGCTTTAAACCATCAATTTCTCCTTTTTCTTTCTTTCCCTTTTTCTTCCCCTGCTCTCTGTTTCGTTTGCTTCTCTGTTTCTGTTTCTATCTTTTTTTTTCTTTAGTTTGTTTATATAATATAATATTATAATAATATAATATAACATAAATATATAATATAATAACATACTTTAAAAAAAATCTCAGATTTTTCATACTTAACCGCCTCAACTTTACAAAATGGCATAATTGCCATTTTGGTCCTTTATAATTTCTTTTAATCTATAATTTAACTTTTACACCTTTTTCAATTTAGTCCTTTTCATTTAATTTCCTACCCAAACGTTAAAATTTTCTAACGAAAGTTTAATACCACTTTACTAACATTTTATAAATATTTATAAAAGTATTTCCTATCATATAAATATTCATGCAAATATATTGAAATAAATTTCTATTTAAATCGGATTTATGGTTGCGAAACCATTGTTCCGATAACCTTGAATTTAGGCCATTACAACTCTCCCCCCCTTTAAGGATTTTCGTCCTCGAAAATCTTACCAGTAAAGAAGTTTGTATATTGTTTCCTCATTGCCTCCTCCAGTACCCATGTCACTTCCTCAATCCCGTGCTTTTGCCACAATACTTTTACCAAACTTTTTTTTTTTTTTTTTTTCTAAGCACCTTTGTTTCCTGCGCCAATATCTTGATCGGTTCTTCACTGTAACTCATATCCGATTGAATCTCCACTTCTATTAAAGAAATAACATGTGAAGGATCTGACCGATATCGTCGTAGCATAGACACATGAAAAACATTATAGATTCTATCAAGTTCTGGTGGCAATGCCAATCGATAAGCAACCGATCCAATTCTTTCTCGAATTATCCATCAATTTGCGAATGAAAAGCTGTACTGAAATCGAGTTAAGTACTCAATAATTTCCTGTAATTATTTTCAGAACCCTAAGGTGAACTACAATCTCGATCAGAAATTATCAATACTAGAATACCATGAAATCTTACAATTTCTGGAATGTACATCTCCGCAAGTTTCTGAAGCCATCAATCAGTTCTGACTTCATAAATTAATCAATTATCACTCATATAGCATTCTTATAAGTTATTTCGAAACTAGAAAGTGAACTGTAAACTGTAAATCTCTCTCAAACATTTCAAAGACTGATACTCCATATAGTTTGTCAATTTCATAGACTTGTATCTCATTTCCGTCCCAGTATCTTTAATAGTCAGTAATAATTCTGTAAACACCAATACCGGATATTCAACTAAAATTAATCCTTCATCGACAATAGCAATCGAATATTTATTACTCACAGAGCGAACAATTATTTTCCCATTCAAATCATTTACAACTATATTTATTTTTCCCCGATTCGATGAACGAATCGATGCTTCAATTATTAAAACTTCCATCTACTCAAAATTCTACTAGCATTGATTAGTCCATTTCAAACCTTGTGTCTTCCTGTAGTATTCTTATCATTGATATAGCTATCATAGAAAACACTTCCACAAATATTAAAAAGAAATCCCAACACTTCAAATTACCCCAAGTCCACAGTCATCAAATAGCTAAAGCCATAGTACTGTAATAGATCTCACATTTCAATAATATAAATGGATCAATACTTCAACTTCAATGGTGCTTTAAAATAGAAGAAGAAATCCAAGAGTAGTCTCAATAATAACCAGTATAATAATACAACTTTTATAATCTAAGATCCATATCACCGAGCTCCCATAACTGAACCAAGATTTATAACAGTAATATATATTTACCTTCTATCAATGAATACCCTTTCACAGATGAATCATATTTGATAGATAAGATCAGACTATAAAATAATAAGAAAACCAATATAATGAAATCCCAGATGTGGCATAATGAAATCCCAGATGTGAAGCTATATTGAATTTCCGAGAATAAAAACCACATTCAATGATAAAGAAATCGATAATATTCCAAAGAAAAACCGAAGAAGATTACCATTTATCCTCACTAGAAACGATTGTGATAAAGATAATGCAAATTATGATATGTACTAGAATATCAACCGTAGAAATAGAAAATAACTTCATAAGAATCGTGAATTAAGTCTTCTATCTAATGAACAAATTAGAAAATCCAAAGAAAAATAGAAGCGATCCGATCAGAATCAACCAAAACTTCCATTTTAACGTTATGATTCCAAATTTTCTACACAATAAAATCACATCCGAGCAGTTGCATAGACCCACGAAGATAAAATAACATATAGAATACCCATATAGAATACTCGGAAGAGATCATTGTAAAATACCCAACTATAGCAAATTGTATTCAAATATTTCGCAATTCCTTACTAATCCGTTAACATATATAATCATCAACAGTCCCATATCATTCACTTCACTCATAAAGCTTTTTCAGTTAACTCATTCCGTAGTTATCATATCTGAATAAATCAATTTCTGATATATGACTTCTTCCTTTAATAGTAGCACTGTGTATTCCCCAAATAATTTTCAGAAAAGAAATCAGATAAATTCACGTTCATATTCAACAATAGACATGTGGTTCTGCTTCAAATCCAGAAATTCTCTTTTCCTCTTCTCAAGATAAGGTTGACTCAATATTTCTTTTTAAATTTAGACACAAAAGAATTCGAATTAATTTTCTCTGCAGAATGGATATTCATGACAGTGTTCCACCATTGGTAAGCTTCACCCTTTAATAAAGATACTGCACATTTTAACTTTTCATCCCTTGTATACTGCAATTCTTCAAATATTCTTTGACCGTTCTCTAACCATTCTTCACCTTTCAATTTGGGTCATCATCTTTCTTTCCTTTAAATTCTTGATTCCACACTTTTGAACTAAATCATTATAATTCCTATCAATTTCACTATAAATATAACTGTACCAATAAGGGGTAGAGATCGTAAGGCCTCATAATTTAGATTCATGAATATACTCATATAACATAACATTTATCATTTCTTATTATAAGACATTTATCCACATCTTTTCAAATTCATTTCATCATAAGTAACATTTTACTTAATTATTTGAACATCACTTTCGAATTATCAAATTATTTCAATTGGAAAACATTTATTTCTTTAACATTTCCTCTTTCTATACTAAGAGGAAACCAACTCTATTTTATTAAATTCATAAATTCCAAGATACATCACAAAATCGGTATCTTTTATTCTTTCGTAAGACATCTTTAAGTTTCTACAATATTCATAAATTACACAATTAAACCTCATCTCATCACATCAATTTTAAAATGGCATGTACAAATAGACTCATACTCGACCCAATAATTCAGAAAACCTAGGCTCTAATACCAATAAATGTAATACCCCTATACCAGGTTCAATCATGCAGACCCGAGTATAAGACTATTACATTTGGTGCCAAAACAATTATGGCCAGATACTGTTTAATTAAAACATTTGTATATAATATTTTAAATTACCAACCATTTTTGCTCACTTATTTATTGTTTATTAATTCATTCCATATATACCAAAATACTTCAAGTAACTAAAATAGATAAAATTTCAAGAACTTACATTTTAATCCCTATCACATGGGAACACCTTTGAACTACATATGTACATGCCATTTTAATACAAAATATAGTACCTACTTTTGTAGTCCTTGAGGATGTGATGAGATGAGCGATCTTTTAGTTGAACTTCTCTCTAGTCTAATTGTACCTACGCGTTAAAATAAACGCGTTAAGCCGATGAAGGCTTAGTAAGCACCACAAGAATAATTAAATAAGTAAAAATCATAACAAAATATTTTAAACTCATTCAATTATTACATATCGACTCACATATAAGTTTCTTCAACTATGCCTTGCTTTAAACAAATTTAACTTATCTTCAGAAGGTATAAAACTTGCCTTAACACATCAAGAATTCACTTTTATTCTCAATTCACAGATTAGCCCAAAGTAGACTTCCTAGAACACACCGGATATACTGGAACAAATCTGAGGGTGCATTATGATGCACAAGTGAGCGAGAGCACCGCGTGCTAATATCAGAGAGCACTGACGTGCTAATATCAGAGAGCACCAACGTGCTAATATCAGAGAGCACCAACGTGTTAATATCAGAGAGCGCGCTAAAGTTCCTTAATGGCATGCCACTAATATCCCAGTAGTTCTAAATTCCGTCTACTTGGGCATTAAAGCTGAATCTTATATATTTAAATAATTCACATAAATATTTCAAAAGGATAAATAACAATAATTTAAAATTCTTGTAGTACTTACAGCAAAAGGTTGAGGTGATATAAATTCTTCTTCCTTCATTCATTAACCTTCTCTTTTCCTTTTCCTTCAATTCGGTCCTCACCTTCCTTTTCTTTTTCTTCAATTTCATATAAACATATAACATTTATATGTCAAAAATAATAAAATAATTTTCTGTACTATTTAATAAAATAGACATGTATTTTATGATAAATTCAACCTTTCTTACTTTTGCTCACATTTCAATTTAATCCTTTACCCATAAACTTATTCAAAGCTGTCCTTTTGTGTCATAGTCACAAAATTATTTATTTACAGAGATACAGAACTCCAAATGAAGAACCGTAAATTTTTCCTGAAACTAGACTCACATATATTCATACCATAAAATTTTCAGAATTTTTAGCTTAGCCAATTAGTACAGTTTATTCATCAAAGTCACCCCTATTCTGCTGTCTGGAAGTTCTGACCCTTCTTCACTAAAAATTAATTATCTCTTCATACAGAATTCATATGATGTTTTCGTTTATTTCTATTGAAAATAGACTCATTCAGGATTCTAAACATATAAATTTAAGCCCCTAACTATTTTTCTCCATTTTTTTATGATTTTCCAAAGTCAGAACAGGGGATCTCGAAATCACTTTGAACCAGTCTTACAAAAATCTAAATATCTAAAATACAAAATTCCTTTGCTTTCCTGTTTCTTTCATATGAAACTAGACTCAATAAGCTTTAATTTCATATCTCATTCAGCTTCTAGTTCCACTTCTACGATTTTTAGTGATTTTTCAAAGTTAGTCTACTGCTGCTGTCTAAACTGTTTTAGTGCAAACTATTTATTACAACTTTTCCCCTAAGCTTTCAATAAATGATAATTTCGTCCCTGCTCAATTAACTTCTCAGCTGAGCTGATTTTTCTCAATAAACACTTTATTCTATTACTTTAAACTACTTTATAATCTTTGGAAATCAGAATTTTAGTAATAGACTTTAATTCCAAACATTTTCACAATTTAATTCTTAAAATCAATTTCTAACTAGATATTCCATAAATTAAACCCCTAATTCATCAATTTGATCCACATAGCTCATGTTTAAAAATCTAAGAATTTCCAGAATTTTAACTTAATTCAACAAAGCTTTGTTCTAAAACTTATAAAGCATCAAAATTAAAGAGAATGGCTAAATTGACTTACCAATTAAACATCCAAGCTTTAAACCATCAATTTCTCCTTTTCTTTCTTTCCTTTTCTTCCCCTGCTCTCTGTTTCGTTTGCTTCTCTGTTTCTGTTTCTATCTTTTTTTCTTTAGTTTGTTTATATAATATAATATTATAATAATATAATATAACATAAATATATAATATAATAACATACTTTAAAAAAATCTCAGATTTTCATACTTAACCGCCTCAACTTTACAAAATGGCATAATTGCCATTTTGGTCCTTTATAATTTCTTTTAATCTATAATTTAACTTTTACACCTTTTTCAATTTAGTCCTTTTCATTTAATTTCCTACCCAAGCGTTAAAATTTTCTAACGAAAGTTTAATACCACTTTACTAACATTTTATAAATATTTATAAAAGTATTTCCTATCATATAAATATTCATGCAAATATATTGAAATAAATTTCTATTTAAATCGGATTTATGGTTGCGAAACCATTGTTCCGATAACCTTGAATTTAGGCCGAGCCTCTCTTCTTCCGACAACAAATACGGCTTACCATGGATCCTAAACCATGGCATGTATTTCGGCACGCACGCTAACTCGGGAACAAAGATCTATTCTCGGATAGGTAAATAGTCATACCGGTTCTCCCACATCTCGATATATGCTGACCAAAATCTTGGCCAATCCGAGTGCAACTGCCGTAAGTCTACTTTGTGCTCATCATCGAGCACCTCAGGTGGCACGGGAATCGGTTGTCGAAATCCAAATTGTCACAGAACCCGATCTAACTGGTGCATCTCCACGGTCGCATAGTTGATCAATAGGACCTTCACGTGCCAAATGTTTAAATTTTGCAAGAACTCCTCCGAAATTACTGCCTGAATTGTCGGATCCTCATACGGTGTCCATTGAAACTATATTAACATTACCAAAATATTAGTTATATACATAATACTAAACACTAAATACGAAATACTAAATTATAAATACGAAATTCGAAACTTACTTGTGATTCCGACCGTTGGTCCAATAGAAGCCGTATATCTTCAAGCGAGGTAGGTATTCCAAAGATAACTCATGAATGGTTCCACCTAATTAAATAAATGTTTAGCATACAATTATACTATAAATCTACGTAATAATTGTAAAATATAACATTAAATTTACCTCGTTATCAGTGGGAATGAATATGGGTGGTCGAGTCGAGGACATAAAAATAGAAATCAAAACCGTGCCCATGATTGCAGTAGTGATAGGCAACCTCCGTTTTTTGCTTTACTCTGCTGCGTCGCCCTGCACATCTCCCGATACAACTTCGATAGCACGGCAGACCCCCAACTCAATTCACCGGCTGCTCTAAAATCAACAAGTTTCAGCAACCATCTTAAGTGTACAAGGTTTCTAGACAGATCCGACATCAGATAACCTTCAATTATCTCAAGAATGTATGCCCGAGCATACCGTATTCTTTCTATTTCGGTCGAACCATCATTTGGCTCCGAGAATGTGTCTCGTAACCAGGTAATCTCTATCCGACCTCCATGAATGTTATCCGGAATGGCACCCAGAAGCTCGTAGCATACGGCCATCAATCGGTAGAAGTTGTGGACTCGGTGACTCTGACCCGCCCACCCAAGAATCCCAACTACAACTGCACATCTTCTAGAGTGATGGTACACTCTCCGCATGGAAGATGGAAAGTGTGCGTCTCGGGTCTCGACCTCTCTATCAACGCACTGATCAAATTCGGCTCCAACTTGAACCCCCGGCCTATCGTGGCCACGTGCCAAAAACCCGCTTCCCACAGGTAATTCTCGATCAACGGCGATGGGGGACTATGCATATTGCAAATATAACATTGCAACACCCGATCTACAGACTGTTTAAAAATTATAAAATAAAAATTAATTAAAATTGCATAAACCTAAAAAATATTAAATAATATTGAAAAATTAAAATTAAAACTTACCATTTGCATTTGATCGACGGAGATGTGCTTGTTGTCTAGACGAATTAATTCCCCGGCCATTGGTAATACGATCGAAAATTTTAAAAGTTTCAAAAAATATATTAAAAATTTAAAAAAGCTTTTTGTAAATATTAAAGGACTATTTCGAAATTTCAGAGGAAGTTTCAAGGACTTAAAGAGAAATTTGAGAGGAATTTGAGAGAAGAATGAGTAAGGACTAAAGTGTAAAAAATAAAAGAGTTGGGGGGTTTTTATAGGTTTATTTTTTGACCGTTGGAGGCCCAACGATAAAAAAAATTTTAATCGTTGCAGGGCTAAAGCGCACCCCTAAGGACGCGCTTTCCTAATTTTTTCCCACAAAACGCGCTGATGTAGACTCGTTTTGTGGGGAAATGACCATTTTCCGTAAATTTTCAAGAAATCGGCCCTTTTCCTTAAATTTTATTTTTTTGATGTATTTGGGTATATTACCCTTCTTAATGTCTATACTTTTTCGATTTTGAAATTTTTAGTCTTAATGTAAAATGACAACAATCAAATCTATTAATAGATTTTTTGTGACTAATATGCGAAAATAACAAGCTAACATGATATTACATATGTGATAATTTATTTTTCATAACAAATTCTATACATTGAAGAATTTAACCAGTTGATTATAATTGAAACTTCAAATTTGGAAGGTACAAAATTAAAAATAACAAAAATAAAGTATAGGGATTAAATATATAATTTTGCCAACAAAATTTACCCATATACTACGATATACGTATATTGAATTTTTTACTTCAATAATTATTATTGGAGAGAAAAAGGTAAAGTTATGAAATGGAGATATGAAATATCTGTTTGTTTTTTTTTTTTTTGAAAAGGGGTCAATTTTTGGGGGTAAATACGTTAAAATAGAGACTTTAAAGAAAGACATTTCAAGAATCTTACTTGAAATTATAGTATAAAAAATGGTGAAGTTGACAGTGAAAAAGCAATACTATGGGGTGACATGGAGGGTGAACAAATGAAAATGCTTCAGCCACTTAACATTGCTCTCCTCAAAAACCCAAAAAACTTAAAAAGTCTTCTGTTTGAACAATTAATGAATTAAAATTAATCATGATTTGGTTGAATATCGTAACTCCTTAAAGAAACTACTAAGTGGGGACACCTTGCCAAATGGATAACTTTGATTCATCATCCAATTTTAGCTTTTATAAATTCTCAAATTCCCATTCATCATGACATCATCAACGCCTGCTTCTGGAGTAGTTTATCTTCCATCTCTACATATTTTCTTAAGCTTTTCTTTTAAAAAATAACTCCATTAATTGAACATCAATTAGAAAACGAAATTAAGTTAATTAAAAACTTAAAAGTACCCCTGATTTTTTTAAGTATAAATGAATTTGCAGTTGATTGGATCATAAAAAAGTATTAAATAATTTATGTTTAAAATTCTATTTAATATTAATTTTAAATAATATAATTATTTATCTGACCATTTAATTTTATAAAAAATTATTTTAATACTTCATTTAATTTTTGTCTCTTAAATTTTTATTAAATCACTCAAAATGAATAAAAATTTAACATTTTATAATTTTGCTGTTGTGATATACAAATAAATTATCACATTAGTAATTATTTATTTTTAAAATATAAAAATTCAAAAAGGTATAAATTTTATTTAAACTTTAAAATTTTAGAAAATATATTTAAAAGGAATAAAATAATTAATTGTTAAAGTGTCATACATATGGACTTTCATATGGATGTCACGTTAACAAAATTAATAGATATTAGTTTTCTATCTCTTTTAGAATAATTTGACAAATAATACAAAATAAAAAAATAAAAGAAACAAAAATTAAATGAATAATTAAAATATATTTTTATAAAATTAGAAAGCAAAATAAATTATTATACCGGTATAAATTTGGTTCATGAATAATTTCTATCCCGTTATTAAAAAATTAATGGAAACCAACCCTTCAACATATATAAAATTCCCCAAGGCATTCGTTAGGCGGTAGATTGTAGGTGTCCCAAACGTTAACCTAAAATTTATGGGTATAATGATTTTTTAGTTTTCTAATTTTTAAAACAATAATTTTAACTTTTATTTGTTTTTAAATTTTTTAAAAGAATTACAAAAATAATGAGGAAAGTTAATGTTTTAAACTTTGATGAAAAATTATTTAAATCTTGATGTGTCATTTACATAATAATTTATGTATATAACACGTTTGTTAATTTTTTCATCTATGTTAGGATAATTTGACAGAAAATATAAGTTTAAATTAAAAATACGAAAAAATTAAATGGAAGATTAAAATATTTTTTAATATATCTAAAATTGATATAGTTAAGGCATGGTGGTACGTAACTTAAAAATATATGTATATTTTGACTTAATGTTTATTTTTATATATATTCTCAAGCTGAAATCATTTTAATTATTGAGATAACGATGTTATTTATCATCCGATTTCTTGACAAAGGCCAAAAGAGGAACAAATAATTGGAGATATTTTTTATGTTTACTTTGGTTCTACCATGGATGGAATCAACCAAAACAGCTTCTCTTCCAAAGAAACGGGTTCGAAAGGGAAATGCAAGAGGTCTCTTTATTTTGTCTTGTCTTGCTTTCAAATCCCTGTACTCTTTAATTTATTAAAATTTAGTTCTAAATTTTTTGTTCTAGAAATTTAGTCCTTTCATTTGTCTAATTAAAAATTAAAAATCTAATTAACCAATCATCTAACTTGAAAATTATGGTCATTTTAACATCTACATTTGAATTCTTTCATTATTTGCAAACTACGACCAGGCTGTTTTCTGAAATTGAAATGATAATGTAGGAGGGATAGTGATGCAATCGGGTGATTGCAACAGAATGGGTGAAAGGGAATAGCTATGGTTGGGTTGCCAACAGTGGAGGAGACTTGAATTGATGGCTATATTTATTCTTTTATTAAAACATAGAAAACTTTCAATTCGTTTTCGTTGTTAGACGGTAAAGTATCAAATTTGGTAATTAAAGCTAACCCCAAAAGTTCTTCCCCAACGCATTCTTAATATATCTTTAAACCATAAAAACCCTAACCCAAATTCAATTGCTTCCTATCAATTCCTACATTTTAGATATATGCTTTTTGGATGCAAAAAAAGACAAACAAAATTGTATTCAAGTTTTCGATTAATATCCATATAGTATATTTCTTATAAAAAGTAAATGAATAATAAGAAAACTTGTAAATTTAATTTAACCGATTTGTGTTGATGCTTAGCATCTCCAACTCTTGAATTCTCATGTTTTCAAGGGAAAACTGCCTAACCTTGTGTAATGGATGGAACACGAAAACAACTATGTTTCTTTGGTTAATGTTCCTTTCTCTCCTTGTTTCTTCTTTACTTATGTTGTTTTCCCACGTTTACGATTTCCCGTTAGAATTAAACCAAGATAAGTACTTATCATAATTACCAACCATCACAATGTTACGTGGCATAATTTTACTCGCTTTAAAGATGTCGAGAAGTGTAGCCACATTAGGGGCATGTCGGAACTCAAGAAATATTTTCAACAATTTGACTACTTATCAATTTCCAACAATCAAAACAATAACTTCACTGACATTTTCGATGCCCAGTTTGAATCCGTCGTGATTTTGTACTAATAAAAGCTTGGGTTATCGGTAATTGGAAAGCTCGATTCCAAAACAACATCGACAATCATGTCCCTGAGGTGCAGTGTTCTCGAAACCGGTCTAACAATCCATGCGAAGAAACATTTTACCTATTTTTATGGAAGGTCGAGGTGGGATTGTGGATCGCCAATGACTGTAACAGAAGCTTTTTCGCCTACGAACATGATCGATTATATAAGCTTACCGGAAATCAAAACAGTGTTTAAGCGCTCGTTTTCAATGTGGGCTTCAATTATTCCGGTGAACTCCACGGAGATAGACAATTACCCAATGGCGAATATTAGAATCGGGGTTTTCAAGGTTGATCACGACAACGATCAACCATTTGAAGAGGTTTTAGAAGTGTTAGCTCATCCCTTTTAACCAGAGAATGGAAGGTTCCACTTGTACGGAGATGAAATGTGGGCCATTGATTTTGAGAAAGTGAAATCAAAGGTGGCTGTTGAATTGGAATTAAAGGTGCTCTTGGGCAGGCCTATGCAAAGTATTTAGATCAATTTTTTCAGGTTTGGGCTCGACTCGAAAAATAAAATTATTTTTTTACCAAAACCTGACCCAATTAAAACAAAGTAAACTTGGGCCCAACTTGACCTGTCAATATTAGATTTATTAGATTGTTTTTATTTAAATTTATTTTTAAAAAATACACTAAATGCACTAAAAAAGGCTAAAATAAAAGTTTCTAACACATTAAAAATATTTATATTAAAAACTACCATAAATATAATAAATGTTTTATTATATTAAAAACACAAACAAATATATTAAATATAAATTTTAAAATTTTATTGGGTCGGGATATTTAGTTGGGTAACTTTTTTTTTAGATATTGAGTAATGGGTTTAATTGTTATTTAGTTAATGATTTAATATAAATACATAATTTATATAATATTGTTTTATAGCATAATATTCGGGTTGGACCGAGCCGACCTCAAAATTATTCCTCATATTTTATTTTTACCTAAGCTCTTTTTTGAGCATTGTATTTTGTTCAAATCCTGCCATTTTTTGGACAAGACTAGCGACACATGAGATTGGTCGTATACTCGAGTTGACCTATAGTTCGATCAATGAATTTATAATGTATCTGAGCTTGAAGTCACAAAATGAAAAAGTGATTCTTAAACTTGACGACCTAGAAAGTATTCAAGCATTGTATGGATAAACCCTAACTTTAAATATGATTCTTTGTTGGACAACAAAGCAATTTTATAGTTGGAGATTTTCATCGGTCGTCCTTTTCCTTCTTTTGATGATTACATAAGAGCCTTCTTTTTTGAGCTCTTTTAGAACTCTTTTTTTATAGTATTGTTTATGTATGAATTAAAAATTGTTCACACCAAAAGAAAAAAGAAAAGAAAAAGATTTGAAACGATTCTTTGATTTGTAAAAGGATGTAATATATTTGTGAATAATTTTTTTTTTTTGGTTATATTTAGTGGTGTTATATATGTATATATTATTATAGTTTGATTTTTCTTCTTTAAAAGGTGTACTAACTTTTTGAAGCAGGAAATGATAGAAAGACAAAACTCTTGACCATACCTACATTTATCTTTTTAAACATAATGCCTGAGCACAACATCGACGAGTCGCCGGGTACTTTCTCAGGGTACACTCTGTTCCACCTATACCGGCCCCTAGTACTATTTTATCTATTTTCTATTGTGAGTAGCTTTTTTTTTGTGCTTCTCGACTCAGACTCTAATATGATTTGGTTTTGAATTTTGTTGAAATGTATAAAGTTTGTTTTCCTTGATCAATTGTTTCGCATATTAAGATGTTACTAACAGGAGAGTTCTGAATGATTTTTCGCCTTGTAAATGCTACTTGTGTGTTATAATTGTGGTAGAAAGCTTTAAGGCTAAGAGCAGGATCATATTGATCAATTGAGCAAATAGCCAACACCAGTTCAAAAATGAATGTGAAGTTTTTTTAAATAATTTCTTCCAAGTAAGAAGCAACTAGCGAAATGCCTCTGTTTGTCTCTCTCTCTTACAAGCTGAGCATTTGCAGTAGATTGTAGATCATGCACATAAAGGAAAACCAGAGATATTATTTGTTCTGCTGCAATGGGGTCAATGAAAAGATGCAAAATTTGCATTCTCCATTTTTTATAGCTGTTAATTGAATTAACCTATCTGGTGAAGAGGCAAGAGTGTTTGACAAACCCCACCTTGCATTAGATAGATGAGCCATGTTACCTTAAAAACATGTCTGATTCCACATTTGGTGGAGACCCCAAAGATGGTAGGAAAATATGCAATGTGCAAGCTTTCCTGAATTAAAAGGCCTGATTCAACATTTGGTTCCTGCAGGCACATAAGTCACTATGCTTGAAAGAAATCAAGTGGGAATTTACAATGAACCGTGACTGCTTTTTTAGTGATCTTGAAATTATTTAATTATTCAGGATGGAGCCTTATTTTCATATTTCTCTTTTATTATCTAAACTAGTTCCCTTACTTATACTCTTCTTAATTTTGGAGAAAAGCCTATATCAAATGTCATACACCACCTGCCTTTGTAGTTGTGGGATTGGAACACTCCATCTCATTCCTTGCATTTGTGCATATTGTGGATTGTTTTCTACCTATCTTCCTGGTAATTAGTCTTGCTTATGTTGCATAGGAAAAGATATAACTTCAAGTTTTACATTTTAAAAATCTGCTTACCTACTCCTCTTCCACCCAGCTTTCTGATTTTCTGCTCATAGTTTCTTCATTTTTTTCCCATCATCTTCTTTATACAATCTGGTTAATCATCGGGGTGGATAGTTAGCTCATCATCAAGTCTGCTAGACACATAGACCTAGTGAATGCAGTCTAATTTTTTTGTGCAATAGAGGTTAGGATATGGTCAATCGTGTTTGTGGAATAAAATATTCTGACTTCGACTTAATGTACTTAGAGTGATTCATTTATGACTGATCTTGAACACGATGGTAACATATTGCTTCTTCCCCTAGATGGAATCAATGGTGCGTGAGCAGTGTGGCTGTTGCGCTTGTTTGCCAATCATAAACTTATCTCTTGTTGAGATTGGGCTGTTGCGCTTGTTTGTCGATCAGCATGAAATGCTATTCTCTGCTTTATTTCCACACTGTAGAATGGTTTCTGCTAACAACTCACTCTCTGATCTGAGTGCATTGCCTGTTGCAATAGAGTTTGGCCTAGCAGTGTCCAAGGTGACTTATGAAGAGAATGGCTATGACGGGGGAGTGTTCAAATAACTGAATTGTCAAGAACCTATAGATTTTTATTTGAAAAAAAAATGTCATTTTTTTTCTTTCTAACAGAAAATTTTGATTCTTACACATTATGAGATTAAAAAATGTCAGTTAATTTTTTGAAAGGTCAAAATAGATTTTCTTTTTTTCTTCTCATTTTCTGATTTGACCAAAAGCCTCTGCATGCCCTGTTTTGCCAGGATCCAAGTCCAAATGTGTGTTTGAAAGGGTTTAGTTCAGAGATGGTGGTTGAATACGACAAATGTTTAGTAAAAAAAATGTGGGAATTATTTGCATTACAATTTACAGTGCTCCAAAAATCCAAACAAAGAGTTTGGGAGAGAAAATAAATAAATACAAACTCTAGGGAGCTAAATTTTAGTGGAAAGCTATAAAAAGAGAATGAGAGGAGCCATTAAAAACAATGGTAGAGCCTTTGTATAACCATCCTCTAGCGAATAACCAGGAGAAAGCCTCTTAATGTTAGTCAAGTCCCAAATGAGAAAGAGGGAGACAGAGATAACCAAGAAAAAAAGAATAAACACAAAATGCTTTCCTTCGGTTAAAATTACATGCCCCAAAACCAAAAAGAAAGAAACAAAGTGATTTGATGTAGAATCAGAAACAAACATTTTTTTTTTAAAAAAAGGGGCAAAATAAAGAAAGGGTTCGATCATCTGCTTTTTCAGGAAGGGGAAAAAAGAGAGAAAAAGTTGTATACGTAAAACATTGTTGTTGTTTTTTTCTTCTCTTTGTTCTATGTTTGGAAGGGAAAGAAAGTAGGGGAAAAAGTAAGATGGTGGTGTACCTGAAAAGAGATGTGATTGAAGATGTGGTAATAATAGGAGGATTGATAGGAGTGCAATTTGTTAATGCAGGCAACTCGGTTTTACTTGGTTATCTCATGTCCCTTGGCCTTAGCCCTTTCACCATTGTTATTTGCTTCACCCTTGCCACCTTCATTATTCTCTCTCCTTTTGCTTTTTATTTTGAAAGGTAATCTTTCTTTCTTTTGCTTTAGCCATGAATGAAAACTTTTTGAAGGTGTCAATTCACATTCATTCATTTTTGCAGGAGCCTATGGCCCAACCGTCTAACACTGAAATTGATAATTCAGCTTGTTTTTATCTCCTTTGGAGGGTAAGGCCGTATGTATATTATGAAGAAACAAGATAAAAAAAAAAATGCCTTAAGTAATGATGTCGACAATCCATTTTCAATTATGTTAAATCATCTTTGTTGCAGGGTGACCTTGTTCCAATTCCTCTACCTCAAAGGGATTAATCTAACTTCACCAGCAGTGGCAACAGCCATGCCAAACCTTGCTCCTGGGCTTATCTTTATAATTGCTTGGGTTTTCAGGTACTAAATTCAGTTCTCTCTTTTTGGTTTTTGGTAATCGAATCAGTAACGAAAAACCCGATGATGAATTTTGGCAATGTTGATGCAGGGTAGAAAAAGTTGTTCTAACTTATCTATACAGTAAAATAAAGATTGTAGGCACGTTCGTGTGTGTCGCAGGAGCTGTTACAATGAGTATAATGCAGAGTACTGACACGTCAGGAGATGCAATGATGGATCACCCGGCAGTGGATAACGATATTTTCGACAAAAATAAGATCATCGGTTGCATGTACCTCATGGCAGCAGTCCTAGTTCTATCAAGCAGTGTTGTATTGCAGGTATTCTTGAAATGGAAAACAAATATAGGAAGGTTAAATATGAGTTTTTTTTTTTTTGCTAAGATTTCATGTTCTGCAGGCGGCAACTTTGGGTGATTTTCCGGCTCCGATGTCCTTATGTGCAATAACATCGTTTATTGGACTGATTATAACTTCAATAGTGCAGTTGTTCAAAAATCATGATGCCGAATGGGGTTGGCCCCTTGTCAGTGTTTTGGACCTAATTGGCTATTCTCTACTGGTATACAACTACCCTTTCTTGGTGTAATGTCATAACTACTTACATGGTAGATGAAATTTGAATGCATATAGAAAGATTCGAAACAATTCATAAAATGCTATAAGCACATCAATTCTTGCTTTACATTTTCAAGTTTTATAAATTTTCGTCCCCTTTTAATGCGGCTGTTCTTTTTGCATTGATTTTGTTCTAATTCGGACATGCAGGGAGGTGCTGTGAGCGGAGCATGTGTAAGCTTCAATGGATGGGCAATGAAGAAAAGGGGACCAGTGCTTGTCTCAATGTTTTGCCCCATTGGAACAGTCATTACAGTAGTTCTCTCCTTTATTACTTTGGGCCAGACCATTTCGTTAGGAAGGTAAACCATATATATACAGAGATTCACCGATTTGCTTCTTCAAAGTTCCAAATCCAAAGTTTTCCAACATAATATGAATCCTTTTTGTAAATGCAGCCTTGCCGGAATGTTCCTCATGTTCATCGGTCTCTACTTCGTCTTATGGGCTAAAGGAAAAGAAATTTACTCAGTCGGGGATGGCTTTGGAAGCGAGTTCGATCCAGAGAAGCCTCTGCTAAGCTAAATTACTATCCACTTCCAATCTAAAAACCAACAAAAACGAAATTCCGGGGAAAACTTCTCGTTCCGAACCGAAGCAGACCCGATATAGCGGATACGAATACCATACGAAATGTGATCGATACGAATGTAAATGTTCCTATATTTCAACTGTTATTTTTGCAGATTCAATAATAGAGATGAAGAAGTGTTAGGTTGGGGAAAAGAGAAATGAGAGAAGAGTTGGGCAAATGAGTGGAAAAAAATTGTGGTACTGGGATTTTAGGCTTTGATCATCCTTATCAGTGTGGCCAATGGCATTGTAGTAAAGCACTTATGATTCAATTCAAACACCCTTTCTTTTTATCCATCATTGCAGGCACCTACGTGCCTTGACAATAACTTGTTGGAACATCTGCAAAGAAAGAATTAAATCCTACATTTTGGGCATCAATGGGGGAACACCTTTACTTGATGATAGTAACGTGTTTATTGAGAAAAGAAAAAAGAATCTCTTCTTCAAATAAAAAGTTATCACAAACAACTAAAATAGGTCATTTTGTAATTCTATTTGAGTACTACTATTAATATGATTAGGAAAAAGTGGGAAAAAAAAAAGTAGATAAAAAATCTAATTTGACCTTTGTGGTATGTTTAAAATGTGATATTGTGGCTGACAACTCCACTTTGAGGATCTTTACAGTTGTTTGATGGCAAATTAAAATTCCATTAGTGGCATGATATTAAGAGTTGAGCCTTTTTTTAGATTAAAAAAAAAATAGAATTCATCCTATGTTTACTTTAAAAATTATAATTTAATTAAAATAAAAATTTTAATATAAATAATTATTTTTAATAATAGTTATTTATTAATATCGCTAAAAATATAACTTAGTAGTGGTTTTTATTTAAAATATATTTTTATTAAGTTTTTGTAATGAAAATCTCTATTCAATAATTTTTTTGTCATTTTATTGTTGAATGGATGTATGCTATCTGAAATTTTATTTATACTGTATTATTTTTTAGAATATAATATGCTTTATCATTACACCTAATACTTATTGGTATTATAAATTTTTTTATAAATAATGCTAAATATTGTACCAGGTAAAAGTAATTAGAAGTAATTTCAAATAAATAATTCTACTAATGGTTTTTTTTCATCTCACTAACCATTTTAAAGAATAAAAATAGAATAATTGAATTATTAAGAAAGGTAGTTTTATTTTTCAAAATAATTTACTAAATGAGTTTGTGTCAATAAATTAATTGATACTAAATTCAATCCAAAATCAAATCATTTTTTTATTTCTCATTGTTTGCTTATTATTTATGTTCGAGGTTTTGGTTATTTCTCTTAATAATTTTATCTTTAAGGTTCAAATTTACATTATCACTAAAATTAACATATCAACATTTGTTGGTCGAAATCAAATCATATTAAATAGATAACAATAATAATAAATTGATATTTGAGAACACTTTATTTAGGGCATCTACTTAAAGATCACATTATAGTAGAGATCTCGTAAGATCATTTTAAACCAACAATTGAAATAAAATGAAAAAAAAAAAAGTTGATCATTCCACGTATGATTAACATTAGAAAATGTGAGTTTACTTTTTAATCAACATTAAAGAAGAGAGATTGATTCTTTTAAAAAATCAATATATTCGATAACTGATGCAATAGATTCTAGGTCACCGATACAATTTTTTAATTTTTAACGCGATTTTATCATATGACTACAATCTCTTCATTTTTTTCTTTTAATCACAACCATTAATTTAAAAAATATCTCACAAGATCTCGGTATAATAAAATATCATCTTAGAAGTTGTTCTTTATTATTATTTTAAAAATGGAACTAATAATATTCTTGGGCTCTCGTTGTGCTACAGTTATTGGACCACTAACAAGCCCAAATCCATGAATAGTTATGCTTTTTTAACCAAATTTTATTCTATTTTCAAAAAAACATTGTTCTCGATTTTCCTCTAAAATGGTGAATAAGCGTGATTCACGTTTTAATGCTGAACTGATGTTACTTACTACATAGGTATTAACTAATTTTAAGGCAAAAATATTGTTTTATTTTAAAAACTGAAGTTTTGGGTACTTTTTATTAATTCGATTTTTTATTAATATTTAAAAAGGAAGTGGGTGGTTTGGACTAGGCACTTGGCTTTATAATGGATTAATGGCGTGGCTAGCGCTGCAACAAAGCCAATAATTTTGCTTGACTTGTACAAGCGGCTAAAAGCGAAAAGGTTAACCTTCAACAATAACCTCAAGGTTAAGGATCATTAATCAAATCTGCAGAGGTTTATAAGTTGGAGATTTGACATTGCCCACTCACTCTTCCTTCAATTTTTTTATTTACATTTATCTATTGTAAGAAATACTATGATTTAGAGATTAAATTTATTTATTAAATAAATATTTTATTACATTCTTTTTGTTATTTATGTAATGTTTGATAGGAATTTTATTTTTTATATGAGTTATTACATATTTTTAATTTTAATTTTTATGTTTAATTATTATAATATATATATGTGTAATGAATAAATTTTACATAAAAGAGAAAATTTATTTATAAATAATAGAATAAGCAAATAAACATAATCCAATGAAAAGAGAATATTCTAACCCTAAGGTATCAGGTTTATCCTTACACTTGTCCTTTATTTACATGTAAAAGGTTTTACGGAAAATATTTTTTGTATTTTCCTGTGTTTGTTTCATAGAAAATAGTTTGGTCAACGGAAAATGACTTACAGGTCAATGTAAAATAAGCTCTTTTTCCTATAAAATGACTTACCATTTTGAAAAACGTAAGTCATTTTTCGGAAAAGAGCTCATCTATCGATAATTTTATTTTTATATAAAGATTAACTTAAATCAAGCTTAATATTATTATATTGATAATAAATTTTATTTTTATTTTAAAAATATTTAAAATATTATATTTTTCAATATTATTAAACATAAATATTTAATTATTTATATTTAGTCATATAATAAATTATTAATATAATAAATATAAATTATTATTTTAATAAATTATTTAATATTTCAATTTTATTTTAATAATAAATTTTAAAATAATAATTTTAAATAAAATTATTCACATATTATTGAAAATATTCAATATTAATATTTTAATAATAAATATTTATTACAATTATAAATATATTAATAATAAATATTTTATAGTATAAAGGACAAAATATGTCATAAGCCTATGTACACTTCACATATTTGTAATTTAGTCTTTGTACTTTTATTTTCTAGAATTTAGTCCATTTACTTTTCAAATTTGAAAATCAAGTCTAATTGTTGATATCGTTAATTTTTATCAATTTTGTTGATGTCACATTTTAAATAAAATACTTGCTTAATAGTCATGTAATTAAAAATGTCTTTGTAATGAATATGAATTTAACATAATATTTGTAATATATGTAAAAACAATGTAAAATATAAAATTATAGATAAAAATAAATTCAATTAAACAATGAAAAAATAAGAAAATCTCAAATGTATGTTTGTTTAATTGAAAATAACTTTTATGAAATATTTTTAAAAAATCTACCAAACAACAGAAAACATTTTACATAGATTACTCCAAACACTAAAAAATATTAACTTTTCCAGAAAAGTAAATCAATTTTCAGAAATCATTTTCCGAAAGTCATTTTCATTAAAACAAACGGAACCTTAATCTTAACGTCTTCTCAACTCATTAAAATCGAACATACAACTCTCTAAAATTACAATTTTTGAAATACAATTTGGAGCACATCCCAAATTAAGTAATGCATACGATAAATATTAACATTTTTACAAAATTATTATATACCTTTGAACTTAAATCCTCCGTTAATTTTAGACGCTAAACTCAAATACTATTTAAATTTTTATTTAATTATATTTGGGGTTATTGATTTATTTTTATTTATGTTATGTGAGATTTTAAATTTTAATTTAGGAAAATTATTCGGTACATTGTTAGTAGAGTCTTTAGATTTTACGAATAAAGAGATATGTAATAATTTTAAGGTTATTTGTGGAATAAAAATAATTGAACTCTTTTTGAGTCTTCTAGAATAATTAAACTATTTTATTTATTATCTCATATTAATTTAATTAATTAGGGCTAAAATAATCCTTAAAGAATATAATTTTTTAATAAAAATTTTCTAAAATAATTTAATTTATTGATTTATTTTTATTTATGTAATTTAATTAGAGATAAACAATAATGACATATAATGAATTATGATTGGTCCAAAATTTCTCCCTTTATAGTATTATTTATAATTACACTTATTATTAATATATATACTTGGAGTTTCTTTAAAAAATTCGTTAGATTATATAATTTATTTTAATTCTTTTTAGGAGTTATTGAGTAACGAGATTTGAATCTCATCATATTCAATTGTCATATAATTTTACATTATTGATCTCTAATAATTTATTTTAGTACTTACATAATTTATAACTAAATCAATTAAAATATTTACTCATTTGTCAACAATTCAATTCATATTGAACCTTATTGCTACATCCTTTCTTTGGATCAAAGATTCATTTTAAATAAACTAAAGTCATATATGGCAATAAATAATAATTTATATAAAATAAAATCAGAATTTAAAGTTGACATTCCTTCCTTCCATTTTATGAATGTAAGGAAGCATATAAATAGATTCATGTAGATACGATGAAACATAATAAAGAATTATAAATCAAATCACTATTACTCTAACAATTTTAACATCATTTTCTTATTTTACTTTATATTTTTTAATGAATTGTTTTAACTTTTGACATTATTAAAATTATAGTCCATTAAAGATTGGAAGAATGAATTCGATAAGAGAACAATCAAATAATTTCAATACAATATTGGAATATAAAAGACATTGTACAATAAGCAGCTTAAATTTATCGCAAAAAATTTTAAAGCACTTGAAATGAAAATTTATCAAAATATGTCATTTATTCAACCATTTGACAGGTTCAACAATATATAATATTTATACAATATCTAAACTATGTTATTTTAAATTATTTGTGAAAATGTACAATTTTTTTTAATTTTAAAATATTTTTAATCTGTTATGAATAATATATACAATTAACTACTCTTATATCACATGAAATAATAATCTAATCAATCAATATATATATATATATATATATAAAAAATTACCCCTTAGCCCATGGCTTAATTAATGACTAGTGTCACAGGGTTAGAACTTTAGTCTCGCAATCCATGCGGCATTAGACAATCCTTTTGATTTTTGATGCAAGCACGCCTAAATCAACTTAAACACCAAATAATTGAGGATTCACAAAGAAATCATCTAATACATCAATTTCTATAGCGGAAGCAACTCTAGCCAAAAGAAGACACAAAATAAAATAACCACAAAAAACAACGCATGAGGGGTATTTAAGTAAATGCTCTCAAAAAATTCTATCACTCTTAAGGATTCAAGATACAATAGACCATTTATAAGTGAGGGGGGGGGAGGCTCTCTGTTTATAGTTGAGTTCTCCCAAAATTAACTGTCTAGATCAAGTTACACCAACGGATGTGATTAGCCTATCCCTTAAATTTAGGGATTTACAAGATTACATAATCAATTTACATAATCAAATCAAATCGAATCAAATCTTCTAATATATGATTCCTTTCAATCTTCTAAGATTAGTTCCCATAAGTACTAAGGTAGGCTATTATTCCAAATCTACATCATTGGGTCACCCAGGCTTCAATTTGACAAGCTAGCTCTTTGAATCGAACCAGTTCTCTTAAGCTAAATGATCCATCTAATCTATAGATGTCCATGGGATGCATCTGGTGCAATGGTCACGGGCTTTACAGTTTGGCCCATGGCACTAGATCTTCCTTAAATATACTTTTTTTAGTAAAAGTACCATGGTGTATTAAAAGTCGTATTGCATTTTGTCTTTTATACTCAAAAAATGGCAAATTAGTCCATATATATTAGATTAAAGAGCAAATTGGTTATTTTGTTAAAAATCTCATCCGTTTCTAGTATTAAAAATTGGTCATTATATGTCAGAATGAGGTACACATGGACACAATGTGTAACTGCCTAGTTATTCTGTTAGTAACACTAGTTTTTAATAGTGAAAATGGATGAAATTTTTACTAAAATGAATCAAATTACTCTTTAACTGTAATGACCCAAAATTCACGGGCATCGAAAAAAGTATAGTATCGGGCCTCTGTCTTAGTAAACCAAGTTCGTAAACAATTATTAGAAGTAATTAGGAGTCTAGTAGTGTGCTTGATTAGGCTTTAATTTTGTGAATTTATCTTAATTGAGAGAAATTAGAAAAAAGGACTAAAGTGAATAAAGGGTAAAAGTTGAATTGTAGATTAAAAGAAAATAAAAGGACCAAAATTGAAAATAGGCCATTTAGCATATTTGAGGCGGCAAACATTAAAACAAAATCTAAGATTTTGTCAAGTTATAAATTATAAATATATTATTTTAGTTATAAATTATATTAAATTACTTTAAAATAATTATATTATAAGATTTTTATATGATAAATGAGTTATAATTTTGACAAATGGATGGTAATAAAATAATACATGTGTAATTAAAATATGTATACAATTGTAGTTTATAGATTTCGTTTGCTTATTAATTAAGCATAAGATATTTATTATTTATTATCTATTATTATTAAATTAAAATATATTTAATAATTAAATAATTAGTATAAGATTTTGGTTGATAATACATTATGATTTTGCCAAGTGTATGGTAAAGATAAAATACAAGTGTATTAATTTAAGTATGTACATTCGTAATATTTTATTTAATTAATAAATAGATATTTATTATTATTAAATTAAATTAATAAAATATTTATGAGATAAATAATTATATTATAAGATTTTTGTGATAAATAAATTATATGGTGACAATTGTAGGGTGATGATATTGTACAAATGTACAAAGAAGGATGTATACAAATGTATTATTTATAATTGGTATTAGAGATTTTATTAATTAAATAATTATATCATAAGATTTAATTGTGAAAAACAAATTAATTAAAGACAAGTGTAAAATATATAATTGTCCAATTGTAAAATAAGTATTTGTTATTGAATAGATTTTTATTATAATTATTATTATTATTATTATTATTATTGTTGTTGTTATTATTGCCATTAACAAATATATATATATATATATATATATATATGTATGTATGTATATAAGATATAAAGTAAAAAGAAACAAAGGAAAGAAAGAAAAAGAAAGAAAAGAAGAAAGTTAAAGAGGAGACGCAAAGAAAATAGGGAAAGAAAAAGAAAAGGGGGAACTAGGGAATTGAAGCTTGAAGTTTAATTGGTAAGTTAAATTAAGTCCTTTTCTCTTAATTTTGATGTTTTAAAAGCTTTAGAACAAGGTTTTATTGAAATTAAGTTGATATTTTGAGAGTTCATAGGTTTTCTAGTATAGTTTATGTTGAACAAAAAGTTGAAGTAGGGATTTAATTGAATGAATTTAAAGTTAGAATTAATAAAGGGATTAAACTGTAAAAAAGCCATAATTTTTTGTTGTAGGGACTAAATTGTAAGAATTTCGAAATTAGGTATTATGATGAAATTTTGATAGATATGTATAAGTTTGGTTGAAATTTGGATAGAAATAAAGTATGAATTGAGTTAGAAAAGTAGATAAATCTAGTTAAGACCAAATTGAAATTAAAGTATAAATTGGATAGAAATTCAATTAATTGTTATAAATTAGTGCTGTAATTAATAGTTTAATTATTATTATTTTCGTAGCTAACAAAGAACCCGAGACATTGACATCGAAAGGAAAAGAAAAAGTTATTGAGGAGTAATCGCGGAATCTGGTGTGTATTACTATAATTCAATTTATTTAGTTTTTTAATGATAAATTTAAATTATGAGAATGGTAAGTAAATAATGAGGTAAGTGACCATGTTGAATGAACTTGGGAAAAATAGAATTTAATGATGAATATGTGTTAGTATTGAATTATAAATTGAATTACATGTGATTGATATAAAAGTATATTGAATTAAATTGTGAAATTGAATTAGAAGTGATTTGAATTGTGAATTTGAGATTGAGATTGAATTGATAATATGTATGAATTGAATTTGGATGATTTGTGATCAATTGGAAGAGAAAGAGAAATTGATATTTGAACCAATACCCTATTAACTAGTTGGGCTAAGTCGGATATAGTTGGCATGTCATAGGATTGGAAGAGTTCAGAGATACTTCGACCTCGAGTCGATGAGACACTAGGTGTCACTATATTTCTTCGGATAGTTTCGATGAGGTACTGGGTACCAACTTTCTTCGGCTCTGCCGATGAGACACTGGGTGCCACTATATTGCTTCGAACTATCCGATGAGGCACTGGTTGCCAATCTGGTGTGTTTGGTTGGATCCGCGTATCCGCCTAAGTTCGAGTCTGTTAATAGCGGTAAAATAAAAAATAAAAAATAAAATGAAAAGCTAAATTAAATGAAATGAATCGATTGAGCCATTGAAGAAATGTTAAAAAGGAATGTGTATTGAATTTTTGAATTGAAAATGGAAATGAGAATGAAAAAGCATGAACCAAAGGTTCATGAAATGTTAGTTGGCTCAATATGAAATTATATGATGTCAATTGATGGAAATTTTAAATTAAGTAACGAATGTTAAAGAAATAAAAGTTATGTTTGGATTTGGTTTTAGTATGTTTAAGTTGTTTAATTTAATAATTATCTTTATTGTGTTTATAATTTGAATTATGGTAATACCACTAAGTATGAGATACTCAGCGTTCGGTTATTCCCGTGCGTAGGTTAATAGGTGTTCAGAGTTCCGGTTCAGCATCCAGAGTGATCCCGAATCCAACATAAAACTCGGTGATGTAGTCCTCTTTGATAAAAGTGGCATGTACATAAGTGTTATTTTGGTCATTTTAAAATGCTACATGATTTTTGTCATAAAGAATGGTATTTAGAATTTTGGTGTTTAAACTAATGAAATGGTACGAAATTTTATATGATATGCATGGTATAATTGGTACTAAATTTAGAATGGAATGAATGAAATTATAAGTTAATTTTAATAGCAATATAAATATTTATAAAGTAAATTATCAAATTAATGATATAGGTATGCTTTTAATACGATTAAATATGAAATTGCATTTGTTGTAATATTGGTTTTGGTTTGGCCTCGGTTTGAAATTGTAGGAAATGTTAAATATTTATAAAGGAGTTATATCAAAATTAAAAAAAAACATGAATGAAGTCAATTAGCATAAATTTATATAAATTTATGATATAATTGATATTTATTTAAAATTATTTATAAATTATCCGATATGTCTGATAATATTTCATAATCCTATTTCAACGACGGTTTAAAATTAAAGAATATTACATTAACAGTGACGAAATTTTTAACAGAAAAATAAAATACAATCTATCTACTAATATATAGTCTATAATATTTATTTTCCACCACCCACGTAATTTAGTTGTTATCATAGTACAACTGTTTTTCTTAGTTTATTTTAAATATTTTATGATAACTAAAAGAAAACCATAATTTTTGGGTTGGATTGTGTGTCTTTTGGTGGAGGAATGCTTGTCACCTACTTCTTTTAAATTTCCGATCTTTCCCTTTTATTGTTTTTTTATGCTTTTTGGAGAGAAGGTAAAAACTTTGATCTTCGGTTTTATTTCAGTTCTCTGATAATGGAGAAGCAGAAATGCAAGCTCTGTGCTCGAACATTCTCTAATGGCAGAGCTTTAGGAGGTCACATGAAAGGTCACTTAGCCACTCATCCACTGCCTCGAAAAACGGCTCAGCATCACCAACTCGGTGGCCGTACCGACTCAGCTTCCTCATCATCGTCTTCATCAGGTGAAGAGCAAGAAGAGAAAACCAAAGTTATCGAAGATAAATGTTTTGTTTACGGGTTAAGAGAGAATCCCATGAAGAGTTTCAGGTACGCAGATCCCGATTTCTCATTTGCGGTAATAGATTCTGGGTCCGTTGTTCTAGACAGAGAAAGTGAGACCGAGTCGAGAAAACCAACTCGGCGACGATCTAAGAGATGCCCAAAAGCGTGTACTAATACAAAAACAACAGATGGAATCAAGAAACAAAAGTTGTTGAGGAAACCCACTTTGGTCGAGTCACCGACTGAGCCAGAACCGGTGAGTTCAGTTTCCGATACTTCACCTGAAGAACATATTGCTGTGTGTCTTATGATGCTGTCAAGAGATGTTTGGAAAAGCAAAAATGTGGAACAAAACTCAGAAGGGAACAAGTCTAGCAAGAAAAAGATTTATGGGAACCATCGATGTGAGCTATGTAAGAAAACATTTCGATCTTTTTACACATTGGATGAACATAAAAGGGTTTGCTCTGAAACTAAAAAAACACGCAAAGTCGCAACCACTGCTGCTGGTAATAACAGCAAGATATTTGAGTGTCCATTGTGTTACAGAGTGTTCGGTTCGGGACAAGCACTCGGTGGTCACAAGAGATCCCATTTGCTTGCTGCTACTCCAAATTCAGGCAAATTTGACAACAATTTGATAGATCTAAACTTGCCAGCTCCATTGGAAGATGATGAGTTTAGTGTGGTTTCAGATGCTCAAACTGAATGATGGGGCTATTCACGTGGATCTGATGCTCTATATTCAATGTTTTTATGCATTGTTTTTTTTTTTTTTTTAAATTTTCTTTTACTGTAGTTTCTTAATATTTCTTCATTCATAGATGAATCATGAATGTTTGGTATTCTTTCAATTCCTCATTGTTTCTCACCCACACTCCATTTCTTGAATTATCCGCAATCAAAACACTTACACAGTTGCTGGAAATTATTACAAGCTTAATATGGAGTTTTTGTCATGGTATTAGCAGCCATTGTTATGGAATCAGATAGCAATGACTGTGAACCAGGTTTCACTTCCAATGTACTTCATGACAGAAAGGGGGGAAAAGAAAAGCAGTAAAGCATTCTTTTTTGTGGGATTTGGTTGGGTTAGCCAGTGGACCAAACACGCAGGCCTCTGCAAGTACCCAAGGTGTCCAATTCTGCTAACATGTCCTGTTTCTTATCATCCACATTTTTCATGTAAAACTATTTATTGGTTTTGTTCTCTGTTCCATTTTGAAGAAGGATATCGTATGATAGGAGCATTAACTACAAATTTAAGATGAATTGACTCAAATAACCTCACTGCAAATTGGATTTTACATTCCAAAATCCCTTGATTTCTTGCATGAAAAGGTGATTCAAAATGTTTTATCTGCCTTGAAATGAACGAAATAAACGGGCAAAAAGATGTCATTACTATTATTATAGAAAAATCAGTCAAATTTAATGCATTTCCAGAAACAATTCGTAGTACATTAATAATTATTTAATGAATTTTAGTTGTCGTAACCATTTTTTTGACAAAACGAGAATCGAATTTGAGTTGTGAAAATGATAAAATGGGAGTCGCCACCGATCTTTATTCGAGTATGATCGGGTCACCTCGTAAAACGGTTATTTTTAATAAACAATTTTATTTATCAAAACAACGATTTTGGTCTACGAAACTCAAAAAATGGGTTCAGGAGTCGGTTACGTACGAGGAAGGATTAGCACCCTCGACACGCCCAAAATTGGTACCAAATTGATTGATCGATGTCCTAATGTTGAAAACTTTGAAATGATTCGAAAATGGATGCTTTTATTTTCAAAACTTGAAAGGATCAGAAGGGATACTAAGACTTCTTTATTTCGCAAAGATACAGCATCGTATCCGATGAAGTTAGATGCAGTACGCTTTAGACTCCGAAACTTAACTTGTCTTTGATTTTAAAACTCATTAAAAATTTCAAGGCGATATTCATTATTTGTCAAATGAGAAATCGGAACCCGATAAGTTAGGGCTCGATTTTCTTGAAATTCCAAATCTGGAATATTTCCTTTACTTTAAAAGAAAAAAAAAAACTTATCTCAAGTATCTAGGCGTCGAGTCCGATGAAGATTAAGTGCAACATTTCAAATTCCGAGATTAAATGTTTTGTTTGAAACTTGTATTGCTGTTTTAAAAGGGGGTATTCCGTTGTTTAGTTTAAACGAGAGAAATTAGAACCCAGTAAGTTAGGGCTCGATTTTCCCGAATAACTTAATACGGAATGTTGGTTGTTAAAAAATGAGGCATCGAGATAGATTAGCGACGAGTGATAAGGATGTTGATAACAATAGAGAAAAATCATAATATAGGTAGTGGGCAAAGTGAAAGTATTACGATAATAATAGTATATTAATGAAAGAATGAAATAACGATAATAACAATGATTTATAAAAATAAAAATGGCAATTAATGAGCGAAATAGTATATGTAAAATAAATAAAACTATATATGTATATATAAAATAATATGATAATAGTAATAATAATGGTAATATGATGATAAAAAGGGTGATAATAATAATAATGAAAACAACAAATAATAATAATGGTTAAGGTAATAATATTAGTGATAGTAATATGATAAGAGTAATAATAATGATAGTAGAAAAATAAAATAACACATATGGTCGTGAAAAGCAAACAAATAATAGTAAAACATAATGAAAATAACAAATAATAATAATAATAATAATAATAATAATAATAATAATAATAATAATAATAATCATAGATATATGAAAATAATGATAGCAAAAGATGGATAAATTATAAAATAATAATAATAAAAATATAAAGAAAACGGTGGATGTTAATAAAAATTTTATAATAATAAAAATAAAAATAGTAGTACTAATAATAGTAGCATAATAAAATAATAGTAATAATAATAAATGATCAATAATAATAAAATGAAAATATTAAATAGTAGTAAAATTGCAAAGTAATTGAAAAATGGGTTAAATTGTATTAAAAACGGAAGTTTCGGGTCAAATTCTATAAGATAAATAATAGGGGGACTGGATTGCAACGCGCGCGAAAGAATGAGGGACGCGGAGCACAATTTTCCCCAAGCGTTTTGAGCGTGACTTTTTAAAGGACCAAATTACAAAGCTACGAAATATCTGGGCTAAAATTGAAATAACAGAAAACCTAATTTTAAAAGTGAAAATGTGAAGGATCGAAAGCGCAACAAACCCCTTTTGTAAAAACACGCGGATCCTGAGGTGGGTTGGGTCAACACGCGGATCTGAGGGGCTAAACGACGTCGTTTTGAGGCCACTGAACTAGGCCCTAAATGGCGTCATTTTGAATCTTTATAAAACCAAAATTTCCTTTCATTTTCATTTCTTGCTTGCTTTAAAAAAACCCTTCTTGTTTTTTTTTCTCTGCGAGTTACTCCCGTGAAGGCTTTGGTAGTGGGCTCCGTCGCTCGGCGTTGCCTCCTCCGACCCACACGTGGTAAAAAAAATAAAATTTGATTTTCTCTCTTTTTTTAAAAATATAGTATATGTGTATGCTGAAAAAGGAGGGAAAGAAAAGAAAAAAAAATTCGAAAATGATAAAAATTTTACCTCTTTTTGGTTTCTGTTCTTGCTTTTTTTTTTTGAGGTTTTCTTTTTGTTTAATCTCTGCCTTTTTGTTTAATCAACACTTGCTATTCTTTGATTTTTTTTTTGTTTGAATCTCTATATTGCTACTGATAAAATAAAAATCCCCGCTTTACAAAGAAAAATTTTCAGCTTTTATAGCCTAAAAATCCTTTACAACTTGTTTGCTTTCTATCGATTCTTGTTTAATGCTTGCAGGCACGCTTGGGAGGCGACGTGATAGGGCGGTGGAGCAGAGGCGGTGGACGTGACTTCTGGTCAGGGGCAGAAGGTCAGGGGTCGAGCAAATGGTAGATGGAACGGCGCCTAGGGTAGCTTTTAGGGTTTTTTATTTTTTTCTGAAAAATTTAGTGTTTGGGCCTATTTCGGTTAGGCTAGGGTATTTAAATTGGGCCCCAGGCAGAACTGGGCTTGTACAGCTGCCCCTCTTTGTTCATTGTCGTGCAACGGGAATAGAGTAAAGACATAAGAAAGACCAATTTTGCCCGGTCTCGCTGGGCTTTTGCTTCTTTGGTGCACCTTTCTTCAGGTAACCTCATTCCGGTCCACCGCATCTTATCGTTTCGATCCACTCCACCGTTGTTTTGGTGAGATAGGACCTGTAGCTTCAATTTGCTCCCTGCAATCTCAAGGAGATAGGTTTAACTGTCTTCTATCTCGCTTCTGCTTGCAACTTTAGGAGATAAAACTCGATGTTTTCTGTGCCTTCCTCTGACTTGAAGCCAAATCTGCTATTTTCAATTTACTCTGCGACATCAAGAATGCCAAGCTTGCTAACTTTGATCTACTCCTGCAATATCGGGAATGCGAGACCTGCTATCTTCAATCTGCTCCCGATTATACGGCGGGGGCTCAACTCACCTCTCGCAATATGAGTTGATTTTTTTTTGAAGAATAGAGATCGAAAAATACCTCAGCGTGTGACCCGAGGCTCAACTCACCTCTCGCATTATGAGTTGATTTTTTCAGATATCGAAAAATAGAAAATGAAAATACATCGGCATGTGCTCGAGGCTCAACTCACCTCTCATAATATGAGTCGATTTTTTGAAGCAAGCGAAATTGAAAAGCGAATCGAAAATACCTCGGCATGTGCACGAGGTTCAACTCACCTCTCGTATTGTGAGTTGATTTTGAACAAATTGAAAGATGAAATTAAAGATACCTCGGCGTGCGACCGGGCTCAACTCACCTCTCGCAATATGAGCGAATTTTGAGCAAAATTAAAAGATGAATTAAAAATACCTCGGCGTGCGACCGAGGCTCAACTCATCTCTCGTATTATGAGTTGATTTTAGAATGTAAATTAAAAGACGAAATTAAAATACCTCGGCGTGCGACCGAGGCTCAACTCACCTCTCGCATTATGAGTTGATTTTTGAAACAAAGCAATTTGAAAATAGAAATTGAAAATACCTCGGCATGTGAGCCGAGGCTCAACTCACCTCTCGCATTATGAGTTGATTTTTGAACAGAAATTGAAAAACACCTCAGCGTGTGACCTGAGGCTCAACTCACCTCTCGTATTATGAGTTGATATTTTGAAAAATAAATATTGAAAAACACCTCAGCGTGTGACCTGAGGCTCAACTCACTTCTCGTATTATGAGTTGATATTTTGCAATCAGAATTTCAAAACATATCATCTGATGGAACTTGGATGTCTTCTTTTCCTTGGTTCGATGCACTTATCGTCAAAACTTCTTGCTTTCTTGGTGTACTGTATGTGTCATGCATGAGGTTATCATGATATGCACGTGTTTGTCTTAAATGCTTTTATGCCTACATGATTATGCCATGCATACAGGCTTGTTTGTCATATATCTCTTTTCGTCACGACTTTCATGATGACCTGTATTCATTGCTTTGACTCTTGACTTTTCTTTCAGGTTTTGTACCCGTCCACAAGTTTTACGAGAAATCTGTGTTTCTCGTATACTACCCTTTTGCCCCCTGTTGAGCTTTGTCCTTGCTTTGAGGCTCTTGTACTTACCAAATTCTCATCCAGGTAATGCTCAACATTCATTTTGTTTAGAGTATCTAATTTCACTATTTATCATTAAAATGAGCCAAACATGAGCTGCATGAAAATGACAAAGTAGGTATGAAAGGGATACCTCACGCTCATATTTATTTCAAAAGCAACAAGCAAAGAAAATTGTGGTGTATTTCAATAAAGAAAACGTTATAAAAAAAGGAAAGCAAGTTCAATTGTCGCAAATGCTCTAGATATCCGACGCATGAACTTCTCCACGTTTCTTCATCTTGGATCTTTTCGAGCAAAGCTTCTTGTGTAGAAGATTTTGAGCTTCCGAGTCTGCTTCAAATATTATAATCTTGGCATTTGACTCTCTGTTCAAATCGTCTTGCTCTTTATGCTCTTCATGTGGCCTCCTTCATTAGGATGCCCTTTTAGGTTTTCATCCTAATCTTTTTGTTTATTAAAATGCCCTTTCGGGTTTTCATCTTGATCCTTTTTTTTTCACCAAGACACCATTTTCGGGTTTTCATCTTGATTTCTTTTCCTTCTTTTTTCTTTTTTCCACCAAGACGCCCTTTCGGGTTTTCATCTTGATCTTTTTTTTTCATTTTTTAGGCATAGTACTTCTTCATAGCATCTAAGTTCACTGGATTTGGTAACTCCTTCCCATCCATCTCAGTGAGAATCAAAGCTCCACCTGAGAAAGCCTTTTTTACGACGTATGGCCCTTCCCAATTTGGTGCCCATTTTCCTCGAAAGTCTTTTTGTATTGGGAGAATCTTTCTCAGTACAAGTTCTCTCTCGTGAAATTCTCTTGGCCGCACCTTCTTGTTATGGGCCGTGATTATTCTCTTCTGGTACATTTGTCCATGGCAGATCGCCTTCAAGCGTTTTTCTTTGATAATATTTAGCTGGTCATATCGAGCTCAAACCCATTCTAATTCTTCTAGCTTCGACTCCATTAAGACTCGTAGAGAGGGGATTTCAACTTCGATGGGCAGCACAACTTCCATTCTATAGACCAGAGAGAAAGGAGTTGTTCCCGTAGATGTACGCACAGATGTGCGACATGCGTACAAAGTGAACGGTAGCTTCTCGTGCCAATCTTTATGCGTCTCGGTCATTTTCCCAATAATCTTCTTAATATTTTTGTTAGCAGCTTCTACTGCTCCATTCATCTTTGGGCGATAAGGTGAGGAATTATGATACTTTATTTGAAATTGCTCACACACTTCTTTCATCATCTTGTTGTTCAGATTCAAAGCATTAACCGAAATGATTCTCTCAGGCAAACCGTATCGATATATGATCTCCTTCTTTAAGAACTTGCAAACTGCGATCCTCGTCACACTAGCAAATGAAGCGGCTTCTATCCATTTTGTGAAGTAATCTATGACCACAAAAATGAATCGGTGTCCATTAGAAGCTTTTGGGGAAATTGGCCCTATAACATCCATGCCCCACATAGAAAAAGGCCACGGAGAAGTCATGACATGAAGGGGCGAAGGGGTTGTATGAATTTTATCGCCGTAAATTTGACATTTGTGGCATTTTCGTGCGTAACTAATGCAGTCGCTTTCCATTGTTAGCCAGTAATAACCAAGTCTCATAATCTGCCTAGCCATAGTGAAATCATTGGCATGCGTTCCACAAGTTCCTTTATGGACATCTTCAAGTATTTTTCTTGCTTCAATAGTATCCACGCATCTCAGGAGCACTTGATCTTTTCCTCTTTTGTATAGGATGTCCCCATCAAGAACAAATCCCACCGGCATTCTTCTGATTGTTCTTTTATCGTTCTTATTTGCTTGTTCAGGATATCTTTGATTCTTGACATATTCTAAGATATCGTAGAACCATGGTCGTCCATCTGCCTCTTTTTCAATGCTAAAACAATGTGCAGGGATCTCATATATGCTCATTTGGAGAGACATTATTTCTATTTCTCTGTTTACTTTGAACATTGAGGCCAAAGTGGCCAGGGCATCAGCCAATTGGTTTTCTTCTCGTGGGAAGTAATTAAAAGTCACTTCTTCGAACTCTTTGACCAAATCTGTAACAAGATCGCGATATTTAACCAACTTCGAATCTCTCACTTCCCAATCTCCACGGATTTGGTAAATCACCAACGCTGAATCCCCGTACACCTTCAAGATTTCGATGTTTCGTTCTATGGCTGCACGAAGTCCCATGATGTAAGCCTCATATTACGCAACATTATTGGTACAAAAGAAATTTAATCTGGCAGTGAGCGGATAATGGTTCCCCTCTAGTGATACTAGGACTGCTCCAATCCCATGTCCCAATGCATTTGATGCACCGTCAAAGCTCATCTTCCATGATTTCTCTTTTGACAACTCACACTCTTTTTCTGTAATGCACATCAAGTCTTCGTCTCGAAAATCAAATGTCAATGGCTCGTATTCCTCTGTTGTTCGAGTTGCTAAGAAGTCAGCTATCGCGCTCCTCTTTATCGACTTTTGACTCACGTATATGATGTCGTACTCTGATAGTAGGATCTGCCATCGTGCCATTCTCTCTGAGAGTGCAGGTGATTCCATCATGTACTTTATTGGGTCCAGCTTTGAAATTAACCACGTCGTATGATACAACAAGTATTGTCTGAGCCTTCGAACTACCCAGACCAAAGCACAACAGAATTTTTCAATTGATGGGTACTTTGCTTCATACTCCGTGAACTTCTTGCTGAGGTAGTAAATTGCCCTTTCTTTTTTCCCTGACTCATCATGTTGCCCCGGTACGCAACCCATTGAGTTTTCGAACACAGTCAAATACAATATTAACGGTTTCCCGAGAGTTGGTGGTACTAGCACTGGGGGGCTAGACAAATACTATTCTATTTTATCAAAAGCCACTTGGCACTCCTCGTTCTATTCTCCAGGATTGTGTTTTGAAGGAGTCAAAAAATTGGGTCACACTGGTTGGTAAGTTGAGCAATGAATCGAGCAATGTAGTTTAACCTCCCTAAAAATCCTCTGACTTCTTTTTGTGTGCGCTGAGGTGGTAGTTCTTGTATGGCTTTTATCTTATCTGGATCAACCTCAATACTCTTCTCACTGATGATGAAGCCTAGTAATTTTCCCGAGGTAGCCCCAAACGTACACTTGGCTGGATTAAGCTTCAGCTGGAACTTTTTTAGTCTTTCAAACAACTTCTTGAGGTTCTCAACATGCTCTTTTTCCCCCCGAGATTTGGCAATCATGTCATCAACGTAGACTTCTATTTCTTTATGCATCATGTCATGGAACAACATCACCATAGCCCTCTGATATGTTGCCCCGGTATTCTTCAATCCAAATGGCATCACCTTGTAGCAAAATGTTCCCCACATTGTCACAAATGTGGTTTTCTCCATATCTTTAGGAGCCATCTTTATTTGATTATAACTCGAAAATCCATCCATGAAAGAAAACAATGAATGTTTTGCTGTGTTCTCCACCAATGTATCAATGTGTGGCAAGGGAAAATTATCTTTAGGACTTGCTCGATTCGGATCGCGATAATCTCGTACATTCGTACCTTCCGTCTTTTTGATCTTGGGACTATGTTAGCTACCCATTCGGGTATTTGGCGACTTGTAGGAAGCCGACATCAAATTTTTTCTGACTTCTTCTTTTATCTTTAACAAAGATTTCGTGTCTCATTCGTCTTAGCTTCATTGAATGGGTTTGCATTCGGTTTCGGTGGAGTCTATGGACCATTATATCTTCGTTCAACCTGGCATATCCCGATACGACCATGCAAATACATCTTTGTAATCACGAAGCAAGGCGATCGATCATGTTTGGTCTTCTCTAAAATGGAGGTCCCAATCTTTACTTCCTGCCTCTTTTCTTCATTTCCCAAATTCACTGTCTCAACAAATTCTTGATGGGGTAGAATCTGTTTATCTTCTTGTTCTATCATTCTTAGTAAGTCAGGAGATGAGACATAATCTTCAGTATTTTCCTCAGCTTCGCATTCTCCTATACAAATAGCTTTCTCAAAATCGATTTCAGGACTTGTAACGGGATTGTTCATGTCGTTGGTATCTGAGCACCTGAAAGGTGAATGGAAAAGAGAACTATAGAGGAGCATCAAAGTATTGGAACCAAACAAATATAATGTTATGGCATGATATGAGGTACATGTAAGGACATGCTATGAGAAAAGGGAATAATTATGAAGTTTACAAGAATGAAAAGACTATGACAAAATGCATCTCCATTAACGTTCATTTAAATGATAAAGAGCAAACATAATGTAACATCCCGAACTAGGGCCTAAATGAAATAGTGGTTGCGAAACCATGAATCCAAGCTATAAAAGTTTATTATGATTAATTATTATGATTTACAGAGTGATTAAATACATGTATTAGAGTATTGATAAGAAATTTTATTAATTTCATGCTTAAATTGCCTATTAGGACTTGTTTGCAAAAGTTGCTAAATAGGGTTCTAATTTATAGAGTACTTGATTGGAATGGGGTTTGAAGTAGGAGTCCTTAAATGGTAATTAGACCATTATATTTTCATGGACAAAATGGACATATATAGGTGGAAAGAACCAAAGTTTTTAATGAAGGGTAATTTAGTCATTTAATAATAAAAAAGAAATTAAAAGGGAAAAAGATGGCAAAATATGCTCATCTTCTTCATTAGGATGAAATTACAAGGGTTCTCCATAGCTAGGGTTTGTTTCAAGCTTCCAAGCTCCATAGTAAGTGATTCCAAGCCCTGTTTTTAATGTTCTTTACATTTTTGAAGCCCCGGTAGCTCGATTTAGCTTATTCTATCAATAATTCATGCTAGGGTTCATATTTGGAAAAATACCCATAGGTGAAAAATGTTTATTTTGATGTTTTATGATTGAATATGAAGTCTGAAATTATGTTAAACAACTTTTGCTAAGTGATTTTAAGTGAAAAGCGAGTAAAAGCTTAATTCGGTAAAAATACCTAATGTTCATAAGTACAATTTAGAGTGAGAATTTGATGTTGCCATAGAAGGAAAAATGATCAGCATGTCATAAAACATAAGAATAAGGGATAAAGTTTAATTTCCGAGCTTTGGGGAAAATGTGTAAATATGTAAAAGTTTAGGGGCAAAATTGTAATTTTCCAAAGTTAAGAGTTAAGGACTGTTTTGATGAATGTGAGTATTAAATAAGCTAAATTTGCTATTATAGATCAAGAAGAACAAAATCTAGAGTTAGATCGAGGAAAGAAAAGATAGAGGACTAAATCGATATAGTTGATCGTATTTTGTTTGAGGTAAGTTTGCAATAAATAAATGCAATATTCTATTATTTTACATTTAATACTGTTAAATTCCAGTATTTACATATTTATTCTGTAAATTTATTATTTAAAGACTCAAGTATGAATTGACGGAAAGTTATCTCGAAAGTTATCTCAAAAGTTAGGTTGAACCTTAGGAATGTGTAGGATACAAATGTCATGACATTAGGGTTTAAGGAAATCATGTAAGACCATGTCAAGACATGGCATTGATATGTTACTATAAGGTAAGGTCCATGTAAGACCATGCTAAGGCATGGCCTTGGTGAGTTCATAAGGCAAGGATACCACGTAAGACAATGTCAAGACATGGCAATGGTTGAGTTTCATAAGGAAAGGTACCAGCGTATCCTTAGTATTCCAAGTGGTTCAACGGAAAATTCAAAGAGTATACCAAAGTAAAGGTAAGACAAGTTCAAGCTAAAAAGGTAAGGTAAGGCAAATTCATGTTAAAAGGCAGGTAAGAATACAAGTTTAAGTATATTGAGTTAAAAGTTTAAGTGATATTGATAAGAAAAACATAAGATAATTCATTAAGAATGTTGCTGTTTATTTACATGTAAACTTACTAAGCTTTATGCTTACTCCATTCTTTAATTTTTTTTATAGTGTTACAAGCCAACTCAGGAATCACAAAGACGTCGGAGATCGTTCGCACTATCAAAGGAGTATATTGGTATTTTGTGACTCGAGCGTTTTAAGTTATGGCATGTATAGGGACTTAGCCATTTGTGTGTATGTCCTTATGATATGGCTTAAGATTGGCTTGTAAATGTTTGGTAATGATTAGCCATTAAAATGGTTAATTAAGAACATGTTTTGGATGCTATGAAATGCCTAGTTGATAGTTATTTTAAAGAAATTATGTAATTATATGCGGGGAATAGTTTGGACAATGACGGTGGCGTGATTTTAAAAAATCACCAAAACTAGTATAAATGGAATTATGTTGGCCATGAGATATAGAATTAAATATTATTGAGTCTATTTTTATAAAAAAAAGCGTGTAGGAAAAGAGTTGTATATTATGAGATAATTGATTTTTAGTACGGAGGGTCGAATCTGCGATGCGTATAACAGGGGAGACTTTAACTAATAAACTGTACTAATTGGCGCACAAAAATTCTAGAAAAATTATAGTAAGATTATATATGAGTCTAGTTTCGGGAAAAATTTACGGATCTAGATTTTGAGTTTCATAACTCAAGTTATAATTGATTTACTTAACATGATGCAGATGGACAGTTTCAATTTTTATGTCCCGAATCAGTAAGTTAAGTTTAGTAATGCCTCGTGCTCGACTCCGGCAACGGTCTCAGGTAAGGGGTGTTACACATAAGCTCTTACAAAAGAATCCCACTATTACTTAGAGGCAAACAAAAGAGAGTTAACATTGAGCATTACTCGGAGAGGACTTAGAAACTACAAGAAGATCCACAGCGGTCAATTGTTCAAAATGAATCCGGGAGGACAAGGCGTATCATTGAAACATCTTCAATTGCATCATCCCTTTGTCAACAACATTTATCTTGACGTTCAAGATCCTTTCAATCCATAACATCGTGCTTTGTGTATTATCTCGCCACAGGTACATCATTCCTGCAGATGTAAATGTTTTTGACAAAGGAGGATACGCTTATGGGCTCCCATTCCAAATCCCGACCGAGGCTCTTGCAATCCTCCTTTCTTGATCTTTCGCGCTGTTTTCTTCTTTGTCGATATCCGGCTTGAATCTTAAACCGCGATCGAGCCTTGTGATTTCTTGGTTTTAGTGCTCTAACCATCCCTTGCGATTTCTTCCCAAACCTTTCTTCGTGCGGCTCCCTTTTCCACAGTCGACTTAATTCCCATCTCGGTATTCCTTAACAGCTTGGGTGTCAGAATGCTGTTTCCTTCGATAATAAATGTAGCATTGATAAACTCGAAGGAACGGAAGGAACATTCTACTGCATCTTTGTTTACTTCGATGTAGGGTGCGTCAGTAGAGACGGATGCAACAATATCTTCTTCACCAGCGACCGTGATCAAGCGGCTATCCATGATAACTATACTTTTTGATGGAGAGATGAAGGAACTGCCCCAGCAGAATGGATCCAAGGCCTCCCTAAAAGGCAATTATACGAGGGCGTGATATCCATGACTTGGAACTCGATATCATATGTACATGGGCCCACTTCTAAAAGAATTTCAATTTTTCCCATGACCTCTCGTCGTGTTCCATCAAATGCCCTTATTGTGGAATGACAAGGCCTTAGATGAGACATATCAACTGGCATCCTGGAAAGCGTGGCCAAGGGCATGACATTGAGTGCAGACCCATTGTCAATAAGCACATTCGGTAGTATATAGCCTTTGCAACTGGTTGTGATGTGCAATGCTTTTACAGAACCCCTACCATTTGGTGGTATTTCGTCATCACTGAAAGAGATGAAATTATCCTCATTCAAGTTGTTCACCCACCTATCAAGCTTTTCAACAGATACATTGCTCGCCACATACGCTTGGTTTAACACTTTCAGCAAAGCATTTTGATGTGGCTCTGAATTCAACAGTAGGGATAATACCGAGATTCGCGTCGATTGCTTGTTCAATTGCTCCACGACGTTATATTCACTATGCTTGATGAACTTTAAGAATTCATGTGCTTCCTCCTCATTCACAGGTCTTTTAATTTTTTGCTCAGACTATATTTCAACATCAACCTCAGTGTCATGCATTGGCACCTTTCCTTTCTGATTCGAGTCGACGGCTTCTTTCTTTGATTCAACCACCTCAGGAGAATAACATCTTCCGCTGCGGGTAAAGTGTCCTACTTCGCTAACACTTCTAGTCGTAGCTTTGGATTTTTCACCTTCAAGCATGATAATATTGACATTATATTTCCATGGTACAGTTTTATTGTCCTTGTAAGGGAAAGGAGATGGCATTTCAATCACTACTTTTGGTTAGACTCCCTTCTTCTTGACCTTATAATAAATCACCAGAGGCGATCGACACTATAAGGAATAGTGATGGTTGATTATCGATCGATATTTCTCCTTCATCGGCCTCTTCTATTCATTGAAGATCTCGACCTACTTATTGTCCATCTTGTCTTGAAGTAATTTTTGAATTCCTCACAAGACCGAATGTAATCCCTTCTATACCATGGAAGACACAAAACTTTGACCTTTTGTACTTTCTTCCTTGAAACTTACATTGAGTGGATGAACAAACCCTTCTCAATCATTATTTCCCATACCTTCCACAAAGGTGTCTTTATTTCAAAGAACACGACTTTTGGCTCGCCACTGTCCTCCTTCGTCACCACACTCACGTTCCTTCAAGATGGTTAGGAAGTGAATTTTCAGCCATATTACTAACACCATCAAATCGTAAAATGCCTGCATCAATAAGACCTTGAACCCTTCTTTTAAAGGCTAGACAATTTTCTGTAGAATGCCCCTGGTTTCCAGCGTGGTACATGCAACTAGCATTAGGATCGTACCATTTTGGGTATGGAGGTTTCAAGGGTGCCATATAATATGGGGATATTAATTGTTTTTCTAGTAATTTTGGGCACAGCTCTTCATATGACACAGGGATGGGGGTAAATTAGGGTTTTTCAGGATTGGGTTTTGTCAGTCTTTGTTCGTTTTTGGGTTGGCTTTGAGCAGGTATAGTATTTGGTGGGAATATAGTGAATGGTCTTTGGTTATTTGTGGTGTAAACGGGGTAAGAAGGAGGTGCTTGATAGTAGGGGCTTTGAGGAAGAAAATAGAAGTTTGGAGGTAGGCGGTATTGAGGTCGTGATTGGGTTAGGTATGGATTAGAAGTATAGTGGCTCTCAGAACCTACCGTATGAGTTTTTGCCTCTTTTTTCTTTATCGGTGCTGCCCTTTTTGAACTTTCGGGCCCTTCTATCCTTCCGCTTTTGATGGCATTTTCTATAAGTTCCCCAGATATTACAATATCGGAGAAGTCTTTTATGACGTTTCCTACCAATTTATCATAAAACGGCGCTTTCAAAGTGTTGATAAAGAGGACCGTTATCTCAGTTTTAGTTAATGGGGGTTCTACTTGGGCCGAGATATCCCTCCATCTTTGCGCATATTGTCTAAAAGTCTCCGTCGGCTTCTTTTCTATCATTTGCAGTGTTAGTTGATCAGGCACCATGTCGAAGACATGCTTGTATTGTTCACAAAATGCTGATGTTAGGTCCTTTCATGATCGGATCCTTTCTCTGCTGAGTTGATTATACCATCGAAGGGCCGATCCAACCAAGCTATCTTGAAAACAGTGTATTAGCAATCTGTCTTCATTCACATAACCAGTCATCTTCCGACAAAACATGATGAGATACGTTTTTGGACATCTCGTCCCATCATATTTTTCAAAATTTGGTACTTTAAATTTCGGAGGCAGAACCAGATCGGGCACCAAACTAAGCTCCTTAGCACTCAGTGCAGAGAAGACGTCAGTACCTTCTATTGCCTTGAGCCTTTCTTCCAAGCTCCTGTACTTATCATGATCATCCATTTTCAACCTGGCTATTTCTACTGGATCATCCAAATCTGGAACAATTGGATCAGCAGGATTAGCCCCGGGGTTCGATGTGAATATACTTTGCCCTAGATGAGCAGGTGGTGTGGGTCGTTGCTCCATGTCTGCGGGTTCCCCTTGAGAATATCCTCTTTGCATTACACGGACGTGAGGTGGGGTGAATCCTAAGGGATGGCCTTCACTCTCTTCTCCGGTACTAACTGTAGGGCCTTTCCCTTTGTCCGTTATCCCATTCATCATCAAGGTCATTTGGGTCATCATGTTCCGTTGAGCCTCTAACATCTGGTCCCTCATTTCTTGTTGGAGTTTTGTCATTTGTTCTTACATCTGGTCCTGCAAGTCCTCCTGGAATTGTTCTAACCTTTGATCCATTTTCTTTGACTTAGCACGTGTCTGTAAGGGTGTTTAGTTTCATTTCTCTCTCCCTTCTCTTTTCTTCATTATAACTTTAACTAAGTAGGCTCTTTTATAGACCTAAATGCATATGATATGATGCAATGCAAATGCATGAATACAAGAAGAAGGCATCGATTGATTCAACTTCATTTTAGAAAACTTTATTAGAAAACAAAGCCCTTTACATAAAACAGGACTACAAATATGCTTTAGCCCTACTACTTAAGGTTTTGATTTTCTCAAGCAAAGAGATTAGCTCTGGTTACAACCGGTTGTAGCTCATATCTCACGCTCAATATGTCAGCCTCTGCAGCCAAAGTCTGCAGGTGATCAGCTACCTCTCGAATCTAGATTATCGCTTCACCCATGAGGTAATCCCGGCTTCTGACTTACTCACAAGAATGGCGAAGCTCCTACTCCCAGTGCCTTTCTCTTATTTTCAGAAGCTCAATCCGGAGTTCACTACTGTGTAATGTTGATTCTAGCTCTTCAACCCTATCTTTCATTTCCTTGATTCTGTTTAGACTTGATTTCAGTTTGCTTTTTGAGTCTTTACTCCGGTAGTAGTGCAGAGACCGCCCAAGCTCAGCTATTCTAGCTTTTAGTCTCTTTTTCTCCTTTTGGTTTTCTGTCATCCTCTTCTCTAAGGCCTCTTTTTGCGTTTGCATTTCTTGAAACTTTTTCTCCCAATTGCTAACTCTGGCTTTTTCCTCTCGGATCTCTTGTCGCCACTGCTCTGAAGTTTTTCCTAATCCAGCGTTTTTTATCGTCGGACGCATCTTCTTATATTTAGCCTTCAAACTATTTCGGTCTTCCTCTACCTTCTATTTTTCCTTTTTAAGTTTCTCGGCCTCCGATTTTTGACCGTCCACCTCTACTTGGAGGAGCATCTTTTCTTCTTCCAGCTTTTCTATCCTTTTTCTAAGCTCCGAACTCATCCGTTCAAAATTTTATTTCACAATCTCTAATTCTGATGGGACCACTCGCAAGCATTCTTCTCTCGATCGGGTGCTCTCTAAATTTGGCTCAGGGACATTATCATTAATCCTTCTAATCCTTCATCCGCTGTACTCTAAGGTCGCCATCGAGCCTGAGGATAACCTTTTCATTCTATGAATCTCATTTCAAGCGCTAGAGATCTCTTTAACCCTTTTCTTATAGCTCCCCCTTCGTATGAGAACTCGCATTGAGCCAACCCGTATGTCGTTGGTACGAATTGTCTTGAGCCATATTGTCTTAGGACCAGCAAAGGGACATATGCAGTGGCATCCCAAATTCTCAGTAGAGGAACCCAGTCGAAGTTTCCACAACGATAAAGGATCTTGTCTGGAAACATCCAAGGAGCCTTCCACTTGATGTCGTCTTCTTGAAGGTTTTGAAGGAGCGCTATCTAGTTTTCTTCGGACACGTCTTCTCTCCTAGGCGTAGCTACTATCTCTTTCAACGGGGAGCAATTCTCTGATAAAAATTGATAAGACACTTTCTTCACTTTCTAGAAGTGACTATGGAACCAGGCCAATAACAACTGTGCACATCCAATAAATCTGCCTTCACCTATTCTCCGACATGCATTCAAGGATCTGAATGTTTCGGCTAAGATGGTAGGAACATGCGTGACCCCTTTGTCTAATCGGCTGAACAGATCAATAACTGCTTCATCAATGTGTCTTAGGGCTTTTGGGAAGATCACAAAACTTTAGATACACAAGGCCAAGACGTCAATCTTTTTCTTTGCATCAAGATGCGTTAGGATCAAGTCCCTCAAATATATCCAAGGTATCCATTTACCCCCGCCTTTCTTCTACATTCTAGCTAAGACCCATTGTTCGCTCATTCCCGTGATATTCATCAATTTCTTCTCAAAAGTCGGGCTATTAACTGCTTTGGAATAAGCTTTATCAACTTGAATTCTCGGACAACGTAGCAAGGTCGTGTATTCCTCTACCGTGGGAACCAAATCTACTTTCCGAATGAGAAAGCGACTATAAGCGGCATTCGAATCGAGTCATTGCTCGGAATAGGTGCTTATCTATTTTGACATCAGCGGTATGGTAGATCGCCGTAGGTACTATAGAACAACTGCTTTGCCTCGTTATCCCACTGGGTCCATATTTCTTTCAACTCTTGGAGTTCATTCTGCGTGACACTGATATTGGTGAAATCCCGTAATTCCGACACATATCCATCAGCTAAGCTGTCCCCTTTTTCTAATTGGCTTTGCTTTGACCATGTGCGGGCGGCCGCATTGTCTTCTACTTAATCAAGGAATTCGCTTTCCATAACCAGCTCTCTAACTCAGAAACTGACCGTGAATTGATGCCTCTTAAAAATGGAAATGACATGCAGAGGAAGTAAAACATCATTAATTAGTACCACAGAATGAGATATAAAGCATGTAAAATACACAAACGCCTATATGGGTAACTACTAAGGTTTGGCATAGTTCATTTCGGGTAGGTTCTTAGGCTCTTTACATGTGGTTGAGTTCTAAAGTTCGAGGTACCGAACCAAAGAGATTCCTCGATCCTCACCCATTATAGGCTCATCTGAGATCGAGTTCGGTTCGAGGAATACATTTCTCTATGGCCATGCGAAGTGAAAACTTCACGAAGACATAGGTACGGATGTATCCCGAAAGCAGTCCACTAGCCCATGCGGAGGTGAAAACCTTACAAAGGCATAGCTTCTCGCTCCCACTTAAAGGTGTGACCACGACGGTCATGTAATGCAATGCCAAAGTATTCAAGAGATCCAGTATAACATTGAAAGTGTATTTAAAGAAATATGAATTCCAAAACCATTTTCCAATTTTAATCAAAGGACAAGGATCAATCAATCTATGGCCTGACTCTCAACGAAGAAATATATCCCCAATGGAGTCGCCAAGCTGTCGTAACCATTTTTTTGACAAAATGGGAATCGAACTTGGGTTTTGAAAATGATAAAACGGGAGTCACCACCGATCTTTATTCGGGTGTGATCGGGTCACCTCGTAAAACGGTTGTTTTTAATAAACAATTTGATTTATCAAAACAACGATTTTGGTCTACGAAACTCAAAAAATGGGTTTAGGAGTCGGTTACGTACGAGGAAGGATTAGCACCATCGACACGCCCAAAATTGGTACCAAATTGATTGATCGATGTCCTAATGTTGAAAACTTTGAAATGATTCGAAATGGATACTTTTATTTTCAAAACTTGAAAGGATCAGAAGGGATACTAAGACTTCTTTATTTCGCAAAGATACAACGATCGTATCCGATGAAGTTAGGTACGACGCTTTGGACTCAAACCGAACTTGTCTTTGATTTTAAAATTCATTAAAAATTTCAAAGCGATATTCGTTATTTGTCAAATGAGAAATCGGAACCCGATGAAGTTAGGGCTCGATTTTCTCGAAATTCCAAATACGGAATATTTCCTTTACTTTAAAAGAAAAAAAAAACTTATCTCGAAGTATCTAGACGTCGAGTCCAGTAAGTTAGGGCGCAACATTTCGAATTTTCGAGATTAAGTGTTTTGTTTGAAACTTGTATTGCTGTTTTAAAAGGGGGTATTCCGTTGTTTAGTTTAAACGAGAGAAATCAGAACCCAGTAAGTTAGGGCTCGATTTTCCCGAATCACTTAATACGGAATGTTGGTTGTTAAAAAATGAGGCATCGAGATAGATTAGCGCGACGAGTGATAAGGATGTTGATAACAATAGAGAAAAAATGATAATATAGGTAGTGGGCGAAGTGAAAGTATTACGATAATAATAGTATATTAACAGTAACATGAAATAACGATAATAACGATGATTTATAAAAATAAAAATGGCAATTAATGAGCAAAATAGTATATGTAAAATAAATAAAACTATATATGTATATATAAAATAATATGATAATAGTAATAATAATGGTAATATGATGATAAAAAAGGGTGATAATAATAATAATGAAAACAACAAATAATAATAATGGTTAAGGTAATAATATTAGTGATAGTAATATGATAAGAGTAATAATAATGATAGTAGAAAAATAAAATAACACATATGATCGTGAATAAAAATAATAGTAATAGCAAACAAATAATAGTAAAACATAGATAGATAATAATAATAATAATAATAATAATAATAATAATAATAGATAGATAGATAGATAGATAGATAGATAGTAATAATAATCATAGATATATGAAAATAATGATAGCAAAAGATGGATAAATTATAAAATAATAATAATAATAATATAAAGAAAACGGTGGATGTTAATAAAAATTTTATAATAATAAAAATAAAAATAGTAGTACTAATAATAGTAGCATAATAAAATAATAGTAATAGTAATAAATGATCAATAATAATAAAAATGAAAATATTAAATAGTAGTAAAAATTGCAAAATAATTGAAAAATGGGTTAAATTATATTAAAAACGGAAGTTTCGGGTCAAATTCTATAAGATAAATAATAGGGGGACTGGAATGCAACGCGCGCGAAAGAATGAGGGACGCGAAGCGCAATTTTCCCCAAGCATTTTGAGCGCAGCGTTTTAAAGGACCCAATTACAAACTGCACAAAATATCTGGGCCAAAATTAAAATAACAGAAAACCTAATTTTAAAAGCTGAAAATGAGGAAGGATCGAAAGCGCAATAAACCCCTTTTGTAAAAACACACGGATCCTGAGGCGGGTCGGGTCAACACGTAGATCTGAGGGGCTAAACAACGTCGTTTTGAGGCCACTGAACCAGGCCCTAAACGGTGTCATTTTGAATCTTTTATAAAACCAAAAATTTCCTTTCATTTTTCATTTCTGCTGCTTACTTTAAAAAAAAACCCTTCTTGTTTTTTTTTTTCTCTGAGTTTACTCCCGTGAAGGCTTCGTAGTGGGCTCCGTCGCTCCGGCGTCTCCTCCGGCCACCGTGTAAATTTTGATTTTTTTTCTCTTTTTTTTTAAAAAAATATTGTATATGTATCTTTGAAAAGGAGAAAGAAAAGAAAAAAAATTCGAAAATGATAAAAATTTTACCGCTTTTAGGTTTACATTCTTGGTTTTTTTGAGGTTTTCTTTTTATTTAATCTCTGCCTTTTTGTTTAATCAACACTTGCTATTCTCGATTTTTTTTTGTTTGAATCTCTATATTACTCTTGATAAAATAAAAATCCCCTTTACAAAGAAAAATTTTCGCTTTTATAGCTTAAAATCCTTTACAACTTGTTTGCTTTACATCGATTCTTGTTTAATGCTTGCAGTAGCTTGGGAGGCGACGTGATAGGCGGTGGAGCGAGGTGGGCGTGACTTCAGTCGAGGCGGAAGGTCAAGGGTCGAGCAAGTGGTAGATGGCGCCTAGGGTAGCTTTTAGGGTTTTTTATTTTTTTCTAAAAATTTGGCGTTTGGGCCTATTTCGGTTGGGCTAGGGTATTTAAATTGGGCCCCGGGCAGAATTGGGCTTGTACATTAGTAATTTTTTTATCTATGAACCCTAAATCCTGAACCACGAATCTTAAATCTCAAATTTTAAACTCCGAATCTCAAACCTTGAACTTTAAGTTCAAGTTTCAAAGTTTCAAAGATTAGAGTTCAAGGTTCAAGGTTTAAGGTTTGGAATTTGAGGTTCGAGTTCGGAGTTTGGGATTTAAGGTTCAAGTTTGGAGCTTGGGGTTTAGGTTTTGGGTTTAAGTTTGAGGCTTATGATTTAGGGTTTGAGGTTTAAAGTTAAAATTACTAAAATTATGTATTAACAACATGAAAATATTCCTGAAATATTATTAAATAATTAGAAAAAAAATCATGAATGATGTTGTATAAAGGGTCCATAAAATAATCTCTCATGCATTTGATTTATATATTGTATTGTTTTTCCCTTTCTATTTATGTTGGTTCCCTAAAGAATCAAGCTTTGTTACCAAAAATTACAAGGACGTTTTCGTCAATAAAAATGGAACGGTTTTCAGGTTCCTTTCTTTGAAGCTTGCATGTGAAATTTTCTTGATTCGAACGGATCCCTACTTAAATTATGCTAAAAAAAAACTATGTGGATTGCAAGTTGTGTCAACTTGGTTAACAAACATGTAATTTTGCTGATTTTCACCACTTTCTAGAAGTTAAAAAAAAAAAACTACGTTGTTTTTGGGATTTTGAAGTCAAAATCAGTGAAGAAAATTGTTAGAAATTTTATAATGGAAATATGATTTCTTTTATTATAATATGAAAATAGGGAAAAGAGTTGCGACTTAGTTGGGTATCTTTATGTAATGTGCATACAACAGTAAAAATTTATGTTCAAAGTAATGCAAGGGGCACTTTTCGTATTCCATGTGAAAAATCACAATGTAAAAAGGTAGCTGATGTGCAAAGTTATTAAGTAGTTTCATCTTTTGGTGAGTTCTTGAAACGAATACATCAAAGGTCGACATGAAGGCAAATTATTAATAATTTATGGTTCATCTAAATTACTTTTAGGTACATCTGATAATTTATTATACGATTATACAACACATCAAAATATATGAATAAATAAATAAACTGTCCGTTGCCAACCAACTATTGATGTGGACAGACAGCCCTTACATGCACGAGGATAAGATGTTCCATTTACTATATGCTTTGGATTATCATTCCATTGATATAGGCTTTTTCTTTTTAAATATTTTTTCAGACTATTCAAAGCATCGCCATTTACATGTATATTTGCCAAATATTTATTCCTCCGGCATTGTTGCAGGCAGTAATTTTCTTTTAATTTCCTGCAACATTTAATGGCAATATAAGCCATGTTTGAGGCCACAAATGCCATGATATGGTGCCCCTATTTTTGGTTACAAACAGAGATTTGGCTGACCTATAATCATTGCCAGCAGCATTAGTGCCTCTCACATGTGATGGGATAATATATGAGGCTTTGAAGATGCTGGAAAACCCCAGCACACATCCACCTAAGCATACATTTAGTAGGTGTGTTACTTTTTAACATATATTATATAAGGTAATTTTTTTTAATCACTCATATTACTTCTTTTGTTAAAGAGACGTTATTATATATTTTCCATGCACGTTTTCACCATAACCAAACAAAATGTAAATAAACTGACTAAAAAAAAAGTATCTTGACAATGATTGAAATTTTAAAAATTAAACTTATTAAATATCACGTTTTGCTTGATTATATTGATTAACTAAGGTCTAGATATAGGATCGGAAGTTACAGTCTATACTAATGGTTACTGGTTAGGTCATAAATAAAGATGGCAAAATAATAATAAAATTGGCTCCAAAGTAGTGAAATTTAAACTCATTATTATTGCAAACGATCTTAAATGCTAACTTAATTTGTATTTTTTTTTTCTCCCCAGTTTGCTCATTGAGATTTGAGAGCTGAAATTAAACATGTTTCCCAATGGGTATTTTCAATGGCTGATGACAAGCGGTATAATTATTGATTTTTACTTGTTATACCTCCGGCTGTCAATTGATATAACCAGCTAATGAGAGAATAATCTCAGCGATCACGTATATGAGATATAAAATTTTAAAATATTTAGTATTAATATATTAAATATGTATTATATGTAGAAATACACTATTGCAAAATAAGATAGTACCGACTGGATAAATAAATCATGTGTAAATAAATGAAATAATGATTGTATCATGGAAGAATCACTGTTTTATAAGCAAATTCACCTTGATCGGTGTAATTATATAATAGACGTTACTCTCAAAGTTAACATACTACTTCAAAATTAGTGCACACGAATAAAGAAGATAGAACAAATTTAGTGTTGCTCTTCTCAAAGAAATAAAAAAGTAGCTGAAAAACTGATCGAAAAATATACTTAAAAAGAAACAAATGAGCTGGGATAAAAGATATAAGTTATTGTTGTGTATTGTTGTGTGAAATGAAGAAAACACCGGAGTAATTTATAGGACATTCTAAAGGAATAAAATGGTAATTTGCAAGGCCAATTCAAGGGCCAGAAACGACCATAAGCCAATGGGCAGAAACAGCGAAATTGACTTTTTCAGAATTGTAACAGTTTAGAAATTGAAAACTGTTAAAAAGAAAAAATATATTTAAAGAAAAAAGTAACAAAAATTATCCAAAAATAAAACACATGAATATGTTTCTAGTAACAATAGTGGCACACTTGTGAGCCTTTAATTCCAAATACTCAATGAGAGCAAGAGGCTATATTTAAAGTCATTCCTCAATCAATATGGGATATGCCATTTCACATTACTAACAGTATAATAGTTAGATGTGAAAAAAAATAATTAGTACAAATTTAAACTTGAAATTAAAAATAAAAAATAAAATTTTTATAAAAATAATACATATTAAAAAGAAGAGGAAATTTTTTCTCTTTTTCAAAACAATTAGATGAATGACTAAAATTATCAATTAAAATTAATTTATTACTAATTCATATACTAAAATGAAAAATAATACTCCTATTAATCCATTACTATTTACAATAACTAAAACAATCTTATTATATTTGTATGCAAATTAAAATATGTTTGAAATTTTTAAAATAGATGTCAATACATTTTTAAAAATAATAATCTAGAACTATTGATTCATTTCCAAGTGCAGCCTTTAGGCATTAGGCATGCAGGCTTTAAAAAAAAAAAAAAAAAAAAAAAAAAACCCTAAATTTATTTGATTCGAACTCTTTATATATAAAGAAAAAGCTTATTAAACTATATGTGTTTGATTTTGGATCATGGGAATGAAATTGAATCGATTTGGTCCATTCCAGTAGCTGACAATTGGATAAATTTGAGGCAAAAATAAGAAGGCACCATTGATGTAAATTTTGCACTTAGATGTATTTTGTTATTTATATATTTTTTTCACTTTAGTACTTAAATTTAACAGATAGATCCATTTTGACTCTTAAATTTGGATTCTAAAAATTATGATAAGGTAATATTTTGAGATTATACCACATCTGAAAACTTAAAAAGTTGTTTTAGATGAGTAAATAAATTGAAAAAATTGTTTTTATGAAAATTTTAGATAATTATTCTTATATGCAATTTTTTAAAATTTGATGGCTTTGATTTTAATATTTTCTTCATTTAAATTAAATGGTTATGGAATTAATATAGGTTAAAGTATTTGGGAGTTCCTATATTATGTGGACTAGACCAAATTACTCCCTCTATTATTAAATGGATCAATTTAGTCCATGTACTATTAAAAAGAATTAAGTCCAAATTATAAGAGAAATAACATTCATTGAATAAAAATGTCTTGAAAATCATTTTTTCAATTACGCTTTAGTTCGGATAAAAATTTTATTTATAAAATCATAAAAGCTTTGAAATATAAACTTTGTTAAACAATAAAAGATATTTTTAGACAGTAAGTGTTAATCCTATTCCAGTTTGGTATAATTTGATTCTTTTTAATAGTATAGGGACTAAATTTATATATTTAATATTAGAGTGACTAATTTGATCAGGTCTCTATAATGGTAGGACCTCTGAGGTGCATTCACCAATTTATATATGTAGTTGAGTTTGGGTTTTCCTGAGTAATTGGGGGGGGGGGGGATTGCCTTTAGGCCATTTAGTTGGTTGAAATCTTCATCCTAAAGCTAGGATAGATCCCAAATTAATGGGCCCATGGCCGATCCATCGTATCGTTTGATCTCAACTTTATAGGCCCATTGTGGCATCCATCTTGATGATTCTAACTGCCATCTCTTCTAACTAACTATGCATTGGTTTAACGGAAAAAAAGCTGTAAAATCTATTGTAGTTCTAGACTTCCTTTTAAATGGATTCCATTTGCTTTATGGAAAAAAAATTCTATTGTCCAACACATGTTTTGATCAATAAAGAAACCCAAGCTTTAAACTCCCAAAATCTAATTTAATATCCATAAGATATATAAAGAATAGTCTTTTTTTTTTTTTTTCTTCTTCTTATTGATTAAACGAAGTAACATTGGAAGACAAAAGAAAGAACGTAAAGCCCAAAGTCCCCAACTCCAGCCGCAGCCTGTGGAGACAATCATTTGTCAAAAACCAGTCAACCAGTTCAAACCAATCTGAAATATTGGATCTTGATCTTGATTTTGCCCCTCTTTGGACAGAACCCATATCTCCTGCACTGCTCTCCATTCCAATCCAACTCAATCCAGTTTCTCTAATAAAAGGAAGAAGAAACAAAATTAAGAGCTAGAATAATTACTTTTTACGTTACCTATATATAGAGAGAAACAGTGGATTAGATTAGAAGCTTCTGATAGCAAAAATGGCAGATCACTCTGATGATTTAGACCAACTACTTGACAGTATGTTTTCTTTTGTTTTTTCTTTGTTTCCTTTAATTCACTGTTTCTTAAATCTTTTGAATTTGACCCTTTGCTTCCAGGTGCTTTGGATGATTTCCAGAATCTCAGCCTTACCTCTCCTCCTCAAAGGTACTTTCTTTTTGTTTTAGGTCCAAAAATTTGCTCCCGAGCTAAAAATTCCTTCTTTTTTTCCTCAAAAGCTCGGTGTTTGATTAGATATCTTGGATGTTATTCTGATGTTTTGCCTAGGTTTAGGGTTTTTGTTACAATTTCTTCCAAATACTTAGCTTTTATATTTGGTTAACAGGGAAGGAGGAGGAGATGGTGAAGAAAAGAAGCAAGAATCTGGTTCTTTACCAAGTGGGGTTGTAGGATTAGGAATGGGATTACCTGACTTGAAGAGCAAGAAAAAGGGAAAGCAAAAGGTGTCAAGTGAATCCCATGTCACAGAGGCTCTTGATAAGATGAGAGAACAAACCAGAGAGGCTATAAAAGGATTGGAATCAATGTCGAAACCTGGCGGAGATGATTTTGGAGAGGATGGATTGATCGACGATTGGGTGAAGCAGTTTGAGGAGCTTTCTGGGTCTCAGGTATATTTGCTTGAATGTTTTCCTGTTCCTTTTAAGGCTTTGTTTTATCTCCTCTTGCATTTGTTTGCCGTGGTAGTTAAGTTTTCTGTTGTTGAATGTCAGGTATTTGTTGATTCCTAAATTGGATTTGATTATTACCTCAGCATGTTAGGGGTAGACTATATTTTAATTTTTTCGAAAAAAAAAAAATAACTTGTAGTACTTTAGCTGATCAGTTGAGTAAGATTTACTGGCTCCGGATTCTGTTTTTGAGTTGTGAGTTTGTGTCGGGAACACTTTGGATTCGCAAGACAAAATTAGAAGGTTGTCTTGCCTATTTCCACTTTTATTGTGCTTGCCGACTTTGTTTTGCATTTGATTGATGTACACTCTACGGCTTTTATCATATAAGAGTAGGATGATGGCCTCTACATCTGCTCCAAGTGAAGTACCTCAAATTCATTTAACTTTGGAACAAACCTCATCAGGCCCTTCCGAACCAACCTTCCATCCACCAAGAACATTCCCCCAAAAGAAAAGGGAGAATATGTGTTGATGCATATTAAATGATATTTTTAGGACCATGGGTGTATAAGTGATTGTTCCTTTGTTTCAAGGGAGGATTCATTGGGAAAAGCCCTGAGTAAAAGTTTGGCTTTAAGGAGTTGGTCCTTGTTTTTAGCGCAGGTCACTCGTGTGATTGAGAAGCCTGGTATGTTATATATGCTCATGATAGATATAGGTTTTCATTGGTTATAAAATGTCTTATCTGAGATGCATGTGAAACATTCGAATTTGTTATATACCAATTGAGACATCTAGCTAATAGCATTGTATGTTATTGTTGTATTTACTCCTGCATGGATTGATGGACATGCATCATATAGACATATAGTACTTTAAACAGTCGAGTGCATGTATTTAATCATACTCGTACCTTAATTTTGAGCAGGACATGGAATGCATTGTGGAGAGTATGATGCAACAACTTTTGTCTAAGGAGATTCTTCATGAACCCATGAAGGAAATTGGAGAAAGATACCCAAAGTGGTTAGAAGAGCATAAATCCAGTTTGAGCAAAGAAGAATATGAACGTTACTCCAGCCAATATGAACTGATGAAGGAGCTTAATGTTGTTTATGAAAATGATCCTAATAACTTCACCAGGATTTTTGACCTCATGCAAAAAATGCAAGAATGTGGCCAACCACCAAATGATATCGTGCAAGAGATCGCTCCTGAGTTTGATTTAACCAATCTTAGCCAGCTGTAAGGGCTCTTCCTTTTGAAGCAATCTTATACCAACCATTTATTTGCAATCTTCTGGTTTTCATCCAACCTGCCCGTCATGTTGTTTCGAAATTATCGTTCCCTATTCCATTGTGTTAATTTTTGGTGAAAGGCCATATGGCAGTACAAAATGGCCTGAAAGTGGTTTTGAAAGGATCGAGTGTTGACATACAGTAATCAAATCATGAATCAATTGTTTTGGTTCAATGATTATGGGAATCGTTAACTTCTGAATGTGGTGTGTCCTTAATTTTCACTGTTCCAAATTACCTCGACTGATATAATACTCTTCAAAGCAATGTAATCGATATCTTATATAGAGATTGCAGATTCCTTCTTTATGTTGGATGAACTGTTTCTTCTTCTATTGGTATATGACAAAAAGGAGCATTTTCTTTGTACCCTTAGCTAATGAACACGTTTTAATCTTGCAGATCCCCAGAAATGCTCGACTCACAGCAAGGCTGTTGTATAATGTGATGCAATAGCCTGATGCAGACTATGTTTCCTTATATTCAATACATATTCTTTTAACGTTTCAAGGTAATAAAACAGCTTTCCTTGTTATTTTGATCCTTCTAGAAATTAAATGCTTTTGTATGTATGATCATGGAGAAAGATGCTTATGACTAAATGACCAGGTTCAGTGTGCAATTTGCTTGACTATTCTTCGAAAACATCGGTTTTTGTAGGAGTGTACTTTCTAGTTTTGTACATGAACAGAGTATTGTGTTAAATTTTGCTTTGAACCACTTATATTGTTGAATGAGAGGGAAGGATACAGTAAGAATTTGTAAGAAAAGATGTATTATATCTTGAAGAAACAAATGAATGAAAGAACTGTGTCAATTACAATATGCGAAGAAAAATTGAATTGAAGCAGTGAATTAATTATGCGAAAGGAAATGGAACATAGTGTATAGAATAGGTTGTATGTTGTTTTTTAGTTGGACTTAAGCATCCCACGGTGCAATCCAGTGTCTACCATTGACAAAACTTTTGGCTAGAAAGGGATGCGCCTCATCGAACTTTAGTTCCCTGGCCCATGATACTCCACGCACCGCCGCAGCTCCGGGACCCCAGCACTTATAAACCCCAAAAAAAGCAGTCCTGCAGCGTGAACCAATAAGCAAAAGGAAATTGTTGATGATTTCTTCAATGACATCAAAATTCAATCATTTCTGATTTAAGAGTAGTATAATTCATTTCTTTTGATAGAACCAAAGCATGAGCTTTATTGATTCCGAAAATGTCGATGATTGTCAGAATCACGTCATCCATATTTTCAATTATAAAAAAGATTATGATGGAGCATTGTATTATGATTAAATAGGGCGACAATTTCTTCATATTTGACTTTCTTAAGATTAACATGTGGAAAAAGATTAGGGTAAAAGTTAATAAAAGAACAATGTGAAGGGAACATACTTATTTTTGTTGCTAACATGGTCCCAGTCGTCCCACCCACCATGAGCAACCAGGTCATCAAAGTAAGTATAAGCGTAGACAATCCTGGAGTATTGACCCATGGCTCGACCCACATAAAGTGGACCAGTACCCGTCACCTTGCAATTCACGAAAGCAAAGCCCGTCTTCTCGTCGGGTGAGTTTCGGTCGTGGGCTGCAATGGATCCGAATCTCGTGGCTATGGAATGCAGCTCACAGTCCTGACAACAACAAGCAGCAACCAACCTGTGAGTGAACATAATGAAATCCACCGTACTAAAATACCTTAAAAAGGGAGGCCCCATACAAAGATTATGCTGGTGGTGGTTGCTCTTTCATTTGAAGAAGGTGGCTCAAGTAAGAAGAGACGTATGCTTATGAAAGAAGTTAATGCCATTGAAAAGCTGAATATAACAATGTTGAATGTTCATTAAACTTTTAGACCCAAAATTTTTGGCTCCTTTTATGATTGTTTACTTAAGTATTTCAGAGTTATCTTTTTGGTTAGTTGGGTACCACTATTTTCTGACAGACAAAAGGGTCTGTTGATAAGAAAAAAAGCTCTCTCCCTTTTTTAAAGCTTTTGAGACTTGCTAAAGCACAATGCAACGTCCTTTTCATTTTTCTTTATCAACTTGTGTATTATATATTTATTTATATGTTATTTCTTCATTCAAGAGAGTCACGAGAACAACCCCTTATCCTTCTTTTATTATAATATAATATCCAAATGTAAATAATAAATATAGTTCTTACTTTGTACATGGACCGGCCATTTCCAAAGATGAAATCAATTGACCCCTCGACGTAACATTCCTTGAAGTAATGACGACCAGCATCATCACAAAGAGTGTCTTGTGCACCGTAGAATCCACAGCCTGAGAAATACGCCTTGTCGCCCGATATCCGCAACGCCACTGCTTGCCATCCTTGCATTCCTGGCATCGGTGCCGGTGCTGTATTCTTTACAATGTAAATTCAATAACATTATTATTTTCAAGGTTAATCAAATATTTCAAAATATTTGGTGTTGAATTAGCATTTCAATGTACTCGTCATTTGAACTATATATATTATACCGCCAAAATAAAGTCACATGCAGCACAGTATTAAAGGAAATCTAGGACATATATTTATAATGTTTTCAGGAGAATTGATAGAGAGTTCTCTGCTGCTTTCACTTTCTTTCTCCATTCAATCTTAATTATTAACGTGAAGAATTTATTAAGTAGTATGTTATTCGTTAGCTGTTCGGTGCTTTTTTATAGTTATTACCTTGAAGCTGATATTTCTAGCAGAGAAATAATTAGCATACACAGTGACAGAAGCAGTTTGATAAGTACGCAACTGTTGGCCGTTGGATCCAAGATCACTTGCTCGATCATGCCATTCGATGAAAGTCACCTGCCTCCCTGCTCCCTGCATCGTAATGTATGGCTTTGTCGCTGGCACCACCACTTTCTCTCTGCAACGCCACCAAAAGAAACAGCCATTTTTAACGTGTAGGTTTAGCGTTTTCAAAGAATGTATTTTTTTTTCTTCAGTTTTAAGCATATATTGATGCTTTAATGGTTCTTAAAGAAGGATATGAAATTAAAGTATTACATGTAATATCCAGCGCTGATTCGAATTAGAACATTCTTTCTATTATTTTCCGGGACTGCATCAAGGGCATCTTGTACTGACCGGAAATGACCCAACCCGTTTATGTCGACGGTAATCAGCCGGTGACCGATGGGTCCGATCCACTTATGAAGGTGCCTTGTGGAATTAGTAGTACAAGCAGTTTGATTGACGACCAGCCTTGTTGCTACGGATAATGACGGCGCAGGACAGGAAAAAGAAGCTAAAACGAAGACAAAACAGAAGTAGAATAACAAAAAACTACAAGACTCCATTAAAATAGAAATAGGTAGTCAGAGAATAGAAATGATGAAACGAGAGACAGTGAGAGAGACAGAGTGATACGAATGTAAAGAATGTTTGAATGTGGGATTTTTATGGGGTTGATGATTTTGAGCTCAAGAGCTTATATAGACACGTATATATATAATAATCTGGATTAATTGAGTTGAATAATCTTAATTATTTATCCATGATTAAAGTTTATGTTTACAGTAGAGAATAAATTTAGGGGGTGTTTGCAACGGTCATTTCTTTTGGTTGGCTCGCAACGAGTGGGTTATATTTGGAGGTAAATGCTAGTAGGGTAGCTTTTAAGGTAGCTCTTGGCTGTATTATACGCAAGTCTCGATGTTGGGGACGTACCATTTGGCTTTGCATTATATCTTAGTATATGTTTCGCATCTTCTGTCATTTCCAACTTCGACTTGGATTCTTACTACATAATTGAGTGATAAGTGTTTAGCAAGTAACTAGTAAGATTTTGTATTTGAGTTTTGTTGGCAGATAAAACAAGTGTTTAGATACCAGAGACTACTCTACTAGATATTACACTCTTCTTGTTATGTGAAACTCTTAACTTTTTAGACATTTCCACGTTGTAATTTTATATGTTATGCTTAATTATATAATTTTAAATTCTAAAATATATTAATTATTATGAAAATTATTAATAAAAAATCCAACAAAACCTAAAATCAAGTTATTGTATATAATAGGTTTATTAAAAAAGTATTAAGAATATAACTGCTAATAAAATTAACAATAAAATAAACATGATATGTAATTTTATCTAATTACTTTAACATTTCATATTTGTTGTGTTATTCTCTAACATTAAACATTTAGTCCTTGTTACTATCAGTTGGTCCTTTACCAAATATAAATAATTAATAATAAATACTATACAATTTAATTCATTATTTTGTAGGCCGAATGTATAAGAAATTATCTCTCATCAACAAGTTTTTAAATTATTCAAATGAAAATAATAAAATAATATAAAATTATACTTTAAAATTAAAATAGAAAACATGTACGAGCATGTTTGGAATGTCACAAGTAATTAGAATTGCATGTAATAATTTGTTATTACTTGCATAATTACTCCAATTATCACTCTCCACCTAAGAATTGGAAAGTGTACCCAATTAGACTTAATTCAGTAGAATCCGCTAATTACAATGGTTGATAAAACATGCTTACATATATCTAATTACACCCAAATTTAATTATTAGATAACTTTCCAAATTCCTTTTTGACACATGCATCAAATTTCACCCATTATTTTCTTCAAATTATGTGTCCTAAATTTTAAAAACTTTGATCCATGAACTGTCAGATATATTTAAAATTCTAAAAAAAAAAAAAAAATGTCATATTTTAACTTTGCTTGTAGAAATTTTTTCTTGATAGTGTATCTTATAATAATACTTAATCATTACATAAAATTAATTCAAATTTAGTTCGTATATTTTAATATTTTAATTTGAGATAATTTTATCTTTTATTTTATAATGTTATTAATTTATCTAACTAGTTTTTATCCTTGATGTCCATTTTATGGTTAATGTTTAAGATTTGAGGATGTCCTTCCAATAATATCGTTTCTACAGTTCAGACTTGTATTTTCTCTTTAGGAGTACAATATATCTTATCACTATACTCAACACAGATAATTGATTCAAACCGTTAATATACTATATCACTTAAAATACTTAAGTGATTTTTTAAAAAAAAAACCTCAAACTCATCATCCTAACATGCTTTTTATAACGTTTGAAGGTATGTTGTAAAGAAAAGTTTTATATCCACATTTTAATTGGAATAATTAGTAATATTAAAATTTTAACTTAATTAATAATATTGTGAAAACAAAATTATATCAAACTAAAATAATTCAACTAAAAGTTAAATTTAAATATATAAAAATATCATAATTTGAGCAATATGCAATCATGATATTATAATATACATATGTTTATGAACTTTACGGGATTTATAGTCTTGGTTCAGTCCAAAAATAAACCATGCATTAATGAAGTATTAGACTTAATCTTCTCACTAATTCAAAAAACAAAACACAAATTAACAGGAAACGGTCACCTTTTGGTGAAGCGTCCGGTGGTGTTGGCGTGCATGAAGAATGATGGTCTAGGCATGGCTCAAATACTTAAAAATTTATTTTATATAAAAATGGTCCACTAAATGGGGTCCACTTGTGTTTTTCGAACGTTGGGACTACCAAAGTCTTTGCCCAATTAGGGCTAAAGACAAAAAAGCTCAGACTCTGGAACATATATGTTTTTTCTATAATTTCTTCATTTCATCATTTATACGAAATGAATAATATTACCAACACCGAAAGTCATTGATTATGACGTGATTGGCTTGATTGTAGGGTTGGTTCCCCGTTTAAACAGTTGCTGGTCTAAGTTTGCCCTTTTCAACATTCTGTTCAGGGTTATTATGATTGCAATAACAGTCCATGTCCCGACAGGTTTTCTCTCAAATCACCGCGTACATTTGCCGCTCGTTTTCGATGATGATTGATGGAAACGGCCCTGAGTGTTCTGTATGGGCTTTTGGTGGGTCAACTAGATTATTCGTTTGACGATGTGGGATTTGGTACATAATTTTATAAATAATATTTTGAAAGGAAATTTTATGAATAATTAGTTGATATAATCAGGTAAGTTTTTTTAATTTTAAAAGTGGAGTTGAGATTTTGTCATGTCTTTAAATTGTAATCAAGAATAAATAAATAAATAAAATATATGATAAAATCTTAACAATATCACTTACGGAGTTAAAAATTTTCACGATCATTATATCAAATAATTATTCCATTCATTCTCAATTAATTTGAACATTGCATATCATTGTAAATAAATATAAGAAAATTTTTGAACAAAATATAAATGAATTTAGTTTTAGAATTTTTTAATGATATAATCAAATTGAGTGCATCAAATATGAAATTGTCATTTGAAAATGAGGAAAAATAGTGAAATTTATACATAAAATTGTATAGTGATTATCAAAGAAATTAATTAGATGACAAAACATTGTATTAACAAAAACAATCTAATTAAATGTCTCCTTTGCATTATATCAGGTCCGAGTCTCAATACAACTTGTTAAAGCCAGAAGGTGGTGAAGATTCAGCCAATTTTGGTAAAAATTGTTCCCTTTCAAGTGAGACTTGAAGACGTGCCATGACCTTGCCCACCGAACCCCAAGCAATAGGGGCATAACAAAACGCATAGCCGAAAACAGCTAAAGCTCTTACAACTCCATTAGGGTACCAAGGATATGCCATGACCAGAAGAGACCCAAAAATCCCAACCAAAGGAACGAAGACTTGGATGGCAGGCAGCAAGAACGAGTTGATTGCTATAGACGAAAGAGCAGTGGAACCAAGGAAATACAGTGTCCAGCCTACTAATGGGTGAATTGTGCGAGGAATAATAGCGAAGGGAACTATATAGGCTGCAAGAATAGACCAGATTGCCATAAATTTTAGGCCAGTTTGGATCAAAGATGTGGTTTTGTCTGAGTTTCGGTAGCATAGTTTGGAGATACTGGGGCGTGCTAGATGTGTCATCGCTAATATTCCAAGGAAAATAATCGATTGGACTATTATAACCGGCATCTCAGCTGCATACCCTAGAGTTTGACGACGATTTTCGTGCCATTGAATGCCCAAAGGCAGGACAGGCCAAGACCACCAATACCATGGCTTCAACCATAGTGCACCAGGGAAAGTAATCACACTGTTGGGTCCACAAGGTACTCTCCAACGAAGTCTAAGATCTGAGGACCAGCAGAAGAATCAAAACATTGTTTTGGGGGTTAGATTTGCAGCTCAAATTAAAAGCATGGAATCATTATAAAGGCTATAATATATCCTCACTATTTTCACTCACAGTAATAAGAAGCATCCATTTGGTATCCCAGAGGAAGTCTGTATTGCCCATCTAGGTTGGACCCATTTAATGGTGGGTGAAACATGGGCTGGTCGAGCAAGTCAGGGAAGTAAGCACCAATGAATCCCTGGTCAGCACCATCGGGGTTTTCTTTACCAGTTTCAAGTTGATGGACCATGTCTTTAAATACCTCTCGCGATGGCTGCACATAAATTTCTTTTAGGAACCATAGTTGAAATGAATCATACATAGAGGAAGAAGAGCTAGAAATTATTACCTGCAACACAAAGAGGCCAGTATGAAAGATGCAGGGGTTGATAAAGACAGCACAAAACTGCCCACATTGGAACAATTCATCTGTTTTCTGTAGGAAAAGATTGTCAGCGTCAAGCATGATAACTCTATCATAGTCCACCAAACTCCAGGCATATAGTTTATTCAGTGTCAACTTGAATCTCTTATCGAAATTTTCTTGACCTTTGTAAGGGTTATTAAGGTTCTCCACCCTCACTACCTTTGCTCCATCTTCCTCTTCCCTATGCCATAAAAAACACAGCTTCATCATAATAAGGAACATTGTTTCGTTCTTGTCCTTGAACATCATGTTTTTGAAAGGATCAAAGTAAAGTAGACCACTCCCATAATTTAATCGTAACTGGGCATACTTCGAAAGAGGTTGTGCATCAAACAAGCTACTCTCACATGCTGTTAATTCCTTAACCAATACAATACCTGGGACCATTTCGTGTGCTTGTCGAAAGTGAGTGTGGGTTCATGGTGATTAATTAGTTTAATATTTTGGATCCACCGGAATTAAATTTAGTTTAATAATAATGTGCGGTGTGATTATGTGGGGGCAATCTGTACTTATCAGCGTACTCTTTCGTTTTTTTATATTATTTGTGTTGCTGAGAATTTGGATAAGGACGGAAAAAGAAAATCAAAATCAATTTCATTGTCTAAATTTGTTTTTATATTTAGGTTTAAATGCAAAATTACCCTCAAATTATACCTTTTTTCATTTTAATACTTAAATTTTCTTTTACAAATATTAATTACTAAATTATAAATTTAATTTTATAATACAATCAATAAGAATGTGATTGGTGACAAATTCCTATTGATTTTTTTTTTTTTTAAACAAGGGCAACCTATTTCTTATATTTGGTGTAGGTCTATATTTTTCTCCAACCTATATCTAATTATGAAAATAGCAAAACACCTATGTAAATTCTGAAAGAAACTTAAATGTAAACGTGTCTGGGCTCAAGTCCCCTAATTCTTACCGGTCCTTGACTCTTTGAACCTACTTTGTTTGAGTTTCAAAAACTGGTTACAGTTTCCAACAGTGTTTTCGACCCACGGTTTGACATGTAGGTTTCTTTTTTTCTTTGGTTCGACGGTTTGACGTGTAGTTGAGTAGGTAACGTCACAAGACACTAATCTAAGGAAAGCAAACAATCAAACTTGACCATGACCGGTAAGAACTCCTTAATTAAAAAAAAAAATTTCATCTGATTCATTATTTCTTACCAACATACCGTTTCGTTTTTTCATCATTTGTCTTAATTAATTAACTAAATTAATGAAGAAACTACCGACCGTTACAACTTATAAAATAACAAAGTTTTATCGATTCAAGAAATTTTCGTTTGTGGTGCCCGAACTCGGATATCCAATCTCCATTATCCATCTAACAGCCATTAACAAGATGATGCTCTGTATAATATTTGTTTTTTCTAACATAAAAGAAAAATAAGGAAAACTTGAATTGCATTTAAAGAAAACAAAGGAAACTTAAAGAAAACCAAAGGAGAAAAAGAAAAGGGCATTAATGTTAATGGAGACTTACAGTGCACGAACCCAACGGAGGGGAACGTCGAGGGAGGCAATGACGATGAGATCAGCGTCCACTTGGAGCTTAACAAGGGATCTGATCAAGACACGTGTCGCGACGTAGAACTCGTAATCTCTGGGCGTCCCCATGTACATCATAGTCGCGTACGCGTTCCGGTGCTCCTTCTTCTTCAGTTTAACCCCTTGAAACGCCGTTGTTTGCACCACCGCCAGCAACCCTAACAAGACTCTAAAAAATGTTACCACATATCTTCGTCTTTCTCCGCTCCAACCCATTCGTTTTTCTCTTTTCTGTTATATCTGATTTTAGGTTAAGGACTTCAAATACCAAAAAAAAAAGGAAAGAAAACGACAAGTACAATAAAGAAATTCTCTCAGTGGCCTTGAATGGGAAGTATTCAGGCTTTCCAAAGCATATAAATAGGGGAGAATAAAAGCATCGTAGTAAGGAAGCAGAGAAGGAAAGCCCTTTATGAGAAAGTGCAAGTGGGGCATTTTGGATATTTTCGTCTCCACTTCCTACTTTCCTTTCTTTCTGATATCAATACATATAGAATGTATCTAAATTGCCAACCCCAAAATATAATATTATTGACCGATTATTTTTAATTTAATTTGTATCGATATTATTATTAACGTAGAATATATGAATTTAAGTATGTTGAAATATATTATTTTTTTATTTAAGTGTTAAGGAGAAATTATAAATAGTTTTAAGCATTATATAAAAAGAATGAATATGATAAGAATTTATAATAAAATTAATGTTAAAAAAACTAATATCATTAATGTTTAGTCCCCAATAGATGAAACAGTCATGATACTCGACACTTGCTAAACTAGAATGGTGAAATTTTTATATAGGTTTATAATATCATCTAATTAGTGAAAAATCAAGATTATGCAATTTAGAACAAAAAGGAAAAGAGAAGGTTATGCAATTAAGCTTCAAGAATATTAAAATTAAATAGACTTCTTTAAATTTGTATTTTAAATAGACATCTTTACCCTCATGAATCAAAATATATAACTTTTGTGATATACATGTATCATATTGGATAAAAAAATAACACAAATACCACATTAGAAAAAAGTGTCAAACTCAAGTATTAAATGAGATATTAAGCCAGTTTATTTATATTTGGTTTATAAATTTCTTTTATTTGAAAATTTTGTTATTTACTTAAATATTAATACATTATAAACAAACCTTTTCATAATTAAATTAAACATAAATTTAAAAATTAATAAATATTATTAAGTGAAAATAAATAAGTATAATTTGTGAAAAGTACATGTAGTTTGAATTTCTAAAATCATTGTATTAAAATTTAATTAATAACTATCCACTAGTAAAAAATTTAGGACCTCCATGGAAGGAATTTCTTGAGAGGTTTCGATTTTAATAATATATATGTATATATAAGATTTGGCAGATATTTAAGCATATTTAATGGTGATATTTCAAATGAATTAATGTCATCAATTTCATCCGTTTACTTTACGCGTATGCAGAATTTAGTTATTTTATTTTAGTTTGTTAAAGTTTGATCATTGTAATTTATGAAAATTTAAAAAAATCTAATTGAGTAATATTAGATTATAACAGATGAATAAAAGAACTCTATGCAAAATTATATTTATAAAACCAAGTGATGTTGGATTGAAATTTAAATCTCGTTATAGTATTATTTTATTAAAAAAATAAAAGATAAGCACTCTTATATTAATATTTATTACTGTACTTTATATATAAAAAATATTTTAATAATTTTCTTTTTAATATAGGAAAACTGAAGGGTAGAGAAACACAAACAAGAGAAACAAATGCGCCACGTCACAGAATGAGAATGGGCAGAACACCAAAAAGTTGACAAGTCAAGTCAAAGAGACGGAGACGATAATTACGCCACTGACCCAGTCGACCTAATACGTCCGCCAGTCGGTTCTATACCATAAACGACAGACGTTGTCGTAGAGGGTAAATTACAACTCAAAATGAAGATGGAGTGCGGTGGGTGTTTTTGACTTGGCAAAGGTAAATGGACTGTATAAAAGACGCGTTAAGCAATGGTGTTAATTGGAGCCAAAGTCGTGTAGTCGTTTGGACTCTTACTTTTCTACAACTAAAGTATCTGATTTGGAGGCTCCTGTTTTTTATTATATTTGTTTGCCTATTCTCTCCCTCCATTGAATTGAACTAAAATTGGGGAAAAGGATGAAATGATTGAAGTAAATAGTAACGTTACATCATCTGTATTATTTTTTAATAGATTTATGTTATATTAATATTTTTATCCTAAATTTTAATATTTTTATCCTGAAAAAAATTAAATCTAAATTAAAATCCTAAAATTCAAGATAAAATGCTGAAATTCAGGATAAAAATGTTGATGTGGCATAAATCTATTAGAAAGGAATACAGATGACATGGCGTGTAACACCCTCTAACCCTAAACCGTAGCCGGAACAGGGTTACAAGGCATTACCGAACATATCAGATAACTTACGAATTATTCACAAATAAAATAACATTCATAGTATAATTATTTAATAAATCCCAATGAAGGACATTTAAAACCTAAACCATGTATTAAAAATGGGACGGGACTTGTTTGAATACTCCGGATTTTATCTGTAAATTTTATTTAAATTTAACAGCATTTCTGCTTATTTTTACATATAACCCCCTGCAATTAAAAACCGTATTCATTCCAAATATAACCAATTCAACCAATTCCAAAATCCAACAATTCAACCAATGCAATTTCATATTTAATCATATTTAAATTATACTTATAACATCAAATACCAAATATCATTCTTTACAACAAAAGTCATATAGTAATTTAAAGTGACCAAAACAACACCTATGTACATGCCACTTTTATCAAAGGAGAATACATCACGAGTTTTGTTCGAGTCGGGATCGTCTTGGATGTTTGAATCGTAACTTTGAACACCTATTAACTCACGCATTAAACAACCGTGATTTGAGTATACATAAACTCAAGTGGTATTACCATAATTCAAATTATAAACATAATAATCATATCATTAAATCATATCACTTTAATTTTACTAAACCAATTCAAACATAAGTTTGTCATTCTCAATATATTCATACAATTCAATTTTAGCAATTCAACAATTGAAATAATACACAATCATGTTGAGCCACTATCCATTTCTTGAACCAATGGTTCATACTTTCCATTCTCATACACATATTCCAATCACATTTTCAGTTCATGTTCTATTTTCGCATTACTTCCAATGGCTCAATCATTTCGATCGGCAAAGCCGATAAATCCCAGACACTTCCAAATCTTATGGCATGCCAATTATATCCGACTCAGCCCGACTAGTTAATAGGGTATTTTAGTTCTCAATTTCATTTTCATTTTCATAACAAATTCAATTTCAATATCAAATACACTTTTCCATTTCAATCCACATACAATTCAATTTCAATACATATCCATCATTCAACTCAATTTCCATTCAATTCAATAAAAACACTTACCTTATGATTTACTTACCATATACATAAATTAATTTAACATTTAATAAATAAAAAAGAATTTGAATTATAGTAATACAAACCCGAAATACACATTTACTCCTCGGTGATCTTTTCTTTTCCTTGGATGCCTTTGCCTCTTTTTCCTTGTTAGCTACAAAATAATAATTTACATTATTAATTACAGCATTAAATTACAATAAATAATGAATTTTATTCAATTTCTACTCTTCCTCTTCATTCTACATTCTTTATACACGATTCTATTATTTACTTATAAGTTCTTTCAAAACTGTCTACCTAAGTCATTGTCACTAAATTATCTATATCTTGAGTTACAGATTTCCAAATTAAGATCCGTAAATTTTCTATGAAACTAGACTCACATATATTCTTGCCATAAAATTTTCAGAATTTTGATTTATCCAATAAGTACAGTTTATTCTTTAAAATCACCCCTATTCTGTTGTTGGACAGTTCCGACCACTCTTTGCTAAAATTTAATTATCTTTTATACAGAATTCAAATTATGTCCTAGTTTATTTATTATAAAAATATACTCATTAACGAATCTATCCATATAAATTATGTCCCCAAATTATTTTTTAAAATTTTTAATGATTTTTCCAATTCAGAACAGGGATCTCAAAATCACCCTGAACCAGTTTCACTAAAATTTAAATATCTCATAATACAAAACTTATTTGCTTTCTCTGTTTCTTTCATATGAAAATAGACTCAATAAGCTTTAATTTCATATCTCACTCAACTTCTAATTCCACTTCTACGATTTTTAGCGAATTTTCAAAGTTACTCTACTGCTGCTGTCCCAAAACTATTTTCTTATAACTTATTTTGCAATTAAATCCTAATTAAGTTTACTTATTTCTTAACTTAATTCATACTTTGATTCTACTTAAATTCCTTCCATATTCAACTTGATTATATAATTTTCATAATAAAACCCTAATTCATAATTTCTTCCAAATTAATCCCTATAGTAGAAACTTATAGCTTACCTTACAATTTAATCCTTTTACTAATTCTAACTTAGATTTCATCCAATTTAATCCATAATTCATCTTTTCTTCAACATAAACTATATTTAAAACCTAAAACTCTCAAAATACCAACTTAGTTTCATCAAAATCTTGCTTTAAAGCTTCTAAAACATCAAAATTAAGAGAAAATAACTAAATTGACTTACCTTTTAAAACTTCAAACCTTAAATCTTTAGTTTTTCCTTTTCCTTCTTTTCTTCTTCTTTCCTGCTTGTTTCGAATGTTTCTCTGTTCTCTCCCTGTTTCTTTTCCTATTTCTTTTATACTATTTACTTTATTATATAATATAATATTATATTAATATAATTATTTAATAATATGAATAATATATTTTAACACATAAAATCTCAGATTTTTTTAAGCTTATGCCGCCTCAACTTATGCTAAATGGCATAATTGCCATTTTGGTCCTTTATAATTTCTTTTAATCTATAATTAAACTTTTACTCTTTATTCAATTTGATCCTTTTCCTAATTACTTTAAATTAAGCTAAATTCACTATATAAAATCTAATTAAACACACTACTAGACTCATAATTACTCCTAATGATTATTTACTAACTCGATTTACTAAGACGGAGGCCGATAATACACTTTTGGTGCCCATGATTTTAGGTCGTTACATGGCGTGTAACACCCCAAATTAGGGGTTGTTTGTAACTTAGCTATTTTCCCATGTGTGTACTTGAAGGGTTAAATTCTAGGATTTATTTGACATATTTAAGGGTCTAAAATAACCCGAGTTAGGCGACCTAGTGTTAAAATATTTTTTAGTACCATAAAGGAGGAGCTAGACGAGATAAGGCTTTAATAAATTTTTGGCTAATTATGGCACAAGGAATAGGCTTGGTGCAATTGGTTGGGTGCGTCCAAGGGTGTTACAAGGGCTGGGTTCGAGGCACGATGGTCGCAAGTGGCATTTTGTTTAGGCGTTGAGTTGGCTTGGGAAGCCTTAAAATAATTGGTGAGGAATTGGACAAGAAAGTCAGTAGGTGGAGTGGCTTGGGCGCCACTAGGAGTCCTGGAGGTGGATAGGCGCGAGTTCGAGCTGCTAAGGCGTTTTTGCATTTTTAATTTTTGGGGTAAACGCCCAGGGAGGTCTTATAAATAAATAAGGGTTGTATGGCATGAAAGCGCGTTTGGAAGAGTTGGCAAGGGTCTTTGGAAGAAAGAATCATGGCGCTTGGACTCGTGTTCGAGTCCTAGGGTAGCACATGTGTGCGTTATTTTGTTTTAGCGCCAAAGCATAAGGAGCCAGCGAAGGATGGCTTATAAAAATGTCGCGACGAGTTATGACATGAAAGTCTATTCGGGAGAGTTGGCAAAGGCGTTAAGAAGGAGGGACTCGAGGTGGCCATGCAGTGGACTTGAATTAAATGAACTTTAACTTAGTTATTTTATTTTATTATTGGTTTGTTTTTACTTGGGTTGTAATAAGGCCTCCATAAACTTTATTTTTGTTATTACTCATATGTTGGATACTTGTTTAAAGCTACATTATTAAAATTAAATTAAATCACATGTTTTCCTAAATTAACACGAAAATGTTTTATCGTGTCAGCGGACACATTCGAAATTTGTATAATAACTTGACTTCAATTAAATTTTCAAATTTAATCTAAGTACGATTTCAGCAAGATAACCAAAAACGAGAAGTTTTCTACAAAACTTAAATTGGTTTTAAAATGGGTTTCAAAGGTTTCTCTCCGTAGCAAACCAAATCCGGTCGTAGCATTTGGGCCGGGTTTGGGCTATTACAAATTGGTATCAGAGCCCAGTTCAAAGCTCGGCTGTGGGGGCCCAAGGCCCAAAAATGATTTGGTAGGCCTTTTTGAAGTATTTTTGGGTTTTTGGAATAGCATGGCACCGAGTCTCCGGCACCTATCCGCCCAGGTAAGTATCTCTAACCTTCCTTGTGAATTATTTTCTGTAGAAGGGTAGGAAGCATGGAACGTAGAATAGACTTATAGGAATTTGAACACTAGGATTAGATTACTCAAACACAAACAGAGCATAAGACTTAATGAACTCAACCAACCTATGACCAAGTTACTAAGCTAGGGTGTGGTAACCTCTGTGCGCATGTCTAGAAAGGTTCGGTGGGAGCTTGGTATTTAAGCAGTCCGCGTGACTCACCTCCTCTCCACACAAATCTTGCCTGGTGCGTAGCTTTGGTTCACCCTGACCAAGAGGGCTCGGTCATAGGCTAAACATAACGATTAAAACCCGAAAGGGAACTAACCATGTTTTTGAAATAGAAGAAAACAACAAAACCCTAGTTTCTTCAAAATTTCTTTAAAATCACTCTTTCAAATATGAGAACAACCATTTTTACAATGTTTTTCCCCAAAAAGTTGATTTGTGAAAATTACAGAAATGCCCTTAGGGGTGAAATTACTAAAATACACTTGACTCATAAAATATCAAATCAATGGTTTTGCCAAAAAAAAAGTTTATTATTTTTAGAAATATCCAAAAACTTTACTTTACAATCACCAATAAAATACTTTGGTTTTGGAAAATTACGAAAATGCCCTCAGCTTGTAAAATTACCAAAACGACCCTGAGTACAAAATTTTTGCAACATCATCGTTTTAAGAAAGGAAAACTCTCAAAAGGGACCCTCAGAGTTTTACAACTATTAAAATACCCCGGATTTGTTAAAAATTTCAAAATTACCCCGGTTGACAAAATTACCAAAATACCCCTAGTTTCCAAAATGATGCCATAACTTCAAATTTTACAAATTTTCAGAAATGCTCTTCAGTTTTGGAAATTTCAAGTGACCTGCTTTATTAAAATTTGAAATCTCTCGATTTTACTACAAAAAAAATACCCTATAGGGAAATGACGAAAATACCCCTAGGATAGAAACAGGACAGAAATGTCCGAAGAGTGAATAAGTATGAAAGGTATTAGGGAATGGATGTTCTTCTCTGTGTGAACTAGGATAGAGAACTTAAAACCTTGATTGATCGAAAGAATCCCTATTGAGCTTTCCATAAAACTTCTTCGCGAATAACCAAGTGGAACAAATTACTAATCCATAAAATTTTTCTAATCAGATTAAAAGCGCGATAGTTAGAATGAGCTCTAGAGGGCGTGGCCGACGTGGGCGCTTGGAAGGGAAGGTTGACCGTGTCGAACCCGTGAGGTCGGGTCGAGAATCGGAGAATGGGGTACCACCGCTACCACCACCCCCAATTTTAGAGTGAGGAGCGAGATCGAGGGGGAGGTGAGGCGATAATGCAAGTCGTGTTGCGAGTCCTCGAGATGGTGGTCAGGCGAGTGGAGGTATGGGAGCTCGGAAGTGCATGCCGGCGACTTGATCTAACTGGTGAGGTGTTCCGGGTGTATCGGGAGTGGCATCTAGTGTAGCGAATCTTGGTTAGAATCAACGGAAAGGATAATGGACGATCTTGACCGACTAATGAGGAGAAGTTGAAAGGAGCGATGTCGCTCGAAGGATGAAGCATATCGGTGGTGGCTCACCGTCAGAGATGGTGCCACGCGGATGATCTTACGTGGGATTACTTTAGAGTTGCTTTTCGGAAGAAGTATGTGGGCACCGACTATCTTGATGCTCGAGAGAAAGCTTTTCCGGGATTGGTGCAAGGAACTAAGTCGATTAATCGAATATGAGGCGAATTCTTAAGGTTGAGTAGGTATGCTAGGGGCATCGTGGCTCACGAACATGGCGCTATGCGTCCGCTTTGAGGACGGACTTAGGGATGATCTAAGGTTCTTGATTGCTCCACAACAAGAGCGTGAGTTTTCGATCCTAGTAGAAAAGGCTAAGGTAGCCGAAGGGATCAAGGAGTCCGTAAGACGTAATCACGAAAGGAACAAAGCGAGAAGAGAGGCTTTGGATCGCCTAGATCAGGCGAAGAATGTGGAGAAGAGGGCTAAATTTGAGGAATCGAAAGAGCCACAAAGCCTACTCAAGGGCCACCTCGGTGTGCTAGATGCAGAAATCCCACTCGGGAGAATGTTTGGTTGGAAGTAGAGGTGCTTTGAATGTGGATCGTTGGATCACCGTGTAAGGATTGTCCTCGGAAGTTAGCTAAAATCACCTGGAGGTCGAACCGTGCTCGGGTTAGAAATGAAGGACCACCACGAGAGGGTTGGGTGCGGCTAGAGGTAATGATAATGGTAGCAGGCGTGGCGAGGTGTCTTTGAAGGTCAGAGGCGAGGCAACCAAGGTTGGTTTATCAGGTTGGCCGTCATGGGGAGGAAGATGTGCGAATCGACAACGGGTAAGTTTCTTATTCCCAAAATACTCTTAATTACCTTGGTTGTGGTTACGTTAGTTCGTTTTCATGTTGCTAGTAAAGTGTATGGAACTTGGATTATGGACTTAGGGAATGTGTAGAAAGTATGATAGACCTTTAAGATCGAGTCTTGCAGCATAGCGTAGTGTGATGAGTTAAGGATGCACGATTGAGCGATAGTAAGTAATTTCGAGGACGAAATTATTTTAAGGGGGGTAGAATTGTAACACCCCAAATTGGGGTTGTTTGTAACTTAGCTATTTTCCCATGTGTGTACTTGAAGGGTTAAATTCTAGGATTTATTTGACATATTTAAGGGTCTAAAATAACCCGAGTTAGGCGACCTAGTGTTAAAATATTTTTTAGTACCATAAAGGAGGAGCTAGACGAGATAAGGCTTTAATAAATTTTTGGCGAATTATGGCACAAGGAATAGGCTTGGTGCAATTGGTTGGGTGCGTCCAAGGGTGTTACAAGGGCACAGGGTTCGAGGCACGATGGTACAAGTGGCATTTTTGTTTAGGCGTTGGAGTTGGCTTGGGAAGCCTTAAAATAATTGGTGAGGAATTGGACAAGAAAGTCGGTAGGTGGAGTGGCTTGGAGCGCCACTAGGAGTCTGGAGGTGGATAAAGCGCGAGTTCGAGCCGCTAAGGCGCTGCTTTGCATTTTTAATTTTTGGGGTAAACGGCCCGGGAGGTCTTATAAATAAATAAGGGGTTGTATGGCATGAAAGGCGGGTGGAAGAGTTGGCAAGGGTGTGGAAGAAAGAATCATGGCGCTTGGACTCGTGTTCGAGTCTGGGTAGCACATGTGTGCGTTATTTTGTTTTAGCGCCAAAGCATAAGGAGCCAGCGAAGGATGGCTTATAAAAATGTCATGACGAGTTATGACATGAAAGTCTATTCGGAGAGTTGGCAAAGGCGTTAAGAAGGAGGGACTCGAGGTGGCCATGCAAGGACTTGAATTAAATGAATTGACTTCAATTAAATTTCATTTAATTTCATTCAATCCTTTCTCTTAAAATTGGGTGCTTTGAACTTACTTTCTTTTGTTTTTGACTGCCATTTCACTACTATTTATATAAAGTTTATTTTAAAATGGTCATTTTACTTAAAATTCCGAGGGACCTATTCAAGTTTAGACAGGATTTTTATGCTAATTTACCAGAAAATATTAAATTTTAAAAAAATTTACAGAAAAGGACCTAAAAAATAATTATTTATTGAAATGGTCATTTCTCCCGAAAATGCGTCCACGTCAGCGCATTTTTAGGGGATGAATCAGGAAAAGCGTGTCCACGAGGGAGCGCTTTGTGTCACATCAAAAAAAACCGAGTCCTAAGGGCGTGTTTTACTGATGTGGCAAAAGCGCTCCTCGTGGACGTACTTTTGTCCTCCAACGGTAAAAAAAAATCTATAAAAATCCCCCCACCCTTTTATTTTTTCACACAAAAGTCCTTACTCATTTTTCTCTCAAATTCCTCTCAAATTTCATAATAGTCCTTTAATATTTACAAAAAAGTCATTTTTTTAAATTTTTTTGAAATATATATTTTTGATAAATTTAAAAATATTCGATCATATTAGCAATGGTCGGAGAATTAATTCGTCTCGACAATAAACACATCTTCGTCGATCAAATAACAATGGTAAGTTTTTATTTTAATTTTTCAATACTATTTAATATTTTTTTAGGTTTATGCAATTTTAATTAAATTTTATTTTATAATTTTTTAAACAGTTTGTAGATCGGGTGCTGCAATGCTATATTCACAATATGCCTGGCCTACCATCGCCATTGATCAAGAATTACTTGAAGGAAGCGGGTTTTTGGCACGTGGCCATGATAGGCCGAGGGTGCAAGTTGGACCCGAAGTTAATCAGTGCATTGATAGAGAGGTGGAGACCTGAGACGCACACTTTCCATCTTCCATGCGGAGAGTGTACTATCACTTTGGAAGACGTGCATTTGCAATTGGGATTGCCGGTGGATGGGTACGTAGTCACCGGGTCTGCAACTTCTGGTGATTGGGCAGTCGTATGCTACGAGCTTTTGGGTATTATTCCGGATAACATTTACGGAGGTCGGATCGAGATGGGCTAATTACAAGATACATTCTCGGAACCGAATAATGATTCGACCGAAATAGAAAGAATACGGTATGCTCGGGCATACATTCTTGAGATGATTGGAGGCTATCTGATGCCGAACTTGTCACGAAACCTCGTACATTTGAGGTGGCTGTTAAAACTCGTTGATTTTAGAGCAGCCAGTGAATTGAGTTGGGGATCTTCCATGCTAGTAAAATTGTACCGGGAGATGTACGGGGCGACGCGGCCGAATAAAGAGAAAATCAGAGGTTGCCTATCACTATTGCAATCAGGGGCACGGTTTTGATTTCCATTTTTACGTCCTCGAGTCGACCACCCATATACATTCTCACTCATAATGAGGCAAATTTAATATTAGATTTTACAATTATTACGTAGATTTAAAATATAATTGTTTGCTAAAAATTTATTTAATTAGGTGGAACTATTAAGCAAGTTATATTGGAATACCTACATCGCTTGAAGATATACGGCTTCTATTAGAGCAACGATCGGAAGCACAAGTAAGTTTTAAATAAATATATTTTCGTAATAAAATAGTCGTTTCATATTTAGTATTTAGTATTTAGTATTTAGTATTTAGTATTTAATATATAACTAATATTTTTATCATGTTAATATAATTTGAATGGACACCATAAGAAGATCCGTCAATTAGGCGATAATTTGAAAGAGTTTTTCAAAATCCGAACATTTGGCATGTGAAGGTGCCATTGGTCAACTATGCCACTGTGGAGATGCACTAGTCAGATCGGGTTCTGCGTCAATTTGGATTTCGAAAATTGATTCTCGTGGCACCTAAGGTGCTCGATGATGAGCATAAAGTCGACTTACGACAGTTGCATACGGATTGGCCAATATTTTGGTTAGCGAATATCAAATCGTGGGAGAACCGGTATGATTATATACCTACTCGGGAACCGATCATCGTTCCTGAGTTACCGTGCGTGCCAGAATACATGCCATGGTTTAGGATCCATGGCAAGCCGAATTTATTGTCAGAAGAGGAGAGGCGACGGCAACTTCGTGAACAAAAGGAAGGACGGAGCCCTTTAAATCCAAGGAGAAGGGGTGATGAGACGGGACCATCAACAATGTCGACACAACCACTGGGCCCATCAACAGCGCCTATACAGTCACCAGGCCCAACACTTCAGCCGACGACATCCACATCACAGCCTATTCAGATTATGCCAGGTGCGTACCCTAGCCCTTATATGTATCCTAACCCTTATATGTATCCTAACCCTTATATGTTTCCTTTTCCCAGTCTCAAGGCAGGTTGGAATGCATGGCCCGGTTCGAGTCCGTTCCGGACTACTCCAACTGGCCAGCCGATCTATAGGCTACCGTCGCATGATGGATCGCACGAGGCGTCGTCAAGGAGCTCTTCTTTTTACCAATCTCCTTCGCCTTACGGGATTCAGACACCTCCGCCATGGGCGATGCAAACACCTCCCCAGCCAATATTTTATCAAGGTGGGTCATCATCCCAACACCCACAACCAGAAGGTGGGTCATCATCCCAACACCCACAACCAGACCCCCTGTCGGAGGAACCGGAATTCTCGCCTGAGGTTCCACAACCCTCGTCGGAAGCTAGAAGGAGGAATCCAGTGCGTAACCATCGACCACCCCCATGTGGCACTGATTCCGACCGGCACCAACATTGATTTCGACCGTCATTATTTTATTTTTTTATTGTAATTTTTTTATATATTTAATAAAATAAAATATGTTTTTTAATATTTTATTGTAATTTAATTTAATTTTTATCTTTAATAAAATAAAAGTTATTTTTATTTTATTTTTTGTAATTTGATTTTATATCTTAAATAAAATAAAAGTTATTTTTATTTTTTATTATAATTTAATTTTATATCTTTAATAAAATAAAAGTTGTCGTTTATTTTTATTGTAATTTAATTTTTTATCTTAAATAAAATAAAAGTTGTTTTTTATTTTTTATTGTAATTTATTTTTATATCTTTAATAAAATAAAAGTTGTTGTTTATTTTTTATTGTAATTTAATTTTTTACCTTTAATTTTTTATTGTAATTTTTTATTTTTTATATATAGAAATTAATAAGAAATGGATAAATTAGGACTAAATTGAATAAGTGAAAAGTATGAAGGGTTAATTTGTAATTTCATCAAGATGGATGTTGATCCAATGTATGAATTTTGAATGATCGTAAGGGCAAAATAAGCATTTAGCAAGAAAGATAATTTTGAAGAATAATGATGATAGTGATATTTTAGATTAATTGAATAACCTTTTTTTTTTTTTTGGAGCTTAGTCATTCTACAAAATTTCACCATTTTCATCAAGAAATTAAAAGAATTTTCAATGGCAACAATAGATAAAAAATGATAAGGAGACTATCAACTATTTCGATTTGGACACGAGCAAGATGTATGGCCTGGGTTCCTACACCATCCGCATAACTTCCGTTGGTTGGTTGTTTCTCGGATATCCATATTGTTACGTATTCTAGTCGAGCAAGGTCGACCCTTTGGTTTGCGACACAGTTCTCTATCCGGTAACAACTTATACAAAGCAAGCGATACAGGCGGCCACTTAAGTTCATTCGGGACTGGTGGGAATACGTGTCTCCACACGTTGTACATGTATTCTATTTAATACACTTTGTCGACATAGCTCATGGGATCTAGAAGGAGATTCTGACAAGCCGCAATTACATGAGCGCATGGATAACGAAGTGCATCAAATATCCCACAGTCGCAGGTCCAATTTCTCAAGTGTACACGATATTACCCGCCAACAATACTTTGGTTCTGTCTGTCAAACTCCATCACACGAAACCATAGGTTGTCGCGATCGTGACACACTGTGTGCATGGTGTTGGCCCGTGCCGTCCCATTGTTAATTTCTCGCAATACCTTCGCGCACCATACATGGCCTCATTGCATTTGGCCTTTATAACTTGCTGCTTGCTTCAGAAATAGTGCCGCTAAACGAAAATATGTCTCTCGCACAGCCGATGTTATCGGCAAATGACGCTTTCCTTTTAAAATAGAATTTATGCATTCGGCCAGGTTTGAGGTCATATGACCATATCGTAGGCCGCCGTTGTATGCTTGTGTCCACTGTTCGAAAGGTATATTGCATAGGTAGTTTGTGCCTTTTTTGTTAACTGAGCGCAAACTCGCCAACATCTCGTGAAAACGGTCCTTATTGATCTCGTACCCTGCCAGTATAAGTTGATAGCAAATATTACATACCACTCTTCAATTAAGAATAAATTGAATACAACAAATAAAATTATATTAATATATATTACATACCCATGTTGGTCACTTGCCGTCGTTCACTTGTAGATCGATATTGCCCGTGGTAGTTGGGCGCAACATGCCTTAGGTAATATCGATGGTGTGTGTGATGCCACGGGCTTTCATGTTGCTCTATTGCGGCTAGTATTCTAGGGCCCCGATCCGATATAACACATATATCAGGTTGGGGGTAGACATGCCTCCTTAACCTAGATAGAAAGAAAGAAATCCCAATCATTAGCTGACTCCCCCGGTGTTATTGTAAACGCAATTGGAAGGATTCTCCCACTGCCATCCTGTGCCACAGCTAGTAATAGCCGATGTGTATATCTACCATACATAAAGGTACCGTTAATTTGTACCAATGGCTTGTAGTATAGAAATGCGTCTCGGCATTGCTTAAATGGCCAAAACAGACGCTTGAACACTTGGCATCCACAGAGCAATCGATTGTTGTAGTACGCCGATTCCGTTTTAAGGTCTGTTATGCTACCTGGGACATATCTCTACAGCACCTGACACCACTGCCACACTTCATTATATGAAGCGTCCCACCGACCATGCAACTTTTCCAGCATATACGCTTAGATATCTAAGTCTTAGGTAGAGGCGTGTACCCCAATTGGCTACGAATATTGCCAATTAAGGTCAGCACTGTAGTCTTAGGATCCGCCTTCACCGTCGGTATTATTAATGTAACACCCCTTACCCGTATTCGACGCCGAAACAAGGTACGAGGCATTACCAAAGAGTACAGAACACTTACAGATAATTTGAAATAATTATCTTTATACAAATAGTACACTTGAGGTGTACAGTTCTATAATTATGAATAAACACATTTATCAAACATATTCCATGTTTTTATATATCACAATCTCATATTTCCATGTATCAAGTACCACCATTTTCCTCGTATTTCAGACAAATACGTGTAACAATTCATAGACACACAACTCACTAAGTCTTCCTGCCAATCACAATTTAAATTGACAAATCACTTATTGAGTCCAATTTCAATGTTCACTAAAATCTATCATATAAATTTCGATATACATATCCACCAATAGATTCCATGTACCGACATCATCATCTCAAATTTCCACATACATCTCCTTTCCACATTATGAACTCAAATAACATATACAAGATATACCAATGTATTTCAAGTATGGTTTCATAATATTTCATTTCAAATTTCAGATTATTTCATATTAGAACTTTTCTCATTAACTCATTTGGACTACCAATTCATACGGATAATACACTCAAGTGTGTACAAATATATAATCACAAATGAACTCATTCATCAACCAAGTTTTATGTTCACATCTCATCAACTCGTATTTCCTTATATCACATAATTCCATGTAACACTTACCAAACTTTGTCAGATTAGTGAACGTCTTATAGAATTAGTCTGCTCACACAAGCTGTCGATCATGACAAGCTACACGGTGTTGCTCAGTGCCACATTTCACAACTCAGTATGGTTAATACCATACCTACATTTCACACTTTGCCATGGATCACCCATGGCCTTATCCGTCAATTCATCACTTTTCACTAGAATGCCATAGCCCAGCTATGGTCTTACATCTTAAACATGGATCACATCAACGCCATTTCCCAGATATGGTCTTACACGGAAATCACTTATCACTTGTAGCCGAAGCTACCACTATTCACTGATCAGGTAGCCAGAGCTACCACTTTTCACTGATCAGGTAGTTGGAGCTACCACTATTCACTGATCAGGTAGCCGGAGCTACCACTTTTCATTGATTAGGTAGCCAGAGCTACCACTTTTCGCTGATCAGGTAGCCAGAGCTACCACTTTTCACTGATCAGGTAGTCGGAGCTACCACTTATCACTTTTACTTGTCCTTGATCAGATAAGTGTAGCCGAAGCTATCACTTATCACTTGTTGCCATGGTTCAACTATGGTCTTTTCCGTCAATTCATCTTGTCACTGAACTGAAGTATTCAATTTGATCATTTATTCAATTTTCATACTTTTACATTATTCACGATTTTATCATCAATACATATGAAATAAGACATCATGAAGTTCATAAAATTAACAAATGATCACTAAAATTTAGCCATATAAACTCATAAGTTCAATTTTTGTATTATAACGATAATCATAATTTCATAATAAATATTCTAAATAAAATATTATATCATTTCTAATTCAACATTTATCAATTATAATCGAGCATGTAATAAATTTATACACAAGTCGTTCATATATTATTTTCCTCCTCCTCCTCTCCATCCACATCCTTAGTATAAACAATACACTTGTAAGTAACATTATCTATAATTTTTACTATTTACTTATGTGAATATTCAAGTGTCCATCCGTGTCATAATCACTAAATTATTTTTATCTTGAGCTAAAGAATTCCAAATTAAGATCCGTTAATTTTATTTGAAACTAGACTCACATATCTTATTACTATAATTTTTCTAGAATTTTTAATTTTTCCAGAATTTTTAATTTTTCCAGAATTTTTGGTATGATCAATTAGTACAGTTTATTAGTTAAGTTCTCCCCCGTTACACAGTCTGACGGCTCTGACCTCTCTTCACTAAAAATAAATTATCTCATAATACGATTTTCATATAGTGTTTCTGATTATTTCTAATGAAAATAGACTCACTAAGGAATACAAACTTATCAATTATAACTCATAATTATTTTTTTTACAATTTTTAGTGACTTTATAAAGTAAGAACAGGGGATTACGAAGTTATTCTAAACCAGTCTTATAAAAATTTAAATATCTCAAAATGTAGACTTTCTTTGCTTGCTCTATTTCTTTTATATGAAAAAGACTCAACAAGCTTTAATTCTATATCTCACTCAACTTCTAATTCAATTTATAACATTTTTGGTGATTTTTCAAATTTAGACAACTACTGCTGTCCAAAACTGCTTTAGCATAACATATTGATTTCTATTTTGTCCCAAATTCCACATTTCATACAATTCAATCCTTGCTCAATTAACCCCTCAATTGAGCTAATTTTCTCATTTAATACTTTTCTCTATCATTTTAAACTACTTTATAACCTTTGAAAACTAGAATTTTAACACTAGACCTTAATTTCAACTCTTTCACAATTAGGTCCTAAAACCAATTTCCATCAATTTTACTTGATAAAATCTTCATATAACAAAATTAAAGCTTCAATTCAATATTTATTCATCATATTCTTCCAGCACTAATCCACATCAACTTTAAAAATTAGCTATAGAATCAAAAACTAATGAATTAATAAGTTGGACCCAATTGTAAAAGTCCATAAACATAGAAATTTCAAGGAGAAAGCAAGAATTAAACTTACATGAAGCTTGAGTATGAAAACTAGCTTGAACTCTCTCCCTTGGTTGTTTTTCAGCTGAAGAAAATGAAGAGAAATGAAGAGAATTCTAGATATTCCAATTTGGTCTCATATTTATTTAACTATTTTTGGCAATTTTCCAATTTTGCCCTTATTTCACCCATTTCTTGATTTTTCTCAGCTATTGCCGCCCAAAATGTCTCTTTTGGGCTTATTTGCACTTTAGGTCCTTCCTTATTTGACAATTAAGCTATTTAATCCTTCTAGTAACTTTTATACCTTTTTCAATTTAGTTCTTTTTATTTAATTAACCACCCAAACGTCAAAATTTTCTAACAAAATTTTAATACTGCCTTATTGACATTCCGTAAATATTCATAAAAATATTTATGACTTGGTTTATAACACCGAGTTCTCGATACCTCTTTTTCTCGATTTCTTGACCAAACAAATCTTTATAAAACACAATTTACTATTTTAAAAATATTTTAAAAGCTACATTTGGCTCGTAAATATTAAATAATATAGTCTACGAGTTCATTTGTCAGATTTAGTGGTCTTGAACCATTATTTTTGATATCACTGAAATTTGGGCTATTACAATTAAGTCAGCCAACATCTCTGAATCCATCTTCGGGTGATCTTGTGAAACACCTGTCAACGAAGTACGTTAAATAATGCAACATTACGTAATATCATTATTATTCAAAAACTTTGAACACCTAGTGATACTGTACTGGTAAGACATATATGTGGACCTTTGTACTTTTTAATCTCTCACAAGCCTGTCATTTTCCTCAACGAGGGCATTATCTTCCATGAACATGTACCGTCTTGCACAACACACTTGGCTTCGTACTTATCGAGTTTGGATTTAACCACGTTGTAGTTAACCCCATTCTTGATGCTATATTGTTTCAATGCACCAAGAAAAGTATCCTTATTGGAAAACTCTTTACCAACTTCTAATTTATTCGAATCCAACGACGAACTTGTACGGTCACGCGTTCTGTGTGGTAGTTCAGGAAAATCCAATGCATCGTCTTGAGATAGATCGACATTATGCATGTGGGCTGGAGGGGAGTACACCCTGAATCGTGGATCTTCTTCTTCTTCATCTGAACCGCCTTCAACATCTTTAGGTAGGTTGGAACAAGTTCGGTTCAGAAAATAATGTGACTTCTGCACCATTAGGGCCGGGCTCTCGAGGTGGATCCACATCAGACTTATCATCCGACCCACCATCATCTGCAACGAACGATGGCCCCTCACCGGTGGATGTCGTAGAGAGTACATTATCCCTTCTTAAACAAGTTTCGTAATTTTCCCAATCATATGTGGATTGCCAACCATTAGAAGTTGATGACGTTCCCTAATACGTATTTCTAGCATCGAACATCGAAGAAAGGATATGCATGTCCCATCCATCAATCGAGTGTCATGCAGGGGTTGTGTTTTCCATACTACCATCAAACACGGGTGCTTCCGTATTCTGCCTCCCACTAATAGAGTGTCAGCTTGGGGTCATGTATTCTCCTCGAACAGCAGTAGATGTTGAAGTCGAAGGAAGATCACTTGGGGTTGAAAATTGTACATATACCTCAAAATAGAGTGATCCACTAGCAAGATAAGTCTCCACCATTGCCTCCAAGCTCTGAGGACCTTTGATGTCGAATGAGTCATATCTCATGGGATCAACCGAAGCACAAAATCTATACTTAATAAACTGAACTTTCATTGGCGTTGTTCCAAAGATTTTACGCCTAATTCTTTTGCGAAGTTATGTCAAATCTATGTTTGGTTAAAAACCAGTCGCGTTGTGTTCTCCGATAAAAAACAACACCAATTTCGGTGTCACAAACCTCACCATCATAGTAAATAACAGCATTAATATGTTCATTCATCTTCAGTTTCTATTTTACTTTTGCCTCAATTTCTGTTATGCAACCTGAGAATGAAATTTGGATCATTTATAGACGAATATTGCCGAGACTACTGTAGCAAAAGAGCATCCACGTGGGAGCTTTTTTCAGTACTCTTGCTGATAGTATATCTGTAACACCCCTATCCCGTAACTGTCGCCAGAATAGGTAAGGGGCATTATCGGACTTATAACACCGTTTGGAACAGTAAAATTTTAATTTTTATCAATCATCATCTCAATTCAATAATATCAAGCATTCATATTCATAGCATGCTTAAAACGAGCATATAAAATTCTAATTACACAACAGGGAATAGTTTAATAACATATAAAAGATATAGGAAAACTTATGAAATAGGGTCACACGATCAAGTCACACGCTCATGTGCTCTGACCGTGTGGCACAAAACAGGCTTGGTTTAAGCCATTTTCACAGCTCTTATGACATGTACCTACAAGCATAATTTGCATAACATGTTCAAGTATATATATCATCTATACCAAAATGCCATTTAACAAAACTATCACAAGATGAATACATCATATAATACTTCTATATCAAATCAACCATTTTCACTCAAGCCATATCACATAGCTTGATCAAAATACAACAGATCATATCTCATTCATATACACAAGTGACCATATAATTCAACTTATTAACTAGCCTATACATGCCATATTACCCAATTTCAAAGAGTTCAGAAATACCAATTGCCTCCTGGATAGTGTGATGAAATCTTCGATGACTTCCAACCTGAGTGAGTATTCGAATCACTTTAAAATATAGAGAATAGATAGAGTACGCTAAAAAGCTTAGTAAGCTCGTATAAGTATCAGCACTATATAAAAGATTTAACATTAAGCTTGTCATTTTAAGCAATAAGATTGCTTTTAAACCAGCCTCATCTAATTCAATATTTATTTCCTTAACAGTCATGTAATTCATGAGTAATTTATCACATCTACTCACAAGTCATATAAATTTATCAATGTCACTTGCTTGTCAAGTGTACCATGTATACCTATACTGATTTGTATCATCATTTCTATTCTCGCAGCATCATCTTTACAATTGAACCCTTGAGACCAACATCGAAAACTCTGTATCTTGCATACTAAGTGCCATATATGTAACTAAACCATTTATATCACATATCACCAATACAATAACAATATCATAAAATTCACATAGCATTGGGTCGATTTATTTCATTACGTATAACCTGTAACACCTTTATATAATCGATAACAGAATTATACCCATATAAATATTAACTCATCAACAACATTAATAATTCATAATTTGTAACAAATAATCGTTTTACTTACTTACCTAATTTTGAATAGCAAATAAATTAGGTCATACCTGACCATCCAACTCGTCTTACACATTCCGTACCACATTGGCACACAACTTTGTAAGCATTGAGCCTAAAGTATTACACCGGTATAAACCTGCTAGGCATAAGCCTGATAAAACTCACCGGCTCAAGGCCTGCTAGGCTTTTAGCCTCATAAAACTCACTGGCACAAGGCCTGCTAGGCTTTTAGCCTGATAAAACTCACCGGCTCAAGGCCTGCTAGGCTTTTAGCCCGATATATCACTAATACGAAATTTATTCTAGCACATAACTCACATATCCAAAATCATAAGTATTCATCATAATTCATATAGACTTCCAAATGTCGAAACTCAATTGAAGTAATTTTCTTAAACATGATTAACAAGGTATCACCCATTTGGCAATATCACATATAACTTCATATATTTCATTTCAACATGAATACTTGCATTTAATTAAAATTCAATACATCTAATTACTTATAAACTTACTACATGGTATCGTATGTAGATATATATAATCATATCATTTTACTTATCCAATTTGTACATCTATCATGCAACCTTCTTTACCATTATCAATCACACAGCTTTACAATCAATAATATTAACCCTATAAGTTTGATACTCACCTACTCAAATTCAAATTTATAAATCATAAATACTTCTCAAGAAATTCAAATCAAAAATACATTCAACTATTCCCAATTACTCAAAAAGTCGCACACTTAGTGCCAATAGTTATTCAACATTATATATCGAATTCGCACACTTAGTGCTCGATACTTAAGCTTGCACACTTAGTGCTCAATAATTAGGCTCACACACTTAGTGCAATTTTTACATCTGTAACCTTTTATACTCGCACCCTCTGTGCTGAAATTCAATTACTCAATATTCATCAATTCAAATTTATCAACTTTATTTGCATTCGGCAACCTCAACTTTTTATACATTTCAATTTGGCACATATGTATATATAGTATTTAATTTAATCAACAACAAATATTTACCTAGTAACTTACCACATACAAGGCATTTAATTTATCATATACTAAAGCTCAATTAACTCCAATATACATTTACTCAACCCCAAAGTACTTCATTACTACCAAACAAAAGACCAAATATACATTATGGCATTCCATCATCATGTAATATTAAAATAATCAAGTACAGAGCCATTTAACATCTCTACCATTACATACTCACAATTTGGCCGATTATCCATAATTTCTTATAACATATATATATTTGTATCAATTTAATCATATAATTCAGTGACTGCAACATATTCATAGAGCCGATAAATTTTAGTAATTTATTCATTATGTAAACAATTAACATCAATTAAAACAATTTCAGTAGCTAATAATTCGATTTTTAACCATACGAACTTACCTCGTGTATCCGTCGACTATTCGTCTACTTTCCGATTTTCCTCGATCAAATTCTTGAATTCGTTTGTCTTGATCTAATTTAACCAAAATTAACTCAATTATTCACTAACATAATCAATTAAACACATATACAAGTATTTAGGCCATTTTGCAAAATAACCCTAATATTTTCATACTTTAACAATTTAGTCCTTAATGCATAATTATGCAAAAATACACAAAATCCCAATATACATGTATTTAGCCAAATTTTCTATAGTATTTAAACAGCCCATATTTTCATTTTATTCACATTTCTAACCACAAAAATTCTATCTTTTTCAATTTAATCCCAAATACTCAATTTCATCAAAAATCTTTTCATAAAACTTGTATATCTATAAACAACCATCAATAACTTAACAAGAAATATTAAAAAAAACATGCACTCATCATTGGCACATTTCAAAAACACAACCAATTTCAGAAATTGAGGTACGGGTCAGTTAAACCGAGCTGCAACAAGCTCAAAAATATAGAAATCATTAAAAATGGATCAAAAATCGTACCTTAATCCCTTAGAAAGCCATGGCCGAATGTTAAAGCTTTTAAAACCCTTTCTTTGTTTATTTATTCGGTTGAAGATGATGAAAACATAATAAAAAATATCATATGGCTTTATTTCATTAAGCATTATTCCATAATTTACCAAAATACCCATGTTTAATAACCATATAAATTGTGTAACTCAAGGTCCACTACCGTCCACTCAAATATGCAATGGTATAATTACCATGCAAGGAATCCCATTTATAAAGTAATTATCAAATAAGTCATTTTACTAATGGCACACATAGTTTTCGTTTTACGCGATTTAATCCTTTTTACCGAATTAACTATTTAATCGGTAAAATTTCTTTATAAAACTTTCATACAATAATACTACCACACTGTAAATGTTATTAAAATAATAAAAATAATATTTTAACTCGGTTAAGTGGTCCCAAAACCACTCGTTCCAATTAGAGTCTAAACTGGACTGTTACAACTCTCACCCCTTTAGGGATTTTCGTCCCCAAAAATCTTACTGGTAAATAGGTTAGGATACTGTTTTCGCATAACCTCCTCTATCTCATGTTTACACCAAAGAACTTTCACAAGTGCTATACGCTTATTTCTTAACTCTTTAATCTCTCGAGCTATAATTCTGATCAGTTCTTCATTATATGATAAATCCGATTGTATTTCCACATCAATAGGAGATATCACATGTGATGGATCAGATCGGTAATGACGTAGCATCGAAACATGAAAAACATTATGTATCTTTTTAAGTTCAGACAGTAATGAGAGTCGATATGCTACTGGCCCTATTCTTTTAACAATTTCATATGGCCCAATGAATCGCGAACTTAACTTTCCTTTACGACCAAAATGGAGAATTTCTTTTAGGGTGATACTTTCAAGGATACACGGTCTCCGACCTGAATTCTATTTCTTTACGTTTCAAATCTGCGTATAATTTTTGTCTATAAAAAGCTGCTTTTAAACTGTTGTGAATCACTTTCACTTTTTCTTCGGTTTCTCTGATCAATTCAACCCCGTGTATCTTTTTCTCACTCAATTCTGTCCAGTATAATAGTGTTCGGTAATTGCAACTATACAATACTTCATATAATGCCATCTGTATAATCTGATAACCATTACAGAAACTCCACCAACAGCAAGTGCTTTTCTCAGTTACCTTCAAATTTTAAAACACAAAAACAATACATAATTTCCAAGAATTTGAATCATCTGACCATCAGTTTGAGAATGAAATGCCATATTAGAATTCAATCTTATATTCAAAATTTACTGTAGCCTTCTACCGAATCGCAATATAAATCTCGGGTTCTCAATATAATAGAGACTGACACACCATATAATTTGAAAATCTCTAAAATATACCACCCAACAAGTCTATTAAAAGAGAAATTTGTACGTATAGAAATGAATGTGCAGACTTTTTAAACATTCGGCAGTAACTTAGATAACATCTTTCTCTTTCGGTGGTAAGAACAATCCCAATACAGAACCCATCGTATTACTAACCCATTTTTCACTCTGATATCATCTCAGACTATAACAGTCCCGAAGACACATATCAATCAGTTTATCTTGCTGATACTTTAAACTTCAAAGCGTAGAGTCAAAAATATCTTGTTTCATACACTCATCAATATAATCATTTGATTATTAAATATCTATATTTCCTGGAAAATCAGGCTAACTACTACTGTGAGCTTCATATATCAATCACTGTAAAATCTTTGGATTTCTCGGTACTTAAACTCTATTTCAGAACAATAAGAAATCATCAGTCTTAATACAAAACATAGAGTTAGAAGATGTCTCCTATTGTACTCTTTTAGCTGGCAATTCATTGTCTTATTTCTGGGTCCCACAGATTTACTAAATAATCATCAATTTTCCTTCTTAACCTAGCTATTATAAAATCACTTTTTGAATTAGATCTGATCCGATAATTATAATTCTGTTTCATATCTTCTAGAATATGAACTCTTCATTCAGACTACCCGTCAATTCACCTGTAAGTGTACAAGATTTATTTATTTATTTATTTAATCTACGGATAACTCAAGTACACAAAATTTAAGTACCCTTCAAACAAATAACTCAACCAGATTAATCAAATGAATCAATTTCTCCTGTCAATAATGCAGTTTTGAACAAAAAGGGAAATCAATATAGTTCCAATAACAACCAATGCAGAATCACAATCTCTATAGATCCGAATTTGTATAACCAAAGTGAATATAACTATATCCATTCTATAAATATCTTTCACATGTAACCATATAGAATCATAGGAAAGCTGAGATACCGTAATCCCAAATATAATACTATACCGAACTTTTTGGAAAGAACACCCATATCAAATGGTAAATATGCCAATAATGTGGTAAAGAAAATCCAGAATTAAAGTATCACTCATATACACTGGAACTAACAGTAACAAAAGTAATATGATTTTCATGTATATTCAACAGAACAATAATAAAAAGAAACAAAATACCAACATCATATAGATTTTAAAGTCGACTTCTATCAACACAATATAATAGAATACTGGAAAAAATAGAATAATGTCTATCATAACCCGAATAGCCCAACAAAGCTTTCATATATCAATATATTTAGATAACATTTTCATATGATAAAAATTTCATCTAAGATATATAGCTTTACATACCTCTAAAGGTAAATGGACAAGTAGAATACCCAAAAGATATCATCGCAACTTACTTCAACTATAATCGCTGCACTCAACTATCAGTACAACTCAATTATTACTTCACTGTCTAGTCCTGTCATCACTATTCCCAGATTATCTCATCCATTATTAAAAATCAATTCAGAAGATATTCTAGTAATACCTTCTTTAATTAACATACATGTATAATTCAGTCAACACAAGTAAAATTTCTTCTTTAACGGTAGCATTACATAATCCTAATGATCTCTTGAGAAATCTGCCATCTTTTTCAAGATAGTCTTTATTTGCTAATCCATTCTCATATCTGACTATGTTATAAATCATTTAATCCTTAAGCTCTTTGATTTCATACTTAGGAACTTATTCAATCCAAATCAGATGAATTTCATTATAACTCTATACCAATAAAAGGGTGAAGGTTGTAAAGCCTCATAATTTGACTCTCACCTATATTCGCATATAACATAACATTTATCAATAACATAATGTTATAAAGTATCATTCATATCTTTATGATTTTCAACTCATCACACATACATTTTACTCGATATTCACGCATCATAATCAGTACTATCAGAATTAGCTCAGTTGGAAAGCACATATGTCTAATTAAAACCATTCTTGTCAGAATTAGAAGATATCACACTATCACAGGTTAATGATGGCATGTATAGCTAGACTCGTATACACTACGGTAGTCCTAGAACCGACTAAACCGTAGCTCAAATACCAATAAAACCGGAATAGGTAAGGGGCATTACCGGACTTGTAACACAGTTTGGAACAATAAAATTTTAATTTTTATCAATCATCATCTCAATTCAATAATATCAAGCATTCATATTCATAGCATGCTTAAAATGAGCATATAAAATTCTAATTACACAACGGGAAATAATTTAATAACATATAAAAGATATAGGAAAACTTACGAAATAGGGTCACACGGTCAAGTCACACGCTCGTGTGCTCTGACCGTGTGGCACAAAACAAGCTTGGTTTAAGCCATTTTCACAGCTCTTATGACATGTACCTACAAGTATAATTTGCATAACATGTTCAAGTATATATATCATCTATACCAAAATGCCATTTAACAAAACTATCACAAGATGAATACATCATATAATACTTCTATATCAAATCAACCATTTTCACTCAAGCCATATCACATAGCTTGATCAAAATACAACAGATCATATCTCATTCATATACACAAGTGACCATATAATTCAACTTATTAACTAGCCTATACATGCCATATTACCCAATTTCAAAGAGTTCAGAAATACCAATTGCCTCCGGATAGTGTGATGAAATCTTGATGACTTCCAACTGAGTGAGCATTGAATCATTTGTAAAATACGAGAGAATAGACAGAGTAAGCTAATAAGCTTAGTAAGCTCAGATAATTATGAGCACTATATAAAATATTTAACATTAAGCTTGTCATTTTAAGCAAAAAGATTGCTTTTAAACCAGCCTCATCTAATTCAATATTTATTTCCTTAACAGTCATGTAATTCATGTGTAATTTATCACATCTACTCATGAGTCATATAAATTTATCAATGTCACTTACTTGTCAAGTGTACCATGTATACCTATACTGATTTGTATCATCATTTCTATTTTCGCAGCATTATTTTTACAATTGAACCCTTGAGACCAACATCGAAAACCCTGTATCTTACATACTAAGTGCCATATATGTAACTAAACCACTTATATCACATATCACCAATACAATATCAATATCATAGAATCCACATAGCATTGGGTCGATTTATTTCATTACGTATAACCTGTAACACCTTTATATAACCGATAACAAAATTATACCCATATAAATATTAACTCATCAATAACATCAATAATTCATAATTTGTAACAAATAATCGTTTTACTTACTTACCTAATTTTGAGTAGCAAATAAATTAGGTCATACCTGACCATCCAACTCGTCTTACACATTCCGTACCATATTGACACACAACTTTGTAATCATCGAGCCTAAAGTATTACATCGGTATAAACCTGCTAGGAATAAGCCTGATAAAACTCACCGGCTCAAGGCCTGCTAGGCTTTTAGCCTGATAAAACTCACCGGCACAAGGCCTGCTAGGCTTTTAGCCTGATAGAACTCACCGGCTCAAGGCTTGCTAGGCTTTTAGCCTAATATATTACTAATACGAAATTTATTCTAGCACATAACTCACATATCCAAAATCATAAGTATTCATCATAATTCATACGGACTTCCAAATGTCGAAACTCAATTGAAGTAATTTTCTTAAACATGATTAACAAGGTATCACCCATTTGGCAATATCACATATAACTTCATATATTTCATTTCAACATGAATACTTGCATTTAGTTAAAATTAAATACATCTAATTACTTATAAACTTACTACATGGTATCGTATGTAGATATATATAATCATATCATTTTACTCATTCAATTTGTACATTTATCATGCAACCTTCTTTACCATTGTCAATCACACAGCTTTACGATCAATTATATTAACCCTATAGGTTTGATACCTGCTCAAATTCAAATTTATAAATCATAAATACTTCTCAAGAAATTCAAGGCAAAAATACATTCAACTATTCCTAATTACTCGAAAGTCGCACACTTAGTGCCAATTGTTATTCAACATTATATATCGAATTCGCACACTTAGTGCTCGATACTTAAGCTTGCACACTTAGTGCTCAATAATTAGGCTCGCACACTTAGTGCAATTTTTACATCTGTAACCTTTTATACTCGCACCCTCTGTGCCGAAATTCAATTACTCAATATTCATCAATTCAAATTTATCAACTTTATTTGCATTCGACAACCTCAACTTTTTTATACATTTCAATTTGGCACATATGTATATATAGTATTTAATTTAATCAACAACAAATATTTACTTAGTAACTTACCACATACAAGGCATTTAATTTATCATATACTAAAGCTCAATTAACTCCAATATATATTTACTCAACCCCAAAGTACTTCATTACTACCAAACACAAGACCGAATATACATTATGGCATTCCATCATCATGTAATATTAATATAATCAAGTACAAAGCCATTTAACATATCTACCATTACATACTCACAATTTGGCCGATTATCCATAATTTCTTATAACATATATATATATATATATATATATATATATTTGTATCAATTTAATCATATAATTCAAAGGATCGCAACATATTCATAGAGCCAATAAATTTTAGTAATTTATTCATTATGTAAACAATTAACATCAATTAAAACAATTTCAGTAGCTAATAATTCTATTTTTAACCATACGAACTTACCTCGTGTATCCGTCGACTATTCATCTACTTTCCGATTTTCCTTGATCAAAATCTTGAATTCGTTTGTCTTGATCTATTTTAACCAAATTTAACTCAATTATTTACTAACATAATCAATTAAATACATATACAAGTATTTTGGCCATTTTGCAAAATAGCCCTTACATTTTTATACTTTAACAATTTAGTCCTTAATGCATAATTATGCAAAAATACACAAAATCCCAATATACATGTATTTAGCCAAATTTTCTATTTAAACAGCCCATATTTTCATTTTATTCACATTTCTAACCACAAAAATTTTATCTTTTTCAATTTAATCCCAAATACTCAATTTCATCAAAAATCTCTTTATAAAACTTGTATATCTATAAACAGCCATCAATAATTTAACAAGAAATATTAAAACAAACATGCACTCATCAATGTCACATTTCAAAAACACAACCAATTTCGGAAATTGAGGTACGGGTCAGTTAAACCGCTCTTCAACGAGCTCAAAAACATAGAAATCATTAAAAATGGATCAAAAACCGCACCTTAATCCCTTAGAAAGCCATGGACGAATGTTAAAGCTTCCAAAACCCTTTTTTTGTTTAGTTATTCGGTTGAAGATGATGAAAACATAATAAAAAATATCATATGGCTTTATTTTATTAAGCATTATTCCATAATTTACCAAAATACCCATGTTTAATAACCATAAAAATTATGTAATTCAAGGTTCACTACCGTCCACTCAAATATGCAATGGTATAATTACCATGCAAGGACTCCCATTTATAAAGCCATTATCAAATAAGTCATTTTACTAATGGCACACATAGTTTTCGTTTTACGCAATTTAATCCTTTTTACCAAATTAACTATTTAATCGGTAAAATTTCTTTACAAAATTTCACACAGTAATAGTACCACACTGTGAAAATTGTTAAAATAACAAAATAATATTTTAACTCGGTTAAGTGGTCTTGAAACCACTCGTTCCAATTAGGGTCTAAATCGGACTGTTACAACATTCTACTTGAAGCGTTTTGGTCACTATTGTTCAGAAACGTCTTCTCAAAATTATTTTCCCAGAGACTACTATAGAAAAAGAGCATCTACGTGGGAGCTTTTTTCAGTACTCTTGCTGACAATGCATCCTGCTTGAAGCGTTTTGGTCACTATTTGTTCAAAAACGTCTTCTCAAAATTATTTTGCCAGAGACCACTGTAGCAAAAGAGCATCCACGTGGGAGCTTTTTTCGATACTCTTGCTGACAGTGCATCCTGCTTGAAGCGTTTTGGTCACTATTTGTTCAGAAACGTCTTCTCAAAATTATTTTGCCAAAGACTACTGTAGTAAAAGAGCGTCCACGTGTGAACTTTTTTTTGGTACTCTTGCTGACAGTGAATCTTGCTTGAAGTGTTTTGGTCACTATTTGTTCAGAAACGTCTTCTCAAAATTATTTTTCCAGATACTACTAAAAAAAATTCAAATAATTTTTTTTTGCTGATATATTTTTCCCAAAACCCTAAACCTAAAATTATTTTAATTAATTAACTCTAAAATCTAGTTCATTAATTTTTCCCTAAAAACCCTAAACTCTAAGACCCTAAAAACCCTAAACTATAACCCTAAAACCCTAAAAATTCATACCCTAACACTAAAAACAACTGAATAACCAATCGGGGAAAAAGGACAAAAGCCATCCACGAGGGAGCGCTTTTGCCACTTCAGCAAAGCGTGCCCTCAAGGACGCGTTTTTTGCTGATGTGGCACAAAGCGCTCCCTCGTGGACGTGCTTTCCTAATTCATCTCCTGAAAATGCGCTGACGTGGACGAGTTTTCAGGGGAAATGACCCTTTCCGGTAAATAATTATTTTTATGTCCTTTTTCGTAAATTTTTTTAAAATTTGGTATTTTTGGTAAATTGGCCGGGTTTTTATATGGTGGAATTATGGTTTTACTTTTTTGGTAAAAAGACTCTTCAATCCTTTTCAATTTCAAAATTTCTAATTTTGAAAGTGAGCAAATACGGATAATTAATCATGACGTTAATGTTTTCCATCAATTGTATATTTTGTTTATCGGTATATTAACAAAATTAGACCTCAAAATTTACATATTCTGTTAAATTGGTTCTAATTTAACAAAATTATCTCGTGGCAGTTGCTTAAAAAATGTTAAATCTTTGAGGTTGAATTTGTTGAACTTTTTAAAATTAAGGCAAAAATGGCAAAATATGTAAAAATCATAGGCTAAATTTATTATTATATTACTAAAAATCATGTGCGATTAATGAAAGACATTAATATCGTGATTAATTGTCTTAATTACCCACTTTCAAAATGGATGAAAATTAAAAGAACTGAAAAAATTCTTTTACCATTTTTTATTATGTTGAATCATAAAAATATTAATTAATACAATTATAAAATTACATTTTTAACTCTTATCAAGAAAATTTCCCCTTTCGGGGCTGCCTTTATCCCTTACTCCCCCACCATTTTCTTTTAAAATGATTAATGTACTCCAAGTGGATATAACTAATCAAGAATTCGTCAGCCTTTTATATTAAAACTTAGGTTAAATTTTGTTATTAGTCCATATATTATGTGTAAGTGATGAATTTAATTTTTATGTTTTAATTTAATTATTTTAATTATTGTATTTTTTAATTTTGAAATTTCAATTCTTAAATTCGTTAATTTAAGTTTTGTTATTTTAAAATCTTATCCAACAAAAATATTATCACATATATAATATTATGTCACTTTTTGTTTTATATATTACTCACAAAAAATTAGTTAATAGATTTAACAATTTTGTGTGTGTCAATAATAAAATTTCAAAATTCAAAAAAATATAAAGACTAAAAGATCAAATTGGATAAGATAGGCCAAATTCTACAACTTTATACATGATACACAATTATTGGCATAATTTAACCAAATGGACTTAATCGTGCATAGTTTGGTCAAGACTAAAATTTCAGATTTCAAAAAAATAGAGACTAAAATGGATCAATTTAAGAAATAGAGGGACTAAATTTGATTAAATTAAAGTACAGAGATTAAATCAATAAGTTAGTCATAGTATAAGGACTAATAACAAAATTTAACCTTAAATCACAAGTCAACAAATTCATTGACACAGTCTATTTCATCAAATAAGGAGGCTGATGCCCAATGGCGAAAGTGCGTTGATAATTGATACTCGTTTGCTCACAACTTTTGTCATTGAATGGAAGGTTGGCGGTACGTACTATTGGACTTCTAGTTGTCATCATTTCTCGTTTTAATTGACTGACCAAATCTCATTAACTTAATTATCATGAAAATGTTAAAAGTATATTATAGAAATGATCCCATTTATTAACCATGCAATTATCATTAAACTCCAAAAAAGGTAAAATTAGAAGGATGATATATCTTTCTTAAGATATAGTAAAAAGTAAAAATGAAACAATTGACAAGTTTTGGAATCAGTATATAAAAACAAATTCTGAATTATTATTATGTAATGAAAAGTTTTTAAAAGTCATGAACAGTTTATAGTTCTTTTTAAAGCTCTAATTACAAGGTATCAAGTATGATTTATTCGCCATAATGTTTTTAGAATCGAATAAGTGGTCGAATTGGTCTAGTTATTGGTTTGTTGGTTGAATCAGTTCGATTGATTTGATTAAAAATAATAAAAATTTGATTCAACTGATTTGTACCAATTTTTAATTCTACTGATTCGATATTATTCTCCAAATCAACATCCCAACAAATCACAATCTAACCAGTTTGATCAACGGATTAATCTAATTCAAACATCATTGGTTAGCAGAGGCATAAATTAGGAAGGTCCAGACCTGGTGCAGGTTCTTTAGAATTGGGCTTAAAACTTTTAAGCCTGCTGATGCTAAAATAGAATTAGACCACCAAATAAGGACTCATTGATTTCTCCTAATTTGGGCTCTTTCCCACTTCAAATGGGCAGAAGGCACTGCTATTTTGGCATTACATCTCACCCACCTGGGATAACCCAAAAAACCTTGAAACAGCATTGAATTATGTCTTTAGCTGTTTCCCACTAATAAGGTTGAATATTGAGCAGTTGTGGATTAGAAAAACTGCAATTCCCATAAAAGTATATGCTGAAAAAAAGGATCATATCAAAAATTAAAAACCTATAGATCCTAATCTCGACAAATTTAGTGACCACTTTACATTAAAGGACGAATTTATGTGGTCAAAGTGAAAGCATAGTGAGGGCATGGAGACTAGTCTCAACAGCTGCAGGTGACCTCCTCGCATTCATTACTCTGCCGTAGCATATATGCAGAGTTTGCTGCCATCCGCGGCTGATGCTAACAGCTGGTATTAGACCCATCTGATACATTAAAAGCCTAATGCCATGGCATAGATCGATGCAACCTTGATGAATAAGGTTGAAATTCAAAGAGAGTTTAAATAGAAAAGAGCATGCCAAACCAGCTAAAATGGGACTCATGCCATGCGAGGAGGATAGAAGGGTAGCCAAAACCACCATTTCCAAAGCCATAGTAATACACCTTACAATTTGGGAAAATGAAAATTTGGGTTTTGGCTTTGATCACCGTTAATATTCTTATTTTCTCTTAAAACCAATGGATTTTAAAGTTGATAACAGATCCAGAATTAGTTTGGGTTTATATTGAAAAAAAAAAAAAACTGTGGTAAAGAAGTTTTAAATTTTCTTTGTAAAGAAGGCATATGCTTGCAGGCAAATTAGGAATGAGAAGTGGGAACACTTAGACATGCAAAATCCAGAAACATAAACTGATTAAGGCAGCATAAACTTTTGTTCACATTGTGATCTTAAGATTAAAAAATATAAATCAAGAAAGAAAAAGAACAGATAACCCAGATATATTATTTACATAAGAACATTAGACTACAACTTTTGGTCATTATAAAGTATAAACTTGAGTTTCTCACCCGAAATTAAGATTAGCTTAAAGTGAAAGCATGGTGAGAGTATGGAAGCTAGCTTCATCAGATTGTGCCGGCGGGGACCTTCTCACACGGGTTATCCTCTGGCAAACTAACCGAAGAGCTCGTTGCCATCTGTGGCCATTGCTGGTAGCTGGGTGATCAGCTTCCAAGGCTATTTGACTCAACTGAAAAAAGAAGAGTCTTGTTGCATGGAACACATCGATGTAAACCCGACGAAGAACGCTCAATCTAGAAGAAATCTTGAACAAGAAGGAGCAAATCAAGCTTGCAATTAAAGGGGAAGCAGTATGAGAAGGAGATAACAAGTGGAGTTTCGCTAGTGCTACTAAGTGCAGCGCCATGGAAGATGAGAAGAAAAAAATTAAGTAAAGTTGGTTTATATTGTATGGAATGTGGATTTGGCTGCCAATGAAATATTGACAGAATGTAGGATCAGAGCCAATGATATGAAAGGCGAGAGAATCAATTCGCTGAACCCAACACTAACCCTTTCCAAAGCTTTGTTAGCACCAACACTAACCCTTTCCAAAGCTTTGTTAGCATACTTTGTTACCATCGATTATGTCTAATTATTTCAAGGATTTTCGTTAATTCGGAGAGTTATTGAAACAATAAAGAAAAATTTCAACATGTAACCAAGCTTTCTTGAGATTTATGTTAAAACGTTTGATCCATAATCGATGCTAATATTAGTAAAATTCGAAAATTAATTTCAGCAATTAGGACTTTTTCTATCTTCTGCTGTTTCGTCGTTGTTCGTTGTTCATTATTCATTGTTCAATGCTACATACGTATATGCAGTTACTGGTGACACTCGAAGGGAAGCAAAATCATAATAAATCATTAATCTATATCTGTGGGTTCAGGTTTGAATGAAAAGTGGGGCATTCTAGGAAATTTCCTGGAAGCTTCGGATGCACTATAGTGTTTCAAATATCTTTTGTGTCAATAATAATATTAACGGACAAGGATCAACATTACTTAGGCTTGCACTTTATCATTGCCAAGACTGTCGACAAAGGACAATGAAAACGAGACCAGCCTAATGAAACTCTAGCCCCAAGTTGACTACATAGGAAAGATATAATCTATGTTTTTTTATATTACAATTTTAGTTTATCTATTGGTTTGATTCCGTCTAATTTCATTTAAATAGACTCTAACAATACTTTAAATTAATAAGCATCAATTTATCACTATACTTTAAAAGAAGAGAACTCAATGGTTGAAACCCATGCTTAACCCCTATTTCTTTATAAATATCTCCCATCACTCGGATAAAAGGAGATATAACTTTACTCTACTAAAACTTTGTCTACCTTTTGAAATCTCTAAATATAAAGATTCTCTACACTTTCACTACTTGAATCGCCTAGTTACTAAGTGTTGGAACGATGAAACACTCCTCACAATCCAAAGCGAAACAAGTTTGAGAAATGTGACCGGAGCAATATGATGGAGGTTTATTACCCCGTTATCTACAACCTCGGCAATGAAATGGTGGGCCTACCCATTTTCTCTTAGCCATCGAGAAAAAAGAGTATTGTTGTGGTCTTGAAGAAAAAGACTCCCAACCAACTATACAATAATACCGAAAGTTGCAAGCACAAAACAAGTTTTTTTGAGCTCATTGGAGCTATGTTTCACAACTTTCAAGACAACAACTCACCTCACAAAAGCATTGAGTGGTGTTTGGATAACACCAATGAAGTGAATTGGAGTTCAATAGTCCAATAGGGTAAATGCCCATCCAGTGGAAATATTTTTCCTAACTTTGATTTTTTATTCTACTTTATTACAAATTTAAAATAAAACTACATATGTAATTGAAAGTTATAAAAACATGGGATTTGTACAAATTAAACTTATTATATAAATATAAATATAAATATAAAAAGTAAATATATTATAAATTATGTTATTATATAATGCTTGTAAATTTATAAATACTTGCAAATTATTTTAATATAAATATGATATTAATATATTTAATTATCAATTTTAAAAATATAATTGTAATTTATATTTTATTATTGAATATATATATGAATTTTAATTAATTATTATATTATAATAACATTTTAAACTAATGTCTAATACTCATTTCTATTCTCATCACGCGGGTATAGTCACATTTGAGTCCAAACACAAATCCTATCACTTGTTTTAATTTTACCATTATAATATTTAATTTCATTGTTATCATTATTTTTAATTTCACCACTCATCGAAAAGAAACCTTAGAACAACAAACAACAACCCCAAAAAAAAGATGAGAGTACGTATTAGAACCAAGGACAGTCCCCTAAGGTAGCAACGCGACATCGACCTAGGAGAGAAGATTTAAATTGTTGCTTTGCTCAATGGAGAAAAATCAACCGCGATGGGTATCACAACTATTACCATCCAAAAAAACCTAAAAGGAGTATTGCCACTAAACCCTTCTAAACGCCCCATAAAGAGAAATTCTTAGTGAGAATAAAAAATGTTGGGAGTTTTGTCATTCATGTGATTTGATCCCAAAAAAGGAAATCCAAGATAGAATATTTGTTTAAAGAATGATTAGTGATATAGATCATATTACTAATGATTACCTTAGTTTAAAGAATGCTATTGAAAAAGTTGTAAGGAAAAGACAATCGAAAAAATTTGTAAAATAGATGTCATACTCCTTGTAAGAAAGAGATTGACAAAGGAAGAGGGACTTGGCAAAAGACATCCAAAAATGTCAAACGTATCAATCTTTATTGAAATTAGGTTTATATAATCTTGGTTTGGGCCAAGATTTATGTTTCATGAGTTTCGTCCATGCAAGGCTTTGTAGTCTTACGAAACTTATTTTTCCATCCTTCAGTAGTCGTCGATGATGACCTTATGGTCGGTTGTGTAGCATCTCTAACCCCTATCCGTCGTCAGAATAGGGTTACTGAGTATCACAGGACAATAGAATAGTAAATCATTCAAATTATACATTAATACAAACATAATCAAATTGCTTGGACCTTAAGAAACTCAAATACTAACCAAAATATAAAATCAAAATAACATTAACCGGGTAAAAAACACATCAAAACCAACCTAATATGTGCCTAACCAATGTACCCTCATTGGTACCACAATTATATACAATTTAATCTCAAAATATGCATTAATTCAATCCATCAACTCATTCAAGCAATACCAAATCAAAATACCTGAGAAAGTTACCACAACCACAACAAATCAAATATATGTAAGCCACACATACTAGCATAACAACTATACCTCATTCTCATGCCCTTTGCAAATTGGTTATTTGCACAAAATATCATTCATAACATTTACATAAGCCAAACATTAACCAAAATAGCACAAGAGCCTATACATGCCATATAATCTGAATTTAACATTTCAAAAACTACAGAGATAAACTGGATAGTGTGACTTGAGTGCCGATCCGATCGTCCAACCTTCCGAAAATCTACAATGACATAAAACAACACAAGTAAGCTTAATGAAGCTTAGTAAGTTTGACAAGATAAACAAAAATTTTATTGAACTAACTATAATAAATCAAATAAAAAAAATCATCCATGACAACTCCCTGTCATTCACAACTTCAATCAATAAATACATTTGTATTCAACTCAATATAAAAATAAATAACATGTCTTTCAAATTCATTAAATAAATTAACTTATTGAGATTTTTCCATTCAAATAATGACTTACGGATTAGAGTACATCATCAACAAAAGCTCATAAGAGCTAGTCCTATAACAACCCGCTTTTAGTCAAATCGAAACAGTGGTTTTGGGACCACAAATCCAAAGTCAAAATTATTATTTTATTATTATTTTAATGTCTGATAATATGTTTGTGTGAAATTTTCGTTAAGAAATTTTTATCTTTTGATTGGTCATTTTGATAAAAAGGACTAAATCGTGTAAAGTGCAAAAGTGATATTCTAATAGTTAATGGTATTAAATAGCTATGAAATATTAAAGAGGAGGTCCTTATGTTGTAATTAGACTATTTCAATTGTGAATGGACAATTATGGGCATATATATTAAGTGATTTTTAATGTTTTAAAACAAGGTTAATTTTGTAATTTAGTAAAATAAGTTAAATTAAATAAAACAAAAACAATATTTGGTTCATTCATCTTCTCCACCACCAAAATTAGAAAAAAATAAATATTCATGAAGGCTTGCTAGGGTTCGGTCACTTTGATGCTCAATTGTAAGTCTATTTTTATTCCTGTTTTTTATGATTTTTATGTTTTTAATATCGTTGCAACTAGGTCTAGATAGCCCAGGGACTATTTTGCAAAATTGTTAAAGATTTTAGATGTTTCCATTGATTAATACATGAGTATTTTGATGTTTAATGATAGATTATGAATGTTTGTTGTGAATTATACAAGTTTTATAAAGTGATTTTTAGTGAAAATGTAAATTACGGATTAAATTTTGAAATGTGGAAACTTTGAGGTTAAAATGTGAAATAAATGAAAAATATGGGCTACTAGGGACTTATATGTAATTCGGTTAGCATGGGTTAGTATTTAATTTCATTAGTTTGTGTTTTTATGAAATAAGGACTAAATTGTAAAAGTTGTGAAACACTAGGGGAAAATGTGTAAAAGTGCCTTAATGTGAATTTTGGACTAAATTGAATAGAGATATAATTAAATAAGTTAATTTTTATTACATGTAGATCAAGAAAATAGAAACTTGGATCTAGATCGAGGGAAAGACAAAGTTCTCGACTAATTGACCAGTTTAGTTGTTTTTACATCCGAGGTAAGTTCGTATGTAATAAATTTCATTACAAATGTATTTTTAATGCTTTGATATTGCATAAACTGTGATTAAGAGACTACAAACATGTTCGACAATGATTTAACGATGATTCAACATTTGAAATCCGGTTGAACCTTAAGAATAGATTAGGATACTAGTAACATGTCATTAGGGAATTATTGTGATTATGTGATCTAGGTGCCGGTCTTGTACGTCATGCTGGTGGATGAGTATATTGGTATGTGTTGCAGTTACTTGACAACTTGTGTGAGCAGCACCGTAGCTACGTTGTAACAGCTCGATTTTGGGTCTAGTCGAACAGTGGTTTCGGGACCACAAATTTGATGTAGTAAAATTTATTTTTATTATATTTTTATGGTCTAAGATTTTACATAATAGTTTTATGAAAATTTCGTTCGAAAATTTTGACGTTTGAGCACTCAAATTAGCAAAAAGGACTAAATTGTAAAAAGTGCAAAATTTGAGTTCTACATGCTAGAGGTGTCTAATTGCTATGAAATTTTAAATTGAAGGTCCTTAGATGATAATTAGACCATTTGTTAAGATAGTGGACAAACATGGTGAGATAAAATTTCAAAGTTTTAAGTGAAGGGCATTTTGGTCATTTGGTAATTAAATGAATTAAAGAGCCAAAAATCAAGCCAAAATCTTGTCCATCTTCTCCCCCTTGTGCCGAAAATTAGAAGGAAGACATAGCTAGGGTTTGGCCAACTTTCACGCTCGATTGTAAGTCCGTTCTTGCCACGTTTTTAATGCTCTTTACATTTTTTAAGTCGCTATCACTCGATTTATCTATTTCTACCATTGATTTAAGGAATAATCAAGGTATAGGGTTTGAACCATGTTATACATTTGTGTATTTTGATGTCTAATGGTAGAAAATGAATGTTTGGTGTTAGATAAACAACTTTTACTAAGTGATTTTTGATGAAAATACTTAAAAGGATCTATTTGTAAAAGTCATAAAAATATGTAGTAAAAGTGTGTTTTAATAGAAATTGGGGGCTGTTATTGTTATAAAATGGTTCGGCTAGGCTTGTACATTAAATAAATTGAACAGTTTCATTTTACGAGCCTAGGGACCAAAATGTAAATCAAAGTTTAGGGGCAAAAATGTAATTTTTCCATAATAAGATTTTTGGATTGAACTGGATAATGTGAATAATAAATGAGTTAAATTTGCTATTATAGATCAAGAGAAATAAGGTTCAAATCTATATCGGGGGAAAATAAAGTATTTGACGATTAAGTCCCATTTCTACTATTTTTGTACCGAGGTAAGTTCGTATGTAAATGATGCATTGTTTTATTTATGTTTTAAATGCTATAATATTTTATGAATAATGGTTGACTCCTTGGATGTAATCGATAAAGTTTGACAAGTGAGAAAATCCCGGTTGAACCTTAGGAATAGGTAGGATACGAATATCATGATATTAGGGTTATTTGAGATTACGTGTAAGACCATATCTGGAATATGACATCGAATTGAGAGTACGTGTAAGACCATATCTAGGATATGGCATCAAATTGAGATTTCGTGTAAGACCATAGCTGGGCTATTGGCATCGATAAGAGATCCCATGTAAGACCATATCTGGGATATGGCATTAGTATGGTGTTGTGTGTGCAAGATTCCCTAGTATCCTTTAGTATTCTAAGTGGTTTAATAAACCATAATATACTAATATTTTAATCTCACATTTAGCATACTTTTGGATGATTTATCCTTTTAGTCATGGAAATAGGTGCTCCTAATCCTTTGTTTTCATGTTTTATACTCAGGAGAGCACCGGAGGATCAAAAGAATGAGAAACGGGCTAAAATGGAAAAAATGGGCCAAAGTACGAAATTCACATGGCCTGGACCCCGAGTCACGCAGCCATGCCTCTTCAACAGGATCGACCACGGCCTATAACTCGAAATACATCCCTGCCGTAGCAAAGAAGAGTTTCATTTGGATTAGGGTACTTAGAGGCAAATAAAGACATTCCAAAAGCCTATACAAACACCCTAGAGGCCAACCTTCAAGGAGGCATTCAGCTAGGCTAAAGAGCCAAGCTAGAGGGGCGGAATTGTGGGATTCACTCGAAGAAAGCCAGTTGATTCATCTCAAGAAGCCAGAATCATACTCAAGGCTGAGGATCTCTCCTTCAATTCATTTAGGGGGTTTTAGGGTTTTCTTTATGTTTTGTTTTTTATTTTCCTCTGAGATGTACTCTTTTATGATTATGAACTAAACCCCTCAAATACCTGAGGGGGATGAAACCTAAGATGGATCTTGTTATTATTTTTTGAGTCAGTCGATAAATACTTAGTTTGTTCTTAACTATGTGTTCTTAATTCTTGTTTTGATATTTCGTTAGGCGAGGAGGAATAATACATGCCCAAGAGTAGATCTAGCATAGTTAAGTGGAGTTGATCGCAACCTTAGAGATAGGATGACGAAAATCACGGATTAGGGTCAAACCTAATATGGGAGTCCATAGATCGAGTTAATGCAATTCTAGGGGTTTTAATTAGAAAGAGATTTCAATTAATCAACCTAGGGTTAGACGTTAGTAGCCTCGAGAGAGGTATTAATATAAATTAGGGAATCCTACAGATCAAGTCAAGTGAATAAATCGTCTGGTTCAGAGTTAAATAACAAGTGAAGTCTAGGTGGATTCTTCCTCGGGTATTGTCTCAATCAATTGGTTTGTCCCACAAGTATTTCCCCAGTTCATTCTCTTTGTCTTAGCATCTTTAGCTTAGTAGTTAGTTAATTTTAGGTTAAACAACAATTCCTTTAATTCTTAGGTTAAATAATAAAAAAGAAAGTTAGCATTAGTACTTTTGGTTCATTTGGTTTCGACAATCCGGTCTTGCCACTAAACTATACTACTGTTCGATAAGTGCGCTTGCCTCAAGTCATTGTCACAGTTAGTTTTTAGGCTGGATCATTCATTATATAAATTTTTAAGACTTTGACACACGATCAAGTTTTTGGCGTTGTTAGGGAGGCTGAAATATGAAGAACGCTGAAACACCCCAAACCCAAATTTCACGAGCCTCGAATAGGATCCGGTACGCCCTTGAGAAAAACATTTCAAAAACTTGTTTGTCACTTTGGAAAATTTGGGTGGTGTTGAAGAAAGATTTGTTTATGTTGAGTTCAAATTGAAAGCGGTGTTATTCTTGAAGTCTCGATATCTATTAAATTGAAAATCATTTGTGTTTAGGTGTCAAACATATAAAATTTATTTTCAAGAAAAGTTGTTAAACCTTGATTTAATAATATTCATATCATAATAAAATCAAATAAAATGCATGTATAACACAGTTAATAGTAATGGCCTTATTACAACAAAGCGTATCCCGAAATAAATCCAAATCTTAAATATAAAAATTCAAAATTAAATAAATGCTGAGCTGAGCATAGCCACCACTAAGTTCCTGCCGACCCGGTTCATTTACTGAGTGTCACCTGCAAAATGTTAGCCCACGAGGGGTGAGTCAAATAGCCTCAGTGTGTAACAACCAACACAAACTCCCAAACGACTTAGGCATATCAGATCATACATAACAAATATAGGCAATGATGAAATCCCAACCCCACCTAAATATCCATCCTCTACACATCACCCGTACCTGCCATCACACCGTAGGGATTACTAAATCGACCCTCCATACGCTACACACCATCGAAGGCAGTCGCTGCAGTCAACTGCACATCGCCCTTATAATTGTGGCATAGCCACCAGATAATATGACAAAGTCACCAGATAGTAATACGTGACATTAGTCACCACATTCAGATTATGTGACATGAGTCACCAAATATTGTGGTAAAAACCACCAGATCACTTCCCCTTTTCAATATCACCCATATGCCCCATGCGTCATACAAACCATGCAGAAATCATGCAATATACCTTATTTCATATTCATAACAAATTCACATATGTGTCATATTCAATGTTCATAACACTATTAACAGAGCTTTAGAGGATAACGTACTGGATACATTGTACCATTGAATGGTACCTTAAGCCACATCTTTCATATTTTCATTAACACGTGTTTTAAATTAATACCATAAATCTTATTCTAATCAATGTAGGTTACACACGGTTTACTAACGTGTTCATTGAATCCCGAAAGTTTACTCAATGCAGTTGTACTCCTCCCTAAAATCAATGTCGAATCGGCTAGACACTAACACTTAATATTGCCTTGGCGAATATTAACACTCCTTACCTTGTGGATCTAAATCCAAAAATCGCCACTTGGCTATGGAGATGTCGAAATCCTATATAGTACATGTTAGATCCAATTCTAACATTTAAACACAATAAATGGCCTTGACCTAAAACCTCACTTGCTTACCTTAGACCTTGAAATCCGAATGATCTCCTCCTTGTAGTCGACAATAACCAAATCCGAAACCTCCTTCATAGTTTCGCCAAAGATCGATAAAAGAGATTAGAGTCCTAATTTCGCTAACTTAGAAGAAAAGAAAGAAGAAAACAACATTGATCCTTACCCCTTACTACGTAAATCGATCGCACCTTGCTTAAACCCACGAGATATTCGACTATGTAGGCTAGATATTGATCAATTGGTTTCGCTTTTGGAGTTTAATGAACAATCGGCTATGGTCTAGGAAGAACTTACTTTCGCTTTTGGAAAATTGTGAAAAGAAGAAGAGAAAGGTTAAGTAATTCAGCAATGGTGATAAATGAAGATTCGGCTAGCACAAGGGATATTTCAGTTTTTAGTGCTATGATCAAATTGGCTCTATGGAAGAGTGATCAACTTGAAGAAGAAAAAGATGAAGAAATCGACTAGGCTTACTTGTGTTTTCGGCTTTGACAAACCAAAAGAAGAAGAGAAGATTCACTTTCAGTTTTCAACAGAGAAAGAATTTCGACAGAGGCACAATTGAAAAGAAAAGAAAGCAAATGGCCATACTCCTCCCTTTTGCCGAAAATACCACACCTAGACCCCTCTATTCGGCCAACTCTCTTTCCCCCTATCTAATCCCTTCTTTTTCTCCTAAAACTTCTCTTTATCACTCATTCAAAATAATTGAAATAAATCAACATTTATCTTCCTACCTTAGCCGAATTTTAAAAAGAAATTGACCACATCTAAAGCTCATCCCCTTAGTGTCCCACTGCGGTCCACCTCTGTTGTAATATCCTGGAAATGGGCTTGTGCATTCATGCTTAATTATATGAAATATCATGTTTATGAATGTTCTGACTGTGATCTATGAATATCGTGAACTTTGAAATGTAGGGAAATACCTTAGAAAATTTTTAGATTTTAAGTCTTATTAAGGGAGCTAAGTGAATAGGGCCTTAAGAGAAAATGTATGTGAAATATGACATACAAATAGGCTTGGTAAAGTGGCTATAGGGCGCCACTTAAAGCCCAGGTAAGTGACGCCACAAGCTATGCAAATGGGCCTAGGTTCGAGCCATAAGGAGAACAAAAAGGAGTTTTTAGAAGTGGACAGCATTAAGGCACTAAAAGAGAGGTGTTTTATTTTTGTTAAAATTCGGCAAATAGATGGATAAGTGATGGATAATTATTGGTATTTTTTTTTTAAGTGATAAGAGATAATGTGATGGCTTGTTTTATTTTATTTGATAAAGTGATAAAGAGTTAAAATAGGAGTTAACTTTGGAATTTGAGAGGAAGAAGGTTGGTAGCCGAATTCTTTATAGGGGGAAGAGTGATCATCTTTTGTATTTTTTTTAACTTCTTTGTGCCGAATATAGTTTCTTTTTCCCATTGCTTGTGCCGTTTTTCCCTTGTGCAAAAAAAAAAGCCATTTGTGTTTCATTCCTCTTCTCTATTTGTTCTTGGCCGAATCTATATCCCTTTCCCAATTCTCATCTTTTATTTTTGTTAGCCGAATCCTCCCTTCTTCTCTTCCTTTCTTTCATAATTCTTTTAAAAATCGAAACCTTGATCTAGTTCTCTCCTGTGGCTGAATAGCTCAGTAATAAAAAAGGGGGAGGTGTTGTCGTTTTCTTTTAGTGCAAGTTATCCAATCGGTTCATTATAGAGGGAAGGTGATTTTCGGAAGTGGATCATTGTGGTAAGTAGCGTGGTGTGCCAACGTTAAAGCAGTATCAAAGGAGGTTCTTGGGTTCGATCTTTCAAGGTAAGCCATGGTAGTTTCGGCCAAGGGCTATGTACTTATGATTAAATGTTAGAAATTGATCTAACATGTGGCTTTAGGGATTTCGATAGATACCTAAGTCAAGAGATACATTCGGGACTCCAAATCGCAAGGTAAGCATTAATGTGCAATCGGCTATAGCTATATTTTGATACCTAGATCTATTCTTTATTATCTTGGAAGCCGAAAAACTAACCTATGTAGAGATTTAGTGCTTGGCCGAATACAAGGAGGAGTATAGCAAAGATTTCGGGACTTGATTCTTAAGTCAATCGGCAACAAGGTAGGTTTTAAGTGTAATAATCCTATTGGGATTTGGATTTGTGGCCGAATGGGTTTTCATTAAATTTTCAATATTGGCCGAATGTAGGAGTTAAGGATCTAAAGTGTTAGATCGGATTTTCGGGTTTCAGGAAGGCATTAATATCAGGTGTGTACCCCACACTATTTCTTAATAAGTTAAGGCACTGTTTAATATGTATGTATATTATACGAATGTTGAAAATATGGCTAAGCACCATGCTATGGTACACAGTACTAAGGTATGTTTCCTACTCCTACTATGAGTATGATAAGACTTGTTATGCCATGAATATGAATATGATAAGAATGTGAAATCGGGCCTAAGGCATTATGTTGCATGATTTTGTATGACATGGGCATATGGGATATTATGAAAAGAGGAAGTGAATGTGGTGACCTAAGACCACGATATCCGAATGTGGTGACCTAAGACCACGATATTCGAATATGGTGTCTCATGACACAAAGTATGTATCTGGTGGCTATGCCACGAATTTTATAAGGGCGATGAGCACGTCATTGCAATGACAACCTTCGATGGTGTGCAATGGATGGAGGGTTGACTTAGTAGTCCCTACTGCAGTGGATGGTACGGGTGATGTGTAGCGGATGGCATATAGGCTTAGGTTCGGAATGCATCATTAAATGTAAATTATGATATGTATGAATATAATTTGTTATGCCTGAATTTGTTAAGACTTAGTGTTTGTGTACACATTGAGTCTGTTTGACTCACCCCGTTGTGGGAACCTTTTTCAGGTGACGATCAGTAATGGACCGGGTCGGTAGGAGCTTAAAGGTGGCCATGCACAGCAAGGAATTTATTTAATTTGGATTTTTATTTTATTAAGTACTTTAATTTATTTTGGGATTGTTTGATGTAATAAGGCCCTAGTACGAACTATTTCATGCATGCATGCCATTTATTTCAGTACGATACAAATTTTACCAAATTTAAAGTTAAGTAAATTTTATTTCAGGATAAATCTATAAATGTTTTAACACCTAAAACAATATAAATTCCAATTTTAAAGATAAAACCTAAGACAAAGGAATCGACATGTCTTCTAAGTTTGAAAGTAAGATTTTAAATAAACCCTGATTTCAAAAATTAAACCAGTTTTCAACTTAAGCCCATCTCAATTCGGGTTTTCTGCCAAAATCACTCAAGCTTTTCCAAAGAACAAATGAATTTGAACCGGTTTTTTCTAAGGAACATACCAGATCTGGTCGAGGCTCGTGGGCCGGGTTTGGGGTGTTTCAGCTTGGTATCAGAGCCCAGTTTTAAACTCTTGGCCTTGGGTTTAAGGCCCAAAACGTTTTCAAAGTTAAGCCCAAAAGGAATTTTTATGAATTAAGTAGGTTTTTCTGGCATGGCACACTAAGTCTCCGACCCGAAGTCCACCAGGTAAGTACTCCGATCTCTTGTATGATTTATATTATGATTTATAGAAGGGTAGAAATGGAACGTAGAATAGAGATTAAGTACTTGAACCCTAGGACTAGTGTACCCCAACAAAAACATAAGACTTAAATGCCTAACTAAAAGTCGCCGAGTTAGGGTGTGGCAACCATGGTACGCATGTTCAGGATTGGTTTCGGTGGGAGCTTGGTACTTAAGCAGGTCCTAGTGACTCACCTCCTCTCCACTGAATCCTACAGTGCGTAGCCCTGGTTCACCCTAACCAAGAAGACTTAATCATGGGCTAAACCCCTAACTAAAACCGAAAGGGACTAGCCGTATTTTATGGAAACCTTAGTTTTAAAATTACTAAATTACCCTTTTGATTTGTAAAAGCTACTTTATAAAATTTTTCTAAAATATTTTTTCAAAATTACTAAAATACCCTAGTGGTAAAATTACAAAATGCCTCGATTTATGAAATTTCCAAATACCCACCGCTCTTAACAAAATTCCATTACTTTATAAAATGTTCAAAAGCCCTAATTTGCAAAACATCAAAATACCCTGATTTTAGAAAAATTACGAAATTTTCCCCAACACGCAAATTATCGAAATACCCTCGAGTTACAAATTACCAGAATGACCCCCGATCTTCAAAAATTTCTGCAACAACACTGATTTGGAAAACAAATTCTCAAAAACAACCCCAAGTTTTGTAAATTCCAAAGTACCCTTGATTTATCAAGATTTACAAATTTACCCAAGCATTACCAAAATACCTCAATTTCCAAATTTCCCAAAATACCAGAATGCAAAATCAAGTAAATCATCGCACCTACGGTCCAACCAATTGGGAGAGAATCAATAGATTCCTTTTCGGGAGCGATTCATCCTTCCCTTCACTTTGCTTTGCCCAGCTAAACGCAAAGAGAACAATTGCTTCCTTCCTTAACTAAGTCAAAGAGCGGATTCGTACCATCCTGTTAAACAGTCGAGTTGCGGGAAAGAGATAGCATTCGCCACGTTCAAGCTAAAAACTACCGAATGCCCTTATTGACAAAATCACCAAGGAACCTTATTTTGACAAATTACTAAAAATACCCTCAGTAAGATAAATTACGAAAATACCCACAGATAGGCAGACGTAAATGTCCAAAGAGTGAATGTATGGGAGATACTATGGAATGGATGTGCTTTTACGTGAATTAGGATAGAAAACTTGAAACTTTGATTGATCGAAAGAACTGCTACTAAACTCTTTTCATAAAACTTTCGCGAATAATCAAAAACAATGGCTAATGCATAAAATTTCTTAAACCAGATTAAAGCGGGATTGTAAAATGAGCTTTAGGGGCGTGGTCACAATGTACGAGGACGCGGTCGAGGTAGAATGACGTGTCGTAACCCGTTAGATCGGGACAAGGATCTAAGAATGAGGTACCACCGCCACCACCACCACCACCACCACCGTTGGTGTTGAGCAAAGAAGATCGACGGAGAAGATGTCAGATCACAGTCGTACTACGAGTTCTTGAAATGGTGGCTAATCTTTGGAGGGAATATGGGAGCTCAAAATTTGTACCCGAGTGACTCCAAGCCAATGGAGCCGAGGTGTTAGCTGAGTATCCGTGTGGCACCCAAAGACTGCTTGAATATTGGTTGAGCGTTACCGAGCACATTATGGATGAGCTCGATCGACCCCGAGGAGAAGTTGAAAGGAATGGTGGCATCGCTGCGATAAAGCATATCAATGGTGGTTAACGATTGGGATGGTGCCACACCGAGGATCGACACGGGAATATGTTAAGGCGGCATATCAGAAGAAGTATGTCGGCACACGTTATATTGATGAGTAGAGGAAGGCTTTTCTAGGACTGGTTCAAGGGAATAAGTCCGTAGCAGAGTATGAAGCTAAATTTCTGAGGTTGAGCCGATATGCTCGAGGAGTGGTAGCTACGGAGCATGAGCGATGTGTCCGGTTTGAGGACGGACTAAGGGATGACCTGAGGTTGTTAGTCGCTCCACATCAAGAGTGGAAGTTTTCTGCTTTAGTAGAGAAAGCTAAGATAGCGGAAGGAATTAAGGACTTTGTGAGGCAGAACACAGACTAAAATAAACAGAAGAGAGGATTTGGGTCGTCTGGATCTTTTGGGAATGCTCAGAAAAGGCCTAGAGTTGATGGGCAGCGAGGTCGCAAGAAACCGATACTAGAGGGCAATATCGTACTTGTGAGCGGTGTGGGAAGAAACACTTAGGCGAATCTTTGGAAGAAGATGGTGGGTGTTTCAAATGTGGGTCAAGGACCATATGATTAAGGATCGCCGAGAAACCGGATGGGAATCGCCAAATAGCTTAGAATGTTAATCGCCGTGGTAGAGGTGGACAAGACCTCAATGAGGTCGTGGTCCGAATAATGGAGGAAATGGTGTGGCGTAAGACGTGGAACACCGGTCGAGGTGTCATAATCTTGAGGCAAGGTAGTCGGGTTTGGTTTATATGATTCACCGTAGGGAGGAGGAAGACGCACCGGACATCATAACCGGTGCGTTTCTTGTATTTGGAAAACCTTATTATGCTTTGATTGATGTGGGCTCGACCCATTCTTATGTTGCCTGTAGTGTAGTTGAAACACTAGGCATTGCCTCTAAACCTTCTAGTAGGGAGATGACTGTAGTAAGCCCACTAGGTCAAACTGTAGTGGTGAATAAGGTCTTTCGAAGTGTACCTTTAGAAATTCAAGGCGTGGTATTTTCTGCCGACTTGATGGAACTTCCCTTTGGAGAGTTCAATCTCATACTTGGAATGGACTGGCTAGTGGACCATCGGGCTGTGTTGGACTGTGCAGCTAAGCGAATGGAATTAAGGACCCCGGAGGACGAGGTGGTCATTATGATAAGAGAAAGAAGAAACTACTTGCCTAGCTCCCCCTTTAAGGCTTAAAATCTTATATTTTCTAAGGAACTTACCTACACTCTAAAGTTCTCAAAATCCACAAGACACATTCAAAATACACACAGGCATGCTTCCACATATATTTAAGAAAAAATGCACAACCCCTAAATCTCAGATATTACAGTTCTACCCCCTGAAAATAATTTCGACCTCGAAATTACCTGGCTAAAATAAGTGAGGGTATTGCTGTCGCATTGCTTCTTCTGGCTCCCATGAAGCTTCTTCTGATCCATGATTATGCCACAGCACGTTGACTAGAGGAATGAATTTCCTCCGTAGTACCTTCACATCCCGTTCCAAAATTTGAAATGGCTCCTCTTCGTAGGACAAATCTGGTCTCAGCTCTACCTCCTCAACTGGCACTATATGTGATGGATCCGATCGGTAACGACGTAGCATAGAAACATGGAATACATCGTGCGTCTGCCTCAACTCCGGAGGCAACTCCAACTGGTATGCCACTGGTCCAACTCGCTTCAATACCCGATAAGGTCTTATAAACCTGAGACTTAACTTCCCTTTGCGACCAAATCTCATTACCTTTTTCCAAGGCGAAACTTTGAGAAACATGTAATCTCCCACAGCAAACTCAATCTCCTTTCGCTTAAGATCTGCGTATGACTTTTGCCTGTCACATGCCTCCTTCAACCGTGTCTAAATTACTTTAACCTTTTCTTTGAATTCTGCCACAATCTCTGGACCCAAAACCTGACGTTCTCCCAATTCCGTCCAACATGTAGGAGTGCGGTACTTCTGTCCATATAGTGCTTCGTACGGTGCCATCTGAATACTTGCCTGATAGCTATTATTGTACGCAAATTTCGCTAAAGGCAAGAACTCCTCCCAACTCCCTCTGAACCTCAACATATCCTCCAGGACTTGAATTACTCGCTCAGATTGATCGTCTCGACTACGGATGGAATGCCGTACTGAAATCCAACCTAGTGCCCAAAGCTTGGTGTAACGCCTTCCAAAATCGAGACGTAAACCTTGGATCCCTATCTGAAATAATCAACATCGGTACTCTATGTAATCTCACAATTTCAGCCACATACAACTTCACTAACCTCTGTAAAGAATTGTCAACCCGCACTGGTATGAAATGCGTGAACTTTGTCAATAGATCCACTATCACCCATACCGAGTCCTTCTTAGTAGGCGTAAGAGGAAGCCTACTAACAAAGTCCATGGTGATTCTCTCCCACTTCCATTGCAGAATCTTTATCGACTGAAGCAATCCTGGCGGTACTTTGTGTTCAGCCTTGACTTGCTGACACGTTAGGCACTTCCCTACAAACTCTGTAACTTCTCGCTTAAGGCCAGGCCACCAAAACTGTTCCCGTAAATCCTTGTGCAACTTACTTCCTCCAGGATGTATAGCATAAGGGCTACTATGCGATTCCCGAAGAATCCTCCGCCTTAACTCCTCATTCTTAGGCATACAGACTTTGCCTTGAAAACACAACACTCCGTCGCTGTTTACACCAAAATTTTCTAATTCTCCATTTTGTACTTGTAGCAGCTTAGTACTTAAATCCTCATCTGCCAACTGTCCTTCTTTCATCTCATTTAGCCATGACGGCTTAACTCAGAACTCTCGCCAAAGAACTTCCATCACATACAAGCTAAGATGTGCAAACATCGCCTCACCTTCGACACTACTTTTCGACTTAGGGCATCCGCCACTACGTTCGCTTTGCCCGGTGATACTCTATAGAACAATCGTAGTCTTTCAATAACTCCATCCACCTTCATTGCCTCGTGTTCACTTTCTTTCTCGAGTTAGCAGATACTTAAGGCTCTTGTGGTCCGTATAGATCAACGACCTTTCTCCATATAGATAGTGCCTCCACACTTTAAGAGTGAATACAACCACCGCCAACTCCAGATCGTGCGTCGGATAGTTTACCTCATGTGGTCTCAATTATCGAGATGCATATGCGGCTACTTTTTCGTCTTGCATAAGGACACATCCCAACTCAGATGGGAAGCATCACAATACACTATGAAATCTTTTCCTGCCTCAGTCAATTAAAATCGAGCTTCAATAAAACCCTCTTAAGCTTCTTAAAGCTTTTCTGTTGCTTATCTGTCCATAAGAAAGGTACCTCCTTCCTTAGTAACTTCGTCAAAGGTGCAGCTATTGATGAAAACCCTTCTACGAATCTTCTACAATAGCCTGTCAATCCCAAGAAACTACGAACTTCCACCACAGACTTAGGTGGTTTCCAATCCAATACTGCCTTAATCTTTCGATGATCCACCCTTATCCCTTTAGCAGACACCACATGCCCTAAAAACGTAACTTCCTTCAGCCAAAATTCGTACTTGCTAAACTTGGCATATAGCTTTTTCTCCCTTAACACTTGCAACACGACTCGGAGGTGCTCATCATGTTCTTCCTCAAACTTAGAATACACCAAGATATCGTCTATGAACACAACAACGAACCGGTCCAGATAGGGTTGGAAAACCCGGTTCATCATGTCCATGAATGTGGCTGGGGTATTTTTCAATCCAAACGGCATTACCAAGAACTCATAACGCCCATACCTTGTCCGAAAAGCTGTCTTATGGATATCAACCTCCTTCACCTTAAGCTGATGATATCCTGACCTTAGATCTAACTTCGAAAATATCATGTCCCTTGTCGATCGAACAAGTCGCCTATCCTTGGCAATGGATACTTGTTCTTGATGGTCACTTATTCAATTGCTTTAATCTATGCACATGCGCATAGTCCTATCCTTCTTCTTCACAAATAGGATCGATGCTCCCCCTGGAGACACACTAGGTCAAATAAATCCACGATCGAGTAACTCTTGGATCCGAGCTTTGAGCTCTACTAGCTCCTTTGGTGCCATTCAAGACGAGCAACCGACATAAGAGCTGCATCTTTAATAAGTCAATTTCAACTCCACCTCCCTATTCGGGGTAACCTGTGCACTCCTCCGAAAAGATGTCCACAAATGTTCTAACTCCTCCTACCGTTGCTTCCTTAGCCTCCAAGGCACCGATCAACATCGTGAAAGCTACACACCCTTTTCTCACTATCTTCTTCGCTTTAAGGCGATACCACATTTGATGTGCAATTACGTCTCGCCCATCACCACAACCTCTCGTGTCAGGAGTTCTTAACGACATGCGCTTAGCCACACAATCCACATTTGCATGGTACTTCACTAACCAATCCATGCCTAAGATTAGGTCAAACTCCTCAAACGGCAACTCCATTAAGTCTCGCTAGAAATTGCGCCTAAACTTCCAAGGGTACGCCTAAAGATTTTATCTAACACTCTTGATTGCCCTAAAGGACTAAGTATAGTCATCTTCCTAGGTACGCCAGAGTTCGCATGCGAGTTCCGCACACCTTACTAGCAATATATGAATGAGTTGACCCAATATCTATCGACGCAATAAAGGGTAATCCAAAGATAAGGAACATACCGTTATGACATCAAAAGGCCACCATCCTCCCTCCGATTTAATCGCATATACTAGACCCGATTGTCTCGCCTGTGTTACTAACACCTCTCGCCTTGTTCCCGTCCTCTTCCGAAACCATTACCTCTCGCCAATTAAACCACGACCATGCGGTGGCTCTTGCTCCACCTCTTCCAAGCTGATTAGACCACGACTTCATCGTTGACTCCTTCTATTTTCATGGGATGCCTCTAATCATGTGATCCTTGGACCCACACTTGAAACATCCTCCCGTCTTCTTCCAACACTCTCCCAAGTGCATCTTTCCACACTGAGCACAAGTGCGGTACCGTCCTCCCGCAGCAGCTTGTTGACCTCGCGACCCATCCGTTCTAGGTCTCTTCTAAACATTTCCAGATGACCCTGATGATTAGAAACCTCTCTTTTGTTTATTTCTGTCCGTGTTCGCCTCACGCACTCCTTAACTCCTTCAAAGAACCTTTGCCTTTTCCACTAACACAAAGAAACTCCCGCCTCCGCCAGGGCAATAAATAATCTCGTGTCATCCCTTAGTCCATCCTCAAATCGGACACATCGCTCAGGTTCGTAGCTACTATACCTCGAGCGATCGGCTCAACCTTAGGAATTTCGCCTCATACTCCGCCACGGACTTATTCCCCGAACCACCTCGAAACGCCTTCCTCTCAAGATCAATGTAACTAGTCCCAATGTACTTCTTCCGATATGCCACCTTAAAGTACTCCCAAGTGAGATCATCTGGCAAGACCATCCCAACCGTGAGCCACCATTTATATGACTCATCGCAGAGGAGCGATACTACCCTTTTAGTATTTCCTCGTGACAGTCCAAATCATCCATAATTCACTCCGTCGCCTCTAACCAATACTCACCAGATTGGGCGCCACACCGATATACCACGAAAAACTCAGCTCCATTAGCTCGAGTCGCTCGTGTATGCACTTTCGAGCTCCCATGCCTCTACCTACTCCACCCACCTTTCCGAACTCGCAAGATCGCTCAGTGATATCGCATCATCCCCGTCGATCCTAATATTCCACACCTGCGGTGGCGGTGGTGGCATTTCATTCTCGCACCCTTGACCGCACTCTAACGGGTTCGACACGATCATTCGGCCTCTACCACGACCACGCATATTACTACCACGCCCCTAGAACTCATGCTTCAATCGCGTTTATCCGATTAAAGAATTTTATGAATTAGTTTTGTTACACTAATTTATCGCGAATGCCTTATGTTCAATAGTTCTAAAGAGTAGTTCTTTCAATTCATACACACACACAGTCTCAAATTCATTCATTCAATCATCACATTCATGAACTTATGCTCATTATAGAAAAGTGTTGTAGTTGTCATTGTTGTTGTTTTCCACTACCTAGGGTATTTTCGTAATTTTATCTTATAGGATATTTTGGTAATTTTCCAAATTAGGGTATTTGAAAATTTTACAAAATAGAGATTTTTGGTCTTTTGCAAAATAGGAATACTTGGTAAGAAGATTCAAGGGTAATATGAGAATTTAATAAACTGAGGGTATTTTTGTAATTTTTCAAACCAGGGGCATTTCGATAATTTTTTTTGTAAAATATGGTTTCAGGTGATTTAACGAAATAAGGGTATTTTGAAATTTTTAATTTGAGGGTATTTCGGCAACTTCCCATACTAAGGGTATTTTGGTAATTTGCACAGGTTAGGGGTAATTTGGTCAATCTACAAATCAGGGGTATTTTGGTCATTTTTAAATCAAGGGTACTTTGGAATTTTATAATCACGGTTTGACTTTAGAATTTTACAAAACAAGGTGACTAGTCCCTTTCGAGTTTTAATTATTGAATTTAGCTTTGTGATTGAGTCCTCTTGGTTAGGGTGAACCGTCACTACGCACTGTAGGATTCGAGCGAGAGGAGGTGAGTCACTAGAACTGCTTAAATACCAAGCTCTCCCTAATCCAATCCTAGACATGCGCACAACGTTTGCCACACCTTTAACTCTGGCGACTTACTCATAGGTTTGTTTGGTTAGACTTTAAATTTTATGTAATTGATTGTTGGAGTAGACTAATCCTGGGTTCAATAATTCCTAATCTACTAATATACGTCCCTATAATTCCCAATCACAAAAGGGTTAGGGATACTTACCGTGGACTTCCCACGGAGACTCAAAAGCATGCCAAAACCCGCTTATTCTTTTGTAAAGCTCAATTTCAAAATAGAAAACATTTTGGGCCCAAAAGCCCTCAAGGCCGAGTTTTGAACCGGGCTCTGATACCAAATTGAAACACCCCAAACTCAGACCACGAGCCTCGACCGGATCTGGTACGTTCTTTGAGAAAAAACATTTCAAAAACTTGTTTGTCACTTTGGAAGGTATTGAAGAAAGATTTGTTTGTGTTGAGTTCAAATTGAAAACGATGTTATTCTTGAAGTCTAATATTTATTAAATTGAAAATCATTTGTGTTTAGGTGTCAAACATATAAAATTTATTTTCAAGAAAAGTTGTTAAACCTTGATTTAATAATATTCAGATCATAATAAAATCAAATAAAATGCATGCATAAAATAGTTAATAGTAATGACCTTATTACAACAAAGCATATCCCAGAATAAATCCAAATCTTAAATATAAAAATTCAAAATTAAATAAATGCTGAGCTGAGCATGGCCACATCTAAGTTCCTGCCGACTCGGTCCATTTACCGAGTGTCACCGCAAAATGTTAGCCCACGAAGGGTGAGTCAAATGACTCAAGTGTAACAACCAACACAAACTCCCAAACGATGTAGGCATATCGATCATACATAACAAATATAGGCAATGATGCAATCCCAACCCCACCTAAATATCCATCCTCTACACATCACCGTACACCTCGCCATCACACCGGGATTACTAAATCGACCTTCCATTCGCTACACACCATCAAAGGCGTCATTGCAATCAATCGCACATCGCTTCTTATAATTGTGGCATAGCCACCAGATAATGTGACAAAGTCACCAGATAGTAATACGTGACATTAGTCACCACATTCAGATTATGTGACATGAGTCACCAAATATTGTGGTAAAAACCACCAGATCACTTCCCCTTTTCAATATCACCCATATGCCCCATGCGTCATACAAACCATGCAGAAATCATGCAATATACCTTATTTCATATTCATAACAAATTCACATATGTGTCATATTCAATGTTCATAACACTATTAACAAAGCTTTAGAGGATAACGTACCTGGATACACTGTACCATCGAATGGTACCTTAAGCCACATCTTTCATATTTTCATTAACACATGTTTTAAATTAATACCATAAATCTTATTCGAAATCAATGTAGGGCTACACACCTGGTTTACTAACGTGTTCACTGAATCTCGAAAGTTTACCAAACAGATTGTACTCCTCCCTAAAAATCAATGTTAGAATCGGCTAGACACTAACACTTAATATGGCATTGGCCGAATATTAACACTCCCTTACCTTGTGGATCTAAATCCCGAAAATCGTCACTTGGCTATGGAGATGTCGAAATCCTATATAGTACATATTAGATCCAGTTCTAACATTTAAACACAATAAATGGCCTTCGGCCTAAAACCTCACTTGCTTACCTTAGACCTTGAAATCCCGAATGATCTCCTCCTTGTAGTCGACAATAACCAAATCCCGAAACCTCCTTCATAATTTTGGCCAAAGATCAAGAAAAGAGATTAGAGTCATAATTTCGCTAACCTAGAAGAAAAGAAAGAAGAAAACAATAGTTGATCCTTACCCTTACTTCAGAAATCGACTGCACCCTTGCTTGAACCCACAGAGATATTCGGCTATGTAGGCTAGATGTTGATCAATTGGTTTTGGCTTTTGGAGTTTAATGAACAATCAGCTATGGTTTAGGAAGAACTTACTTTCGGCTTTTAGAAACTTGTGAAAAGAAGAAGAGAAAGGTTGAGCAATTTGGCAATGGTGATAAATGAAGATTCGACTAGCACAAGGGATATTTCAGCTTTTAGTGCTATGATCAAATTAGCTCTATGGAAAAGTGATCAACTTGAAGAAGAAAAAGATGAAGAAATCGGCTAGGCTTACTTGTGTTTTCGGCTTTGATAAACCAAAAGGAGAAAAAAGATTCACTTTGGTTTTCAACAGAGAAAGAATTTCAAAGAGAGGCACAATTGAAAAGAAAAGAAAGCAAATGGCCATACTCCTCCCTTTTGCCAAAAATACCACACCTAGACCCTCCATTCGCCAACTCTCTTCCCCTATCTAATCCCTTCTTTTCTCCTAAAACTTCTCTTTATCACTCATTCAAAATAATTGAAATAAATCAACATTTATCTTCCTACCTTAGCCGAATTTTAAAAAGAAATTGACCACATCTAAAGCTCATCCCTTAGTGTCCCATTACCGCCCACCTCTGCTTTCTCATTGTCGCAAAATAAAACTCCCTTTTGCTTCCCTTGTCGCTCGAACTCGAGCCCTTCTCCACCGCTTGAGGTGTCACTTACTAAGGCCCTAAGTGGCTCCTCCTTGCCACTTTAACAAGCCCACTTTTATGTCCAATTTCCCCTACAAATTCTCTTAAGGCCTTATTTGCCTAGCTCCCCCTTTAAGACTTAAAATCTTATATTTTCTAAGGCACTTACCTACACTCTAAAGTTCTCAAAATCCACAAGACACATTCAAAATACACACAGGCATGCTTCCACATATATTTAAGCAAAAATGCACAACCCCTAAATCCCGGATATTACAAACGCTCAATTTTTATTACTTTAGCTATATTTTATTTTTGCAATTAAATTTTATTTTTACTTTTCTAATTTTCTTTTTCTTTTCTTTTCCTGGAAGGTACCTCTAGTTTATGACTAGAAGGAACCAGGCAGGACCTTTGATTTACGATAGTGATATCGAAGGTACGGTTCGCAGAAATAGTAGAAAAATAAGGCGAAGCTTAAATTACATAGAAGAAGAGTAAGAAGACGAAACCAATATTACCGAAGAGATGGCTGAGAATAATCAGCTACCTCAGGAGGTGGTCGAAAACCATGCTCTTTATACTATGTATGATTATGCTAAACCTAATTTAACAGGGACTAATTCGAGTATTATTAGTCCTGCTATAGCTGTTAATAATTTTGAACTGAAACCTAACACTATACAAATGCTTCAACAATTTGTTCAATTTGATGGTTTGCAGGACGAAGACCCGAATACTCATTTAGCAAATTTTTTAGAAATCTGTGATACCTTCAAAATAAATGGCGTTTTGATGATGCAATTCGTCTTTGGTTATTTCCCTTTTCATTAAGAAATAAAGCCAAATAGTGGTTGAATTCTCTTCCACGAGGATCAATCACTACATGAGAACAAATGACCAAAAATTTTTTATTAAAATATTTTTCGCTGACCAAAATAGCCAAGTTGAGGAATGATATCTCTTTTTTTGTACAGATGGATTTAGAAACACTTTACGATACATGGGAGAGATACAAAGATCTATTGAGAAGGTGCCCACACCATGGATTACCCTTGTGGCTTCAGGTTCAAACCTTCTATAGCGGTATGAACCCTTCAACGAGACAACTAATTGATTCAGCAGCCACGGAACCCTGAATAACAAAACTCCTGAGGCGGTCTATGAGTTTATAAAGGAGATGTCATTCAACAACTATTAGTGGCAAGTTACAAGGACAAGGCCAACAAAAATAGCTGAATTTTTCAACCTCGACGCAGTCACCATGCTATCAAATCAGGTAGAGATGTTAAATAAAAAGATTGATGGTTTGTGTGGTTCCTTGCAGGTACACCCAGTAATGCAATGTGACTCAAATCTAGGAGGTGTGGTGAATCTTGAGTACCCACCTTACAATCCTGGCATGGAAAGCAAACAGATAAACTATACGGGTAACAATTTCATATCTCAAAATAAACCTTATAGTAATACTTATAATCCAGGTTGGAGAAACCACACCAATTTCTCATGTGGTGGTCAAGGAAATCAGAGACAACAACTTCCTCCAAACTTCCAACAATAGCTCTACCCACAGGAAAAGAAGTCAACCTTGAGGAGATGCTGACAAAATTCATAGTGGTGTTAGAAACTCATTTCCAAAACATCCAAAAAACACTTAAAAATCAACAAGCATCAATTAAAGGAATCGAGAAGTAGTTAGGGCAACTCACTAAGCTGATCTCCTAACGACCACAAGGTAGCTTGCCAAGTAACACTGAGACTAACCCAAAAGAGCCACTTCAAGCCATAACCGCTCAGAATAATGAAGGGTTAGTAGATTCTAAATTTGAGCCAAGGCAAGAACCTGTGGTAAGTGAAGGTAAGGTTGAGGTAAGCCAAGAAAAGCCAAAACTGGTAATTAAAGAATACCAACCTTGTATACCATATCCTAATGCGATGAAGAAAGACAATTCAGACGAATAGTTTGGCAAGTTTCTTAAACTTTTAAAGAAATTACATATTAACTTACCATTTCTTGAAGCTAATGCCAGATTTAAGGAAATTTTTAAAAGAGCTTTTAACAAATAAGCGGAAGTTAGATAAGGAGTCGCATGTGGAATTAAACGTAGTGTGCTCAGCAATGTTGCAAAACAAACTACCACAAAAATTAAAAGATCCAGGGAGTTTTACAATTCCATGTTTAATTGGTAGTTTAACTATTAATAACGCGTTAGCTTATTTAGGAGTAAGCATAAATGTTATGCCTTATAAAATGTTTAAACAACTAGGTCTAGGGAAACCCAAACAAACTAGGATGAATATCCAATTAGCTGATAAGACTATTCGAATTCCTAGGGGTATAATTGAAGATGTACTCGTTAAAATTGACAAATTCATATTCCCCGTAGACTTTGTTATTTTAGATATGGATGAGGATAATACAATTCCTTTAATTTTAGGAAGGCCCTTTTTAGTAACTGGCAGATCTAAAATTGATGTTAGTATAGGTGAACTCATACTTCGTGTAGGTGACGAATCAATCAGTCTTCAAGCTTTTGACTCAGCTAGGACATCGAGTGACAATGGTGAGAACATAAATTCTATTGATAATCATTCGGTTCAACTTTCTTTACATGAAGCACCACGAAGCTACATATTTGAGCCAGATCATAAACCTCGTGCCAATAAAGAAGAAAGTCACGAGGAACGCATGCTTTAGATTGATGAACTAGACGAGTGGAAAGTACATTTCAAGGAGAAATAAAAACCAAACAAAGTGAAACCGGAAGAACCCCCAGACGAGCTTATAGGAACATCAAATCACTTCAAAATAGGAGATCAAGTACTGTTAGATAAAACAGACCCTCGAATCGCCATATCAAACCTGAATACAAATGAAGAAATCCCTTTTAAAGTAATCAATGTTTTCCCTTACGGAATAGTTGAGGTAAGTAATTCTATATTCGATATTCTTAAAGTAAACGCTACTCGACTCAAACTATATAATAATAGCATGAGAAAGGATTTTTCACTCCTCAAACCACCATGAATGTGTGAATTAGAGGTAAGTCTAGCTTAAGACTTTAAACGAGTGCTTCTCGGGAGGCAACCCGAGCACTAACCCGATTTATTTTTATTCTCTTTCTTTTAGCACCTAACTACAAACTAACCAAGTTTATGAAGCGCAGATTTTCGCACCACACGGCCTTGCACACGGCCGTGCGGATACTACATATTTTCGTACTGGCATGAAAGAGATAGTACAAAATAGGACGAAAAATATCTTCAAGCCACGGGCTCCGACTAAACATCACGGCCGTGCGACATAGCCGTGGTCGACACTATTTTATCAACACGAGCGTGGCAACCTGAATAACAAGCATCGAGAAACGAATGAACCACCGCACGACCATGTGATACTGCCGTGTGACACGACACGCCCATGAAACACGGGCGTGGGGATGTACTAGAGATGAAAATTTTATTTAAAACACCTACTCCCCTTCTCACCTACTCTCTATTCCCTTCTTCCACAACTTTTACACTCTCCTCCCTTTTCATTTCCTCCTTCTTCATTTTCCAAACTCTTAATCTACACTTCATCCATTTCGAAGAAACGCAAGGATCCTATCCAAGTCTCCCTGTGCGAGACCGATCTACATAAGTTCATGCCGGCCGTTTCATTAACTCGACAGGAAAAGGACCTTTGAGTCCATTTAATCTTTCTCTTTCCTTTCTCTTCTCCTTTATTTTCCTTATCTTTATTTTTCTTATACTAAATTTGGTTTATTTTATTTTAGTTTCTTGGTTTTAGGTTCTAAAGGCTACTAGGGAATCACCACACCAAGCCTTAGAAATCACTCCCACCTCACGAACTGTAACACCCCTAACCCATATCTATCACCGAATTAGGGTTACGAGGCATTTCCTAACTTACAAACAAAATCAGGCATTCATTTCTCTTCGAGATTTCTGAAATTAACTACGTCAATATACTTAGCCTGTTCAAACTCAACTTTTCTTCATTGATTATAAAGAATAAAAATTTCATAAGTTAATAATAGGCCTAACATGAACAACTAAGGCACATACTGAATCAAGTGACTCATATTAGACAAGATTATCAAATCATTCAAATGAACAAATAATCAACTTTTCCCATTTTTAAAAACATTGACCGCATCATGACATAATCAATTTAACCATAATAATGATGATATAATAGCTAAATATTTTATTCTATACATTACCAACAATTTATAATTATCAACTAAAGTTCATTCATCAACCTAACCGAAACCATTTGAATCGATACATATATATATCCCTCAATTCACAATTCATATCAACTTTCAAGAATATTACCTTATACATATATTAAATATATCACTCATATATATATCAATACCATGAAATGAGTTTCCATATAAATTTTATAACAAAACCGAACCCATATAGTAATTAACAACATGATCAAACATAATCAAATCAAACCCATGCATAGAAACATAGCCATGTTTGCATGGCATTTGTATATACATTCACCAAAAATAACATTTGAGTCTATTCTAGGAAAGTTAGCCTATACATGCCATAGTATTAAGTTCATTTACAAAAGTTGATAGTGTGCTTGGCTTCGACAATGATCCCCGAGCTTGAACTTCGACTTTAAAGATCTATAAAACAATGCAACAACTACACCATGTAAGCTCAAATAGCTTAGTAAGTTACAAACAATAAAGTAAAACATACAACCAAACAATTCACCAATTTCTTTAAATATTATAATCAATATAACTATTGATTAAGTCATATTATCGAAACACATAGAAGGTTATCATTCATCCATAATTTACCTATTCACTTTCAATCATACAACCCAAATATTCATAGGCTCCATAACCACATCTTCATTTCACCGAGATAATGAACTATTATTTAATAGATACTTACTTGACACTTTCATTTACCTTTATTTGGTATTTCGAACCTTAAAGAGATGAAAAACGATAACTCACACACACAGTACTTAGTAACGAATCTGCACATACAGTGCCATTCAACCGATCCCACACACACAGTGCTCGGTAAATAAGTCCGTACACACAGTGCCACTCTACAGATATCGCACACACAGTGCTCGGTGAATAATTTCTGCACACACAGTGCCATTCTATCGATCTCGCACACACAGTGCTCGGTGAATAATTTCCGCACACATAGTGCCATTCTACCTATCTCGCACACACAGTGCTCGGTGAATAAATCCGCACACACAGTGCCCTTAGCCAATCCTTTCCTCAACCACATAAAACATATATATATTCACTGTCCATATTATCTATGTCTCATTAAAACATCTATTAATCGTAACTCATGCTCCCATCTTAACCCACCATATTCGGCAACCATCAATACACATACCATTATATATATCAAAGTTAACTCTTGTTCATTATGGATTTCTATCACATTCGGCTAACATATAATATACAAGCCAAATCACCAATTTCAATACAACCATGATCCCTCTCTATTTATTTCTATATATATACAATGCCCACTATAATTATACACATATGCTTATACTTATATCAATCCCAAAATAAATTAAGCTTACATATTCATATATATATCATTAGCTCATTCGCCAACAAAGTTTCTATACACATTTTCTCCAATTGCATAACTTACTTCTAAGTCGATAAATTTTGGATAATTAAATACATATGTAAATATATCATTAGAAAATTTATTTTTTCCAATTGCTTATAACTTACTTGCTTATAACTTACTTCTAAGTCGATAAATTTTGGATTTCCTTATTCGTCCACCTTTGTTTTTCCACGATCTAAGACTTTCTCCTTTTGTCCTTGATCTAAATGATTCAAATTGAAATAGTTCAACCACATATTTATTCAATTAAAAGTAAAATCACATACGTATACTATTTGCCAATTTAGCCCCCAAACATTTACAATATTTATAATGAAATCCTTAGGATTTAAAACTCAAATTATCAAAAATGTAATTGCCCATTTTTCAATTGCCGAATGCTCAACATCTCCCTACAAGTCTTTTTAAATCATTTATGTTATAATTTAACACAATTAAATACAATAAGGTCGAATTCACAAAATAAATTTCTTCTTCTCTTACTACCTAATATGTTATCTCAATGTACAACTTCATATTTTTATTATTTTCAATACATAACCTAACATTAAGCAAAAATAAATAGTATATAAACTCATCCTATAACTTAGCCGAATACAAAGAGTACTCCTATGCTCAAATCCAAGATAATTTCATAACATCCCTACACTTTAATCCACTACTCTCCATTTTATCTAAGGATTTTTCAATCAAACACAACATTTCAAGGGAACTCATCCATGGCTGATTCTTAACTTGCTTAACTCCCAAAATTCTAACATGATTTTAATAGCATGCAAGCAACTAACTTAAATATGTAAGGATTTTACCAAATCAAAGCTCAAGCACCTACCTTACTACCACACGCAAAGCCGAATGATGGAGGTTTAAGCTTCCTTCATCTCTTAGGAAGAAAATCGGTGAAGAAGAAGATAGAAAATAAAAGATAAAAGAAAGAAAAATGTTTTTTTCTTTGTTTAATAATATCTAAACCTATTTTTTTAACATTCCACTAACCAAATAAAGTATAAAATAAACAAACATTAATGCTTATCATCATACTTGCCGTCCACTCACAATGATTTAGGGAAATTTGACATGCAAGTCCCTTGATACAAGAAGCAATTCAATTTAATCACTCATTTATAAAGATTAGCTATTTCACTAATTATGCACTTTAATCCTTTCAACTAAATTAATCAGCCAAACACAACAATTAATACATAGTAATTTAACACATGCTTGACCTCATAACATAAATATCAAATAAATAATTAAAATACTTTTCTGATTCTGATTCGTGGTCCCAAAACCACTGTTTCGACTAGGTGTAATTGGGCTGTTACACGAACCATCTAACAATAAGGACTTTTCAGTCCATTAATCTTTTCTTTTAGTCTTATTTCACTTTTTACACTCTTTCTTTTTATTTTTATTTTCTTTAAATATATAATTAGTATATTTAGAATTATACTTATTATTTCCTGGCTAAATCTTCACGAGATTCCCAATTTCTTCATCTAGTGCAGGAATTAGAGGCGCCCTCCAACTTATCTTCCACTTCTGAATCAAGTTTCCACACTTCCAACTCAAGGAATCCATCCAAAATTCAGGAAGTTTCACTTCTCTCCTCTCTTTAATTTTCTTAATATATGATTACTATCATCTTTGTACATTGAGGGCAATGTACATCTTAAGTGTGGGGGTGAAAATTTATTTAGAAAAGTTCCTAACTTTTTGCATTATTCTCAAATCCCTGAATGATATCTTGTCTTAAGTAATTTTCTCATATCACTAATTAGAATGAAATTCCTATTGATTTATGATTTTTATTGATATATTTTGATTAAGTCATTGATAATTATACAGTGATGATTTAAACTTTAAGATACTAGAGAATCAAGCATGATGAGTCTTTTTCAAAATTTAAAATTTTGTTTGGTTGTCTATCTGAATTTAATTATTACCTTGAAGTTTAAAATTTACAAGGTTGTCATAAAAAACCCATAATTTTTGTGAGATTTTGAACCTTTTAGAGCATACATTCTTTTTGTGCTCACTTTATTGATTATGAGTGTGACAACATTGATTTGTTATTCTAGAACTTGCTTCGATTATACATGTCAAGACCACATCTTTGATTTGATATATAGAAATGATAAAGGCACTTAGGATTTAACCCACTTACTCCACTAAAAGTCTACCCTCACAATTAACCCCTAGTGAACCCCTTTGATCCTAACAACCCTTTTTATTGATTCACCAACTAATATTAACCCAAAACCTATCTTGCATTTGTTATCACCATTTTTCTTGACTACCCTTCTATCGAGATTTACTTTGATCAGTTGCCTAATTATTTTATTTTAGTAGTTGAATTCTTCTTATATTATGTATTTACTTGATTTGTTCTTAAAAAAATCGAAGTGTATTCATTATTAGTTCCGTGATTAAGTGAGCTTATACGTTTAAATTCAACATCTTGAAGAAGAAGCTCATATTATTAGTTTCAAGTTTTCAATTAATGTAATTTTTCAGGATTAGTTCATTTTTCTAGTTAGGTAGTTTGTCAATTCAATCTCGATTTTAACCCTTTAATTCAGCCTTTATCCACACCTTTAACCTAAACCCCATTACAACCCTTTAAAGACCTTTTGACCTGTGTATAATCTCATTTTATAGTGGTGGAGATTTGATTTTCATGCAAGCCTATGGTAATAACTTTTCATGTTTGACTGATGAGTGCTTTATTTTGACCCTTAAACACCTTGAGTGAATTTGAGTGAATCTTTAGTGAGGATGTCAACTCTTGTCAATTTTGAATTAAAGGTAATTATTTAGATAAGGGGAAACACTTATATTTTTGTGCTAAAAATTATGACTTTGATTGTTTGAATCTTTAGGACTCTTTGAGTTAAATTATCCATGTATAAATTATCTATGAATTATGATGAAACATTATCGATGGATATTATGAATTGAAGGAGTTCGTTTTAATTGCGAGTTGAGAATTTTGCTTGAGGATAAGCAAAAGCTTAAGTGTGGGGGTATTTGATAAACCGTAATATACACATATTTTAATCCCACATTTAGCATACTTTTGGATGATTTATCCCTTTAATTATAGAAATAGGTGCTCCTAATCCTTTGTTTTCATGTTTTATACTCAGGAGAGCACCGGAGGATGAAAAGAACGAGAAACGGGCTAAAAACAGAGAAAATGGGCCAAAGAATGAAATTCACACGACCTGGACCCCGAGTACACGTCCGTGCCTCTTTAGCAGGACCGACCACGACTTATAACTCGAATTACACGGGCGTGGCACACTAAGTGACTCGCCAGTAAGCAAAGAAGAGTTTCATTCAGATTAGGGTACTTAGAGGCAAAGAAAGACATTCCAAAAGCCTATATAAACACCCTAGAGGCCAACCTTCAAGGGGGTTCAGCTTGGCCAAAGAGCCAAGCAGAGGGGTCGAATTGTGGGATTCACTTGAAGAAAGCCAGTTGATTCATCTCAAGAAGCCGGAATCATACTCAAGATTAAGGATCTCTCCTTCAATTCTTTCAGGGAGTTTTAGGGTTTTCTTTATGTTTTGTTTTATATTTTCATCTGAGATGTACTCTTTTATGATTATGAACTAAACCCCTCAAATACCTGAGGGGGATGAAACCTAAGACGGATCGTGTTATTGTTTTCTGAGCTGTACTTGATTTGTTCTTAACTATGTGTTCTTAATTCTTGTTTTGATATTCAAGATATTGATTCAAGCATTTATGCTCTTAGGCAGAGGAGGAATAGACCTTGTCTAAGAGTAGGTCTAGCATAGTTAAGCGAGTTGATCGCAACCCTAGAGATAAGATGACGAAAATCTGCTGGATTAGGGTCAAACCTAATATGGGAGTCCATAGATCGAGTTAATGCAATTCTAGGGGTTTTAATTAGAAAGATATTTCAATTAATTAACCTAGCGTTAGATGTTAGTAGCCTCGAGAGAGGTATTAATATAAATTAGGGAATCCTATGGATCAAGTCAAGTGAATAAATCGTCTGGCTCAGAGTTAAATAACAAGTGAAGTCTAGGTGGATTCTTCCTCGGGTATTGTCTCAATCAATTGGTTTTTCCCACAAGTATTTCCTCAGTTCATTCTCTTTGTCTTAGCATCTTTAGCTTAGTAGTTAGTTAATTTTAGGTTAAACAACAATTCCTTTAATTCTTAGGTTAAATAATAAAAAGAAAGTTAGATTAGTACTTTTGGTTCCTTTGGGTTCGACAATCCGGTCTTGCCACTAAACTATACTACTGTTCGATAGGTGCGCTTGCCTCAAGTCATTGTCACAGTTAGTTTTTAGGCTAGATCATTCGTTATATAAATTTTTAGGACTCTGACACACGATCATGGTTCAATGGGAAATTCAACGAGTATGTTAAAGTTGTGAAAGTTTATGATTATGTTGAGAGTTGGTACAGGTATGTACGTAAAACTCATTTACTAATGAGCTCGATATGTGATGAATCCTTCGGTAAGGTTATGGATGAATAAGTTATGATTAGATGATCTTGATACTATTTATGCCAAGTTCATCATGTTTACTTGTATGATACATGTGTGATTATAGTGTTTATTATTTGCATAAGAACTTACTAAGCTATATAGCTTACTTCCTTTTTCTTTCCCTTGTATTATAGTGTCACCAAGTCAGCTCAGGGATCGAAAGCTGTCGAAGATCCATTCACACTATCAACTTAATATTTTGGGTATCATTGATTTTGATATTTTGAGTTATGGCATGTATAAGGACTTGGTCATTTTTGTTATGTGTCATAATTGATTTAGCCAAATGTGTTGGCTTATGTGGGTTGATAATTCATTTTGTAAATGTCCATTGAAATTGGCTAATATTGGTTTAAGTATATATGCATGTGATAATACCTATCATGAAGATGAAATTAGCATGAATGGAAAAGAGAATATGTGATGTTTACGCATGATAGATGTTGGTACGTGTAAATGATGTATTGATAACTTGTTTGTGGCTGATTGCGTTGTATGTATATGATTGGGTTAGTGTTGCTTGTTGTTGTGTAGGTTGGTGCAAGTAAGGGTGGCAAAATGGCTTGGTAAATAGCCTTATTTTGTCCACACGGGGGCGTGTGTCTGCAGTGTGTGACACACGGCTTGCCCCATGGCCGTATGTATCGGTCGTGTGTCCCCAACACCTTAATTGTTGTAAAACAGAATGCTCAGTATTGAGCACACGGGTAGAGACACGGGCGTGTGTCTTAGACATATAGATGGCATGGCCTCTAACACGGGCATGTGCCCTGTCCGTGTGAAGTCTACACCTATTTTATGAAAAATTATGAAATTCAAATCGACCACACAACCGTGTGGCACAAGTTAGAGAGCTCCCTATTTTGAGCACAGCCTGTAGCACGGGCGTGTCTAAGGGTCACACCAGTGTGTCCCTTAGACCACACGGGCGTATGAGCCCTGTTTTAGTGAAAAATTTCTAGGTGTTGTATAATTTTCTAAAGTTCTCGATTTAGTCCCAAACTACTTCCAATGTATGTTTTGGGCCTCATAGGCTCATTTTAGGGACGATATAAGTGTATGTGAAAATTTTTAAATTTAGATGGAAATTTCATCTCGGTTCTATATGTTTGCTTGTGTTTAAGTCCGGTAATGCCTCGTACCCTGTTTCGACATCAAACACGGGTAAGGGGTGTTACATTTAGTGGTATTAGAACTATCGTTTAGTCAATTCTCGGACTAATGTAGCATGTGTAAGAGTCTAGCTATATATGCCATAAATAATTGTGATAGTGTGATGACTCGTAACAATTTTAAATTGTGTTTTCATATAGTAAATGGATCCCAATCGAGCTGAGGCTGATAAAGTTGAAAGTAATGCACCAGCTTCCGTTTAAGGGCAGCACCATCTGATAGTAGACCTCTTACGGTTAGTCAGGAAGAAGAGGGTAGGGAAGCCTTTCTCCACATAAAGAATGAGTGGTAGACGAAATTTGTTCGAACAAATTCGAATGTCCAACCTCCTCCATCCCCACCTATTCCTTTACCGGTTCTCATAGCTCCATAAGGTATAGAATTTGTAAGAACTAACAAGTCCCCGGTTGATAAGATCTGAAAGCACGGGGCTAAATATTTCAGAGCTAATGTGTATGATGATCCTGAGAGAGTAGTTTTGGCTCAAAAACTCCATCAGGGTATTTGATGAGTTATCCTGCACACCGGATTAGTGTTTAAAGTGTGCCATCTCACTTTTAAGAGATTCTGCATATCATTGGTGGAACACATTAGTATCGGTGGTAACAAGAGAGAGGGTTACATGAGAATTCTTTCAAGAGGAGTTTCGAAAGAAATATATTAGTCAGTGATTCATCGATCAAAAACGAAAGGAATTTCTTGAGCTGAAACAGGGTTGTATGTAACACCCCTTAACCTGTATCCATCACTGGACTAAGGTTATGAGGTAAGGGTCGTATGTAACACCCCTTAACCTGTATCCATCACCGGACTAAGGTTATGAGGTATTACTGAACAAATCACAACTCAGAATAGACATTCATTTCTTCTCATGCTTCGTAATTTAATCACATCAAATCACTTATCCCATTCAAAATTCGAACATTAATACTCTCAAGTTCATATCAATTGCATATTAAAATTTATTTAATCATAAAACATTACTTAAATATATTGAACAAACATCAAAACAAATATTTCATAAGCTGAGTATCAAACATATAACTTTCATACTTGCTCATATTAAAACCAAACATATTCATTTCATACATGAGACATTTTAAAATATTACCAATTGATCAAGTATATTTATATGCATTACTATTTCATGCGCCACTCACTATAATATCTTTAATCATTTTCGAACTTCAAAGACACCCCGTAGCATCTAACCTGCATGCTCAATAATCAAACCAAAATACATAAACATGTGCTGATCTTCGGACGACCACAAGATAGCTTGCCAAGTAACCCTGAGACTAACCCAAAAGAGTAACTTCAAGGCATAACCGCTCAAAATAGTGAAGGGTTAGTAGAATCTAAATCTGAGCCAAGGGAAGAACCTATGGAAAGTGAAAATAAGGTTGAGGTAGGCCAAGAAAAGCCAAAATCGGTAATTAAAGAATACCAACCTCATATACTATACCCCGATGCGATGAAGAAAGACAATTCAGATGAACAGTTCGGTAAGTTTCTTAAACTCTTAAAGAAATTACATATTAACTTATCGTTTCTTGAAGCTCTTTCGCAGATGCTAGATTCAAGGAAATTTTTAAAAGAGCTTTTGACAAATAAGAGGAAGTTAGACGAGGAGTCGCATGTGGAACTAAATACAGTGTGCTCAGCGATGTTACAAAATAAACTACCACAAAAATTAAAAGATCTAAAGAGTTTTACAATTCCATGTTTAATTGGTAGTTTATCTATTGATAATGTTTTAGCTAATTTAGGGGCAAGCTTCAATGTTATGCCTTCTAAAATGTTTAAACAGCTAGGTCTAGGGAAACCCAAGCAAACTAGGATAAGTATTCAACTAGCTAATAAGACTATTCGAATTCCTTGAGGTATAATTGAAGATGTACTAGTTAAAGTTGACAAATTCATATTCCTAGTAGACTTTTTTGTTTTAGATATGGATGAAGACAATCGTATCCCCTTAATTTTTGGAAGACCCTTTTTAGCAACTGCCAGATCTAAAATTGATGTTAGTACGGGTGAACTCATACTTCGTATAGGTGACGAATCAATCAGTCTTCAAGCTCTCGACTCAGTCAGCACATCGAGTGATGATCGCTGAAATCAAAGCTTTAAAATTTATAATGAATGAGATTGAACCTTGAGACTAACTCAGACAATGATTAAAGGCAAGTGAACCTATCGAACAGTAGTATAGCTTAGGCAAGACCAGATTATCAAACCCAAAGGAACTAAAAGTACTAGTACTCACTTTCTTTTTATTATTTAGCCTAAAATATGGAGTGATTGGTTGATTTAATCTAGTTTAACAACTACTAAGTTAAAGACGCAAAGACAAAAAGAACGAATTGGGAAATAACTTGAAGAAAACTCAACTGATCACGACGATACCCTCAGGAAGAATCCACCTAGACTTCACTTGTTATTTAATACTAAACCATATGTTTTATTTACTTAGTTTGATCCGTAAGACTCTCTAACGTATATTAAACTCTCTTTCGAGGCGAATAACGTCTAACCCTAGGTTAATTAGTGGAACTCTCGTTCACTTATAATAACCACTTAGAATAGTAGTAAATCAATCTATGGATTCCCATATTAGGTTTCACCCTAATCAGGCAAAATCTCGTCACCCTATCTTTAGGCGTGCGATCAACTCCGCTTAATTATGCTCAATCTACTCTTAAGTAGGGTTTATTCCTCCTCCACCTAAGCACATCAGATTTGGATTAAGCATGCATAATTAAGAACAAACTAAGTATTTATCATATAATTCAGAAATCAATAACAAAATTCATCTAGGTTTCATCCCCTACGGGTATCTGAAAGGTTTAGTTCATAACAAATAAAGAAAACATCTCAAGAGAAAAGATAAAATAAAACATAGAAAATTCCTAAAGCCCCCTGAAGGAATTGAAGGAGAAATTCACCGTCTTGAGTATAATTCTGACTCTTTGAGATAGATCCACTTGGCTATCTTCGAGTGATCCCACAAGACGTGATCTTCTTGGCTCGGCTCTTTGGCCTAGCTCACCGCCTAACGCCCCTCTTTCAGGTTACACTTAGGGTGTTTATATAGACTTTTAGAATGCTTTACTTGGCCTCCAAGTGTCCCAATTCAAGTTTACTTCCTACTCGGTGTTTGAATAGGCTTTTTAATGTGTTTTTTTGCCTCAAAGTATCCAAATCCAAGTGAAATTGCTCTCTCCTATGGTAGGGCACAACCATGGTACACGCCTGTGTAAATCGTTTTTAGGTCGTGTTTCGATTCTTTTGATTGGGGCACAACCGTTAAATCGTGGCATGGCCGTGTGGCTTGAAGTCCAGGCTATGTTGATTTCCTTTTTGGCCTAAATTGGCCCGTTTTAAGCCCGTTTCTCGTTCTTTTTGTCCTCGGGTGCTTTTCTGAGTAAAAACATGAAAAGAAAGGATTAAGAGCAACTTTTTACATAAAACAAGGGCTAAATCATCCAAAAGCATACTAAATGTGGGCCTAAAATATGTTACTTTTACGCTTTATCAAATACCCCTACACTTAAGCTTTTGCTTGTCTTCAAGCAAAATTTTCAACTTATAATTAAAACAAACTTTCCATAATTCATAATTCCTATCAATAATGCCTCATCATAATTCACAGATAATTCATACATGGATAATTTAACTCAAAGACTCTCAAAGATTCAAATAATTCTAAGTCATATATTTTGTAGCACGAAAACATAGGTGTCTCCCCTTATCTAAATAATTACCTTTAATTCAAAACCGACAAGGATTGATGGTTTCACTAAAGATTCACTCAAATCACTCAAAGTGTTTAAGTTTCAAGAACGCACTCATAAGTTGAACTTGAAAAGTTAATCCCATAGGCTTGCCTGAAAATCAAATCTCCACCACTATAATATGAGGTGATACACAAATCAAAAAGTCTTTTAACAGGGTTGTAACGGGGCTTAGGTTAAAGGTGAGGATAAAGGCTAAATTAGAAGGTTTGAAATCGAGATTTCCCTGACCAATTACCTAACAAGAATAATGAACTAGAAGATAAATGATTTCTTTGAAACTAGTAATACTACTATTGGTAATACTTTTAATACGAGCTCTTCTTCAACAATTGGAATTTAAATGCATAAGCTCCTTTAATCATATACTAAAGCTTGAATATACTTTGATTTTTTTAAGAATAAACTAAAGTAAATACATAATAAAGAAAGAACTTTATCAACTGAAATAAACTAATTTAGTAACTGATCAAATCAATTCTCGATAGAAGGGTAGTCAAAAAGAATGGTGATAACAAATACAAAGGGTTTTGGGTTAATATTAAGAGGGTAATTCAATAAAACAAGGTCGTTAGGATCAAATGGGTTCACTAAGGGTTAGTTTGTGAAGGTAGGTTTTTTAGTGGAGTGAATGAGTTAAAACCTAGGTGCCTTTATCATCTCAGTATATCAAATCATTAATATGGTCTCGATATGAATAATCTAGGCAAGTTCTAGAATAACAATTCAGTGTTGACACACTTATAATCAATTAAGTGAGCATGAAAAAGAATATATGGTCTATAAGGCTCAAATCTTACAAAAATTATGGGTATTTGACACCAATCACAGAATTTCGAACTTCAAGGTAATATTCAAATTCACCAACAACCTAGAAATTTTTTTGATTCATGAAAATAGACTTATCATGCTTGATTCTCTAGTATTCTTCACGATAAATCATCAATGCACAATTATCAAGAGCTTATCAATAAAAATAATAAATCATTAGAAATTTCACCTTAATTAATAATATGAGAGACTTACTTAGGAACAAGACTAAAATTCAGGATTTGAGAATAATGCAAAAAGTCAGGTACTTTTATCCCCCCACACTTAAGATGAACATTGCCCTCAATATATAAAGATAGATAACCAATAATGTAATCAAAAGAGAAGGGGAGAGTTAACACTTCTTGAATTTTGGATGACTTCGGGAGTTGGCCAAGGTTGTGGTGAAAGGTGGGTGGAGGAGGCGGTGGTGGCATTTTTTATGGGCCTGGTGGGGTGTCTACCGATGAGCTTTGTGCTAGATAAAGAAATTGGGAAGCCTGCAAAGATATAGCCAAGAAATCTAAAAAACATTAATAATATACTAATACTATAATTAAAGATAGAGGAAATAAAGAGAATGAGACTAAGAAGAAAACTGAAATTAAAGAAAAAGACTAATGGACTAAGAAGTCCTTATTGTTGGATGGTTCGCGGGGTGGGTGTGACTTCTAAGGCTATGGTGCATGATTCCCAAGCAGCCTGTAGAACCTAAAACTAAGAAACTAAAAGAATTTAAAATATATTAAGCAGATGAGAATTATAGATAAGTAGGATAAAGGGGAAAATAAACATAACGAAGAATTTAAATGGTCTAAAAGACCTTTGGCTTGGTGTTTGAATGAAGCGGCCGACATGAACTTATATGTTGGGGTCTCCTTTAAGGAGACAATGCTTGCCTTCTGACGCTTCTTCTGCATGATTCTAGTGTAGCTCAAGAGTTTGGACACTTTTTCTAAAGAAAGAAAGAAAAAAAAGAAGGGAGAAGAATGAGGGAGAATGAGGAGGGTTGTGAGGTTTAAATAGGGTCTCAAATCTGGAACGTTTCCACGCCCGTGGACCGAAGGTATGTTGAATTACACGGCCGCATCGCACGGCCGTGTGTCTAGGCGTGTTTGCTCACCCACGTCCATTTTCCAAGTGCCACGCCCGTTCTTGGGAAGGCAGTGTGTTGGCACGGTTGGGTAGCATGGGCGTGTTTTTCCCGTGTCTGATAAGTCAGTGGCTTCACACGGTTGTGGAGCACGATCATGCCAATTTATTGGAGCCTGTGTGGGAATAGTTAGATTCATGGCGTCGTGGGGTGGTTGGGACTGATTCGCACGGCCTCTATTGTGTCAATACAGTGGTTCTAGTGGTCCACACGGTCACGGACACGACCATGTGTAAGGCCGTGTGGCCTTGAAGTTCTGCACTTTCGGTTAGTTTAAAAGGAAAGAAAGAAGGAAGGGAAAAAAACTGAAAATATATTTGAAAGTAAATAGTGTTAGTACTCGGGTTACCTCCCAAGAAGCGCTCGTTTATAGTCTTAAGCTGGACTTTCCTCAAAAAAATTAAGGAGGTTTAAAGGTTTGAATATCTTCCCTTTTGCTTAAAGCTTTATTTTCTTGATAAGGTTCAAGTCGAGAAGCGTTTACCTTAAAAGTGCCAAATGGTGGATTGCTTACCTTGACTGTTCCATGGGGAAGATATCGTGTACCTTAAGAAGAATTTCCTTGCTTACGCTCGGTCTCATAGATGTTGCGAGGATCGACTTTGTCGAGCAAAGACCGGTCTACTATTTTAAAGTGATTTGATGTTCCTACGAGTTCTTCTGGTGGTTCTTCTGGTGTTACTTCATGTGGGTCAGGTTGTTCTTTGTCATGTGTTTTTTGCTCTTCTAGTTTGTCAACCCTTATGCTTCGTTCCTTTTGTAATTCTCCTTTGTTGCATTGGGGTCTAAGATTTGACTCAGGGTTGTATCCTTGTGGTATTTCCTGCGATGAAAGTTGAACAAATTGTTTATCAAATGAATTGTCTTTCTTACCTTCATCGATTGTTGTGCTGACCGAGTCAAGAGCTTGAAGACTAATTGATTTGTTACCTACACAAAGTATGAGTTTGCTTGTGGCAACATCAAAGGTCTTCCTAAAATTAAGAGAATTGAATTATCCTTATCCATGTCTAAGACAACGAAATCTACCGGGAAAAAAATTTATCAATTTTTACAAGAACAACTTCGATAATGCCCCTAGGAATTCTAACAAGTTTATCAGCTAATTGAATGCTCATCCTAGTTTGTTTCGGCTTCCCTAGACCTAGTCGTTTAAACAATGTATAAGGCATGACATTTATGCTTGCCCCTAAATCAGCTAACGCATTATCAATAGTTAAACTACCAATTAAACATGGGATTGTAAAACTCCCTGGATCTTTCAGCTTTAGTGGTAGTTTATTCTGTAACATTGCTGAGCATGCTGCGTTCAATTTCACGTGGTGCTCTTCGTCTAATTTGCATTTGTTCGTCAAGAGCTGTCTTAAAAATTTTCTCGAGTCTGGCATCTAAAAAAGAGCTTCAAGAAGGGGTAAGTTAATATGTAATTTCTTTAGGAGTTTAAGAAACTTACCGAACTGTTCTTCTGAATCATCTCTTTTTATTGCTTCGGGATAAGGTATGCGAGGTTGGTACTCCTTGAGTACTGGTTTTGGCTTTTCTTGTGTTACCTCGACCTTACCTTCGTCTACCTTATTTTCTTGTATTGGAATGGGTTCCTCTAACCCTTTACTGTCATTAGCTGAGATGGCTTGAATTTTCTCCTTTGAGTTAATGTCAGTGTTACTTGGTAGACGTCCTTGTGGTCGTTTTGACATTAGCTTTGCTAGTTGTTCGACTGCATTAGTGGCTGCCTTGACTGACTTATTAAGTTCCTCGATTCGGCTCTCGTTGCTTTTAATTGTTTTCTCAGTTTCTTGGAAGCGATTTTCTGTGTTTGCCATGAATTTTGTCAGCATCTCTTCGAGGTTTGTCTTCTTCTCTTGCGGGTATGGCTGATTTTGGAAATTTGGAGGAGGTTGTTGTCTTAGATTTCCTTGAATTCCTTGGCCTTCCCATGAAAAATTTGGGTGGTTCCTCTAACCTGGATTATAGTTGTTACTATAAGGATTGTTATTGGATTTGAAATTATTACCTATATAGTTTGTCTGTTCGGTTTCTACGTCCGGTTGGTAGGGCGGGTACTCAGGATTTGCCACGGTTCCATTTGCATTGCACTACATGACTGGGCATACCTGTGAGGAACATTGATAAACCGTAAAAGAAACATATTTTAACCCCATATTTAATAGGCTTTTGGATGATTTAGCCCTTGATTTATGTAAAAAGGTGCTTTTAATCCTTTCCTTTCATGTTTATACTCAGGAAAGCACCCGAGGATAAAAAGAACACAAAACAGGCTTAAAACAGAATAATTGAGCCTTAGCAAGTAATCAACACGGCCTGGCCCAAAGCCCACATGACTGTGCCTCACCAATTACGTAGAGTACGGCCTCAACTACGTAACACACGGCCGTGCAGCATCCATTCATTACACGGACGTGCCTGGTGATCTACATGGCCGTGCCCAAATCGACAAACCTGAAGCACGGCCTGAATCCTGACTCACACGACCGTGCCCAAAACGACAGAATCGAGACACGGCCCAACCACGAGTTACACGGGCGTGTGTCATGGCCGTGCCCCTGCTGAGGGAGAGAGCAATTTCACTTGGATTTGGATACTTGAAGCCAAAGAAACATACTCCTAATTCTAATCCAACACCCTAATAGTAATTTTGCTTGAAGGAGATACTTAGGAGCCAAGTATAACATCCCAAAGCCTATATAAACAACCCAAGGCAAACATTAAAGGGGAGTTTTTTGGCAGAGGCTTTTGCCGAAGCGTTCTTCTTTTAGGGAATCACTTGAAGATATCCAGTTGATTCATCTCAAGAAGCCAGAACTCCATTCAAGACGGAGGATCTCTTCTTTAATTCCTTCAGGAGGTTTTAGGGATTTCATATGTTTTGTTAATTCTTTACTCTTGAGATGTTTTCGTATTAAGTTATGCACTAAACCCCTCAGATACCTGAAGGGGATGAAACCTATGATGGATTTTGTTATTTGATTTCTAAATTATATGATAAGTACTTGGTTTGTTCTTAATTATGTTGCTTAATTTAATTTGATGTGCTTAGGTGGAGGAGGAATAGACCCTACTTAAGAGTAGATCTAGTATAATTGAGCGGAGTTGATCGGGTGCCTAGAGATAGGGTTACAAGATTTTGTCGGATTAGGGTGAAACCTAATATGGGAATCCATTGATCGATTTACTACTTCTTTAGGAGGTTATTATAAGAGAATGAGAGTTCCACTAATTAACCTAAGGTTTGACGTTATTCGCCTCGAGAGAGGGTTTAATATAGGTTAGGGAGTCTCACGGATCAAGCTAAGTAAAGAAATCATAAGGTTTGGGGAATAAATAATAAGTGAAGTCATAGGTGGATTCTTCCTGAGGGTATCAAATTTATCAACTGAGTTTTCCTAAAGTCTTTCTCCAATTCAATCTTTTGTCTTTGCATTTAATCTAAGTATTTCGTTAGTTTAAAATTCAATCACTCCAAATTTCAGGCTAAATAATAGAGAGAAAGTGAGTAGTAGTACTTTTAGGTTCCCTTGGGTTCGATAAGATATTCTTGCCTGAGCTATACTACTGTTCGATAGGAGCACTTGCCTCTATCGTTGTCACAGTTAGTCTACAGGTTCGATCACTCTTTTATAAATATTAAAACTCAACTGTTTGAAATGATCAAGTTTTTGGCGCCATTGCTGGGGACTCCTAAAATATTAAGAAAGCTCTTTTTCTGTTACTTTAGCCATTATCTTTATTTTTAAATTTCTTTTATTTTTATCCATATATTTTTGTTTTTCTAAATTTCTTTCTTTCTTTTCATAGCAGGTACCTCTAGTTTATGACTAGAAGGAATCCGAGAGGACCATTAGAATACGAGAGTGACATTGAAGCTACTGCTCGCAGAAATCACAGAGAAATTAGAAGAGCCCTAGGCTATCAAAGAGAAGAACAAGAAAGATCCAATCCTCTCAAGGTGTAACACCTAAACCCAAATTTCATGAGCCTCGATCGGATCTCGGTATGTCATAGAGTAAAAACGTTTTGAAAGATTTTGATTATCCGATAGAAATCAAAAATTTGTCAAATTATAAAACAAAGGTCTATTTAAACTCGTGGAATGGATTTTGAAAACTTGGTTGAGTTGAAAGCCTTTGTAAACATTTGATCATTTAAGTATTTAGAACCATCTCGAGTTATTGTTAACTTGGTGAGTTTTGCTACCCGATGGTAACATCTTTGAAAACTCGTAAAGATTCCTCATTTTGAAAACATCACTTTTAACCGGTTTACTTAAACAATTTACGCTTTCATTAGTAGCATAGTAGGAATGAATTAAAACAACTACTTAAACACCCAAAATAATTATTAACTACCTTATTACAATCCAACCGAAAATTTAGTAATTAATAAACTTAAACCGAACTAAATAAAATTCCAAATCCAAGGAACAAGCATGGCCGCCGAGTCCTCTCCGGCCCATCTCCGTGATCTACTCATCTCGCAAAATGATATGGGAAGGGTGAGTCACCAAGACTCAAAGTATAAATCCCCAACCCTAAGTGCAAACTCATACATAAAATATTAGTAAGACATGCAAAACATGCAACCCAAAACTAGCCATCCATACTCCTTTAACTACCCCGTGGTCAAAACCATCGTGGTCAAAACCACTCGTGACCGGAGTCACAAATCAAGTGATGGGGCCAACCCATCATGTGGTCAAAACCACCGATGACCATAGGGCACAATTATCAATATGTGGTCAAAACCATCGGTGGTACCAAACCACCGGGACTTAGTCACAATTTATATCACGGTGTGGTCAAAACCACCGTGACCAAGTCACAATTAAACCGATGGGGCCAACCCATCTTGTGGTCAAAACCACCGTGACATCCATGAGAATAATCCCTCCTCTCTTCAATCCCGCTACCAACATGCTCAAAACATGCTTAACATAATATCATAAATCATGCATATAAGTCATGGCATAGCATCTTACCCACCATATCATTCATGTAACATATTTAAAATCACAAGTTTACTTACCCAGATCCATGCAAAAGCCCACAAGGCAAATCACTATCAACATAGTTAAGTGTAACATAATAAGCAATGCCAACTAATAAAGTGTGTAAGAGTTTTACACACTGCTTAATCAAGATCTAAAGAGAAATCCGAATCTATGTGATATCACAAAATCTCAAACGTATTCCCGTGATTGCCCTACATTCGCCACTATAGGTTAGTATCCAAAAGCCTTATTCGCTAAATCTAATAATCCCAAGGACTAATCGCTACCATAACCAAAATATGGCCCTAGGTCAATCTTTATTATCACTTACCAAAGCAAATTGAAATCCCTAAGCCTCTGCTTTCCTTTGCCGATTAGCCCCTAAAACCATAGTGCACATTTGGTTATACATAGATACCAAAATGGCCTTTGGCGTAATATGTCTAACCACTTACTAATCTTACCGAAATCTCAAATTGTCACTTGACTTGTCGAGATCCCTACCAAAACATTTGTTAGAATCGGCTTGCACACTTATATCCATAATCAAGGCCCTTGGCGAATAGTATATATGCCTTACCTTGAAGAATCAAATCCCGATAGGCTCTTCAAAGGCACCTTAACGTTAACTACACACAAAACGCATACTATTAAGGCTCTTATACATGTTCGGTCACCTATACCAAGGCTTATTTCTCAAGCTTTCGGCACACCATAAAAGAAGAGAAGGAAACCCGATTCTAAAAGGAACACTTACCTCTATTGTTTCCTTGAAGAGACTAAAAGTGAAGAGACTTGACTATGGCTCCCAAGTGTTGATGAAGATATTCTACTAACACCAAATGGAAGATGAAATTTTGAGTAGAATGGGGTGATAGGTTCACCAAGTAGAACAAAAGAAGAGAATCATTTGAAGAATTTTGAGCAATGGGGCTAGAGAGAATTCACCAAGAACAAATTGGGGAGAAAAGAAAACCAATTAGATGAATTTCTGTGCCTCCTCGCTATACTCAAACCGATTGTGGATGGCCCTAAGGAGTCCTACATTCTTTGTTGCTCCCTAATGTGATAAATCTTATCTTTTGATTATCACCCATTTAATTAAATTAAAAACAATACCTATCTTCTATCCCTCCTTTATCACCTCTTCAAATAAAAAAATAATACTTACTCTTCCACCAAATTTAAAAGCAAACATTGCTTATCCTCATCCATTTGAGAGCCCATGTGCACTCACTACCTCTTCTCTCGACACCAAAAATAAAAATAAAATCCATCCATGTTGTCGCCTCTAGGTTTCAACCCAAGACCTGCTGAGACATCCCACGCCTCACTACTCGCTATGGCATCTTCTTATGACCTAAACTCGCCACAAATTCTTTTTAAGACCTCTTTCATTAGCTTCCCTTGTTTTAATGCCGATCAAAATAAAACGTACCTTGTGCTTCCATCGTGACTCGAACTCAAGACTGGCCAAAGCATTTCCAGTGCCTTAAGTGGCGCCCTTAAGCCACTTTTACCAAGGCTTGCTTTATGTCTAAGAGCACTTATAACATCTCTTAACCCTCTCTTCACCTAGCTCCCACCTCTTAGGCACTAAAAGAAATTTCCACCCTAAGTCGACTTCCAGCCCGGTTATGACTAGACCCTAGAATATGTCAAGCAATCAAGCATACATATTTCTTCAAGCACACGCATGGGAAAAATAATTAAATTGCAAACAACCCCTAATTCAGATGTTACGCTTCTACCCTCAAAAATAATTTCTACCGAAATTACCTCGGATCAAGAGTTGGGGTATTGTCGCCACATCACATCCTCTGGTTTCCATGTGGCCTCCTCCGCACCATGGTTTCACCATAACACCTTTACCAAAGGTACTGACTTCCTCCTCAAAACCTTGACATCTCGATCCAAAATCTATACCGGCTCTTCCTCGAAAGACAAGTCCGAGTTCACTTCAATTTTCGCGACTGGCACTACGTGTGATGGATCCGATCGATAGTGTCTCAGCATCGAAACATAGAAGACATCATGGATCCGCTCATTTCGCCAAATGACTCAAGCCGTAAGCTACCGGCCCCACACGCTTTCAACACTGTGTACATACTCGATGAATCTAGGGCTTAGCTTGCCCTTCCGGTCAAACCTCAAGATCTTCTTCCAAGGTGATACCTTCAAGAAGATCTTATCACCCATCGATACTCCACATCCTCGCGCTTAAGATCGGCGAGGATTTTTGCTCGTCGACGCCTCTTTAAGACGAGCCCAATTACTCTAACCTTACTTTCGCTTTTGCCACTAACTCCGGACCCAACATCCGACGCTCACTCACTTCGCCCAATACGTAGGAGTACGACATTTCGACCATACAAAGGCCTCATACGGTGCCATCCGAATACTCGCTGATAACTATTGTTATAAACGACTCGCCAAAGGTAGGTACTTCTCCCAACTACCACTAAGTCCAAAACACACCCCTTAACATATCTTCCAACACTTGATTACCCTCTCGATTGTCCATCGATCATGCGATGAAAGGCCGTGCTAAAATTCAACTTCGTGCCTAACTCCTGATGTAAGGCCTTCCAAAATCTCGACGTGAACCGGGGATCCAATTTGAGATAATGGACACCGGTACTCCATGCAACCGCACTATCTTTGCTATATACAGCTTGGCTAACCTTTGAAGCGAGTAGTCAACCCTCACCGATATGAAATGGGCCGACTTAGTTAACCGGTCTACTATCACCCATATCGAGTCTTTTCATCGGGCGTAAGGGAAGCCCACTTACGAAATCCAGAGTAATCTCCTCCCACTTCCATCGTGGATCTTTACCTACCGTAATGTACTCGATGGTAATTGATGCTCACTTTAACTTGCTAGCATGTCGACACTTGCCCACTAACTCTAAGTTACTTCTCGCTTAAGACCCGGCCACCAAAATCGCTCCTTAAATCCCGATACATCTTATCGCTTCTTGATGCATATTGTACGGCCGCTATGAGCTTCTTGAAGGATCCACGCCTCAAATCATCATCTTTAGGCATGCATACTCTCCCGAAAATACAACACTCCATCACTACCCAAGTTGAACCCTTCTACTCACCGCTCAGACTTTGCAACCTCCGAGTACTCGAACTTCGTCGGTCATCCGCCTTTCTTTGACCTCATCAATCCAAGACACTTCACTTGCAACTCGCCAAAAGGCTCCCATCCTCATAGAGACTTAGGTGAGCAAACATTGCTCAGAATCGCTACCACCTTACGGCCAATGCATCGCCCACCACGTTAGCCCTACCCGGATGGTATTCGATTAAGCGATCGTAGTCCTTCAAAGAACTCAATCCACCTCCGCTGCCTCAGATTTAAATTCTTTTGAGTCAAGAGGTACTTCAGGCTCTTGTGATCCGTGTACACTACCGACTACTCCCCACACAGATAGTGCCTCCAAATCTTCAAGGCAAAAACCACAGCAGCCAATTTCAAATCATGTGTCGGATAGTTACCTTTGTGAGGCCTCAACTGTCGTGATGCATAAGCAACCACCTTCCCTTCTTGCATCAACACACACCCTAAACTAGTATGCGATGCATCACAATACACAGTGAATTCCTTTCTTGCCTCAGGCTGAATCAAGACTGGTGCTTCTGTTAAAATCCTCTTCAGCTTATCGAAACTCTCTTGTCGCTTCTCGCATCACACAAACGAAACTCCTTTTCTCAACAAATTAGTCAATCTGTCTCACATTAAGGAGAAATTTTCCACGAATCTCCTATAATATCCTCGCCAACCCCGTAAAATTCTCAATTTCAGAATCGACTTTGGTGGTTTCCACTCCAATATTGCCTCAATCTTACGGGATCCACCCCGATTCCTCAAATGAAACAACATGCCCTAGGAAAGTTACCTCCTTGAGCCGTAACTCACACTTCATCAATTTGGCGTACAACCTGCTTTCTCCTTAGAATTTGCGTAACCACATGAAGATGTGCGCCATGCTCCTCTTCCGACTTCGAGTACACCAAAATGTCGTTTATGAACACCACGATGAACCGATCCAGATAGGGTTAGAAAACCCGGCTCATCATGTCCATAAACGCCTGGTGCATTCACAAACCAAAAGGCATTACTAGAAACTCGTAGTGCATATACCGAGTACTAATGTCGTCTTGTGGATATCGCCTCCTTCACCTTAAGTCGATGGTACCGACCTAAGGTCGATCTTAGAGAACACCGATGCACCCTTGAGTTGATCAAACAAATCATCAATCTCGGGCAAAGGATACCGTTTTATTGTCGACTTGTTTAGTCAGCCGATAGTCTATGCACATCCTCATTGTCCCATCCTTCTTCTTGACAAAAACACCGGAGCTCCCAAAGGCGATACACTTGGCCTGATGAACCTCTATCCAACAATTCTCGAATCTGAGCCTTCAACTCTACCAATTCTTTCTACGCCATTTGATACGGAGCTATAGATATTGGCGTGATTTCGTAACAAATCTATACCAAATTTAACCTCACTACCGGAGGTAAACCCGGAGTTCCTCCGAAATACATCAACATAATCTCTTATGGTCCGGACATCCTCACACCGCACCCTTAGCTTCCAAAGCACGTACATGCACTACATATGCTTCACAACCCTTCCTAACCATCTTTTCCGCTTTAATGCAGCACACCGATTAGATAGGTAGTCTCTCCTTTTACCTATCATCACCACCTCATCACCTTCCATGGTCTTTAATACCATGCGCTTAGCTGCGCAATCCAGACTAGCCTGATACTTTACTAGCCAATCCATCCCGAGGATTAGATCGAACTCCTGAAATGGCAGTTCCATCAAGTTAGCCAAGAACACGACCCCTTGGAGTTCTAGGGGTACATTCCTATAGAGTTTACTTACTTCTACAGAGTGACCTAAAAGGCTTAACACAGTCATCTTCCTAGAAGTAAGCTCAGAGTCTAAGTGCAGAGTTTCCACTAAGCTACTTGCAATGTATGAGTGGGTTGAGCCAATATCAATTAAGGTACTATAGGGTACTCCAAAGATCAAAACATACCGCTTATGACGTCCGTGCATCGCCTCCTCTTGACGCCGCAAAGATAGACCAAACCAGTTGCTCTAGCCTCAAGATTACCCAGACTCTCCCTCGATGCCCCACGACCTCCGCCAAAGACCATTACCTCCTCTTCCCGCCCTACGACCTCTCGGTGGTCATTGGTTATCCCTCCTATTCGTGCACGATCCTCGACCTCCGACCTTAGCCTAACTGCATTTTTCGACAATCCCTAACTCGATGTTCCATGGATCCACATTCAAGCATCCCCGATTACCATTCCAAAGACTTCGTGCAGAGACTTTCCACACCGAAAGCACACCGTGGCAGCCATTGAGGATTAGCAAGCAGCAGCCTATCACCTTGATCCGACCCACCATACCTCGTCCTCTTCTGGCTGATTACAGAGAACCTCAAGATCCGAGCTCCTCTTATTCCAACTCCTATCCCGATTCCGCCTAATGATCTGTCTTACCCTTTAACAACCTTGGACTTCTCCACTAGGACAAATAACTCCTGCTCCTCGCTTGTGGAGCTATCATCATCCTCGGCTCATCTCTCACCCATCCTCGAATCGACACGCTGCTCATGCTCAATACCCACAATACCACGAGCATACCGCCAACCAAAGAAATTCGCCTCATACTCGCCATCGTCTTATTACCCTCGAACTGTGTTCAAGAAAGCCTTCACGCACATCCACGTAGCTAGTTCCTTTGTATTTCTTTTGGTAGGCGCCTTAAAGAATTCTATATGAGATCCTCCGCCATTGCTCCATCCCTTACGGTGAGCCACCACCGGTATGACTCATCCCAAGTAGAGAGATTATACCTTTAGATTTTCCTCACTAAAAATCCAAGTCATCCATGATCCTCTCGCTTGATTCCAAACAATACTCACAAGACTGGTGCCACCTCGATACACCTCAAACACCTTCGCTTCTATTGGCTCGAGTCACTGCATGATTTTAAGCACCCAAACCTCCACCGCTTTAGCTACCATCTCAAGAACTCGCAAAGACACTGCGATATCGCCTCACCCCCATCCGATCCTCGCCGCCCACACCAAAAGTCAGGGGTGGTGGTATGTGGTATCTCATTATCGCACTTTGACCCGACTAACGGGTTCTGACACGGTTATCCTTCCTCTACCGCGTCCACGACGCCCACATCCTCTAGACCTCATTTTCAACGATTGCGCTTTAATCTGGTTAAGAACTTTTATGGATTAGTACTTGTTTCACTGGTTATCCGCGAAGAAATTTTTATGAAAAGAGCTTAATAGGGATTCTTTCGATCATTCAAAGTTCAAGTTTTCTATCCTAATTCACAGAAAAAAAACACATCCATACCTTAGTATCTCCCATACACATTCACTCTTCGGACATTTTTGTCCGTTCCTATCCCAGGGGTATTTTTGTCATTTGTCCTACAGGGGTATTTTTTGTAATTTTTCAAGAATAGAAGTTCTTGGATGATTTTGTCAAAAAGTATTTTGGAACTTTTAAATTCCCGGGGTATTTTGAAAAATTTTGAAATTCGGGGGTATTTTGGTAATTTTAAAGCTCGGGGGTATTTTGGTAATAAACCAGGGTAACTTGTAAAGTTTGATAATTTTGGGGTATTTCCAAATGTTGCAAAACTTTGAGGGTTATTTTTGAGAATTTGTTTTCCAAGTTGATGGTGTTGCAAAAATTTTGAAAATTAGGGTCATTTTGGTAATTTTGTAGGTTAGGGGCAATTTCGTAATTTTCCAAATCATGACGTTTTTGATATTTTGCAAATTAAGGTTTTTGGACATTTTACAGGTAATGAAAATTTTGATTGGAACTGTGGGTACTTTGGGAATTTCATAAACCAAGGGCGTTTTTATAATTTTACCCTGGGTATTTTTGTAATTTTCATAAATCTAACATTTTCGGAAAATTTTGTAAAGTAGTTCTCGTAAGTTAAAAAGGTAATTTTAAGAGTTTTAAAACTAGGGTTTTTTTTACAACAATACGGCTAGTTCCTTTCGGTTTTAGTTATCGGGTTTAGCTTATGAATAAGTCCTCCGGTTGGGTGAACCGGTTACGCACTGTAGGATTCCTACCAAGAGGAGGTGAGTCACTGGACCGCTAAATACCGTGCTCTTCCGGATCCAATCCTAGACATGCGCAAGGGTTACCATACTCTAACCCTTGACTTAGTCATAGGTTTATTTAATTAAGCATTTAAAGTCTTATGTGATTGTTGGGGTAAGCTAGTCCTAAGGTTCATATACTTATCATACTATCTACGCTCCATTTCTACCCCTCTACGATAATAGTCATACAAGAGTTAGAAGTACTTACTGGCGGATAGGTGCCGAGACTCGATGCCATGTCGTTTCGGACTAAAACCATTTCATAGTATTTCACAGAGGCCTATCAAAACATTTTGGGCCCGGGCCCCCACAATGAAGTTTTAACCTGCTCTAATACCAAAAATGTAACACCCCAAACCTGGCCCATGAGCCTCGAATCGGATCTAGTATGTCACGAGTAAAAACGCTTTTGGAAGATTTTGATTATCCGATAAAAATCAAAAATTTGTCAAATTATAAAATGTTGTCTATTTAAACTCGTGGAATGGATTTTGAAAACTTGGTTGAGTTGAAAGCCTTTGTAAACATTTGATCATTTAAGTATTTAGAACCATCTCGAGTTATTGTTAACTTGGTGAGTTTTGCTACCGATGGTAACATCTTTGAAAACTCGTAAAGATTCCCCATTTTGAAAACATCACTTTTAACCGGCTTACTTAAACAATTTACGCTTCATTAGTAGCATAGTAGGAATGAATTAAAACAACTACTTAAACACCCAAAATAATTATTAGCGGCCTTATTACAATCCAACCGAAAATTTATAATTAATAAACTTAAACTGAACTAAATAAAATTCCAAATCCAAGGAATAGCATGGCCGCCTCGAGTCCTCTTCGGCCCATCTCCGCGATCTACTCATCTCAAAATGATATGGGAAGGGTGAGTCACCAAGACTCAGTATAAATCCCCAACCCAAAGTGCAAAATCATACATAAAATATTAGTAAGACATGCAAAACATGCAACCCAAAACTAGCCATCCATACTCCTTTAATTACCCCGTGGTCAAAACCACGTGGTCAAAACCACCGTGACCGGAGTCACAAATCAAGTGATGGGGCCAACCCATCGTGTGGTCAAAACCACCGATGACCATAGGTCACAATTATCAATATGTGGTCAAAACCATCGGTGGTACCAAACCACCGGACTTAGTCACAATTTATATCAACGGTGTGGTCAAAACCACCGTGACCGTCACAATTAAACCGATGGGGCCAACCCATCTTGTGGTCAAAACCATCGGTGACAAATCCATAGAGAATAATCCTCCTCTCTTCAATCCTGCTTCCAACATGCTCAAAACATGCTTAACATAATATCATAAATCATGCATATAAGTCATGGCATAGCATCTTACCCACCATATCATTCATGTAACATATTTAAAATCACAAGCGACTTACCCGGATCCATGCACAAGCCCACAAGGCAAATCACTATCAACATAGTTAAGTGTAACATAATAAGCAATGCCAACTAATAAAGTGTGTAAGAGTTTTACACGCCTGCTTAACCAAGATCTAAAGAGAAATCCCAATCTATGTGATATCACAAAATCTCAAACGTATTCCCGTATTGCCCTACATTCGGCCACTATAGGTTAGTATCCAAAAAGCCTTATTCGGTGAAATCTAATAATCCCGAAGGACTAATCGCGCCCATAACCAAAATATGGCCCTAGGCCGAATCTTTATTATCACTTACCAAAGCAAATCGAAATCTCAGAAGCCTCTGTTTTCCTTTGTCGATTAGCCCCTAAAACTATAGTGCACATTCGGTTATACATAGATACCAAAAATGGCCTTTGGCCTAATATGTCTAACCACTTACCAATCTTACCAAATCCCAAATTGTCACTTGACTTGTCGAGATCCCTACCAAAACATTTGTTAGAATCGCTTGCATACTTATATCCATAATCAAGGCCCTTGGCGAATAGTATATATGCCTTACCTTGAAGAATCAAATCCCGATAGGCTCCTTCAGTGCACCTTAACATTAACTACACACAAAACATACACTATTAAGACACTTATACATGTTCGGTCACCTATACCAAGACTTATTTCTCAAGCTTTCGGCACACCATAAAAGAAGATAAGGAAACCCGATTCTAAAAGGAACACTTACCTCTATTGTTTCCTTGAAGAGACTAAAAGTGAAGAGATTTCGGCTATGGCTCCCAAGTGTTGATGAAGATATTCTGCTAACACCAAATGGAAGATAAAATTTTGAGTAGAATGGGGTGATAGGTTCGCCAAATAGAACAAAAGAAGAGAAGGATTTGAAGAATTTTGAGCAATGGGCTAGAGAGAATTGACCAAGAACAAATTGGGGAGAAAAGAAAACCAATTAGATGAATTTCTGCACCTCCTTGCTATACTCAAAACCGATTGTGGATGGCCCTAAGGAGTCCTACATTCGGCCGTTGCTCCCTAATGTGATAAATTTATCTTTTGATTATCACCCATTTAATTAAATTAAAAACAATATCTATCTTCTATCCTCCTTTATCCCTCTTCAAATAAAAAAATAAAATAAAATAATAATAATACTTACTCTTCCACCAAATTTAAAAGCAAACATTGCTTATCCTCATCCATTTGAGAGCCCATGTGCACCACTACCTCTTCTCCCGGACGCCAAAAATAAAAATAAAATCCATCCATGTTGTCGCCCTAGGTTTCGAACCCAAGACCTGCTGGAGACATCCCACGCCCACCACTGCTATGGCGCCTTCTTATGACCTAAACTCGCCACAAATTCTTTTAAGACCTCTTTCATTAGCTTCCCTTGTTTTAACGCTGTAACAAAAATAAAACGTACTTTGTGCTTCCATCGTGACTCGAACTCAAGACTGCGCCAGCGTTACTTTCCAGCCCTTAAGTGGCGCCTTAAGCCACTTTACCAAGGCTCGCTTTATGTCTAAGAGCTTATAACATCTCTTAACCCTCTCTTCACCTAGCTCCCACCTTTTAGGCACTAAAAAATTTCCAGCCCTAAGTCGACCTAGCTCGGGTTATGACTAGACCCTAGAATATGTCAAGCAATCAAGCATACATATTTCTTCAAGCACACACATGGGAAAATAATTAAATTGCAAACAACCCCTAATTCGTGATGTTACTGAAGGGATGGACGAGAACAACCCACCAAATGTGCAAGAATAGAATGCTCATGATTATGTATGATTATGCTAAACCTAATTTGACAGAGCGTAATCTAGTATTGTCGTGCCCGCTATAGTCGCTAATAAATTTGAATTAAAGCCTAACACAATACAAATGATTCAACAATTTGTTCAATTTGATGGTTTGCGTGATGAGGATCCAAACACTCATATATCTAATTTTTTAGAATTCTGTGATACCTTCAAAATAAATGGCGTTTCTGACGATGCCATACGTCTTCGGTTATTTCCTTTTTCATTAAGGAATAAAGCAAAGTAGTGGTTGAACTTGTTACCACGGGGTCAATCACCTCATGGGATCAAATGACCGAAAAATTTCTTTTAAAATATTTTCCACCAGCCAAAACGGCTAAATTTAGGAATGGCTTATCTTCTTTGTGCGTAATGACGCAAACATTATATGATGCATGGAAAGATACAAGGATCTCCTAAGGAGATGCCTACACCACGGATTACCTTTGTGGCTTCAAGTCCAAACTTTCTACAATGGTGTAAATTCTCTAATTAGGCAAATGATTGATTCATCAGCCGGTGGAACATTGAATAATAAAACTCCTAAAGCGGTTTACGATTTTATTGAGGAGATGTCGTTAAACACTTATCAATGGCAAATTACAAGAGCTAAACCGACAAAATCAGCCAGAGTTTTTAACATAGATGCAAAGGACAATGTCACAACACGATGGAGTTAATGAATGAAAAGCTTGATAATTTATGTTCTTCACATGTACATCCAGTCATGCAATGCGAAGCAAGTGGGACTGTGGCGAATTCTGAGTACCCACCCTACCAACCAGGAGCAAAACACGAGCAGACCAACTATATAGGTAACAATTTCTGATCTAATAATAACCCTTATAGTAACACTTATAATACAGGTTGGAGGAACCACCCAAATTTTTCGTGGGGAGGACAAGGAAGTCAAGGAAATCAAAGGTAGCAACCTACTCCAAATTACCAAAACCAGCCCTATCCACAGGAAAAGAAATCAACCCTTAAAGATGAAACACCCCACACCCGGCCACAAGCCTGGACCGGATCTGGTATGTTCCTCGGTGAAAACCATTTCAAAATTCTTTTGTATTTAAGAAAAACTTGAGCATTTTGAAGGAAAGTTTGTTTTGGGTTGGGCTTGAGTTGAAAACAGGTTTATTTCGTTGTTAAAAATCCTTTTGATTTAGGTGACAAAACGTTTGGGCTTTGAATTAAATTAATTTTACTTAATCTTTTAATGAATATAAAGATTGTATGCTCAATAAATAAAAGTAAAGTAAACGCTACTACGGCCTTATTACATCAAATAATTTCCCAAAATTAAAACCAAAATAAACTTTAAATTACTTAAAATAAAATAAAAGTCCAAGTCAGAATTTCTTCTCAGGCATGGCCATCCCTAAGCTTCTCGTCAACCTGGTCCATCACCGATCGTCACCAAACATGTTCCCACAACGGGAGAGTCAACAGACTCAATGTGTACACAAACACTAAATGTGTACACAAACACTAAATCTTAACAAATTCAGCATAACAAAACATATTCATACGATCATAATTTCACATTTAATGATTCAAGATAATGATGCAACCCAAACCCAAACCTAGATGCCATCACTACACATCCCCTGCACTAACCTCGCACACCGTAGGGACTACTAAGTCAACCCTCCATCCGCTACACACCATCGAAGGTAGTCGCCGCAATGACGTGCTCATCGCCCATATAAAAGTTGTGGCATAGCCACCGATTAAATAATTGAGTCATGTGACACCACATTCGAGATAATGTAACCGGTTACCGCATTCGATAATGTGACCAAGTCACCACATTCAGATAGTGGGACCGAAGTCACCACATACACTTCCCCTTTCTCATATATCCCGAATGCCTCATATTATTTATATCATGCATATCATACTTAAATTCATATTCATGTCACTTTTCACATGTTAATATAACATATTTCGTAATCCTAGTAGGAGTAGGAAACATACCTGAGTATTTTGTACCATAACATGGTACTTAAGCCACATTCTTACACTTTCATATTAACACATATATCAAATTAAAGCCATAAATCTATTAAGATTAGTGTGGGGTACACACCTGATTCGCTTAACAATTTCTCTTGAAATTCCAAAATTCGATCTACTACCTTAGATTTTTAAGTCCCTACATTCGGCCAACATGGTAATGTTTAGCAAAGGCCTATTCGCCATAAAACCAAATCCTAGTAGGATTTGTATTCTTAAAACTTACCTTGTTGCCGCTTAGATGATTAATCAAATCCGTAAACTTGTATTCTTCCCCTTTGAAATTGGCTAATCACTAGATCCCTTGAATCGCTTAGTTTTCTGTTAAAACAAATAGATCTAAGTACTTTAGATAGGGCCTTGGCGAATATGTGAATACACTTACCTTGGAGTTCTCGAATCTCAAACTTTGCTTATGCTCCTTCCTTGTTTTCGCCAACTCTAGATCCCTTTAACATATTAGTTTTTGGCTTTTAAGATAATAAAAGATAGATCCAAACACTAAAATAAGCCTTGGCCGAATGCTATAGAGACCTACCTTCCAAATCTTAAATCCAGAAATTGATCTTTTGTCTTAGGTGCCTGTCGAAATCTTTATAATCATATGTTAGATTTGATCTAATATTAAAGTATGGAAGAGACCTTTGGCCGAATGTACATATATGTACTTACCTTATTTTTAAATCCCGAATGATCCTTACTAATAATCGGCTATGGCTCTCATATGTAACACAGAGTTTTCAACTTTTGTAACTGTGAAGAAATCGGCCAGGGCTTTGCTTATTTTCGGCTTTTGAGGCTATGAAGAATTTGGCTTGAGAAGAAGAAAATCTTGGAGAGGAGAGGAGAAAGAAATTCAGCAAAAGAAAAGAGAGGGTGAATGAATGAAGAATAGCCTTGCTCTTCCTTTCTTAGCCGAAATTGCTAGGCTAGAGTCCCCTACTTGGCCACCACTCTTCCTATGTGATAATTATCACTTTATCAAAAGAATTAATCCAACAATTATCTCCTATTTAGCCAAAATCCTAAAGGAAATAAAACTCCTCTTTTAAGATCCCTCATGCCGTCCACCTCTCTGCTCTTTGTAGCAAAATAAAACTTCTTTTATTTGCTTCCTAAGTGACTCGATCCCTGGCCCAAATACACTTGCATGTGGCGCCATTTCCAGAGGCCCTAAGTGGCATCTTCAGGCCACTTTTCCAAGCCTGTTTGTGTGTCCAATTTTACATGCTTTTCCTCTTAAGGCCATCTTTTAAACTTTAAAACTCGACATTTCTAAGTCATTTCTAAGTTTCCAAAAATTTTCGTTTGGCTCTTTAAACTTGACATTTCCTTACATTTCCAAGTTTCCAGAAATGTTCACTTTCCTCTTTAACTTAAGTTTCCAAAATGTATCATTTCCTATTTTAACTTGACATTTTCAAGTTTCCAAAATGTTCACTTTCCTATTTTAACTTAACATTTCCATACATTCCCAGGTTTCCAATCATATTCAAAATACATTCATAACACATAAGACATGTCATTTCGCATAATTAAACCGAAAATGCATAGGCCCATTTTAGGATGTTACGCTTCTACCCCTTAAAAATAATTTCGTCCTCGAAATTACTTACTAACTAAAAAATCGTACATCCTAACTCACCACACTACACTATCATCGCCAAGACTCGATCTTAAAACTAACACATCTCCTATGCACAATTCCAAAGTTCACATCCATGGTTTCATACCATTCACTAGCAATACAAGAACGAACTAGCTCTATAATAAACAGGGCAATAAAGGCATTCTGGAAGTAAGAAACTTACCCGTTGTCATATCTGACACATCACTCTCCTCACGACGGCCAACTGCATAAACCAACCTTGGTTGCCTTGCATCAGAACCTTCAGCACCTCCGCTTGGTGCTCCACGACCACGGCCGGAACCATTTCCTCCATGGTTCGGACCATGACCTCGCCGAGGTCAGTCCTCCTCTACCAGCCTGATTAACATTCTCGAGTCATTGATCGACTTTCATCTGGTTTCTTAGAACAATCCTTGAGCATATGGTCCTTGGGCCCACACCTAAACATCCTCCCGTCTTTTTTCCAGCACTCTCCTAAGTGCTTCTTTCCACAATGATCACAAGGACGATACTACCCTCCTGCAACCACTTGTCGATTCCTGCACCCATCGCTTCTAGGCCTTTTTCGACATTTCCTGACGATCCTGACGACTCATAATCCCTCTTGGGTCAATTCCTATCAGAGCTCTGCTTAACCGAGTCCTTGATTCCCTCGGCTACCTTAGCCTTTTCTACCAACGTGGAAAACTCCCGCTCCTGATGTGGAGCTATCAATAACCTAAGGTCATCCCTTAAACCATCTTTAAAACGGACACATCGCTCATGTTCCGTTGCCACTACTCCTCGAGCATATCGGCTTAACCTCAGAAATTTAGCTTCATCACTGCTCTCGACTTGTTCCCTTGAACCAGTCCTAGAAAAGCCTTCCTCTTCTCATCGATATAACATGTGCTGACATACTTTTTCTGATATGCCTCCTTAGCATACTCCTGTGTCGATCCTCAAGCGGTGGCACCATCCTCACCGTTAATGTACCATTGATACGCTTCATCTCATAGTAGTGCCACTATTCCTTTTAACTTCTCCTCAGGGGTCAGATCAATCTCATCCATAATGCGCTCGGGTGCCTCCAACCAATATTCGGCTGTACTGGGTGCTACACCAGATACGCCACGAAACACTTCAGCTCCATTAGCGCGGAGCCGCTCAGGCACAGACTTTCGAGCTCCCGAATTTCCTCCTGCACCAGCCACCAACTCAAGAACTCAGAGTACGTACCGCGACAAAGATCTTCCCCATCTGAGCTTGCTGCTCAACACCAACAGCTAGGGGTGGTGGTGGCGGTGGTAACTCATTGTCAGACCCTTGACCCGATCTAACGGGTTCTAACATAGCCATTCTTCCTCTACCGCGTCCATGACGATCGCGTCCTCTAGAATTCATATCTAACGATGCGCTTTAATCTGATTTAAGAAAGTTTTATGAATTAGCCCTTATTCCACTGATTATCCACGATGAAGTTTTATGAAAATAATTTTAAGAGTGGTTCTTTCGTATGCACATAGTCTTCACATTCATACATCCATCAATCAAATATGAACTTCCGTTCATTCAGAGAAATGTTGTAGTTTTCATTGTTGTTGTTTTTCCACTACCTAGGGGTATTTGCGTAATTTGTCCTACAGGGGTATTTTCATAATTTTTCAAATAGGGTTCCTTGGTAATTTTCTCAAAAAGTATTTCGAAAATTTTAAAATCCTGTGGCTTTTCATTAAATTTGAAAATTCGAGGTATTTTGATAATTTTGAATTTTGGGGTATCTTGGTAATAAACCGTGGTAAATTTGTAAAGTTTAATAATTCAGGGATATTTCAAAATTTACAAAACTTTGAGGGTTCTTTTTGAGAATTATACTTTCCAAAACGGTGGTGTTGCAAAAATTTTAGAAATCAGGGTCATTTTGGTAATTTTGTAAGTTATGGGCAATTTTGTAGTTTTTTCCAAAATCAAGGTATTTTTGATAGTTTGCAAATTAGGGTTTTTGAACATTTATAAAATAATAAAATTTTGGCAAAATTGTTGAGTAGTTGGACATTTTATAAACCAAGGGCATTTTTGTAATTTTACCACTAGGGGTATTTTTGTAATTTTATAGATCAAAAATTTTTCAGAAAATTGTGTGGGAAAAAATAGTTTTCACAAATTAAAGATAAATGATTTTAAGAGTTTTAAAATTAGGGTTCTTAAAAAAATAACAGGCTAGTTCCTTTCGGGTTTTAGTTATTGGGTTTAGCCTATGACCGAGCCTTCTTGGTCGTGGTGAACCAAAGCTACGCACTGTGCAGGATTCGAGGGAGAGGAGGTGAGTCACACTGACCGCTTAAATACCAAGCTCCCATCAAACCATTCCTAGACATGCGCATAGAGGTTGCCACACCCACTAAGTCTTCTCGGGTTAGGGTGAACCGAAGCTACGCACTGTAGGATTCTCAAGAGGAGGTGAGTCACTAGGATCGCCAAATACTGTGCTCTTCTCGATCCAATCCAAGACATGCGCACAGTGGTTACCACACCCTAATCGGTTGACTTAGCCATAAGTTTGTTTAGTTAGACATTTAAGTCTTATGTAGTAGTTGGGGTAGACTAGTCCTAGGGTTCAAGTACTTATCATGCTATTCTACATTCCATTCCTTTTCTACCCTTCTATAATTCACATAATCACACGATAGTTAGGGGTACTTACCGGTGGATCATGGGTCTGAGACTTAGGTGCCATGCCGAAAAACCTCGCTTATTTCATAAGATACTTTATAAAGCCTATTTGGGCTCGATTTGAAAACATTTTGGGCCTTAGACCACGTGCCGAGTTTAAAATCTGGCTCGATACTAAATTGAAACACCCACACCCTACCACGAGCCTGGACCAGATCTGTATGTTCCCGGTGAAAACCATTTCAAAATTCTTTTGTATTTAGGAAAAACTTGAGCGTTTTGAAGGAAAGTTTGTTTTGGGTTGGGCTTGATTTATTTCGTTGTTAAAAATCCTTTTGATTTAGGTGACAAAACGTTTGGGCTTTGAATTAAATTAATTTTACTTAATTTTTAATGAATATAAAGATTGCATGCTCAATAAATAAAAGTAAAGTAAACGCTACTACTACTTTATTATATCAAATAATTTCCCAAAATTAAAACCAAAATAAACTTTAAATTACTTAAAATAAAATAAAAGTCCAAGTCAGAAATTTCTTGTCAGCATGGCCATCCCTAAGCTTCGTCGAACCCGGTCCATCATCGATCGTCACCAAACATGTTCCCACAACGGGTGAGTCAAATGACTCAATGTGTACACAAACACTAAATCTTAACAAATTTAGGCATAACAAAACATATTCATACGTATCATAATTTCACATTTAATGATTCAAGACAATGATGCAAGCCAAACCCAAACCTAGATGCCATCCGCTACACATCCCCGTACCAACCTGCACACCGTGGGGACTACTAAGTCAACCCTCCATCCGCTACACACCATCGAAGGCGTCATTGCAATGACGTGCTCATCGCCCATATAAAAGTTGTAGCATAGCCACCAGATTAAATAATTGTGTCATGTGACACCGCATTCAGATAATGTAACCGAAGTTACCACATTCAGATAATGTGACCGAAGTCACCACATTCAGATAGTGGGACCGAAGTCACCACATACACTTCCCCTTTATCATATATCCCGAATGCCCCATATTATTTATATCATGCATATCATACTTAAATTCACATTCATGTCACTTTTCACATGTTAATATAACATATTTCGTAATCCTAGTAGGAGTAGGAAACGTACCTGAGTACTTTGTACCATAACATGGTACTTAAGCAATATTCTTACACTTTCATATTAACACATATATCAAATTAAAGCCATAAATCTATTAAGATTAGTGTGGGGTACACACCTGATTCGCTTAACAATTTCTCTTGAAATCCCAAAATTCGATCTACTGCCTTAGATTTTTAAGTCCCTACATTCGGCCAACATGGTAATATTTAGCAAAGGCCTATTCGGCCATAAAACCAAATCCTAGTAGGATTTGTTTTCTTAAAACTTACCTTGTTGCCGTTTAGATGATTAATCAAATCCCGAAAACTTGTATTCTTCCCTTTGAAATCGGCTAATCACTAGATCCCTTGAATCGCTTAGTTTTCATTAAAACAAATAGATCTAAGTACTTTAGATAGGCCTTGGCGAATATGTGAATACACTTACCTTGGAGTTCTCGAATCCCAAACTTTGCTTATGCTCCTTCCTTGTATTCGGCCAACTCTAGATCCCTTTAACATATTAGTTTTTGGCTTTTAAGATAATAAAAAATAGATCCAAACACTAAAATAAGCCTTGGCCGAATGCTATAGAGACTTACCTTCCAAATCTTAAATCTCGAAATTGATCTTTTGTCTTAGGTGCCTGTCGAAATCCTTATAATCATATGTTAGAGTTGATCTAATATTAAAGTATGGAAGAGACCTTTGGCTGAATGTACAAATATGTACTTACCTTGTTTTTAAATCCCAAATGATCCTTAGTAATAATCGGCTATGGCTCTCATATGTAACACAGAGTTTTCGGCTTTTGTAATTGTGAAGAAATAGGCTAGGGCTTTGCTTATTTTCGGCTTTTGAGGCTATGAAGAATTAGGCTTGAGAAGAAGAAAATCTTGGAGAGGAGAGGAGAAAGAAATTCGGCAAAAGAAAAGAGAGGGTGAATGAATGAAGAATAGCCTTGCTCTTCCTTTCTTAGCCGAAATTTCTAGGCTAGAGTCCCCTACTTGGCCACCACTCTTCCTATGTGATAATTATCACTTTATCAAAAGAATTAATCCAACAATTATCTCCTATTTAGCCGAAATACTAAAGGAAATAAAACTCCTCTTTTAAGATCCCTCATGCTGTCCACCTCTCTGCTCTTTGTAGCAAAATAAAACTTCTTTTATTTGCTTCCTAAGTGACTCGATCCCTGGCCCAAATACACTTGCATGTGGCGCCATTTCTAGAGGCCCTAAGTGGCATCTTCAGGCCACTTTTCCAAGCCTATTTGTGTGTCCAATTTTACATACTTGTCCTCTTAAGGCCATCTTGCCTTAATTTTCTCTTTTAAACTTTAAAACTCGACATTTCTAAGTCATTTCTAAGTTTCCAAAAATTTTCGTTTGGCTCTTTAAACTTGACATTTCCTTACATTTCCAAGTTTCCAGAAATGTTCACTTTCCTCTTTAACTTAAGTTTCCAAAATGTATCATTTCCTATTTTAACTTGACATTTCCAAGTTTCCAAAATGTTCACTTTCATATTTTAACTTAACATTTCCATACATTCCCAGGTTTCCAATCATATTCAAAATACATTCATAACACATAAGCCATGTCATTTCATACAATTAAACCGAAAATGCATAGGCCCATTTTTAGGATGTTACAGAAGAAATGTTGAGAAAATTCATGGCAGCTACAGATTCTCGTCTCCAAAAGACTGAAGCAATACTGATGAACAACAAAAATCGATCGAAGGAATCGAGCATCAACTTGAAGAACTTACTAGGTCCTTGGGACATCTCACAAAGGTGATTTCTGAACGTCAACAAGGACGTCTACCAAGCAACACAGAAATAAACCCAAAAGAGCAAATCCAAGCCATCACAGCTCAAGAGGATACAAAAGTAGATGAGCCCGCCTCAGTAAAATAAACTAAGGAAGAAAAAGGTAAAACAGAGGTAGCACAAGATAGGCAAAAATAGGTAATCAAAGAATACCAACCTCGCATACCTTATCCCGAAGCATTGAAAAAAGATGATTCAGAGGAACAATTTGGTAAGTTTCTAAAACTTTTAAAGAAATTACATATTAATTTACCTCTTCTTGAAGCTCTTTTTCAGATGCCCGACTCAAGGAGATTTTTAAGACGGCTGTTGACAAATAAACGCAAAATAGATGAAGAGAACCACGTAAAACTTAACGCAACATGCTCAGTAATGCTACAGAACAGACTACCACAGAAACTAAAAGATCCAGGGAGTTTTATGTTTCCATGTTTAATTGGTAGTTTAATTATTGATAATCGTTAGCGATTTAGGGCAAGTATAAATGTCATGCCTTATGCCTTTGCTTAAATGACTAGGTCTAGGGAAGCCCAAACAAACTAGGATGAGTATTCACTAGTGATAAAACCGTTAGAATTCCTAGGGGCATTATTGAAGACGTTTTAGTAAAAATCGATAAATTTGTTTTCCCAAATGATTTTGTTGTTTTAGACATGGATGAGGAAATTCAATCCCTTTAATTTTAGGAAGACCTTTTCTTGCAATCGCCAAGACTAAAATTGATGTTGCCACAGAGAACTCATACTTCGTGTAGGAGATGAATCGGTCAATCTTCAAGCTCTCGACTCGTAAAACAACGAGAAGATGAAGGTAAGAAAGCCGTTTCAATAGATAATCAAATTGTTCAAACTTCATCGCAGAAACATCACAAAGCATCAAAGTCGAGCCAACTCATAGTCCTCAAGTAGTCACGGAAGAATCACACCAGAAACAAAATCGAAAGACCAACAAATTAGAAGAGCAGAAGATACACACCAAAGAAAAGCCGAATCCACACGAAGTAAAACCTAAGGAACCACTAGAAGAGTTCATAGGGACATCAAATCACTTTAAAATAGGAGACCAGGTGCTGTTAGACAAAGCCGATCCTTACATCAGTTCAACATAACTGAAGAAAAAGGAAGAAATACTCCTTCAGGTACACGATATTTTCCCACACGAAATAGTCGAGGTAAGCAATCCAATGTTCGTAATTTCAAGGTAAACGCTTCTCGACCTAAACTTTGTCACGAAAATAAAACTATCAGTAAGAGGGAAAATATTCAAACCTTTAAACCTCCCTAAAATCTTCAAGGTCTAGGACAGTCTAGCTTAAGACTATAAACGAGTGCTTCTCGGGAGGCAACCCGAGCACTAACACTTTTTATTTTTTTAAAAAAATTATTTTTCTTTTCTTTTCTTTTCTCTTTCCACATTTAAAATAAAGATATAGGTTTCCAGGCCACACGGCCTTACACACGGCCGTGCCCGTGGCCGTGTGGACCACCGGAACCATCACACTACAGAGTAGAGCCGTGCAAGTCAGTCCAACCACCCCCCAATGTCACAAATCCAACCACCCACAGCACGGGCACCGACAAAATAGCATGGCCGTGCCTCACAACCTTGCTAAGATACTAACTTATTGAGCACGGGCAGACCACGCCCGTGCATTCCACCCGTGCTCCTATATGGCTTTTTAGAAATGGGCGTGCCCATCAACAAACGGGCGTGATGAACAACACACTCCACAACACGGTCGTGCGAAGCGGCTGTGTGAATCGACACACCCTCGGCACACGGGCGTGGGAACATACCAGATTTGAAAATTTTATTTAAATCCCCACAGCCTTCCCCTCTCCCCCATCTTTCTTCTCCTTTTTCTTTCTTGTAAATTTTTCTCTCTGTTCATAGAAAAGGTCTAAGACTCTTGACCAACACAAAGATCATGCCAAAGAAACGTAAGAAGGTCAGCATCATCTCCTCAGAGGAGACCTCAACATGAGTTCATGCTGGCAGCTTTACTTAATTGACATGCCAAGGGTCTCGAAAACCTTTTCGGTTCTATTTTTCTTTTCTCATCTCCTTTATTTTCCTTATCTTTAATTTTATCCTACTTAATTTAATTTATTTCATATTAGTTTCTTGGTTTTAGGTTCTAAAGGCTGTTTAGGAATCACACACCATAGCCTTCGAGGTCACGTCCACCTCGCGAACCATCCAACAATAAGGACTCCTTAGTCCATTAGTATTTTCTTTTAATTTCAGTTTTCTTCTTAGTCTCCTTCATTTTATTTCCTTAATATTTAATTATATTATTAGTATAGTATAATTATTTCTCTAGATCTCTTAGCTATATCTTCACAGGCTACCCAATTTCTTCATCTAGCAAATTGCTTTCCGGTAGCCACTCCACCAGGCCCATAGAAAACACCATCACCGCCACCAAAGACACCAGGGATCATCCAGATTTCAGGGAGTATTACTTTCCCCACTTATCTTTTTGATTTGGCACCTAATTATCATTATCTATCTTTGTACATTCAGGGCAATGTACATCTTAAGTGTGAAGGTAATAGTGCCAAACTTTTTGCATAATTCTCAAAACCTTGAAATTAGTCTTGATCTTAAGTATTTTTCTCATATTATCAATTAGGGTGAAATTTCTAATGATTTATGATTTTTATCGATATGTTTTAGAATAAGTCTTAGTTAATTGTGCATTGATGATTAAATTTTAAGAATGCTAGAGAATTGAGCATGATAAGTCTACTTTCTAAAAATTAAAATTGATAGGTTGTTGAACCTAATTTGAGTATCACCTTGAAGTTCAAAATTTATAAGGATTGATGTCAAAACACCCATAATTTTTTGTGAGATTTTGAGCCTTATAGAGCATATACCCTTTTTCGTGCTCACTTTAATTGATTATGAGTGTGTCAACTTTGAACTATTATTCTAGAACTTGCCTCGTTTATGCATGTCGAGACCACATTAATGATTTGATACACTGAGATGATAAAGGCACCTAGGTTTTAACCCATTCACTCCACTAAAAAGCCTACCCATACAAATTAACCCCTAGTGAACCCCATTGAATCCTAACAACCTTTTTATTGACTCACGCACTAATATTAACCCAAAATCCCTTTGTATTTGTTATCAACATTCCTTTGACTACCCCTCTATCAAGAATTGATTTGATCAATTGTCAATTAGGTTATTTCAATCACCAAAATCCTTCTATTATGTTTAATTTAGTTTGTTCTTAAAAAAAATAACAAATCCAAGTATACTCAATATTAGTTGTAACACCCCAAAACCCGGTCAACACACCACGAAAGAATCCGGCATGTCACAGAGTGAAAACGTTTTGAGGGAAACAAGTTGCCGATTATTTTCAGCAGAAAGCTCTTTGTTTTTGTGTTTGTTGAAACCCGGTGCATGTATAGTTGAAATCGTTAAGTTGCTTTGAAATCTCGAAAGGCTTTTTAAAACTCGTTATCATTCATTATCTAAGGAAAACGTTAAAGTCTATTGAAACCCGAGTGAATTCTTACTTGGGTAATTTAAAACCGTTTGATTTTGAGCATGGAAAACTTAGATTTTGAAAATCATTTAAGTTAACTTTGTTATCCTCTTGTGAATATTGTTACCCGATGGTAAGATTTAGAAAACCCGTTGTATAGTATAATTTTCGAAAACTTTGGTTATCAGGTTATTTAAAACATGTTAAACAGTTTACTTAGCAGCATCAAAAAAATTAAAGCAGATATAATAAAACCCTAATAAAAATACTAATGGCCTTATTACAACCCAAATAAAATTAGAATTTAAAATGAAGGTGCCCAAATCGAAAGTCCAAGTAAAACCGAAAAATAAATGTCGCATGGCCACCTCGAGTCCACCCGGCTCCCCATCCGCGATCTACGAGTCACCTAAAAAGATAAGGGAGAAGGTGAGTCACCAAGACTCAGTGCATAATCCCCCTCCCGATTATAGCAACATTCTTACACAGGTCATAATCAAGCAAACATATCATTCACCCAAACCTAACCATCCACAACTCCTTTTTCTACCCCGTGTGGTACGAAACCACTGGTGGTGCCAAACCACTAGTGACCCAAAGTCACTGACATCAATATAATTGTGGTGCCAAACCACTGGTGACCCAAAGTCATGAATAATCTATATGTGAGGCCAACCCACGTTGTGATACCTAATCACTGGTGACAATCCCATTTTTTTTTTCAAATGTGGGGCCAACCCACTGTGGTGCGAAGCCACTGGGACGAGTCGCTATGAGGTGCCAAACCTCTGGTGACCCGAAGTCACAGATATCAATCTTCCCCTTCCTCTCATGTCACCCACATTAATGCTCATGCACATACAAAACATGCCATCATGCTTAATCATTAAACATATATCGAACATAACATAGATAATATCATCAGAAATCATGTGCCATAATCTCAACCAAAACGGACTTACCCGAAATCCTTGCTCATACCCATAAAGGTTCCATATCAAAATCTACACAGTTTTCGGCTTTTAACATGTTAAGGGTTATTAGCAAGGTTACAACAATTATGACGTGTGTAAGTTACCCACCTGGTTACTAACGCGACTACTAAATCCCGAAGATCAAGATCTAACGCACTAGATCCCCCTTCCCTACATTTGACCAATGACAACTATTAGCAAAGAGCCATTCGGCTACACTTGTAAATCTCGAAAAGTTAACGCATCTAATAACCATCCTTACCTTAACGCTTTTTGAGCACCAGTCACAACCCGAGATATACGAGATAGAGCCTTCCCTACATTCGGCCAAGATCTTAAACCACATAACTAATAGCCTTTGGCTTTTCAAAAGAATAAGAGAAAGATTAAGTCGATATGTAACCTTACCACAGTCTTTAACGAAACCGCTTGATAGAGAATAGATGATCACGATCCACTACTTCAAAATCCCAGAGACCCTAGAAGAAACCGATTTCACAGATGAATGAGAACCAAGACAAATGCCAAAATTCAGCTTTTGTTCCATATATGTCAACAGAGAGAAAAGAAGAAGATGATAGAGATTCGGCTAAGAACACTTACCCACTCCAAAATCGACTAGAGTAGAAAACACGAGAGATCTACCACGCAACGAGAGAAAAGAAGAGATCTTTAATGGTTGAGAGAGATTTTGGCAATGGTGGTGGAACAATCAAAGGAGTTTCGGCTATGGCTTTTGAAAGAAGAGCAAAAGAGATTCGGCTTTGCAAGGAATTAAGAAAAGATTGATGAACTTTCAGCACAAGAGAAGATGAGGAGAAAAAAGAAGTTGTCGATTTGAGAAGAACAGATGTTGATGGGGTTTTGAAACAAATATGAGAGAAAAAAAAGAAAGGAATGGGGGAGAAGGAGATTCGACCAAAGGGGTTTCGGTTTCAAATGAAGAAAAGCTCAAATGGTTCCTCTGGGGATTCGGCTAGATGCTTTAGAGGTAAATCAAAAATAGCCTCAAAACTTTCGACTTTTGATTCAAATGGTGCATTAAGGGAAGAAATCGACAAGGCTAAGGGGGTTTTGGCTTTAGCTCGCAACCGAATGCACCAAGGCATTGACTAGCCGAAAATGTCATTAAGGAATTTTGGCACCTCCTAGTCTTCCAACTGACTACTCTTCCTCACACTATAGTTCAAATTTCGGCAAACTCCTCAAACTTCTCCTGGCCAACCATTCAAATGAGTTTGAATTGATCACACTTCTAAATTCTCTTTTCTCCATTCATTTAAATCTGTTGACTTGTTCAACAGTTATCCATCAGAGTTTGAGCTGAGCACAACTCTTCCCCTCTCTGGCGTCAAAAAGAATTAGCAGCAAGGGATTTCTGCAGCTCAAGCCTTAGCTCCCTTCCTCTACTTATAGTGTCACTGACTAAGGCCCTAAGTGGCGCCTCCTTGCCACTTTATCCAGGCTTTTCTTGTGCTATAGTTTACCATAAAATATTCTTAACCCCTAGCTCCTTCAGCTCCCCTGAACCAATGCTTGAAAATAAAATTTTTCCTATAGTTCAGGCCTACCCTTGGCTCATACCCAGACCCCAAGGCACCTTGATTAACAACAAAATCAAGCCATTCACATGCAATTAATGCAAACATAATAGCCCCTAACTAAGGATGTTACAGTTCTACCCCCTTAAAAATAATTTCGACCTCGAAATTACCTGGTCAAAAGAGTTGAGGGTATTGCTGCTTCATCACATCCTCTGGTTCCCACGTAGCTTCTTCCATGCCATGGTTCCACCATAACACCTTCACTAATGGAACTGACTTCCTGCGCAAAACCTTCACATCCCGATCTAGAATCTGTACCGGTTCCTCTTTCATGGTCAAATCTAGGCTCACCTTAATTTCCTCCACTGATACAACATGCGATGGATCTAAACGGTAGCGCCTCAGCATGGAGACGTGGAATACATCATGTATCTGACTCAGTTCTGCTGGCAACTCGAGCTGATAAGCTACTGGTCCCACTCGTCTCAATACCTTATATGGGCCAATAAACCTTGGGCTCAGCTTGCCTTTCCTTCCAAACCTCAGCACTTTCTTCCATGGCGAGACCTTCAAAAAAACCCTGTCACCCACTGCAAACTCAATATCTCTCCGCTTAAGATCAGTATATGACTTTTGCCTGTCCGACGCTTCCTTCAGGCGAGCCTGAATCAACTTGACTTTATCCTTGGTCTCAGCGACCAACTTTGGTCCCAACATCTGACGCTCACCCAACTCTGTCCAGCATGTAGGTGTACGGTACTTCCTACCATACAACGCCTCATATGGTGCCATCTTAATGCTTGCCTGATAACTATTGTTGTATGCAAACTCAGCTAATGGTAGAAATTCTTCCCAGCTGCCTCTGAAGTCCAAAACACAGCCGCTTAGCATATCTTCCAAGATTTGTATAACCCTTTCTGACTGTCCGCCTGTCTGTGGATGAAATACCGTACTAAAATCCAATCGCGTACAACGCCAGATGCAATACTTTCCAGAACCTTGATGTGAATCTGGGATCCCTATCCGAGATGATTGATACTAGCACACCGTGCAACCTCACTATCTCTGCCACATATAGCTTAGCTAACTTCTGAAGCGAGTAATCAACCTTTACCGGTATGAAATGAGTTGATTTCGTCAACTGGTCCAGAATCACCCAGACTGAGTCCTTCTTACTCGGCGTAAGGGGTAGCCCACTGAAAAAGTCCATAGTGATCCTTTCCCACTTCCACTGAGGAATCTTCACCAGCTGAAGTAAACCCGACGGCAACTGATGTTCAGCTTTGACCTGCTGACACGTCAGACACTTACCCACAAACTTAGTCAATTCCCGCTTCAGACCTGGCCACCAAAACTACTCTTGCAAACCCCGATACATCTTGCTACCTCCAGGATGCATAGCGTATGGGCTGCTATGTGCGTCCTGAAGTATCCTCTACTTTAACTCGACGTCCTTCGGAATACAAGCTCTCCCTTGAAAACACAACATTCCATCACTGGTCAAGCTGTAACCTTCCAAACCACCACTCTGCACTTGCAACCTCCGAGCATTCAAACCCTCATCCACTAACTATTTCTCTTTAATCTGCTCTACCCAATTCTGCTTAACCTGTAATTCTGCCAAAATACTCCCGTCGTCATACAAGCTAAGATGAGCAAACATCGCTCTCAGGTCCGACACTACCTTACGGCTCAACACATCTGTAACCATGTTAGCCTTGCCCAGATGATACTCAATTGAACAGTCGTAGTCCTTCAACAGCTCAATCCATCTGCGCTGTCTTAAATTTAAATCCTTCTGCGTCAAAAGATACTTCAGACTCTTGTGGTCCGTGTAGACTATCGACTTCTCTCTGTACAAATAGTGTCTCCATATCTTCAGGGCGAAAACCACTGCAGCTAACTCCAGATCATGCGTCGAATAGTTAACTTCATGCGGTCTCAGCTGTCGAGACGCATATGCCACTACTTTTCCTTCCTGTATCAGCACACATTCCAAGCCAGTATGTGATGCAACACAGTAGACCGTGAATTCCTTTCCTGTCTCAGGCTGAATCAAAATCGGAGCTTCCGTCAGAATCTTCCTCAACTTGTCGAAACTTTCCTATTGTTTCTCAGACCACACAAATGGAATTCCTTTCCTCAATAACTTGGTCAACGGCGCTGCGATCAGAGAAAATCCTTCTACAAATCTTCGGCAATACCCTGCCAAACGTAGAAAACTCCAAATCTCCACAACCGACTTAGGCGGTTTCCAGTCCAACACCGCCTCCATCTTGCGAGGGTCCACTCTAATCCCTTCAGTTGACACTATGTGACCTAAGAAAGTCACCTCCCTAAGCCAGAACTCGTACTTACTAAACTTGGCAAATAACTGCTTTTCCCTCAGAATTTGCAAAACTACCCGCAAGTGCGTATCATGATCCTCCTTAGACATTAAGTACACCAATCCGTTGTCTATAAATACCACAACAAACTGGTCCAAGTACTACTGAAACACCCGATTCATCATATCCATGAATGCTACCGGCGCGTTAGACAATCCAAACGGCATTACCAGAAACTCGTAGTGTCCATATCGAGTGTGAAACGCCGTCTTGTGGACATCAGCCTTTTTCACCTTAAGCTGATGATACCCCGACCTTAGATCGATCTTTGAGAAGACCGATGCCCCCTTAAGCTAATCAAACAAGTCGTCTATCCTCGACAACGGATACTTGTTCTTGATCGTCAGCTTATTCAACTGGCGGTAGTCTATACACATCCGCATTGTACCATCCTTCTTCTTAACAAAGAGCACTGGCGCTCCCCAAGGCGAAACACTTGGCCGAATAAAACCTCGGTCCAACAACTCCTGAATCTGAGCCTTCGCTTCCACCAATTCCTTCGGCGCCATCCTCATGCGGGCAATAGACACCGGCGCGATTCTAGGGTAATGATCTATACCGAATTCAACATCCCGATCAGGAGGCAGACCCGAAAGTTCTTTTAAAAATACGTCGACAAATTCCTTCACCGTTTGGACATTCTCTACAGCTGACTCTTTGGCCTCCAAGGCACACACACGAACCATAAATGCCTCACAACCCTTCCTGACCATTTTCTCAGCTTTCAAAGCAGACACCACGTTGGATAGATAATCTCTTCTATTACCTATCATCACCACTTCTTTACCCTCAACCATTTTCAAAACCATGCGCTTAGCTGCGCAATCCAAACTTGCTTGGTACTTCACCAGCCAGTCCATCCCAAGAATCAGATTGAGCTCCCTAAACGGTAGTTCCATCAGATCAGCCACAAATACTACCCTTGAGTTCTAGGGTACATCCCTATACAACATATTTACTTCTACAACGTGACCTAGAGGGCTAATTCATCATCATCTCCCTAGAAGTAGTCTCAAAGTCTAGGTTTATGGTGTCCACTATGCTACTAGCAACATACGAATGCGTCGAACCAACATCTATCAAAGTAGTATAAGGTAGTCCAAAGATTAAGAACGTACCAGTTATGACGTCCGGTGCATCACCCTCCTCTCGACGCCTCACTGCATAGACCAATCCAAGTTGTCTTACTTCGGTGTTGCCTACACCTCTGTCTGGTGCTCCGCGGCCCCGACCAGAACCATTATCGCCTCTACCAGAACCACGACCCCTCTGCGATTGCGGTCCCTCGTTCCTGAACTGAGCACGGCCTTGACCCTCAGACTAAATCTTGGCTAACTGTCGTGGACAGTCTCTCACACGATGATCTAGCGACCCACACTCAAAGCATCCTTTGCCCCCGGTCCAACATTCTCCCCAATGAGATTTTCCACACCGCTTACACTGCGCTGGTCCCTGATTAGTAGCAATGGGCCTCCCAGACTGATTCGGCCCACTATGTCTAGCCCTTTTCTGAGAATTTCTGGCTGATCCAGATGATCCAAAACCTCTTTTTTGTCTATTCCTATCCGAATTTTATCTCACAGATTCCTTGACCCTTTCGGCTACCTTAGCCTTCTCTACCAACACAATAAGCTCCCGCTCCTGCTGTGAGAGCAATCAGCAATCTCAGCTCATCCCTCAGTCCATCCTCGAACCTAACACATCGCTCATGCTCCGTAGACACGATATCTCGAGCATACCGGCTCAACCTTAAGAATTTTACCTCGTACTCCGATACGGACTTACTCCCCTGAACCAGCCTCAGAAACACCTTCCTCTGCGCATCAATATAACTCGACCTAATATACTTCTTCTGATAAGTCGCCTTGAAATAATCCCAAGTGAGATCATACGTTGCGGCACTATCCCGAACCGTGAGCCACCACTGGTATGACTCATCCCGGAGAAGCAACACTACCCCTTTCAGTTTCTCCTCAGCAGTCAGATCCAAATCGTCCATGATTCGCTCCGTCGCCTCTAACCAATACTCAGCCGTATTGGGCGTCACACCAAAAACACCTCAGAATACCTCAGCTCCATTGGCTTAGAGTCGCTCAGATACAGATTTTTGAGCTCCCATACCTCCACCTACTCCAGCCACCCTTTCAAGAACTCGCAAGACGCCGCTGCAATCTTGCATCATCCCCGTCGATCCTCGATACTCAACACCAAGATGGTGGTGGTGGTGGCATCTCATTCTCGGACCCTTGACCAGACCTAACTGGTTCCGATATGGTCATTCTGCCTCTACCACACCCACGTACATTATGACCACGTCCCCTAGAACTCATGTCTATGACCGCGATTTAATCTGCTTTAAGAAATTTTATGCATTAACTTCTGTTCCACTGATTACCCACGAACAAGTTTTATGTAAAGAAGTTTAGTAGTAGTTCTTTCGATCATTATAAAGTTTTCGTTTCAAGTCTTCTACCCTAATTCAGAGAATCACATTCATTCCCCAACAACATCCACCACACACACTCACCACTTATAGGGGTACTCTCATCATTTCACTGCCCGAGGGTATTTTCATAATTTATCCTATCGAGGTATTTTAGTGATAAATCAGGGTTAATTTGGAAATTTTTTTACAAAGCATAGGTATTTCAGAAATTTCAAAAATCGGGGTATTTTGGTAATTTCTCAGATCTAAGGTAGTTTTTACAAATCAATACGATAATTCGGTGGTTTCAAAACTAGTGTTTTTATAAAATAGTGTAGCTAGTCCCTTTCGGGTTTTAATTATTAAATTTAGCCTGTGAATAAGTCCTCTTGGTTAGGGTGAACCGTCACTACGCACCAGGTAGGATTCGAGCGAAGAGGAGGTGAGTCACTAGGACTACTTAAATACCAAGCTCCCCTTGAATCCAATCCTAAACATGCACACAACTGTTGCCACACCCTTAACTCGGCGACTTACTCACAGGTTTGTTTGATTGATCTTTGAGTCTTATGCAATTTTGTATTGGAGTAAGCTAATCCTAATGTTCAATAGCTCCTAATCTACTAATCTACGATCTTCCACATACAAATCACACAATGATTAGGGGTACTTACCTGGGCAGGTTGGTGCCGGAGACTCGGTGCCATGCTTCTCAAACCATATATTTCCTATAAAATTTTTTCAAAACCTTACTTTTAAACATTTTGGACCTCGGGCCCACAGTCGAGCTTTTAAACTTGGCTCCAATACCAAAAATGTAACACCCCAAAACTTGATCAACACACCACGACCGAATCCGACATGTCACAGAGTGAAAACGTTTCCAAGAAAACAAGTTGCGGTTATTTTCAGCGAAAAGCTCTTTGTTTTTGTGTTTGCAGAAACCCGGTGCATGTATAGTTGAAATCGTTAAGTTGCTTTGAAATCCCGAAAGGCTTTTTAAAACTCATTATCATTCATTATCTAAGAAAAACATTAAAGTCTATTGAAACCCGAGTGAATTCTTACTTGGGTAATTTAAAACCGTTTAATTTTGAGCATGGAAAACTTAGATTTTGAAAATCATTTAAGTTAACTTTGTTATCCTCTTGTGAATATTGTTACCTGATGGTAAGATTTAGAAAACCCGTTGTGTAGTATAATTTTCGAAAACTTTGGTTATCAGGTTATTTAAAACATGTTAAATAGTTTACTTAGCGAAGATCAAAAAATTAAAGCGAGATATAATAAAACCTAATAAAATACTAATGCCCTTATTACAACCCAAATAAAATCAGAATTTAAAATGAAGGTGCCCAAATCGAAATTCCAAGTAAAACTGAAAATAAATGTCGCATGGCCACCTCGAGTCCACCGGGCTCCTCATCCGCGATCTACGAGTCACCTGAAAAGATAAGGGAGAAGGTGAGTCACCAAGACTCAGTGCATAATCCCCCTCCCGATTATAGCAACATTCTTACACAGGTCATAATCAAGCAAACATATCATGCACCCAAACCTAACAATCCACAACTCCTTTTTCTACCCCGTGTGGTACCAAACCACTGGTGACCAAAAGTCACTGATATCAATATAATTGTGGTGCAAAACCACTGGTGACCCAAAGTCACGAATAATCCATATGTGGGGCCAACCCACATTGTGATACCAAATCACTGGCGACAATCCTATTTTTTTCAAATGTGGGGCCAAACCACTATGGTGCGAAGCCACTGGGACGAGTCGCTATGAGGTGCCAAACCTCTGGTGACCCAAAGTCATAGATATCAATCTTTCCCCTCCTCTCATGTCACCCACATTAATGCTCATGCACATACAAAACATGCCATCATGCTTAATCGTTAAACATATATCGAACATAACATAGATAATATCATCAGAAATCATGTGCCATAATCTCAACCAAAACGGACTTACCCAAAATCCTTGCTCATACCCATAAAGGTACCATATCGAAATCTACATAATTTTTAGCTTTTAACATGTTAAGGGTTATTAGCAAGGTTACAACGATTATGACGTGTGTAAGTTACCCACCTGGTTACTAACGTGACTACTGAATCCTGAAGATCAAGATCTAACGCACTAGATCCCCCTTCCCTACATTCAGCCAATGACAACTATTAGCAAAGAGCCATTCGGCTACACTTGTAAATCCTGAAAAGTTAACGCATCTAATAACCATTCGTACCTTAGCACTTTTTGATCACCAGTCACAACCCGAGATATACGAGATAGAGCCTTCCCTACATTCGGCCAAGATCTTAAACCACATAACTAATAGCCTTCGGCTTTTCAAAAGAATAAGAGAAAGATTAAGTCGATATGTAACCTTACCACAGTCTTTAACGAAATCGCTTGATAAAGAATAGATGATCACGATCCACTGCTTCAAAATCCCAGAGACCCTAGAAGAAATCGATTTCACAGATGAATGAGAACCAAGACAAATGCTGAAATTCAGCTTTTGTTCCATATATGTCGATAGAGAGAAAAGAAGAAGATGATAGAGATTCGGCCAAGAACACTTACCCACTCCAAAATCGACTAGAGCAGAAAACACGAGAGATTTACCATGCAACGAGAGAAAAAAAAGATCTTCAATGGTTGAGAGAGATTTCGGCAATAGTGGTGGAACAATCAAAGGAGTTTCGGCTATGGCTTTTGAAAGAAGAGCAAAAGAGATTCGGCTTTACAAGGAATTAAGAAAAGATTGATGAACTTTCGGCACAAGAGAAGATGAGGAGAAAAAAGAAGTTGTCGATTTGAGAAGAACAGATGTTGATGGGGTTTGAAACAAATATGAGAGAAAAAAAAGAAAAAAATAGGGGAGAAAGAGATTCAGCCAAAGGGGTTTCGGTTTCAAATGAAGAAAAGCTCAAATGGTTCCTGTGGGGATTCGACTAGATGCTTTAGAGGGAAATCGACAATAGCCTCAAAACTTTCGGCTTTTGATTCAAATGGTGCATTAAGGGAAGAAATCGACAAGGCTAAGGGGGTTTCGGCTTTAGCTCACAACCGAATGCACCAAGGCATTGACTAGCCGAAAATGTCATTAAGGAATTTCGGCATCCCCTAGTCTTTCAACCGATTACTCTTCCTCACACTAGAGTTCAAATTTTGGCAAACTCCTCAAACTTCTCCTGGCCAACCATTCAAATGAGTTTGAATTGATCACACTTCTAAATTCTCTCTTCTCCATTCATTTAAATCTGTTGACTTGTTCAACAGTTATCCATCAGAGTTTGAGTTGAGCACAACTCCTCCCCTCTCTGTGTTAAAAAGAATTAGCAGCAAGGGATTTCTGCAGCTCGAACCTCAGCTCCCTTCCTCTACTTGTGGCGTCACTGACTAAGGCCCTAAGTGGCGCCTCCTTGCCACTTTACCCAGGCTTTTCTTGTGCTACAGTTTACCACAAAATATTCTTAACCCCTAGCTCCTTCAGCTCCCCTGAACCAATGCTTGAAAATAAAATTTTTCCTATAGTTCGGGCCTACCCTTGGCTCATACCCAGACCCCAAGACACCTTTATTAACAACAAAATCAAGCCATTCACATGCAATTAATGCAAACATAATAGCCCCTAACTAAGGATGTTACATTAGTAGTATAATAAAAGAGCTTAGAGCATTTAAACTCCAATTATTAAAGAAAAAGCTCGTATTAAAGTATTATAAAATTTTAAGTAATAAAAATATTCGTTATTATATAGTAATTATCTATAGTGGTATTATTAGTTTGCATTCAAATTAAATATTCATATTTAGTTCAGTGTTTCTAGTTAGGCAATTTGTCAAGTCAGTCTCGATTCTAAACCTCTAATCCAACCTATGTCCACACCCTTAACCTTAGCCCCGTTACAACCACGATTAAAGACCTTTTGATCATGTATCATCTCATATCTGATGGTGGAGATTTGATTTTTAGGCAAGCCTATGGGATTAACTTTTAGGTTTGACTTAGGGTGCTTATTCTTGAACCTTAAACACCTTCGAGTGATTTGAGTGAATCTTTAGAGAGGATGTCAGTTCTTGTCGATTTTGAATTAAAGATAATCACTTAGATAAGGGGAGACACCTATTTTTCATGCTATAAAGGTATGTGATCGCTGCAAAACAGTCTAGTTTTAAAATTTATAAAGGATAATCAAACCTGCAGACTAACTATGACAACGATAGAGGCAAGTGCACTTGTCAAACAGTAGTATAGCTTTGGCAAGAATATTTTATCGAACCCAAGGAACCTAAAAGTACTACTACTCACTTTCTTCCTATTATTTAGCCTTAAATATGGAGTGATTAATTAACTTATCTAAGACTAATGAAATACTTAAACAAAATGCAAAGACAAAAGAATAAACTGGGAAAAGACTTTGGAAAACTCAGTTGATAAAGACGATACCCTCGGGAAGAATCCACATATGACTTCACTTATTATCTAACTTTCAATTCATATGATTTCTTTTACTTAGCTTGATCCGTGAGACTCCCTAACCTATATTAAACCTTCTCTCAAAGCGAATAACGTCTAACTTTAGGTTAATTAGTGGAACTCTCGTTCTCTTATAATAACCCCTAAGGAAGCAGTAAATCAATCAATGGACTCCCATATTAGGTTTCACCCTAATCTGATTAAATCTCGTAACCCTATCTCTAGGCGCCTGATCAACTCCGCTTAATTATGCTAGATCTACTCTTAGGCAGGGTCTATTCCTCCTCCACCTAAGCACATCAGATTAAATTAAGCAACATAATTAAGAACAAACTAAGTATTTATCATATAAACCAATAAATCAAATAACAAAGTCCATCATAGGTTTCATCCCCTTCAGGTATCTGAAGGATCTAGTTCATAATAAAATAAGAAAACATCTCAAGAGAAAAGATAAAAACAAAACATAAGAAATCCCTAAAACCCCTTGAAGGAATTGAAGGAGAGATCCTCCGTCTTGAGTAAAATTCTGACTCTTCGAGATGGTTCAACTGGCTATCTTCGAGTAATTCCCTCAACGAGTAATGCTCTGACAGAAAACTCTGCTAAAACCTGCCCCCTTGAATTGCTACCTTGGATTGTTTATATAGACGTTTGGGATGCTTTACTTGGCTCCTAAGTACTCGTAATTCAAGTGAAATTCGTCCTAAGTGTTTGAGTGGACTTAGGATTGCGTTTCTTGGGCTCCAAGCATCCAATTCCGAGTGAAATTGCTCTTTCCCGCGGCAGGGGCACGGCCTTGACACGCCCATGTAAATCGTGGACCAGCCCGTGTCTCTATTCTATCGATTTAGGCACGGCTATGATATGCCAGTGCAATATCTAGGTAGAGGCTGTGCTTCGGGGCTACCAATTGGGGCACGGTCGTGTACATCGGGGTCAGGCCGTGTTGGGCTTTTTATCGACGAGGCACGATCGTGTAAATCAGGGTGTGACCATGTACAATCTAAATATTGGGGCACGACCGTGTGGCATGAAGTTCAGGCCGTGCCGACTTCTTGGGTTGGCCCACTTTGGTCCTTTTTAAACTCGTTTTGCGTCCTTTTTATCCTTGGGTGCTTTCCTGAGTATAAGACATAAAAAGAAAGGATTAAGAGCACTTTTTTACATAAATTAAGGATAAATTCATCCAAAAGCATACTAAATGTGGGATTAAAATATGTTACTTTTATGGTTTATCAAATACCCCCACACTTAAGCTTTTGCTTTCCTTAAGAAAAATTCTCAATTTACAATTAAAACGAACTTTCCAAAATTCATAATTCCCATTGACAATGCCTCGTCATAATTCATAGATAATTTATACATGGATCATTTAGCTCGAAGTGCCCTAAAGATTCAAACGAGATAAGTCATGATTTTGTAGCATGAAAACATAGATGTCTCCCCTTATTTAAATAATTACCTTTGATTCAAAACTGACAAGGATTGACATTCTCACTAAAGATTCACTCAAAGCACTCAAAGTGTTTAAGGATCAAGAAAAAAGGCTCAAAAGTCGAACCTGAAAAGTTAATCCCATAGGCTTGCCTAAAATCAAATCTCCACCATCAGTATATGAGATAATAAATGATCAAAAGGTCTTTATTAAAGTTGTAACGGGCTTAGGTTAAAAGGTGTGGATAAAGACTGAATTAGAGGTTAAAATCGAGATTGAATTGACTAATTACCTAATCTAAAATAATGAACTAAATATGAATATTTACATCGAATGAAAAGTAATAATACCACTATTGATAATTACTCGGAATAAAGAGTATTTTCTTCACTTTAGAATTTGATAATACTCTAATCTGAGCTTTTCTTCAACAATTGGAGTTTAATTGCTCTAAGCTTTTTATTGAATAAACTTGGATTTTTTAAGAACAAACTAAGTAAAACTTAATAGAAGGAACTTTGATAATTGAAATAACCTAATTTGGCAATTGATCAAGTCAATTCTTGATAGAGGGTAGTCGAAAGAATGTTGATAACAAATACAAAGGATTTTGGGTTAATATTAGTGGGTGAGTCAATAAAAGGTTGTTAGGATTCAACGGGGTTCACTAGGAGTTATTTATGTTGGTAGGCTTTTAGTGGAGTGAGCGGGTTAAAACCTAGGTGCCTTTATCATCTCAAGATATCAAATCATTATTGTGGTCTCGACATGCATAAGCGAGGCAAGTTCTAGAATAACAGTTCAAAGTTGACACACTCATAATCAATAAAAGTGAGCATGAAAAATAATATATGCTCTATAAGGCTCAATATCTCACGAAACTATGGGTGTTTTGACATCAATCCTATAAATTTCAAATTTCAAAGTAGTACTCATATTTAGTTCAACAACCTATCAATTTTATTTTTTTGAAAAATAGACTTATCATGCTTGATTCTCTAGTATTCTTCAAATTTAATCATCAATGCACAATTAACTATGATTTGTTCTAAAACATATCAATAAAAATCATAAATCATAGAAATTTCATCCTAATTAATAACATGAGAAAAATACTTAAGATCAAGACTAATTTCAGGGTTTTGAGAATTATGCAAGAAGTTAGACACTATTACCCCCACACTTAAGATGTACATTGTCCTCAATGTACAAAGATAGATAATGAAAGTTATATGCCAAATAAAAAGATAATTGGGGAAAGTAATACTCCCTAAAATCTGGATGATCCCGGGCGTCTTTGGTGGCGGTGATGGTGTTTTCTACGGGCCCGGTGGGGTGTCTACCAACGATCTCAGCGCTAGATGAAAAAATTGGAGAACCTCTACAGATATAGCCAAGAGATCTAAAGAAACATTAAAAATATAAAATAAAATACAGGAGATTAAGAAGAAAACTGAAATTAAAATAAAATACTAATGGACTAAGGAGTCCTTATTGTTGGATGGTTTGCGAAGTGGGTATGACATCGAAGGCTGTTGTGTGTGATTCCCTAGCAGCCTTTAGATCCTAAAACCAAGAAACTACTATGAAATAAATTAAATTAAGCAGAAAAGAAGTATAGATAAGGAAAATAAAGGAGACGAGAAAAGAAAAATAGAAGCGAAAAGGTTTCCAAGACCCTTGGCGTGTCAATTAAGTGAAGCTGTAGGCATGAAATCATGTTGAGGTTTCCTCTAAGGAGATGATGCTTACGTTTCTTCGGCATGATCTTTGTGTTGCTCAAGTGTCTTGGATCTTTTCTATGAATAGGGAGAAAAATTTAGAAGAAAGAGAAGGAAGAAGGAATGTGGGAGAGAAGGGAAGGCTGTGGATATGGTGGAAATTTTGGGGAAGGAGGCTGAGAATTGTGTCTCGAGTTTAAAATGTGGGAGGGTTTCCGGTTAATTTTCTTATATAAGGAGGGGAACATGGCCACCTGACACGGCCGTGTTAAATTTGAACTGCCCGTGCTTTTCACGATTGCTTGGAATTGGGCGCGATTTATGGTCTTTAGCACGTCCGTGTGATAATTTGACACTCCGTTCTCGATAAGTTAGTATGTTCACACGATCACGGTACACGCCCGTGTTCCAACCGTGCTTGATATGTCAGTAGCCTCACATGGTTATGAGGAATGCCCGTGTGATTTTATCGCAGTCCGTGTTGGAAAATAGAGGTTTTCCTATTTATGCACGATTATGGGCACGCCCGTGTTCAAGGCCGTGTTAATGATCCTGCATTTTTGTTAGACTTTGCAAAACAAAGTTAATGTGTTTAGTGCTCGGGTTGCCTCCCGAGAAGCGCTCGTTTATAGTCTTAAGCTAGACTCTTCCTGTTTTTAGTTCTAAAGGAAGGCTCATGGAGCATAAACTCCTCTCTTGTATCTCCAAGATCTGCACCATTATAAATCTTAAGTCGGTGACCATTTACCTTGAATGTACCTTTAGTGGGATGAGTTACCTCAATGGTGCCATATGGAAATATTATTTTGATCATGAATGGGCCTGACCATCTAGATTTTGACTTCCCAGGGAATAATTTAAGCCTTGAATTATATAATAGGACTAGGTCTCCTACTTCGAAATGTCTTGATTGCTTGAGGCGGGCATCATGACGTCGCTTTGTTGTTTCTTTGTACAATCTTTAGTTCTCATAGGCTTCCATTCTCCATTCATCTAACTCGTTTATCTGCATCATTCTTCTCTTTCCTGCAAGGTCAAGGTCAGTATTTAAAAATTTTATTGCCCAGAAAGCTTTGTGTTCTAACTCGAATGGTAGATGACAACTTTTCTCGTATATGAGCTTGTATAGGGATGTCCCTAGAGGTGTTTTGAATGCTGTTCTATAAGCCCATAAAGCATCATCTACTTTAGCTGCCCAATGTTTTCTATTTGATTCAACTAGTTTTTCTAGAATGCGTTTAAGCTCTCGATTTGCTACCTCAACTTGCCCACTAATTTAGGGATGATAAGGGGTGGCTGTTCTGTAGCATACTCCAAATTTCTTTAAGACTTTTTCAAATTGTGTATTACAGAAATGAGTACCCTTATCTCTGATGATGGTTCTAGGTGTACCGAATCGGGAAAATAGTCTCTTGAGAAATTTAACTACAACCCTAGCATCATTGGTAGGTAAGGCTTTCGCTTCTACCCATTTTGACATGTAATCAATCGCTACTAGGATGTATTTATTTCCAAATGAACTCTGAATGGTCCCATAAAATCAATACCCCATCGTCAAATATTTCACATGATAGCATATATGTTTGAGGCATTTCATCACGTTTAGAGATGTTACTGTTCTTTGGCATTTGTCACACGAGGTAACATACCTATTGGCATCTTCAAATAGAGTGGGCCAAGAAAAACCTATTCGAGTATTTTGTGTCTTGTCTTAATACCATCAGAGTGTACTCTTGATGGTCCTGAATGATAATGTTCCAGGATTTTGCTTGCCTCTGTCCTTGTAACGCATCTTCAAATTAGCTGATTTGCACATATGCGGAAAAGAAAGGGATCCTCCCAAAAATAATTTTTCACATCAGCAAAGAATCGCTTCTTTTGGTGATGTGTCAATTTTATTGGTAGGATGTTAGCTGCTAGATAGTTTGCAATATTTGCAAACCAGGGTACTTTAGAATGTGTTATAGAAAAGAGCTGTTCTTCAGGAAATTAATCATTTATTTCATGTTCATCAAGCTCTTTGGTGTATGGATTTTCGAGTCTTGAAAGATGATCTGACGCTAGATTCTCAGCTCCCCTCTTATCCTGTATTTCCAAGTCAAATTCCTGTAAGAGTAAAATCCATCGTATTAGTCTAGGTTTTGCATCAGGTTTGTTTAAAAGATAATGAAGAGCTGAATGATCAGTGTAAACAACAACTTTAGATAATATTAGATATTGTCTAAATTTGTCAAAAGCAAAAACTACAGCTAGCAATTCTTTCTCAGTCCTGGTGTAATTTTCTTGCGTGGGTGTTAATGTTCTGCTAGCGTAGTAGATTGGCTGAAAATGCTTGTCTCTTCGTTGTCCCAAAACTGCACCTACTGCAAAGTCACTTGCATCACACATTGATTCGAAGAGTAAGTTCCAATCATGTGCAATTATAATCGGAGCATTTACTAATTTATCCTTAAGGACATTGAGTGCATCTAAACATTCCTGATTGAAATTAAAAGGAACATCTTTTTCTAGTAATTTTGTCAAAGGCTTAGCTATTTTAGAAAAATCCTTAATAAATCATCTATAAAAACCTGCATGTCCTAAAAAACTTCTAATAGCCTTGACCGAGCTAGGGGAGGTAATTTTCTATGGTTTCAACTTTTGCTTTATCTACCTCAATTCTTTTACTAGAAATCTTATGTCCTAATACAATCCTTCTCTAACCATAAAATGACATTTCTCCCAATTTAAAACAAGGTTTGTTAATTCACATCTCGTTAGAACTCGTTTTAAATTTTTAAGGCAAAGATGGAAAGAATTACCAATCTTGAGAAATCATCCATAAATACCTCCATGATGTCGCCCCACGAGTTTGTCGAAAATTGCCAACATGCAACGCTGAAAAGTAGCAGGAGCATTACATAATCCAAAAGGCATTCTACGATAAGCAAACGTCTGTATGGGCATGTAAATGTTGTTTTTCTTGGTCATCGGAGCTATGGGGATTTGAAAGTATCCGGAGAGTCCATCTAAGAAGCGATAGTACATATGCGGGATAATCTTTCTAGCATTTGATCTATGAAAGGCAAAGGAAAATGATCTTTTACGGTGGCATCATTCAACTTTCTATAGTCTATGCTTGGTCGCTCATCCTGTAACTATTCTTGTGGGAATTAACTCATTTTTTCATTAGGTACTACCGTCATTCCTCCTTTCTTTGGGACTACCTGCACAGGACTTACCTAAGTGCTATCAGAAATAGGATAAATTAGTCCTGCATCTAGAAGTTTAATTACCTCGGCTTTGACCACTTCTTTCATGTTGGGGTTTAAACGCCTCTGAGGTTGCACACATGGTTTATATTCTTCTTCCATCAAAATTTTGTGGGTGCAGAATATGGGGCTTATTCCCTTGATATCAAAAATTTTCCAAGCTATGGTTTTCTTGTGTTCTTTTAGTACTTTTATCAGTTCCTCCTTTTCTTTGGATTTTAATTCTGAGGAGATGATTACTGGTAGTGTAGAATTGTCTCCAAGGAATGCGTATTCTAGGTGTTTTGGTAACTGTTTGAGTTCCAATTTGGGTGGCTCTATGATGGAGGGTTTTTGTTTTATTTCATTATCTTTCTTGATGCTTTCTTCTCTCCATTGTTCATATGATGACATTTTCAGATTCGACTTATTGTCTTCATCTTCTTCCCCCTCTTCTTGAGCTGGACACAATTCCAATGTGTCACCTTGTATAATTTCCTGTAATGAATTCTTTATAATATGATCAGTAGTGTCGACGAAATAAAAGGAATCATCTTGTTCTTTAGAATATCGCATGGCATTATAGAGTTGAAAGATAATTTCTTCATCACCTATTCTCAGAGCTAGTTTACCATTACCTACATCAATAATAGTTCTAGCAATGGCTAAAAAGGGACGCCCGTAAGATTAAAGGAACATTAATGTCTTCATCCATGTCTAACACAACGAAATCAATAGGAAAAATAAATTTATTAATTTTGACCAAGACATCTTCAATAATTCCCCTAGGATATTTAATAGATCTATCGGCTAATTGAATACTCATCCCAATGGGATTTATTTCCCCAAGATTTAGCCGTTTAAATAATTTGTAAGGTATTAGATTAATACTAGCGCCTAAGTCTGCTAATGCTTTCTTGATGTTTAAACTACCAATTAAGCAAGGAATAGTGAAACTCTCTAGATCTTTTAATTTCTGTGGTAGTCTATTTTGCGTAAGGGTTGAACATTCTTCGTTAAGCTCCACCATAGATACCTCCTCAAGGTTCCTTTTGTTCGTAAGAAGTTCCTTTAAGAATTTTGCATACTTGATCTCGTGAAATAGCTTCAACGAAAGGTAAGTTAATATGTATTTTTTTAAAGAGTTCGAGGAACTTACCATATTGAGCATCCAATTATTCTTTCTTCAATTTTATGGATATGGAATTTTGTTTTATTCTCTTGTAGGCAATGGATTATCGTTTTCACCTTCTACACTCTTTTTCTTGATAATTTCATGTGGTGTCTTTCTTTGTGGTTCAATTAACTCTTTGCCACTCCTTAGTGTAACTTGCTTTTACTCTTTGTGTGCCTTTGGAAAAAATCTCATTCAGTATTTCACATAATATCTCAATAAGTAGTCCAACCGACGTGATGATTTCTCTTACATGAATTTTGGATTCCCTCGATTGATCTTTGTTGTTCATCGAGTGTTTCTTCACCTTTTGAAGACGTAATGATCAATTCGACCTAATCGAATGATGGTCTCGGGACCATGAATCCGAAGTCGGTAGAATATTTTAATATTTCATATTAGGTCTAAAATCTATGATTGAACATGTGTTAAATTTTGGTGATTTAATTTATTTATTTGTGTGAGTATTTTTACTAAAGGACTAACTTGTATAATGGGTAAAATGACCTTTTAATGGATTTAGTGACAAATGCATATGGCTTTATAAGGTGAAGTCCTTAAAGGACAATTTAGCCAATATTATGATGGTGGACGGCAACATGATGGAATGTGATTTAGAATATAAGTATAATTATAATATGTTTTGGTGGTTGAAGAATAAATAAATAATAGTATAATTTAACACATAAAATAATAAAACATAGTGGAAGGAAAGAGAAGGCACCTTGTTCATCTTTTTGACCGAAATTTGAAGAAAGAAAACTCCATTTTTGGAGCTTGAAAGTCGGCATTTGAAAGCTCAATTAGGGGTATGTTTATGCTTAGTTTTCAATTGTTTTGCATTTTGGAATGGGTGTTTTGAATACTATATAACCCATGGTGAAATTTTAGAGTTTATGGCACTTTTATATTCGGCCATTGAAGCATTTTAATAGTAAATAATGGTTGTTGATAGATTATTAAGTATAAAGCTTAAACTAGCATGTTTATTATTTGAAGTTTGAGTGAAATTGATTGTAAGGGTTAAATCAAAAAAATGAAAATTTTTGAAGGACTAAATCATGAATTAAATAACATGCAAGGCCTTGTATAAGGTCAAGGAGTATTCGGCCTAGGGTATTTGTGATTGAAATTGGTGAATTTTGTGTGGTGTCCAAATTGGACTAATTTGTAAAAGTGTGAAATAAAGGGGGCAAAATCATAAATTTCTTATTTATATGTGTTGGGACCAAAATTGTTATATTATGCTTAATTGAGTTTAATTTAATTCATTTAGATCAAGAACAAAAGGAGGTAGGATCGGATCGGGGAAAAAGTAAATTGATCGACTAATCGGAAAGTTGAATTGGTGACTACTTGAGGTAAGATTTTAAGCATTTGAATTTAATTGAACTCAATTTAGTTTCATGTACTTATGTTGGATAATTGTGGCATATAAATCATTATTATGCTGAATGGTTTTGGTATGTATATCTCCTTTAGTGAGTTTAATTGCTATTGATTATTAGAGAATATGTATGTGAATCACATTGAACAATAGCAAATAAACACTGGCACTATGTGTGCGAGTTTATACCGAGCACTGTGTGTGCAAGATCGGTCGGGTAGCACTAAGTGTGCGAAAATGGGTAAGTAACGGCACTAAGTGTGCGATACGTTACGTTTATAATTAGCACTAAGTGTGCGGAGTTAACTACTAACAGCACTATGTGTGCGATATGTGACCAAATTAAATAATATGAGAATATAATGATTTGAGATTAGTTGGGATGTGCTGTGTTTATTCAATGTTTTTTTTATATGTATGAAAATTCGGCAATGGTATTATCCTGTGTTACATAGTAACTAATGATTTGAAAAATCGAAATATACTCAAGGTAAGTAATATTTACTTATGATATAAAGTTGAATAGTGGTTGAATGTGGTTGATTAATTACTTTGCCTTGAGATGTATAAGACTTAATTTATATGGTGGTTATGAGCCTAATTATGTGGAATAACAAACAACTTGAGATGAATGTAAAGGAGAAGAGTTATTTCCTTATGAGTTCATACATGCTTATGTGAATGTATTCATTGCTTAAGTCTTACTAAGCTTTGGAAAGCTTATTCTATTTTGGTTAATTCTTGTGTGTATAGGTTACTTTGGAAAGCTCGATTTTGTGCTTGGGATTCGCCTCGAAGTTCACCATATTATCATCTCTTTTGGGTATACCTTATTTTGAAGTAGTAAATTATGTTTTTATGGCATGTATAAGCTAAGGTATTTTGGAACAAGGTCAACCATGTATATACATACTCATGCCATACTAAAATGGCTAAATTATAGTTATTTGGTCTTGTTTGAAGTCGGCCTTGATGTTTGTTAAAACGAAAGTATAATCGTATCGTCTTTGGAGATGGAATACATAATTATATGATGCATGTTCGATTATGTGGATGATACATTGTTAAACTTGCCAATGATATATTATGAATGTGGTAGTTGTTAAGTTAGGTTGTTGGCATATAAATCCTTATGCATATTTGGTCTTGTAATGCCTTTAATAACCTGATTAAATTGAGTAAGGAAGTTATAAACTAGATAATCATATTTTGTTATGAAACAGTTTTAGTTGTAGCAGTGATGTGATTTTGAAAAATCACAAAAATAGGAGAAATTGAATTAGAAAGTGAATAAGACATAGAATTAAAGTTTATTGTGTCTATTTTGATATGAAAGAAACAAGTTAGGAAAATGAATTATATATTATGAGATATTTAAGTTTTAGTGAGACTTGTCCTGAATGAATTCGTGAGTCCCTGTTCTGTCTTGGAAAAATTGTTAAAATTGTACAAAAATAATTATGGAGCATAGTTTATATTTTTAGAATCCTTAATGAGTCTATTTTTGATTTATATAAACAAGAACATTATTTAAATTTTGTACAATGAGATTACTGAGTTTTGTAAAGATACGTCAGAATTATCAAATGGTGAAATAGGGTAACTTTTATGAATAAACTGTACTAATTGGCCACATGAAAATTCTGGAAAAATTATGGTAAAAATTTATATGAGTCTAGTTTCAATAAAATTTACGGATCTAAATTTTGAGTTTAGTAACTCGAGTTATGGTCAATTTAGTCAGCCTGATGCAGTTGGACAGCTTTAAATTACACATGTTGGTGCATAACTTTAAAAAAAAAAAAAGGAAGTTGAATTCGCATTATTATTTGGTCATGAAAGTTAACTGGGGTCTTGTTATGTTAAGTAATATCCCGTAACCCTAATTCGACGACAGACACGGGTTAGGGGTATTACATTTGATTGGTGTCGAGCTATGGTTCACCGATTCTTGGACTAACATAGCATCTGTGAGTCTAGCTATACATGCCGTAAAATATATGAATGATAATATGATGACTTCGACGTTGAAATGTATTTATTTCTTACGATGGTAATGGATCCGGATCCCGAGCAAGCGTTAGCTGACGATGTCAAGAGTGTGGCTCTGTTCCGCACAAGGGACCTCGTCGGAAGAATCTCGACCTCTGCGAGTGGCCCGGATGAGAGGGTAAAGCAGTGCCTTCCATAATATGATGAACGATTGGTTCACCATTACTACGAACCACTCCGAATGTTCAACCACCCCAAATCCGAATGTTCCCCGCAACACAAATTGTACCTCCAGCACTAATCTTGAAAGAGTGACTAAACCTCCGCTGATCGCATTAGGAAGCACGAGCTCGTGAATTTAGAGCCGAGGATGATGATGACGCCGAGCGAGCTGAATTTTGGCTTGATAACACCGTCGTGTTTTCGATGAATTATCTTGCACACCGATGAATGTTTGAAGTGTGCTATATCTTTGTTACGGATTCGCTTATTACATGGTGGAACACGTTGGTGTCGCTTGTCCCAAAGAAAGAGTTACTTGGGACTTCTTTCGCATCAATTTCGCAAGAAGTACATAAGTCGCCGCTTCATCGACTCCAAACGTAAAGAATTCCTTGAGCTTAAACAGGTCGTATGATCGATCTCGAATATGAGCGTAAGTTCGCATGCGACTTAGCCGCCACGATCATGAGTGTGTCTCAACAGAGGTCGCTATGTGCGTAAGATTTGAAGATGGCCTCGAATGAAGATATCAAATTGTTGGTTGGTATACTTGAGATTAATGAGTTCGTCATGTTAGTCGAGCGAGCTTGTAAAGCTGAAGACCTGGGGAAAGAAAAACAGAAAGCAAAGCTAGATTCAAAAGATGTTCGAAAAAGATCTGTGAGTAAATCTTCACAGTCGGCATTAAAGAAGTTCAAGAATGATGGTAGCCGGTCCAGACCTAATACCGGGATTTCTATACGAGAGCGCCACCAAAGAGTTCTCTGCCACGCTGGCTAGTGTGGCGACGCCGATCGAACAAACCCGATCGTCAAGAGTGTGGTAGACGACATTTTGGGAATGCTGGGTAAATCTATTAATCGCACTTGTTATAGGTGTGGTTCTTGAGATCACTTCATCCGAGACCGCCTGAGGTCGATGATAAGAGTAATACTCGTGTGCGAGACCAAGTGGCACTACATGCCTAGAGATGATCTTCCCGAGTTGGTAGGGGTAGAGGTGGTATTCGAGAGGGGACTACTGATGTAGCTATTAGATCGAGACACGTACGGCCATAGCTTATGCCATCCGTAATAGAGAGAAACCTCAACTCCGGATGTTATTACTGGTAACTTTTCACTCTTTGATACTAGTGTCACTGCATTAATTGATCCCGATTCAACTCATTCGTATGTGTGTGAAACTCTAGTGACCAGCAAGACTCTACCGTTGAGTCTCTCAATTTGTGAATCGGGTTTCAAACCCCCGGTCGCTTTCAGATTAGTAGACAAAGTATGTAAGAATTGCCCTTAATGATTCGAGACATATGTTTTCCGGCCGATTTGATGTTACTACCTTTTGATGAGTTTGATATTATTCTCGCATGGATTGGTTGATGTTCATAATGCGATAGTTGATTGTAGACGAAAGACTATGGATTTGAGAGGTCCGAATAATGAGAAAATTTGAATTGAGTCGGTGGATTTGGGTGGATTACCCGCCGTGATATCTCCAATGTTGGCTCGACGGTATTTGAAAAAGGGTTGTGAAGCCTACCTGGCATATGTAATTGATAGCAAGGTTACCGAAAGGAAGATTGAGTTAGTACCGGTTGTTAGTGAATATCCAGATGTGTTCCCGGAGGAATTACCAGGACTGCCGCCAGTTCGTGAGGTAGAATTTGGGATTGAGTTAGTGTCGGGGACTACCCCAATTTCAATAGCTCCATACCGAATGGCACCAACTAAATTAAAGGAATTAAAGACTCAGTTGCAAGAATTAACAGATAGAGGATTCGCCAGACCGAGTTTTTCTCCTTGGGGTGCTCCTGTTCTATTTGTGAAAAAGAAGGACGGAACTCTGAGAATGTGCATTGATTATCGGCAGCTTAATAAGGTGACCATAAAGAACAAATACCCACTACCGCGTATTGATGATCTATTCGATCAGCTTAAAGGAGCCTCTGTGTTCTCGAAAATTGATCTGAGGTCGGGGTATTACCAGTTGCGAGTTAGAGAGTTGGATATTCCGAAAACTGCGTTCCGAACGAGATATGGTCATTATGAGTTTTTGGTGATGCCATTCGGGCTTACTAATGCCCCTGCTGTTTTCATGGATTTGATGAACCGGGTATTCAGACCGTATTTAGATCGGTTTGTAGTTGTGTTTATTGATGATATACTGATCTATTCGCGAAATAAGACCGAGCATGCTGAGCATTTGAATTTGGTGCTGCAAATTTTACGTGAAAAACAGTTATATGCAAAATTCAGTAAGTGCGAGTTTTGGCTAAGTGAAGTTAGCTTCCTGGGACATGTTATATCGGCATCAGGTATTCGAGTTGATCCAAGTAAGATTTCGGCCATACTTGATTGGAAGCCTCCACGAAACATTTTCAAATTGCACTTTTCGGGACTTGCGGATACTATAGAAGATTCGTGAAAGGATTTTCTATGATTGCAACTCGATGACCAAATTGTTGCAAAAGATGTGAAATTTGAGTGGTCGAAGGTGTCAACAAAGTTTCGAAAATTGAAGACCTTGTTAACGAAAGTCGATACTTACTCAGCCTGAATCTGGTAAAGAATTCATCGTCTATAGTGATGCATCTCTAAATGGCCTAGGTTGTGTATTGATGCAAGGGGGTAAAGTTATAGCTTATGCATCGAGACAGTTGAAACCTCACGAGAAGAATTATCCAACTCATGACCTTGAATTGGCCGCTATAGTATATGCTTTGAAAATATGGTGACACTACCTTTTTGGTGAGAAATGCCACATCTTTTCAGACCATAAGAGTTTAAAGTATTTAATGACTCAGAGAGATCTGAATTTGAGACAACGAAGATGGTTGGAGTTGTTAAAAGATTATGAGCTTGTAATTGATTATCATCCGGGAAAGGCTAATGTAGTTGCTGATGCACTCAGTCGAAAATCATTATTTGCTCTGCGTGTACTGAATGCTCACCTAGCTATGTCTGATGATGGTATTCTCACAGTTGAAATAAAGGCGAGACCATTGTTTGTGCGGCAAATCAGGGCGGCTCAGCAGATCGATGACGATCTCAAAGAAAAAAGAAGACTTTGTAATGCAAGTGTGAATTCAGAATTTTCTTTACGGTTTAAGAATCGGTTATGTATGCCTAAGAACTCTGAGTTAATTCGAATGATTTGTGAAGAAGCTCACAATAGCAAACTATCGATTCATCCGGGTAGCACAAAAATGTTTAATGACTTGAAATAACATTACTGGTGGCATGGAATGAAACGCGACATCTCTGATTTTGTGTCAAAGTGCTTGGTATGTCAACAAGTGAAAGCTGAACATCAGGTACCGTCGGGACTACTTCAACCAACTTTGATACCTGAATGGAAGTGGGATAGAATCACGATGGATTTTGTATCGGGTTTGCCGTTATCACCGAGCAAAAAGGATTCATCGGGTTATTGTGGATGATTGACAAAAGCGACTCATTTCATCCCAAAGGCGTCTCGACTTTTCACTTGATAAACTAGTGAGCTCTACATATCGCAGATTGTGCGGTTGCATGGAGTACCGATATCTATCATTTCGATCGCGACCGAGATTTACGTCGTGATTTTGGAAGAAATTACAAGATGCTTTAGGTACTAAACTACATTTTAGTACGACTTTTCACCCAGAATCGATGGTCAATTCGAGCGAATCATTCAAATACTAGAGGATATGTTGAGGTGTTGTGTCCTTGAGTTCAAGGTACGTGGGAGCGGTACTTACCTTTGGTTGAATTTTCTTATAATAATAGCTTTCAATCTAGTATTAAATGGCACCTTACGAAGCTTTGTATGGTCGTAAGTGTCGTACACCATTGTTTTGGACCGAGCTCGGTGAAAACAAAATACACGGGTAGATCTAATTAGAGAGGTTTGAACAAAAGGTAGCATTGATCCGGGATAGTTTAAAAGCTGCATCAGACCGTCAAAAATCATATGCCGACTTGAAGCGTAAAGACATTGAGTTTCATGTTGGAGATCGGGTATTTTTGAAAGTTTCACCATGGAAGAAAGTACTCGATTCGATCAGTAAAGGAAAGTTGAGTCCAAGATTTATTGGACCGCTTGAAGTCACGGAACGACATTGGGCTGTTGCCTCATGGACTATAGTTGCCACCTGAGTTAGAGAGGATACATAATGTCTTTCATGTTTCGATGCTCCATAGATATCGGTCAGATCCTTCGCATGTGATTAGCCCGACGGAAGTTGAGATTCAGCCCGATATGACTTACGAGGAGGAACCGATTCGTATTTTGACTCGGGAGACAAAGGAATTAAGAAACAAGAAAATTCCTTAGTAAAAGTGCTATGGCAAAAGCACGGTTTGAAGAAGCAACTTGGGAATTGGAGGAGACTATGAAAGAACGCTACCAACCTTTTATCGGTAAGATTTTCGAGGACGAAAATTTCTAAGGGGAAGAATTGTAATCAATTCGACCCTAATCGGAATGATGGTCTCGGGGCCATGAATCCGAGTCGGTAGAATATTTTAATATTTCATATTAGGTCTAAAATCTATGATTGAACATGTGTTAAATTTTGGTGATTTAATTTATTTATTTGTGTGAGTATTTTTACTAAAGGACTAACTTGTATAATGGGTAAAATGACCTTTTAATGGATTTAGTGACAAATGCATATGGCTTTATAAGGTGAAGTCCTTAAAGGACAATTTAGCCAATATTATGATGGTGGACTGCAACATGATGGAATGTGATTTAGAATATAAGTATTATTATAATATGTTTTGGTGGTTGAAGAATAAATAAATAATAGTATAATTTAACACATAAAATAATAAAACATAGTGGAAGGAAAGAGAAGGCACCTTGTTCATCTTCTTGACCGAAATTTGAAGAAAGAAAACTCCATTTTTGGAGCTTGAAAGTCGGCATTTGAAAGCTCAATTAGGGGTATGTTTATGCTTAGTTTTCAATTGTTTTTGCATTTTTGGAATGGGTGTTTTGAATACTATATAACCCATGGTGAAATTTTAGAGTTTATGGCACTTTTATATTCGCCATTGAAGCATTTTAATAGTAAATAATGGTTGTTGATAGATTATTAAGTATAAAGCTTAAACTAGCATGTTTATTATTTGAAGTTTGAGTGAAATTGATTGTAAGGGTTAAATCAAAAAAATGAAAATTTTTGAAGGACTAAATCATGAATTAAATAACATGCAAGGCCTTGTATAAGGTCAAGGAGTATTCGGCCTAGGGTATTTGTGATTGAAATTGGTGAATTTTGTGTGGTGTCCAAATTGGACTAATTTGTAAAAGTGTGAAATAAAAGGGCAAAATCATAAATTTCTTACTTATATGTGTTGGGACCAAAATTGTTATATTATGCTTAATTGAGTTTAATTTAATTCATTTAGATCAAGAACAAAAGGAGGTAGGATCGGATCGGGGAAAAAGTAAATTAATCGACTAATCGGAAAGTTGAATTGGTGACTACTTGAGGTAAGATTTTAAGCATTTGAATTTAATTGAACTCAATTTAGTTTCATGTACTTATGTTGGATAATTGTGGCATATAAATCATTATTATGCTGAATGGTTTTGGTATGTATATCTCCTTTAGTGAGTTTAATTGCTATTGATTATTAGAGAATATGTATGTGAATCACATTGAACAATAGCAAATAAACACGGCACTATGTGTGCGAGTTTATACCGAAAGCAATCGTGTGTGCAAGATCGGTCGGGTAGCACTAAGTGTGCGAAAATGGGTAAGTAACGGCACTAAGTGTGCGATACGTTACGTTTATAATTAGCACTAAGTGTGCGGAGTTAACTACTAACAAAGACTATGTGTGCGATATGTGACCAAATTAAATAATATGAGAATATAATGATTTGAGATTAGTTGGGATGTGCTGTGTTTATTCAATGTTTTTTTTTATATGTATGGAAATTCGGCAATAGTATTATCCTGTGTTACGTAGTAACGAATGATTTCGAAAAATCGAAATATACTCAAGGTAAGTAATATTTACTTATGATATAAAGTTGAATAGTAGTTGAATGTGATTGATTAATTACTTTGCCTTGAGATGTATAAGACTTAATTTATATGGTGGTTATGAGCCTAATTATGTGGAATAACAAACAACTTGAGATGAATGTAAAGGAGAAGAGTTATTTCCTTATGAGTTCATACATGCTTATGTGAATTGATTCATTGCTTAAGTCTTACTAAGCTTTGGAAAGCTTATTCTATTTTGGTTAATTCTTGTGTGTATAGGTTACTTTGGAAAGCTCGATTTTGTGCTTGGGATTCGCCTCGAAGTTCACCATATTATCATCTCTTTTGGGTATACCTTATTTTGAAGTAGTAAATTATGTTTTTATGGCATGTATAAGCTAAGGTATTTTGGAACAAGGTCAACCATGTATATACATACTCATGCCATGCGAAAATGGCTAAATTATAGTTATTTGGTCTTGTTTGAAGTTGGCCTTGATGTTTGTTAAAACGAAAGTATAATCGTATCGCCTTTGGAGATGGAATACATAATTATATGATGCATGTTCGATTATGTGGATGATACATTGTTAAACTTGCCAATGATATATTATGAATGTGGTAGTTGTTAAGTTAGGTTGTTGGCATATAAATCCTTATGCATATTTGGTCTTGTAATGCCTTTAATAACTTGATTAAATTGAGTAAGAAAGTTATAAACTAGTTAATCACATTTTTGTTATGAAACAGTTTTTAGTTGCAGCAGTGATGTGATTTTGAAAAATCACCAAAAATAGGAGAAATTGAATTAGAAAGTGAATAAGACATAGAATTAAATTTTATTGTGTCTATTTTGATATGAAAGAAACAAGTTAGGCAAAGGAATTATATATTATGAGATATTTAAGTTTTAGTGAGACTTGTCCTGAATGAATTCGTGAGTCCCTGTTCTGTCTTGGAAAAATTGTTAAAAATTGTACAAAATAATTATGGAGCATAGTTTATATTTTAGAATCCTTAATGAGTCTATTTTTGATTGATATAAACAAGAACATTATTTAAATTTTGTACAATGAGATTACTGAGTTTTTGTAAAGATAGGTCAGAATTATCAAATGGTGAAATAGGGGTAACTTTGATGAATAAACTGTACTAATTGGCCACATGAAAAATTCTGGAAAAATTATGGTAAAAATTTATATGAGTCTAGTTTCAAGAAAAATTTACGGATCTAAATTTTGAGTTTAGTAACTCGAGTTATGGTCAATTTAGTCAGCCTGATGCAGTTGGACAGCTTTAAATTACACATGTTGGTGCATAACTTTAAAAAAAAAAAAGGAAGTTGAATTCGCATTATTATTTGGTCATGAAAGTTAACTGGGGTCTTGTTATGTTAAGTAATATCCCGTAACCCTAATCTGGCGACAGACACGGGTTAGAGCTGTTACAAGACGAGAGTTTGTAGATGTCACCAATTTTGTCAGAATCTCTTTGTGGTTTGATTCCCCTTCCTGTGAATAAGGTTGTTGAAAATTTGGTGGAAAATCCTGTCTTTAATCATTCCACAAGAAGTCGGGATGGTACCTCCATCCTGTAGTATAAGTGTCACTATAAAAATTAATTTGACATCTAGAGTAGTTACCTATATAGTGGACTTGTTCGTTTTTCATGCCATATCCGTTGGGTGGGTACTCAGGATTCGCCACGCCTCTCAGATTCGAGTTATCTTGCATTCTTGGGTGTACCTGCGAGAGATTATTCGGACCATCAATCTTTTATTCATCATTTCGAATGATTAGATAACTTGGTGACCACGTCGAGGTTGAATATCTTGGTTGCTTGAGTAGGAATTGTCCCATGCCTTGCCACCGATAATTATTCATTGTCGTTCCTTTGAATAACTAGAATTATATGTCAAAATTTAAATAAAAGAAAAGTTAGCAAAGTAAAAATAATAATAATGGCTAGAGTAATAAAAATAGAGCTTTCGTAATATTTTAGAATTCCCCGGCAACGGCGCCAAAAACTTGATCGCTGCAAAATAGTCTTAGTCTAGTTTTAAAATTTATAAAGGATAATAAAACCTGTAGACTAACTATGACAACGATAGAGGCAAGTGCACCTGTCAAACAGTAGTATAGCTTTGGCAAGAATATATTATCGAACCCAAGGAACCGGAAAGTACTACTACTCACTTTCTTCCTATTATTTAGCCTTAAATATGAAGTGATTAATTAACTTATCTAAGACTAATGAAATACTTAAACTAAATGCAAAGACAAAAGAATAAACTGGGAAAAGACTTTGGAAAACTCAGTTGATAAAGACGATACCCTCGGGAAGAATCCACCTATGACTTCACTTATTATCTAACTTTCAATTCATATTATTTCTTTTACTTAGCTTGATCCGTGAGACTCACGACCTATATTAAACCTTTTCTCGAGCGAATAACGTCTAACCTTAGGTTAATTAGTGGAACTCTCGTTCTCTTATAATAACCCCCAAGGAAGCGATAAATCGATCAATGGACTCCCATATTAGGTTTCATCCTAATCCGGTAAAATCTCGTAACCCTATCTCTAGGTGCCCGATCTATTCCTCCTCCACCTAAGCACATCAGATTAAATTAAGCAACATAATTAAGAACAAACTAAGTATTTATCATATAAACCAATAAATTAAATAACAAAATCCATCATAGGTTTCATCCCTTCGGTGTCTGAAGGATCTAGTTCATAATAAAATAAGAAAACATCTCAAGAGAAAAGATAAGAACAAAACATAAGAAATCCTAAAACCCTTGAAGGAATTGAAGGAGAGATCCTCCGTCTTGAGTAGAATTCGACTCTTGAGATGGATCAACTGCTATCTTGAGTAATTCCCTAAGCGAGTAAAGCTCGCGTAAAACTCGCTAAAACACCCTTTGAATTGCTACCTTGGATTGTTTATATAGACGTTTGGGATGCTTTACTTGGCTCCTATGTACTCATAATTCAAGTGAAATTCATCCTAAGTGTTTGAGTGGACTTAGGATTGCGTTTCTTGGGCTCCAAGCATCCAATTTTGAGTGAAATTGCTCTTTCCATGGCGAGGGCACGGCTTGACACGCCTGTAAATCGTGGTCCAGCCCGTGTCTCCATTCTATCGATTTAGGCACGGCTATGACACGCCAGTGCAATATCTGGGTAGAGGCTGTGCTTCGGGGCTACCAATTGGGGCATGGCCATGTACATCAGGGTCAGGCCGTGTTGGGCTTTTTGTCAACAAGGCACGGTTGTGTAAATCAGGGTGTGACCGTGTGCAATCTAAATATTGGGGCACGGCTGTGTGGCATGAAGTCCAGGCCATGCCGACTTCTTGGGTTGGCCCACTTTGGTCCGTTTTAAACCCGTTTTGCATCCTTTTTATCTTTGGGTGCTTTCCTGAGTATAAGACATGAAAAGAAAGGATTAAGAGCACCTTTTTACATAAATTAAGGATAAATTCATCCAAAAGCATACTAAATGTGGGATTAAAATATGTTACCTTTACGGTTTATCAGTATGACTTATCGTAATTGAATCTTTAGGGTTCTTTGAGTTGAATTATCCATGTATAAATTATCTATGAATTATGATGAGACATTGTCAATAGGAATTATGAATTATGGAAAGTTCGTTTTAATTGTAAAGTTGAGAATTTTGCTTGAGGACAAGCAAAAGCCTAAGTGTGCGGGTATTTGATAAATCGTAAAAGTAACATATTTTAACCCCATATTTAATAGGCTTTTGGATGATTTAGCCCTTGATTTATGTAAAAAGGTGCTTTTAATCCTTTCCTTTCATGTTTATACTCAAGAAAGCACCCGAGGATAAAAAGAACACAAAACAGGCTTAAAACGGAGTAATTGGGCCTTAGCAAGCAATCAACATGGCCTGGCCCAAAGCCCACACGACTATGTCTCACCAATTACATAGAGCACGGCCTCAACTACGTAACACACGATCGTGCAGCATCCATTCATCACACGGACGTGCCTGGTGACCTACATGGCTGTGCCCAAATCGACAGACCTGAAGCACGGCTGGATCCTGACTCACACGGCTGTGCCCAAAACGACAGAATCGAGACATAGCCCAACCACGAGTTAGATGGGCGTGTGTTATGGCCGTGCCCCTGCCATGGGAGAGAGCAATTTCACTTGGATTTGGATACTTGAAGCCAAAGAAACATACTCCTAATTCTACTCCAACACCCTAATAGTAATTCTGCTTGAAGAAGATACTTAGGAGCCAAGTATAGCATCCCAAAGCTTATATATACAACCCAAGGCAAACATTAAATGGGAGCTTTTTGGAAGAGGCTTTTGCTGAAGCATTCATCTTTTAGGGAATCACTTGAAGATAGCTAGTTGATTCATCTCAAGAAGCCAGAACTCCATTCAAGAGGAGGATCTCTCATTTAATTCCTTTAGGGGGTTTTAGGGATTTCTTATATTTTGTTTATTCTTTACTCTTGAGATGTTTTCGTATTTAGTTATGCACTAAACCCCTCAGATACCTGAAGAGGATGAAACCTATGATAGATTTTGTTATTTGATTTCTAAATTATATGATAAGTATTTGGTTTGTTCTTAATTATGTTGCTTAATTTAATCTGATGTGCTTAGGTGGAGGAGGAATAGACCCTACCTAAGAGGAGATCTAGCATAGTTGAGCGGAGTTGATCGGGCGCCTAGAGATAGGGATACGAGATTTTGCTGGATTAGGGTGAAACCTAATATGGGAATCTATTGATCAATTTACTGCTTCCTTAGGGGGTTATTATAAGAGAATGAGAGTCCACTAATTAACCTAAGGTTAGACGTTATTCGCCTCGAGAGAGGGTTTAATATAGGTTAAGGAGTTTTACAGATCAAGCTAAGTAAAGAAATCATAAGCTTTAGGGAATAAATAATAAGTGAAGTCATAGGTGGATTCTTCTTGAGGGTATCATCTTTATCAATTGAGTTTTCCTAAAGTCTTTCTCCAATTCAATCTTTTGTCTTTGCATTTAGTCTAAATATTTCATTAGTTTAAAAATTTAATCACTCCAAATTTCAGGCTAAATAATAGAGAGAAAGTGAGTAGTAGTACTTTTAGGTTCCCTTGGGTTCGATAAGATATTCTTGCCTGAGCTATACTACTGCTCGATAGGTGCACTTGCCTCTATCGTTGTCACAGTTAGTCTACAGGTCCGATCACTTTTTTATAAATATTAAAACTCGACTTTTTGACACAATCAAACATAAACTGCCAAGCTTTTTATTCATCAACTCTACCTGATTTGACAGCATGGTCACTACATCAAGGTTGTAAACTCCGGATGATTTTGTCGGTTTTGTCCTTGTAACTTGCCACTAATAGTTATTTAGTGACATCTCTTCAACGAACTCGTAGGCGACTTTAGGAGTTCTATTGTTCAGGGTTCCATCGGCGGCTGAATCGATTAGTTGCCTCGTTGAGGGGTTTACACCATTATAGAAAGTTTGGACTTGTAGCCACAAGGGTAGACCATGGTGTGGACACTTTCTCAAGAGATCCTTGTATCTCTCCCATACGTCATATAATGTCTCTAAATCCATCTGCACAAAAGAGGAGATATCATTCCGTAATTTGGCCGTTTTGGCCAGTGATAAATTGTAAAAGTAACATATTTTAACCCCATATTTAGTATGCTTTTGGATGATTTAGCTCTCAAGTTATGTAAAAAGGTGCTCTTAATCCTTTCTTTTCATGTCTTATACTTAGGAAAGCACCCGAGAATGAAAAGAATGAGAAACGGGCTTAAAACGGACCAAATTGGGCCAACCCAAGAAATTGGCACGGCCTGGACTTCAAGTCACACGATCGTGCCTCACCAATCATTCAAAGACATGCCCCAAGCACGATTTGCATGGCCGTGTCCCGATCGACAGACCTGAAGCACGACCTGAATCCCGACATACACGATCGTGCCACGGTCGTACCTCAATCAACATAATCGAGACACGGCCTGAAGACAACTTACATGGGCGTGTGCCATGGCCGTGCCCCTGCTACGGGAATGAGTAATTTCACTCGAATTTGGATGCTTGAAGCCAAAGAAACATACTCCTAAGTCTACTTAAACACGTTAATAGTAATCCTACTTGAAGGAGATACTTAGGAGCCAAGAAAAGCATTTAAGGAGCCTATATAAACAACCCAAGGCAGCCATTCTAGGGGTGGTTTTAGAGGTAGAGTTTTCTTCTAGAGCTTTTATTGAGGGAATTACTCGAAGATAGCCAGTTGACCCATCTCAAGAAGTCGGAGTTCTACTCAAGATAGAGGATCTCCTCTTCAATTCCTTCAGGAGGTTTAAGGATTTCTTATGTTTTGTTTTATCTTTTCTCTTGAGAGATTTTCTTATTTTGTTATGAACTAAACCCTTCAGATACCTGAAGGGGATGAAACCTGTGATGGATTTTGTTAATTGATTTCTACATTATATGATAAGTACTTAGTTTGTTCTTAATTATGTTGCTTAATTTAATCTGATGTGCTTAGGTGGAGGAGGAATAGACCCTGCCTAATAGTAGATCTAGCATAATTAAGCAGAGTTGATCGAGCGCCTAGAGATAGAGTTACAAGATTTTGCCAGATTAGGGTGAAACCTAAAATGAGAGTCCATTGATCGATTTACTGCTTCCTTAGGGGGTTATTATAAGAGAACTAGAGTTCCACTAATTAACCTAAGGTTAGACGTTATTTGCCTCGAGAGATGGTTTAATATAGGTTAGGGAGTCTCACGGATCAAGCTAAGTAAAGAAGTCATATGGATTAAAAGTTAGATAACAAGAGAAGTCATAGGTGGATTCTTCCTGAGGGTATCGTTGTAATATCCTGAATTATGGCCTATGCATTCTTGCTTAATAATATGAAATAGCATGATTATGAGTGTTGTGAATGTGCATTGTGAATTCTGTGAATCTTAGCGCGTAGACAAATGCCTTAGAAAGTATTAGATTCTAAATCTAAAAGAGGAAGCTAAGCAGAAAGGCCTTAAAAGAAATAGTAGAGGAATTGTGACACACAAACGGGCTTGGTAAAGTGGTTGCAAGGTGCCACTTAGGGCCTCTGTGAATGACGCCACTAACAGGTGCAAATGGGCCAAGGTTCGAGTCACGTAGAAAGCTAAATGAAGCTTTTATTTTTGCGACAATATGAGGAAGAGATGGACTGACAAGGGAGTCTCTAAAAGGAGTTTAAGATATGCTTAAATTCCTTGGAAATTTTGGCTAAGCATAAGATAAATAAGGATTTATTTTAAATTATTTTATTATGATGAAGAAGAGATAAATGTGGATTATTTTTATTAAAGAGATAAAGAGAAAAAACAAGGAATTGATAGTGTTGGCGAATAGGGATTCTTGGTATAGTATTTTCGGCAAGGAGGAGAGGCCAACCTTTATTCTTTCTTTTCTTTTGTTCATCTCAAGCAAAATTTCTCAAGCAAAGCCTAAGCAAATTCTTCACCTTTTTCTTCTTCTTTTCATCAAAGGTCAATACCCTCCTCTCAAAACCCACCATAGTCGATTCTTCCTAAGCCCATACTCTCTTTGCTTTCCCTTGTTAAAGCCAAAATCCTATAGTGTTCATCAAAAGCCAAATCGAGTGGTCAAGATTTAGGCCATAGCCGAATAGCTCGGGGATTGAAGTAAATGTGCTCTGATTTTAATATAAAGGGTAAGGATCTATAGTCATCATCTTATTTCTTTTCTTTAAGCTAAAATTAAGATTCTAATGCCATCAATGTCTTTGGTCAAACTTTGAAGGGTCTTCCGGATTTAGTAGTTATGGACTACAATGAGAAGCACAACAAAGTTTTGGGATTTCTAAGATTTAAGGTAAGGCATGTATTCGGCCATAGGCCACTTTTATGTGACTTAAAGTTAGAATTAAATTTAACCAATGCCTATAAGTATTTCGACATCTCCTCAAGACAAGTGACAAGTTTTCGGGATTTCAAATCACAAGGTAAGCACATAGGTACATTCGGCCAAGGTCTATTAGTGATTTAAGATCTAGTTCTTATTTACTTAAAAGCCGAAAACTAACCAAGTCGAATGATCTAGCATTGGCCGATTGAAGGAAGGAATAACACAAAGTTTTTCAGATTTGATTAGTAGTGAAATCGGTACCAAGGTAAGAATTTGATTACAATAATCCTATTAGGATTTGGTTTTATAGCCGAATGGCTTTTTACTAATAAGATTGGGGTTGGCCGAATATAGGCAGTAAAGATCTAAAGCAGTAGATTGGATTTTCGAGATTTGGAGTGAATTTGCTAAGTAAATCAGGTGTGTACTCCACACTATATCTTAATAAATGTAAGGCAATATTTAATATATATGTTACAATAATGTGAATGTGGCTAAGTTACCATGCGATGGTACAAAGTACTCAGGTGCGTTTTTCCTACTCCTACTAGGAATATAATACGATCTATTATGGCACATAAGTGCAACTATAAGAATGTGAATAAAGCATAAGGCATAATTTTTGCATGTTTTGCATGACATGGGGCATATGGGTGATATGTAAAGGGGAAGTGAATTGGTGGTTTTATACCCCAATATGTGAATGTGGTGACTTATGTCACAATATCTGAATGTGGTGACTTATGTCACAATATATGAATGTGGTGACTTATGTCACGAATATATATATGGTGGCTATGCCACAAAATTATAAGGGCGATGAGCACGTCGACTGCAGCGACTGCCTTCGATGGTGTGTAGCGGATGGAGGGTTGACTTAATAGTCCCCACGGTGTGATCGTTGGTACGGTGATGTGTAGCGGATGGTTATATAGGCTTGGGTTCAGAATTGCATCATTCTATATAAATGCTATGTGAATATGTATGATGTGACATGCCCGAACTGCTTTGAGACTTAGTGTTGACTATACACATTGAGTCTGCTTTGACTCACCCTTGTGGGACTATTTTTCAGTGACACGATAATGGATGTGGTCGGCAAGAGCTCGATGGAGGCCATGCAAAGCTCAAAGATTGTCTTATTTTATTTATATCTAAGTTTTAAATTACTACGGGTTTTTATTTGATGTAATAAGGCCAAAGTGTTAAATTGTTTATGCATGCTTTCAAATTACTTAGTATGATACGATTATTATCCAATTAAAATTAAAAGTAAATTTCTCTTAAATATTAGAGTTGAATGTATTAACATCTAAACAACATGGTTTTTTTTAAATTTAAGCCCAACCCAAATCAACTATTTTCAAAAACACGAAAAATTTTAGCAAAGTAACAAATAAGATACGAATGGTTTTTCTTTAGAAGCATACCAGATCCGGTCAGGGCTTGTGGGCTGGGTTTGGGGTGTTTCAGCTTGGTATCAGAGCCCAGTTTTAAACTCTCGGCCTTAGGTTTAAGGCCCAAAACGTTTTCAAAATTAAGCCCAAAAGAATTTTGTGAAAAATTTTGAGAAATAAGTAGGTTTTCTGGCATGGCACCTGAGTCTCCGGCCCGAAGTCCACCAGGTAAGTACCCATATCTCTTATGTGATTTATGATATGAATTATAGAAGGGTAAAAATGGAACGTAGATTAGCATGATAAGTACTTGAACCCTAGGACTAGGTTACCCCAACAATTACATAAAATTTTAAGTGCCTAATTAAACAAACCTGTGGTTAAGTCGCCAAGTTAGGGTGTGGCAACCATTGTGCGCATGTCTAGGATTGGTTTGATGGGAGCTTGGTATTTAAGCAATCATGTGACTCACCTCCTCTCCACTCGAATCCTACATGGTGCGTAGCTTCGGTTCACCCTAACCAGGAGGACTTAGTCATGGGCTAAACTCAATAATTAAAACCCGAAAGGGACTAGCCACATTTTTATGGAAACCCTAGTTTTAAAAGTCAAACAAACTACCCTTTTGAATTGTGAAAATTATTATTTTGGAAAAAAAAACTTTCTAAAAATTTTAATTTACAAATTACCTAAATACCACTAGTGGTAAAAATTACTAAAATGCCCTTGGTTCTAAAATTTCCATATTACCCTTGATTTCAATAAAATTTCTCTACTTTGCAAAAGTATCCATGAAACCCTAACTTGTGAAAATTCAAGATACCTGGTTTGAAAAATTTACTTAAATTACCCCTAATTTGCAAAATGACCAAATTACCCCAACTGCATAAATGACCAAAATACCTCAAGAAGGAAAATCAACGAAGTACCCTCAAATTAAAAACCTTTAAAAACACCCTTATTTTGAAAAGTCACTAGGAACCATATTTTGCGAAAAATTTTCGAAAAGACCCTGGCTTGAAAAATTACAAAAATACCCCTAGTGTATAAAATTATCATTTCACCTCTGAATTTTTTTTTTCGGCAAGTATTTTAATTTTGCAAAACATTAACAATCTCATTTTGCAACATTTTCAAATACCCTAATTTGAAAATTACCAAAATACCCCATAAGATAAAATTACGAAAATACCCACAGGTAGTGAAAACAACAAACAACGACAACTACAACATTTCTATAATGAACGCAAGTTCATGTGTGTGACTAAATGAATGATGTGAGACTGCATGTGTATGACTCGAAAGAACTACTTTCTAGAACTATTAAACATAAAACTGTTCGTGTTAAATCAGTGGAACAAAGCTAATACATAAAATTCTTTAATCAGATAAACGCAAAGCGAAAGTATGAATTCAAGGGGACGTGGTCGTAACGTGTGTGGCCGTGGAAGAGGTCGAATGATCGTGTCTGAACCCGTTAGATCGGGTCAAGGATCTAAAAATGAAATGCCACCACCACTACCGCCGATATGGAATATCGAGATCGACGGGATGACGAGGTCACAAAGCGATGCCGCGGGTTTTAGAAAGGGTGGATGGAGTAGGTGGAGGCATGGGAGCTCGAAAGTCGATACTTGAGCGACTCCGAGCCAACGGAGCTGAAGTGTTCCGTGGTATATCTGGTGTGGCACCCAGTACCGCTGAGTATTGGTTGGAGGCAACTGAGTGGATTATGGATGAGCTCGACTTAACTGACGAGGAGAAGCTGAAAGGGTTGGTGTTGCTTCTTCGCGATGAGTCATATCAATGGTGGCTCAAGGTGTGGGATGGTGCTACAGCGGAGGAACTTACTTGGGAGTATGCTAAGGCGGCTTACCAAAAGAAGTATGTTGGTACCCATTATATCGATGCACGAGGAAGGCATTTAAGGTGGTTCAAGGAACAAGTCCGTGGTGAGCACGGTTGAATTCTTAAATCGAGCCGCTATGCTCGAGGCATAGTGTCTCTGAGTATGAGCGGTGTGTCCGATTTGAAGATGGACTAAGAGATGACCGAGGTTATTGATAGCCCGATAACAGGAGCGGGAGTTTGTCAGATTGGTGGAAAAGGCTAAAGTAGCCGAGGGTATCAAGGATTCATAAAGGCGTAACACCGATCGAAATAGATGTAAGAGGGTTTTAGGTCGTGCGGATCGTCGGGGAATGTACAAAAGAGGCCTAGAGTTGATGGGCCACAAGGTTAGCAGATCGTGACGGAGGCCAATCTGTACTTGTGATCAGTGTGGAAAGAAGCATCTAGGAGAGTGTTGGAAGAAGACAGGAGGATGTTTCAAATGTGGGTCTAAGGACCATATGATTAAGGACTGTCCTATGAGACATGATGGGAATCGACCAATGACTCGGGGTGTTATTCAGTCTAGAAGAGGCGGACAGCAGCCTCAGCGAGGGCGTGGTCCGAATGGTAGAGGAAATGGTGCTGGAAGAGGACGTGGAACACTGGGCCGAGGTGGTGGTAATACAGAGGTAAGACAGCCGGGCTTGGTGTATGCGGTTCACCGTAGGGAGAACGGAGAGGCACCGGACGTCATAACTGGTATGTTCCTTATTTATGGCAAGCCTTATTTTACTTTGATCGATGTGGGCTCGACTCATTCTTATGTTGCATGTAGTGTAGTTGAAACACTAGGCATAGCCTCTGAACCCTCTAATAGAGAGATGACTGTAGTAAGCCCACTAGGTCAAACTGTAGTGGTAAACAAGATATTTCGGAGTGTGCCTTTGGAGCTTTAGGGAGTAGTATTCCTTGCTGACTTAATGGAATTACCCTTCGAGAATTCGATCTTATACTTGGCATGGATTGGCTAGTGGAGCATCGGGTTGTATTGGATTGTGTAGCCAAACGAATGGAGTTAAGGACCCTAGAGGATGAGGTGATGGTTATGATAGGCGAAAGAAGGAACTATTTGTCTAACGTAGTTTTGGCATTGAAGGCGGATAAGATGGTTCTAAGGGTGTAAGGCATTTTGGCCTTCATTTGTGCTTTGAATACAAATGAAGGGGAGTTAATAGAGTTAGAACGTAAGGGAGTTTGTGGATGTCTTTCCGAGGAATTACCCAAATACCCCTGCACGTGGAGGTGGAGTTTGGAATTGACTTCTTGTCTTGTCTGACTCCTGTCCATTGCCCCATCTGTAATGGCACCAAAGAAGTTGGTTGAGCTTAAGGCTCAGATTCAGTAATTGTTTGACCGTGGTTTCATCCAACCCAGTGTGTCTCCATGGAGAGCACCGGTCTTGTTTGTGAAAAAGAAGGACGGAACTATGCGTATGTGCATAGATTATCGTCGATTGAACAAGTCGACCATCAAGAACAAGTACCGTTGCCAAGAATTGACGACTTGTTTGATCGACTTAAGGGGCCACAGATTCTCAAAGATAGATCTAAGGTCCGGATATCATCGCCTTAAGGTGAAGGAGGTCGATATCCATAAGACGACTTTTCAAACAAGGTTCGGACATTATGAGTTCTTGGTAATGCCATTCGGTTTGACTAATGCCCCACCGCATTTATGGACATGATGAATGTGGTTTTCCAACCCTATCCGGATCGGTTCGTTGTTGTGTTCATAGATGACATATTGGTGTATTCAAAGTCGAGGAAGAGCATGATGAGCACCTCCAATTGTGTTGCAAGTGCCGAGGAGAAGAGTTTCACGCCAAATTCAGCAAGTGTGAATTTTGGCTTAAGGAGGTGACGTTTCTAGGACATGTGGTATCTGCTGAAGGAATAAGGGTGGATCCTTGGAAGATTGAGGCAGTTTTGGATTGGAAACCCCCTAGATCTGTGACGGAAGTTCAGAGTTTCTTAGGATTGGCAGGCTATTATAGAAGGTTTGTAGAAGGGTTCTCATCGATAGCCGCGCCTTTAACAAAATTATTAAGGAAGGAAGTGCCTTTTATATGGACCAATAAGCAACAAGAGAGCTTCGAGAAGCTTAAGAAGGTTTTGACCGAAGTTCCAGTTTTGATTCAGCCAGAGGCAGGGAAGGATTTTATAGTATACTGTGATGCTTCCCATACAGGATTGGGAGGTGTCCTTATGCAAGATGGGAAAGTAGTCGCTTATACGTCTCAACAACTAAGGCCACACGAGGTTAACTACCTGACGCACGACTTGGAATTGGAGCGGTGGTCTTTGCCCTTAAGGTGTGGAGGCACTATCTATATGGAGAGAAGTTGATGATCTACACAAACCACAAGAGTCTTAAGTACTTGTTGACTCAGAAGGAGTTGAACTTAAGACAGCAAAGGTGGGTGGAACTATTGAAGGACTACGATTGTTCCATAGAATATCACCCGGGCAAGGCGAATGTAGTGGTGGATGCCTTAAGTCAGAAGGTTGTGTCAGATCTGAGGGCGATGTTCGCACATCTGAGCTTGTATGATGATGGAAGTCTATTGGCAGAGCTGCAAGTTAAGCCAACGTGGTTGAATGAAGTGAAAGAGGGAAGTTGGTTGATGAGGATCTAAGTGTTAAGTTGCGACAAGTGCAGAATGGAGAGTTAGAGGGTTATAGTGTTAATGACGAGGGAGTACTGTGCTTCAAGGGTAAGATTTGTATGCTGAAGGACGAGGAGCTTAGGCAAAGAATTCTTCGGGAATTGCATAGTAGCCCTTATGCTATGCATCCCGGAGGTAGTAAAATGTACAGAGACCTAAGGGAACAGTTCTGGTGGACTGGTCTTAAACGGGAAGTGACTGAATTTGTTGGCAAATGCTTGACGTGTTAGCAAGTTAAGGCTGAACACCAAGTTCTGTCGGGATTGCTTCAGCCAATACAAATTCCCTAATGGAAGTGGGAGAGAATCACCATGGACTTTGTTAGTAGGCTTCCCCTTACACCTACTAAGAAGGACTCGGTATGGGTGATAGTGGATCGACTAACAAAGTCAGCGCATTTTATTCCAGTGCGGGTTGATTACTCCCTACAGAAGTTAGCAAGGTTATATGTAGCGGAGATTGTGAGGTTGCACGGAGTACTGATATTAATCATCTCGGACAGGGATCCGAGGTTCACGTCTCAATTTTGGAAAGCACTACATCAGGCTTTAGGCACCAAATTGGATTTTACTACGGCTTTTCATCCACAGTTGGACGGCCAGTCTGAACGAGTAATCCAAGTCTTAGAGGATATGTTACGGGGCTGTGTGATGGATTTCAGAGGAAGTTGGGAGGAATATTTGCCTTTAGCAGAGTTTACCTACAATAACAGCTATCAGGCAAGTATTCGAATGACGCCGTACGAAGCACTGTATGGTCGGGAGTGTCAGACTCCTACATGTTAGATGGAATTAGGGGAACGTCGAGTTTTGGGTCCAGAGATTGTGGCTGAATCTGAGGAGAAGGTTAAGATAATTCGGGCACGATTAAAGGAGGCGTCTGATAGGCAGAAGTCATATGCCGATCTCAAACAGAAGGAAATAGAATTTGATGTGGGAGATCAAGTGTTTCTTAAGGTTTTGCCTTGGAAAAAGGTAATGAGATTTGGTCGGAAAGGGAAGTTAAGTCCAAGGTTTATAGGACCTTATAAGGTTTTGAAGCGAATTGGACCAGTGGCATATCAGTTGGAGTTGCCACCGGAGTTGAAGCAGATGCACGACGTATTCCATGTTTCCATGCTACATCGTTATCGATCAGATCCATCTCATGTAGTGCCGGTTGAAGAGGTGGAGATAAGGCCAGATTTTTCCTACGAGGAGGAGCCGATTCAGATTTTAGAACGAGATGTGGAAGTGTTACGGAGGAAATCAGTTCCTCTAGTCAAAGTGTTATGGCGTAATCATGGATCGAAAGAAGCTTCGTGGGAGCCAAAAGAGACGATGCGACAACAGTATCCTCACTTATTTCAGTCAGGTAATTTCGAGGACGAAATTATTTTAAGGGGGTAGAACTGTAATATCCCGAATTATGGCCTATGCATTTTTGCTTAATAATATGAAATAGCATGATTATGAGTGTTGTGAATGTGCATTGTGAATTCTGTGAATCTTAGCGCGTAGACAAATGCCTTAGAAAGTATTAGATTCTAAATCTAAAAGAGGAAGCTAAACAGGAAGGCCTTAAAAGAAATAGTAGAGGAATTGTGACACACAAACGGGCTTGGTAAAGTGGTTGCAAGGTGCCACTTAGGGCCTCTATGAATGACGCCACTAACAGGTGCAAATGGGCCAAGGTTCGAGTCGCGTAGGAAGCTAAATGAAGCTTTTATTTTTGCGGCAATATGAGGAAGAGATGGACGGCAAGGGGAGTCTCTAAAAGGAGTTTAAGATGTGCTTAAATTCCCTTGGAAATTTCGGCTAAGCATAAGATAAATAAGGATTTATTTTAAATTATTTTTATTATGATGAAGAAGAGATAAATGTGGATTATTTTTATTAAAGAGATAAAGAGAGAAAACAAGGAATTGATAGTGTTGGTAGAATAGGGATTCTTGGTATAGTATTTTCAAAGGAGGAGAGGCCAACCTTTATTCTTTCTTTTCTTTTGTTCATCCGCCAAATCCTCTAGCAAAATTTCCTATTCTCTTTTAGTTTGCCAAAGCCAAAACTCAAGCAAAGCCTAGCCAATTCTTCACCTTTTTCTTCTTCTTTTTCATCAAAGGCCTAATACCCTCTCTCAAAACCCACCATAGCCGATTCTTCCTAAGCCCATACTCTCTCTTGCTTTCCTTTGTTAAAGCCAAAATCCTATAGTGTTCATCAAAAGTCAAATCGAGTGGTCAAGATTTAGGCCATAGCCAGAATAGCTCTGGGATTGAAGTAAAGGTGCTTGCACGATTTTAATATAAAGGGTAAGGATCTATAGTCATCATCTTATTTCTTTTTTTTAAGCTAAAATTAAGATTCTAATGCCATCAATGTCTTTGGTCGAAACTTTGAAGGGTCTTCCGGGATTTAGTAGTTGTCGACTACAAAGAGAAGCACAACAAAGTTTTGGGATTTCTAAGATTTAAGGTAAGGCATGTATTCGGCCATAGGCCACTTTTATGTGACTTAAAGTTAGAATTAAATTTAACCAATGCCTATAAGTATTTCGACATCTCCTCAAGACAAGTGACAAGTTTTCGAGATTTCAAATCACAAGGTAAGCACATAGGTACATTCGGCCAAGGTCTATTAGTGATTTAAGATCTAGTTCTTATTTACTTAAAAGCTGAAAACTAACCAAGTCGAATGATCTAGCATTGGCCGATTGAAGGAAGGAATAACATAAAGTTTTTCGTTTGATTAGTAGTGAAATCGGCACCAAGGTAAGAATTTGATTACAATAATCCTATTAGGATTTGGTTTTATAGCGAATGGCTTTTTACTAATAAGATTGGGGTTGGCGAATATAGGAAGTAAAGATCTAAAGCGAGAGATTGGATTTTCTGGATTTGGAGTGAATTTGCTAAGTAAATCAGGTGTGTACTCCACACTATCTCTTAATAGATGTAAGGCAATATTTAATATATATGATATAATAATGTGAATGTGGCTAAGTTACCATGCGATGGTACAAAGTACTCAGGTACGTTTTTCCTACTCTTACTAGGAATATAATACGATCTATTATGGCACATAAGTGCAACTATAAGAATGTGAATAAAGCATAAGGCATAATTTTTGCATGTTTTGCATGACATGGGGCATATGGTGATATGTAAAGGGGAAGTGAATTGGTGGTTTTATACCCCAATATGTGAATGTGGTGACTTATGTCACAATATCCAAATGTGGTGACTTATGTCACAATATATGAATGTGGTGACTTATGTTACGAATATATATATGGTGGCTATGCCACGAAATTATAAGGGCGATGAGCACGTCGACTGGAGTGACTGCCTTCGATGGTGTGTAGCGGATGGAGGGTTGACTTAGTAGTCCCCACGGTGTGATGGTTGGTACGGGTTGTAACACCCCAAACCCGGCCCGTGAGCCTCGACCGGATCTGGTATGTCACAGAGGAAAACGTTTTGAAAGACTTTGATTAACTGGTGAAAATCTGAAAATACTGTTAAGGTTATACAACGGTGCTTGATAAAACTTAGGTGGAGTTGATTTTAAAAACATGGTTGAGTTGAAACTGTTGTAAATATTTGATCATTTAAATTTTTAGAACCCTCAGTGTTATTGTGTACTTGGTGAATTTTGCTACCCGATGGTAACATCCTTGAAAACTCGTAACAATTTCCCATTTTGAAAACGTTACTTTTAACCGATTTATTTAAACATTTTATCAATTTATGAGTAATATAGTCAAAATGAAATTAAACAACTACTTAAACACCCAAAATAATTATTAGCGGCCTTGTTACAATCCAAACCAAAAATTTAAAAATAAATAAACTTAAACTGTACTAAATAAAATTTTCAAATCCAAGGAACAAGCATGGCCACCTCGAGTCCTCTCTGGCTCCATCTCCGCGATCTACACATCTGCAAAATGATATGGGAAGGGGTGAGTCACCAAGACTCAGTGTATAAATCCCCAACCCGGAAGTGCAACTCATACACAAAATATGAGTAAAACATGCAAACATGCAATCCCAAACTAACCATCCATACTCCTTTAACTACCCCGTGTGGTCAAAACCACTGGTGGTCAAAACCACTGGTGACCGGAGTCACAAATCAAGTGATGGGGCCAACCCATCGTGTGGTCAAAACCACCGATAACCATAGGTCACAATTATCAATATGTGGTCAAAACCACTGGTGGTACCAAACCACCGACTTAGTCACAATTTATCAACGGTGTGGTCAAAACCACCGTGACCGGTTACAATTAAACCGATGGGGCCAACCCATCTTGTGGCCAAAACCACCGTGACACCCATAGAGAATAATCCTCCTCTCATCAATCCCATCACCAACATGCTCATATCATGCTTAACATATTATCGTAAATCATGCATATAAGTCATGGCATAGCATATTACCCATCATGTCATCCATAACATTTTAAATCACAAGTGACTTACCCGAATCCATGCCCATGTCCACAAGCAAATCACTACCACAATGATTAAATCGTAACATAATAGCAATGCTAACTAATAAAGTGTGTAAGAGTTTTACACACCTGTTTAACCGAAGATCTAAAGAGAAATCCCGAATCGTATTCCCCTATTGCCCTACATTCGGCCACTATAGGTTAGTATCCAAAAAGCCTTATTCGGCTAGATCAAATAATCCCGAAGGATGAACTGCACAAGTTTGATTTCTTATCCTAGTGTCGATTTGGTCTCCTACCAAATCCTGAAAACACACACCAAGTCCTCCTTGTATTTGGCTACACTAGCACACTTCAAAAGTTAGCCTTCGGCTTTTCCAAAATATCTAATGAATAGGCTTAAGGAGAAATTCTTTACCATAGACTTACCAAATCGATTAGTAGAGAACGGAGGCTTAGTTCATGGTTTCAAAATCAGTAGCACCTTATAAGAAAATAGTTTCAAAAGTAGTTAGCCAAACCATCCACAATGCTGGGATTTCACTTTTCTTTCATATAAGTCGACAGAGAAAGGGATAATATGGAAGGAAGGTTTCGGCAATCACTTACCCTTACAAACCGATTTGAAGAAGAAATCCCGAAGAGAATCTATGCCCACCTGATATTCGGCCAAAGTGGGACTAATAGGAGAAGGGAGATTTAGGCAAAAGAATGGAGTAGATTCGGCTTACAAGATGGAAGATGGAGTTTGAGTAGAAGAGGGGTGATAGATTCGGCCAAGTAGAAACTAAAGAGAAGAGAGGAATTTGAAGAACTTAAGACCAAGAGAACTAGGGAGAATTCAACACAAATTGAGAAGAAAGAAAACAAGTTTTCGGTACCCCCTCACTATACTCAAAACCAAATGTGGGAGTCCCTAGGAGTCCTACATTCGGCCATCTCCCCTTTTGTGATAATTCTTTATCTTCCAATTATCACCCATTTGAATTAAAACAAGATTTATCTTCTATTCCCTCCTTTATCACCTCTTCAAATAAAAAAAAACAAATAAAACAATAATAATACTTACTCTTCCAAATTAATTCAAAATAAAACAAGGTTTATCCTTATCAAATTAAGAGTCCATGAGCAGAGCCACCACTCACTCCCTTCATGCCAAGATGCATAAAAAAAGAACACCCATTGCTGCCCATGCTACTCAAACATGGGACCTCACTGTCGCAGCCCCTTACAACGCCCCAAGCCACTTTACCACATCGACTTTCATGTCTATAATCCTCGCCATTTATTTTTAAGGCCTACCTAGCCCATCACCCTATACATAACGAAAAAAGTAAAACTCCCAAGTGCCACTCCAAAGAACTCGAACTCAAGACCAAGGCCAAACGTCACTTCCGTTCCCTTAAGTGGTGCCCAACGCCACTTCTACCAACCACTCCTTGTGTCATGCTTCTCCCAAATTTCATAAACCCCTATCTCACCTAGCTCCCTCCTCTTAAGTACTAAAAAAATTTCAGCCCTAAGTCAAACCTATCCCGGGTTATGACTAGACCCTAGAATATGTCAAGCAATCAAGCATACATATTTCTTCAAGCACACACATGGGAAAAATAATTAAATTGCAAACAACCCCTAATTCAGATGTTGCGCTTCTACCCCCATAAAAATAATTTCGCCTCAAATTACCCGGATCAGAAGAGTTGGGAGTATTGCTGCCGCATCACATCCTTGGGTTCCCACGTGGCCTCCTCCGTACCATGGTTTCGCCATAGCACTTTTACCAAAGGTACTGACTTCCTTCTTAAAAACTTTGACATCTCGATCCAAAATCTGTACCGGCTCCTCCTCGAAAGACAAGTCTGATTTCACTTCAATTTTCGCAACCAGCACTACGTGTGATGGATCTGATCGATAGCGTCTCAGCATTGAAACATGGAAGACGTCATGGATCTGGCTCAATTCTGCTGGCAACTCAAGGTGGTAAGCTATCGGTCCCACACGTTTCAACACCGTGTACGGTCCGACGAATCTAGGGCTTAGCTTGCCCTTCCGGCCAAACCTCAGCACCTTCTTCCAAGGTGATACCTTCAGGAAGACCTTATCACCCACTGCATACTCCACATCCCTACGCTTAAGATCGGCGTAAGATTTCTGCCTGTCCGATGCCTTCTTAAGACGAACCCAAATTACTCTAACCTTTTCCTCTGTCTCTACCACTAACTCCGGACCCAACATCCGACGTTCTCTCAGCTCTGTCCAACACGTAGGAGTACGGCATTTTCGATTACACTGGTACCTCATATGGTGCCATCTGAATACTTGCTTGATAACTATTGTTATAAGCGAATTACGCCAAAGGTAGGTACTCCTCCCAACTACCACTAAGTCCAAAACACGCCCCTTAACATATCTTCCAACACTTGATTACCTCTCGATTGTCCATCGATCATGGATGAAAAGCCGTGCTTTGAAATTCAACTTCGTGCCTAACTCCTGATGTAAGGCCTTCCAGAATCTCGACGTAAATCGGGATCCCGATCTGAGATAATGGACACCGGTACTCCATGCAACCGCACTATCTCTGCTATATACAGCTTGGCTAACCTTTGAAGCGAGTAGTCAACCCTTACCGGTATGAAATGGGTGACTTGGTCAACCGGTCTACTATCAACAAAACTACATCTTTCTTCATCAAGGCGTGAGGAAGCCCACTTACTTAAATCCATAGTAACCTTCTCCCACTTCCACTGTGGGATCTTTACCTACAGTAATGTACTCGATGGCAATTGATGCTCACTTAACTTGTCGGCATGTCGACACTTGCCCACTAACTCTTACTTCCTCGCTTAAGACCCGCCACCAAAACTGTTCCCTTAAATCCCGATACATCTTACTGCTCCCCGAGTGTATAGCGTACGGACTGCTATGAGCTTCTTTAAGGATTCGCCACCTCAAATCATCATCCTTAGGCATACATACTCTCCCCTGAAAATACAATACTCCATCGCTACCCACACTGAACCCTTCGGCCTCACCACTTTGTACTTGCGACCTCCGAGTACTCAGAACTTTGTCGGTCATCTACCTTTCTTTGACTTCATCAATCCAAGACGACTTTACTTGCAACTCCGCCAGAAGGCTCCCATCCTCATAGAGACTTAGGTGAGCAAACATTGCTCACAAATTTGCTACCACCTTACGGCTCAAAGCATCAGCTACCACGTTAGCCTTACCCGGATGGTATTCGATTGAGCAGTCGTAGTCCTTCAGCAACTCAATCCACCTCCGCTGCCTCAGATTTAAATCTTTCTGAGTCAAGAGGTACTTTAAACTCATGTGATCTGTGTACACTACCGGCTTCTCCCCATACAGATGGTGCCTCCAAATCTTCAAGGCAAAAACCACAGCAGCCAATTCCAAATCATGTGTCGATAGTTACCTTCGTAAGGCCTCAACCTGTCGTGCCGCATAAGCGACCCCCTCCCTTTCTGGATCAACCCACCCCCTAAACCAGTATGCGATGCATCGCAATACACGATGAATTCCTTTCACGCCTCAGTTTGAATCAAGACGGTGCTTCATCAAAATCCTCTTCACTTATCGAAACTCTCTTGTCGCTTCTCGATCACACAAACGGAACTCCTTTTCTCGGCTTAGTCAATGGTGCTGCGATTAAGGAGAAATTTTCCACAAATCTCACAGAATATCCTCGCCAACCCCGAAAACTTCAATTTCAGAATCGACCTCGGTGGTTTCCACTCTAATCTCGCCTTCAATCTTACGGGATCCACCGATTCCTCGATCAAATAACATGCCCTAGAAAAGTTACCTCCTTAAGCCAGAACTCACACTTGCTGAATTTGGCGTACAACTGTTTCTCCCTTAGAACTTGTAGAACCACATGAAGATGTGCGTCATGCTCCTCTTCTGACTTCGAGTACACCAAAATGTCGTCTATGAACACCACGACGAACCGATCCAGATAGGGTTGGAAAACCCAGTTCATCATGTCCATAAACACGGCCGGTGCATTCGTCAAACCAAAAAGCATTACCAGAAACTCGTAGTGCCCATACCGAGTACGGAATGTCATCTTGTGGATATCAGCCTCCTTCACCTTAAGCTAATGGTATCCTGACCTAAGGTCGATCTTAGAGAACACCGATGCACCCTTGAGTTGATCGAATAAATCATCAATCTAGGCAAATGATACCTGTTCTTTATTGTCAGCTTGTTCACATCCTCATTGTCCCATCCTTCTTCTTGATAAAAAGCACTGCTCCCCAAGGCGATACACTTGGTCGAATGAACCCTCTATCCAACAATTCTTAGATCTAGGCCTTCAATTCTACCAATTCTTTCGGCACCATCCGATACGGAGCTATGGATACTGGCGCGATTCTGGGTAACAAGTCTATACTAAATTCGACCTCACGGTCCGGAGGTAGACCCGGGAGTTCCTCTGGAAACACATCAACATAATCCCTTATGGTCCGGACATCTCTCACAGCTGCACCCTTAGCTTTCAAAGCACAGACATGCACTACATATGCTTCACAACCTTTTCTAACCATCTTTTCCACCTTTAATGCAGAAACCAGATTAGATAGGTAATCTCTCCTTTTACCTATCATCACCACCTCTTCTCCTTCCATGGTCTTTAATACCATGCGCTTAGCTGCGCAATCTAGGCTAGCCTGATACTTTACTAGCCAATCCATCCCGAGGATTAGATCGAACTCCCGAAATGGTAGTTCCATCAAGTTAGCCAAGAACACGACCTCTTGGAGTTTTAGGGGTACATTCCTATAGAGTTTACTTACTTCTACAGAGTGACCTAGAGGGCTTAATACAGTCATCTTCCTAGAAGTAAGCTCAGAGTCTAAGTACGTAGTTTCCACTACGCTACTAGCAATGTATGAGTGGGTTGAGCCAATATCAATTAAGGTACTATAGGTACTCTAAAGGTCAAGAACATACCCTTATGACGTCCCCAAGGTCGCCTCCTCCCGACGCCTCGGCATAAACCAAACTAGGTTGCCTAGCCTCGGTACCACCGTACCTCCCTCGATGCCCCACGACCTCTGCTAGCACCATTACCTCCTCTTCCTGTAACCCGACCTCTCGGTGGCTGTTGGTTATCCCTCCTATTCGGTGCACGATCCTCGACCTCCGACCATAGCCTAGCCTTCTTTTTGGACAATCCACGACTCGATGTTCCATAGACCCACATTCAAGCATCCCCGATTACCACTCCAACACTCCCCCGTGTGAGACTTTCCACACCGAGCACACCGTGGCGGCCATTGAGGATTAGCAGCAGCAGCAGGCCTAGTAGCTTGATTTGACCCACCATACCTCATCCTCTTCTCTGCGATTACGAAAAACCTCAAGATCCGGACCTCCTCTTATTCCAACTCCTATCCCGATTCGCCTCTTACCCTTCAAAAACCTTAGACTTCTCCACTAGGGCAAATAACTCCTGCTCTGTTGTGGAGCTATCATCATCCTCACTCATCTTTCACCATCCTCGAATCGACACGGCGTTCATGCTCAAGACCACAATACCACGAGCATACCGCTCAACTGGAGAAATTCAACCTCATACTCCGCCATCGCCTTATTAACTCGAACCAGATTCAAGAAAGCCTTTATTTGTGCATCCATGTAGCTAGTCCCTATGTATTTCTTTTGGTAGGCGCTTTAAAGAATTCCATGTGAGATCCTCCGCCATCGCTTATCCCTTACGGTGAGCCACCACCGGTATGACTCATCCCAAGTAGAGATTATACCCTTCAACTTTTCCTCACCAGAAAATCCAAATCATCCATGATCCTCTCGGTTGATTCCAACCAATACTCCGCCAAGACCGGGTGCCACTCTGTAAACTCCTCTAAACACTTCGCCCGTTAGCCTGGAGTCGTTCAACCATGGATTTACAGGCTCCTGCACCTACGCCTGCCTAAGTAACTCATTCCAACACTCGTAGTACAGCTTGGGATACTACATTGTTACCACCGGTCTGATCTTGAAACTCGGTTCCACCACCGACAGATCCGGATCACATTTCAGACCCATGACCAGACCTGCCGGCTCGGCACAAGGTCATCCTACCTACCACGGCCATGCGATTTGACGTCCACGACCTCTTGTACTCATTCTTCTCGCTCATGTTTATCTAATTAAGAATTTTATGCATTATTAATATCATTCACTGCTTACCCACGAGCAATTTTATGAGAAATAATTTTGAAGTGATTCTTTCAAATCGAATCTACCTATAGTTCCAGCTTTAGACTTATCTCCTAGTTCTAAGTACATCCATCACACAAACAACATTCACGCACCATATCTAACGTGTAGGGCATTTTCGTCATTTCACTACCCGGGGTATTTTCGTAATTTTAACCTCTGGGGTATTTTTGAAATTTTTAAAAATAGAAGTTCTCGGATGATTTTGTCAAAAAGTATTTTGGAACTTTTAAATTCACAGGGGTATTTTGAAAAAAATTTTAAAATTCGAGGGTATTTCTGTGATTTTGAAGCTCGAGGTATTTTGGTAATAAACCAGGTAAATTTGTAAAGTTTGATAATTTCGGGTATTTCCAAATGTTGCAAAACTTTGAGGGTTCTTTTGAGAATTTTTTCCAAGTTGATGGTGTTGCAAAATTTTGAAAATCGTGGTCATTTTGGTAATTTTGTAAGTTGTGGGCAATTTTGTAATTTTCCAAAATCATGACGCTTTCGATATTTCGCAAATTAAGGTTTTGGGCATTCTATATGTAATGAAAATTTTGATTAAAATGTGGGTATTTTGGAAATTTCATAAACTAAGTATGCTTTTGTAATTTTACCACTGTGGTATTTTGTAATTTCATACACCGTAAATTTTTTCGTAAAAATGTTGTAAAGCAATAGTTCTCCTCATTAAAAAGAAATTTTAAGAGTTTTAAAACTAGGGTTTTTATGAAAATACGGCTAGTTCCTTTCTAGTTTTAGTTAGGGTTTAGCCCATGAATAAGTCCTCTTGGTTAGGGTGAACCGAAGCTACGCACTGTAGGAATCGAGTGGAGAGGAGGTGAGTCACGCAGATCGCTTAAATACCAAGCTCCCACCGAATACCAATCCTAGACATGCGCACAATGACTCGGTGACTTAGACATAGGTTTGTTTAATTAAGCAATTAAGTCTTATGTAGTAGTTGGGGTAGACTAGTCCTAGAGTTCAAGTACCTATCATTCTATTCTACGCTCCCAAGTTACCCATTTACCCTTATCAAGTATTCACGTAATCAGAGATACTTACAGGCGGATTGGTGCCGAGACTCGATGCCATGTTGTTCAAAACAAAACCATTTTCATAATAATTCACAGAGGCTACAAAATGTTTTGGGCCCCAGTGCCCCACAAATGAAGTTTTGAACCTGCTCGATACAAAAATGTAACACCCCAAACCTGACCCATGAGCCTCGAATCGGATCTCGTATGTCACGAGTAAAACATTTTGAAAGATTTTGATTAACTGGTGAAAATCTGAAAATACTGTTAAGGTTATACAACGGTGTTTGATAAAACTCAGGTGGAGTTGATTTTAAAAAACATGGTTGAGTTGAAACCGTTGTAAACATTTGATCATTTAAATTTTTAGAACCCTCAGTGTTATTGTGTACTTGGTGAATTTTGCTACTCGATGGTAACATCCTTGAAAACTCGTAACAATTTCCCATTTTGAAAACATTACTTTTAACCGATTTATTTAAACATTTTATCAATTTATGAGTAATATAGTCAAAATGAAATTAAACAACTACTTAAACACCCAAAATAATTATTAGCGGCCTTATTACAATCCAAACCAAAAATTTAGAAATAAATAAACTTAAACTGTACTAAATAAAATTTTCAAATCCAAGGAACAAGCATGGCCGCCTCGAGTCCTCTCCGGCTCCATCTCCGCGATCTACTCATCTGCAAAATGATATGGGAAAGGGTGAGTCACCAAGACTCAGTGTATAAATCCCCAACTCGGAAGTGCAACTCATACACAAAATATTAGTAAAACATGTAAACATGCAATCCCAAACTAACCATCCATACTCCTTTAACTACCTCGTGTGGTCAAAACCACTGGTGGTCAAAACCACTGGTGACCGGAGTCACAAATCAAGTGATGGGGCCAACCCATCGTGTGGTCAAAACCAATCGATGACCATAGGTCACAATTATCAATATGTGGTCAAAACCACTTTGGTGGTACCAAACCACCGGACTTAGTCACAATTTATCAACGGTGTGGTCAAAACCACGGTGACAAATCCATGAGAATAATCCTCTCCTCATCAATCCCATTACCAACATGCTCATATCATGCTTAACATATTATCGTAAATCATGCATATAAGTCATGGCATAGCATATTACCCATCATGTCATCCATAATAGATTTTAAATTACAAGTGACTTACCCGGAATCCATGCCCATGTTCACAAGCAAATCACTACCACAATGATTAAATCGTAACATAATAGCAATGCTAACTAATAAAGTGTGTAAGAGTTTTACACACCTGTTTAACCGAAGATCTAAAGAGAAATCCCGAATCGTATTCTCGTATTGCCTTACATTCGGCCACTATAGGTTAGTATCCAAAAAGCCTTATTCGGCTAGATCAAATAATCCCGAAGGATGAACTGCACAAGTTTGATTTCTTACCCTAGTGTCGATTTGGTCTCCTACCAAATCCCGAAAACACACACCAAGTCCTCCTTGTATTCGGCTACACTAGCACACTTCAAAAGTTAGCCTTCGGCTTTTCCAAAATATCTAATGAATAGGCTTAAGGAGAAATTCTTTACCATAGACTTACCAAATTGATTAGTAGAGAACGGAGGCTTAGTTCGGTGGTTTCAAAATCCCGTAGCACCTTATGAGAAAATAGTTTCAAAAGTAGTTAGCTACAAATGCCAGATTTTGGCTTTTCCTTCATATAAGTCGATAGAGAAAGGGATAATATGGAAGGAAGGTTTCAGAAATCACTTACCCTTACAAACCGATTTGAAGAAGAAATCCCGAAGAGAATCTATGCCCACCTGATATTTGGCCAAAGTGGGACTAATAGGAGAAGGGAGATTTAGGCAAAAGAATGGAGTAGATTCGGCTTACAAGATGGAAGACGGAGTTTGAGTAGAAGAGGGGTGATAGATTCGGCCAAGTAGAAACTAAAGAGAAGAGAGGAATTTGAAGAACTTAAGACCAAGAGAACTAGGGAGAATTCAACACAAATTGAGAAGAAAGAAAACAAGTTTTCGGCACCCCCTCACTATACTCAAAACCGAATGTGGGAGTCCCTAGGAGTCATACATTCGGCCATCTCCCCTTTTGTGATAATTCTTTATCTTCCAATTATCACCCATTTGAAATAAAACAAGATTTATCTTCTATTCCCTCATTTATCACCTCTTCAAATAAAAAAACAAATAAAACAATAATAATACTTACTCTTCCAGCCGAATTCAAAAATAAAACAAGGTTTATCCTTATCAAATTAAGAGTCCATGAGCAGGCCACCAGCTCACTCCCTTCACGCCAGCATGCATAAAAAAAAAAACACCCATTGCTGCCCATGCTACTCGAACATGGGACCTTCATCGCCAGACCCTTTACAACGCCCCAAGCCACTTTACCACATCAACTTTCATGTCCATAATCCTCGCCATTTATTTTTAAGGCCTACCTAGCCCATCACCCTATACATAACGCAAAAAGTAAAACTCCCAAGCGCCACTCCAGCAACTCGAACCCAAGACCTGCGCCAAGCGCCACTTCCAGTTCTTAAGTGGTGCCCAACGCCACTTCTACCAACCAGCCTCCTTGTGTCATGCTTCTCCGAATTTCTCTTAACCCCTATCTCACCTAGCTCCCTCCTCTTAAGCACTAAAAAGAAATTTTAGCCCTAAGTCGACCTAGCAGGGGTTATGACTAGACCCTAGAATCACAAGTAATCAAGAATACATATTTCTTCAAGCACACACATGGGAAAAATAATTAAACTGCAAACAACCCCTAATTCAGGATGTTACACGGGTGATGTGTAGCGGATGGTTATATAGGCTTGGGTTTGGGAATTGTATCATTCTATATAAATGCTATGTGAATATGTATGATGTGACATGCCCGAACTGCTTGAGACTTAGTGTTGATTGTACACATTGAGTCTGCTTGACTCACCCTTGTGGGACTATTTTTCAGTGACACGCAGAATGGACCTGGGTCGGCAAGAGCTTAGTGGAGGCCATGCAAAGCTCAAAGATTGTCTTATTTTTATTTATATCTAAGTTTTAAATTACTACGTGTTTTTATTTGATGTAATAAGGCCAAAGTGTTAAATTGTTTATGCATGCTTTCAAATTACTTAGTATGATACGATTATTATCCAATTAAAGTTAAAAGTAAATTTCTCTTAAATATTAGAGTTGAATGTATTAACATCTAAACAACACGGTTTTTTTTTTTTAAATTTAAGCCCAACCCAACTCAACTATTTTCAAAAACACGAAAAATTTTAGCAAAGTAACAAATAAGATACGAATGGTTTTTCTTTAGAAGCATACCAGATCCGGTCAGGGCTTGTGGGCTGGGTTTAGGGTGTTTCAATCATCGTAATCAACTGAGTTTTTCCATAGTCTTTTCCCAAAGTTTCGTTCTTTTGTCTTTGCATTTATTTTAAGTATTTCGTTAGTTTTTAGATTAATAAACCAATAACTCCATATTCTAGGCTAAATAATAGAAAGAAAGTGAGTAGTAGTACTTTTAAGTTCCCTTGGGTTGGATAAGATATTTTTGCCTAAACTATACTATTATTCGATAGGTGCATTTGTCTCTATCGTTGTCATAGTTAGTCTACAGGTTCGATCATTCTTTATAAATATTAAAACTCGACTGTTTGACACGATTAAGTTTTTGGCGCCGTTGCCGTGGATACCTAAGATATTAAGAAAGCTCTATTTCTATTACTTTAGCCATTATTTTATTATTATTATTTTAGCAATTTATTTTTTTTTTAGTTTAGGTTAAAATTTTATTTACACTAAATTTCTTTCTTTCTTCTCCTAGCAGGTACCTTTAGTTTATGACTAGAAGGAACCCGAGAGGACCTTTAGCATACGAAAGTGACATTGAAGCTACCGCTCGCAGGAAAATCACAGAGAAATTAGACGAGCTCTAGACTACCAAAGAGAAGAACAAGACAGATCCACTCCTACTGAAGGGATGGACAACGAAGAGACAACCATTTTCAGCCAATTTACTATGCTAGCAGAACACTAACACCCGCACAAGAAAATTATACCACCACAGAGAAAGAATTACTAGCCGTAGTTTTTGCCTTTGATAAATTCAGACATTATCTAATACTATCTAAAGTTGTCGTTTACACTAACCATTCAGCTCTTAGATACCTTTTAAACAAACCTGGTGCAAAACCTAGACTCATACGATGGATTTTATTCTTACAGGAATTCGACTTGGAAATACAAGATAAGAAGGGAGCCGAGAATCTTGCAGCAGATCACTTTTCTAGACTTAAAAATCCACACACCAAAGAGCTTGATGAAGGTGAAATAAATGATTCATTTCCTAAAGAACAACTCTTCTCTATAACCCATTCTGAGGTACCACGGTTTGCAAATATCACAAATTATTTAGCAGCTAACGTTCTACCAAGGAAACTGACACATCACCAAAAGAAGCGATTCTTTGCTGATGTGAAAAATTATTTTTAGGAAGATCCTTTCTTTTTTGCATATGTGCAGATTAGGTAATTCGAAGATGTGTTACAAAGACAGAAGAAAAAAAAATCGTGGAGCATTGCTATTCAGGACCATCAGGAGGACACTACAGTGGAATTAAGACAGCACATAAAATACTCGAATCAGGTTTTTATTGGCCCACTCTATTCAAAGATTCCAACAGGTATGTTACCTCGTGTGATAGATGCCAGAGGATAGGTAATATCTCTAAACGTGATGCAATGCCTCAAACATATATGTTATCATGTGAGATATTTGACGTATGGGGTATCAATTTCATGGGACCATTCCCCAATTTATTTGGAAATAAATCCATCCTAGTAGCAGTTGATTACATGTCAAAATGGGTAGAAACAGAAGCCTTACCTACCAATGATGCTAGGGTAGTAGTTAAATTTCTCAAGAAACTATTTTCCCGATTCGGGACACTAGAGCCATCATTAGTGATAGGGGTACTCATTTCTGTAATACACAATTTGAAAAAGTTCTAAAGAAATATGGAGTATGCCACAGAGCAGCCACCCCATATCATCCTCAAACCAGTGGGCAAGCTGAGGTAGCAAACCGAGAGCTTAAGCGCATTCTAGAAAAAATGGTTGAATCAAATAGAAAAGATTGGGCAGTTAAGTAAATGATGCTTTATGGGCCTACAGAACAGCATTCAAAACACCTCTAGGGACATCCCCATACAAACTTGTATATGGGAAAAGCTGTCATCTACCATTCGAATTAGAACATAACGCTTTTTAGGCAATAAAATTCTTGAATTTTGATCTTAATGTTGCAGGAAAGAAAAGAATGATGCAGATAAACGAGCTAGATAAATGGAGAGCTGAAGCCTATGAGAACTCAAAATTATACAAAGAGGCAACAAAGCGACGCCACGATGCTTGTCTAAAAAGGTCAAAACAATTCGAGGTAGGGGACTTGGTCCTACTGTGTAACTCAAGGCTTAAATTAATTCCAAGAAAGCTGAAATCAAGATGGTCTGGCCCATTCATGATTAAAACAATTTTTCCATACGGCACAATTGAGGTAACTCACCCCACTAATGGCACATTCAAGGTAAATGGTCACCGACCCAAAATTTATAATGGTGCAAATTTTGGAGATATGAGAGAGGAGTTTCTGCTCCATGAACCTTCTTTTAGAACCGAAAATAGGGAAAGTCTAGCTTAAGACTATAAACAAGCGCTTCTCGGGAGGCAACCCGAGCACTAAACCACTAACATTTTATTTTCATCTTGCTAACACCTTACAAAAATTAGCCCGATGGAAGTGCAGGTTTTGAAACAAGGCCATAAACACGGGCATGCCAATGACCGCATGCAAAACACGACCGCAAACACGAGTGTGCCATTAGCCTTGCATAAACAGGAAAAAAAATGACCTTCTCTAACACGGGCTACGATATCAGACCACACCCATGCATCATAACCGTGTAAAGCTACTGACTTACACAACACGGGTAGAAAACGCCCGTGCCTCACAACAGTACAAGGTTATTGACTTGTGACACATAGGCTATACACGACTGTGCTATCCCACCATGCCAATATACTGACTTATCGGACACAGGAGTGTCAAGAGCCTTGCCCAAACAGGGAAAAATTTCTATAGTCAACACGGTCATGCGATACGTAACACGCCTGCGGCGATCGAACCGCGTGAAGCTACTAACTTGCTCAAAGACGCAAGTGCCAACGTGAATAACACGGCCGTGCCAATAAACCTGAACGCGCCTAATCTTAAAAAACGTGAAAAGCACGGGTGATTTCAAAATGACACGGGCGTGTCAACTAACCACGCCCCCTCTTCTATAAATAAAATATAACAGCTTTCTTCCCCAAATTCAAACCCTAAAATTAGTTTTTAAGCCCCCTCCCCAAATCCAGCCATAAATACCGGACTTCTCCCTCCAAAACACCATTCTTTCTCCACAACTAACCCACACGGCCACAGCACCACTGTGCTCACACACCACGCCCCTACAAGACTGTGTTCACACTGCGAAAACCAGCTCCACCGTCGTATCCTTCAACCGTGCTCATCATCTACCACCACTACTGGTTCCTTTTTCTTCACACTTTCGCATATTTCCTCTTCATTTAAGTTTTTGTTTAAATTTAGACTAAAAAAATTCTGATTCATATTATTCAGTTTATTCTATTTCTTATATTAGTTTATGATAAAACATGATTTTTGTTTAGTTCATTTTCTTTTTAGAATTCTTCTTGTTTGCTTTATTTATTTAAGTTTTTAACAACATGATTCTCATTATTTGATTAATCTTATGCTTTTCTTATTAATACATGTTAGAAGAATTGGTGCTCTACTATTGTAAAAATTTTATTGTGTAATTCTAAAATATATTGGTTGAACTAGAAAAAAATTGCTTTACATTAGCAGGAAATATGTCGACATCTCGAGTAAAACGCTCAGTCCCAAGTAAGAAGAGAAAGGGGCCCGGATCATCTTCCGTAAGTGCATCTTCCGAGCTTCGGCATCCATTCCTCCGGTTCCCTCAAAACACCCAGGAAGAGCATTACAAGGCATTCCGAGAACAGCCCATAGGCACCGGAAGGTGCATTAACTGGAACGCCATTGAACAAATAGGACTAGCAACTAACATCCGGGCCCTTATTTCAACCGAACCATGGAGCAGTTCTTCTCAATCATCGAGCCCATGTACCTGGAGCTAACACTAGAATTTTTCACAAGAAACACCCCAAACTCGCCCACAAGCCCTGACCGGATCTGGCATGCTCCTTGGATAAAACGTAGCTAAAACTTGTGTTGTAACTTTGGAAAAATTTGTGGTTTTGTAGGTAATATGTTTGAGTTAAAAACCATGTCGTTGTTGAAGTTTGTATTTTATTAAAACGTTATTTCTTTTTTTTAGAGCTTATTATTATTAACTTGAAAACCGTAGGTGTTTAGGTGTCAAAACATTGGAAGTCGTTTTACGAAAAAAATTGTTAAACCGTTTGCTTAATGTTGATCGTATCGGGATAGAAATTAAAACGTAAACTTAAAACAGTTAAATAGTAATGGCCTTATTACACAAAACAAAACCCGAAATGAATTCCAAAAACATAATAAGAAAACCCAAAAATGCTGAGCTGAGCATGGCCACCACTAAGTCCCTGCCGACCCGGTCCATTTACTGAGTATCACCTGCAAAATGTTAGCCCACGAAGGGTGAGTCAACAGACTCAGTGTGTAACAGCCATCACAGATTCCCAATCGACAAAACATGTTATATCACATATAATAAACATAGGCAATGATGCAACCCATACCCACCTAGATATCCAACCTCTACACATCACCCGTACCTACCAATCACACCGTGGGGATTACTAAATCGACCCTCCATCCGCTACACACCATCGAAGGCGCATCGCAATCAACTACACATCGCCTTATAATCGTGGGTAGCACGACCACCGAGATAATGTAACAGAGTCACCGGATTCATAATATGTGACATAGGTCACCAGATAATGTGGTAAAAACCACCAGAACACTTCCCCTTTATCATTATCACCCATATGCCCATGCAACCTACAAATCATACATATATTATGCAATCTACCATACCCCATGGCCATAACGAAATTTCTCATATTTTCATAGCAACGTTTATAAACATTATTAACGAGTATTGAGGGGTACATACCAGAATACACTGCACCATTAAATGGTACCCTTAGCCATATTCATTCATTGCCTTATTAACATATACATAACATTATTATTATTAATCGAGAATTTAGGGTGGGTTACACACCTGACTATCCGTAGATCTAAGCAAAATCCCAAAACTAACGAGATCACGAATCGTTTGCCTTCCCCCTTCCTATAATCGGCCAACGCTTGTTAGTAACCAAAAGCCTATTCGGCTCAACTAGAGATCCCGAAGAATATGTCGCATGGAGATATCATCTTACCTTTATGTCGATTTGGTTTCCAACCAAATCTCGAAACTACGTGGTGCACTTCCCTTACAATCGGCCAACCACTAATACACACAAACGATTAGCCTTCGATTTTTAAATGATAAAGAAATAGATCTACATGCTAGAACCCTTATCTAGATCGGCCACCAAATCCCGAAGATCTACCGAATCAGGTTGTACTCCTCCCTAAGAATCATAGTTAGAATCGGCAACCCTCAATAGGTAATATGGCCTTTAGCCAAATAGTATGCCTTGCCTACCTTGGATATCCAAATCCCGGAAGATCTCCTTTAAGCCGTCGGCTACAAGTGGATCCCGAATTCTCCCTTCATGGTTTCGGCCAAAGAAAATAAGAGGAATTAGATCCCTAGATTTTGGCTAACCAAATTAGTCAAGAAGAGAAGCGAAGTAGGAAGTGTACTTACCAGAAGATTTGGCTTTTGATCTAGTGAATAATTTAGTTCCAAAAGGATAGAGGTATAATCGGCTATGGCCAAGAGATAGGAGATTCAGCTTTTGAGAATGACAGAAAAAGAGAAAGATTTCGGCTAATGACAAGGAGTGTTTCGGCTTTAGGGACTTATGAAAAGAAGGAGGGGTTACACAATTCGGCTATGGCTCTCAATAAAGATGGAATTTTCGGTCACAAGAAAAGAAAAAAAAAAGTATAGGATTGAGGTTGAGAGGAAGAAAAGATGAGTAGGAGGTGATTAGGAGATTTCGGCACACACCCCTTACTACAACCCCAAAATCGATTATGCCTCTCTTAGAGTCCCACATTCGGCCACCTCTTCATCACTTATCCAAATCCCTCTTTTCACTCCTACATAGCCGAATCTTTAAGCTATCAGACCTAATCTACACTTCATCCATTCAGAGTCCCTGTGCCGTCCATCACTGCACCTCCTTGTCGAAAAATAAAAGCTCCAAAACGCTTCCCTTGTTACTCGAACCTAGATCCCTTTACACTCCCTGTGGCGTCACCTCACAAGGCCCTAAGTGGCACCTCTTTGCCACCTTACCAGCTTAGTACTTGTGTCCTAAGCCACACAATAAACTCCTTAAGGCCTAGCTCCCTTAGTTCCCCTTTTTAGGCTTAAAATCAGATATTTTCCTAAGGCTTCTACCTACAACCCAAGGTTCCTGAAGCTCCCAAAACACATTCAAATCACATACAAGCATGCTACCACATACATTTAAGTGAAAATGCATAACCCCTAAATCCCGGATATTACAACAAAACTTTTACTTTGCAAACAGTGATGGCACAGTTTGACGAGCCGAGAACAGTGCAATTCCAGTTGGGGGCATGGTACGTCAATTAAGCATACCCCAATTCGGCATAGCTCTCGGACTTTATGTAGAAGAATTTAGAGAGGAAAATAACCTCTTTGAGTTAGACTGAGAACTCCCCCGCAACCCCCTTAACTGCTGGCGTAGCCTAGCACCCACCACGAATGCTTACAACCCCAGTCGATCAAAGGCAACAGCCCTTGGCCCACCCCTGATATATATCCATGCCATCCTAGCCCACACTATCATAGGTCGACGCGAAAGCTCCAACAGCCCGATTTAGGGCCTAGTCGGGATAGTGGTACGAGGCCACGAACCCGAGGTGAAATTATGAGTTTTCCAAGTTTATGCCATGTTTGCATGCTAGGATGAAAGTTTTGTAAAGCAATTTTATTAAGTTGAGGTCAATTGGTCCAAAAAGGACTAAATTGAAAATGTTGCAATATATGAGTTTCTAGAAGCTTTTTGCATGAAATAGCTTTAGAATACTAATTATGAGCCCTTAAATAGAAATTTGTCCAAAATTTAATTTTTGGACAAAATTAATATAAGAGACTATTATGGAAATTTTTTAAGAGGAAGGGCATTTTGGTCATTTGGCCTCATTAGTGATTAATATAGGATAAAGATGAGAAAAATTCACTCATCTTCTTCCTTGTTGCTGTCGAAAATCGGGAGACACCATAGCTAGGGTTCTTCATTTCTTTTCAAGATCATAGTAAGTTCATCTTAGCCCCGTTTTTAATATCCGTTGTATTTTTGAAGTTCCCGTATTATGAATTAGCTAATTTTAGCTATAAAATGAGCTAAGATGCATGTTCAAAAATCTACCATTGAATGACATGCTTGTTAAATGATGTTTTATGGAAGTTTAAGAGAATTTGATGTTAGATAAACATCTTTTCCTTAATGAATTTCATGAAAAATGGTAGTAGGGACCATTTTGTAATAGTTATAAAATTTGTCATATCTACTAGAAATAGTGAGAATTGATGATTTTTATAGAAGAGAAAATGATTCAGTTGAGCATGAAGTTTAAGAAAGTTGCATGAAAATCATTTTACGAGAATTGGGGCAAAAGTGCAAATATTAGAAAGTATAGAGGCAAAATAGTAATTTTGCCAAAGTATGAGTTATGAGTCAATTTAGTCCATATGGTTTTTAAATGATCTATTTATGATTATAGATCAAGAAAAATGAAGCCCGGATCGAAACCGAGGCAAGAACAAAGTCGAGGACTAACTTGCACATCTACATACATTTTGTATATTGAGGTAAGTTTGTATGATTTCTAAGCTTTATGATTATTATCATTAATTTGCTTAGTATAATGTGCAATAATTGTATGAAATGATCATGTTATGTTCAAGCAAGAAATCACAATAATATGTACAAGCAAGTCCCGATTGAAGATGAATTTTCCTAGGATACTCGATCTACCACACAAGTTATCATGTAAGTCCAAGGCAAGCTTGGCATTGATCAAGTTAGCAAGCAAGTTATCATGTAAGTCCAAGGCAAGCTTGGCATTGATCAAGATATCATGTAAGTCTAAGGCAAGCTTGGCATTGATCAAGTTAGCAAGGAAGTTATCATGTAAGTCCAAGGACTCAAGCTTGGCATTGAATATGTTATCAAGAGCAAGACTTCATATAAGTCCATGTCAAGACATGGCCGTGAAACCAAGATGAGATAACCCATGTAAGACCATGTCTAGGATATGGCTTTGGCATCATATTATGTGGAAGAGATTTAGTATCCTTGGTTATTCACAGAAATTCATCGGGCAAATGAGTAAGCTAAAAGAAGATAGCAAGAAAGCTAAGAAAGTAAAGTTAGTATCAAGATGAAGTTAGATGAAGTTGACTATTATTCATGTTGTGAATGAGAAAGTAGATATCATGATTATTGTTATTATAGTATACTGATCAAGTGATACAGGTATCATGGTTACCTTACAAGTATGATAATAGTAAGTGTCATGAGACATGTAAGAATCTATATGAGTAAGTAAGCTCTTTAGCTAAAATTCATGATACCATTGTTTATGTGAAATGGTTTATATTAAGCAATGATGATGCTATGAGTTGTTACATGCAAACTTATGTTATGATTCTTTCTTTCTATGCAGTCCCGCCAAGCTAACTCGTAGATCATTAAAGTCGGAGCTCGCAACACACTATCAACTCTTATTTTGGTATAGCCAAGTTACTTTACTAAGTATGTCATGTAAAGGAAACATTCATTTTGTGGACATGTTTTAAGAAAGGCTTTTGTAAAGGCTATCAAGTTTATTATTCTTTTGTATATGGCTAAATGATTGGCTAAATTTGACTAAGCATGTGTGTTTGTTGAGATCAATGAAGCATGTAGTATTATTCATAGAATTGGGTTGTTATTGCATCGTTGAATTGTGTATGGATATGATCTTCATTTCAAGGTGGCTAACGGCTTGGTAAATAGCCTGTAAGTGCCCATACAGTTGGACACACGGGTGTGTGTCAAGACCGTGTTAACCCTGCACCTTAGTATTATTAACCATAATAGGCCACGAAAAATCCCACTACCGGTGTCTGTGTGCTATGTAAGACACGCAGTTTGGATATGGGCGTGTTCCTGCACCGCGTTGATTTAGTCGAGATATCAAGGATTAGCACACGGTCTAAGCCCACGGGTGTGTCATGGCGTGTGAAATTAGTCGATAACCTCCACGGTTGGTAGACACGGCGTGTCTAAGCCATGTGGAAATAGTCGATAGCCTACACGGTTTGAGGGCATAGGCGTGTAAGGGTACAGGCGTGTTCCAAGTCACACAGGCGTGTGAACCACCTTCAAAAATGAGTTATTTGATTTTAATTCTAAAATTTTTCGACATGAGTTAAAGGCCTCTTAGGCCCTTGTTATATGTGTTGACTAAGAAAGTGAAGTTTTAAGTTGGAACAAAATTTTATAGCCCGTAAGTACATGTTTCATTGATGTAACATCCTCGATAATTAGGGGCTAAGCATTTTACTTAATTGAATGATGTTGCATGTTTATTTATTAATGAGTATATTTTGGAAGTTATTTAAGCATCATTAATTAAGTGAAGGCTTAGTAAAACTTTTAATTTTTATTAAGAGAGAGAGAGCTAAGTAAATTAGGCCTTAAGAATTAATGGCAAGGAGTTTTACATGCATAAGTTAAGTAATTGGCAAAGTGGTTAAGATGCATGGATGTATGCTTGAGGTGTAAGGTTCAATCTTCTAGCTAGCATTAGGGAAGATTTTAAATTTTTGTTTTCTTCCTTATATGTGTCGGCCAAGAAAGTTCTAGAGTGGATGAGCTTTCATTCATTTTTGGCTAGTTGACCATGTGAAAAAGGAAGTTAAAAACTTAAGGCATGGGATGATAAGTTGGTGATAAGATGAAGGGGACAAAGGCTTGATATTTGGCTATGTTTTGGGATGTGTCCATGGTCATTTGACCATGAATCTAGACGGCATGAAGGCTAAAGGAGAGGCTTAATTGTGTAGCAAATTTTGGATATGATGGGGAAGAAACAAGGAGGAAAAAGGGGGGGATATGTTGGCTTTGATTTGGCCGAATTTGTGCTTTGCCATTAGGGGGGAAAAGTTAGCCAAAAGTCTTTGTTTGTCCATCTTTTCTCATTTTCTCCAAAAGTTCTCTCCTAGCCGAATTTGCCATAGAGTTTAGGTAAAACTTTCTTTTGTTTTGGCTTTCTTCTTTTGACCAATTTTCTTCATTTTGGCCGAATGTACCTTAGACATTTTGGTACACTTTTGCTTTTGATTTAGCCTCAATTGTTTGAACCAAATACAACTTTCTTTCTCCCATTTATTTTTCTTCTTGAAACCGAAACTACAAAGTTCAAAGAACCAAATTCTTCATTTCTCTTCTTTAGTCGAATGCATCTAAGTCTCAAGACTAATCTCCTTCTCTTTGATCATATTCTCTTTTCTTTTCTTTTCATATTATTTTCTCTTATCTTTCTCTCATTGTCGAAACCACATAGGATCAAGAATAACCTCTTTGGCCGAATGTGCAAAAGTTCCTAATCATCTCTTTTCTTTTGAGAAATCACCATAATCATCTTCTTCTCCTCTTTCTTTTCTACCTTCTTTCTTTCCTTCTCTTTCTTTTCCCTTTCTTCTTTTTTCTTAAACCGAAACCACCATTTCTCTTCTTTTGTTAAAGCCTAATCTTGAAGGACTCAAGTAAGAATTCTATCAATTATTTTTTTATCATTTCCTTTCACTTTAGTAAATTTAGAACCATAATCTTTTATTTTCTCTCCTAGGCGAATCTTTTGAAAAGATTTATCAAAATCCTTGTTGAAGACAACCTTTAAGTAACCATTCAATCATCAAGGTAAGATTACTATTTTAGATAATATCAATTTCTTTAGATGGATCACTAATCTACGTTATTTTAGGGCGATCTAAGATCAACAAGATAGGTAAGAAAAGGGTCATATAAGTGTTTGGAAGAGAGGAGGTATTCCTTTACCATCGAACTACAAACGAAGAGCAAGATTTGGGTTAGAGACTTTCCACCGGTTGTGGACCTTCCGCTAACGAGGATCGATTATTCAAGTAGTGCGCATAACCGAACCACTTTACGTTGGTGGAATATCGGCGGTTTTGATCCATCTAGTGGAGAAAACCGCAAATAACTGCTATTCGTGAATCTGAGGGTAAGGATTTAGATCCATCGTTTATAAGTATAGTTTTGCTAACAATAGTATATACTAACCGAGTGTATTAATCAATTAGGTGTGGACGAGCAAGAGGGTATTGTTCTCACTGTTACTAGGTGTGTAACCATACATTAAAAATTTCCATAGATTTATATTGTTAAAAAGTGATTATATGATAGTATGTTTTGTTTGTGGATACCAATCATTGGTATACAAAATTCAGGTATGTTACCCAATATTTCGCTTATTTTGATATATGCATCAATATGAAATAAGCATGACTATATTATGATTTGTGGGTAAATAGCATGAAAATCTGATTTGATATGTATGTGCATGGGCATATGGGTATGTTTAATAAAGGAGGAAGTATTCTGGTGGTTTTACCACAATTCTGGTGACTTCGGTCACATATGTGAAATTGGTGACTTCGGTCACATATTTGACTCGTGGCTTTTGGCCACATATTTGACTCGTGGCTTTGGTCACATATTTGACTCCGGTGGCTTTTGGTCACATATTTGACTTTGGCTTGGCTCCGTGACTTCGGTCACGATTTGAAATTTGACTTGGTCAGTGACTTCGGTCACATCTGCTTTGGTGGCTTTGCCACAATAAGGGCGATGTGCATGTTGACTGCAAAGAATCGCCTTCGATGGTGTGTAGCGGATGGAGGGTCGATTTAGTAATCCCACTGCAGTCTTTGGTTGGTACGGGGGTGTGTAGCGGATGGATATTTAGGTTGGGCTGGGCTTGCATCTCATTTCATAAGTATATCCATGTAATATTGTATGATTATTATTTGATCTGCTATGAAATGGGCCTTTGGGCTAAATTTGAGCTAAAATGGGCCTTTGGGCTAAATATGAGTTAAATGGGCCTTTGGGCTAAATATTTGATTAAATGGGTCTATGGCCATATGTGAAATTTTTGGGCTTGAAAGCATTTCATAAAATGGGCTTTTTAGTGTATGTGTTATACATTGAGTTTATAACTCACCCATTTTTATGGGATAACTTTTCGATAACTCAGAAGTGCGATGGATCTAGACAAAGAAGGATTTCGAGGTGGCAAAGGTTCAGATTAAGTATTGTGGAGATTTTCCAACTTAAACTCTTTAAGTTAAATTTTATTACTTAGACTTTAATTTGGGTTGCCAATATTATGTAATAAGGCCATTATAAACTATCTTTAATTTCGTGTTTGGATTTACTTTTATTTTGCCATGAATAAATATCCATTAAATTACTAAATTGGTTTTTAATAATTATTTAAAAAGGTTTTTGTCTTTAATATATAAATGTTTTCAAGGAAATTTTCTTAAGTTTGGTTTCCTTTTGATTTTATTAATTCCTCCTAAGAATAATGTTTTTAAAGACAAAATTTCTTTACAATGGAATTCCGCTAAAGTTTTACTCAAGGAACATACCAAATCCGGTTAGACTTTTTGGGCCGGGTTTGGGGTGTTTCAACTTGGTATCAGAGCCCAGTTTTAAACTCTCGGCCTTGGGTTTTGAAGCCCACAACGTTTTCAAAATTTTGGCCCAAAGGACTTTTTGAAAATTTTCTTAAGTTAAATGGTTTTATAAGAGCATGGCACTCGGAATTCTTGACCCGATCCATCGTATGTACTTTCATTTGATAAATGATATGAATGTTTGATAAGTCTAAGGAAACTTTAGAGACATGGACCCTAGGTGTATGTGTACTACTACGAAAACCATCAAGATCTGTTTATAAAACTTTCTTTTAATAAGAAGTGAAAAGATTCTAATACATAAGACTTTTCAGAAAAATGATAAGATACGTAGTAGACATGAGCTCTAGGGGACGGGTCGTCGAGGACATGGAAGAGGAAGGATGATCTGCTTTGAACCAGCCCGGTCCGGTCAAGGTTCCGAGAATGAAGCTCCACCACCTACTGTTGGGGCGGATTTTCAAGAACAAAATGAAGGTGGTGACGCAGTATCACAAGTCAGGTCGCTAGTTTTGGAACGAGTAGCGGAAGCTAGTTCTGGAAATGGGTCTCAAAGTCAAGAGTCGAGAGACTTAGATCGAATGGAGCTGAAGTTTTCAGAGGAGTATCCGAGTAGCTCCAAACGTAGCTGAATATTGGTTGGAAGCAATGAGAGAATCATGGACGATATAGATCGACCGATGAAGAGAAATTGAAAGGTGCTATTTCACTTCTTCGTGATGAAGCCTACCAAAGGGTGGCTCACTATCAAGGAGAGTACCCCGTGGATCGTCTGGATTGGGGATATTTTAAAGTGAAATTCAAGGAAAATATGTTGGAGCTAGCTATATCGACTCTCGAGGAAGACATTTCAATCTGTTCAAGGAAACAAGTCTATAGTGAATATGAAGCGTAATTCTTACGACTTAGCCGTTATGCCGGAGGATAGTGGCTACTGAATATGAACGCTATGCCGATTTGAAGATGGACTTAGAGATGAGCTAAGAGTGATGATTGCTCCACACCGTGAAAGAGATTTTGCAATCTTAGTGGAAAGGGCAAGAATTGTCAAGAGGCTAAACTGACCGAGAGATGTAACCGGACAGAGGTCGAGCAAGAATAAGAGAAGCTTTGGGTCTTGGTCGTCCTAAACTTTCGTAAGAAATCAAGGAATGATGGACCGCGAGGTCAACAGATCGCTACGGTGTACAAAGTCGTACTTGTTCTCGCAGGGAAAATGCACTCGAGAGAATGCCGAAGAAAATCGGCGGATGTTTCAAGTGCGGTTCAAGGATCACATGATCAAGGATTGTCCGATGAACTCGAGAAGAACCGCCCAAAGAAGTCGTGGTGCTAATCAGTCGATGTAAGTGGACAAGAACCGATAAGAGGACGTGGTCCAAATGGAAGGGAAATGGTTCTGTAGAGGACGCGAACTTCAGCAGAGGCAAGTGGTAGCTCGAGGCGAGACAACCAGTGTTTGGTGTATGCGCTTCGTCGCAGAGAAGACAAAGGACGCACCGATGTTATCACTGCACGCTTTTGATTTCGGGTTGCCTTTATTGCTTTGATAGATATAGGTCAACTCATTCCTATATCGCTAGTGAAGTATCTGGGACTTTGCATGTGACTTCAAATCTGCATTTAGGAAGATGATCGCATTTAGTCCTCTAGGATGCATGAGTTGTAGACAAACTTTTAAGGAAGTGCCTCTAGAAGTCCAAGGGATACAGCTTCAACCGATTTAATGGAGTTGCCATTCGGAGAATTCACCTAATTTTAGGCATGGACCGGCTTGTGAAGTACCGTGCAAATGTGGATTGTGCCGCTAAGAGAATGTCCTTAAGAACTTTTGATGACAAGGAAGTTGTAGTGATGGGCGAGAGACGGAACTACTTATCTAATGTAGTATCCGCCTTAAGGCGAAAAGATGGTTAGGAAAGGATGCAAGCTTTTCCGATGTTGGTGAATGCTTTGGAGGCTAAGGAAGCAATCATTAATGAAGTCGGACGGTGAATGAATTTGTAGATGTTTTTCCAAAGAACTTCCGTGGTTGCCTCCGGATCGTGAGGTAGAATTCGGATAGACTTATTGCACGAACGGCGCCAGCTTCTATTGCTCCATATAGAATGGCACCAAGGAATTGGTTGAGCTTAAGGCTCGATTCGTGAATTGCTTGATCGTGGATTCATCCGACCTAGTGTGTCTCCATGGGGAGCACCGGTTCTATTCGTGAAGAAGAAGGACGGATCGATGAGGATGTGTATAGACTACCGGTAGTTGAATAAGTCGACCATCAAGAACAAGTATCCTTTGCCAAGGATCGACGACTTGTTCGATCACCAAGGAGTCGCGTATTCTCTAAGATTGATCTAAGGTCGGGTATCATCAGCTTAAAGTGAAAGAAGCGGATATCCATAAGATGGCTTTCCGAACTAGATATGGGCATTATGAATTTCTGGTAATGCCATTCGGATTGACGAATGCCCCACCATTGCTTATGGATATGATGAACCGAATTTTTCAGCCTTACTTGGATCGGCCTGTCGTGGTATTCATAGATGACATCTTGGTGTATTCTAAGTCCAAAGTAGAACATGATGAGCATCTTCTGATTGTGTTGCGAGTTTTAAGAGAAAAGAAGTCAGACGCCAAATTCAAAGAAGTGTGAATTTTGGTGAAAGAAGTTGCATTTTAGGACATGTGGTATCTGCAGAAGGGATTAGGTGGATCCTCAAGATCGAGGTCAGATAGATTGGAAACCACCTAAGTCCGTGAATCGAGGTTCGCAGCTTCTTGGGTTTAGCCGGATATTACCAAGATTCGTCAAGGATTTTCATCGATAGTCGCACCTTTAACGAAATTGCCGAGGAAGGAAGTACCTTTCGTGGGGAAGATAAGCAACAAGAGAGTTTTGAGAAGCTCAAGAAAGTTTTGACTAAGCTCTGCTTTTGATTCACCAAGGTGAAAGGATTTTGTCGTATATGTGATGCTTCTCACACGGATTAGGATGTGTTCGATGCAAGGCGGAAAGGTAGTTATGTGATGCTGCTCTCGCAGCTTGAGACCGCACGAGGTTAATTACCCGACGATGACTTGGAGTTGGCAAATGTAGTCTTTGCTCTTAAGGTTTGGAGACATTACTTATACGGGAAAAGTCGGTGATATACACGGACCACAAAAGTCTGAAATATCTACCGACTCGTAAAGAACTCAACTGAGGCGCAGAAGGTGGATAGAGTTGTTAAAAGACTACGATCGTTTCTATCGAGTACCACCCGTAAGGCGAATGTGGTGGCGTACGCCTAAGTCAAAAAGTGGTGTCGATTTGAGAGCGATGTTTGCACATCTTAGTCTCTACGATGATGGAAGCTTGTTGGCGTAACTTCAAAGTTGCCGACATGGTTAAGTCAAGTAAAAGAGAGATGCTTAATAGATGAAGATCTCGAGTGAAAAGCTTCGACAAAAGTGTAGTGGGAAATTGGAAGATTTCAGATAACAATGACGGAGTATTGTGCTTCAAAGGTAAAGTTTGTATGCCGAAGGATCAGGAGTTGAGACAAAAGATACTTCAGGAATCGCATGGTAGTCCCTATGCTATGCATCCTGGAGGAAATAAGTTATACCGAGATTTGCGAGATCAATTTTGGTGGCCTCGGTCTTAAGCGGAAGTTATCGAGTTTGTAGGGAAGTGCTTGACGGTCGCAAGTTAAGGTGAACATCAAGTACCTTCCGGATTGCTACAACCAATAAAGATTCCGCAATGGAAGTGGGAGAGAATCACCATGGATTTTGTTAGTGGGCTTCCTCACGCCTACTAAGAAAGACTCCATTTGGGTGATAGTGGACCGATTGACTGAAATCGCACATTTTATCCCGCCGGGTTGATTACTCTTTGCGTAAATTGGCAAAGTTATATGTGGTCGAGATTGTGAGATTGCATGGAGTGCCGTTGTCGATAATTTTACGAGATTCAAGATTTACGTCGCGATTTTGGAAAGCATTGCATCGTGCTTTGGGCACCAAATTGGACTTCAAGACGGATTTCATCCTCAATGACGGGTCATCCGAAAGAGTAATCCAGATCTTAGAAGATATGTTAAGGGTTGTGTGATAGATTTCAAGGAAGTTGGGAGGAATTCTTACCGCTATGAAATTTATGACAACAACAGCTTCAATCCAAAGATACTGGATGGCACCATGAAGCACTATATGGACGGAAGTGTCGCACTCCTACGTGTTGGATGTAATTAGGGAACGATGATTTTGGGTCCGTAAATAGTGGTGAATCAAGAAAAGGTTAAGGTAATCCTGCTCGGTTAAAGGAAGCATCGATAGACAAAAATCGACGCAGATTTAAAACTAAGGAAATAGAGTATGCAAGGGGAGACCAAGTTTTCCTAAAGGTTTCACCTTGGAAAAAGTGATGAGATTTGGACGCAAAGGAAACTAAGTCCTGTGTTCATTGGACCTTATCGGATTGTGAAGCGGGTCGGATCTGTGGCATATCGCTTAGATTTGCCTTCGAATTGAAGCAAATGCACGATGTGTTCCATGTTTCAATGTTACGCTACCTACGGCCGGATCCATCTCATATAGTACCAGTTGAGGAGGTGGAATTAAGATCAGATTTGTCATATGAAGAGGAGCCAATTCAAATTCTGGAGCGAGATGTAAAGGTTTTACGGAGAAAATCAGTTCCTCTCGTTAAGGTATTATGGCGAAATCATGGATCAGAAGAAGCTTCGTGGGAACCGGAGGAAGCGATGCGACAGCAATACCCTCACTTATTCCAGCCAGGTAATTTCGAGGACGAAATTATTTTAAGGGGGTAGAACTGTAACATCCTGATAATTAGGGGCTAAGCATTTTACTTAATTGAATGATGTTGCATGTTTATTTATTAATGAGTATATTTTGGAAGTTATTTAAGCATCATTAATTAAGTGAAGGCTTAGTAAAACTTTTAATTTTTATTAAGAGAGAGAGCTAAGTAAATTAGGCCTTAAGAATTAATGGCAAGGAGTTCCATGCATAAGTTAAGTAATTGGCAAAGTGGTTAAGATGCATGGATGTATGCTTGAGGTGTAAGGTTCGAATCTTCTAGCTAGCATTAGGGGAAGATTTTAAATTTTTGTTTTCTTCCTTATATGTGTCGGCCAAGAAAGTTCTAGAGTGGATGAGCTTTCATTCATTTTTGGCTAGTTGACCATGTGAAAAAGGAAGTTAAAAACTTAAGGCATGGGATGATAAGTTGGTGATAAGATGAAGGGGACAAAGGCTTGATATTTGGCTATGTTTTGGGGATGTGTCCATGGTCATTTGACCATGAATCTAGACGGCATGAAGGCTAAAGGGAGAGGCTTAATTGTGTAGCAAATTTTTGGATATGATGGGGAAGAAACAAGGAGGAAAAAGGGGGATATGTTGGCTTTGATTTGGCCGAATTTGTGCTTTGCCATTAGGGGGAAAAGTTAGCCAAAAGTCTTTGTTTGTCCATCTTTTCTCATTTTCTCCAAAAGTTCTCTCCTAGCCGAATTTGCCATAGAGTTTAGGTAAAAACTTTCTTTTGTTTTGGCTTTCTTCTTTTTGACCAATTTTCTTCATTTTGGCCGAATGTACCTTAGACATTTTGGTACACTTTTGCTTTTGATTTAGCCTCAATTGTTTGAACCAAATACAACTTTCTTTCTCCCATTTATTTTTCTTCTTGAAACCGAAACTACAAAGTTCAAAGAACCAAATTCTTCATTTCTCTTCTTTAGCCGAATGCATCTAAGTCTCAAGACTAATCTCCCTTCTCTTTGATCATATTCTCTTTTCTTTTCTCTTTTCATATTATTTTTCTCTTATCTTTCTCTCATTGTCAAACCACATAGGATCAAGAATAACCTCTTTGGCCGAATGTGCAAAAGTTCCTAATCATCTCTTTTCTTTTGAGAAATCACCATAATCATCTTCTTCTCCTCTTTCTTTTCTACCTTCTTTCTTTCCTTCTCTTTTCTTTTCCTTTCTTCTTTTTTCTTAAACCGAAACCACCATTTCTCTTCTTTTGTTAAAGCCAATCTTGAAGGACTCAAGTAAGAATTCTATCAATTATTTTTTTATCATTTCCTTTCACTTTAGTAAATTTAGAACCATAATCTTTTATTTTCTCTCTAGGTCAATCTTTTGAAAAGATTTATCAAAAATCCTTGTTGAAGACAACCTTTAAGTAACCATTCAATCATCAAGGTAAGATTACTATTTTAGATAATATCAATTTCTTTAGATGGATCACTAATCTACGTTATTTTAGGGCGATCTAAGATCAACAAGATAGGTAAGAAAAGGGTCGTCATAAGTGTTTGGAAGAGAGGAGGTATTCCTTTACCATCGAACTACAAACGAAGAGCAGTATCGGGGGTTAGAGACTTTCCACCGGGTTGTGGACCTTCTGCTAACGAGGATCGATTATTCGAAGTAGTGCGTACAACCGAACCACTTTACGTTGGTGGAATATCGGCGGGTTTTGATCCATCTAGTGGAGAAAAACCGCAAATAACTCGCTATTCGTGAACTGAGGGTAAGGATTTAGATCCATCGTTTATAAGTATAGTTTTGCTAACAATAGTATATACTAACCGAGTGTATTAATCAATTAGGTGTGGACGAGCAAGAGGGTATTGTTCTCACTGTTACTAGGTGTGTAACCATACATTAAAAATTTCCATAGATTTATATTGTTAAAAAGTGATTATATGATAGTATGTTTTGTTTGTGGATACCAATTATTGGTATACAAAATTCAAGTATGTTACCCAATATTTCGTTTATTTTTGATATATGCATCAATATGAAATAAGCATGACTATATTATGATTTGTGGGTAAATAGCATGAAAATCTGATTTGATATGTATGTGCATGGGCATATGGGTATGTTTAATAAAGGAGGAAGTATTCTGGTGGTTTTACCACAATTCTGGTGACTTCGGTCACATATGTGAAATTGGTGACTTCGGTCACATATTTGACTCGGTGGCTTTTGGCCACATATTTGACTCGGTGGCTTTGGTCACATATTTGACTCCTGGCTTTTGGCACATATTTGACTCCGTGACTTTGGTCACATATTTGGCTCCTTGACTTTGGCCACGATTTGAAATTTGACTTCGTCAGTGACTTCGGCACATCTGCTTTTGGTGGCTTTGCCACAATAAGGGCGATGTGCATGTTGACTGCAAAGAATCGCCTTCGATGGTGTGTAGCGGATGGAGGGTCGATTTAGTAATCCCACTGTGCAGTCAAGTTGGTACGGGTGTGTAGCGGATGGATATTTAGGTTGGGCCGGGCTTGCATTTCATTTCATAAGTATATCCATGTAATATTGTATGATTATTATTTGATCTGCTATGAAATGGGCCTTTGGGCTAAATTTGAGCTAAAATGGGCCTTTGGGCTAAATATGAGTTAAATGGGCCTTTGGGCTAAATATTTGATTAAATGGGTCTATGGCCATATGTGAAATTTTTGGGCTTGAAAGCATTTCATAAAATGGGCTTTTTAGTGTATGTGTTATACATTGAGTTTATAACTCACCCATTTTTATGGGATAACTTTTCGATAACTCAGAAAAGCGATGGATCGGACAACAAGGATTTCGAGGTGGCAAAGGTGCTCGATTAAGTATTGTGGAGATTTTCCAACTTAAACTCTTTAAGTTAAATTTTATTACTTAGACTTTAATTTGGGTTGCCAATATTATGTAATAAGGCCATTATAAACTATCTTTAATTTCGTGTTTGGATTTACTTTTATTTTGCCATGAATAAATATCCATTAAATTACTAAATTGGTTTTTAATAATTATTTAAAAGGTTTTTGTCTTTAATATATAAATGTTTTCAAGGAAATTTTCTTAAGTTTGGTTTCCTTTTGATTTTATTAATTCCTCCTAAGAATAATGTTTTTAAAGACAAAATTTCTTTACAATGGAATTCGCTAAAGTTTTACTCAAGGAACATACCAAATCCGGTTAGACTTTTTGGGGTGTTTCAACTTAGGTGGAGGAGGAATAGGCCTTGCCTAAGGGATCTAGCGTAATTCATCACGGATCAAGCTAAGTAAAAGAAATCATACTGAATTGAAAGTTGGATAACAAGTGAAGTAATAGGTGGATTCTTCCAGAAGGTATTGTCTTTATCCATTGAGTTTTCTTCAACGTCTTTTCCCAAAGTTTTGTTCTTTTGTCTTTGCATTTAAGTTTAAGTATTTCATCTGCTTTAGATTAATAAACCAATCACTCCATATTTTAGGCTAAATAATAGAAAGAACGTGAGTAATAGTACTTTTTGGTTCCTTGGGTTCGATAAGATATTCTTGCTTGAGCTATACTGAAACACCCCAAACCCGGCCCACGAGCCTTGACCGGATCTGGTATGTTCCCCGGTGTAAACCGTTTCAAATTCTTTTGTTACTTAGGAAAAACTTGTGTGTTTTGAAAGAAAGATTGTTTTGGGTTGGGCTTGAGTTGAAAACAAGTTTATTTCATTATTAAAATCCTTTACTTTAGGTGACAAAACATTTAGGCTTTGTTTTAAAAATAAATTTACTTAATCTTTAATTGATAAAAATTCGTAAAATAATAATTAAAAGAATAATAAAGTAGTTCAACTATGGCCTTATTACATCAAAATAATTCCCAAAATATAAATTCAAAATACTTAAAATAAAATGGTCCAAATAAAAATGAATTTCTTGCTGAGCATAGCCATCCCTAAGCTTCTGCCGGCCCGGTCCATCACTAATCGTCACCTGGAAAATAATCCCATAGCGGGGTGAGTCAATAGACTCAATGTGTAACCAACACTAAAATTTAATATTTCAGGCATACAATATCATACATGTTCATAAAGCATTTAAACAATATGATGCAACCCGAACCCAAACCTATATGCTATCCGCTACACACCACCCGTACCATCACACTTTGCTTGTGGGACTACTAAGTCAACCCTCCTTCCGCTACACTCCATATCGCGGTCTTAGGTCAACGCATTCGTGGTCTTAGGTCACCACGTTCAGATTTCGTGGTCTTAGGTCACCACATTCAGATTCTTGTGGTCTTAGGTCACCACATTCGGATATCACGGTCTTAAGTCACCGTGTTTGTGGTCTTAGGTCACCACATTCACTTCCCTTTTCATATAACCCATATGCCCCATATTTCATACACAATATGCAAAATCATGCCTTAATTCACATTCTTATCACTTTTCACATGTTAAAAATAACATATATTCATATTCCTAGTAGGAGTAGGAAACATACCTTAGTACTTTGTACCATAGTATGGTACCTTAGCCATATTCACATTTTTATAAACATACACATTTAATTTAAAACATAGCCATGAACATATTATGGTACCTTAGCCATATTCACATTCTTATAAACATACACATTTAATTTAAAACATAGCCATGAACATATTAAAACTTAGGGTAGGGTACACACTGATTTCACTTAACGATTTCACTTGAAATCCCGAATTTCGATCTTAGATCTTTAACTCCCTACATTCGGCCCATATTAAATATTTAATGAAAAACTCATTCGGCCATAAAACCAAATCCTAGTAGGATTTGTGTACTAAAACTTACCTTAATATCGATTTGCTTATTACTCAAATCCCGAAAACTTTGTTATTCTTCTCCTCATTCTACCAAACACGGATCTCTACATAAGTTAGTTTCGCTTTTAACAATTATGAAATAGATCTAGATATCCAAAATAGGCCTTGGCGAACATACCTATGTGCTCACCTTGTGGATTTTAAATCCAAAATTCACCGAATAACTAGGGAACACGCGACCTATGGTGTACCTTCGGAAAGAACTTCTCCTTCTTGTAGTTGACTTAAACAAATCCCAAAAGATCTCTTCAAAGTTTTGGCAACAAGATATTAATGGGGTTAGTCCTAGATTTCGCAAATCTTAAAAGAAAAGGATGAAACCGAATGAGATCTTATCCCTACTTGAAGAAATCGATTGCACCTTCACTTCAACCTTGATTATGGCTAGATGATGATCTCACAACTTTCGCTTTTGGAGGGATTAGAAAGAAAAGAGAAGGAAGAATAAAGATGGAGGATTCTTGCTAGAACACAATGTATTTGACTGGCAAAAATAAAAAGAAGAAGATTTGGTGAAGAGAATTACAGAGGCTTTCAAAGAATGAAAATAATGCGAATGGCCTCTCTTTTCCTTTTATAGCCGAAATTACTAACTTAGAATCCCTTACTTGGCCATCACTCTTCTATTTTGATAGCTTTATCTCTTTAATTATCATCTAAAATAAAAGATAATTCAAAGAACTATCCTTACTTAGCGAAATTATTAAACTCAAAGTCCCTTACTTGGCCATCACTTCTCCTTATTTTCCTAATTAAAGAATAATTCCTCATTTATCTCTTGAAAATAATCTAAAATAAATCCATTATTTATCCCCTAATTAGCGAATTTAAAAGAGAATGAAACTCCTCTTTGCAAGCCTTGTGCTGTCCACCTCAATGCTTCTAGAAGCAAAAATAAAACTTCTTTTATTTGCTTCCCATGTGACTCGAACTCAGGCCCAACACCCTTGCATGTGGCGCCATTTCCAGAGGCCCTAAGTGGCATCTCCAGGCCACTTTTCCAAGCCTGTTTGTGTGTCAAATTTGGCCACCTTGCCTTAATTTCCTCTTTTAAACTTTAAAACTCAACATTTCTAAGTCATTTCTAAGTTTCCAAAAATTTTCGTTTAGCTCTTTAAACTTGACATTTCCTTACATTTCCAAGTTTCCAGAAATGTTCACTTTCCTCTTTTGAATCATTTCTAAATCATTTCTTACATTTCCCTACATTTCCTTACATTTCCTTACATTTCCATACATTTCCATACATTTCCATACATTTCCTTACATTTCTATACATTTCCTTACATTTCCATACATTTCCATACATTTCCTTACATTTCCAAGGTTCTAAAAATGCACACCACATATCACAGTAAACATGCTATTTCATAAAATTAAGCAAAAATGCACACAATGGGATTCGAACCTCTTCTCTCAAAGTACTTCACTTGATTCCATAACCCTTGCACCTTAGGTGGCGTCCCTTGCCACTTTTTCCACATCACTTCTTATTTTTAACTTAAAAACCAATAATTGTCCAAAGCTTTCTCTTCAATCCTAGGATTTTAAAAACCCTTAATTCACTTCCAAACACTGCCAAAACCTACTACTCATGAATTATGCACAAACGCATAACCCGTAATCTAGGATGTTACAGTTCTACCCTCCTTAAAAATAATTTTGTCCTCGAAATTACTTACTAACAGTCGTACAATCCTTCTCACCGCACTTATGCTTATGCTGTGCACTCTGATCTTAATAGAACCATCATTCTTTCCAGGCACAATCTCTAAGTTCACGTCCCTCGAACTCATTTCTAACGTCACGATTTAATCGATTAAGAAGTTTTATGTATTAAAAATTTTGTTTCACCGATTAACTGCCAAGAAGTTTTATGGAAAGAATTTTTTTTGGAAGTGGTTCTTTCGTATTCATACATGCACACAGTCTTTACATTCATACATCCATCAATCAATTATGAACTTTCGTTCATTCAGAGAAATATTGTTCTTTAGAAGTGGTTCTTTCGTTCATTGTTGTTGTTTTTCCACTACCCAGGGGTATTTTCGTAATTTGCCCTACAGGGGTATTTTCGTAATTTGTTGAAATAAGGTCCCTTGGTGATTTGGTCAATAATGGTATTTTGGTAATTTTTGAGATCCCGGGAGTATTTCAAAAATTTTGAAATTACAGGGGTATTTCGGTAATTAACCAGGGTAAATTTGTAAATCTCAATAAATCAAGGGTATTTCAAAATTTGCAAAACTTGAGGGTTCTTTTTGAGAATTTGTTTTCCAAATCGGTGATGTTGCAAAAATTTTGAAAATCAAGGTCATTTTGGTAATTTTATCAATCGGGGGTAATTCCGTAAATTTTCAAATTGGGGTATTTTGGACTTTCACAAAATAGGGTTTTTAAATACTTTTACAAAGTGAGGAAATTTTATTGAAATCAAGGGTAATATGGAAATTTTAGAACCAAGGGCATTTTAGTAATTTCCACCCCTAAGGGTATTTCGGTAATCTTGTAAATCGAGAATTCTTAGAAAGTTTTTTTTTAAAAATAATTTTCATAATTCAAAAGGGTAGTTTGTTGACTTTTAAAACTAGGGTTTCTATAAAAATGTGGCTAGTCCCTTTCGGGTTTTAGTTATTGGGTTTAGCCGATGACTAAGTCCTCTTGGTTAGCGTGAACGATTACTACGCACTAGGTAGGATTCGAGTAAAGAGGAGGTGAGTCACTAGGACCGCTTAAATACCAAGCTCTTCTTGAATCCACTCCTGAGACATGCGCACAACAGCTACCACACCTAGCTCTACGACTTAATCACTGTGTTTGTCTAATGGTTCTTAAGTCTTATGTACTTGTGTTTTTGAGTAGACTAGTCCTAGGGTTCAATGATCCTAGTTCACTAATCTACGTTGCCATAAAAGTCCATACATTCCACATATTCAAATCACTTGAAGTCAAGTACTTACTTGGTGGACTTGGTTGAGACTTAGTGGGCCATGCCGAAAAACTCGCTTAATTCACAAAATCCTTTGGGCTTAACTTTGAAAACGTTTTGGGCCTTAAACCCAAGGCCGAGAGTTTAAAACTGGGCTCTGATACCAAATTGAAACACCCCAAACTTGGCCCACGAGCCTTGACCGGATCTGGTATGTTCCCCGGTGTAAACCGTTTCAAATTCTTTTGTTACTTAGGAAAAACTTGTGTGTTTTGAAAGAAAGATTGTTTTGGATTGGGCTTGAGTTGAAAACAAGTTTATTTCATTATTAAAATCCTTTACTTTAGGTGACAAAACATTTAGGCTTTGTTTTAAAAATAAATTTACTTAATCTTTAATTGATAAAAATTAGTAAAATAATAATTAAAAGAATAATAAAGTAGTTCAACTATGGCCTTATTATATCAAAATAATTCCCAAAATATAAATTCAAAATACTTAAAATAAAATGGTCTCAATAAAATGAATTTCTTCTCGAGCATGGCCATCCCTAAGCTTCACGCCGGTCCATCACCGATCGTCACCGGAAAATAATCCCACAACGGGTGAGTCAACAGACTCAATGTGTAACCAACACTAAAATTTAATATTTCGCATACAATATCATACATTTTCATAAAGCATTTAAACAATATGATGCAACCCAACCCAAACCTATATGCCATCCGCTACACACCACCCATACCATCCTCGCACACTATGGGGACTACTAAGTCAACCCTCCTTCCGCTACACTCCATATCGCGGTCTTAGGTCACCGCGATTCGTGGTCTTAGGTCACCACGTTCAGATTTACGTGGTCTTAGGTCACCACATTCGATTCTTCGTGGTCTTAGGTCACCACATTCAGATATCACGGTCTTAGGTCACCGTGTTTGTGGTCTTAGGTCACCACATTCACTTCCCTTTTCATATAACCCATATGCCCCCATATTTCATACACAATATGCAAAATCATGCCTTAATTCACATTCTTATCACTTTTCACATGTTAAAAATAACATATATTCATATTCCTAGTAGGAGTAGGAAGCGTATTTTAGTACTTTGTACCATAGTATGGTACCTTAGCCATATTCACATTTTTATAAACATACACATTTAATTTAAAACATAGCCATGAACATATTATGGTACCTTAGCCATATTCACATTCTTATAATACACATTTAATTTAAAACATAGCCATGAACATATTAAAACTTAGGGTAGGGTACACACCTGATTCGCTTAACGATTTCACTTGAAATCCCGAATTCCGATCTTAGATCTTTAACTCCCTACATACGGCCCATATTAAATATTTAATGAAAAGCTCATTCGGCCATAAAACCAAATCCTAGTAGGATTTGTGTACTAAAACTTACCTTAATATCGATTTGCTTATTACTCAAATCCCGAAAACTTTGTTATTCTTCTCCTTGTATTCGGCCAAACACTGGATCTCTACATAGGTTAGTTTCGGCTTTTTAACAATTATGAAATAGATCTAGATATCCAAAATAGGCCTTGGTGAACATACCTATGTGCTTACCTTGTGGATTTTAAATCCAAAATTCACCGAATAACTAGGGAACACGCTGCCTATGGTGTACCTTCGGAAAAGAACTTCTCCTTCTTGTAGTTGACTTAAACAAATCCCAAAAAGATCTCTTCAAAGTTTGACAACAAGATATTAATGGGTTAGTCCTAGATTTTGGCAAATCTTAAAAGAAAAGGATGAAACCAAATGAGATCTTATCCTTACTTGAAGAAATCGATTGCACCTTCACTTCAACCTTCAGATTATGGCTAGATGATGATCTCACAACTTTCGGCTTTTGGAGGGATTAGAAAGAAAGAGAAGGAAGAATAAAGATGGAGGATTCTGCTAGGACACAAGGTATTTGACTTGGCAAAAATAAAAGAAGAAGAAGATTTGGTGAAGAGAATTAGCAGAGGCTTTCAAAGAACGTAAAATAATGCGAATGGCCTCTCTTTTCCTTTTATAGCCGAAATTACTAACTTAGAATCCCTTACTTGGCCATCACTCTTCTATTTTGATAGCTTTATCTATTTAATTATCACCTAAAATAAAAGATAATTCAGCAACTATCCTTACTTAGCCGAAATTATTAAACTCAAAGTCCCTTACTTGGCCATCACTTCTCCCTTATTTTCCTAATTAAAGAATAATTCCTCATTTATCTCTTGAAAATAATCTAGAATAAATCCATTATTTATCCCCTAATTAGCGAATTTAAAGAGAATGAAACTCCTCTTTTGCAAGCCTTGTGCCATCCACCTCTGTGCTTCTAGAAGCAAAAATAAAACTTCTTTTACTTGCTTCACATGTGACTCGAACTCAGGCCCAACACCCTTGCATGTGGCGCCATTTCCAGAGGCCCTAAGTGGCATCTCCAGGCCACTTTTCCAAGCCTGTTTGTGTGTCAAATTTGGCCACCTTGCCTTAATTTCCTCTTTTAAACTTTAAAACAAAACATTTCTAAGTCATTTCTAAGTTTCCAAAAATTTTCGTTTGGCTCTTTAAACTTGACATTTCCTTACATTTCCAAGTTTCCAGAAATGTTCACTTTCCTCTTTTGAATCATTTCTAAATCATTTCTTACATTTCCCTACATTTCCTTACATTTCCATACATTTCCTTACATTTCCATACATTTCCATACATTTCCTTACATTTCCATACATTTCCTTACATTTTCATACATTTCCATACATTTCCTTACATTTCCAAGGTTCTAAAAATGTACACCACATATCACAGTAAACATGCTATTTCATAAAATTAAGCAAAAATGCACACAATGGGGTTCGAACCTCTTCCCTCAAAGTACATCACTTGATGCCATAACCCTTGCACCTTAGGTGGCGTCCCTTGCCACTTTTTCCACATCACTTCTTGTTTTTAACTTAAAAACCAATAATTGTCCAAAGCTTTCTCTTCCATCCTAGGATTTTAAAAACCCTTAATTCACTTCCAAACATTGCCAAAACCTACTACTCATGAATTATGCACAAACGCATAACCCCTAATCTAGGATGTTACATATACTACTGTTCGATAGGTGCGCTTGCCTCTATCGTTGTCACAGTCAGTCTATAGGTTCGATCACTCTTTTATAAATGTTAAAATTAGACTATTTTGCAGCGATCAAGTTTTTGGCGCCATTGCCGGGGACTTTTAAAATATTACGAGAGCTCTATTTTTATTACTCTAGCCATTATTACTATTTTTACTTTGCTAACTTTTCTTTTATTTTTCGATAGATAATTCTAGTTCTTCAAAGGAATGGCACTGAATAATTATCGGTGGCAAGGCATGGGACAATTCCTCATCAAGCAACCAAGATTTTCAACATCGACGTGGTCACCAAAGTTATCTAATCGCCTCAAATAATGAATAAAAGATTGATGGTTTGAGTAATCTCTCAGTACACCCAAGTCTTTGCATTATAACTCGAATCGAGAGGCGTGGCGAATCCTGAGTACCCATCCTACGGATATGGAATGAAAAATGAACAAGTCTACTATTCAGGTAACTACTCTAGATGTCAAAATAATTTTTATAGTGACACTTATACCACAGGATGGAGGTACCATCCTGACTTCTTGTGGAATGATCAAAGACAGGATTTTCCTCCAAACTTTCAACAACCTTATCCACAGGAAAGGTAATCAAACCTCGAAGAGATTCTGACAAAATTAGTGACAGCTACAAACTCTCGTCTTCAAAAGGCTGAAGAAACACTTGATGAACAACAAAGATCGATCGAGGGAATCAAAATTCAGGTAAGAGAAATCATCACGTCGGTTGGACTACTTATTGAGATATTATGTGAAATACGGACATAGATTTTTTCCAAAGGCACACAAAGAGTAAAAGCGAGCTACACTAAGGAGTGGCAAAGAGTTAATTGAACCACAAAGAAAAACACCACATGAAATTATCAAGAAAAAGATTGTAGAAGGTGAAAACGATAAACCATTGCCTACAGAAAATAAAACAAAAATTCCATATCCAAGAAATTGAAGAAAGAACAATTGGATGCTCAATACGGTAAGTTCCTCGAACTCTTTAAACAAATACATATTAACTTACCTTTCGTTGAAGCTATTTCACAGATGCCAAAGTATGCAAAATTCTTAAAGGAACTTCTTACGAACAAAAGGAAGCTTGAGGAGGTATCCATGGTAGAGCTTAACAAAGAATGTTCAGCCCTTCTCCAAAATAGACTACCACAAAAATTAAAAGATCCAGGGAGTTTCACTATTCCTTACTTAATTGGTAGTTTAAACATCAAGAAAGCATTAGCAGACTTAGGCGCTAGTATTAATCTAATGCCTTACAAATTATTTAAACAGCTAAATCTTGGGGAACCAAATCCCACTAGGATGAGTATTCAATTAGCTGATAGATCTATTAAATATCCTTGGGGAATTATTGAAGATGTCTTGGTCAAAATTAATAAATTTATTTTTCTTATTGATTTCGTTGTGTTAGACATGGATGAAGACATTATCGTTCCTTTAATCTTAGGGCATCCCTTTTAGCCATCGCTAGAGCTATTATTGATGTAGGTAATGGTAAACTAGCTCGAGAATAGGGATGAAGAAATTATCTTTCAACTCTGAATGCCATGCGATATTCTAAAGAACAAAATGATTCCTGTTATTTCGCCGACACTCACGATCATATTATAAAGAATTCATTACAGAAATTATACAAGGTGACACATTGGAATTGTGTCCAGCTCAAGAAGAGGGGGAAGAAGATAAAGACAATGAGTCGAATCTAAAAATGTCATCATATGAACAACGGAGAGAGGAAAGCATCAAGAAAGATAATGAAATAAAACAAAAACCCTCCATCGTAGAGCCACCCAAATTGGAACTCAAACAGTTACCAAAACACCTAGAGTACGCATTCCTTGGAGACAATTCTACACTACCAGTAATCATCTCCTCAGAATTAAAATCCAAAGAAAAGAAGGAACTGATAAAAGTACTAAAAGAACACAAGAAAGCCATAGCTTGGAAAATTTTCGATATCAAGGGAATAAGCCCCACATTCTGCACCTACAAAATTTTGATGGAAGAAGAATATAAACCATGTGTGCAACCTCAGAGACGTTTAAACCCCAACATGAAAGAAGTGGTCAAAGCCGAGATAATTAAACTTCTAGATGCAGGAATAATTTATCCTATTTCTGACAGCACTTGGGTAAGTCCTATGTAGGTAGTCCCAAAGAAAGGAGGAATGACGGTAGTACCCAATGAAAAAAATGAGTTAATTCCCACAAGAACAGTTACAGGATGGAGAGTCTGCATAGACTATAGAAAGTTGAATGATGCCACCAGAAAAGATCATTTTCCTTTGCCTTTCATAGAACAAATGCTAGAAAGATTATCCGGGCATATGTACTACTGCTTCCTGGATGGACTCTCCGGATACTTTCAAATCCCCATAGCTCTTAAAGACCAAGAAAAAACAACATTTACATGCCCATACGGTACGTTTGCTTATCGTAGAATGCCTTTTGGATTACGTAATGCCCCTATTACTTTTCAGCGCTGCATGTTGGCAATCTTCGATGAACTCGTGGAGGACATCATGGAGGTATTTATGGATGATTTCTCGGTATTCGGTAATTCTTTCCATCTTTGCCTTAAAAATTTAAAACGAGTTCTAACGAGATGTGAAGAAACAAACCTTGTTCTAAATTGGGAGAAATGCCATTTTATGTTTAGAGAAGGGATTGTATTAGGATATAAGATTTCTAGTAAAAGAATTGAGGTAGATAAAGCAAAAGTTAAAACCATAGAAAATTACCTCCCTTAGCTCACCAAGGCTATTATAAGTTTTTAGGACACGCAGGTTTTTATAGAAGATTTATTAAGGATTTTTCTAAAATAGCTAAGTCTTTGACAAAATTACTAGAAAAAGATGTTCCTTTTAATTTCAATCAGGAATGTTTAGATGCATTCAATGTCCTTAAGGATAAATTAGTAAATGCTCCGATTATAATTGCACCTGATTGGAACTTACCCTTCGAATTAATGTGTGATGCAAGTGACTTTGCAGTAGGTGCAGTTTTGGGACAACGAAGAGACAAGCATTTTCAGCCAATCTAGTACACTAGCAGAACATTAACACCCACGCAAGAAAATTACACCACGACTGAGAAAGAATTGCTAGCTGTAGTTTTTGCTTTTGACAAATTTAGACAATATCTAATATTATCTAAAGTTGTTGTTTACACTGATCATTTAGCTCGTCGTTATCTTTTAAACAAACCTGATGCAAAACCTAGACTAATACGATGGATTTTACTCTTACAGGAATTTGACTTGGAAATACAGGATAAGAGGGGAGTTGAGAATCTCGCAGCAGATCATCTTTCAAGACTCGAAAATCCATACACCAAAGAGCTTGATGAACATGAAATAAATGATTCGTTTCCTGAAGAATGCCTCTTTTCTATAACACATTCTAAGTACCTGGTTTGCAAATATTGCAAACTATCTAGCACCTAACATCCTACTAAGAAAATTGACACATCACCAAAAGAAGCGATTCTTTGCTGATGTGAAAAATTATTTTTGGGAGGGTCCCTTTCTTTTCCGCATATGTGGAGATCGGGTAATTCAAAGATGCGTTACAAGGATAGAGGCAAGCAAAATCCTGGAACATTGTCATTCAGGACCATCAAGAGGACACTACAGTGGTATTAAGAAAGCACACAAAATACTCGAATCAGGTTTTTATTTCCCCACTCTATTTAAAGATGCCAATAGGTATGTTACCTCGTGTGACAAATGCCAAAGAACAGGTAACATCTCTAAACGTGATGAAATACCTCAAACATATATGCTATCATGTGAAATATTTGACGTATGGGGTATTATTTTATGGGACCATTCACGAGTTCATTTGGAAATAAATACATCCTAGTAGTAGTTGATTACATGTCAAAATGGGTAGAAGCGAAAGCCTTACCTACCAATGATGCTAGGGTTGTAGTTAAATTTCTCAAGAGACTATTTTCCCGATTTGGTACACCTAGAACCATCATCAGTGATAGGGGTACTCATTTCTGTAGTACACAATTTGAAAAAGTCTTAAAGAAATTTGGAGTATGCCACAGAACAGCCACCCCTTATCATCCCCAAACTAGTGGGCAAGTTGAGGTAGCAAACCAAGAGCTTAAGCGCATTCTAGAAAAAACAGTTGAATCAAATAGAAAAGATTGGGCAGTTAAAGTAGATGATGCTTTATGGGCTTATAGAATAACATTCAAAACACCTCTAGGGACATCCCCATACAAGCTCGTATACGGAAAAAGTTGTCATCTACCATTCGAGTTAGAACACAAAGCTTTCTGGGCAATAAAATTTTTAAATACTAACCATGACCTTGCAGGAAAGAGAAGAATGATACAGATAAACGAGATAGATGAATGGAGAACGGAAGACTACGAGAACTCAAGGTTGTACAAAGAAGCAACAAAGTGATGTCATGATGCCCGCCTCAAGCAAGCAAGACATTTCGAAGTAGGAGACCTAGTCCTATTATACAATTCAAGGCTTAAATTATTCCTTAGGAAGTTAAAATCCAGATGGTCAGGCCCATTCATGATCAAAACAATATTTCCATATGGCACCATTGAGGTAACTCATCCCACTAAAGGTACATTCAAGGTAAATGGTCACCGACTTAAGATTTATAATGGTACAGATCTTGGAGATACAAGAGAAGAGTTTATGCTCCATGAACCTTCCTTTAGAACTAAAAACAGGGAGAGTCTAGCTTAAGACTATAAATGAGTGCTTTTTAGGAGGCAACCCGAGCACTAAACACATTAACTTTGTTTTGCAAAATCTAACAAAAATGCAGGATCATTAACATGGCCGTAAACACGGGCGTGCCCATAATCGTGCATAAATAGGGAAAACCTCTCTGTTCCAACATGGGCTGCGATAAAATCACACGGGCGTTCCTTATAACCGTGTGAGGCTACTGACATATCGAACACAGCTGGAACACGGGCGTGCACCGTGACCATGTGAACATACTGACTTATTGAGAACGGGCGTATCAAATTATCACACGGGCGTGCTAAAGACCCTAAATCGCACCCAATTCCAAGCAATCGTGAAAAGCACGGGCAGTTCAAATTTAACACGGCCGTGTCAGGTGGCCATGTTCCCCTCCTTATATAAGAAAATTAACTGGAAACCCTCCCCCATTTTAAACCCTAGACAAAATTCTCAGCCTCCTTCCCTAAAATTTCCACTATACCCACACCCTCCACCACCCGAAACTACCTCTCCCTACCTTTTCCTTAGCATAACAGATCAAAAACAAGTCGCACGCCCGCAACACAACCGTGCTACCATACGCCACACTGCTGCCACCGCCGTGCTTCACTCGTGTTCGTCGCATATAACCACCCCTAGTTCCTTTTTCTTCATATTTTTAATTATTTTCTCTTTATTTAAAAGTTATAGTTGATTTTAGACTCAAAAGACCTGATTCACTTTTAGTTTTTAAGTATTTTTACTTTCATCTTCTTCTTGATTGATTTATTAATTGTTTCATTCTATTTTGATTTCAAATCTTTTTAATATATATTCTGCTTTAGCATTTTATTTTATGCTGATTTTTCTTCCCTTCATTGCAGAATTGATACTCTATTTCTAAATTTTAGTTAAACGTTAAATTATAATTCTCATACACCATGACTGATTCCAATGAAATCTTTGTTTACCTTTTGTTATTGTATTCATAACTAAATAATGATTTTAGTTAAGAATTGTTCATAAGATTAACGATTTTAGTATTTGTTCTTCAAAGAAGCATCTATCTTGGCTATTGACTATGATTATTGTTAAATTCATGGCTGTATAAAAGAGGTGTATCTCTTTTTAATTATGTTGCAGGAATTATGTCATCATCACGTCTTAAAAGGGCCGTTCCAAGCAAGAAAAGAAAAGCACCTCGACCATCTTCGGCTAGCGCCTCATCAGAAATTCGACACCGCTTCCTCTGATTTAATCAAAACACTCAGGAAGAATGATATAAGGCATTCCGGGAATGTCTTTTAGGCACAGGAAGATGTATGGACTGGAATGCAATAGAACAAATCAGACTGACAACCGATATTCGAGCCCTCATGGCAACAGAGCCATAGGAGCAGTTCTTCTCTATAATCGAGCCTACTTACTTGGAACTCACACTTGAATTTTGTTCCACCTTCACACTGCAAACAGTGATGGCTCAGTATGACGACCCCGGCACTATCCAATTTCATCTCGGGGGCACAATACGACGATTAAGCGTACCACAATTTGGCACGGCCCTTGGTCTCTAAACTCTGGAATTTATTGAAGAAAATCCTCTAGACGATTTAAACCGTGACCTGCACATCACTCAAATCGCTTTCACCGCAAAGCTTACACCCTACTACAAGAAACTATAACCCCGGCTGTTCAAAGGCGACCGCCCTTTCCCCAGCTCTCATGTATATTCATGCTATCCTTGCTCACACAATTACAGGTCGCAAAGAGAGCACAGGCATCGTTAATAAACAAGACGTCTACTTCTTGTCATGCATGTCTGATGGACATGTTTTTGATGTGACGTATTTTATTGCATGCGCAATGCAGCATCAGACAGAGGCACACAGAAAGGGCATCATTTCAATGGGGCCATACATAACACGATTAGCTCAGCACTTTAATCTCCTCGACACCGATTAGCAGAGGTCCTCACTCACACTGATTGGATACATGACACCCCAAGGGATACAAACAATGTTACATATGAATATGATCAAACGACGTCGTGGAACGGACCCTCCTCAATACAGACTAGTTACAGAGGAGGAGGTGCCCGAGGATATTCCTGATGATGTGCCACCAGTCCCGAGCCAGCAGCCATCATGTTCAGCGACTTCATTGGCAGATACCTCTGCATGCCTCACTCAGCTCGAGCACTATTGTACCCAGTAGCCATCGCAATGCTCGATGTCTTGATGGGATCGAGGCCACCCTCAAAGAATCATCATCACTTTCACATATCGCCACCAGCACCACCCTCAGATCCAATAAAGATGAGAACTTCGAGTTCTCATAGATTGTTTTTGACATATATTTTTCCCTATTTTAAATGTTTGATTAAACGATGCTTCTATTTTTAAACTTTATTAGTATTTCATATTAGTATTTTTATTTTTATTCTTATTTTTATACCATTGGCTATCTAACCTCATAAGCAATCCCTATTCAAAAATTATTAACTAAGTGATTTTACAGAATAAATTATACCCGCACGAACACATATTCACATAAACATCACCCGAGGAATGTACTTTGGACTCCATCCAAAAATTCAGAAAGTGTCACTTTCTCCCTTCTCTTTTGATTTATCCCATTACTATCATTATTTATCTTTGTACATTGAGGACAATGTACATCTTAAGTGTGGAGGTAATAGTGTCTAACTTTTTGCATAATTCGCAAAACCCTGAAATTAGTCTTGATCTTAAGTATTATTCTCATATTATTAATTAGGATGAAATTTCTAATGATTTATGATTTTATTGATATGTTTTAGAACAAATCATAGTTAATTGTGCATTGATGATTAAATTTGAAGAATATTAGAGAATCAAGCATGATAAGTCTATTTTTCAAAAATAAAAATTGATAGGTTGTTGAACTATATGAGTATCACTTTGAAATTTGAAATCTATAGGGATTGATGTCAAAAACATCCATAATTTCTGTGAGATATTGAGCCTTATAGAGCATATATTATTTTTCATGCTCACATTTATTGATATTGAGTGTGTCAACTTTGAACTGTTATTCTAGAACTTGCCTTGTTTATCCATATCGAGACCACAATAATGATTTGATATACTGAGATGATAAAGGCACCTAGGTTTTAACTCGTTCACTCCACTAAAAAGCCTACCTACATAAATAACCCTTAGTGAACCCCGTTGAATCCTAACAACCTTTTTATTGACTCACCCACTAATATTAACCCAAAATCCCTTTGTATTTGTTATCAACATTCTTTTGACTACCCCTCTATCGAGAATTGACTTGATCAATTGCCAAATTAGGTTATTTCAATTATCAAAGTTCCTTCTATCAAGTTTTACTTAGTTTATTCTTAAAAAAAAAAATCCAAGTTTATTCAATATTAGTAGTATAAAAGACCTTAGAGCAATTAAACTCCAATTGTTGAAGAAAAGCTCGATTAAAGTATTATCAAATTTTAAAGTGAAGAAAATACTCTTTATTATAGAGTAATTATCAATAGTGGTATTATTACTCTTCATTCGATGTAAATATTCATATTTAGTTCATTATTTTTAGATTAGGTAATTAGTCAATTCAATCTCGATTTTAACTCTCTAATTCAGCCTTTATCCACACCTTTTAACCCAAGCCCCGTTACAACCCTAATAACGACCTTTTGATCTGTTTATCATCTTATATACAGTGGTGGAGATTTGATTTTCAGGCAAGCCTATGGGATTAACTTTTGAGGTTCGACTTTTGAGCGCTTTTTCTTGATCCTTAAACACTTTGAGTGCTTTGAGTGAATCTTTAGTGAGGATGTCAATCCTTATCAGTTTTGAATCAAAGGAAATTATTTAAATAAGGGGAGACACCTATGTTTTCATGCTACAAAATCATGACTTATCTCGTTTGAATCTTTAGGGCATTTTGAGCTAAATGATCCATGTATAAATTATCTATGAATTATGATGAGGCATTGTCAATGGGAATTATGAATTTTGAAAAGTTCGTTTTAATTGTAAGTTGAGAATTTTGCTTGAGGACAAGCAAAAGCTTAAGTGTGGGGGTATTTGATAAACCGTAAAAGTAACATATTTTAATCCCACATTTAGTATGCTTTTGGATGAATCTATCCTTAATTTATGCAAAAAGATGCTCTTAATCTTTTCTTTTCGTGTCTTATACTCAAGAAAGCACCTTAGAACGAAAAGGACACAAAACGGGCTTAAAACGGACCAAATTGGGCCAACCCAAGAAATCAGCACGGCCTGGACTTCATTCCACACGGCCGTACCTCGATAATTATTTAAAACATGACCTATCCCTGATTTACACGACCGTGCCTCGTCAAAAAAAGCCCAACACGGCCTGACCCAGATGTACACGGCCGTACCCCAATTGGCAGACCCGAAGCACGGCCTCTACCCAGATATTGCACAGGCGTGTCATAGCCATGCCTAAATCAACAGAATAGAGACACGGGCTGGACCACGATTAACACAGACGTGTCAAGACCGTGCCCCTACCGCAGAAAAGAGTAATTTCACTCAGAATTGGATGCTTGGAGCCCAAGAAACGCAATCCTAAGTCCACTCAAACACTTAGGATGAATTTCACTTGAATTACGAATACTTAGGAGCCAAGTAAAGCATCCCAAATGTCTATATAAAACAATCTAAGGCAGCAATTCGAGGGCGTCAGGTTTTAGCAGAGCTTTGCCAGAGCTTTACTCGTTTACAAAATTACTCGAAGATAGCCAGTTGATCCATCTCGAAGAGTCAGAATTCTACTCAAGACGGAAAATCTCTCCTTCAATTCCTTTAGGGGGTTTTAGGGATTTCTTATGTTTTGTTTTATCTTTTCTCTTGAGATGTTTTCTTATTTTATTATGAACTAGATCCTTCAGATACCTGAAGGGGATGAAACCTATGATGGATTTTGTCATTTGATCTATTGGTTTATATGATAAATACTTAGTTTGTTCTTAATTATGTGGCTTAATTTAATCTGATGTGCTTAGGTGGAGGAGGAATAGACCCTGCCTAAGAGTAGATCTAGCATAATTAAACGGAGTTGATCGGGCGCCTAGAGATAGGGTTACAAGATTTTGCCAGATTAGGGTAAAACCTAATATGGGAGTCCATTAATCGATTTACTACTTCCTTAGGGGGTTATTATAAGAGAACGAGAGTTCCATTAATTAACCTAAGGTTAGACGTTATTCACTTCGAGAGACGGTTTAATATAGGTTAGGGAGTCTCACGGATCAAGCTAAGTAAAAGGAATCATACGAATTGAAAGTTGGATAATAAGTGAAGTCATAGGTGGATTCTTCCCAAAGGTATCATCTTTACCAATTGAGTTTTCTTCAATGTCTTTTCCCAAAGTTTTATTCTTTTGTCTTTACATTTAATTTTAAGTATTTCATCTGCTTTAGATTAATAAACCAATCACTCCATATTTTAGGCTAAATAATAGAAAGAAAGTGAGTAATAGTACTTTTAGGTTCCTTGGGTTCGATAAGATATTCTTGCTCGAGCTATACTCTTCGCTCGATAGGTGCGCTTGCCTCTATTGTTGTCACAATACCATGTGTTCGATCACTCTTTTATAAATATTAAAACTAGACTGTTTTGCAGCGATCATAATGTCTCATATCCAGACCCAGTATCGGTCTTGGGTGTAGGGTGTTACATTTAGTGGTATCAGAGCTACGATTTAGTCGGTTCTAGAGACTAACGTAACGCGAGCATGAGTCTAGCTATACATGCCATACGTAAGAATGTTTTTATAATGATAGTGTGATGACTCTTGACGACTTAAATTATGTTTATACATATAGTAAATGGATCCCGAAAGAGCGGAGGCGGATGATGTAGAAGGTAATGCACCAGCTCCCACAGAAGGGACGGTGCCGTATGAGAATGAGAATAGACCCACTATGGTGAGTCAAGAAGGAGGAGGAGAAGAGGCTAGAGAATCCTTCCTCCATATGATGGATGCCTAGTACACGGAGTTTGTTCGAGTGAACCCGAATGCACAACCCCCTCCACCCCCGCCTGTTCCACAACCTACTCTAGTAGCCTCTCAAGTAGAAGAGGTGGTAAGAGGAGATAAACCTCCAATTGATAGGATCAGGAAGCATGGGGTAGAAGAATTCTGAGCTAGAAAAGATGATGATCCAGAAAGAGCTGAGTTCTGGTTAGAAAATACCATCAGAGTATTTAACGAACTATCCTGCACTCCTGATGAATGCATGAAGTGTGTAGTCTCTCTCTTAAGAGATTCTGCTTACCAATGGTGGAACACCCTTGTGTTGGTGGTACCAAGGGAAATGATCTCATGGGAATTCTTCCAAGAAGAGTTTAAGAAAAAATATATCAGCCAGAGGTTTGTAGACCAGAAGAGGAAAGAATTTCTAGAACTGAAGTAAGGCAAGATATCAGTAACTGATTATGAGCGAGAGTTCGTATGACTCAGCAAGTACGCCCGAATGTGTGTCCATTGAGGCCATTATGAGTAAAAGGTTTGAAGATGGTTTAAACGAAGACATTAAGCTAGTTGTTGCTGTCCTCGAATTAAAAGAATTCGTTGTGCTAGTGGAAAGGGCTTGCAAAGCCGAAGAATAGTAAAAGAGAAGAAGAAATTTGAAATGGAGTCTCGCGATTCTAGAAAGGGACAGTGAAACAAGTCGTTCCAATCATCATCTAAGAAGTCAAGAGATTTATCTACTCGAACAGCTACTTCCACTGGATTTTCAAGAAAAGACAAGAGCAGTATTTGGGAAATAAAGCATAGACGACTTTAGTTGCAAGTGTTGGGAATTTTAGACCTGACAGACCAGAATGTCCACAATGTGGTAGACGCCATTTGGGAGAATACCGAGCACATGAAAATGTATGTTTTATGTAACACCCCAAACCCGGTCAATACACCATGACCGAATCCGGTATGTCACAGGGGAAAACATTTTGAAGAAAATCGAGTTGACGGTTTAGTTTTATAAAAAAATTATTTAGATGCCTAATGTTTGTAAAAATCAGGTGCATGATTAGTTAAAAACCGATAGTATACTTTGAAATCCCGAAAAATCAATCTCTAAAATTTAGTTGTTGATCCATAGGTTAGAAAAACGTGTATATATATTAAGAAAAACCCGAATGATTGCTTTGAAAATCGTTTGCATTTGAGTGTGGAAACTTAAATTCAAAAATTATTTAAGTTGTCGAAAACATTTGAGTTGTCATTTGTTATCAAATAATTTATATTACCCGATGATAAAAATTTTGAAAACCATTGCGTTCATATTATTAAAATTTGTCAAGTAATTTACTTAGCCATGTTTAAAATAATCCAAAGCATATAAATAGTCCAAAAGCATAAACTTAAAAGTCCTTATTACAAACCCAAATAAATGAAACCGAATTTAAAAGAAATAAAGTACCCAGAGCTAAGTCCATCTAAAAATCGAATTTATTTATTGAATGGCCACCTCGAGTCCTACCCGGCTCCTTATCCGCGATCTACGAATCACCTGAAAAGATAAGGGAGAAGGTGAGTCACCAAGACTCAGTGCATAATTCCTTCCCCCGGTTAATGCAACATACTTACACAATTCATAACCAAGTAATATAGATAATGCACCCAACCTAGCCATCCATAACTCCTTTTCTACCCCGTGTGGTACCAAACCACTAGTGACCCAAAGTCACGATATCCATTAATAATGTGGTGCCAAACCACTGGTGACCCAAAGTCTCGAATAATCCATCTATGGGGCCAACCCACATTGTGATACCAAATCACTGGCGACAATCCCGTAATATCAAATGTGGGGCCAACCCACTGTGGTGCTAAGCCACTGGGACGAGTCGCTCTGAGGTGTCGAACCTCTGGTAACCCAAAGTCACAAAATAATCTGTGGTACCAAACCACTGGAGGTGCCAAACCCCTGGTGTCCCAAAGACACGGATATCAAATCTTCCCCCTCCTCTTATATCACCCACATCAATACATCACATGTACAAATCATGCTATCATGCTCAAATATTATGCATATAACAAATATACCACAGATCATGATATTAAGCATCATATAGCAAATCATATCAAAACGGACTTACCCGTATCTTTGCTCATACCCATAAGGTATCATATCAGGATCTACACAATTTTTGGTTTATCACATATTAGGTTATTAATGTATATTTACTAAGTTATAAAGTGTGTAAGTTGCACACCTGTCACTAACGCAAGCACTAAATCCCGAAGACCCGATCTACAGCACTAGATCTCCTTGCCCTACATTCGGCCAACACTTAGATCAATAACATAGGCCATTCGACCAACAACAACCTTAATCTCAAAAGCCTTAGGCTTTTCAACCACTTAAAGAATGATGAACCAACATATCCTTACCACTTGACTTACCAAAATCGATTGTTAGAGAATAGAGGCTTAGATCGACTGCTTCCAAAGTCCCAAAAATCTAGGAGATGATTAGAAATCTTGTTAACAAATACCGCAATTCGACTTTCGTCCTATAAGAGTCAATAGAGAGAAAAAGAAAGTAAAAATGGAGTTTTGGCCAAGAAAACTTACCCTTCTTTAAAACTGAATAGAGAAGAACCCAAAAAAGATCCACCCTTGTTTGATATTCAACCAAATTAAACTAGAAGAAAGAAAGAAGATTCGGTAATAGTGTTAGATGATGGAGGAAGATTCAGTTAGAGTGGGGAAAAGAAAGAAAAGAAAGTGAAATAGAAGAGAGGATTTGACAAAGGAAGGTGGAAAGGATTTTGGCACAAGAGTTTGAGAGAAGAAAAGAAAAGATGAAAGGGAGGAGATGGGCACTTTCGGTTTGAGCAAAAATGAAAAAGAAAAGAGAGAGATGGGGAAAAGAGATTCGCCAAGGAAGAAAAAAAGAACAAGATGAAAGAAAATGCCTCCTTTCAATGGTAGTATATTTTTGGCACAAAGAGAAAAATTTGAGAGGAAAAGAAAACAATACCAATTGGTCAAAATAAAAGCCAAAACCAAAACAAAAGCTTACCTATTGCTCACTAACACATTCAGCTAGGGAAAGTGATTTTGGAGAGAAAAGAACATGATGCACAATTGCTAAGGAATATGACCAAAAAGCTTTCAACCTACCAAGTCCTTCACAAAATTCGGTCACTTCCCCCCTAGGCCCCAATATTGCCCAAATACATGGACTAGTTGTCCATTAAAAAGTTTTCAAAACCTCATCCTTAAACCAAGCCTTATGTCCCCTTATCATCCCTTAATTACAATGATTCCTTTCCCCCAAGTTCAGACTTACCTAAACTATTAGCAATCTTGCCATAAAATTTAAGGTCCAACTTACCAAACATAGAGCTTGGCCGACACTTGATGTAAAGGTGCAAAAAAATAAAATCTTCAAATTGCACTCCATGCTATTCGAACCACTCCCCTCAAGAAACCATTCATGTGCCATATCCATCATGCCACTAACTCCTTTTGTGCTTAAATCCCCCACAAATTACACTTAACCCCTATCTCCTTTAGCTCCCTCTAACTTAAAGCTTAAAAACAAAAATTTTCCTACAGCTCGAGCCTACTCTTGTCTTATTCCTAAACCCTAGAACATCTCACTTAACAACACAAAAATCTGTACTCATGCAAAATAATACAATCACAAATAACCCCTATTTCAGGTTATTATAATTCCACCCCCTTAAAATAATTTTGACCTCGAAATTACCTGGTCAAAAGAGTTGAGGGTACTGCTGCCTCATCACATCCTCCGGTTCCCACGTAGCTTCTTCCATACCATGGTTTCGCCATAATACCTTCACTAAAGGAACTAACTTCCTGCGCAATACTTTCACATCTCGATCTAGAATCTGCATTGGTTCTTCTTCCACCGTCAAATCTAGACTCACTTCTAATTCCTCCACTGCCACAACATGCGATGGATCGGAACGATAGCGTCTAAGCATGGAGACATGGAACACATCGTGCATCTGATTCAACTCGGCTGGCTACTCGAGCTGATAGGCTACTGGTCCCACTCGTCTCAACACCTTATAAGGCCCAATAAACCTTGGACTTCACTTTCCTTTTCTTTCAAATCTTAACACTTTCTTCCATGGCGAGACCTTCAAAAAGACTCGGTCACCCATGGTAAACTCTATATCCCTCCGCTTGAGATCGGCATATGACTTCTGCCTGTCTGAAGCTTCCTTTAAACGAGCTTGAATCAACTTCACCTTGTCCTCAGTCTCAGCAACCAACTCTGGTCCTAACATCTGACGCTCACCCAACTCTGTTCAGCAAGTAGGTGTATGACACTTCCTACCATACAACGCCTCATATGGTGCCATCTTAATGCTTGCCTGATAACTATTGTTGTATGCGAACTCAAGTAATGGTAAAAACTCTTCCCAGCTGCCTCTGAAGTCCAAAACACAACCTCTCAGCATATCCTCTAAAATCTATATAACCCTTTCCGATTGCCCGTCAGACTGTGGATGAAATACCGTACTGAAATCCAACCGCATACCCAAAGCCTGATGTAACGCTCTCCAAAACCTCGATGTAAATCTAGGATCTCTGTCCGAGATGATCGACACTGGCACACCATGCAACCTCACTATCTCCGCTACATACAACTTAGCTAACTTCTGAAGCGAGTAATCCACCCTTACCGGAATGAAATGAGCTGACTTAGTCAAATGATCCACAATCACCCAAACTGAGTCCTTCTTACTAGGTGTAAGGGGTAATCCATCGACAAAGTCCATAGTGATCCTTTCCCACTTCCATCGTGGAATCCTCACCGGTTGAAGTAACCCAGCAAGAATCGATGTTCACCTTGACTCTGGCGACACGTCGACATTTACCCACAAATGCAAGCCATTACCTCCGCTTCACTTGGCCACCAAAAAGTCGCTCTCTTAAATCCCGATACATCTTGCTACCTCCAGGATGCATAGCGTATGGGCTGCTATGTGAGTCCTGAAGAATCCTCTGCCTCAACTCAACATCCTTCAGCATACAAGCTGCAATCTTCGATCATTCAAACCTTCATCCTCTAACTATAATCCTCTAAACCACCATTCTGAACCTGCAATCTTCGATCATTCAAACCTTCATCCTCTAACTATTTCTCCTTAATCTGCTCTAACCAAGTCGGCTTAACTTACAGTTCTGCCAACAGACTCCCATTGTTATACAAGCTAAGATGGGCAAACATTGCTCTTAAGTTTGACACAACCTTACGGCTCAACGCGTCTACTACCACGTTAGCCTTGCCCGGATGATATTCAATCGAATAGTCGTAGTCCTTTAACAACTCCATCCATTTGCGCTGCCTCAAATTCAAATCCTTCTGAGTCAAAAGATACTTTAGACTTTTGTGATCCGTGTAGACTATCGACTTCTCTCCGTACAAATAGTGTCTCCAAATCTTCAAAGCGAAAACCACTACAGCTAATTCCAAGTCATGCGTTGGATAGTTAACCTCATGTGGTTGCAACTGTCGAGATGCATAAGCCACTACCTTCCCTTCCTGCATCAGCACACATTCTAAGCCAGTATGTGATGCATCACAGTAAACCGTGAATTTCTTGCCTGCCACAGGATGAATCAAAACTGGAGCTTCAGTTAGAATCTTCTTCAACTTGTCAAAACTTCCTTGCTACTTCTCAGTCCATACAAATGGAACTCTTTTTCTCAACAACTTGGTCATTGGTGCTGTGATCAAAGAAAATCCTCCCACAAATCTTCGGTAATATCCTGCCAAACCTAGAAAACTCCGAATTTCTACCACTGACTTAGGTGGCTTCCAATCCAACACTGCTTCAATCTTGCGAGGATCCACTCTAATCCCCTCAGCTGATACTACGTGACCCAAGAAAGTCACCTCCCTAAGCCAGAACTCGCACTTACTAAATTTGGCATATAGCTACTTTTCCCTTAGGATCTGCAACACTACTCGCAAATGCGCATCATGCTCCTCCTCTGACTTTGAGTATACCAAGATATCGTCTATAAATACCACGACAAACTGATCCAAATACTGCTAAAATATCCAATTCATCATGTCCATGAATGCTACCGGAGTGTTAGTCAACCCAAACGGCATTACCAAAAACTCGTAGTGCCCATACCGAAAAGCAAATACCGTCTTATGGATATCGACCTCTTTCACCTTTAGTGATGATACCTGCACCTTAAATCAATCTTGGAGAAAATCGTCATTTCTTAAGTCGATCAAACAAGTCATCTATCCTCGGAATGGATACTTGTTTTTGATCGTCAGCTTGTTCAACTGGCAATAGTTTATACACATCCACATCGTACCATCCTTTTTCTTGACAAAGAGTACCGGTGCTCCCTAAGTCGAAACACTTGGTCGGATAAAACCTCTATCCAACAACTCCTGAATCTGAGCCTTCAATTCCACCAATTCCTTCGGTGCCATCCTATATGGAGCGATAGACACTGGCGCAATTCCAGGTAACAGATCTATTCCAAATTTGACTTCACGATCCGAAGGCAGTCCCTGAAATTCTTCTAGAAATACGTCAGCATATTCCCTTACCGTTCTGACATTCCCTACAGCAGACTCCTTAGCCTCCAACGCACACACATGAACCATAAATGCCTCACAGCCCTTCCTGACCAACTTCTCAGCTTTCAACGCAGATACCACGTTGGATAGATAATCTCTTCTATTACCTATCATAACCACCTCTTCACCCTCAACTGTCTTCAAAATCATGCGCTTAGCAGCGCAATCCAAACTTGCCTTGTACTTGACCAACCAATCCATCCCAAGAATCAGATCGAACTCCCCAAACGGTAGTTTCATCAGGTCAGCTACAAACACTACCCCTTGAAGTTCTAGGGGTACATCCCTATACAGCTTATTCACTTCTACAGAGTGACCTAGTGGACTAAGTACCATCATCTCCCTAGAAGTAGTCTCAGAATCTAAGTTCATAGTCTTTACTATGCTACTAGCAACATACGAATGCGTCGGACCCACATCTATCAAAGAGTATATGGTAAACCAAAGATTAAGAATGTACCGGTGATGACGTCCGGTGCGTCGCCCTCCTCTCGACGCCATGCTGTATATACTAACCTAGGTCATCTTGCCTCAATGTTGCCTACACCTCTTCCGGTGGTCATGCACCGACCGTAACCACTACCTCCTCTAACATTACCACGACCCCTCTGCGGTGGCGGTCCCTCTTTTCTGAATTGAGCACGACCCTGACCCTCAGACTGATTCCTGGCCAGCTTATGTGGACAGTCTCTCACACGATGATCCAGCGAGCCACTCAAAACATCCTTTTCCACTGGTCCAACATTCGCCCCAATGAGATTTCTCGCACTGATTACACTGCGCTAGTCCCTGATTAGCAGTAACAGGCCTCCCAGATTGATTCGGCCCACTCTGCCTAGCCTTTTTCTGAGAATTATAGGCTGACCCAGATGATCTAAAACCTCTCTTATGTTTATTCTTATCGTGATTCTGCCTCGCAGATTCCTTTATCCCTTTGGCTATCTTAGCCTTTTCAACTAGCACAGCAAACTCTCGCTCCTGCTATGGAGCAATCAACAATCTCAACTCATCTCTCAATCCGTCCTCGAACCTAACACATCGCTCGTGCTCCATAGCCACGATACCTCTAGCATACCGACTCAATCTTAAAAATTCTGCCTCATACTCTGATACGGACTTGCTCCTCTGAACCAGTCTCAGAAATGCCTTCCGCTACGCATCAATGTAACTAGACCCAACATATTTCTTCTGATATGCTGCCTTAAAATAGTCCCAAGTGAGATCCTCCGCTACAGCACTATCCCGCACTGTGAGCCACCACTGGTATGACTCATCTCGAAGAAGCGACACTATCCCTTTTAGCTTTTCCTCAGCATTCAGATCCAAGTCATTCATGATTCGCTCTGTCGCTTCTAACCAATATTCATCCGTACTGGGAGCTACACCAGAAACACCTCAAAATACCTCAGCTCTATTGGCTCGGAGTCGCTCAGGTACAGATTTCTAAGCTCTCGCACCTCCACCTACTCCAGCTACCCTCTCAAGAACTCGCAGCATCGCCTGAGACACTGCGTCATCCCCTGTTTGATCCTGGAACTCACTACCTACAGCCGGTGGTGGTGCTGGTATCTCATTTTTTGACCCCTGACCAGACCTCACTGGCTCAAACACAGCCATCCTACCCCGATCGCGTCCACGCGTATTACGACCTCGACCTCGAGTGCTCATGTCTAAAGTCTCGATTATCTGATTTAAAAGTTTTATGCCTTAGTCATTATTCCAATATCTTTAAAGCACAGCTTTATGAATAATTTTTATTAAAGAGTTTTGTTTTCATGAGTCCATAGAGTCCTATAAATTTCATTTCTAAGGTAGTCCACTAACACTAGTCATTCAAAGTTTATAACATCTAAAAATCACAACCAAAGGCTAGGGGTACTTACAGGCGGATTGGTGCCGAGACTTCGGTGCCATACCTCTCATACCATATAATCTTAAACAAAAATATTCAAAATCATATTTTAAACATTTTGGGCCTCGGCCCACAATGAGCCTTTAAACTTGGCTCGATACTAAAATTGTAACACCTAAATCCGATCAATACACCACGAATCAATCGGTATGTCACAGGGGAAAACGTTTTGAACAAAATCGAGTTGACGGTTTAGTTTTAGAAAAAAATTTTTTAGATGTCTAATGTTTGTAAAAATCAGGTGCATGATTAGTTAAAAATCGATAGTATACTTTGAAATCCCAAAAAATCAATCTCTAAAATTTAGTTGTTGATCCATAGGTTAGAAAAATGTGTATATATATATATTAAGAAAAACCCGAATGATTGCTTTGAAAACCGTTTGCATTTGAGTGTGGAAACTTAAATTCAAAAATTATTTAAGTTGTCGAAAACATTTGAGTTATCATTTGTTATCAAATAATTTATATTACCCAATGGTAAAAATTTTGAAAACCATTGCGTTCATATTACTAAAATTTGTCAAGTAATTTACTTAGCCATGTTTAAAATAATCCAAAGCATATAAATAGTCCAAAAGCATAAACTTAAAAGTCCTTATTACAAACCTAAATAAATGAAACCGAATTTAAAAGAAATAAAGTACTCAGAGCTAAGTCCATGTAAAAACCAAATTTATTTATTGAATGGCCACCTCGAGTCCTACCCGGCTCCTTATCCGCGATCTACTTAATCACCTAAAAGATAAGGAGAAGGTGAGTCACCAAGACTCGATGCATAAATCCTTCCCTAGTTAATGCAACATACTTACACAATTCATAACCAAGTAATATAGATAATGCACCCAACCTAGCCATCCATAACTCCTTTTCTACCCGTGTGGTACCAAACCACTAGTGGTGCTAAATCACCGTGACCCAAAGTCACGATATCCATTAATAATGTGGTGCTAAACCATTGGTGACCCAAAGTCACGAATAATCCATCTATGGGGCCAATCCACGTTGTGATACCAAATCACCGGCGATAATCCCGTAATATCAAATGTGGGGCCAACCCATGTGGTGCTAAGCCACCGACGAGTCGCTATGAGGTGCCAAACCTCCGGTGACCCAAAGTCACAAAATAATTTGTGGCACCAAACCACCGGAGGTGCTAAACCTCTGGTGTCCCAAAGACACGGATATCAAATCTTCCCCCTCCTCTCATATCACCCACATTAATACATCACATGTACAAATTATGCCATCATGCTCAAATATTATGCATATAACAAATATACCACAGATCATGATATTAAGCATCATATAGCAAATCATATCGAAACGGACTTACCCGTATCTTTGCTCGTACCCATAAGGTATCATATCAGGATCTACACAGTTTTTGGTTTATCACATATTAGGTTATTAATGTATATTTACTAAGTTATAAAGTGTGTAAGTTTCACACCTGTCACTAACGCAAGCACTAAATCCTGAAGACCCGATCTACAGCACTAGATCTCCTTGCCCTACATTCGGCCAACACTTAGATCGACTTGGTGGTTTATAGCTCGTAAGTACATGTTTCAGTGAGTTCAAGCATTGTAATGTCTCGTATCCAAACCCAGTATCAGTCTTGGGTGCAGGGTGTTACAAAAGCACCGGCGTGGTAAACAAGCATGATGTCTACTACTTATCGTGCATGTCAGAGGGGCACATTTTCGATTTGGCATATTTCATCGCCTGTGCTATCCAGCACCAAACAGAGCCACATAGAAAGGGAATTCTATCAATAGGGCCATACATCACTAGGCTGGCTGACACTTCGACCTCCTGAACACCGACGATCAGATCACCTCCCTCACACTGATGGGTAACATGATACCTCAAGGCATCCAGACGATGCTACACATGGGGATGATTAAACATCGTTGAGGGACAGAACCCTCTCAATACCAATTAGCGACATCCACAGATGAAGGGGAACACAAGGACATTACTGATGATGTCCCACAACCATCACAGGAGGCACCGACACTGAGCTAGCGGCCATCCCGGGCAGCACCATCATTAGCAAACATTTCTGCACACCTCGACCAGTTTGAGCAATATTTCGTCGACAACACTCGACGTCTTGATGGGATAGAAACCACCCTCCAACAAATATGCCAACACCTCCATATCTCATCATCGCCCTCTCCGGATCCGTAAGATGATGAAGACCCTTGAGTCTCTAATTATCTACATTTTATATTCTTATTTTTTGGTTCTATTTTTATTTTTATTTTCCTTTATTATCATAATCGACACTTTTAATTGCAAACTATTATTATAATTACCATTGCAAAGCTAATCTTCGAGTTTTCCTAACATTTATTTTACACCTCAAATATCTAATTGATGACTTCGCAGTTCTAATCACACACTCCATATACATGAACAAATCATTAGGAGTAATTCACTACTACATAAGTTATCTTCTACCACTTACCAACGCCAACTCCCTAACCATCCAAAATTCGTGAAGTGTCACTTTACCCTTTCTCTTTTATTTATCCCATAATTATCATTATTCATCTTTGTACATTGAGGGCAATGTACATCTTAAGTGTGGGGGTTAACTACATGATTATTTGAAAATCCCTAAATTTTGTCTTTTTTCAAGTATTTTTCTCATATTACTAATTAGGATGAAATTTCTGTTGATTTATAATTTGTATTGATATGTTTTAGAGTAAGTTATAGTTAATTGTGCATTAATGATTAAATTTGAAGAATACTAGAGAAATCAGGCATGGTAAGTCGACTTTCTGAAAATTAAAATTAATAGGTCGTTGAACTAAATTTGAGTATTACCTTGAAATTTGGAATTTATAAGGATTGATGTCAAAAACACCCATAATTTTTGTGAGATTTTGAGCCTTATAGAGCATATATTCTTTTTCGTGCTCACTTTATTAATTATGAGTGTGTCAACTTTGAACTGTTATTCTAGAACTTGCCTCGTTTATACATGTTGAGACCACATTAATGATTTGATATACTGAGATGATAAAGGCACCTAGGTTTAACCCACTTACTCCATAAAAAGCCTACCTTCACAAATTAACCCCTAGTGAACCCCGTTGAATCCTAACAACCTTTTTATTGACTCACCCACTAATATTAACCCAAAATCCCTTTGCATTTGTCATCACCATTCTTTTGACTACCCTTTAACAAGGTTTGATTTGATTAAGTTGCCAAATTATATTAGTTCAGTAATTACATTTATCATTTATGATGTGATATTTTAGTTTGTTCTTAAAAAAACTCGTATTAAAGTATTATCAAATTTTAAGTGATGAAAATACTCTTTATTATATAGTAATTATCAATAGTGGTATTATTAGTTTTCATTCGATGTAAATATTCATATCCAGTTCATTGTTTTTAGATTAGGTGATTAGTCAAATCGATCTCGATTCTAACCCTCTAATTTAGCCTGTATCCACACCCTTAACCTTAGCCCTGCATACAACCACGATAAAGACCTTTTGATCATGTATCATCTTATATATAGTGGTGGAGATTTGATTTTCGTGCAAGCCTATGGGATTAACTTTTCGTGTTCGACTTAGAGTGCTTATTCTTGAACCTTAAACACTTTGAGTGATTTGAGTGAACCTTCAGTGAGGATGTCAATCCTTGTCGGTTTTGAATTAAAGGTAATTACTTAGATAAGGGGAGACACCTATGTTTTCGTACTACAAACGTATGACTTATCATGATTGAATCTTTAGGACTCTTTGAGTTGAATTATCCATGAATAAATTATCTATGAATTATGATGAGACATTGTCGATAGGAATTATGAATTACGGAAGGTTCGTTTTATTTGTAAATTGAGAATTTTGCTTAAGGACAAGCAAAAGCTTAAGTGTGGGGGTATTTGATAAATCGTAAAAGTAACATATTTTAACCCCATATTTAGTATGCTTTTGGATGATTTAGCCCCCAATTTATGTAAAAAGGTGCTCTTAATCCTTTATTTTCATGTCTTATACTCAGGAAAGCACCCGAGAACGAAAAGAATGAAAAACGGGCTTAAAATGGACCAAATTGGGCCAACCCAAGAAATTGGCACGGCCTAGACTTCAAGTCACACGGCTGTGCCTCGCTAATCATTCAAAGACATGCCCCAAGCACGATTTTCATGGCTGTGTCCCAATCGACAAACTTGAAGCACAGCATGAATCCTGACTTACACAGTCGTGCCTCAATCAACAGAATCGAGACACGGCCTGAAGACGACTTACACCGACGTGTGCCATTGCCGTGCCCCTGCTACGGAAATGAGCAATTTCACTCGGATTTGGATGCTTGAAGCCAAAAAAACATACTCCTAAGTCTACTTAAACACCTTAATAGTAATCCTACTTGAAGGAGGTACTTAGGAGCCAAGAAAAGCATTTAAGGAGCCTATATAAACAATCCAAGGCAGCCGTTCTAGGGGTGGTTTTGGAGGCAGAGTTTTCTGCCAGAGCTTTTATTGAGGGAATTACTCGAAGATAGCCAGTTGATCCATCTCAAGAAGCCGGAGTTCTACTCAAGACAGAGGATCTCCTCTTCAATTCCTTCAGGGAGTTTTAGGGATTCTTATGTTTTTTTTTTTTTATCTTTTCTCTTGAGAGATTTTCTTATTTTGTTATGAACTAAACCCTTCAGATACCTGAAGGGGATGAAACCTATAACGATTTTGTTAATTGATTTCTAAATTATATGATAAGTACTTAGTTTGTTCTTAATTATGTTGCTTAATTTAATCTGATGTGCTTAGGTGGAGGAGGAATAGACCCTGCCAAGAGTAGATCTAACATAATTAAGTGGAGTTGATCGAGTGCCTAGAGATAGGGTTACGAGATTTTGCTTGATTAGGTGAAACCTAATATGGGAGTCCATTGATTGATTTATCTTCCTTTAGGGGTTATTATAAGAGAACGAGAGTTCCACTAATGAATGAGATCGAACCTTGAGACTAACTCTGACAACGATTAAAGGCAAGTGTACCTATCGAACAGTAGTATAGCTTAGACAAGACCGAATTATCGAACCCAAAGGAACTAAAAGTACTAATACTCACTTTCTTTTTATTATTTAGCCTAAAATATGGAGTGATTGGTTGATTTAATCTAGTTTAACAACTACTAAGCTAAAGACGCAAAGACAAAAAGAACGAATTGGGAAATAACTTAAAGAAAACTCAATTGATCACGACGATACCCTCAAGAAGAATCCACCTAGACTTTACTTGTTATTTAATACTGAACCATATATTTTATTTACTTAGTTTGATCCGTAAGACTCCTTAACGTATATTAAACCCTCTCTCGAGGCTAATAACGTCTAACCCTAGGTTAATTAGTGGAACTCTAGTTCGCTTATAATAACCCCCTAGAATAGCAGTAAATTGATCTATGGATTCCCATATTAGGTTTCACCCTAATTAGGCAAAATCTCGTCACCCTATCTCTAGGGTGCTATCCACTCCGCTTAATTATGCTCAATCTACTCTTAAGTAGGGTCTATTCCTCCTCCACCTAAGTATATCATATTTGTATTAAGTATGCATAATTAAGAACAAACTAAGTATTTATCATATAATTCAGAAATCAATAACAAAATTCATCTAGGTTTCATCCCCTACGGGTATCTGAAGGGTTTAGTTCATAACAAATAAAGAAAACATCTCAAGAGAAAAGATAAAACAAAACATAGAAAATTCCTAAAACCCCCTGAATGAATTGAAGGAGAAATTTGCCGTCTTGAGTATAATTCCGGCTCTTCGAGATGGATCCACTTGGCTATCTTCCAGTGATCCCACAAGATGTGATCTTCCTGGATCGGCTCCTTGGCCTAGCTCACCGCCTAACGCCCCCCTTTCAGGTTACACTTAGGGTGTTTATATAGACTTTTAGTGTAACACCTAAACCCTGGTCAACACACCACGAATCGAATACGGTATGTCACGAGGAAAATCAATTTTGAGAAGTTAGGTTTCGCTTAAAATTTGATGAGATCACTTCGCTAAATTGTGTATTTGAAGCAAACTTGAGTAGGCTTGATTAAAATCATGATGTATTTGAAAACCCTAAAATTTGAATACTTAATCAGATGTGTAGCTAAAACAGGTTTATCTCATTTAAAAGTTCAAGTTGTTTCTTATTGTTACTAAAACATTTTGACTTAGTAGAAAATCGAGGTTAAGTTAGAAAAATATTTGAGTTCTCTTTATCCCAAACCATAGTGTGATACCCAATGGTATAGTTTAAAACATCTCGATTTGTAGTTTCGAAATCGTTGTCCTTCCAGGTTTTAGCAAATTTTAACCCAATTAACTTGTTAAGGCATATTAAAATCTACTTTAAGCATAAACATAGCAAAACATAATTTTAAAGGCCATTTACAATCCAAAATAAACCCAAATAGTAATAAATAAGCTAATGTACCAAATTTTATAAAGTCTGAGCAAATCCTTATTTAAGCATGGCATGAGCACCTCGAGTCCATCCCGGCTCCATGTCCGCGTCTAAGTGTCACCTGAAATGTCAAAGGAGAGAGTGAGTCGCAAGACTCAAAGTATAAATCCCCACCCGATAATACAACATGCTAACACACATCATAGCAAAGCAATACAATTAATGCACCTGCTCCTAACCATCCATTACACCTTCTACCCCGTGTGGTACCAAACCACCGGTGGTGCTAAACCACCGTGACCCAAAGTCACGATATCCATAATGTGGTGCCAAACCACCGGTGACCAAGTCACGAATAGTCCAATGATGGGGCCAACCCATCGTGTGATACCAAATCACTAGCGACAATCTCAGATCTCATAAGTGGGGACAACCACGGTGGTGTCAAACCACGTGGACGAGTCGCAATGAGGTGCCAAAGCTCGTGTCCCAAAGACACAAGTGTGATACTAAATCACCGTGACCGCAAACACAACCGATGATGGGGCCAAGCCATCGTGTGATACCAAATCATCAAGGCGTCAATCTCAGATAATCAATCATGGGGCCAACCCACCGTGGTGCTAAGCCACCGGGATGAGACGCCGAGGTGCCAAACCTTTGGTAACCCAAAGTCACAAAATATCATTTGTGGTACCAAACCACCGGAGGTGCCAAACCTCCGTGTCCCAAAGACACAAAGTGTCCCAAAGACACGGATATCATACTCCCCTCCTCTCATATTACCTATACATGTCATATCGACTCATGAACAATATGCAAATCATGTAATTCATGCCAACATGTCCAATATTGCATCTTATAGCACATATATCATGGATCATCATATTAGACGATCAACTATAGAACTCATAATGCTACTGAGACTTACACGAATCCATGAACATACCCTATCTGTATCATGATAATCATCACTGCTTTCACTTGTTACAACACGTGTTATTAACTTATTACTAAGAAATCGCAGTGTTAGCTTACACACCAAATAGCGAAGGTTTTAATCCTAAGAACCGGTCTAAGTCCCTTGATCACCTCAACAACCCTGATCCTACAATCGGCCAACAAGGGATTAACACATTTAAACCATTCAGCCAAAATAGATAAACCAAAGAGGTTGCGTTAAGCCTTACCTTTGCAAATGGTTCGGTTTCCAACCAAACCCGAACCAACACTGGTTCCTTCCGATAATCGGCCTCCCCTCTAAAACACAAACCATTAGTCTCATCAATCTTTAGCTTAACAACTCTAAAGAAAACCCTTAAAGCAACCTCTTACCACCACTTACCGATTGCTTAATGAGTAAGAAGGCTCTCCTTGATTGATTTCGAACTCCAAAGGCCCTATACGAAAAAACGATTACCAAAACAAGAAGTTAACACCTTTCCAACAAAACCCAAAACCAATTCTTACCCATGTAGATGTCGACAGAGAACAGAGGATGTAACATAAGGCATTCTACCTTACCTACTTACCCTTTCCAACGCTTGAAAACAAAACCCAAAAGCGATCCACACCACACCTCACAATCGGCCAAGATGAAAGAAAATAGAAAGGGAAAATTTCAGTAAAAGAGATGAGAGTTCGGCTAAAGAGTTTGGGAAAAACAAAGTAAAAGATGAATAGAGGGAGGGTACTTTCGGTTTTGAAAAGATAAGAAATGGAAAAGGTGTTTTTAGAGAATGAGTTTCGGCTACTAATCTTCAAGAAAGGAAGAAAGAAAGTGTAAGAAGAAGATGCTAGTTTCGGCTTAGCACAAATGAAAAGAAGAAGAAAGGGAGGTTCGGCCAAATGATAAAAAGAGAGCAAGAAGCAAAACAAAGAGATCAAGGGAGCATTCGCTACCAAAATGATGGAAACAACAAAGCAAATTCGGCAAGGGTATGATTGTTGAAGCTTTGGTTTGAATGAAGAAGAAATGGAGAAAGCGAATGGGGCATTTGATTGGCAACCCAAAGTGTAGAAAAAATAAAAGTGCAAAGTTTGGCAAATAAAGTTGCTTGGGGTTTCGGTTTCAAGAAGCAAAATGGAAGGGTTTTTCGGCTTAGGCTATTTGCAAGTGAAGAGAGCTTTTGCTTACCACTCTTTGACCGAAAATGTACCAAAATGCCAAAATGAACATTCTAAGACACTCCTCCACAACACTTACCAACCGCCACTCCCCAAAACCTCTCCAAAATCCGCCAAACTCCCCAAACACTCCTAAGCCACCAATTCAAACTAGTTGAACTAGTCTCTCCTACTTTCACTCTCCACCCATTGTTTGAAGTTTTGACTTGGTCCAAGGCGAGTTCAATCGCCTACAACTCCTCCCTCCATGTCACAAAATGGATGCAAAATAGGGATTTTCGCAACTTGAACCCAAGACATCCTCCCTTGCACTTGACGCCACACAAGCTCTAAGTGGCGCATGCTTTGCCACTTTGCTAGCTCATCACTTGTGCAACAATTCACCAAATAAAATACATAAGACCCAAATCCTTTAGCCCTATCACATAAGCCCAAAACAAAAATTTTTCCTACCACTGAGCTTACACCTAGCTTATAACTAAGCCCCAACAACAACGAAATAACAATATAGCACATCAAGCACATGCAAAGAAAGCCAAAATAAAATAGCCCTTAACCCGGGATATTACGCTTCTACCCCCTTAAAATAATTTCGGCCAAATTACCTCGATCGAGAAGAGTTGCGGTATTGTTTGTCTCATCATATCCCTGTTCCCACGTAGCTTCTTCCATGCCATGATTCCGCCAAAGAACCTTAACCAAAGGCACGGACTTCCCACGCGAACCTTCACATCCCGATCTAAAATCAGCAGTGCTCTTCCTCCATGGTCAAACTGGGTTTACCTCAATCTCTCCCATCGCTACCACATGCGATGGATCTCGAGCGATATCGCTTAAGCATCGAAGCGTGGAACACGTCGTGAATCTAACTTAGCTCACCGGGCAACTCGAGTGGTAAGCCATCGGTCCCACTCGCCTCAAGACTTTATACTACCCAATAAACCTCGGACTTAGCTTGCCTTTCCTTCCTAATCTTAACACTTTCTTCCACGGTGAGACCTTCGTAAAAACTTGATCTCCACGGTAAATTCAATATCTCTCCGCTTAAGATCAAGATAGACTTCGCGGTCCGAAGCTTCCTTCAACCGAGCTCGATCAACTTCACCTTTTCTTCGGTCTCAAAGAACCAACTCGTCCCAACAATCGACGCTCACCTAACTCCGTCCAACACGTGGGTGAGCGACACCTCCTACCATACAACGCCTCATATGGTGCCATCTTGATGCTCGCTTGGTAATCATTGTTGTAGGCGAACTCACTAATGGTAGATACTCCTCCCAACTACCCTCAAATCCAATACACAACCTCGTAACATGTCCTCCAAGATCAGATAACCCTTTCCGATCGCCGTCGATTCATGGATGAAATACCGTCTTTGAAATCCAACCGTGTACCCAGAGCTCGATGTAATGCTTTCCGTAACCTTGACGAATCGGGATCCCTATCCGAGATGATCGACATCGGTACCCCATGCGCCTCACTATCTCGACACATACAACGCCAACCTCTCGAAGTGAGAAATCTACCTCACCTAATAAAGTGAGCTGATTTAGTCGATCGATCCACAATTACCCAAATCAATCCTTCTTGCTCGGTAAGCGGTAATCCACCGATGAAATCCATAGTTATCCTTTCCCACTTCCATCGAGGAATCTTCACCGCTAAAGCAACCTCGACAAAGAATCGATGCTCACTTTGACTCACCGACATGTCGACACTTCCCTACAAACTCGCTCACTTTCTTTTTCGCATCTTACCACCGTAATCGCTCTCGAGACCCTATACATCTTACTACCTCCGGGATGCATAGCGTAGGGTCGCTATGTGTATCTGAAGAATCTTTTGCCTTAACTCAAGATCTCTCGGCATACAAGCTTTCCCACGAAAACACAAAGACCCCATCACTAGACAAATCAGAACCCTCCAAACCATCGCTCGCACTTGTATCCTTTGCGACTCAAAACCTCATCCATCAACTGCTTTTCTTTGATCCGCTCAACCCAAGTAGGCTTAACTCGCAGCTCGCTGAATACTCCGTCGTCATACAAACTCAAGTGGGCAAACATCGCTCTTAGATCCGAAACAACCTTACGGCTCAACGCGTCGCCACAACGTTAGCCTTGCCCGATGATACTCAATTGAGCGATCGTAGTCTTTCAAAGAATCAATCCATCTCTACTGTCTCGATTCAAGTCTTTCGAGTCAAGGTACTTGAGACTCTTGTGATCTGATAGACTATCGATCTCTCTCCGTACAAGTAATGCCTCCATATTTTCAAGGCAAAGACTACGTACCGCTAACTCTAGATCGTGCGTTGGATAATTGACCTCATGTGGCCTCACCGCCGAGATGCGTAAGCCATAACCTTCCTTCCCGCATCAAAGACACAACCCAAACTCAGATGTGATGCATCGCAATAAACCGTGAATTCCTTACCACCTCGGGTTGAATCGTAACCGAGCTTCACAAAATCTTCTTCAACTTGTCGAAGCTCTCCCATCGCTTCTCCCCAATGAACGGAACCCCTTTTCTTAATAATTTGGTCATCGGCACTGCGATCAACGAAAACCCTCTACAAACCTTCTAGAGTATCCCGCCAAACCCGTAAAACTCAACCTCGACCATCGACCTAGGCGGCTTCCAATCCAAAACCGCCTCAATCTTTCGAGGATCCACTCTAATCCCTCACCGATACTACATGACCCAAGAACGCCACCTCCTTAAGCCGAACTCGATTTACTAAACTTCGCATAAACCTGCTTTCTCCTCAAAATCGCAATACCACCCGAAATGCGCATCATGTTCCTCCTCGCCTTTGAATATACCAAGATGTCGCCGATAAAAACCACTACTGAATCGATCTAAATCTCACTGAACACCCTATTCATCATATCCATGAAGGTCACCGCCGTTAGTCAACCCAAACGGCATAACTAAGAACTCAAAGTGCCCATACCGAGTACGAAATACCGTCTTGCAGATATCCGCCTCCTTCACCTTTAACTGGTGATACCCAGACCTTAAATCAATCTTCGAGAAAACCGACGCACCCTTCAGCTGATCAAACAAGTCATCTATCCGAGGTAGCGGATACTTATTTTTGATCGTCAGCTTATTCAGTTGGCGGTAGTCTATACACATCCGCATAGTACCGTCTTTCTTCTTGACAAAGAGTACCGGCGCTCCCCAAGGCGAAACACTTGGCCTGATAAAGCCTCGGTCCAACAATTCCTGGATCTGAGCCTTAAGCTCCACTAACTCTTTAGGCGCCATCCTCAGACGGAGTAATAGATATCGCGCGCGATTCGGCAATGATCTATCCCGAACTCTACCTCACGATCCGTGGCAAACCCTAAGCTCCTTAGAAACACATCAACAAATTCCCTAATCGTCCAACCGTCTCCACAAGCAGACTCTTTAGCCTCCAAGGCATACACATGAACCACATATGCTTCATAGCCCTTTCTGACCATCTTCTCGGCTTTCAGAGCAGATACCACATTGGACAGATAATTTCTCCTATTACCGATCAAAACTACCTCATCACCCTTATCTGTTTTTAGAACCATGCGCTTAGCCACAAGAATCCAACTTCACCGGTACTTAACTAGCCACCCATCCCGAGAATCGATCGAACTCCCCAAACGGTAGTTCCATCGATCGACCACAAACACTACCCCTTGAGTTCTAGAGGTACGCCTCTATACAAATTTTATCTACAACTACTGAGTGACCTGAGGGCTTATTACGGTCATCCGCCTAGAAGATATCTCGAGTCTAAATCCATCGCCTTCACTATGCTACTTGCAACATATGAATGTGTTGAACCCACATCAATCAAAGCGGTAAATGGAGAACCAAAGATTAAAACGATCGGTTATGACGTCCAGCAAGTCCGCCTCCTCTCGGTGCCTCACGATACACTAGCCCCTACCGTCTGGCCTCAAGATTACCGCACCTCTCCCTCAAGGCTCCACTACCCACCGAACCATTACCTCTTCGCCATTACCTCGGCCCTCAATGGTGGTGGTCCGTTATTCTGTCTTCGAGTACTACCGACTCTCGGTCAATCCTAGCCAACTTATGGATACCCTCACATGGTGGTCCAAATGAGCCACACTCAAAACAAATTTCTACCACCAAATCCAACATCCTCCCAATGAACTTTCCCACAACGGTTACACTACTGGCGGTCCCCGACTAGCAAAGAACAAACCTACCCGACTAATTCGCCCACTCGGTCTAGCCCTTTCTCATGGATTACCGATGACCCGTAAGATCCAAAACTCCTCTTGTGTCGGTTCCTATCCATGCCTTGCCTCACGACTCTTTAATACCCTCGGCTACCTTCGCTTTTCAACCGAGCAAAGAATTCACGCTCCTCATTGGCGCAATCAACAACCTTAATTCATCTCGCAGCCATCCTCAAACGAACGCACCTCTCATGTTCAAGAGCCACCATACCCCGCATACCGACTCAAATTTCAAAACTCTACCTCGTGACTCGACACGATTTACTCCCTCGAACTAACCTTAGAAATGCTTTCCGTTGCTCATTAATGTAGTTAGCTCCAACGCATTTTTTACCGATAAGCACTCAAATAGTCCCAAGTCGATCTTCCATCGCAATACGTCCAACCGTGAGCCACCATCGGTATGACTCATCTCTGAGAAGTGATACTATCCCTTTAACTTTTCTTCAAGAAATGGTCTAGATCGTCCATGATCCACTCGCCGCTTCCACCAAGATTCAAGAAGGTGGGAGCAACACCCGAGACATCTCAAAAACTTCATTTCGCTTGCTCGGCCAGCCAGAACAGATTTCCTAACTCCCGCGCCCCCACCTACTCCAAATACCCTTTCTAAAACTCAAGAAGATCGCTCTGTGACACTGCGTCATCCCCACCGATCTTGAACTCACCACCTCCAAATGGTGGCGATGCGAGATCTCATTTTCGACCCTCGACCGGATCCTACGGGTTCAGAATCGTCATCCTACTCGACCACGCCCATGACCACGCCCACCTCGGGTGCTCATGACTAAATCTCACCGATTTAAAGAATTTTATGTATCAAGAATTATTCCAATCGCTTAAAAGCAAAGTCTTATGAATATTAAAGGAGCTTTGTTTTCATGAGTCCACTCGATCCCATCGCTTTTAGTTTCTAAAGTAGTCTTACTATCACTAGCCATCCAATCACATCTTATCAATATCATTATCACAAACAATAGTAAGGGTACTTACTGGGCTGATTGGTGCTTGAGACTCGGTGCCATGCCTTTCAAACCATACTTTTTAAAACATAAGACTTAAAAATCAGAATTTAAAACATTTTGGACCCCGGGCCCACAGTCGAGCCTTTGAACTTAGCTTTGATACCACAATTGTAACACCCCAAACCCGGTCAACACACCACGACCGAATCTGGTATGTCACGAGGAAAATCTGAATTTTGAGAAGTTAGGTTTCTGTTTAAAAATTTGATGAGATCACTTCGCTAAATTGTGTATTTGAAGTAAACTTGAGTAGGCTTGATTAAAATCTGATGATGTATTTGAAAACCCAAAAAATTTGAATACTTAATCAGATGTGTAGCTAAAACAGGTTTATCTCATTTAAAAGTTCAAGTTATTTCTTATTGTTACTAAAACATTTTGACTTAGTAGAAAATCGAGGTTAAGCAAGAAAAATATTTGAGTTCTCTTTATCCCAAACCATAGTGTGATACCCGATGGTATAGTTTAAAACATCTCGATTTGTAGTTCCAAAATCATTGTCCTTCTAGGTTTTAGCAAATTTTAACCCAATTAACTTGTTAAGGCATATTAAAATCTACTTCAAGCATAAACATAGCAAAACATAATTTTAAAGGCCATTTACAATCCAAAATAAACCCAAATAGTAATAAATAATCTAATGTACCAAATTTTATAAAGTCTGAGCAAATCCTTATTTAAGCATGGCATGAGCACCTCGAGTCCATCCCGGCTCCATGTCCGCGTCTAAGTGTCACCTGAAATGTCAAAGGAGAGAGTGAGTCGCAAGACTCAAAGTATAAATCCCTCCCGATAATACAACATGCTAACACACATCATAGCAAAGCAATACAATTAATGCACCTGCTCCTAACCATCCATTACACCTTCTCTACCCGTGTGGTACCAAACCACCGGTGGTGCTAAACCACCGTGACCCAAAGTCACGATATCCATAATGTGGTGCTAAACCACCGTGACCAAGTCACGAATAGTCCAATGATGGGGCCAACCCATCGTGTGATACCAAATCACTAGCGACAATCCCAGATCTCATAAGTGGGGCCAACCCACGGTGGTGTCAAACCACGTGGACGAGTCGCAATGAGGTGCCAAACCTCCGTGTCCCAAAGACACAAGTGTGATACCAAATCACCGGTGATCGCAATCCAACTCGATGATGGGGCCAACCCATCGTGTGATACCAAATCACCGGCGCCAATCCCAGATAATCAATCATGGGGCCAACCCACCGTGGTGCTAAGCCACCGACGAGACGCCGAGGTGCCAAACCTCCGTAACCCAAAGTCACAAAATATCATTTGTGGTACCAAACCACCGGAGGTGCCAAACCTCCGTGTCCCAAAGACACAAAGGTCCCAAAGACACGGATATCATACTCCCCTCCTCTCATATTACCCATACATGTCATAATCGACTCATGAACAATATGCAAATCATGTAATTCATGCCAACATGTCCAATATTGCATCTTATAGCACATATATCATGGATCATCATATTAGACGATCAACTATAGAACTCAGTAATGCTACGGACTTACCCGAACTCCGGAACATACCCTATCGGTATCATGACAATCATCAACTGCTTTCACTTGTTACAACACAAAGTTATTAACTTATTACTAAGAAATCGCAGTGTTAGCTTACACACCTGAAATAGCGAAGGTTTTAATCCTAAGAACCGGTCTAAGTCCCTTGATCACCTCAACAACCCTGATCCTACAATCGGCCAACAAGGGATTAACACATTTAAACCATTCGGCCAAAATAGATAAACCAAAGGGGTTGCGTTAAGCCTTACCTTTGCAAATGGTTCGGTTTCCAACCAAACCCGAACCAACACTGGTTCCTTCTGATAATCGGCCTCCCCTCTAAAACACAAACCATTAGTCTCATCAATCTTTGGCTTAACAACTCTAAAGAAAACCCTTAAAGCAACCTCTTACCACCACTTACCGATTGCTTAACAGAGTAAGAAGGCTCTCCTTGCTTGATTTCGAACTCCAAAGGCCCTATACAAAAAACGATTACCAAAACAAGAAGTTAACACCTTTCCAACAAAAACCCAAAACCAACTCTTACCCATGTAGATGTCGACAGAGAACAGAGGACAGAACATAAGGCATTCGGCCTTACCTACTTACCCTTTCCAACGCTTGAAAACAAAACCCAAAAGCGATCCACACCACACCTCACAATCGGCCAAGATGAAAGAAAATAGAAAGGGAAATTTTGAGTAAAAGAGATGAGAGTTCGGCTAAAGAGTTTGGGAAAAACAAAGTAAAAGATGAATAGAGGGAAGGTACTTTCGGTTTTGAAAAGATAAGAAATGGAGAAGGTGTTTTTGGAGAATGAGTTTCGGCTACTAATCTTCAAGAAAGGAAGAAAGAAAGTGTAAGAAGAAGATGCTAGTTTCGGCTTAGCACAAATGAAAAGAAGAAGAAAGGGAGGGTTCGGCCAAATGATAAAAAGAAAGCAAGAAGCAAAAAGAGATCAAGGGAGCATTCGGCTACCAAAAATGATGGAAACAACAAAGCAAATTCGGTAAGGGTATGATTGTTGAAGCTTTCGGTTTGAATGAAGAAGAAATGGAGAAAGCGAATGGGGCATTTGATTGGCAACCCAAAGTGTAGAAAAAATAAAAGTGCAAAGTTTGGCAAATAAAGTTGCTTGGGGTTTCGGTTTCAAGAAGCAAAATGGAAGGGTTTTTCGGCTTAGGCTATTTGCAAGTGAAGAGAGCTTTTGCTTACCACTCTTTGACCGAAAATGTACCAAAATGCCAAAATAAACATTCGGCACACTCCTCCACAACACTTACCAACCGGCCACTCCCCCAAAACCTCTCCAAAATCCGACCAAACTCCCCCCAAACACTCCCAAGCCACCAATTCAAACTAGTTGAACTAGTCTCCCTCCTACTTTCACTCTCCACTCATTGTTTGAAGTTTTGACTTGGTCCAAGGCGAGTTCGAATCGCCTACAACTCCTCCCTCCATGCCACAAAATGGATGCAAAATAGGGGATTTTCGCAGCTTGAACCTGTGACATCCTCCCTTGCACTTGACGCTACACACAAGCTCTAAGTGGCCCATGCTTTGCCACTTTGCTAGCTCATCACTTGTGCAACAATTCACCAAATAAAATACATAAGACCTAGCTCCTTCAAATTTCTATCACATAAAGCCCAAAACAAAAATTTTTCCTACCACTCGAGCTTACACCTAGCTTATAACTAAGCCCCAACAACATCGAAATAACAACATAGCACATCAAGCACATGCAAAAAGCCAAAATAAAATAGCCCTTAACCCGGGATATTACATTTAGAATGCTTTACTTGGCCTCTAAGTGTCCCAATTCAAGTGTACTTCCTACTCGGTGTTTGAATAGGATTTGTAATGTGTTTCTTTGCCTCAAAGTATCCAAATCTGAGTGAAATTGCTCTCTCCCACGGTAGGGGCACGGCCATGGTACACACCCGTGTAAATCATTTTCAGGCGTGTCTCAATTCTATCGATTAGGGCATGGCCGTATAAATCGTGGCATGGCCGTGTCTTATTTAATTGTCGAGGCATGACCATATGGCTTGAAGTCCAGGCCGTGTTGATTTCCTTTTTTGCCCAAATTGGCCCGTTTTAAGCCCGTTTCTCGTTCTTTTTGTCCTCGAGTGCTTTCCTGGGTAAAAACATGAAAAGAAAGGATTAAAAGCACCTTTTTACATAAAAAAGGGCTAAATCATCCAAAAACATGCTAAATGTGGGCCTAAAATATGTTGCTTTTACGGTTTATCTAGTGATAAAGGTGAGAACATAAATTCCATTAATAATCATTCAGTTAAACTTTCTTTTCAGGAAGCACCACGAAACTACACCACCGAGCTCGATCCTATTCCTCATGCCAACAAAGAAATATCTCATGAGGAACGATGACTTTAGATCGATGAGCTAGATGAGTGGAAGACACATTTCAAGGAGAAACTAGGAATGCACGAAACAAAATCGAATGAACCCCCAGACGAGCTTAAAGAAAGATCAAATCACTTCAAAATAGGAGATCAGGTACTATTAGATAAAACAGACCCGCGAATCGCCATATCAAACCTGAATACAAATGAAGGAATTCCTTTTAAAGTACTTAATGTCTTCCCATACGGGACAGTCGAGGTAAGCAATCCTATATTCAGTACTTTTAAAGTAAACGGTACTCGACTTAAACTATAAAATAGCATGAGAAAGGACTTTTCACTGCTCAAACCACCATGATCATGCGAATGAGAGAGAAGTCTAGCTTAAGACTTTAAACGAGCGCTTCTCGAGAGGCAACCCGAGTACTAACCTCATTTATTTTTATTCTCTTTCTTTTAGCACCTAACTACAAACTAACCAAGTTAATGAAGCAAAGATTTTCGCACCACACGACCTTACACATTGCCGTGTCCATGGCCATGTGGGTACTACGAATTTTTGTACTGGCATGACAGAGATAGTACGAAAAAGGACGAAAAAATATCTTCAAGTCACGGGCTCTAACTAAACATCAAAGCCGTGCGATGCGGCCGTGGCTGAGACTGTTTTAGAAGCACGGGCGTAGAAACCTGCACATGGGCATGGGAGAAACAAAGGGCATAACACGGCCGTGTGATTCGATACACCCACGGTACACGGGCGTGGGGATGTACTAGAGTTGAAAATTTTATTTAAACCACCTATTCCCCTTCTCATCCACTCTCCATCCTCTTCTTCCATACCCTTTAAAGTTTTTCCCCTTTCATTTCTCTCCTTCTTCATCTTCCAAGTTCTTAATCTTCTCCTCACCCATGTCGAAGAAACGGAAGGATACTATCCCAGTCTCCCTGTACGAGACCGATCTACATAAGTTCACGTCGGCCACTTCATTAACTCGACAGGAAAAGTACCTTTGAGTCAATTTATTTTCTCTTTTTCTTTTCTCGTCTCTTTTAATTTCTTTATCTTTTTTTTCTTTTACTAAATTTGGTTTATTTGATTTTAGTTTCTTGGTTTTAGGTTCTTCAGGCTGCTTGGGAATCACACACCACAGCCTTAGAAATCACACCCACCTCATGAACCATCTAATAATAAGGACCTTTTGGTCCAATAATCGGTTCTTTTAGGCTTATTTTACTTTTTACACTCTTTATTTTTATTTTTCTTTTCTTTAATTATATAATTAGTATATTTAGAATTATTCTTATTATTTTCTGGCTAACTCTTCACGAGATTCCCAATTTCTTCATCTAGCGCAGAGATTGTCGACGACCACCACACCACGACCACTGCCAACTCAAGGAATCCATCCAAAAATCAGGAAGTTTCACTTTTCCCTATCTCTTATGATTTCATATATATCTTTGTACATTGAGGGAAATGTACATCTTAAGTGTAGGGGGTGAAAATTATTTGAAAAGTCCCTAACTTTTTGCATTATTCTCAAATCCCTGAATGATATCTTGTCTTAAGTAATTTTCTCATATCATTAATTAGAATTAAGTTCCTGTTGATTTATGATTTTTATTGATATGTTTTAGAATAAGTCATAGTTAATTGTGCGGTAATAATTTAAACTTTAAAATACTAGAGAATCAAGCATGATGAGTCTATTTTCAAAAATCAAAAAATTTTGTTAGGTTCTCTACTTGAATCTAATTATTACCTTGAAATTTGAAATTTGCAAGGTTGTCATAAAAAACTCATAATTTTTGTGAGATTTTGAGCCTTTTAGAGCATGTATTCTTTTTGTGCTCACTTTATTAATTATGAGTGTGTCAACATTGATTTATTATTCTAGAACTTGCTTCGATTATACATGTCCAGACCATATCTTTGATTTGATATACTAAGATGATAAAGGCACTTAGGATTTAACGCACTTACTCCACTAAAAGCCTACCTTAAAAATTAACCCCTAATGAACCCCTTTGAGCCTAACAACCCTTTTAATTGATTCACCCACTAATATTAACCCAAAACCCATCTTGTAACATCCCAAAAGGGGTTATTTGGAACTTAATCATTTTTCTTATGTAAGAACCACGAGATATTATTTATGGAATAATAGAGTTTAATTTAAGGCTTTGTGTTGGCTCGATTTGGTAGGAAATTTTAGTTTTAACTTCTAAGGTAGGGAGCCTTAGCAAGAGGGTGTTATAAGAATAAATGGGGATAATTTGGACATAAAATGAGCTTAGACCAAGTGGCAAAGTAAGCCCACATAAGAGCTACATGTGACGCCACCAAGGAGCAAGGAAGAGCTTGTGTTCGAGTCATGAAATCCTCTTTTTGTTCTTTATTTTGACTGGCATAGGGAGGAGAGTTTTTCTTCTCTTTAAACTCTTTAATTATTGTTAATAGATAATATAAGCATTTTATTTTAAGGATAATCAAGTAGATTATGAAGATTTAAAAGAATTATTATTGGATTATTATTATGGTTTTAATTTAAGTGGTCTAGAGTGAATTAAGGAAGTAAGAGGAATCTTGGACTCCTTGTTGAGGAGGAGTGGACTGCAAGGACTTAGGGAAGAGGGGGAGTTGCTTAATGCTTATATATAGCATCACTTAGCACTTGTTTTGCTCTTTTCTCCATCTTTGCAAACCGCCGAAATTCTCAAACCTTCCATCTATCTTCTCTCCTTTCTTTTCTCTCAAACATCGCTAGCCAAAAACTCTCACCATCTCCTCCTCTCCATTAGTTTTCTACCATTAAATCTCCTCTATTCTTTTGGCCGAATATCCACTCCTCTTGTCAAATCCTCTTCTCCCGTTAAGACTCACTTTGGTCAATATCGAAAGTCATAAGAGTTTCTGGATTTCTTCTTCAAACCGATTAGCAAGAGGTGCCGGATTTTAAGGTATTCGATCTAAGTCTCTATCCTCCATCAACCGAAGTTGGTAAGTGTGGGTAAGGCCTATGTTAGTATTCAAAAGGCAAAAGCTTTGGTTATAAGTAATAATGACTAATCATTTATTTTGGAAAAATAGATTCAAGTATCGGGTGCCGTGGTTAGTAGCCAAAACGAGGAAAGGTAAGATACCGGGATCATAAGGAACCCCTTTCAATAATTTGGTTTGGCCGATTAGGCCATAGTATTGATCCTAAGAGTTGGCCGAATGCCATGTTCTCTCCCTCTCTTGTCGGCTTTGATAAGGGTAGGTAGTGGGTTCGGCAATTGGCCATAAGGGAGCTAATCTTTTGTTGAAACAAATCTATTTAGGTACTTCAGGATTTTGGAGATCGACAAAGCAAGCCGTCATTCATGACCAATCAAGTGATTCGGGAATCGAGCATTGTGATTAAGTATCCAAAAGCGTAAGGGTAAGAATTCGGGTTCAAAAGGAGAACCCTTTAAATAAATTAATTTGGCCGAATGTACTAACTCATGCCTTGACCGAATATAGGGCGAGATCTAGGGTGGTCGACTTCTTCTTTTGGGATTTAGACTATCCGTAGGTGACAGTGTGTACATACACACTTATATCGCTTAATATGTGTGATAAATATTTGTTGTTTGTAAATCGCTTGATGTAGATTTGGATTTGGTACCTTAAATGGTACAAGCAAGGACCTCTGTAAGTCTCTAATATATGAGATTATTATGATGCTTTTGGGAAGCATGATTTATTTAATACATGTGATAAATGTATGATCTCTGTTATGACTATGATGTGGGTTGATGAGTGGAGGGGGCAGTATTAATCGTGCCGACGGGCACCAGTGTTTTGGTAACACACCGTGACTATATGTCACCAGAGGTTTGGTACCTCCAGAGGTTTGGTACCTCAATAGCGACTTGTCCCTATGGTTAACACCACCGTGGGTTGGCCCCACTTGAGATATGGGATCGCTGCCGCTGATTTGGTATCACACGATGGGTTGGCCCCATCAAATGATTTGTGTCTACGGACACCGTTGTTTTGGTAACACATTGTGACTATATGTCACCAAAGGTTTGGCACCACCAAAGGGTTTGGTACCACAACGGGTAGATAAATGGGCGCTTGGATGGCTAGGTCGGAATTAAATATTCTGCATATTAATTGTTATATGTGGTGTATGAAAATGTTTTAAAACTGGAAAGGGTTACATATCGAGTCTTGGTGACTCACCTTCTCCATTATTTTTTTCGTGTGATGCTTAGATCATGGATATGGAGCCGAGGGACTTGAGGAGGCCATGCGTGGATTTAAAATTAAATGGACTTTAATTTTAGTTATTTTAAATTTGGTTATTGAGTTGTTTTATTTTGGATGTAATAAGGCCTCATTATGCTCTACTTTAATTATTTTCTTATGTGTTGGATATATTTATTTTTACTATAAATTTGAATCACACGCTTTTTTTAAGTTAACACTAAAATGTTTTATCGTGCCATCAGCACATCCAAGTTTGTATAATAACTTGACTTTACTAAATTCTTAATTTAGTCCAAGAAGGTTTTCAAGAAGACAACCAAAATGAGTTGTTTTCAACAAAACTTAGATTGAATTTTCCAAATGGGTTTCAAAAGTTTTCCTCAGAACGACCCATAATCGGTCCTAACGCTTGGGCCGGGTTTGGTCATTACAAATTGGTATCGAGCCCAGCTCAAAACTCCTATTGTGGGGCCCAAGGCCCAAAAATGTTTTAGTGGCCTTATTAATTGTTTTTGGGTTTTAAAGCAAGATGGCCCAAGTCTCCCAAGACCGATCCGCCTGTAAGTACCTCTAAACTTCTTTGTGGACTATATTCTAGAAGGGTAGGAAGCATGGAACGAGATAGACTTATAGGAATTTGAACCTAGGATTAGATTACTCAAACACACAAGCTAACATAAGACTTAAAGAACTAAACCAATCTATGATTTAGTCATCGAGCTAGGTGTGGTAACCCCAGACGCATGTTCAGGATTGGAACCTAAGAGCCCGGTATTTAAGCAATCCGAGTGACTCACCACCTCTTCGCAGTATCCTACCCGTGCGTGAGCTTGGGTTCACCCTAACTCGTGGGCTCTGGTGTGGTAACCTCTGCAAGCATGTCTAGAAAGGTTCTGTGGAGCTTGGTATTTAAGCAATCATGTGACTCACCTCCTCTCCACACTAAACCCGCCTGTGCGTAGCTTGGTTCACCCCACCGTAAGGGCTCGGTCATGGCTAAACATAACGACTAAAACCCGAAAGGAATTAGCCTTGATTTTTGGAAAAAGAAATGGAACAACAAAACTTGGTTTTAAAACTTTTCAAATCACTCCTTCAAAAGTAAGAACAACTCTTTTCACAATATTTTTCCCTAAAAGCTTGATTTGTGGAAAATTACGAAAATGCCCTTAGGGTAAAATTACTAAAATACCCTGGTCCATAAAACATCAACTCAATGATTTTGTCCAAAATTTTAACTACTTCTCAATATTCAACTCAGCTTTGGAAATCCTCAATGAAACACTTTGGTTTTGAAAAAATTACTTAAAATGCCCTCAACTTATAAAATTACTAAATGCCCTCGAGTACAAAATTTTTGCAACATCACCGCTTTTAAGAAAGAAAAATTCTCAAAAGGGCCCTCGAGTTTTACAATGGTTAAAACATCCTTGATTTACAAAATTACAAAATTACCCCGAGGACCAAATTACCAAAATACCCACGGTTTTCAAATAATGCCATAACTTCAAATCTTATCGATTTTTAATAATACCTCCAAAGGTTGAGAATTGCAAAACAACCTACTCTACTAAAGTTTTAAAATCTCTTTACTACGAGAATACCCACAGAGGAAAATGACAAAATACCCCGGGTTAGAAATGGGCGTAAATGTCCAAGAGCGAATAGGTATGGAAAGTATTAAGGAATGGATGCAAGAACTTCTTTGTGAACTAGGATAAAGATCAAACCTTGTTTGCACGAAAGAATCCCTAATTAAAATTTCTTCATAAAATTTCTTCATGAGTAATGAAGTGGAACAAACGCTAATACATAAAATTTCTCTTAATCGATTAAAAGCGCAGAGATAGAATGAGTTCTAGAGGACATGGACGCCGGGACGCGGTAGGGTAGGATGATTTGGTTCCAACCCGCTGTCGGGACAAGGTTCAAAACGATGTACCACCGCCACCACCACCTCCACTTTTGGAGCAGAGAGCAGGATCGACGGAGGAGAGGCAAGATCGCAAGCGATTACGAGTCCTCGAATTGGTGGTCAATGGTGGAAATTTAAGAGCTCAAAACTGCTCTCGAGCGAATTCGATCCAACTGAGTGAGGTGTTCCGGTGTGTCGAGTGGCACCCAAAGTAGCAGAGTATTACCGGAATCTACAAAAGGATAATGGATGATCTTGACCGACCGAGGAGGAAAAGTCGAAAGGGCGGTGTCGCTTCTAAAGGATGAAGCGTACCGTGGTGGTGACGGCTCGGATGGAGCCACAAATGATGATCTTACGGGACTACTTTAAAATCGCTTTTAAGAAGTATGTGGGCACCAAATACACCGACGCCAGAGAGGAAGGCTTTTTCGGTCTAATACAAGGAACTAAGTCCGTGGCCGAGTACGAGGCTGAGTTTCTGAGACTGAGTAGGTATGCTAGAGGCATCGTGGCTACTGAACACGAGCGCTGTGTCCGCTTTGAGGACGGACTCCGAGATGACTTGAGGTTACTGATTGCCCCGCAGCAAGTTCGTGAGTTTTCATCTCCGTGGAAAAGGCTAAAGTAGCCGAGGGATCAAGGAGGTCATGAGGCGTAATTATAGTAGAAATAATCGGAAGAGAGGATTTGGGTCACCGATCCAAAGGGTAATGATCAAGAAGGCTAGGCAGAGGGCCAAATCAGCAAGAAGGCCCGTAGCTACTAATCGAGAGACGGCCAAGGTAATCACTGTGGAAGTCCCATTGGGGAGGTTGTTCGACCATGATAGAGGATGTTTTGAGTGTGGATCTTTAGAACATCGAATTAGATTGTCCCCGAAAGCGAAGCTCAAATCACCGAGGCGTAACTGCATCAGATGTAAATGTGGGACCGCAGAGGGTCGTGGTAATGGCAGAGGAAGCAATGGTCCTAACCGAGGTCGAGGAACTCGAGGCGAGGTTCAGTAACGCAGAGGCTAGGCACTGGCTTAGTCTATGCGCAAGGCGTCATGAGGAGGGTGACGACCGGATGTCATAACCCAGACGTTTAGATTTTGGTCTCCCTTATTATGCATTAATTGATGTGGGGTCTACACATTCTGACGTAGCCGAGTGTGGTAGAGACTTTGAACCTAGACTCGAGATCGCCGCTAGAGAGATGATCGAGTGAGTCCTTTAGGTCACTCTGAGTGGTAGACAAACTTTTAGAGACGCACTTCTAGAACTCCAAGGGTCGATTCGGGTCGATATGATGGAACTACCATTCGGGAGTTCGATTTGATCCTTGGAATGGATTGGTGGCTAAGTATCAAAGCGATTTGGATTGCGCACTAAGCGCATGGTTCTAAGACTACCGAGAATGATGAAGTGGTGATGATAGGTGATAGAAGGAATTACCTATCCAACGTGGTTTCATTTTGAAGGTTGGGAAGATGGTCAAGAAGGTCAAGGCGTTCTTGGTTCAAATCAGGCTTTGGAAGTTAAGGAGTCGAGTTGGAAAGGTCCAAACGGTTGGAGAATTTGTTGATGTGTTCCCGTAAGAACTTCCGGGTCTACCTCCGCATCGAAGTTGAATTCGATAGACTTGCTACCCGAACGCACCGTGTTCATAGCACTCACCGAATGGCACCAAAGGAATTGGTGGAGTCAAGGCTCAAATTCGTGAGCTCTTGGATAAAGGGTTTATTCGACCTAGCATATCTCCGGGAGCGCTGTGTTGTTTGTCAAGAAGAAGGACGGTTCTATGCGAATGTGCATCGATTACCGCCGCTTAAATAAGTTAACGATCAAAACAAGTACCCATTGCCACGGATCGATGACTTGTTTGACCAGCTTGAAGGGCGCTTGTTTTCAAGATAGACCTTAGGTCAAGTTACCATCAACTTAAGGTGAAGGGGCGATGTTCACAAGACGACGCTTTAACTCGGTATGGGCATTACGAGTTTCTAGTGATGCCATTCGGTTGACCAATGCACCGCGGCTCATGGATCTAATGAATGAGTTTTCATCAAGATTGGACCAATTTGTCGTAGTGTTCATAGATCACATATTGGTTTACTCAAGGATCGGAGGAAGAGCATGACAAGCATTTACTGATAGTTCCGCAAGTGTTGAGGAAAATAGTTGTATGCCAAATTCAAGAAGTGCAAATTTTGGCTAAGGAGGTGGCTTTCTTAGGTCACGAAGTGTCGTGGAAGGATTAGAGTGGATCCCCGCAAGATTAAAGCGGTATTGAGTGGAAACCACCTAAGTCGGTGGTAGATATACGAAGTTTTCGGGTTTAGGTGGTATTATCGAGATTTGTGGAAGGGTTCTCTCGATCGCAGCGCCATTGACTAAGTTGCTAAGGAAAGGTGTTCCATTTGTATGGTTGGAGAAGCAAGAAGAAAGTTTTGATAAGTCGAGGAAGATTACGACTAAGCTCGGCTTTTAGTACAACCCAAGCAGGAAATTATTCACGTTTATTGTGATGCATCTCACACCGGTTTGGGGTGTGTGTTGATGCAGATGGGAAGGCGTAGCCTATCGCGTCCGTCCACCGAGACCGCATGAGGTTAACTACCCAACTCACGATCCGAGTTAGCCGCAATGCCTTCGCTCAAAATATGGAGACATTATCTTTATGGGGAGAAGTCGGTAATTTACACGGACCATAAAAGTTTGAGGTATCTTCTAACACGTATGATCTGAATTTGAGACAAATACCGGATGGATTGAGTGTTAAAGGACTACGATCGCTCCATCGAGTATCATCCGGTAAGGCTAACGTGGTGGCCGTACGCGCTGAGCCTAAGGTCGTGGCGGATTTAAGAGCAATGTTTGCTCAATTGAGCCTCTATGACGATGGAAGCCTTTTGGCAGAACTTCAAGTTAAGCCAACGTGGATCGAGGAGATTAAGGATAAACAATTTGTGGATGGAGGGTTAAATGCGAAGAGAATGCAAGTTCAGGATAGTGGTTTGGAAGGGTATAGTTTGACCGGTGATGGTGTGTTATGTTTTCAAGGACGGCCCAGATGCCAAAGGATATGGAGTTGAGGTGGAAAATTCTCCAGATGCTCATAGCAATTTCACGCTATGCATCCGGAGGAAGCAAGATGTATGGAGATCTACTAAACAGCTTACGGTGGTCTTGATTGAAGCGTGAGATAACGGAATTCGTAGAGAAGTGTTTGACGTGTCGCAGAGTTAAAGTCGAACACCGCCACTACCATCGGGCTACTTCAACCAAGAAAGATTCCTCAATGGAAATGGGAGAGGATCACTATGGATTTCGTCGGTGGTCTACCCTTACGCCCAAAGAAGAAAGATGCGCTTTGGGTAATCGTAGACCGTCGACTAAATCACCACTTCATACCGGTGAGAATGGACTACTCACCCGTAAACTAGCAAAGTTGTATGTGGCGAGATAGTCGATTACATGGTGTACCAGACGCTTATCTCGGATAGGGACCCAAGGTTCACTTCGAGGTTTTGAAAGCGTTACATCAAGCATTGGAGTACGCGATTGATTTCAAAGATGACTTTCCATCCTCGAATGGACGGGCAATGAAAAGGGTCATACAGATCTTGGAAGATATGTTTGAGGGTTGTGTCTTGGAATTCGAGGTAGTTGGGAGGAATTCTACCTTTGGCCGAGTTTGCCTACAACAATAGCTACCAAGCGAGTATTCGATGGCACCCACGAAGCAATCAGATGGATTTGAATGCCGAACTCCGACGTGTTGGACGGAGTTGGGTGAACGACAAGTGTTGGGCCCAGAATTAGTAGCGAGATCAAGACAAAGTCAAAGTGATTCGGTCTCGCCTCAAGGAAGCATCGGACAGGCGTAAGTCTTATGCCGATCTCAAACGCAAGGAAATGGAGTATGTTGTGGGAGACAAGGTCTTTCTAAAGGTGTCGCTTGGAAAAAGGTGTTAAGATTTGGACGAAAGGGAAGTCGAGCCCAAGATTCATTGGCCCATATACAAGATCTTGTTTAGTAGGACCGTAGCTTATCGCCTTGAACTGCCGCAGAGTTAAGTCGATACATGACGCCTTTCACGTATCAATGCCGAGACGATATATCGGTCGATCCATCAATGTGGTGCCCGTGGCGTAAATCGAGGTTAACGCAGACTTATCTTTTGAGGAGGAACCGTTCGGATCTTGGATAGAGATATAAAGGTTCTACGTAGGAAGTCGATGCCCTTAGTAAAAGTGCTATGGCGGAACCATGGTGCCGAGGAAGCTACGCGGGAACCCGAGGATGTGATACTGCCATAATACCCTCATTTGTTTTAGTTATGTAATTTCGGACTAAATTTATTTTAAGGGGTAGAACTGTAACATCCCAAAAAGGGGGTTATTTGGAACTTAATCATTTTTCTTATGTAAGAACTACTCTGAGATATTATTTATGGAATAATAGAGTTTAATTTAAGGCTTTGTGTTGGCTCGATTTGGTAGGAAATTTTAGTTTTTAACTTCTAAGGTAGGGAGCCTTAGCAAGAGGGTGTTATAAGAATAAATGGGGATAATTTGGACATAAAATGAGCTTAGACCAAGTGGCAAAGTAAGCCCACTTAAGAGCTACATGTGACGCCACCAAGGAGCAAGGAAGAGCTTGTGTTCGAGTCGCGGAAATCCCTCTTTTTGTTCTTTATTTTGACGGCATAGGAGGAGAGTTTTCTTCTCTTTAAACTCTTTAATTATTGTTAATAGATAATATAAGCATTTTATTTTAAGGATAATCAAGTAGATTATGAAGATTTAAAAGAATTATTATTGGATTATTATTATGGTTTTAATTTAAGTGGTCTAGAGTGAATTAAGGAAGTAAGAGGAATCTTGGACTCCTTGTTGAGGAGGAGTGGACGGCAAGGACTTAGGGAAGAGGGGGGAGTTGCCGAATGCTTATATATAGCATCAGCTTAGCACTTGTTTTGCTCTTTTCTCCATCTTTGCAAACTGCCGAAATTCTCAAACCTTTCATCTATCTTCTCTCCTTTCTTTTCTCTCAAACACTGCTAGCCGAAAACTCTCACCATCTCCTCCTCTCCATTAGTTTTCTACCATTAAATCTCCTCTATTCTTTTGGCCGAATATCCACTCCTCTGTTGCCGAAATCCTCTTCTCCTGTTAAGACTCACTTTGGCCGAATATCAGGAAGTCATAAGAGTTTCTCGGGATTTCTTCTTCAAACCGATTAGCAAGAGGTGCCGGGATTTTAAGGTATTCGATCTAAGTCTCTATCCTCCATCAACCGAAGTTGGTAAGTGTGGGTAAGGCCTATGTTAGTATTCAAAAGCCAAAGCTTTGGTTATAAGTAATAATGACTAATCATTTATTTTGGAAAAACAGATTCAAGTATCGGGTCCGTGGTTAGTAGCCAAACGAGGAAAGGTAAGATAACGGATCATAAGGAACCCTTTCAATAATTTGGTTTGGCCGATTAGGCCATAGTATTGATCCTAAGAGTTGGTCAATGCCATGTTCTCTCCCTCTCTTGTCGGCTTTGATAAGGGTAGGTAGTGGGTTGACAATTGGCCATAAGGAGCTAATCTTTTGTTGAAACAAATCTATTTAGGTACTTGGATTTTGGAGATCGACAAAGCAAGCCAGTCATTCGTGACCAATCAAGTGATTCGGGAATCGAGCATTGTGATTAAGTATCCAAAAGCGCAAGGGTAAGGATTCGGGTTCAAAAGGAGAACCCTTTAAATAAATTAATTTGGCCGAATGTACTAACTCATGCCTTGACCGAATATAGGGGCAGTAGATCTAGGGTGGTCGACTCTTCTTTTCGGGATTTAGACTATCCAGAGGTGACAGGTGTGTACATACACACTTATATCAGTTAATATGTGTGATAAATATTTGTTGTTTGTAAATCTGCTTGATGTAGATTTGGATTTGGTACCTTAAATGGTGCAAGCAAGGACCTCGGTAAGTCTCTAATATATGAGATTATTATGATGCTTTTGGGAAGCATGATTTATTTAATACATGTGATAAATGTATGATCTCTGTTATGACTATGATGTGGGTTGATTAGTGGAGGGGGCAGTATTAATCGTGCCGACGGGCACCAGTGTTTTGGTAACACACCGTGACTATATGTCACCAGAGGTTTGGTACCTCCAGAGGTTTGGTACCTCAATAGCAACTTGTCCCTCGTGGTTAACACCACCGTGGGTTGGCCCCACTTGAGATATGGGATCGTCGCCAAAGGATTTGGTATCACACGATGGGTTGGCCCCATCAAATGATTTGTGTCTACGGACACCAAAGGTTTTGGTAACACATTGTGACTATATGTCACAGTGGTTTGGCACCACCAAAGGTTTGGTACCACAACGGGTAGACAGTGGCGTTTGGATGGCTAGGTCGGAATTAAATATTCGCATATTAATTGTTATATGTGGTGTATGAAAAATGTTTTAAAACGGGAGAAGGGTTACATACTGAGTCTTGGTGACTCACCTTCTCCATTATTTTTTCAGGTGATGCTTAGATCGCGGATATGGAGCCGGAGGGACTTGAGGAGGCCATGCGGTGGATTTAAAATTAAATGGACTTTAATTTTAGTTATTTTAAATTTGGTTATTGAGTTGTTTTATTTTGGATGTAATAAGGCCTCATTATGCTCTACTTTAATTATTTTCTTATGTGTTGGATATATTTATTTTTACTATAAATTTGAATCACACGTTTTTTTTTAATTTAACACGAAAAATGTTTTATCGTGCCATCGGGCACATCCGAAGTTTGTATAATAACTTGACTTTACTAAATTCTTAATTTAGTCCAAGAAGGTTTTCAACAAGACAACCAAAATGAGTTGTTTTCAACAAAACTTAGATTGAATTTTCCAAATGGGTTTCAAAAAGTTTTCCCCATAACGACCCATAATCGGTCCTAACGTTTGGGCCGGGTTTGGGCTGTTACACATCTTGTATTTGTTATCACCATTTTTCTTGACTACCCTTCTATCGAGACTTGATCTGATTAGTTGCCTAATTATTTTATATCAGTAGTTGAACTTTTCTTATATTATGATTTGTTCTTAAAAAAAATTGAAGTATATTCATTATTAGTTCTATAATTAAGTGAGCTTATACGTTTAAATTCCACATCTTGAAGAAGAAGCTCGTATTAATAGTATTTCATGTTTTCAATTGATGTAATTAGGATTAGTTCATTTTTTCTAGTTAGGTAATTTGTCAATTCAAGCTTGATTCTAACCTTCTAATTCAGCCTTTATCCTCACCTTTAACCTAAGCCCCCTTACAACCCTTTTTAAAGACCTTTTGATTTGTGTATCATCTCATTTTATAGTGGTATTTGATTTTTCAGGCAAGCCTATGGGATTAACTTTTCATGTTCGACTGTTGAGTGCTTTATTTTGACCCTTAAAACACTTGAGTGATTTGAGTGAATCTTTAGTAAGGATGTCAACTCTTGTCAATTTTGAATTAAAGGTAATTATTTAAATAAGGGGAAACACCTATTTTTTTCGTACTAAAAATTATGACTTTGATTGTTTGAATCTTTAGGACTCTTTGAGTTAAATAATCCATGTATAAATTCCCTATGAATTATGATGAAACATTATTGATGAACATTATGAATTAAGGAAGTTCATTTCAATTGTGAGTTGAGATTTTTGCTTGAGGACAAGCAAAAGCTTAAGTGTGGGGGTATTTGATAAACCGTAATATGAACATATTTTAATCCCACATTTAGCATACTTTTAGATGATTTATCCCTTTAATTATGGAAATAGGTGCTCTTAATCCTTTGTTTTCATGTTTTATACTTAAGAAAGCACCGAAGGATGAAAAGAATGAGAAACGGGCCGAAAATAGACAAAATGGGCCTAACACGAATTACACACGACTGAACCACGAATCACTGCAACAGTGCCTCATTAATGAATCTTAACATGGCACTCGCCTTGAATTACTGTATGCGTGTCTGGTGGGCGTGTCCCTACCGCAGCTAAGAAGAGTTCTAATCGAATTAGGGTACTTAGAGGCAAAGAGAGACATTCCAAAAGCCTATATAAACACCTTAGAGGCCAACCTTAAAGGGTTTTCAGCAGCACGTTCAGCGAGGCATTCAGCAAGGCATTCAGCTAGGCCAAGGAGCCAAGCCAGAAGGGCCAAATTGTGGGATTCACTCGAATAAAGCCAGTTGATTCATCTCAAGAAGTCAAAATCATACTCAAGACTAAGGATCTCTCCTTCAACTCCTTCAGGGGGTTTTAGGGTTTTCTTTATTTTTTTTTATATTTTCTTCTGAGATGTTTTCTTTTATGATTATAAACTAAACCCTCAGATACTTGAGGGAGATGAAACCTAAGACGAATCTTGTTATTTTTTTCTGAGCTGTATGATAAATACTTGATTTGTTCTTAGCTATGTTTTCTTAATTATTGCTTTGATATTTCAAGATATTAATCCAAGTACTGATGTGCTTAGGCAGTGGAGCAAAAGTCCCTGTTTAAGAGTAGATCTAGCATAGTTAAGTGGAGTTGATCGCAACCCTAGAAATAGGATGATAAAATCTGCGAATTAGGGTCAAACCTAATATAGAGTCCATAGATCGAGTTAATGCAACTCTAGGGGTTTTAATTAGAAAGAGATTTCAATTAATCAACCTAGGGTTAGACGTTAGTAGTCTGAAATGTATTAATATAAATTAGAGAATCCTACGGATCAAGTCGGTGAATAAATAAATGCGGTTCGAGTTAGATAACAAGTGAAGTCTAGGTGGATTCTTCCTGCATTGTCTTAATCAATTGGTTTTCCCACAAGTATTTTCCCCAATTCATTCTCTTTGTCTTAGCATCTTTAGCTTTGTAGTTAGTTAATTGTAGATTAAACAACAACTCGCTTAATTCTTAGGCTAAATAATAAAAAGAAAGTTAGTATTAGTACTTTGGGATCGATAATCCGGTCTTGCCATTAAACTATACTATTGTTCGATAGGTGTGCTTGCCTCCATCGTTGTCTTAGTTAGCTTTTAGGTTCAATCATTTTTTTATAAATTTTTAAGACTCTGACACACGATCATAAACTGAAACAAATAGTCAAATAACATAACCGAATCGTAGATAGCTTATATCCATCTCCTATTTTAAATCATACACAAACCATACCTTAAAATGCACTTCCAAATAAAGCTAGTCATTACATATTCTAGGTCTTTGTATATCATCTAATCCATAGTATATTTATATAATGCTATAAACCAAATATCATGCTTATCATTTTAGGCCATCTCCTTAGCCTAATATATATATACACTTAAATTATCATTTCTAAACCAAATTACCCATTTAAAACATGTCATTTAAACTCAATAATAAAACCACAAATCTTAATCCAATACACACTCGAATATATAATCATTCTTTTACCCCATTAATAAATAAATTTTAGATAGTTTCCAACCTCTAAATGCATATTTCAATTTATATGTCATAACCCAAACTCACTAAAATACCAAATCCAAACACCACACATATCATATATATATATATATATATATATATATATATATAACTCATAACCAAAATCACTTAAACTTAACATTATTTGTCTTACTAAAATACATCAAACATACCTCATTTACCTCATTACTGAAACACATGAATAAAACACCACCATATATATATGCCATACCATGTGATTACTACATGACCAAAATAAACTTAAGCCATAATTAAACCAAAATCGAACACAAGCAAGGAAATTAAGCCATTTTTGCATGGCTTTTATACATACACTTTCGAATCAAACTAACTTTAAAGCTAGCATATACATGCCATAGTTTCAAAGAAATTTTAGCTTATAAAATACCAAAGTTAGTCGATAGTGTGATAGGCTTTGCTGACGATCCCCGAGCTCGTAACAACTTCAAAATCTATAAAATAGAAGTAAAAAAGAACACACACAGAGTAAGCTATTTAAGCTTAGTAAGTCATAAGCAAATATATATATCATCTATTATATATTAACACTAAGTTAACAAAGCCGAATATACATGTTCTCAAATACAAGGTTATCATTTAAATCTTTCATACACATACCATATGGCTAATTTTACAAATACACATGAACTTATATAAATCTCCCTATTAAAATCACATATACCCCATTTGGCCGAATATACACAATCACATATGCATTCACATTTTTCACATTTGTAACTTTAACATTTATAGAATCAATTTAACAACTGACTACATACCTGAGCCTTTTAATTCGATTTCACATTTGGTCTTCATTTAACATTGCCCATTGAACCGTTCAGAATTAAAAAGGATACGCAGATAGTCGGAGACTCGTACAATGCCAACGTCCCAAACGTGGTCTTACATGTAATCACATATTGATGCCACTGTCCCAGATAGAGTCTTACACGAATCAAACATGATGCCAATGTCCCAGACATGGTCATACACGTAAACACAAGTCGATGCCAATGTAAAACCCCCTTATTTCTCCCATGAATCGAACCCAAGACCTCCCTTCCAACACCTTTAGACGCACCCTTGTAGCACCTAAGTGGCGCATGGAAGCCACTTAGCCAATTTGTTTTTTGTGTCAAGTTCCTTTCAAAAATTTTCTTAACCCCTATCTCACCTAGCTTCCCTACTTTAAGCACTTAAAAAGAAATTTTTAACCCTAAGTCAGGCCTAGCTCGGGTTTATTTCTAGACCTTAGAACATGCTAAATAAATCATAGCATTTATTTTTTCAAGCACACACACACATGGGAACAAATAATTTAAATTTTCAAACAACCCCTAATTCAGGATGTTACAGTTCTACCCCCTTAAAAGAATTTCGGCCTCAAAATTACCTGGATTAGAAGAGTTGTGGTATTGCTGCCGCATCACATACTCGGGTTCCCATGTGGCCTCCTCCATACCATGATTCCGCCATAACACCTTTACCAAAGGCACTGACTTCCTACGTAGAACTTTGACATCACGATCCAAGATCTGAACTGGTTCTTCCTCGAAAGATAAGTCCGAGTTTACCTCAATCTACGCGCCATCGCACAACGTGTGATGGATCTAACCGATATCGTCTAAGCATCGACACATGGAAGACGTCATGAATCTGTCTCAACTCTGCCGGCAGCTCGAGCTGATAAGCTATCGGTCCCACTCGCTTCACTACTGTATATGGCCCGATGAACCTTGGGCTTAGCTTCCTTTTCGCCCAAATCTCAATATTCCAAGGTGACACCTTCAAAAACTTTATCTACTACTGCATATTCCATCTCCTTGCGCTTAAGATCGGCATAAGAGTTACGCTTATCGACGCTTCCTTAAAACGAGCCCAATCACCTTAACTTTATCTTGATTTATACCAATTTCGACCCAAAACTTGTCGTTCACTCAACTCCATCCAAAGACGTAGAGTACGAAATTTTTGTCCATACGATGCTTCATATGGTGCCATCTCGATACTCGCTGATAACTATTGTTATAAGCGAATTACACGCCACGTAGGTACTCTTCCCAACTACCACCAAATCCGAACACAACCTCTTAGCATATCTTCTAAAATCAGTATGACCTTTCCGATTGCCTGTCGACCGTGGATGGAAAGTCAGATTTGAAATCAATCGTGTACCCAAAGCCCGATGCAACGCTTCCGAACCTTGACGAAATCGATCCCCTATCGAGATGATCGTCATCGCACTCCATGCAACCTCACTATTTCGACACATACAACTTAGCTAGCTTCAAGTGAGTAATCCACCCTTATCGGTATGAAGTGAGTGATTTAGTCGACGGTCCACAATCACCCAAATCAAGGTCCTTCTTGTCAAGCGTGAGGGTAGCCCATCGACAAATCCATAGTGATCCTCTCCCATTTCCATCGAGGATCTTCCTTTGGTTGAAGTAACCACGATGGCAATCGGTGTTCACCTTAACCTGTGACACGTCGGACACCTTCCACAAATTCAGGTTACCTCGGCCTTTACAGCCACCGTAATCAAGCTTCCGCAAATCTCTATACATATTGCTACCTCCGGGATGCATAGCGTATGGGCTGCTATGTGCATCTTGAAGAATTCTTTGCCTCAATTCAACATCCTTGACGATACAAGCTACGCCCTTGAAAACATAATACTCCATCACTAGACAAACTATACCTTTCCAAACCACCATCTTGAACTTGCAATCTCGCGCATTCAAACTTCCGCTACCAACTGTTTTCCTTAATCTCCTCGATCCAAGTCGGCAACTTGTAGTTACCTTAAAAACTTCCATCGTCAGATAGATAGAGGTGAGCAAACATCGCCTTATATCACCACAACTTTCCAACTCAAAGCGTCGGCTACCGTTAGCCTTGCGGATGGTATTCAATTGAGCAATGTAGTCCTTTAATAGTTCAATCTATCGGTGATACCTCAAATTCAAATCCTACGAGTCAAAAGGTACCTCGGACTTTTGTGATCGATGTAGACTATCGACTTTTCCCCATACAAGTAATGCCTCCATATTTTTAAAGCGAAGACTACTACCGCTAATTCCAAGTCGTGAGTCGGATAGTTAACCTCATGCGGTCTTAATCGACGGGATGCATAGGCCACTACCTTCCTTCCTGCATCAATACACATCCCAACCTCAGATGGGGCGCATCACATAGAACGTAAACAACTTCCCACCCAGTCGGTACATGCAGTGGGGCTTCCATCGAATCTTCCTTAGCTTATCAAAACTTTCCTGCTTGTTTCTCAGACCATACAAATGGAACTCCTTTTCTTAATAACTTAGTTAGTGGTGCTGCAATTAAAGAGAACCTTCCACAAATCTTGATAGTACCGCCGGACCGTAAAACTTCAAATTTACCCATCGACTTAGGCGGTTTCCAATCCAACACCGCTTCAACCTTACGAGGTCCACTCTAATCCTTTCACGACACCACGTGACCTAAGAAAGCCACCTCCTAAGCCAAAATTTGCACTTCTTGAATTTGGCATATAATCGCTTCTCCTCGGTGACTTGTAGAACTAAATGTAAATGCATGTCATGCTCCTCCTCCGTCTTTGAATAAACCAATATGTCGTCTATAAACACCATGATAAATTGATCCAAGAACTGCTGAAACACCCTATTCATTAAGTCCATGAATGCTGTCGGTGCGTTGGTCAACCCAAATGGCATCACCAAAACTCAGTAATGCCCATACCGAGTACGGAATGCCATCTTGTGAACATCACCCTCCTTCACCTTAAGTTGATGATAACCCGACCTAAGATCTATCTTTGAGAACACCGATGCACCCTTCAGTTGGTCAAACAAGTCATCAATTCGGGGCAATGGATACTTGTTTTTGATCGTTAACTTGTTTAGCCGATTTTAGTCAATACACATCGCATTGACCCATCTTTCTTCTTGACAAACAAGACAGGTGCTCCCACGGAGATATCTTTGGTCGGATAAACCCTCGGTCTAAGAGTTCCTGAATTTGAGCCTTCAGCTCCACCAATTCCTTTGGTGCCATTCGGTAGGGTGCTATAGACACAGGCGCCGTTCCGGGTAATAAGTCTATACCAAACTCAACTTCCCGATCTGGTGGCAAACCCAAAAGTTCTTTTGGAAACACATCAGCAAATTCCCCTACCGTTCGAACCTTCTCAACTGCTGACTCCTTAGCCTCCAAGGCACATATTCGGACCAAAAATGCCTCACAACCTTTCCTGACCATCTTCTCCTCCTTCAACGCAGACACCACGTTGGATAGGTAATCTCTTCTATCACCTATCATGACCACTTCATCACCCTCAACCATCTTTAGAACCATGCGATTAGCGGCATAATCGACTTTGCACGATACTTAACCAACGAGTCCATTCCAAGAATCAAATCGAACTTCCCAAATGGCAGTTCCATCAAATCAGCCACAAACACTACCCCTTGGAGTTCTAAGGGTACATCCCTATATAGCTTGTTTACAACTACAGAGTGACCTAGAGGGCTAATTACTGTCATCTCCCTAGAAGCAGTCTCAAAGTCTCTCCCTAGAAGCAGTCTCAAAGTCTAGGTTCATAGTCTCTACCACGCTACTAGTAACATATGAATGCGTCGAATCCACATCAATTAATGCAACATATGGAAGACCAAAAATTAGGAATGTACCGGTTATGACGTCCGGTGCGTCACCCTCCTCTCGATGCCTTGCTGCATAGACTAAACCAGGCTACATTGCCTCTGTGTTGCTTGCACCTCTGCCCGGAGTTTCGCGACCTTGACTAGAACCATTGCCTCCTCTACCATTACCACGACCCCTCTATGGTGGTCCTACATTTCTAACTTGAAACGCACTGCTACGACCCTCCGGTGGTTCTTAGCTAACTTCCGAGGATAATCCCTTACACGGTGATCCAACGATCCACATTCAAAGCATCTTCTTTCACCACCAACATCCTCCCCAATGTTATTTCCCACAATGATTACCTTTGGGTCTCGATTAGTAGCCATGGGCCTTCCCTTTGATTCAAATTTAATTTTACCGAGCCCTTTTTGTGCATTACTACCCGATTCGGACGATCCAAAGCCTCTTTTTGCTTGTTCCTATCGTAGTTACATCTTACGGACTCCTTGACCCCTTGGCTACTTTAGCCTTTTTCACCAAGACAAAAACTCACGCTCTGCTTTGTGGAGCAATAAGCGACCTCAAATCATCCCTAAGTCCGTCTTCAAAGCGGACACACGTTCATGCTCTGTTGACACAATTCCCGAGCATAGCGGCTCGACCTCAAAAATTTCGCTTCATACTCTGACACAGTCTTATTTCCTTGTACCAACCCCAGAAAGGCTTTCCTCTGCGCATCGGTGTATTTGGTGCCCACATACTTCTTCGATAAGCGACTTTGAAATACTCCCAAGTAAGGTCATCTGCTGTGGCACCATCCTCGAACCGTGAGCCACCAATCGATATGACTCATCGTTAAGAAGCGACACCTCCTTTCGACTTCTCCTCACTTGTCGGATCGAGATCATCCATGATCCTCTCGATCGATTCTAGCCAATATTCCGCGCTAGGTGCCACTCCCGATACACCCTAGAATGCCTCATACATTAGATCGAATTCGCCGGCATGCAGATTTTTGAGCTCCCATACCTCCACTTACCCCAGCCACCATCTCAAGGACTCGCAACACAGCTTGCGATACTGCCTCACCTCCCGTCTGATCCTGTTCCTCAGCTCCAAAAGTTGGGGGGGTGGTGGTGGTGGTACCACATTCTCAGATCCCTGACCCGACCTAACGGGTTCTGACACGGTCATCCTGCCCCTACCGCGTCCACGATGGCCACATCCTCTAGAGCTCATTCTAACAATTGCACCTTAATCTGATTAAGAAATTTTATGGATTAGTAACTGTTTCACTTGGTTATCCGCGAAGAAATTTTATGAAGAAAGTTTAATAGAGATTCTTTCGATCAATCAAAGTTTTAAGTCCTCTATCCTAGTTCACACAGGAAAGCACATCCATTCCATAATACCTTTCATACACACTCACTCTTCCAGGCATTTACGTAGTTTCTATCCTGGGTATTTTCGCGATTTCTTATGAGGTATTTTCGTAAGAACCGGAGAAATTTTAAAAATTTTAATAAATCAGGACGTTTTGAAATTTGAAATTTCCAAAACTGGAGGGTATTTCTAAAAATTTATCAAATTAAAGGTACGGCAGAATTTTAGAATCCAGTGGTATTTTGGTAATTTTGTCAATCAGGGATAATTTTATAAATTTCCAAAGTCAGGGTATTATTTTGAAATATAGAATTTTGGATACTTTTGCAAAGTAAGAGAATTTTATTGAAATCAGGGTAGTACAGTAATTTTAGAAACCAAGGGCATTTTCGTAATTTTGCCACTAAGGGCATTTTGGTAATTTTGGTAAATTGAAAATATTTTGAAAATTTTCAGAAATAAATTTTTTACTATTTAAAGGAGGTAATGATTTTTAAGACTTAGAGTTTTCATAAAACATGGCTAATCCCTTGGGTTTTATTTATTGTGTTTGGCCTATGGTAAAGTCCTCTTAGTTAGGGTGAACCAAAGCTACGCACTGGTAGGATTCACCAAAGAGGAGGTGAGTCACGAGGTGCTTAAGTACCAAGCTCTTGAATCCAATCCTGACATGCTTTTGTGGTTACCACATCCTAAGTCGAGGCCTAGCTGGGTTTATTTCGACCTTAGAACATGCCAAATAAATCATAGCATTTATTTCTTCAAGACATGGTCTTACGATAACACATATCGAAAATCCTATGTCATGACATATGTATCCTATCTATTCCTAGGGTTCGTACGGGACTTTCAGACGTTAAATCTCGATCGGATCAAACTCGAAATATATCTCCTTTGCTCAATACACATTCAGCCAAACAAAAATATATTCACAATAATTCCATTAATCATGTAACATATATATATTATCAAATTTAACGACATTATATGCTTATTGATTTACCTCGGATATCGACGGACGAAATCGACTACTCGACTACTTTTGACTTCCCTCGATTTAATTCCATTTTCTTCCGTTCTTGATATAAATAAATTCAAATTTAACTAATTTAACCACATATTCATTCAATTTAATCCAAAAACATATAAATGGAAAATTACCATTTTGCCCCGACATTTCACACTTTTTGCAATTTAGTCCCTATTGCATAAAACACAAAATACACAAAATTTACACATACTATAGTTAGGCCGAATATTCACAAACATTATACAATTTCATATATTTCATTTTTTTCACATTTTAGTCCCTCAAAAATTTATTTTTACAATTTAGTCCAAATAAGTCAAATTCATCAAAAATCCAAAGACAAAACATGTTACTCTAACACATATATTTCATATTTCATCATCAAACAACAAAAATCACAAGCTATCATCAATGACTTAACTCAAAATATTCATCAAAATTAAAAATTGAAGCATGGGTTTTGTACATTTCATAGCAACGATCTCAAAAACGTAAAAATTATGAAAAATCGAAACCGAAACATACCTTAATCAAGCTAGATAGGTGCCAAATGCTCAAAGCTTTTCTATTTTCTATTTCTATTCTCTATTTGGTCATAAACAAATGGAAGATGAAAATGGTTTTCTTTAATGTTTTTGTTTTATTATAATAGCCTTATAATTATAATATATTATAAATTATTTAACCATTATAATTTATATAATATATTATATACTTTAACATAATGTCGCCCACTACTTTATAAAATGGGCTAATTGCAACATAAATCATCCATATTAAAAAGACAACAACAATTAGGCACTTTCACAACTAACCATCAAACTTTCATTTTACGCGATTAAGCCCTTTTATTTAATCGGACACTCAAACAACGAAATTAAAACACAAAAATTTAACACAAGCAAATTTGCACATAATAAACACTGAAAATAATTTTAAAATATTTTTCAGACTCAGATTTGTGGTCCCGAAACCACTATTCTGATTAGGGTCAAAATCGAGCTGTTACATCGTATGATAGTGATGGAGTATGAGCGAGAATTTTTCAGACTTAGTAAATATGCTCGAGAGTGTGTTTCCACCGAGGCTATTATGTGCAAGAGATTTGATGAAGGATTGAATGAGGATATTCGTGTGTTAGTTGGGATCTTAGAGTTGAAAGAGTTTGTGATCTTGGTTGAACGGGCTTGTAAGGCCGAATAGTTGAATAAAGAGAAGAGGAAAGTTGATCTTGAAGCTAGAGATTCAAGGAAAAGACCGATGATTAAGTCATTTCCATCTCAGTCAAAGAAATCTAAAGAAATATATTCCCGTTCGAATGTTTCAGCGGGGTATTCACACATAGATCGTGGAAAGCAACATTCGAGTTTTAAATCTCAAGCTACCTCAATGGCAAGTGTGGGTAATGTAAAGTCTAATAGACCCGAATGTGAACATTGTGGAAGAAGACATCCCGACGAGTGTAGAATTAATGACTGGGCTTGATTTAAGTGTGGTTCTCAAGAGCATTTGTAATATCTAAAATTTAGGGGTTATGCATTTTTACTTAATGTATGTAATTGCATGCTTGAGTATGATTTGAATGTGATTTGGGGGCTTCAAGAACCTTGGGATGTAGGTAGGAGCCTTAGAAGTTATTGGATTTTTAAGCCCAAAAAGGGAAACTACAGGAGCTAGGCCTTAAGGAGATTATCGTGTGGTTTAGGACACAAATAACCCAGTGGCAAGGTGGCAATGAGGTGCCACTTAGGGCCTTGTAAGGTGACACCACAGGGAGTGAGAAGGGCCTAGGTTCCAGCAGTAATGGAAGCGTTTTGGAGCTTAATTTTTTCAGCAAGGAAGGGCAGTGGTGGACGGCACAAGGACTCTGATGGATAAGGTATAGATTGAGTCTGACAGCTTAGAGATTTGGCTAAGGTAGAGTGAAAAGGGGGATTGAGTGGAGAGAAGGAGAGTTGGCCGGCCAAGGGACTTCTAGGATGACAAATTCGATCACCTAGTAGCCAAAATCCCCTAAGCCAAATTTGTGTCACCAACACTTTCTTTATTCTTTTCTTTCTCTCAATTCTTTCTTCTTCTTTCTCACTTTAGCCAAATCATAACTAAGCCTCCATATCATTCTTCTTCTTCTTCTCACAATCATCAAAAGCCAAATACCATTCATCCTTCTCCTATTCCCTCCTTTCACTATTGGTCGAACCTCCATTGTTTTCCTAAAGCCATTGCGAAATCTTTTCAACCTCATCCCTTCTCGGTTTTGGCGAATAGCAACCAAGCGAGATCTCCTTGATCTCTTCTCAAATCGGTTTGGGGATAGGTAAGTCCGAATCTCCACCATTCTTCCTTATTTTCTCTCTCAATCGACATGTGTAGAACAAAAGCCAAATTTTGGCATTTATCTTGACTTTTAATCAACCATGCAATCGGTTTTCTTTTAGGATATTTGGGATTTTGAAGCAGTAGATCGGGAGCATCTTTTCCTTGTCAATAGTTTAGGTAAGTCAGTGGTAAGGTTTCGTACTAATTCAATTCATCTCTTAGTTATCTGAAAAGTCAAAAGCTAACCATTTGAATATACTAGTGCTTAGCCGATTTCAAGGAAGGCTTATCACGTAGTTTTGGGATTTGGGTGGTAACCAAATCGACAACAAGGTAAGGATTTTGGTCACGTTAACCCTTCGGGATTTGCTGTGTAGCCAAATGGCTCTTTGCTAATATGCTTAGTGTTGGCCGAATGTAGGAAAAATGGATCTAGAGCATTAGATCGGGATTTTCAGAAATTGGTAATCGCATTAGAAATCAGATGTGTAACCCTACACTAAATTCCCAATAGTTTAATAATAATTATGTTAAATATGTGTTAGTGAAGTGACGAATAAATATGGCTAAGGGTACCATTTAATGGTACTGTGTATTCAAGTACGTTACCCCTTAACACTCGTAAATAATGTTTAACAACATTGATGTAAAAAGAATGTGGAATTCTGTTATGATTTTGGGGTAAGGTAAATTGCATGATAAATAGCATGTTTTGTATGTTGCATGGGCATATAGGTGATTATGTTAAAGGGGAAGTGATCTGGTGGTTTTTACCACATTATCTGGTGACTATGTCACATATATGAATCTGGTGACTCTGTCACATTATCTGGTGGCTATGCCACAATTATAAGGGCGATGTCGCTTGATCGCAATGATCGCCTTTGATGGTGTGTAGCGGATGGAGGGTCGATTTAGTAATCCCCACGGTGTGATTGGTAGGTACGGGTGATGTGTAGAGGATGGATATCTAGGTGGGTTTGGGTTGCATCATTGCTTATATTTGCTCGTATGTGATATGATATGCCTTATATGTTTTGGGAGTCTGTGATGGTTGTTACACACTGAGTCTGTTGACTCACCTTTCGTGGGCTAACTTTTTGCAGATGGCACTCAGTGAATGGACCGGGTCGACAGGAACTTAGTGGTGGCCATGCACAGCTCAATTTTTCTTCAGTTTTCTTATATGTTTATTTTGGTTTATTTTGGGATATATTTTGATGTAATAAGGCCATTATCACTTAACTGCTTTTATTTATGTGTTTTAAATTTCTACTATGATCTGAACAACTTCAATTGTTTTGAAACTCAAATGCCTACTTGGTTTTCAAGTTAATATAATAATAAACTTTAAAATTTGGCATTTCTTTAACTTGTAACTTTTGAAATATGAAATTATCATTTTAGTACAAAATTAAATTTCAACTTAATTTTTAAACTTGAGAACAATCCAAATTTATATTCTTCAAAACCATCAAGATTTTCAGAATGTCATTACGAGGCTTAACCACGTTTTACTCAAGGAGCATGCCAGATCCGGTCAGGGCTTGTGGGCCAAGTTTGGGGTGTTTCAATTTTGGTATCAGAGCCAGGTTCAAAACTCGGCCTTGAGGGCTTTTGGGCCAAAATGTTTTCTTATTTTGAAGTTGGGTTTTACTAAAGAATGAGCGGGTTTTCGGCATGGCACTGAGTCTCCTACTGAAGTCCACCGGTAAGTACCTCTAACTGTTGTGTGATTTGTATGTGGTAATTATAGGGCGAGATTAGTAGATTAGGAGTTATTGAACCACAGGATTAGCTTACTCCAACAATCAATTACATAAAATTTAAAGTCTAACCAAACAAACATGTGAGTGAGTCACGAGTTAAGGGAGTGGCAACCACAGCGCATGTCTAAGATTGGATTCAGGGGAGCTTGGTATTTAAGCGATCCTAGTGACTCACCTCCTCTCCGCTCGAATCCTACCTAGTGCATAGTGACGGTTCACCCTAACTAGGAGGACTAAATCACAGGCTAAATTCAATAATTAAAACCCGAAAAGGACCAATCCCCTTGTTTTGTACAACCTTAAAATTAAAGCTTGGTTTCAAAATTACCAAAGTACCCTTGATTCGAAAAATGACCAAAATACCCCTGATTTGTAAATTGACCAAATTACCTCTAACTTGTAAAATTACTAAAATACCCACGGTGTGGAAAGTTGCCGAAGTAACCCCGAATTAAAAATTTCCAAAATACCTTTATTTCGTAAAATCACTTGGAACCATATTTTACAAAATTACCGAAATGCCCCTAGTTTGTAAAATTACAAAAATACCCTCAGTCTATAAAATTACCATATTACCCTCGAATCTTCTTATCAAAATATTCCTGTTTTGCAAAAAATACCAAAAATCCCTATTTTGCAAAATTTTCAAATACCCTAATTCAAAAAATACCAAAATACCCCTATAGGATAAATTACGAAAATACTATTGGGTAGTGGAGAACAACAACAATGACAACCACAACACTTCTCTTTAATGAACGTAAGTTCATGAATGGTGATGATCGAATAAATGAACTTGAGACTGTAGTGTGTGTATGAATTGAAAGAACTACTTTTAGAACTATTAATCATAAGATCTTACGCGATAAATCGGTGGAAAGAAATAATGATTCATAAAATTCTTAACCAGATAAACGCAATTCGGAAGAATGAGTTCTAGATGACGTGGTCGTAATGTGCGTGGTCGTGGTAGAGGCCGAATGACCGTGTCAGAACCCGTTAGGTCTGGTCAAGGGTCCGAGAATGAAATGCCACCACCACCATTCTTTGGTATGGAATATCGAGGATCGACGGGGATGATGCGATGATCGCAGGCGATGCTGCGAGTTCTTGAGAGGGTGGCTAGAGTAGGTGGAGGTATGGGAGATCAGAACTCTGTACCCCAACGACTCCGAGCTAATAGAGCTGAATTTTTTCGTGGTATATCTGGTGTGGCACCCAATACGGCTGAGTATTGGTTGGAGGCGATGGAGCAAATTATGGATGATTTGGACCTGACTGCTGAAGAGAAACTGAAAGGGGTAGTGTCGCTACTCCGTGATGAGTCATACCAACGGTGGCTCACGGTTCGGGATGGTGCTACAGTAGATGATCACACTTGGGAGTATTTTAAGGCGGCGTATCAGAAGAAGTATATTGGGACTAGCTATGTTGATGCGCAAAGGAAGGCGTTTCTAAGGCTGGTCCAGAGGAATAAGTCTGTAGTGGAGTACGAGGTGGAATTCCTAAGGTTGAGCCGATACGCTCGAGGCATGGTGGCTACGGAGCATGAACGATGTGTCCGGTTTGAGGACGAACTGAGGGATGACCTGAGATTGTTGATTACTCCACAGCAGGAGCGGGAGTTTGCCGTGTTGGTAGAAAAGGCTAAGGTAGCCGAAGGAGTTAAGGAGTCTGTGAGACAGAACATGGACAAGAATAGGCAAAAGAGAGGTTTTGGATCATCAGGGTCATCTGGGAATGTCCAAAAGAAACCTAGAACGGATGGGTCGTGAGGTCGACAAGTTGTTACGGAGGACGATCTAGTACTAGTGCTCGAGATGGAAAGATGCACTTGGGAGAGTGTTGGAAGAAGGCGGAGGATGTTTCAAGTGTGGGTCCAAGGATCACATGATTAGGGCGCCTATGAAAATGATTTTGAGCCGACTAGAAGCAAGGGTCTTAATCAGCCGAAAGAGGTGGATGAGCCACCGCGGGTCGTGGTCCCTACCGGTAGAGGTAATGGTTCTAAAGAGGTCGGGGAACACCGAGCGAGGTGTTGGTAACGAAGGCGAGATAGCCGAGTCTAGTGTATGCAGATTAAATCGGAGGAGGATGGTGGCCTTTTGATGTCATAATGGGTATGTTCCTTATCTCCGGATTACCCTTTATTGCGTTGATAGATATTGGGTCAACTCATTCATACATTGCTAATAAGGTGTCGGAACTCGCATGTGAACTCTGAGACTGTACCTAGGAAGATAATTGTACTTAGTCCTTTAGGGCAATCAGTAGAATTAGATAAACTCTTTAGGGCAGTACCTTTGAAAGTTCAGGGGGCGCAGTTTCTAGCTGACTTAATGAAGCTGCCATTCGAGAAATTTGATTTAATCTTAGGCATAGACTGGTTGGTGAAGTACCATGCGAATGTGGATTGTGTTGCTAAGAGCATGTCGTTAAGAACTTCTAACGACAAAGAGGTTGTGGTGATGGGCGAGAGGCGAAATTACTTGTCAATGTGGTATCTGCCCTTAAGGCAGAGAAGATGGTGAGAAAAGGGTGTGTAGCTTTTTGATGTTGATCAATGCCTTAGAGGCTAAGGAAGCAGTTATAGGAGGAGTTAGAATAGTAAGAGAATTTGTAGATGTCTTTCCGGAGGAGCTGCTTGGGTTACCCCCGGACAGAGAAGTGGAATTCAAAATTAATTTACTGTCGGGTACAGCTCCTGTGTCAATTGCTCCGTACCGAATGGCACCAAAGGAGTTAGTAGAGCTTAAAGCCCAGATCCAAGAGCTACTCGATCATGGGTTTATTCGACCTAGTGTGTCTCCATGGGGAGCACCGATCCTATTTGTGAAGAAGAAGGACGGGACTATGCGCATGTGCATAGACTACCGGCAGTTGAATAAGCTGACCATCAAGAACAAGTATCCATTGTCGAGGATAGACGACTTGTTCGATCAGCTTAAGGGGGCCGCAGTATTTTCGAAGATAGATCTAAGGTCAGGATATCATCAGCTTAAGGTGAAGGAGGCAGATATCCATAAGACCGCTTTCCGGACAAGATATGGGTATTATGAGTTCTTGGTAATGCTGTTCGGATTGGCAAATACCCCAGCTGCGTTCATGGACATGATGAACCGGGTTTTCTAACCCTACCTGGACCGATTCGTTGTTATGTTCATAGACGATATCTTGGTGTATTCCAAGTCTGAGGAAGAACATGATGAGCATCTCCGAGTTGTGCTACAAGTATTAAGGGAAAAGAAGCTATATGCCAAGTTCAGCAAGTGCGAATTTTGGCTGAAGGAAGTTATGTTCTTAGGACATGTGGTGTCTGCTGAAGGAATAAGGGTGGATCCTCGGAAGATTGAGGCAGTATTGGATTGGAAACCACCTAAGTCTGTGGCAAAAGTTCGTAGTTTCTTGGGACTAGCAGGCTACTACAGGAGATTTGTTGAGGGATTCTCGTCAATAGCAGCACCTTTGACGAAGTTGTTAAGGAAGGAGGTACCTTTCGTATGGGCGGATAAGCAGCAGGAAAGTTTTGAGAAGCTTAAGAAAGTTTTGACAGAAGCTCCGATTTTGATTCAGCCTGAGGCAGGGAAGGACTATATGGTATATTGTGATGCTTCCCATACAGGATTGAGATGTGTTCTTATGCAAGACGGGAAAGTGGTTGCTTATGCGTCTCGGCAATTGAGGCCTCATGGGGTTAACTATCCGACGTATGATCTAGAATTGGCTGCTATAGTTTTCACTCTAAAAGTGTGGAGGCACTACTTGTATGGAGAAAGGTCGGTGATCTACACGGACCACAAGAGTCTGAAATATTTGTTGACTCAGAAGGAGCTGAATTTGAGACAGAGTAGGTGGGTGGAGTTGTTGAAGGACTACGATTGCTCAATAGAGTATCATCTGGGCAAGGCGAATGTAGTGGCAGATGCCCTAAGTCGAAAAGTGGCGTCGGAGTTAAGGGTGATGTTTGCACATTTGAGCCTTTTTTATGATGGAAGTTTGCTATCGGAGTTGCAAGTAAAGCCGACGTGGTTAGGACAAGTAAAGGAGAAACAATTGGTAGATGGTGAAGTGAGTGCTAAGCTACTACAAGTACAAAATAGGGAGTTGGAAGACTATGGTGTAAACAGTGATGGAGTACTGTGTTTTCGGGGCAAGGTCTGTATGTCGAAGGATGAGGAGTTAAGGCAGAGAATTCTTCAGGAATCGCATAGTAGCCCTTATGCTATGCATCCTAGAGGAAGTAAGTTATCTGATTCTGAGAACAGATTACGGTGGCTTTGGTCTTAAGCGAAAAAGTTCTGAAATTTGTAGGAAGCGTTTAATGTGTCGACAAGTCAAGGTTTGAACACCAAGTACCGTCGAGGATTGCTTCAAATGATAAAGATTCGCAATGGAAGTGGGAGAGAATTACCATGGACTTCGTTAGTGGGCTTCCTTACGCCTACCAAGAAGGACTCGGTATGGGTGATAGTAGATCGGTTGATGAAGTCTACATTTCATACCAAAGTCTTGGTTGACTATTCATTCGTAGATTGGCAAAGTTGTATGTAGCGTAAATCGTGAAGTCGCCAAAATCTTGTGTTGATTATCTCGGATAGGGATCCGAGGTTTACGTCTCGATTTTGGAAAGCATTACATCAAGCTTTGGGCACCAGGCTGGACTTCATCTGACATTCCATCCGCAATCGGACTACCAATCTGGCGGGTAATTCAAGTGCTAGAGGATATGTTGAGAGGTTGCGTGATAGACTTCAATGGGAGTTGGGAGGAGTTCTTGCCTTTAGCAAAATTTGCGTACAATAATAGCTATCAGGAAAGTATTCAGATGGCACCGTACGAAGCACTGTATGGACGGAAGTGTCGCACTCCTAGATGTTGGACAGAATTGGGAGAATGTCAGGTTTTGGGTCCAAAAATGGTGGCAGAATCAGAAGAAAAGGTTAAGGTAATTCGGACACGGTTGAAGGAGGCATCTGACCGAAAAAAGTTATACGCAGATCTTAAGCGGAAGGAGATTGAGTTTGCTATGGGAGATTATGTGTTTCTCAAAGTTTCGCCGTGGAAGAAGGTGATGAGATTTGGTCACAAGGGAAAGTTAAGTCCTAGGTTTATATGACCTTATCAGATTCTGAAGTGGGTTGGACCAGTAGCGTATTAGTTAGAATTGCCTTCGGAGTTAAAGTAGATGCACGATGTGTTTCACGTTTCGATGCTACGTCATTATCGATCGGATCCATCTCATATAATACCGGTTGAGGAGGTGGAGCTGAGACCAGATCTGTCCTATGAGGAGGAGCCGATTCAGATTCTGAAACAGGATGTGAAGGTGCTTCGGAGGAAATCAGTTCCTTTAGTCAAAGTGTTATGGCGTAACCATGGATCGGAGGAAGCTTCGTGGGAGCCAGAGGAAACAATACGACAGCAATACCCTCACTTATTTTAGCCAGGTAATTTCAAGGTCGAAATTATTTTAAGGGGGTAGAACTGTAATATTTGGGATTTAGGGGTTATGCATTTTTACTTAATGTATGTAATTGCATGCTTGAGTATGATTTGAATGTGGTTTGGGGGCTTCAAGAACCTTGGGATGTGGGTAGGAGCCTTAGAAGTTATTGGATTTTTAAGCCCAAAAAGGGGAACTAAGGGAGCTAGGCCTTAAGGAGATTATCGTGTGGTTTAGGACACAAATAATCCAGTGGTAAGGTGGAAAGGAGGCGCCACTTAGGGCCTTGTAAGGTGACGCCACAGGGAGTGAGAAGGGCCTAGGTTCGAGCAGTAAGGAAGCGCTTTGGAGTTTTATTTTTTAGCAAGGAAGGGCAGTGGTGGACAGCACAAGGACTCTGATGGAGTAGGTATATATTGAGTCTGACAGCTTAGAGATTCAGCTAAGGTAGAGTGAAAAGAGGGATTGAGTGGAGAGAAGGAGAGTTGGCCGGCCAAGGGACTTCTAGGATGACAAATTCGGTCACCTAGTAGCCAAAATCCCCTAAGCTGAATTTTGTCACCATCACTTTCTTTATTCTTTTCCTTCTCTCAATTCTTTCTTCTTCTTTCTCACTTTAAATTAATCATAAGCGAGCCTCCATATCATTCTTTTTCTTCTTCTTACAATCATCAAAAGCCGAATACCATTCATCCTTCTCCTATTCCCTCCTTTCACTATTGGTCGAACCTCCATTGTTTTCCTAAAGCCATTGTCGAAATCTTTCAACCTCATCCCTTCTCAGTTTTTGGCCGAATAGCAACCAAGCAGAGATCTCCCTTGATCTCTTCTCAAATTGGTTTGGGGATAGGTAAGTCTGAATCTCCACCATTCTTCCTTATTTTCTCTCTGTCGACATGTGTAGAACAAAAGTCAAATTTTGGCATTTGTCTTGACTTTTAATCAACCATGCAATCGATTTTCTTTTAGGATTTTGGGATTTTGAAGCAGTAGATCGGGAGCATCTTTTCCTTGTCAATAGTTTTGGTAAGTCAGTGGTAAGGTTTCGTACTAATTCAATTCATCTCTTAGTTATCTGAAAAGCCGAAAGCTAACCATTTGAATATACTAGTGCTTAGCCAATTTCAAGGAAGGCTTATCACGTAGTTTCGAGATTTGGGTGGTAACCAAATCGGTAGCAAGGTAAGGATTTTGGTCGCGTTAACCCTTCGGGATTTGCTGTGTAGCTGAATGGCTCTTTGCTAATATGCTTAGTGTTGGCCGAATGTAGGAAAAAGGGATCTAGAGCATTAGTTTGGGATTTTCGGGAATTGGTAATTACGTTAGAAATCAGGTGTGTAACCCTACACTAAATTCCCGATAGTTTAATAATAATTATGTTAATAATGTGTCAGTGAAGTGACGAATAAATATGGCTAAGGGTACCATTTAATGGTACTGTGTATTCAGGTACGTTACCCCTTAACACTCGTAAATAATGTTTAACAACATTGATGTGAAAAGAATGTGGAATTCTGTTATGATTTTGGGGTAAGGTAAATTGCATGATAAATAGCATGTTTTGTATGTTGCATGGGCATATGGGTGATTATGTTAAAGGGGAAGTGATCTGGTGGTTTTTACCACATTATCTGGTGACTATGTCACATTTTATGAATCTGGTGACTCTGTCACATTATCTGGTGGCTATGCCACAATTATAAGGGCGATGTGCAGTTGACTGCAGTGACTGCCTTCGATGGTGTGTAGCGGATGGAGGGTCGATTTAGTAATCCCCACGGTGTGATTGGTAGGTATGGGTGATGTGTAGAGGATGGATATCTAGGTGGGTTTGGGTTGCATCATTGCTTATATTTGCTCGTATGTGATATGATATGCCTTATATGTTTTGGGAGTCTGTGATGGTTGTTACACACTGAGTCTGTTGACTGACCCTTCGTGGGCTAACTTTTTGCAGATGGCACTCAGTGAATGGACCGGGTCGGCAAGAACTTAGTGGTGGCCATGCACAGCTCAATTTTTCTTTAGTTTTCTTATTAAGTTTATTTTGGTTTATTTTGGGATATATTTTGATGTAATAAGGCCATTATCACTTAACTGTTTTATTTATGTGTTTTAAATTTCTACTATGATACGAAAAAATTCAATTGTTTTGAAACTCAAACGCCTACGATTTTCAAGTTAATAATAATAAAAAACTTTAAAAATTTGGCATTTCTTTAACTTGTAACTTTTGAAATATGAAATTATCGTTTTAGTACAAAATTAAATTTCAACTCAATTTTTAAACTTGAGAACAATCCAAATTTATATTCTTCAAAACCATCAAGATTTTCAAAATGTCATTATGAGGCTTAACTACGTTTTACTCAAGGAGCATGCCAAATCCGGTCAGGGCTTGTGGGCCGGGTTTGGGGTGTTTCAGCATTTTATCCGAGATTGTCATGAAATGGCTGAGAAAGAAAAATTTTAGAGTGCGAGGCCGAGTAATACTACTAATAGGGGTAGACCACCGAGAAATATCGAAATGGAGCTAGTAGAAAAGGTGCAACGAAAGATACAGTGGTGAGATCCGAAGCTCAAGCACCTGCTAGAGCCTATGTCATCCGTGCTCGTAAAGAAGCGACATCTCTCAATGTTATCACTAGTACTTTTTCTCTCTATGATACTAATGTTATTGCATTGATCGATCCTGGATCGACTCATTCTTATGTTTGTGTGAATTTAGTAGCTAGTAAGAGCTTTCCAGTTGAGTTTCTTGAGTTTGTGATTAGAGTGTCAAACCCCTTAGGCAAACATGTATTAGTTGATAGAGTTTGCAAGACTTGTCCCTTGATGATTTGAGGTCACTATTTTCCGGCTGATTTAATGTTGTTGCCATTTGATGAATTCCATGTTATTTTGGGTATGGATTGGTTGACACTGCATGATGCCATAGTGAACTGTAAAAGAAAAATTATTGAACTGAAATTTGAAAATGGTGAAATTCTTTGGATTGATTCAGATGAGTCGGGTGAGTTACCTGTTATGATTTCTTCGATTGTCTTAATGTACATAATTTTCCTTGTATCAACGTATCAAAGATAGTATCATATTTACATGTCATGATACATATCATTCTCTTGTTGTTTCTTCATAAATATAAATTATTCAATTCATTATGACAATATTTTATGTACCATCATTTTGATGAGTTTAGTGTATATTTATTCTAATAGCAGTTCATAATCTTGAATGTGCATAATTATCAAGCAAGTTTCACATACATATATTTTCCATGTCATATTTCAATATATCAAATAATTATCTTTCTATGTATTTCAAGTTTAATTTCATGATTTCAAGTACTTTCCATTTTCTATATTTATCCCCGTTGAATTTCTCAGAATTTCAATGGATTTCCAGTAGTACACTTATAGTGTACAATCGGGTCCGTCAATTAGTACACATATGAGTATGCCCTTTTTCTAGAGAGCACACTCCCGAGAACCTCATCCTTATAGCGGGATTACTAGTCCAGGCTAAATCCCCTGTAAGAGAGCACACTCCCGTGAACCTCATTTCTTACAGCAGGATTACCAGCCAGGTTAAATCCCCTACAACAACAATTACTCTAATGAGCTATATCAGGATTACCAGTCTAGGCTAAATTCAGACCCTAATTCGGATTACCTGTCCGGCTAAATCCATTTTCCACATATTCTTCAGAAGGGCTATATCAGGATCACCTGTCCGGGCTAGATCCTTTTTTACCGTCAATTCCTTTTTAGAGGTCCATCAAATTTTCCTTTCATTCAACCGGGATTTCTTCCCCTTTTTATCAAATATATCAATGTTTCATCAATTTCCATACAATGAACATTCAAATCATATTCACATCAATAACATACATTTCAATGCATTTAAGAATATAAATTCAAGTTACACAAACTTACCTCGTTGCTTGTTCATGTTTATAGTTTCACTAATCCGATGTCTTTTCTTTTCCACATTCAAGTCTCGTATTTGAGTTATCCAGATCGTTATAAATAAATTTTATCATCATTTTCATTCATTTCATATTTTGATACATTCAATTAATGCTCTAAGTAAAATTACCATTTTGCCCTTAAGCTTTTAATTAATGACGATTTCATCCTTAGGTTCAAAAAAATAAAATTCTTGTAATTTAATCCTTGTTTTAAGCCTAATTATTCTCATATATATTGATAACACCCCATGAATTCTATAAAATATTAGAATTTTCTTAATTTCAACACTTTTTAATTTAATCCCTAAAACATGTTTTCACCCGATCTTGATTTAATTTTATAATTTCATTCAATTTTATAATTTAAATAATCTATTTCATGCAATTTGATCATTTCTGACATTTTTACAAAATTTTCGATAAATTTTCTTTTATTCAATTTAGTCCCTGAGCCTAAAACATGCAAATTAGCCACGCTAGCTAAATATTCATATATATTTTCCTCCTCCTTCTCTCCATTCCACATCCTTAATTTATATAACATGCTTATAAGTAACATTATCTATGATTTCACTATTTTTCTTATAAATTTATTCAAAGATGTCCATTTGCATCATAGTCAATAAATTATTTATATCTTGAGCTACAGATTCCAATTTAAGATCCTCTTGATGTTTTAGAAACTATACTCATATATCTTATTACCATAAAATTTTTATAAGTTTTGGTTAAGCCAATAAGTACAGTTTATTCTTTAAATTCACCCCTGTTCTGCTGTCCAACAGTTTCGACCCCTCTTCACTAAAAATTAATTATATAATCGTAAAAAATTTGGATAATGTTACCGTTTGTTTCTTTTGAAAATAGACTCATTAATAATTTTAAAAATATAAATTATAACCTATAATTATTTTCCTCCAATTGTTGATGATTTTCCAAAGTCAGAACAGGGGAATCCAAAATCATTCTACCCTTGTCTCACAAAACCTATTATATCTCATGATTTACAATTCCATTGTTTACACCATTTATTCTATAAGAAACTATACTCAATAAGATTTAATTAAATATTTTATTCATCCTCTAATTTAGTTTATATATTTTTTGGTGATTTTTCAAAATTAGACTCTTCTTTGTCCAAAACTGTTTTAATGCAAAATGTTAATTACCAAGTTTATAACACCTTTATTTCCTTTCTCTATAATATTTCCCATCACTTTCTCTTATTTTCCTTCACTAACATATCAAGAACATAAAACCTTATATAATAAAACTCTACATTAAATAATTTCCATGCTTTTTCCACAATATCAAACTTAAAAATACATTGAAATCTTGATGTTCTATTTCTTGAATCAAACTTGATATTCTTGCTCCCCATAGTCTCCTTTTCATCTTTCTCTCTTGATGGCTATGGAAATTCTTTTGAATTCTAAGTGAAAATGGTGGATTTTTTTGTGAAAGGACCAATTTGTAAAAAAAGTAAAACTTTCTTTCTTTCTCTCTTCTTCTCACATTGGTGCATGGGAAAGATGATGATAATTCTTCATCTTTCCTTCCTTATATACTAAATAAATAATAATAAAATAATAATAAAATATCTCTTTAAAATATTAATAAAATAATATTTATCTAATTAAATAATTATAAAATATCATCAACATCAACATTTCTTTCTAGATTTCTCTCTTCTAATTGACCATTTTGCCCTTTGTGATCTTTTAAAATTCCATCCTTGAATCATCACATAATTTGGTAAAATTATGATTTAGTCCCTCATAATTCTTTACCTATTAAATTTGGTCCTAATTTATCCATTTTCCTTAGTTTCTAGATCATTCCACCCTTAAAATATTTTCACTATTGGTCCTTCAACTTTTTCATATTTACACTTTAACCTCTCAAGTTTTGAATATTTACTCTTAGGCAACAGAATTTTTTAACTTTTACCATTTAGTCCTTTCTTGAATTAATATATCATTATATACTTTTCAATGTTGTCGTAACTCCAAAATTTTCCTTTTTGTTGCTTTATTTCCTTATTTTACTATATCAAAGATAATATCTCACTGTAAAAATTTTTGGGGTATTACATCCAGTGTTATTTGTAAAGAAGAAAGACGAATCTAGGAGACTTTGTATTGATTACCGACAGCTCAACAATGTGACTATAAAGAACAAATATCCTTTTCCAAGAATTGACAACTTGTTTGATCAGTTGAAAGGGGCAATAGTATTTTCAAAGATTGATTTGAGGTCTGGCTACTACCAGTTAAGAGTTAAAGAGTCAGACGTGCCGAAAATCACTTTCAGAACAAGGTACGGGCACTATGAATTTCTTGTCATGCCTTTCAGACTAACTAATGCTCCTACTATTTTTATGGACTTGATGAATCGAATTTTCCGACCGTACTTAGATAAGCTTGTGGTTATATTCATCGATGACATTTTAATTTATTCTCGATATAAGTCTGAACATGCCGAACATTTAGGAATTGTGTTGTAGACCTTGAGAGATAAGAAATTATTTCCTAAATTCAGTAAAAGTGAGTTTTGGCTCTGATAAGTCAGATTTTTGGGACATATCGTTGTAGGTGATGGTATTTAGGTTGATCCCAGTAAGATTTCGGCAATTGTTGATTGGAAATCGCCAAGAAATGTGTCCCAAGTTAGCAGTTTTTTGGGTTTAGCCGGTTATCAACAACATTTTGTCAAAGGATATTCGGTGATTGCTAATTCTATGACAAAGTTATTGCAAAAAGATGTCAAATTTGAATAGACCAAAAAATGTCAGCAAAGTTTTGAGAAGTTGAATGCAATATTGATTAAGGCACTAGTTTTAGTACAACCTGAACCGGGAAAAGAATTTGTGATTTATAGTGATGCGTCACTGAATGGATTAGGATGTGTGTTGATGTAAGAGGGCAAAGTGATAGCTTATGCCTCGAGACAATTGAAACCGCACAAGAAGAATTATCCGACGCATGATTTGGAATTAGCCGCCATTGTGTTTGCTTTGAAAATTTGGAGACATCGTTTATACGGTGAGAAGTGTCATGCTTTTCTGATCATAAGATTTTAAAATACTTGATGACTTAGAAAGATTTAAACTTGCAGTAACGGAGATGGCTCGAGTTACTGAAGGATTATGAGCTAGTGATTGACTATCACTCGGGTAAGGCAAATGTAGTCGCAGATCATTGAGTAGAAAGTGTAACATCCCTAACTCGAAACCGTTGTCGGAATAGGACTAAGGGGTATTACCGATCAATCAAAACATTTAACCTCTAAATGTCAACACAAAGTCAATCATCATCAAACACATTGATATACAATCATAGTGTCCCTTAAACGAGACATCAAGACCCTAAGCATGCTTATAAACCGAGTCGGGACTAAACCAAAACACATATAAAATTTCATAAAAAAATTGAAACTTTTCTAGAATACAGAGGAGACAGGCCCGTGGGGGTAGGCTATGCCTCTCCCATGGCTACATGACACACCAGTGTGACCTCCCCGTCATTACATACTACCAAAATCAACACAGCTAACAAGCACGCCCGTGTGCTAAGGTCGTGTCCTATAAGGCCATATACTGCCATTTTACCCACGGTTTGAGGCACGCCCGTGTGCCCTAACCGTGTGACATTAGAGGCCATTTTTGCAAGGCCAACATGCCACCCACTTAGGGTCAAACCTACAAGCCAATCAACCAAACATCTCATGCACATATTGCCATCTAAAAGCATACCAATTTAGCAATTTAAAACATGCAATCAATACCAACTCTATTTATACCCAATTCAATACCAATACTTATTCTATCACAAGCATAATTCATTCCCAATCTCACTACCCCTACTAGCATTTATCAACACAAAGTTACCACTCAATAGAAAATTCATCAATCTACAAATCATGTCAAAAGATGCATCATATATATATACCACATTCATTCATGCCAAACCTATCACATATCTAGCCACTTCTCATGGCTAATTACAAATCTCAAACTTGATTCAATTAACTAGCCTATACATGCCATATTTCAGCTATATACATCTTTTCAAAAGTACCAAAATAGAATGCCAATAGTGTGATTGAGAAGCTGACAATCCCAGATCCGAGCTAGCTTCACTGACACTACGAGGCAAAGAAACAAATCACATAGTAAGCTTTCCAAAGCTTAGTAAGTTCGTAATATAATACATAGTACTCAATACTACAACATCAATATGTATATATATATGTACCATCACATAGATAAAGGCACAACTAGGCACATTATCAATCTCAACCACATACCCAATTATCTATTCATTCAACTCTTAAATCTATCATCAACCACATAGGTTTAAACGTACCTTGATCAACACATAATTACTTACTATTTATGCTATTCAATTGTTCGATATTACCTCTCGTTCAACCATTGCTATTACTTTAATTTATTCGCACACTTAGTGCTAATTTCATAACTGAAATGTATTCATCACCACACACTTAGTGACAATACATTAAGCTAAACTTATATCGGTATCGCACACTTAGTGCCAATACATTAAACCGAACTTATATCGGTATCACACACACAGTGCCAATCATCTCTTTCTCGTTTCAAATTTCGCACACTTAGTGCCCCTTTATCTCAATTCAGCACGTAGCATTTCAAATCTCATAGATACATATACATCCATTCAATTTATATCACATAGATAAAGTTTACAACTAGTATTATATCCAAACTTACCTCGGACGTCGAACTATCGATACAATCGATTAATCGAGCACTTTATCTTTGCCTCAATCTCGATCCGAACCTCTCCTCTCTTGGTCTATACACATTCAAATTCAATCCATTCAATCATCAATTCAATCATTTAGTCCAAACACACATATTTAGGGTATTTTACAAATTAACCCTCACATTTTCATATTTTGACACTTTAGTCCCTATCTCACAAGATCATCAAATTCACAAATTCCACACATTCACATGCTTGGCCGAACCTCTCTAGGGATTATACAAGTCCAAATATTTCATCAATTTTTTTATTTAGTCCCTCAACTTTCCATTTTCTCAATTTAGCCCTAATTAGCTAATTTCATCAAAACTTCAAGAACAAAGTATGTTCATCTCACTCATATCTTTCATTTAACACCAAAAATCATCACAAAGCTCAATATAGCATCAATGGCGTCTCACACAAACATCATCAATACACAAAATTATAATATGGGTTAGCTAGAGCACGAAGCAACGATCACAAAAACGTAGAAATTATCAAAATCCGATTAAAACTAATATTGAATCAAGATCAAAACATGCGAACCCTTGTTTTCTTTTCCTTTTCTTCTCTTACTAATATTCACCAAGGATGATAACTAAATGACTATTTTCATGTTTTATTATAACATATTAAACATAATTATGACTTTACCAAATTAACCTTTTAATAACCATATAAAACAAATATACATTAAGGCTAATATGTCATTTAGTCATCCACTAAGTAAAAAATAGTTTAATTGCCAAATAAGGCCTCCTTTTTTAAAAGCCAACAACATCTAAGTACTCACAAATCAGCACAAAGCATTTTACTCTCTATGCAATTAAGTCCTTTCTCTCAATTCGACGCACAAACGACCAAATTATCACACAGAATTTTCACACAGACTATGTCACATATTATTCACACAGATAATAATATTAAAATAGTTTTTTACGACCTCGAATTTGTGGTCTCAAACCACTGTTCTGACTAAGGTCCAAATCGGGCTGTTACAACTCTCCCCTTTAGGGATTTTCGTCCCCGAAAATCTTACCAGTGAATAGTTGTGGATGTTGCTCTCTCATAACGTTCTCAGACTCCCAGGTAGCCTCTTCAATTCTGTGTTTGTGCCACAATACTTTCACTAGAGAAATTTTCTTATGTCTCAATTTTTTGGTCTCTCATGCCAAAATTCGGATCGGTTCTTCACTATACAACAAGTCTGACTAAATCTCAACCTCAGTAGGATCAATCACATGAGATGGATCTGATCTGTACCGTCGAAGCATTGACACATGGAACACGTTATGGATCTTTTCTAAATTTGATGGCAATCTCAATCTATAAGTAATCGCCCAACTCGTTCAATAATCTCATACGGTCTGATGAATCTTGGACTCAGCTTGCCCTTCCATCCAAATAGAAGTATTTTCTTCCACGGAAACACTTTCAAAAACACTTTATCACTAACCTCGAATTCAATATCCTCTCGTTTCAAATCTCCATAAGACTTCTGACGATCTGAGGCTGCTTTCAAACTGTCATAAATTACTTTCACTTTCTGCTCAGTCTCTTTTATAAGATCAACCCCGTGAATCTTGTTCTCACTCAATTCAGTCCAATACAATGGAGTTTGACACTTTCGACCGTAAAAAGCTTCATATGGTGCCATTTTGATACTAGACTGAAAACTATTGTTATACACAAACTCAATCAACGATAAATGCCTTTCCCACATGCTTTCAAATTCAAGTATGCAACATCTCAGCATGTCTTCAAGAATCTAAATGATTTGCTCGGATTGACCATCTGTTTGCGGATGAAAAGCAGTATTGAAATGTAATTTTTTTGCCTAAAGCATCTTGTAATTTCTTCCAAAATCATGAGGTAAATCTCGGATCTCTGTCAGACACTATAGATAATGGTACTCCGTGCAATCTCACAATCTCATAGATGTACAATTCAGCCAACTTATCTAACGAATAATCGGTTCTCACCGGAATGAAATGAGCTGATTTCGTCAATCTATCAACTATCACCCAGATTGCATCTTTCTTGTTCGGAGATAAGGGCAAACCCGACACAAAGTCCATCATGATCCTCTTCCATTTCCACTCAGGAATCATAATCGATTGCAATAAACCAGACGAAACTTGATGTTTAGCCTTAACTTGCTGACAAACTAAACATTTCGACACAAAGTCAAAAACATCTTTCTTCATACCATGCCACCAATAGAATTGTTTCAAATCATTATACATTTTCGTACTCCCCAGATGTATAGTCAAATGACTATTGTGAGCTTCGGTCAAAATAATTTGAATCAACTCTGAATTTCTCGAACACAGATCTAGTCTCTAAATCTCAAACAATCATCACTATCAACTCAAAATTCTGATTCAGCATTCGAATTACATTGAACTCTTTTTGCTAATAACTCATTATCAATTTTCTGAGCAATACAAATTTTCTGTACAAACATCGGTTTAACTTTCAATTCAGCTACCACCACATCATCATCACACAGATCCATCTGATTACTAATAGCTCGTAAGGTATATAACGATTTCTGACTCAAAGCATCAACCACAACATTAGCTTTACCCGGGTGGTAATCTATCACAAGTTCATAGTCTTTCAACAATTCTAACCATATTCTCTGTCGCAAGTTCAAATCTTTCTGAGCCATCAAATACTTTAAACTCTTATTATCAGTATAAATATGACATTTTTCACCGAATAAATAGTGACGCCAAATCTTCAATGCAAATACAATCGCAGCCAATTCAAGATCATGCGTTGGATAATTCTTTTCATGCGGTTTTAACCTGCCTCAAAGCATCAGCGATGACCTTTCCTTCTTGCATCAAGACACTTTTTGACCACTCGAATCTAAACCATTCAACGATGCATCACTCCCGCTAGTCTTAGAAAATTACGGACTTCAAACACATTTCTCGGAGGCTTCCTTTCCAAAATAGCAGAGATTTTATGCGGATCGGCTCGTATCCCAGCAGCGGATATAATATGCCCTAGAAAATTGACCTCATGCAACCAAAATTCACACTTGCTAAACTTTGCATACAACTATTTCTCACGCAGAGTTTGTAGCACGATTCTCAAATGTTCGGCATGTTGCGTCTCATCACGCAAATAGATCAAAATATCATCAAGGAACACCACCACAAAGCGATCCAAAAACGGTCTGAATATCCGATTCATCAAATCCATAAACACTGCAGGGGCATTTGTTAGTCCAAAAGGCATCACTAAGAATTCATAATGTCCATACCTCGTTCTGAATGCAGTTTTTGGCACATCGAATTCTTTAACTCTCAACTGATAGTAGCCCGATCTCAAATCTATCTTAGAAAATATTGTAGCTCCTCTCAGCTAATCAAAAAAATCATTGATCCGAGGTAACGGATATTTGTTCTTTATCATCACTTTGTTCAATTGTCGATAATCAATACACATTCTGATAGTTGCATCTTTCTTTTTCACAAATAATACAAGAGCTCCCCAGGGTGAAAAGCTAGGTCGTGCAAATCCTCTGTCGATCAATTCTTGCAACTGAGATTTCAACTCTTTCAATTCTGTTGGTGCCATTTTGTATGGAGCTATCGAAATAGGAGCAGTTCTCGGCACTAACTCAATACCAAATTCAACTTCTCTAATCGAAGGTAACCCCGATAACTCTTCTAGAAACACATCTGGAAACTCACATATTACAGGCACAGATTCAACTTTCTTTTCCGACACTTTTGTATCAATCACGTATGCCAAATACGCTTCACAGCCCTTTCTCACATAGTTCATAGCTTTCATCACAGATACAACAACTGGTAATCCTTTCATATCACTAGACTCAATTCAAACTATCTCACCATTCTGACTCTTCAATTCAACATTCTTTCTCTTACAATTCATAATGGCATTATGCAAAGTAAGCCACCCATTCCTGCATTATGTCAAATTCATCAAATGGTAGCAACATCAAATTGACCGAAACATAAATCACGAAACATCGCAGCAATTCTTGCACATCTTATCCACCAAAACACACTTGCCTAAGGGGTTCGATACTCTAATCACAAATTCAGTAGACTCAATAGGTAGAGTCTTATTCGATACTAAATTCATACATACATAAGAATGAGTCGATCCTGGATCTATCAATGCAATAATATCAGTATCAAATAAAGAAAAAGTACTGGTGATGACATTTGGAGATAATGCTTCCTCTCGTACATGTATAGCATTAGGCTCGGGCAGGTGCTCTTACTTTTGACCTTACAACTGTATCAATCATTCTTCTATGGCTTTCATTCACATTTGTAATGTTCTTGGGTGGTCTACTTCTAGCTGCCACATTACTTGGTCTTTCGTTTTGAACATTTTCTTCTTAAACTATCTTTGGGCAATCTCGAATAAAATGATATCGGGATCCACACTTATAGCATGTTCTATTGTTATACCTACCCCAGCATTCTCCCACATGTCGTCTCCCACATTGTTTACATTTGGGCTTGTTGTTCTTAACACTGCCCACACTTGACTCATTCGAAGCTTGAATTCGTAAACCAGTACTCTGTCTCGAACGATATCTATTAGGATGACCAAATGAAGCATTTGAACGATTGCTGGTATCTCTATGTCTCTTTGAAGAAGGCTGAGAAAATTTATTCATCGATCTCTTTCTTTTATCTCCAGCCTCAAAATCGGCTTTCTTTTTTTTTTACTGAGTTCATCAGCTTTGCATGCTCTCTCCACAAGTACAACAAATTCATTTATATCCAATATCTCAACCAACAACTTTATGTCTTCATTCAATCCCTCTACAAAACATTTGCACATAGTGGCTTCAGTAGAAACACACTCTCTAGCATATTGACTCAATCGCACAAATTCTCGTTCATACTCAACAACAGACAAACGACCTTGTTTCAACTCTAAAAACTCCTTACGTTTCTGATCAATGAAGCGTTGGCTGATATACTTCTTTCTAAACTCGACTTGAAAGAAATCCCAAGTGATTCTCTCTCAAAACCACAAATATCAATGTTTTCCACCAATTATAAGCCGTGTCTCTCAACAAATAAAATGCACACTTAATGCACTCATCAGGGTTCAACAACATCTCATCAAATACTTGAAGGGTATTCTCGAGCCAAAACTCATCTTGCTCAGCATCATCATCAGCTGTGGCCCTAAACTTTTAGACCCCATACTTACGAATCTTGTCTAAAGGTGGTTTATTCAATCTGATCGGATCTACAACTTGTGGCACAATAGGTACTTGTGGGGTGGAGGTTGTGGAGTAGTCAAATTTGTTTTAACAAATTCTGAAAACTATTCACTCATCATACGGAAGAAGGCTTACTTAGCCTCACCTTCCTCACCACTATCATTTGGCCTTGATGTGGCTTGTACATCCCTTGAGCGAGAGCAAAGCATTACTCTCTACATCATCAGCAACTGCTCGATCGGGATCCATTGCTATATTAAAACACATTTCAACTATCAGATTTAATCACACGATCATAATTTTACAATATGGCATGTATAGCTAGACTTACATGCGCTACGTTAGTCTGAAAATCGACTAAACCGTAGCTCTGATACCAATAAAAATGTAACATCCCTAACCCAAAATCGTCTTCGAAATAGGATTAAGGGGTATTATCGATCAATTAGAACATTTAACCTCTAAATGTTGATAAAAAGTCAATCATCATCAAAAAAATTCATATACAATCATAGTGTCCCTTAAACGAGTCATCAAGACCCTAAGCACGCTTATAAACTGAGTCGGGACTAAACCAAAACACATATAAAATTTTATAAAAAAATTGAAACTTTTCTAGAATACAGGAGAGACACGCCCGTGGGGTAGGCCGTGCCTCTCCCACGATTACATGACACACCCGTTTGACCTCCCCGTGGTTGCATACTGCCAAAATCAACACAGCTAAAAAGCACGTCCGTGTGCTAAGGCCATGTCCTATAAGGTCATATACTGCCATTTTACTCACGGTCTGAGGCACGCCCGTGTGCCCCAACCGTGTGACATTATAGGCCATTTTTGCAAGGCCAACATGCCACCCACTTAGGGTCAAACCTACAAGCCAATCAACCAAACATCTCATGCACATATTGCCATCTAAAAGCATACCAATTTAGTAATTTAAAATATGCAATCAATACCAGCTCTAATTATACCCAATTCAATACCAATACTTATTCTATCACAAGCATAATTCATTCCCAATCTCACTACCCTTGTAACATCCTGAGTTGTGGGCCTGTGCATTGAGTGTGTGTTTAATGTGTTAGATTGAGAATTTGAGGTCCGGATTGGGCTCAGGTTTGGGCTGAGACCTTGGTTAATTTTCTGTTGGGGCATTATAGGGTTTAAAAATAGGTATCTGGGTTTAAAATTAGCATAGTTGGCTTGTGGCCCAAAGTCTGGTGGTGCTACAAGAGAACCAGAAGGTGGCGTCATTAAGGGGAAGGATTGGGCCCAAGTTTTGGCCGCTTGGAGCCCATGCTTTTGGGTCAAATTTGGCACTCTAAGGGGGCTAGGGGAGGATGACACAAAGGCTAGGAAATAGGAGATTTAAATGCTTTATTTATGTGGATAATATGCTGATATATGAGGGGAGGAGTTGGTGCTAAGGAGGCCTCTTTTGAAGGAAGTTGTAGATTTAGATAACAAGGGAGGATAAGAGCTATCATATGGAGACAGAGTTGCCAAAATTAAACTCTGGGAGGGGGAGAAAATCGATTTGGTATGCCGAAATTAGTAGGTAAAAGTGTTCATCTTCTTCATCTATTTTTCTTTCTTATCTTCTCTCTTTCAAGCCAAAATTCCGTTTCTCTTATGGGTTCTCTCTTTCTTTTTCTCAATTGCTCTCAAAATCGAAACTCTCTAACTCTCTCTCTTCTCCTCTTCAATTTCTTCCAAAAGTCGAATACCCCTTGCCCATATCTTCTTCTCCCATAGTCGAAACCTTCAAAGTTTAGCCTCTTTTCCCGAAGTTTCACCATAGCCGAATCATCATCTCAAGATTGGTAAGTTCTCTGTCGTTTTCTTCTTTGCTATCTCTTTTCTTTCTCATCTTTGTTCTAACTCGAATTACTTCCTTGATATCTTGTTGGTTTTCACTCTTTGTTCCTAAAAGTCGAATCTTCCTCGCTATGATCTCTTGTGCTAAACTTTGAGGAAAGCCTAAGGTATGTGTTGGTAATAGGTTCGGCCGAATGGCCACTCCCTTACCCTTTCTCTTTTACTGAATCTCATCAGGTACTTGTGTAGGTGCAATCATTGTGTTGGTCTAATGATTGGATGCTTGGCCGAATGTAGGTAGGGTGGTGACGCTTTCTTGAGGATTTTTGAGATTTGTCAATCTAGGTAAGGGTTTCATTTTAAGTGTTATGTTAATCTCTTAGATTTGGTCTCATCATTTAAATTTGGTTTAGTGACCAAGGGTTGTTATGGACTCAAATGCCAGCCAAGCATTAGGAAGGGTTGGATCTATAAACCCAGCCCCTAAATTCAAGAAGCGAGTAGTATCAGCAGTACGAGATTGGCTATCGGGTTGTGGGCTAGCATTGGAGCAAGATCGTAGGCATATAGCGGTAGTCTCGTTTGACGATAGTGTTGAAGTAGAGGGTATTATAGTGCGAGTAATCAGGTGTGTAACTTTTACACACTTCATATGTTTGATATGTTAATGTTGTGTTTTTTCAAAAGCCGAAGTAATGGTGGAAACCATTATGTTACCCTTGTGGGTATAAGCAAGGACTCCGGGTAAGTCTATTATGAGGGATAACGTGATTTATCTATGTTAAACCTGTGTGTGTCATGTTATATCTTTTCTTTAAGTAATAATCATGATCATATGGTATGGAAAAGCATATGCATGAAAATGGGTATGATGAGCGGAGGGGGAAGGTATGTTTTATCAGACTGTCACTAGTGGTTTGGTACCACACGTGGGTTGGCCCCACATATCATGATTCTGTGACTAAGTCTCAGTGGTTTGAAACCACCAGTGGTTAGGTACCACATATGCTTATTTTGTGACTTGTCCCAGTGGTTAGGTACCACAAGTGGGTTGGCCCCACGTATCGATATAAGGGATCGTCACCAGTGGTTAGGTACCACAAGTGGGTTGGCCCCACACATGAATATTTGTAACTTCGGTTACCAGTGGTTAGGTACCACCAGTGGCTAGGTACCACAAGGGGTAGATTTGGGAGACTCGGATGGATATTTAAGTTGGATGGGTTGCATGACATATATGTTTGCATATGAATCTGTGTAAAAGCTTAACATCTTTTGGGGATGGGGAATTACACACTGAGTCTCGGTGACTCACCCCTTCCATTACTTTTTACAGATAATGCCTAGATCGTGGATTTGGAGCCGGGGTGGACTCATGGTGGCCATGCTCAACATTTGTTCCATTTCAATGTTTATTTTGGATTTAGTTTTTCTTTACTTTAAGTTTGGATTTCAGCTTTGTAATAAGGCCACTTAAACTTTACTTTGGGATTTATTATTCGTTCTATTTTCCCTTAAATTTTTGTTAAACTAAAAAGGCATGCCAAGTGATTTATGAAATGGACGTTTTTACAAACTTGAGTAAACTTTTTGAGATTTTCTGAAGTTATACACCGGGTAAATAACAAACAAGGGTTAGCAACAAGGCAACTCTATTTTGCTAAGCTAAGTTTCAAAATGTTTAACAATTCACTCAATCCAAATTCATTTTTTTATAACTACATAACGGTTTTCTTCTCAAATAAAGTCGACAAATTGGTTTTCAAGACGTTTTCTTCCCAGTGACACGCCAGATTCAGTAGTAGCGTTTTGACCGGTTTTGGGGTGTTACAACCCCTACTAGCATTTATCAACACAAAGTTACCACTCAATAGCAAATTCATCAATCTACAAATCATGCCAAAAGATGCATCATATATATATACCACATTCATTCATGCCAAACCTATCACATATCTAGCCACATCTCATGGCTAATTACAAATCTCAAACTTGATTCAATTAACTAGCCTATACATGCCATATTCCAACTATATACATCTTTTCAAAAGTACCAAAATAGAATAACGATAGTGTGATTGAGAAGCTGACGATCCCAAGTCCGAGCTAGCTTTACTGACACTACGAGACAGAGAAACAAATCACACAGTAAGCTTTCCAAAGCTTAGTAAGTTCGTAATATAATACATATTACTCAATACTACATCATCAATATGTATATATATATGTACCATCACATAGATAAAGGCATAACTAGGCACATTATCAATCTCAACCACATACCCAATTATCTATTCATTCAACTCTTAAATCTATCATCAACCACATAGGTTTAAACATACCTTGATCAATACATAGTTACTTACCATTTATGCTACTCAATTGTTCGATATTACTTCTCGTTCAACCCTTGCTATTACTTTAATTTATTCGCACACTTAGTGCTAATTTCATAATTGAAATGTATTCATCACCGCACACTTAGTGCCAATACATTAAACCGAACTTATATCGGTATCACACACACAGTGCCAAGTCGATAAGTCGAAGCTTCTATCTTTTCACACACACAGTGCCAATCATCTCTTTCTCGTTTCAAATTTTGCACACTTAGTGCCTTTTTATCTCAATTCAGCACATAGCATTTCAAATCTCATAGATACATATACATCCATTCAATTTATATCACATAGATAAAGTTTACAACTAGTATTATATCCGAACTTACCTCGGACGTCGAACTATCGATACAATCGATTAATCGAGCACTTTATCTTTGCCTCGATCTCGATCCGAACCTTTCCTCTCTTGGCCTATACACTTTCAAATTCAATCCATTCAATCATCAATTCAATCATTTAGTCCAAACACACATATTTAGGGTATTTTACAAACTAACCCTCACATTTTCATATTTTGACACTTTAGTCCCTATCTCACAAGATCATCAAATTCACAAATTCCACACATTCACATGATTGGCCAAACCTCTCTAGGGATTATACAAGTCCAAATATTCCATCAAATTTTCTATTTAGTCCCTCAACTTTCCATTTTCTCAATTTAGCCCTAATTAGCTAAATTCATCAAAACTTCAAGAACAAAGTATGTTCATCTCACTCATATCTTTCATTTAACACCAAAAATCATCACAAATCTCAATATGGCATCAATGGCATCTCACACAAACATCACCAATACACAAAATTACAATATGGGTTAGCTAGAGCGCGAAGCAACGATCATGAAAACGTAAAAATTATCAAAATCCGATTAAAAACTAACCTTGAATCAAGATCAAAACATGCCAAACCCTTATTTTCTTTTCCCTTTTCTTCTCTTGCTAATATTCGGCCAAGGATGATAACTAAATGACTATTTTCATGTTTTATTATAACATATTAAACATAATTATCACTTTACCAAATTAACCTTCTAATAACCATATAAAACATATATACATTAAGGCTAATATGTCATTTAGTCATCCACTAAGTACAAAATTGTTTAATTACCAAATAAGGCCTCCTCTTTTAAAAGCCAATAACATCTAAGTACTCACAAATCAGCACATAGCATTTTACTCTCTATGCAATTAAGTCCTTTCTCTCAATTCGACACACAAACGACCAAATTATCATATAGAATTTTCACACAGACTATGTCACATATTATTCACACAGATAATAATATTAAATTTTTTTACCACCTCAGATTTGTGGTCTCAAACCACTGTTCCGACTAAGGTCCAAATTGGGTTATTGCAGAAAGACTTTGTTTGCTTTGAGAGCGATGAATACACAGTTGAATTTGTCTGATAATGGTTCGATCCTAGCTGAGTTGAGAGCTAGACCGTTATTCTTTCAACAAATTTACGAAGCTCAAAAACTTGACAGTGATTTGCAAACCAAAAGAGTTCATTATGAATCGAGTAGTAATTTAGATTTTCATATCAGATCCGATGATTATTTGATGTTCCTAGGTAGAATTTGTGTACCAAAATGATGAACTTATTCAGAAAATTCTTCATGAGGTGCATAATGGTTGTTTATCTGTGCATCCGTGTAGTACAAAAATGTTTAATTATTTGAAGAAATTTTATTAGTGGTCAGGTATGAAACGAGATATTTTAGAGTTTGTTTCGAAATGTTTGATTTGTCCACAAGTGAAAGCCGAAAACCAAGTACTTTTGGGTTCACTTCAGCCAGTGATGGTAGTCGAGTGGAAATGGGATAGAATTATGATGGACTTCGTGGCGGGTTTACCTTTGACTCCGAAAAAGAAAGATGTTGTTTGGGCTGTTGTTGATAGTTTGACGAAATTGACTTATTTTATACCGATACATATCGATTACTCACTTGACAAGCTAGCTGAATTATACATTGCTGAAAGTGTGAGATTGCACGGAGTGTCTATTTCTATTATTTCGGATAGAGATCCAATGTTTACTTCGTTTTTTAGAAGAAGTTGCAAGAAGCTTTGGGAATGAAGCTAAACTTTAGCACCGCTTTTCATACACAAACCTATAATCAATTAAAGATAACGACCAGATTCTTGAAGATATGCTCCGATGTTGTGTCCTAGAATTTGAAGGTAGTTGGGAAAAATATCTACCATTAGTCAAATTTGCTTATAACAATAGTTTTCAGTCGAGTATAAAGATGGCACCGTATAAGGCATTGTATGGCTGCAAGTGTCAAACTCCATTGTATTGGACTGGGCTTAGTGAGAAATAGATACATGGTGTTGATTTGGTTAAGGAGACCTAAGAGAAAGTGAAAGTAATCCATGACTATTTGAAAGTAACTTCAGATCGGCATAAATCTTACGCAGATTTGAAAAGAAAAGAGATCAAATTTTAGATTGGTGATAAAGTATTTCTGAAAGTATCTTCGTGAAAGAAGATTCTGAGATTTTACCCTAAAGGAAAGTTGAGTCCATGTTTCATCAGGCCGTATGAAGTTATTAAAAGAATAGGGCTAGTGGTTTACTAACAGAGTTGGAAAGAATTCATAATGTGTTTCACGTGTCGATGTTACGATGATATCATTCCAATCCTTCACATGTAATTTCTCCATCAGAGATTGAGATTCGACCGGATATGACATATGGTGAAGAACCGATCAAGATCTTAGCTCGAGAAGTTAAACTGTTGAGAAATAAGAGTATAGCCCTAATGAAAGTTTTATGGAAATGATATGGGTCGAAGAGGTTACGTGGGAACCTAAGGAAGCTATGCAAAAATAGTACTCAAACCTATTTTCTGGTAAGATTTTTGGGGACGAAAATCCTTAAGGGGGAGAGTTGTAACAGCTCAATTTTGTGTCTAGTCAGAATAGTGGTTTTGGGACCACAAATTTGACGTAGTAAAATTTATTTTTATTATATTTTTATGGTCTACAATTTTATGGAATAATTTAGTGAAAATTTCATTTGAAAATTTTGACGTTTAAACACTCAATCTAGCAAAAAGGACTAAATTGTAAAAAGTATAAAAGTTGAGTTCTACATGTTAGAGGTGTCTAATTGCTATGAAATTTTAAATTGAAGGTCCTTAGATGGTAATTATAACATTTGTTAAGATAGTGGACAAAAATGGACATGGTGAGATAAAATTTCAAAGTTTTAAGTGAAGGGCATTTTGGTCATTTGGTAATTAAATAAATTAAAAAGCCAAAAATCAAGCCAAAATCTTGTCCATCATCTCCCCCTTGTGCCAAAAATTAGAAGGAAGACATAGATAGGGTTTGGCCAACTTTCAAGCTCAATTGTAAGTCTGTTCTTGCCCCGTTTTTAATGCTCTTTACATTTTTGAAGTCGTTATCACTCGATCTATCTATTTCTACCAGTGATTTAAGGAATAATCAATGTCTAGGGTTTGAACCATGTTATACATTTGTGTATTTTGATGTCTAATGGTAGAAAATGAATGTTTGGTGTTAGATAAATAACTTTTACTAAGTGATTTTTTATGGAAATGCTTAAAAGGACGTATTTGTAAAAGTTATAAAATATGTAGTAAAAGTGTGTTTTAATGGAAATTGAGGGCTATTATAGTTATAAAAATGGTTTGGCTAGGTTTGTACATTAAAGAAATTGAACACGTTTCATTTTACGAGTCTAGAGACCAAAATGTAAATATGTAAAAGTTTAGGGCAAAAATGTAATTTTGCCATAATAAGATTTTTGGCCTAAAATGAATAACGTGAATAATAAATTAGTTAAATTTACTATTATGGATCAAAATAAATGAGATTCGGACTTAGATCATGGGAAAACAAAGTATTTGACGATTAGGTCCCATTTCTACTATTTTGTACAGAGGTAAGTTCGTATGTAAATAATGCATTGTTTTATTTAAGTTTTAAATGCTTTAATATTTTATGAATAATGATTGACTCCTTGGATGTAATCGATAAAGTTTGACAAGTGAGAAAATCCGGTTAAACTTTAGGAATAGGTAGGATACGAATGTCATGACATTAGGGTTATTTGAGATTACGTGTAAGACCATATCTGGGATATGGCATCAAATTGAGATTACGTATAAGACCATATCTGGGATATGGCATCGAATTCAGATTTCATGTAAGACCATAGCTGGGCTATTGACATCGAGAAAAGATTCCATGTAAGATAATATCTGGGATATAGCATTGGTATGGTATTGTGTGTGCAAGATTCCCGAGTATCCTTTAGTATTCCAAGTAGTTCAATAGGAAATTCAATGAATATGTCAAAGTTGTGAAAGTTTAAGATTATGTTACGAGTTGATACATGTACATACATAAAACTCATTTACTAATGAGCTTGATATGTGATGAATCCTTCGGTAAGGTTATGAATGAGTAAGTTATGATTAGATGATCTTGATACTATTTATGCCAAATTCATCATGTTTACTTGTATGATACATGTGTGATTATAATGCTTATTATTTGCATAGGAACTTACTAAGATATATAGCTTACTTCTCTTTTCTTTCCCTTGTCTTATAGTGTCACCATGTCAGCTCGAGGATCGAAAGTTGTCGGAGATCCATGCACACTATCAAATTAATATTTTGGGTACCATTGATTTTGATATTGAGTTATGGCATGTATAAGGACTTGGTCATTTTTGTTATGTGTCATAATTGATTTAGCCAAATGTGTTGGCCAATGTGGGTTGATAATTCATTTTGTAAATGGCCATTGAAATTGGCTAATATTGGTTTAAGTATATATGCATGTGGTAAATAACCTTATTTTTTCCACACGGGTAGACACAAGGGTGTGTGTCTAGGCCATGTGTGACACACGGTTTTCCCCATGGGCATGTGTTTTAGCCGTGTGTCCCCTACACCTTAGTTTTTGGAAAACAGAATGCTTAATATTGAGCACACGGGCAGAGACATGGGCGTGTGTCTCAGCCGTGTAGACGGCACGGCCTCTAACACGGGCATGTGCCCTGGCCGTGTGAAGTCTACACCTATTTTATGAAAAATTATGAAAATTAAATTGACCACACCGCCTAGCACATAGGCGTATGGCACACCGTGTGGCACAAGTCGAGAGCTCCCTATGTTGAACATGGCCTGTAGCATGGCCATGTCTAAGGGTCACATGGGCGTGTCCCTTGGACCATACGGGCGTATAAGACCTATTTTAGTGAAAAAATTTCTAAGTCTTGTGTGATTTTCTAAAGTTCTCAATTTAGTCCCGAACTACTTCTATAAATCGTAAAAGTAAAATATTTTAATCCCACATTTAGCATACTTTAGGATGATTTATTCCTTGATTTATGTAAAAAGGTGCTCTTAATCCTTTCTTTTCATGTTTTATACTCAAGAAAGCACCTAGGGATGAAAAGAATGAGAAATGGGCTTAAAAGGGCCAATTTGGGCCAAAGTGGAAATTGACACGACTTGGACTTCAATTTACACGACCGTGTCTTAATCAACAGAACCAAAACACGGCCTGAAGTCGACTTACACGGGCGTGTACCATGGACGTGGCCCTGCCGCGGCCAAGAGGAATTTCACTCAAATTTGGATACTTAAAGGCAAAGAAACATATTCCAAAGCCTATTCAAACACCCGAGTAGGAATTCTACTTGAATTAGGATACTTAGGGGCCAAGTAAGGCATCTCAAAGTCTATATAAACACCCAATGGGGCAACTTAAGGGGGAGTTAAGCAGAAGCCTTCTGCCAGGGCTTTTGACGGTCAGTTGCGCAGTCAGTTAGGCAGTCAGCTAGGCCAAGAAGCTGAGCTAGAAGGCCAGATTCGTGGGAATCACTAGAAGATAGCCAGTTGATCCATCTCAAGAAGTCAAATTCTACTCAAGACAATGGATCTCTCCTTCAATTCCTTGAGGGTTTTAGGATTTCTTATGTTTTGTTTTATCTTTTCTCTTGAGATGTTTTATTTTATCATTATTAACTAAACCCTTGAGATACAAGGGATGAAACCTAGATGAATATTGTTATTGTTTTCTGAACTATATGATAAATACTTAGTTTGTTCTTAATTATGTGTACTTAATTCTTGTGTTAATATTTCTGGGATATTAATTCAAGTTGAATGTGCATAGGTGGTGGAGCAAAAGTCCCTGCTTAAGAGTAGATCTAGCATAATTAAGCGGAGTTGATCACACGCCTAAAGATAGGGTGACGAGATTTTGTCAGATTAGGGTGAAACCTAAAATGGGAGTCCATAGATTGAGTTAATGCGATTCTAGGGGTTTTAATTAGAAAGAGATTTCAATTAATCAACCTAGGGTTAGATGTTATTCACCTCGAGAGAGGGTTTAATATAAATTAGGGAGTCTTACGGATCAAGCTAAGTGAATAAATCATTTGGTTCAGTGTTAGATAACAAGTGAAGTCTAGGTGGATTCCTTCTAGAGTATCGTCGTAATCAACTGAGTTTTTCTAAAAGTTATTTCTTCAGTTTTTCTTTTTGTCTTTGCATCTTAGTTTAGTAATTAGTTAGTTTTTAGTTTAATCAATCAATCACTTCATATTTAGGCTAAATAATAGAAAGAAAGTGAGTATTAGGACTTTTAATTCCCTTGGGTTCGACAATCCAATCTTGCCTAAACTATACTACTGTTCAATAGGTGCACTTGCCTTACGTCGTTGTCAGAGTTAGTTTCCAGGTTCAATCATTCTCTATTATAAATTTTAAACTCGACAATTCTAGACGATCAAGTTTTTGGCGCCGTTGCCGGGGAATTAAAATATTAAGAAAACTCTATTTTTTTCACTTTAGCCAAATTTTTTTATTTTTCACAATTTAATCTTTATTTTTTTTAGTTTGCTAAATTTTCTTTTATTCGGTTTTGGCAGATAATTTTAGTCTATAGAAAAGATGGCACTGAATAATTATCAGTGGCAAGTAATTAGGACAATTCCTACTAAAGCAGCCAGTGTATTCAATCTCGACGTGGTCACCAGGTTATCTAATCAGTTAGAGATGATGAATAAAAAGATTGATGGTTTGTATAGTCTCTCGCAGGTACACCCAGAAATACAATATGATTCGAAGTTAGGAGGCTTGGCAAATCCTGAGTACCTACCCTACGGATTTGGCATGGAAAACGAGTAAGCTCACTATACGGGTAACTATTCTAGACCACAAAATAATTTTATAATGACACTTATAATGCAGGTTGAAGGTACCATCCCAATTTCTCGTGGGATGATCAAAATAGCCAAAGACCAAAACTTTCTCCATATTTCAACAACCACCTCACCAACAGGAAGAGGAGTCAAACATTGAAGAGATGTTGACAAAATTCATGGCAGCCACAGATACCCGTCTCCAAGACATCGAGACCACCCTTAAGAATCGACAAAAATCGATTGAAGGGATCAAGAACCAAGTTGGTGAATGATAAACCGTAAAAGTAACATATTTTAACCCCATATTTAGCATGCTTTTGGATGATTTAGCCCTTGATTTATGTAAAGAGGTGCTCTTAATCCTTTATTTTCATGTTTTATACTTAGGAAAGCACCCGAGGGTGAAAAGAACGAGAAATGGGCTTAAAACGGGCCAATTTGGGTCAAAGTGGAAATTGACACGGCCTAGACTTGAAGCAACACGGTCGTGTCTCGTCAATTTACTTCACACGGCCTGGACCATGATTCACACGACCGTGCCTCAACCAATAGAATCGAAACAAGGCCTGGACAATGATTTACACGGTCGTGCCCCTGTCGTGGAAAAAAGGAATTTCACTCGAAAAAAGGATACTTAGGGAGAAAGAAATGCATTCTAAGAGCCTATATAAAGACCCTAAGTGTAACCTAAAAGGGGGCGGTCAGTTAGGCCGTCAGCTAGGCCAAGAAGCCGAGCCAGAAGGCCAGATTTGTGGGAATCACTCGGAGATAGCCAGTTGATCCATCTCAAGAAGCCAAAATTCTACTCAAGACAGCGGATCTCTCCTTCAATTCCTTCAGGGGGTTTTAGAGATTTCTTATGTTTTGTTTTATCTTTTCTCTTGAGATGTTTTATTTTATCATTATGAAATAAACCCTTCAGATACTTGAAGGGGATGAAGCCTAGATAAATCTTGTTATTGTTTATTGAACTATATGATAAATACTTAGTTTGTTCTTAATTATGTGTGCTTAATTGTTGTGATAATATTTCCAAAATATTGATTCAAGTTGAATGTGCTTAGGTGGTAGAGCAAAAGTCCCTGCTTAAGAGTAGATCTAGCATAATTAAGTGGAGTTGATCGCACGCCTAGAGATAGCGTGACGAGATTTTGCCGGATTAGGGTGAAACCTAATATGGGAGTCCATAGTTCGATTTACTGTTATTCTAGGGGGTTATTAAGTGAGAAAGAGATTTTCGTTAATCAACCTAGGGTTAGACATTATTCACCTTGAGAGATGGTTTAATATAAATTAGGAAGTCTTACGGATCAAGCTAAGTGAATAAATCGTCTGGTTCAGTGTTAGATAATAAGTGAAGTTTAGGTGGATTCTTCCTAAGGGTATCGTCTTAATCAACTAAGTTTTTTCTTAAAGTTATTTTCCCAAATCCATTCTTTTTGTCTTTGCGTCTTAGTTTAGTAATTAAGTAGTTAATTAAGATTTAAACAACATAATCATTCAATATTTGGGCTAAATAATAGAAAGAAATTGAGTATTAGTACTTTTAGTTCCTTTGGGTTCAACAATCCAGTCTTGCCTAAACTATACTACTGTTCGATAGGTGCACTTGCCTTAAAGCGTTGCCAGAGTTAGTTTCCAGGTTCGATCATTCTCTTTATAAATTTTAAAACTCAACAATTCTAGACGATCAAGTTTTTGGCGCCATTGCCGGGGAACTAAAATATTAAGAAAGATCTATTTTTATTACTTTAGCCATTATTTTTATTTTTATTTTCACAATTATTTTATTATTTTAGTCTTGCTAAATTTTCTCTCTTTTTCTAGCAGGTACCTCTAGTTTATGACTAAAAGAAACCCGACATGACCTCTAATATACGATAGTGATATTGAAGCTACTGCACGTAGGAATCACAGAGAAATTAGGCGAGACCAAGAAGGCAAATCCAATCCTACTGAAGGGATGGATGAAAATAATCCACCACGAGATATGGTAGAGAACAATGCTCCGTGCACTATGTATGATTATGTTAAACCTCATTTAACAGGAGTGGAATCTACTATTGTTAGGCCTGCTATAGCTGCTACTAATTTTGAATTAAAGCCTAATACTATACAAATGATTTAACAATTTGTTCAATTTGATGGTTTGCAGGACAAAGACTTGAACACTCATATAGTTAATTTTTTAGAGTTCTGTGATACTTTCAAAATGAATGGTGTTTTTTATGATGCCATTCGTCTTCGGTTATTTCCCTTTTCATTAAGGATTAAAGCTAAACAGTGGTTGAACTCATTACCATGAGGGTCAATTACGACATGGGACCAGATGACCAAAAAATTTTATTAAAATATTTCCCACCGACCAAAACGGCTAAATTATGGAATGATATCTCTTCTTTTGTGCAGATGGATTTAGAGACATTATACGACGCATGGGAGAGATACAAGGATCTCTTGAGGAGATGTCCACACCACAGATTACCTTTATGGCTTCAAGTCTAAACTTTTTACAATGGTGTAAATCCCTAAACGAGGCAACTAATTGATCCAGTTGTCGGTGGAACCCTGAACAACAAAACTCCTGAAGCAGCCTACGAGTTTATCGAAGAGATGTCACTGAACAACTATCAGTGGCAAGTAACAAGGACAAAGCCAACAAAATCAGCCAAAGTTTTCAACATCGATCGCAGTAACCATGCTGTCAAATTAGGTAGAGATGATGAATAAAAAGCTTGATAATTTGTGTTCTTTGCAGGTAAATCCGGTAATGCAGTGCGACGCTAGTGGAATCGTGGCGAATCCTGAGTACCCACCCTACCAACCTGGCACGGAAAATGAACAAACGAATTACATAGGTAATAATTTTAGATCTAAAAATAATCCTTATAGTAACACCTATAATCCAGGTTAGAGGAACCACCCAAATTTTTTGTGGGAAGGTCAAGGAGGCCAACAAAATCAAGGAAATCAAAAACATCAACCTCTTCCACATTTCCAAAATTAGCCCTATCCACAGGAAAAGGAGCCGAGTCTTGAAGAAATGTTGAAAAAGTTCATGGCAGACATAGATGCCTGTCTCCAAAAAACTGATACAACACTTGATAACCAATAAATATCGATCAAAGAGATCAAGGATCGAGTCGGGAAATCACTAAAACGGTTGGGCAACTCATGCAGCTGATGTCTAAATGACCACAAGGGCGTCTACCAAGCAACACTGAGATTAACCCAAAGGAGCAAATCCAAGCCATAATAGCTCATAGTAGTATAAAGGTAGACGAACCCAGTTCAATACAAGAAGATGAAGTGGAAGAAGATAAAATTGAGGTAACACAAGAATAGCCAAAATCGGTAATCAAAGAGTACCAGCCTCACATACCTTATCCCAAAGCGTTGAAGAGAGACGATTTAGAAGAATAGTTTGGTAAGTTTCTTAAACTTTTAAAGAAATTACATATTAACTTACCACTTCTTGAAGCTCTTTCATAGATGCCAGATTCAAGGAACTTTTTAAAACAGCTTCTGACGAACAAACGTAAGCTAGATGAGGAAGCCCATGTGGAATTAAACGCAGTATGCTCAACAATGTTACAGAATAGACTACCACGGAAGCTAAAAGATCCAGGGAGTTTTACAATCCCATGTTTAATTGGTAGACTAATTGTTGATAATGCATTAGCTGATTTAGGGGAAAGTATAAATGTCATGTCTTATAAAATGTTTAAGCAGTTAAGTCTAGGGAAACCCAAACAAACTAGGATGAGTATTCAATTAGCTGATAAAACTGTTAGAATTCCTAGGGGTATTATCGAAGATGTTCTTGTAAAAATTGACAAATTTGTTTTCCTAGTAGATTTTTTTGTCTTAGACATGGATGAGGATAATTCAATTCCTTTAATCCTAGGAAGACCCTATTTAGCAACTGCTAGAACTAAAATTGATGTTGCCCAAGAGAACTCATACTTTGTGTAGGTGACGAATCGATCAGTTTACAAGCTCTTGACTCAGCCAGGACATCGATCAATGAAGGTGACAAAGTAAATTCAGTTGATAATCAATCTGTTCAAATCCCACCGTAGGAACAACCACAGAGGTACAAACCTGAACAGAAGCAAGGACCTTATACCAATAAAGAAGAATTATGTAAGGAGCAAAGCTTTGAGGACAACAAACTAGAAGAGTGGAAAACACATTTTAAAGAGAAGCCGGAACCACACGAGGTAAAACCGAATGAGCATCTAGAAGAGCTCGTAGGGACATCGAATCACTTCAAAATAGGAGATCAGGTACGGTTAGATAAAGTAAATTCGCGCATCACCACACCAACCCTAAGTTCAAATGAAGACATTCCTTTTAAGGTACGCAATATCTTTTCATGTGGAACAGTCGAGGTAATCAATCCCATATTCGGCACTTATAAGGTAAATGCTTCTCAACTTAAATTTTATAAAACTGATAGTATGAGGGAAGATATTCAAACATTTAAACCACTATAATCATACGAGCAAAAAGGACAGTCTAGCTTAAGACTTTAAAGGAGCACTTCTCGGGAGGCAACCCGAGTACTAACATTAATTTCTATTTTGTGATTTTAGTTTTATTTTTATTTTTATTTGTTCTTTTAGAATTTCAATAAACTAAAAGTGTAGATTCCTGCACCATACGACCTAAAACACGGCTCAATCGTCAGTCTCGATATGGCAAGAGATATGAGTCAGACAGAATCAATTCACCAAAGTCATGGGCTCACCTACTTCACCACGGCCGTGCGAAGTGGCCGTGGACCAATACTACCTTTTCAGGAATGGGCGTGGCATCTGGAAAATAGGCGTGGGTGAACACAAACGGCCGTGCGATGTGACCGTGTGAATATACTGACTTATCAACCCTAGGCGTGGTAATAAAAACACAGGCGTGTAGAACCCAATACACCCCCAAACATGACTGTGCGATGCGGCCGTGTAAATTGACACACCCACAGTACATGGGCATGGGAAAGTGTCAAAAGCCAAAATTCTATTTAAACCCACCTCCCTTCTTCTCCCTCACCCTCCTTCCTCCTTTCTTTCTTCCTTCTTCTTATCATATTTCCCCTCTCTCCTTTTCTTCTAACAATTCTTATAACTCTATAGACCCTTCAGCTACATCATGTCAAAGAAGCATGATCATGTCAAACAGTCGAGTTTTAATATTTATAAAAGAGTGATTGAACCTGTAGACTAACTATGACAATGATAGAGGCAAGTGTACCTATCGAACAGTAGTATAGCTTAGGCAAGAATATCTTATCGAACCCAAGGGAACCTAAAAGTACTACTACTCACTTTTTTATATTATTTAGCCAGAAATATGGAGTGATTGGTTTATGAAACTAATGAAAAACTAAACTAGATGCAAGGACAAAAGAATGAATGGGAGAAAGACTTTAGGAAAACTCAGTTGATGAAGATGATACCCTGAGGAAGAATCCACCTATCACTTCACTTATTATTTATTCCCAAAACCATATGATTTCTTTACTTACCTTGATCCGTGAGGCTCCCTAACCTATATTAAACCCTCTCTCAAGGCGAATAACATCTAACCTTAGGTTAATTAGTGGAACTTTCATTCTCTTATAATAACCCCTAAGGAAGCGATAAATCGATCAATGGACTCATATGGAAAATCTCATAACCCTATATTCCGCTCAGATTTTACCCTACCTAAGCACATCTTAAATTAAGCAAATAATTAAGAACAAATTAAGTACTTATCATATAATTTAGAAATCAAATAACAAAATTCATCATAGGTTTCATCCTTCAGTATCTAAAGGGTTTAGTTCATAACTAAACAAGAAAACATCTCAACAAAACATAAGAAATCCTCCATCTTGAGTAGAACTCCGGCTTTTGAGATGGGCCAACTAGCTATCTTCAGTGATTCACCCGATCAAAATCGTCCGCCAACTCCCTTTAATTGTTTATATAGGCTTTGAGATGCTTTACTTGGCTCCTAAGTATCCTAATTCAAGTAGAATTCCTCCTAGGATTTTTAAGTAGACTTAGGAATGTGTTTCTTTGCCTCTAAGCATCCAAATTTGAGTGAAATTGCTCTTTCTCGCGGCAGGGGCATGGCCATGGTACATGCCCGTGTAAATCATCTTTAGGCCGTGTCTCCATTCTGTTGATTGGGGCATGACCGTGTAAATCGTGGCATGGCCGTGTGAAGTAATTTGACGAGGCACAGCCATGTGGCTTGAAGTCCAGGCCGTGTTGATTTCCTCTTTGGCCCAAATTGGCCCGTTTTAAGCCCGTTTCTCATTTTTTTATCCTTAGGTGCTTTCCTGAGTATAAGACATGAAAAGAAAGGATTAAGAGCACCTTTTTACATAAATCAGGGATAAATCATTCAAAAGCATACTAAAGGTGGGATTAAAATATGTTACTTTTACGGTTTATCAAATACCCCCACACTTAAGCTTTTGCTTGTCCTCAAGCAAAATTCTCAACTTACAATTAAAAAGAACTTTCCATTATTCATAATTCCTATCGATAATGTCTCATCATAATTCATAGATAATTTATACATGGATAATTCAACTCAAAGAGTCCTAAAGATTCAATTACGATAAGTCATACCTTTGTAGTAGTACGAAAACATAGGTGTCTCCCCTTATCTAAGTAATTACCTTTAACTCAAAACCAACAAGGATTGACATCCTCACAAAAGATTTACTCAAATCACTCGAAGTGTTTAAGGTTCAAGAATAAGCACTCTAAGTCGAACCTGAAAAGTTAATCCCATAGGCTTGCTTGAAAATCAATTCTCCACCTCTGTATATGAGATGATACACAAATCAAAAGGCCTTTAATCAGGGTTGTAACGGGGCTTGGGTTAAAAGGTGTGGATAAAGGCTGATTTAGAAGGTTAGAATCGAGACTGACTTGACAAATTACCTAACTAGAAATAATGAACTAAATATGAATTACATCGAATGAAAACTAATAATACCTACTATTGATAATTACTCTATAATAAAGAGTATTTTCATCACTTAAAATTTAATAATACTTTAATACGAGCTTTTTCTTCAACAATTGGAGTTTAAATGCTCTAAGCTCTTTTATATACTACTAATATTGAATAAACTTGGATTTTTTTTTAAGAACAAACTAAAATATTACATCATAAATGATAAATGTAACTACTGAACTAATATAATTCGGTAATTTAATCAAATCAAACCTCGATTAAAGGGTATTCAAAAGAATGGTGATAACAAATTCAAAGGGATTTTGGGTTAATATTAGTGGGTGAGTCAATAAAAAGGTTGTTAGGATTCAACTGTAACATCCTAGATTGGGGGCTCTGCATTTGTGATGTGTTGTGTGTGTATGCCATGCTGTGTGTGTGTGTCTGGTGTGTTTAGAGCTTTTAGGAAGGCTTGAGGTTAAGCCTGAGCCTTGGTAGAAAATTTTGTTTTTAGACTCTACAAGGGAGAACTAGGTGAAGTGGGCCTTAAGGGTACTTGAATGGGAAAGTTAACACAAAAATCTAGCTGGTAAAGTGGCAAGGAGGAGCCACTAAGGGCATAGGTAAGTGACGCCATAAGGAGGGTTTGAAGGGAGTAGGTTCGAATCCCATGTTAAGCAAAAGGAGTGTTTTTTTTAATATATGCGCCTGAGGAGTGAGAGGTGGTTTTGGCTGGGACTCTGCAGGAGTGAGTGTGGATTGAGTCAGAAGAAAGGAAGAAAAGGATAAGAGGGAAATGTGGGATAGGATAGAGGTGGAAGAGGTGGCCGAGTGTGGGACATTGAATGTAAGGAGGGAAATGGCTAGAAGTGGCTAAGGGTATGCCTAAATTCTCATTTGTTTTTGGCTAAGGGTGTGCCAAAATTCATTGTTTTCCTAAGAGCATAGCTTTTATTTCTCTCCTCCTATTTTTGGCAATTAAGGGTTCATCTTTTCTCTTTTTCTGCCAAAATCAAAAACTCCTAACTCTATTCTTCTAAAGCCAAAACGCCTAAGCCTCTTATTTATTCATCTCTTCTTCAAATCTTTCCTAAAAGTCAAAAGTCTTAGATCTCATTTACCCCATTTTAATCTTCTTCTTTGGCATTACCGAATCTTCTCGCAAGTGGTAGCCGAAATCTTCTGTAGAGGTAAGTGTCGACTTGTACTATTATTTTTTTATAATTTTTTTTGACTTTTGGGGACCAAAGCCGAATAGCTAGTTGGTTGTTAGGGCCATCATTAGATTGATGTTTTTCACTGATCTCGTGTTCTTTTTGAGTGGCATTTCGGGATTTGAAGGAGATCTAATCGCCTAGGTTTCTAAGCCAGAAATCGTTAACGTTTGAACCATATTATTTCTTTCGGGATTTCAAGGTAAGGATTTCAATTCTCCCTAAGTTGATCAATCAGTTTCCTTTCGTTGTTCGTGTCTTAAACTAATGTTTCGTTAAGCGATCATCGTTTCAATATAGTACCTTCTGACCAAGATCATTCATGGACTCGCATGTCAGCAAATCGAAGGAAGGGGTTGGATCTGTAGTCCTAGCCCCAAAGTTTAAGAAACGCGTGGTGTCTACTATTCGGATCGCCACCGGGTTGTGGGTCGATTTCTGAGTAGAATAGTAGGCAGATAGCGGTAGTTTCGGCTAGTGAGAGTGTCGACATAGAGAGTGTCGTCGTGCATATTATCAGGTGTGTAAACCTTCACACACTATACTTTATTTGTACTAACGTTTGTATGGGCTGAAAAGTCAGAAAAAGGGCTGTGTAGACAGTTGTGATGCCCTTAGGGGTAAGGCTAGGATTGCTAGGTATGTGACCGTATCGTTTCTTTGCATAGCCGAATGTATGTATGGCAAATTGATGTGTTATGAATAGCATGTTGAATTGTTAGGATTTGTATGTAGATCATGGGTATGGGTTTGATATGAAGAGGAAGTGCTTAATTGGTCACGTAGTGATCGGTGGCTTTGCCACGATATATATACATATGTTCATACATTATTTTTGGTCACATTGTGATCGGTGGCTCTGCCACGATGTATATATATATTTTATTTGGTCACATAGTGATCGGTGGCTGTGCCATGAAATATTATTTGGTCACCTAGTGGTCGTGTGTAATTGGCAAGATGACTGTCGTGATAGAGTGTAGCGGATGGAGGGTTGATTGTAGAAATCCCCATGGTGTGATCGGTTGGTACGGGTTGGTGTGTAGCGGATGGGAAAAACTAGGTTTGGGTTGGGCTATTTACATTTCATATGTTGTATGTTGATATGTGGGCTAAGGCCAATGTGTGACTATGGGCTTCATGCCTTATGTATAATGTGGAAATTTACACACTGAGTCTTGGTGACTCACCCCTTTTCCTTAACTTTTCAGGTGACCAGTAGCTCGTGGATGCAGGAGCCGAGGCGGACTAGTGGAGGCCATAATTTCAATTTCTTTTCTTTATAGTTTCAGCATTACTATAAGTTTATTTTTTAAAATTTGGGCTTTTCGTTATGTAATAAGGCCTTTCAAGGTTGTAGTTGGGTTTTTTTTTTGTTTACTGTTTATAGCAAACTCGACACCTCGGCAGTTTAAATATTAAAGTAAATGTGGAGTTTCTTTAATCTAAACATCAATGTTTTCAAAAGACTACGTAATACTCGAAAAAAGTTTTCTTCCAAATCGCCGGTTTTTCTAAGATTTAATTAAGACTTGATTACACTTCACCCTATGACATACTAGATTCGGTCGTAATGTATGGGTCGGGTTTGGGGTGTTACATCAACGGGGTTCACTAGGGGTTAATTTGTGAAGGTAGGCTTTTTATGGAGTAAGTGGGTTAAACCTAGGTGCCTTTATCATCTCAGTATATCAAATCATTAATGTGGTCTCGACATGTATAAACGAGGCAAGTTCTAGAATAACAGTTCAAAGTTGACACACTCATAATCAACAAAGTGAGCATGAAAAAGAATATATGCTCTATAAGGCTCAAAATCTCACAAAAATTATGGGTGTTTTTTACCTCAATCCCTATAAATTTCAAACTTCAAATTAATACTCAAATCCAGTTCAACGACCTATTAATTTTTAATTTTTAGAAAGTAGACTTATCATGCTTTATTCTCTAGTATCCTTCAGATTTAATCATCAATGCACAATTAACTATGGCTTACTCTAAAACATATCAATAAAAATCATACATCATTAGAAATTTCATCCTAATTAGTAATATGAGAAAAATACTTTCGAACAAGACTAAATTCAGGATTTTGAGAATAATGCAAAAAGTCAGGTACTTTTACCCCCCCACACTTAAGATGTACATTGCCCTCAATGTACAAAGATAGATAAACAATTATGTAATAATAAAATCAAATGAGAAGGGGAGAAGTAACACTTCCTGAATTTTTGGATGAAGTCTATGAAAAGAAACCGGATAAGATTGGAGGTGAACGTGAGGAAGCGTCTCGAACCGTTTGAAATGGAATCCTCAAAGTAGCCGGCTTGGTTTTATTGTATCCTAAGCTAAATCTAAATATCATAAAGAATAAGAAGAAGAAAATAAAATAAAATAAAGTAAAAAAATAATGATGAAATAAAGTAAAAACAAAATTAAATAATGGAAAGTGAAAGACAACTAGAAAAATAGGAAATGATGTTTAAATAGAGATGTAGCCAGTGTTTTGGGATTTTGAATTTTGAACGCATTCAGGGTGTTCAGGCATGGCCGTGGGTGTCGTGGCATGCCCGTGTCTTTCTTCACATGGTCATTCAAAACGGGCGTGCTCCTTTCGTGTTTGATAAGTCAGAATATTGGCACGGTTGAAAGGCACGACCGTGTTTAGCCCGTGCTTGACAAGTCAGTAACCTCGCACGGGGCGTTGGCACGGGCATGGACTATTATTGCCACCCATGTTGGGAAAAGAATTTTTTCTATGTCGTGCACGGCTACTGGCACGCCCATGGTTCATCCCCTGGCTTCCACACGACCACGGGCACGCCCGTGTGTAGGGTCGTATAGCCTAGAAATTTGCTCTTTGGTTAGTTTATGGTTAGGTGCTAAAAAGAAAAAGAAAAGTAAAAATAAAAAATAAAAAAATGAAAAAATGGGGTTAGTGCTCGGGTTGCCTCCCGAGAAGCGCTCCTTTATAGTCTTAGCTAGACTTTACCTCTCATTCGTATGGTCATGGTGGTTTGAGGAGGTGAAAATCCTTTCTCATGCGATCACTTCGGTTATGGATATATAGTTTAAGTCGAGTAATGTTTACCTTAAAAGTGTTGAATTTAGGATTGCTGACCTCGACTGTCCTGTATAGGAAGACATTTAGTACCTCAAAAGTGATTTCTTCGTTTGTCTTGAGGTCTGAATTGGTGATTCGATGGTCTTCCTTATTCAACAATACCTGATCTCCTAATTTGAAGTGATCCGTTGTTCCTATCAGCTCGTCTGGGGGCTCCTTCGGTTTCACTTCGTGCGGTTCCTGTTCCTCTTTGATTTGTGTTTCCTGCTCTTTTAGTTTGCCAACCCTAAGGCTTTGTTCCTTATGTATTTCTTCTTTGTTGGCATGAGGTCTAGGATCTAGCTCAGCTAAGTGATTTCGTGATGCTTCCTATAAAGAAGGTTGAACCAAATGATTATCAATAGAATTAACATTCGTACCTTTACTACTCGATGTCCTAGCTGAGTTAAGAGCTTGAAGAGTGATTGTTTCATCGTCCACACGAAGTGTGAGTTCACCAAATTCTTCCTCTGTGTGGTCTTTCTTTATTGCATCGGATATGGCACACGAGGTTGGTACTCTGTAATTGCCGATTTTGGTAAATCATGGTACACCTCAACCTTACTTTTTCTTACCACTGGTTCTTCCCTTGGGTTTGGATCCACTAGCAATTCACTGTTATGAGCTTGTACGACTTGGGGCCCATGATTCGGCTCAAGTTTGTAGCCTTGTGGTGAAAGTTGAACAATTTGATTATCAACTGAATTTACTTTCTCACCTTCATCACTTGATGTCCTCGCCGAGTCAAAAGCTTGTAGACTGATTGATTCGTCACCTACATGAAGAATGAGTTCTCCTGTACCAACATCAATTTTAGTCCTGGCAGTTGCTAGAAAGGGTTTTCCTAAAATTAAAGGAATCGTGTTGTCCTCATCCATGTCTAAAACAACAAAGTCTACTGGAAATACCAAATTATCAATTTTGATTAGAACATTTTCTATTATACCCCTAGGAATTCTTATAGTTTTATCAGTTAATTGAATGCTCATCCTAGTTTGTCTGGGTTTCCCTAGACCTAGTTGTTTAAACATTTTGTAAGGCATAACATTGATGCTTTCCCCTAAATCCGCTAATGCATTATAAATAGATAAACTACCAATTAAACATGAATTGTAAAACTCCCTGGATCTTTTTGCTTCTGTGGTAGTTTGTTCTGTAACATTGCTGAGCATTCCGCGTTTAATTCCATGTGGTACTCCTCGTCTAATTTGCGCTTGTTTTTCAAGAGTCGTCTTAAATATTTCCTCGAGTCAAGGCCCAAAAAGAGCTTCAAAAGAGGTAAGTTAATATGTAATTTCTTTAAAAGTTTAAGAAACTTACCGAACTGTTCCTCTGAATCGTCTCTTTTCATTGCTTTGGGATAAGGTATGCGAGGTTGGTACTCCTTGATTACCGGTTTTAACTTTTCTTGTGTTACCTCTACCTTACCTTGGTCTACCTTGGCTTTTTATATTGGATTGAGTTCATCTAACGCCTTACTGGCATGAGCTGTGATAGCTTGATTTTGCTCCTTTGGATTGATCTCAGTGTTACTAGGTAGACGTCCTTGCAGTCGTTCTGACATCAACTTTACAAGTTGTTCGACTGCATTAGTGGCTGCCTTGACTGATTTAGTAAGTTTCCCGAATCGGTTCTCATTGCTTTTACTTGTTTTCTCAGTTTTTTGGAGACGGTTTTCTGTGTTTGCCATGAATTTTTTCAGCATCTCTTCAAGATTCGGCTCCTCTTCTTGTTGGTGAGGTGGTTGTTGAAAATCTGGAGGAAATTTCGATCTTTGGCTATTTTGATCATCCCACGAGAAATTGGGATGGTACTTCCAACCTGCATTACAAGTGTCACTATAAAAATTATTTTGATATCTAGAATAGTTACCCGTATAGTGAGCTTGCTCGCTTTTCCATGCCATATCCGTAGGGTGGGTACTTAGGATTCACCACGCCTCTATATTCAATCATAATGTATTTCTAGACGATTCTGCGAGGGCTATACAAATCATCAATTTTTTATTCATCATCTCTAATCGATTAGATAACTGGTGACCACGCCGAGGTTGAAAACACCGTTGCTTTAGTAGGAATTGCCCCATGCCTTGCCACTGATAATTATTGAGTGCCATCTTTTCCATAGACTAAAATTTTCTACCAAAAGCAAAATAGAGGAAAAAATTAGCAAAGTAAAAAGAAATAATAATAAAGAATAATATAATAATAATAAATTGAAAATAAAAAAATTTTGGCTAAAGTAATAGAAATAGAGTTTTCTTAATATTTTAGTGCTCCCCGGCAACGGCGCCAAAAACTTTGATCATGTCAAACAGTCGAGTTTTAATACTTATAAAAGAGTGATCGAACCTGTAGACTAACTATGACAACGATAGAGGCAAGTGCACCTATCGAATAGTAGTATAGCTTAGGCAAGAATATCTTATCGAACCCAAGGGAACCTAAAAGTACTACTACTCACTTTCTTTCTATTATTTAGCCTGAAATATGGAGTGATTGGTTTATGAAACTAATGAAAAACTAAACTAGATGCAAGGACAAAAGAATGAATGGGAGAAAGACTTTAGGAAAACTCAATTGATGAAGACGATACCCTCAGGAAAAATCCACCTATGACTTCACTTATTATTTATTCCCCAAACCATATGATTTCTTTACTTAGCTTGATCCGTGAGACTCCCTAACCTATATTAAACGCTCTCTCGAGGTGAATAATGTCTAACCTTATGTTAATTAGTGGAACTCTCGTTCTCTGATAATAACCCCTTAAGGAAGCAGTAAATTGATCAATGGACTCCCATATTAGGTTTCACGCTAATTCGGCAAAATCTCGTAACCCTATCTCTAGGCGCCCAATCAACTCCGCTCAATTATGCTAGATCTACTCTTAGGTGGGGTCTATTCCTCCTCCACCTAAGCACATCAGATTAAATTAAGCAACATAATTAAGAACAAACTAAGTATGTATCATATAATTTAGAAATCAAATTACAAAATTCATCATAGGTTTCATCCCCTTCAGGTATCTAAAGGGTTTAGTTCATAACTAAACAAGAAAACATCTCAAGAGAAAAGATAAAACAAAACATAAGAAACCCCTAAAACCCCCTAAAGGAATTGAAGGAGAGATTCTCCGTCTTGAGTAGAACCCCAGCTTCTTGAGATGGATCAACTGGCTATCTTCAAGTGATTCCCTAAAAGATGAAAGCTTTGGCAAAAGCCTCTACTAAAAACCGTCTGTTTCGGCTTCTGCCAAACTCCCCTTTTAGTTGCTACCTTGGGTGTTTATATAGGCTTTGAGATGCTTTACTTGGCTCCTAAGTATCCTAATTCAAGTAGAATTCCTCCTAGGATGTTTAAGTAGACTTAGGAATGTGTTTCTTTGCCTCCAAGCATCCAAATTCGAGTGAAATTTCTCTTTCTCGAGGCAGGGGCACGGCCATGGTACACGCCCGTGTAAATCGTCTTCAGGCCATGTCTCGATTCTATCATTAGGGCACGGCGTGTAAATCGTGGCATGGCCATGTGAAGTAATTTTACGAGGCACGGTCGTGTGGCTTGAAGTCCAGGCCATGTCGATTTCCTCTTTGGCCTAAATTGGCCCGTTTTAAGCCCGTTTCTCGTTCTTTTTATCCTTAGGTGCTTTCCTGAGTATAAGACATGAAAAGAAATGATTAAGAGCACCTTTTTACATAAATCAGGGATAAATCATCCAAAAGCATATTAAATATGGGATTAAAATATGTTACTTTTACGGTTTATCAAAGCATAAGAGGCCAACCACAATCTCCTTAACGGAGACCGATTCACATGAGTTCATGCCGACAGCTTTAGCTACTCAACACGCCAAGGGTCTTTGAAACCTTTTCGATTTTATTTTTCTTTTCTCATCTCTTTTATTTTCTTCCCTTTGACTATCTTATGCATAATTTAGTTTATTTTATTCTAGTTTCTTGGTTTTAGGTTCCAAAGGCTGCTAGGGAATCACACACCAAAGCCTTAGAAATCACCCCCACCTCGCGAACTATCTATCAATAAGGACTCTTCAGTCCATTAGTCTTCTCTTTTAATTTCAGTTTTCTTCTTAGTCTCCTTCTCTTTATTTTTCTTGTCCTTAATTATATTATTAGTATATTTTTAATGTTTCTTTAGATTTCTTGGCTATATCTTTCTAGGCGACCCAATTTCTTCATCTAGCATAGTGCTTGTCAGTAGCCACCCCACCAGGCCCATAGAAAACGCCCCCACCTCCAATTCGACAAGGGAACAAGGATTCATCCAAAAATTCAGGAAGTGTTACTTCTTCCCCTTCTCTTTTGATTTTATTATTACATGATTATTTATCTATCTTTGTACATTGAGGGCAATGTACATCTTAAGTGTGGGGGGTAAAAGTACCTAACTTTTTGCATTATTCTCAAATCTCTGAATTTAGTCTTGCTCCTGTACTTTTCTCATATTATTAATTAGGGTGAAATTTCTGATGATTTATGATTTTTATTAATATGTTTTGGATTAAGTCATTGATAATTGTGCATTGATGACTAAATTTGAAGAATACTAGAGAATCAAGCATGATAAGTCTATTTTTCAAGAATCAAAAATTTTCTAGGTTGTTGAACTGAATTTGAATATTACCTTGAAGTTTGAAATTTACAGGAATTGATGTCAAATGCCTATAATTTTTGTGAGATTTTGAGCCTTATAGAGCATATATTCTTTTTCATGCTCACTTTATTAATTATGAGTGTGTCAACACTGAATTGTTTTTCTAGAACTTGCCTCGATTATACATGTCAAGACCATATTTTTTATTTGATATATTGAGATGATAAAGGCACCTAGGTTTTAACCCACTCGCTCCACTAAAAAGCCTACCTTCATAATTAACCCCTAGTGAACCCTTTTTAATCCTAACAACCCTTTTTATTGATTTACCCGCTAATATTAATGCAAAAACCCTTTGTATTTGTTATCACCATTCCTTTGACTACCCTTCTATCGAGAATTGATTTGATCAGTTGCCTAACTACTTTATTTCAGTTGATATAGTTCTTTCTTATATTATGTATTTACTTAGTTTGTTCTTAAAAAAATTGAATCGATCAAGTATATTCAAGATTAATAGTATAAAAAGAAAAAAATGAAGTATATTCATTTTTAGTTCTATGTTCTAAGAGCTTGTACGTTTAAATTTAGCATCTTGAAGAAGAAGCTCAGACATCGTGATTTTCATGTGATGTAATTATTCAGATTATTAGTTCAAGTAATTTTCTAAAAGTTAGGTAACTTGTCAATTCAATCTCGATTCTAAACCTTCTAATTCAGCCTTTATCTGCACCTTTAACTCAAGCCCCGTTACAACCCTGTTAAAGACCTTTTGATTTGTGTATCATGTCTTATTACAGTGGTGGAGATTTGATTTTCAGGCAAGCCTATGGGATTAACTTTTCAGGTTCGACTTATGAGTGCTTTTTCTTGAACCTTAAACATTTCGAGTGCTTTGAGTGAATCTTTAGTGAGGATGTCAATCCTTGTCGGTTTTGAATCAAAGGTAATTATTTAGACAATGGGAGACACATATGTTTTCATGCTACAAATATATGACTTAGAAGTGTTTGAATCTTTAGGAGTCTTTAAGTTAAATTATACATGTATGAATTATCTATGAATTATGATGAGGCATTATTAATAGGAATTATGAATTATGGAAAGTTCATTTTAATTGTAAGTTGAGAATTTTGCTTGAGGACAAGCAAAAGCTTAAGTGTGGTGGTATTTGATAAACCGTAAAAGTAACATATTTTAACCCCATATTTAGCATGTTTTTGGATGATTTAGCCCTTGATTTATCTAAAAGGTGTAATCCGTTATTTTCATGCTTTATACTCGTGAAAGCACCCAAGGATGAAAAGAACGAGAAGAAAACATTTATATTTTTTAAGAAAATTGAAATATCATTTTGAAATTCCGTTTGCAATTGAGTATAGAAACTTGAATTTTGGAAATCACTTAATTTGTTGAAAACATTTAACTTGTAATTTTACTATTGAACTATTCATTATTAAATTAACCAAGTAATTTATAAGCCATATTTTAAACATATTCAAAACATAAAAAAATAATCCAAAACATAATTAAACAGGCCTTATTACAAATCCATAAAAATATGAAAACCAAATTAAAATAAAGTACCCAAATGGAAGTTCATGAAAACCAAATTTTATTGCATGGCCTCCTCGAGTTCATCCGCCTCATCCGCAAACTCACGAATCACTGAAAAGATAAGGAGAAGGTGAGTCACCAAGACTCGAATATTCCTCTCTCCGTAAATACCACATACTTACACAAATTATAACAAAGTAACATATATGTATAATGCACCCATCCATAACTCCTTTTCTACCCCATGTGGTACCAAACCACCGTGGTGCTAAACCATGGTGACCGAAGTCACGATATAAATGTGATACCAAATCACTAGTGACCAAAGTCACGAATAATCCATCTGTGGGGCCAACCCGTGTGATACCAAATCACCTGGCGATGAAACCATATCTCAAAAGTGGGGCCAACCCACGGTGGTGTTAACCACGAGGGGCGAGTCGCTATGAGGTGCCAAACCTCGGTGTCCAAGACACGAATGTGATACCAAATCACCGGAGGTACCAAACCTCCGTGTCCAAGACACGAATGTTATACCAAATCACGGTGACCAGAAGTCACGATATCAATCTTCCCTCCTCTCATATTGCCCATGCCAATGCAATAAATAAACAAGTCATGTCAATATACTTTGATATGTATCTCACTATCCACATGTATTTACAACATATCGAAACGGACTTACAGAATCCTCATTCATACCATTATGGTATCATATCCAAATCTCATCGTTTTTCCCACTTTCATAATATGATTAGTTATAACACACATAAATACATATATAAACCAAGTTATAAAGTGTGTAAGATACACCTTTCACCAAAGCAAGAACTAACTTCCGGAGATTCGATCTATGGATCACCTTGTCCTACAATCGCCAACACTTAAATTATAAACAAAGGCCATTCAGCCCTACCACTAAATCCAATGAGTTATCACTTGAAAACCAAGTCTTACCTAAACTTACCCAAAACGGTCCCGAGGAGCCTATAAGAAATCGATTCTTAGAATGGTTAGAACCTTGCAAACCAATGCCTAAAGATTCGGCCTTTGTCCACAAGAAAATAACTTGGAAAGAGAAAGAATTGAAGTACATACGATCATGAATACTTTACCTATTATCCAAAATTGAATTAAAGAGGGTGGGAAGTTTCAGCAATATGGTTATGAAAGAAGAAAGATATGTGTATAAAAGTGAGAAAGTATGTGAGTAGAAAAGAGAATGAAAGAGAGAGAGAGTGTTCGATTTTAGCAACAATGGAGAAAAGAAAAGGAGTTTGGAGAAGAGAGAAATTCGGCAAGAGAGAATAAAAGAAAATATGATTATGAACCAATCTCAAGAGAAGAAAAGAGAGAAATATGGGAGAGAGGTTGCCAAACACTTCTTTGCCAAAAGAAAGTGCACAAAATGCACAAAGTTTAATTGTAGTTTCGGTTTCAAAAGAGCAAATGAAAGAAAGAAAATGGTATTTGGTTCAAACAAAATAAGGCTAAAACCAAAGGCAAATTTGCACCAAAAGCACAATAGACATTCGGGAGAGAAAGAAAAACAATACCAAAAGATGCACAAATGCAAAAGTTGGCTAACTATACCCCCCAAACCACCTAACAACATTCGGAAACACCCATTCACATACATGACAAAGGCCTAGGAATACTTTCCAAAACATCCTCCATATTCCATGCCTTTTGTCCCTCATCATACCAAAACCTTAAGATTCTTATCCCCAATTTCATGCTTTCCTTAAACAAATATTCAACTTACTAAAAGTTAAGAGTCCAACCTATCATAAATAAGTTTGACCGTCCATCAAAGCAAGGATTCAAAATAAACCTTCAAAATGCTAAACATGCTACTCGACCTCTATCCTCAGCAACCATCTATACGCCATAACCACCCACTAACTCCTCATGTGCTTTAATTTGACAAAATTAACTTAAGTGTCAAACTCACTTAATCCACTTCATTAAATAAACCATACTAAAACTTATTCTAGCTTCCTAAATAAAATCAAGCCTTCACAAGACTATGCTAACACACAAAAATTCACCCACGCCAACACAAAAGATACTCAAATTTTAGGATATTACAATTCTACCCCTTTTTTGTCCTCGAAATTACACGATCAAAAGAGTTGAGGATCATCGCATCCTCCGATTCCCAAGTAGCTTCTTCCAATGATTCTACCATAAGACTTTCACTAAAGGAACTGTCTTCCTCCAAAATTACATCTCGATCAAGAATCGCAATTCTTCTTCTATCGTCAAATTGTCACTTTTATTTCCTCTCTTGAAATGCGATGGATCGAGTAGCGTAAACATAGAGACATGAAACACATCGTGAATCGGCTCTTCAAATTAAGCATCGTCTCAACAAAACTGAACCTTGGACTTAACTTGCCTTTTCTCCCAAATCTTAACACTTTCTTCCATGTTGAAAAACTTTATCACCCATCTATCTCCTTCGCTTGAGATCGACATAAGAAATCACTTCCTTTAGGCGAGCACGAATCAATTTCACCTTATCCTCAATTTTCGCAACCAACTCGGTCCTAACATCCGCGCTCACCCAACTCATCCAACATGTAGGTGTGCGACACTTCCTACCATGCCTCATATGGTGCCATCTTAATGCTTGCTGATAACTATTGTTGTATGCAATTGAAAAACTCTTCCCAACCGCCGTAGTCCAAAACACATCCTCTCAAAGATATCCTCTAAAATTTGAATGACCCTTGCCTCACGATGTGGATGAAATTCGAAATCCAACAGCGTGGATGTAACACTCTCCAAAACCTCGACGTAATTTCTCATGTGATCGACACCGCACACCATGCAACCTCACTATCTCAAACATACAACTTAGCTAACCTCAAGCGAGTAATCTACTATGAAATGAACTTGGTCGACGATCTACATCACCCAAACCAAATCCTTCTTACTAGGTGTAAGAGGTAATCCACCGACAAAGTCCATAGTGATTCTTTCCCACTTCCATGTGGAATCTTCACCTTGAAAACCATTTGATGTTCAGACCTTTTTACCCACAAACTTTACCTCCCGAAAACTATCAAAATTGCTCTCTCAAATCCGGCTACCTCCGGATGCATAGCATATTAAATCCTTTGCCTCAACTCTACATCCTTCAGTAAAACACAGACTCCATTACAAACTATAATTCTCTAAACCTCCGCCTTGCAATCTCCGATTTCAAACCATCATCTTCTAACTCCTTGATTTGCTCTAACCAAGTCGACGACTTGCAATTCAAAAAAGGCTTTCATCGTCATATAAGCTAAGGCGAGCAAACATCAATCTTAAATCAATAAACCTTACGGCTAATTTAGTCTTACGGATGATACTCGATCGAGCTTAGTCCTACAATTCAATCCATCTACGCTACCTCAAGTTCAAATCCTTATCAAAAGATACTTAAGACTCATGATCCGTGTAGACTATCGACTTCTCTCCGCAAAGTAGTGTCTCCAAATCCAAAGCAAAGACCACTGCGAATTCCAAGTCATCGTCGGGTAATTAACCTCATGTGGTCTCAAAACCCACTACCTTCTCTTCTGCATCATCCCAAACCAATATGTTGTGTCACGATGGCCTTGCCCTCGAGAATTAAAACAGCTTGATGTAATCTTCTTCAACTTGTCGAAACTTTCTTGCCTTCTCATGGAGCTCCTTTCCTCAACAACTTAGTCAAATCAAAGAAAATCCTTCCACAAACCTTCGATAATACCCCGCCGAAACTCGAATCTCACCATCGACTTAGGCGGCTTCTAATCTAACATCGCTTGATCTTTCGAGGATCCACTCTAATCCCCGGTGATACAACATGACCCAAGAAAGTCACCTCCTAAGCCGAACTACCTTTAATGATGATATCCGGATTAAATCAATCTTGGAGAAAACTTTAAGTCGATCAAACAAATCATCCTTGACCTTGTTTTTGATCGTCACTTATTCAATTGGAGGTACATATCGCAAACCATCCTTCTTCTTGACAAAAAGTGGCTGGCAAAACACTTGGTGAATGAAACCTCGATCCAACAACTCCACGAATCGAGCCTTCAATTCCATCAATTCCTTGTGCCATCCTATAAGGAGCTATGAACCGGGCGGCAGTTAATCTATCTAGACTTCACGACCAATCCGGAAGTTCTTCAGAAATACGTCAAGATAATCCTTTACAATCCATTTCCGCAGGAGACTCCTTAGCTTCCAAAGCACACACATGAACCACAAGCGCCTCGACCCTTCGACCATCTTCACGTTTCAATACAGATACCAAGATAGATAATCTCTTCTATTACCTATCATGACCACTTCTTCACCTTGCGCGCTTAGCAACAAGAATCAAACTTACACTTAACCAACCGGTCCATCCCAAAATCGTCGAACTCCTCAAGGGTTCCATCGGATCCCGAACATTACCCCTTGAAGTTCTAGGGTACATTTCTATATAGCTTATCTACCAGTGACCTAGAGGACTAAGTACGGTCATCTTCCTAGAAGAAATCTCGAATCTAGGTTCATAGTCTCAACTATACTACTAGCAACATGAATGTGTCGAACCCACATCTATCAAAGCTATGGAACACCAAAGATTAAGAACGTGTCATCCGGCAAATGGCGCCTCCTCTCGATATCTCGCGACATACACCAAACCAGAATGCTTGCACCTACCACCTCGACTAGAACCATTACACCATTACCACGACCTCTCTCGGTACGAGGATGACCTTGACCTCCTGATTCTGGCTTGCTTACATGGATAGTCCACGATGATCCAATAACCACACTCCTTGCATTTCTACCAAAACAAAGCATATTCGGGTTATGAAAGAAGAAAGATATGTATAAAAGTGAGAAAGTATGTGAGTAGAAAAGAGAATGAAAGAGAGAGAGAGTTCCAAAACAAAGACCTAAAGAGGGTGGGAAGTTTCAAACAAAATAAGCAATATGGTTATGAAAGAAGAAAGATATGTGTATAAAAGTGAGAAAGTATATGAGTAGAAAAGAGAATGAAAAAGAGAGAGTATTCGATTTTAGCAACAATGGAGAAAAGAAAGGGAGTTTGGAGAAGAGAGAATTATCGCGCTCATCGCATCCTCCGATTCCCAAGTAGCTTCTTCCACGCCATGATTCTACCATAAGACTTTCACTAAAGGAACTGCCTTCTCCTAACTATTACATCTCGATCAAGAATCGCACAGTTCTTCTTCTATCGCCAAATTTGACTCACTTTTATTTCCTCATCGCCACGACATGCGATGGATCGAACGATAGCGCCTAAACATAGAGACATGAAACACATCGTGAATCTGCTCAATTCCGGCAACTCAAGTCGATAAGCTACCGTCCCACTCGCCTCAACACCTTAAACGCCCAATGAACCTTGGACTTAACTTGCCTTTTCTCCCAAATCTTAACACTTTCTTCCATGGCGAGACCTTCGAAAAACTTTATCACCCACGGCAAACTCTATCTCCTTCTGCTTGAGATCGACATAAGACTTCTGCCTATCCGAAGCTTCCTTTAGACGAGCTCAATCAATTTCACCTTATCCTCAATTTTCGCAACCAACTCGTCCTAACATCCGACGCCACCCAACTCGTCCAACATGTAGGTGTGCGACACTTCCTACCATACAATGCCTCATATGGTGCCATCTTAATGCTTGCTCGATAACTATTGTTGTATGCGAACTCACCACGGCAAAACTCTTCCCAACCGCCTCGTAAGTCCAAAACACATCCTCTCAAAGATATCCTCTAAAATTTGAATGACCTTTTCCGATCGCTCACGATCAGGATGAAATGCGATCGAATCCAACCGCTGCACTCCAAAGCCCGATGTAACACTCTCCAAAACCTCGACGAATTGGGATCTCTCTGAGATGATCGACACCGCACACCATGCAACCTCACTATCTCACCACATACAACTTAGGCTTAAACGGGCCAATTTGGGCCAAAGTGGAAATTGACACCACGACACGCTAGACATTTACCCACAAACTTTGCTACCTCCCGCCTGCACTGCTATCAAAATTGCTCTTCAAATCCCGATACATCTTGCTACCTCCGGATGCATAGCATATGGGATTTTCCCAAGAATCCTTTGCCTCAACTCTACATCCTTCTAAGATACAAGCTCTTTGAAAACACAGACTCCATTATCGACAAACTATAATTCTCTAAACCTCCGCTCAACTTGCAATCTCCGATCATTCAAACCATCATCTTCTAACTGCTTTCTCCTTGATTTGCTCTAACCAAGTCGGCTTTGATTTGCAATTCACCAAAAGGCTTTCATCGCATATAAGCTAAGACGAGCAAACATCAATCTTAAATCGATACAACCTGCGCTCGCCACCACGTTAGTCTTACCCGGATGATACTCGATCGAATGTGAGTCCTTCAACAATTCAATCCATCTACGCTACCTCAAGTTCAAATCCTTCCGAGTCAAAAGATACTTAAGACTCTTATGATCCGTAGACTATCGACTTCTCCGCATAAGTAGTGTCTCCAAATTTCAAAGAAAGACCATCGCGCTAATTCCAAGTCACGCGTCGTAATTAACCTCATGTGGTCTCAACCGCCGAGATGCATAAGCCACTACCTTCTCTTCTTGCATCAAGACACATCCCAAACCAATATGTGATGTGTCACAAGAACTGTGAATTCCTTGCCCGCCTTTGTAGAATTAAAACCGAGCTTCAATGTAATCTTCTTCAACTTGTCGAAACTTTCTTGTCGCTTCACCCACACAAATGGAGCTCCTTTCTCAACAACTTAGTCATAAAAGCGGCGATCAAAGAAAATCCTTCCACAAACCTTCGATAATACCCCGCCGCACCTAGGAAACTCGAATCTCACCATCGACTTAGGCGGCTTCTAATCTAACATCGCTCGATCTTTCGAGGATCCACTTAATCCCTGCTGATACAACATGACCCAAGAAAGTCACCTCCCTGCCGTAACTCGACTTACTAAATTTGGCAAAAGTTACTTTTCCTCAAAATCAGAAACACTACTCGCAAATGCGATCATGATCCTCCTCCGACTTTGAGTATACCAAAATATCGCCTATAAATACCACAACAAACCGATCCAAAACCGCCGGAAAACTCGATTCATCATGTCCATGAATGCCGCCGTTAGTCAACCCAAATGGCATCACCGTAAACTCAGAGTGCAGACGAAAAGTAAAATACCGCCTTATGGATATCACCTTTTCACCTTTAATGATGATATCCGCACCTTAAATCAATCTTGAGAAAACCGCGCCCTTTGTCGATCAAACAAATCATCTATCTTCTAAAGGATACTTGTTTTTGATCGTCACTTATTCAATTGGAGGTAGTCTACATATCTCGTGATCGAACCATCCTTCTTCTTGACAAAAGTACCAAGGCTCCCCAAGGCAAAACACTTGGTCGAATGAAACCTCGATCCAACAACTCCCGAATCCGAGCCTTCAATTCCATCAATTCCTTCGTGCCATCCTATAAGGAGCTATAGACACCAAGCGCCAGCTTCCGTAATGATCTATACCGAATTCGACTTCACGATCCGGAGGCAATCCTAAGTTCTTCAGAAATACGCCAAGATAATCCTTTACAAGACGTAACATTTCCCGCAGGAGACTCCTTAGCTTCCAAAGCACACACATGAACCACAAACGCCTCACACCTCTTCCCCGACCATCTTCACAAATTTTCAATACAGATACCACGCTAGATAGATAATCTCTTCTATTACCTATCATGACCACTTCTTCACCTTCATTGCTCAAAACCATGCGCTTAGCAAAAGAATCCAAACTTGCCCGGTACTTAACCAACCACCATCCTAAGAATCGATCGAACTCCTCAAACTAGCTCCATCGATCACCACGTAACATTACCCTTGAAGTTCTAGGGTACATTTCTATATAGCTTATCTACTTTTACAGAGTGACCTAGAGGACTAAGTACGGCCATCTTCCTAGAAGAAATCTCTTAATCTAGGTTCATAGTCTCAACTATACTACTAGCAACATACGAATGTGTCGAACCCACATCTATCAAAGCAAAGATATGGAACACCAAAGATTAAGAACGCATTCTATATGACATCCGGCAAGGCCGCCTCCTCTCGATATCTCGCAAAGATACACCAAACCAGTCGTTTTGCCTCAAGATTGTTTGCACCGCCAGATGCTCCGCGACCTCGACTAGAACCAGATTTGGCCCATTCTCGCTTAACCTCTTCTCGAGAATTACCTACCGACTTTTGATGATCCAAAACTTCTCTTATGTTTGTTTCGCCGACATTCGCCATTTGATTCCTTTATTCCTTCAAAGAATCTTAGTCTTTTCAACTAACGCAAAGAAATTCTCGCCCCGATGGGGCAATCAGAACCTCACTCATCTCTTGCCATCCTCGAATCGACACATCGTCAGGCTCGTTATGATACCTCCAAAGATACCAAATTCAATCTTAAAACTCACTTCATATTCGATACGGACTTACTCCTTGACCAAACTCAAAATGCCTTACGCCAGATCAACGAATCGACCCAATGTATTTCTTTTGATACACCGCCTTAAAATAATCCTAAGTGAGATCTTCCACCAGCAAAGATCGTTCGCACCGTGAGCCACCATCGATATGACTCATCCCAAGAAGTGACACTATCCTTTCACTTTTCCTCGATTCGATCCAGATCATCCATTATTCGCCCGTCATTTAACCAATATTCCGCCGAATCGAGCTACACCAAACACCTCAAAATACCTCGGCTCCATTGGCTCGAGTCGCCAGTATGATTTTCGAGCCCCGCCTCCTATTCCAAGAGTTTTTAGAATAAAAGAAAATGTGATTATGAACCAATCTCAAGAGAAGAAAAGAGAGAAATATGGGAGAGAGGTTCGCCAAATACTTCTTTGCCACAAAGAAAGTGCACAAAAATACACAAAGTTCAATTGTAGTTTCGGTTTTAAAAGAGCAAATGAAAGAAAGAAAATGGTATTTGGTTCAAACAAAATAAGGCTAAAACCAAAGGCAAATTTGCACCAAAAGCACAATAGACATTCTACCAAGGTGGGAGTTTTTGAGAGAAAGAAAACAATACCAAAAGATGCACAAATGCAAAAGTTGGCTAACTATACCCCCAAACCACCTAACAACATTCGGTCACCCCTAAACACCCATGTCAGTCCACATACATGCACTAAAGGCCTAGGAATACTTTCCAAAACATCCTCCATATTCCATGCCTTTTGTCCCCTCATCATACCCAAACCTTAAGATTCTTGTCCCCAATTTCATGCTTTCCTTAAACAAATATTCAACTTACCAAAAGTTAAGAGTCCAACCTATCATAAATAAGTTTGACCGTCCATCAAAGCAAGGATTCAAAAATAAACCTTCAAAATTCTAAACATGCTACTCGAACATCTATCCTCAAGCAACCATCCATACGCCATAACCACTTTGCCACTAACTCCTCATGTGCTTTAATTTAACACTTAAATTAACTTAAGTGTCAAACTCACTTAATCCACTTTATTAAATAAACCATACTAAAACTTATTCTAGCTTCCTAAATAAAATCAAGCCTTCACAAGACTATGCTAACACACAAAAATTCATACCCACGCCAACACAAAAGATACTCAAATTTTAGGATATTACAACCATGATTCACACGACCGTGCCTCAATCAATAGAATCGAAACACAGCCTAGACCATGATTTACATGGCTGTGCTTAAATCAACAGAATCAAAACACGGCCTGAAGTCAATTTACACGGGCGTGTGCCATAGTAACCGTTCTCGCTGTGGAAAAATGAATTTCACTCGAAAAAGATACTTAGGGAGAAAGAAACGCATTCCAATGGCCTATATAAAGACCCTAAGTGTAACCTGAAAGGGGGCAGTCAGTTAGGCAGTCAGCTAGGCCAAGAAGCCGAGCCAGAAGGCCAGATTTTTGGAATCACTCGGAGATAGCCAGTTGATCCATCTCAAGAAGCCAGAATTCTACTCAAGACAGTGAATCTCTCCTTCAATTCCTTCAGGGGGTTTTAGGGATTTCTTATGTTTTGTTTTATCTTTTCTCTTGAGATGTTTTATTTTATCATTATGAACTAAACCCTTCAGATACTTGAAGGGGATGAAGCCTAGATGAATCTTGTTATTATTTATTGAACTATATGATAAATACTTAGTTTGTTCTTAATTATGTGTGCTTAATTCTTGTGTTAATATTTCTGGAATATTGATTCAAGTTGAATGTGCTTAAGTGGTGGAGCAAAAGTCCCTGCTTAAGAGTAGATCTAGCATAATTAAGCGAATTTGATCGCGCGCCTAGAGATAGGGTGACGAGATTTTGCCGGATTAGGGTGAAACCTAATATGGGAGTCCATAGTTCAATTTACTGCTATTCTAGGGGGTTATTAAGTGAGAAAGAGATTTTTGTTAATCAATCTAGAGTTAGACTTTATTCGCCTCGTGAGAGGGTTTAATATAAATTAGGGAGTCTTACGGATCAAGCTAAGTTAATAAATCATCTGGTTCAGTGTTAGATAACAAGTGAAGTTTAGGTGGATTCTTCCTAAGGGTATCGTCTTAATCAACTGAGTTTTTCCTCAAGTTATTTTCCCAAATCCATTCTTTTTGTCTTTGCGTCTTAGTTTAGTAATTAATTAGTTAATTATGATTTAAACAACCAAATCATTCAATATTTAGGCTAAATAATAGAAAGAAAGTGAGTATTAGTACTTTTAGTTCCTTTGGGTTTGACCATTCGGTCTTTCCTAAACTATACTACTGTTCGATAGGTGCACTTGCCTTAAGTCGTTGTCAGAGTTAGTTTCCAGGTTCGATCATTCTCTTTATAATTTTTAAAACTCGATTATAACATCGATTGAAGGGATCAAGAACCAAGTTGGTGAACTTACTAAGTCAGTTGGGGAAACTACTAAGTCAGTTGGACAACTTGCTGTCGATCTCGAACTACCACAGGGAAGCTTGCCAAGCAATATTGAAACTAACCCAAGAGAGCAAAATCAAGCCATTTACGATAGTGAAGGGTTAGATGTACCAAACCCAAGGGAAGAACTTGTGGTAAGTGAAGGTAAGGTTGAGGTGTGCCATGATATACCAAAACTGGCAACTATAGAGTACCAATCTCGTATACTATATTTCAAGCAATGAAGAAGGAAAACACAGAGGAACAGTTTGGTAAGTTTTTTAAACTTTTAAAGAAATTACATATTAACTTACCATTTCTCGAAGCTCCTTCTCAGATACCCGATTATAGAAAATTTTTAAAAGAGCTATTGACAAACAAACGGAAGCTAGACGAGGCATCACATGGGGAGCTAAACGCAATGTGCTCAACAATTCTACAAAATAAACTGCCATGAAAATTAAAAGATCTAGGGAGTTTTACAATTCCATGTTTAATTGGTAGTTTATCTATTGATAATACTTTAGCTGATTTAGGGGCAAGCATTAATGTTATGCCTTATAAAATGTTTAAACAACTAGGTCTAGGGAAACCCAGATAAACTAGGATGAGCATTCAATTAACTGATAAAACTATCAGAATTTCTAGGGGTATAATAGAAAATGTTCTAATCAAAATTGATAAATTTGTATTCCTAGTAGACTTTGTCATTTTAGACATGGATGAGGACAATTCGATTCCTTTAATTTTAGGAAGACCCTTTCTAGCAACTGCCAGGACTAAAATTGATGTTGGTACAGGAAAACTCATTTTTCGTATAGGTGACGAATCAATCAGTCTACAACCTCTTGACTCGGCCAGAACATTGATTGATGAAGGTGAGGAAGTAAATTTAGTTGATAACAAATTTGTTCAACCTTCATCACAGAAAACACCACGAAGCCACAAACCTGAGCCGAATCATAGACCTCGTGCCAATAAAGAAGAATTATATGAGGAACAAAGCCTTAAGGCCAACAAAATAGAAGAGTGGAAGACACACTTTAAAGATAAACCAAACCCGCACGAAAAAAAATCGAAAGAACCACCAAACTAGCTGATAGGAACAACAAATCACTTCAAAATAGGGGATCAGGTATTGATGAATAAGGAAGACCCTCAAATCACCAAAATTCAACACCTTTAAGGTAAACACTAATCGACTTAAACTTTATATCAAAAACCGAGTTGATCGCATGAGAAAGGATTTTCACCTCCTCAAACCACCATGACCATACAAATAACAGGTAAGTCTAGCTCAAGACTTTAAACGAGCGCTTCTCGGGAGGCAACCCGAGCACTAACCCCATTTTTATTTTATTTATTTTTATTTTTATTTTTATTATTTTTATTTTTATTATTTTTCCCTTTTTAGCATTCAAATAAACCAAAAGTGCATATTTCCAAACCACATGGCCTTGCACACAGCCGTGGCTGGCATGGCATGTGGGCACCAAAAGTAGGTAAAAGGGCGTGGCCATAGACGTGTGGCAACAGGACAAAATTTTCCCCAAAACATGGGCCGCATCTCTATTTAAACCCTCTTCTTACTTTTTCTTTTCCAATTATCTTTCTTCTTTCATTTTCTATTATTTACTTTTACTTTTATTTTTATTTTTATTTTTATCTTTATTTTTATTTTCTTTATTATTTTCTTCTTATTCTTCATGCCATTTAGATTTACCTTAGGATACAATAAAATCAGACCGGCTACTTCAAGGATTCAATCTCCAATGGTTCAAGGCGCTTCTCTACGTTCACCTCCAACCCTATTCGGATTCTTTTCATTAACTTCATCCAAAATTCAGGAAGTTTCACTTCTCCCTATCTTTTGATTTTCTACTATGTTGATATTTATCTATCTTTGTACATTGAGGGTAATGTACATCTTAAGTGTGGGGGGTAAAAGTGCCTAACTTTTTGCATTATTCTCAAATCCCTGAATTATATCTAGTTCTTAAGTAATTTTCTCATATTACTAATTAGGATGAAATTTCTGATGATTTATGATTCTTATTGATATGTTTTTGAGTAAGTCATATTTAATTGTGCATTGATGATTTAAACTTTAAGATACTAGAGAATCAAGCATGTTAAGTCTATTTTTAGAATTAAAATTTTTCTAGGTTGTTGAACTAAATTTAAATATTACCTTGAAGTTTGAAATTTACAGGGATTGATGTCAAATACCCATAATTTTGTGAGATTTTGAGCCTTATAAAGCATATATTCTTTTTTGTGCTCACCTTATTGATTATGAGTGTGTCAACACTAAATTGTTATTCTAGAACTTGTCTCGATTATACTTGTCAAGACCATATTTTTGATTTGATATACTAAGATGATAAAGGCACCTAGGTTTTAACACATTCACTCCACTAAAAAGCCTACCTTCATAATTAACCCTTAGTGAACCCCATTGATCCTAACAACCTTTTTTATTGATTCACCCACTAATATTAACCCAAAACCCCACTCGTATTTGTTATCACCATTCCTTTGACTACCCTTCTATCGAGAATTGATTTGATCAGTTGCCTAATTACTTTATTTCAGTTGATAAAGTTATTTCTTATATTATGTAAATATTTGATTTGTTCTTAAAAAAATGAAGTATATTCATTATTAGTTCTATGTTCTAAGAGCTTACATGTTTAAATTCAACATCTTGAAAAAGAAGCTCGTATTATTAGTATTTTAAATTTTATGTGATTATTCAGGTTATTAGTTCATTTTTCTAAAGTTAGGTAATTTGTCAGTTCTATCTCGATTCTAAACCTTCTAATTCATCCTATATCCACACCTTTAACCTAAGCCACATTACAACCCTAAAAAGACCTTTTGATTTGTGTATCATCTCATATTACAGTGGTGGAGATTTGATTTTCAGGCAAGCCTATGGGATTAACTTTTCATGTCCGACTTTTGAGTGCTTAATTGTGAACCTTAAACACTTTGAGTGATTTGAGTGAATCTTTAGTAAGGATGTCAATCCTTGTCGGTTTTGAATTAAGGGTAATTATTTAGAAGAGGGGAGACGTCTATGTTTTTCATGCTACAAATGTATGACTTATATTGTTTGAATCTTTAGGACTCTTTGAGTTAAAATTATCCATGTATGAATTATCTATGAATTATGATGAGGCATTGTTAATGATAATTATGAATTGTGGAAAGTTCGTTTTAATTGTAAGTTGAGAATTTTGCTTGAAGACAAGCAAAAGCTTTAGTGTGGGGGTATTTGATAAACCGTAAAAGTAACATATTTTAATCCCACATTTAGCATACTTTAGGATGATTTATTCCTTGATTTATGTGAAAAGGTGCTCTTAATCCTTTATTTTCATGTTTTATACTCAGAAAAGCACCTAGGGACGAAAAGAACGAGAAACAGGCTTAAAACGGGCCAATTTGGGCCAAAGTGGAAATCGACACGGCCTGGACTTCAATTTACACGGCCATGCCTTAATCAACAAAATTGAAACATGACCTAACCATGATTTACACGGTCGTGCCTAATTCAACAGAACCAAAACATGGCCTGAAGTCGACTTACACGGGCATGTGCCATAGCCGTGGCCCTGCCGCGGCTAAGAGGAATTTCACTCGGATTTGGATACTTGAAGGCAAAGAAACACATTCCAAAGCCTATTCAAACACCCGAATAGGAATTCTACTTGAATTAGGATACTTAGGGGCCAAGTAAGGCATCTCAAAGTCTATATAAACACCCAATAGGGCAACTTAAGGGGGAGTTCGACAGAAGCCTTCGCGGGGCTTTTGGCGGTCAATTAGGCAATTAGGCTAGGCCAAGAAGTCGAGCCAGAAGGCCAGATTCGTAGAAATCACTCGAAGATAGCCAATTGATCCATCTCAAGAAGCTGGAATTCTATTCAAGATGGCGGATCTCTCCTTCAATTCTTTTAGGGGGTTTTAGGGATTTCTTATGTTTTGTTTTATCTTTTCTCTTGAGATGTTTTATTTTTTTCATTATGAAATAAACCCTTCAGATACCTGAAGGGGATGAAACCTAGATGAATCTTGTTATTGTTTTCTGAACTATATGATAAATACTTAGTTTGTTCTTAATTATGTGTGCTTAATTCTTGTGTTAATATTTCTGGGATATTGATTCAAGTTGAATGTGCTTAGGTGGTAAAGCAAAAGTCCTTATTTAAGAGTAGATCTAGCATAATTAAATGGAATTGATCGCACGCCTAGAGATAGGGTGACAAGATTTTGTCGATTAGGGTGAAACCTAATATGGGAGTTGATTGTGTGTATATCGAGTTTTAAAATTTATAATGAATGTGATCGAACCTAGAGACTAACTCTGACAACGATTTAAGGCAAGTGTACCTATCGAACAGTAGTATAGCTTAGGCAAGACCGGATTGTCGAACCCAAAGGAACTAAAAGTACTAATACTAACTTTCTTTTTATTATTTAGCCTAAAATATGGAGTGATTGGTTGATTTAATCTAATCTAACAATTACTAAACTAAAGACTCAAGGACAAAAGAGAATAAATTTGGAAATAACTTGATGAAAAACTCAGTTGATCACAACGATACCCTCAGGAAGAATCTACCTAGAATTCACTTGTTATCTAACACTGAACCATACGATTTATTCACTTAGTTTAATCCGTGAGACTCCCTAACGTATATTAAACCCTCTTTTGAGGCGAATAATGTCTAACCCTAGGTTAATTAGTGGAACTCTCGTTCTCTTATAATAACCCCCTAGAATAGCAGTAAACCGATCTATGGATTCCCATATTAGGTCTCACCCTAATCCGATAAAATCTCGTCACCCTATCTCTAGGCGTGCGATCAACTCCGCTTAATTATGCTAGATCTACTCTTAGGTAGGGTCTGTTCCTCCTCCACCTAAGCACATCAAAATTTGGATTAAGCATGCACAATTAAGAACAAACTAAGTATTTATCATATAATTCAGAAAACAATAACAAGTTCATCTAGGTTTCATCCCCTTCAGGTATCTGAAGGGTTTAGTTCATAACTTTAAAATAAAACATCTCAAGAGAAAAGATAAAATAAAACATAAGAAATCCCTAAAACCCCCTGAAGGAATTAAAGGAGAGATCAGTCGTCTTGAGTAGAATTCTGACTTCGTGAGATGGATCAACTGGCTATCTTCGAGTAATTCCCTAAATTGACTGCTCTGGCTTTGGCTCTTTAGCCTAGCTCACCGCCCGTCTTTTAGGATACACTTAGGGTGTTTATATAGGCTCTTGGAATGCTTTATTTGGCCTCTAAGTGTCCTAATTTAAGTATGCTTCTTACTAAGTGTTTGAATACACTTTAGAATATGTTTCTTTGGCTCAAAGTATCCAAATTCGAGTGAAATTGCTCTCTCCCGCGGCAGGGGCACGGCCATGGCACATGCCCGTGTAAATCATGGTTAGGCCGTGTTTCGATTCTGTTGTTTGAGGCACGACCGTGTAAATTGGGGATCAGGCCGTGAAGTAATTTGATGATGCACGGACGTGTGGCTTTAGGTCCAGACCGTGTTGATTTCCTCTTTGGCCCAAATTAACTCGTTTTAAGCCCATTTCTCATTCTTTTCATCCTCGAGTGCTTTCTTGAGTATAAACATGAAAAGAAAGGATTAAAAGCACATTTTTACATAAATCAAGGGCCAAACCATCCAAAAGCATACTAAATATGGGCCTAGAATATGTTACATTTACGGTTTATCAAATACCCCCACACTTAAGCTTTTGCTTGTCCTCAAGCAAAATTCTCAACTTACAATTATAACAAACTTTCCATAATTCATAATTCCTATCAATAATGCCTCATCATAATTCATAGAGAATTCATACATGGATAATTTAACTCAAAGACTCCTAAAGATTCAAACAATTTTAAGTCATATATTTGTAGCACGAAAAAACATAGGTGTCTCCCCTCTTCTAAATAATTACCTTTGATTCGAAACCGACAAGGATTGACATCCTCACTAAAGGTTCACTCAAATCACTTAAAAAGTTTTTTAAGGTACAAAATTAAGCACTCAAAAGTCAAACCCAAAAGTTAATCCCATAGGCTTACCTGAAAATCAAATCTCTACCACTGTAATATGAGATGATACACAAATCAAAAGGTCTTTAACAGGGTTGTAACGAGGCTTGGGTTAAAAGGTGTGGATAAAGGCTGAATTAGAAGGGTTAGAATCGAGATCAATTTTGACAAATCACCTAACTAAAAACAATGAACTAGAAAATAAATGATTACATCAATTGAAACTTTGAAACTAATAATACTACGAGCTTTTTTTTCTTTGATAATTGAAATTTAAATGTACAAGCTCACTAATATTGAATGTACTTTGATTTTTCGAAAAATTTTTATTTTTTTCTCGAACAAACTATATAATTAAGAAAGAAATTTATCAACTGAAATAAACTAATTAGGTAACTAATCAAATCAATTCCCAATAGAAGGGTAGTCAAAAAGAATGATGATAACAAATACATAGGGTTTTGGGTTAAAATTTAGCGGGTAAATCAATAAAAGGGTTGTTAGGATCAAATGGGTTCACTAAGGGTTAATTTGTGAAGGTACGCTTTTTAGTGGAGTGAATGAGTTAAAACCTAGGTGTCTTTATCATCTCAGTATATCGAATCATTAATGTGGTCTCGATATGTATAATCTAGGTAAGTTCTAGAATAACAATTCAGTGTTGACACACTCATAATCAATAAAGTGAGCATGAAAAAGAATATATGCTCTATAAGGCTCAAATCTCACAAAAAATTATGGGTATTTGACATCAATCCTGTAAATTTCAAACTTCAAGGTAATATTCAAATTCAGTTCAACAACCTAGAAAATTTTTTATTCTTGAAAAATAGACTTATCATGTTTGGTTCTCTAGTTTTCTTCAAGTATAAATCATCAATGCATAATTATCAATGGCTTACTCAAAAACATATCAATAAAAATCATAAATCATCAGAAATTTCATCCTAATTAATAATATGAGAAAATTACTTAGGAACAAGACTAAAATTCAGGATTTTGGAATAATGCAAAAAGTTAGGTACTTTTACCCTCCCACACTTAAGATGTACATTGTCCTCAATGTACAAAGTTAGATAACTAATAATGTAATCAAAAGAGAAGGGGAAAAGTGACACTTCCTAAATTTTGGATGATTCCGGGAATTGGCAGAGGTCGTGGTGGCATTTTCTATGGGCCTGGTGGGGTGATTACCGATGAGCTTTGTGCTAGATAAAGAAATTGGGTAGCCTGCAAAGATATAGCCAAGAGATCTAAAGAAACATTAATAATATACTAATACTATAATTAAAGACAAAGAAAATAAATAGAATGAGATTAAGAAGAAAACTGAAATTAAAAGAAAAGACTAATAGACTAAGGAGTCCTTATTGTTGGATGGTTCGTGAGGTGGGTGTGACCTCTAAGGCTGTGGTGCGTGATTCCCAAGCAGCCTTTAGAACCTAAAACAAAGGAATTAAAACCAAATAAACTAGATTAAGCATAAGAGAGTCAAAGGAAAGAAATCGAAGCAAAAGAGAAAAGAAAAATAAAATCGAAAAGGTCTCAAAGACCCTTGGCTTGGTGTTTGGATGAAGCAGCCGGCATGAACTTATGTGTAGTGTCACCATTGAGGAGACTGTGATTGGACTCTTCCACTTCTTCGGCATTTTCTTGGTGTAGCTCCAGGGTCTGAACACTTTTCTTAAAGGAATAAGAGAATTTTTTTTTGAGAGAAAAGGAAGGAAGAAAGAATGAGAGGAGAAGGAGAAGGGTTGTGGGGTTTAAATAGGGTCTCAAATCTGGAACATCCCCATGCCCGTGGATCGAGGGTGTGTTGAATTACACAGCTGCATCGCACGACTGTATGTCTAAGCGTGTTTGCTCACCCACGCCCGTTTTTTAGGTGCCACGCCCGTTCCTAAAAAGGCAGTGTTTTGGCACGATTGGGCAGCATGGGCGTGTTTTGTCCCGTGTTTGATAATTCAGTGGCTTCACACGATTGTGGAGCACGACCATGCTAATTTACTAGTGCCCATGGAGGTGTGGTTGGATCCGTGACATCGTGGGGTGGTTGGGACTAATTCACACAGCCTCTGTTGTGTCAGTACGGTGGTTCTAGTCGTCCACACGGTCACGGACACGACCTTGTATAAGGCCATATGGCTTTGAAGTTCTTCACTTCCGGTTAGTTTAAAAGGAAATAAAGAAGGAAGGGAAAGAAACTGAAAATAAATTTGAAAGTAAATAGTGTTGTACTCGGGTTGCGTCCCGAGAAGCACTCGTTTATAGTCTTAAGCTGGATTTTCCTTGAATTAGAAAAATTATGGAGGTTTAAAGGTTTGAATATCTTCCCTCTTGCTTAAAATTTTATTTTCTTGATAAGGTTTAAGTCGAGAAGCGTTTACCTTAAAAGTGTCAAATGTTGGATTACTTACCTCGACTATTCCATAGGGGAAGATATCATGTGCCTTAAGAGGAATTTCCTTACTTACGTTCAGGTCTGTTGTGATGATGCGAGGATCGACTTTGTCGAGCAGCACCTGGTCTCCTATTTTGAAGTGATTTGATGTTCCTACAAGTTCTTCTGGTGGTTCTTCTAGTGTTACTTCAGGTGGGTCCGGTTGTTCATTGACTTGTGTCTCTGCTCTTCTAAATTTTTGATCCTAAGGTCTTGTTCCTTGTGTGATTCTTCTTTGTCGCTTTGGGATCTGTGAGTCGGCTCAGGGTTGCGCCTTTGTGGTGTTTCCTGCGATAAAGGTTGAACAATTTGTTTATCATCTGTATTCACTTTCTTACCTTCATCGATTGTTGTCCTGGCCGAGTCAAGAGCTTGAAGACTGATTGATTCGTCACCTACACAAAGTATGAGTTCTCCTGTGGCAACATCAATATTAGTCTTGGCAGTTTCTAGAAAAGGTCTTCCTAAAATTAAGGGATTGTAGTATCCTCATCCATATCTAAAACAACAAAATCTACTGGGAAAACAAATTTATCGATTTTGACAAGAACATATTCGATAATGCCCTTAGCTATTCTAATAGTTTTATCAGCTAATTGTATACTCATCCTAGTTTGTTTGGCCTTCCCTAGACCTAGTCGTTTAAATAATGTATACGGCATGACATTTATGCTTGCCCCTAAATCAGCTAACGCGTTATCAATAGCTAAACTACCAATTAAACATGGAATTGTAAAACTCCCTGGATCTTTTAGCTTTCGTGGTAGTCTATTCTGTAACATTGCTGAGCTAATTCCACGTGGTGCTCTTCGTTTAATTTGCGTTTGTTAGTCAAGAGCTATTTTAAAAATTTTCTCGAGTCTGGTATCTGAAAAAGAGCTTCAAGAAGGGGTAGGTTAATATGTAATTTCTTTAAGAGTTTAAGAAACTTACCAAACTGTTCTTCTGAATCATCTCTTTTTATCGCTTCGGGATAAGGTATGCGAGGTTGGTACTCCTTGATTACTGGTTTTGGCTTTTCTTGTGTTACCTCTACCTTACCTTCGTCTACCTTGTTTTCTTGTATTGGGTTTGGTTCATTTAACCCCTTACTGTCTTGAGCTGAGATGGCTTGAATTTGCTCCTTTGGGTTAATCTCGGGGTAACTTGGTAGACGTCCTAGCTGTCATTCTGACATTAGATTTGTGAGTTGTTCGACTGCATTAGTGGCTTCCTTAACTGACTTAGTAAGTTCCCCGATTCGGCTCTCGTCACTCTTAATTGTTTTTTCAGTTTCTTAGAAGCGCTTTTCTGTGTCTAATGTGAATTTTTTCAGCATCTCTTTGAGGTTTGGCTTCTTCTCTTACGGATATGGCTGATTTTGGAAATTTGAAGGAAGTTGCTGTCTTTGATTTCCCTGATTTCCTTGGCCTCCCATGAAAAATTTGGGTGGTTCCTCCAACTTTGGATTGTAGTTATTACTATAAGGATTATTATTGGATCAAAATTTTACCTATATAGTTTATCTGTTAGCTCTCTGCGTCCGGTTGGTAGGGTGGGTACTCAGGATTCACCACAGTTCCACTTGCGCTGTAATCGCATGACCGGATGTACCGCAAAGAACACAAACTATCAAGCTTTTTATTCATCATCTCTACCTGCGTTGATAGCATGGTCACTGCATCGAGGTTTTAAACTCCGGCTGATTTTGTCGGTTTTGTCTTTGTAACTTGCCACTGATAGTTATTCAGTGACATCTCTTCAATGAACTTGTAAGCTGCTTCAGGAGTTTTATTATTTAAAGTTCCACCGGCGGCTGAATCAATTAATTACCGTGTTGAGGGATTTACACCATTGTAAAAAGTTTGGACTTGAAGCCACAAAGGTAATCCGTGGTGTGGACATCTCCTCAAGAGATCTTTGTATCTCTCCCATGCATCGTATAACGTCTCTAAATCCATCTGCACAAAAAAGAGATATCTTTTCGTAATTTAGCCGTTTTGGCTGATAGGAAATATTTTAATAAAAATTTTGGTCATTTGTTCCCATGTAGTGATTGACCCTCGTGGTAACGAGTTCAACCACTGTTTGGCTTTATTCCTTAATGAAAAGGGGAATAACAGAAGACGAATGGTATCATCAGAAATGCCATTTATTTTGAAAGTATCACAGAACTCTAAAAAATTTGCTATATAAGTGTTCGGGTCTTCGTCCTGCAAACCATCAAATTGAACAAATTGTTGAATCATTTGTATTATGTTAGGCTTTAATTCAAAATTATTAGCGGCTATAGCAAGCCTAACAATACTAGATTCAACTCCTGTTAAATGAGGTTTAGCATAATCATACATAGTGCGCAGAGCATTGTTTTCTTCCACATCTCGTGGTGGATTATTCTTGTCCATCCCTTTAGTAGGATTGGATTTTCCTTCTCGCTCTTCTTCTGTGTAATTTAAGGCTCGCCTAATTTCTCTGCGATTTCTCCGAGCGGTAGCTTCAATTTCACTATCGTATACTAGTGGTCCTGTTGGGTTCTTTCTAGTCATAAACTAGAGGTACCTGCTAGGAAAAAGGAAGAAATCAAATTACCAAAAATAATAAAATAAAATAAATAAAAAGTAAGAATGGCTAAAGTAATAAAAATAGAGCTTTCTTAATATTTTAGTTCCCCGACAATGGCGCCAAAAACTTGATCGAGTGTCTATCGAGTTTTAAAATTTATAATGAATGTGATCGAACCTAGAGACTAACTCTGACAACGATTTAAGGCAAGTGTACCTATCGAACAGTAGTATAGCTTAGGCAAGACCAGATTGTCGAACCCAAAGGAACTAGAAGTACTAATACTAACTTTCTTTTTATTATGTAGCCTAAAATATGGAGTGATTGGTTGATTTAATCTAATTTAACGATTACTAAACTAAATACTCAAGGACAAAAGAGAATGAATTTGGAAATAACTTGATGAAAAACTCAGTTGATCACGAC